>CM019828.1:46976431-49376431 GCA_009763385.1 Coix lacryma-jobi var. lacryma-jobi
GATCGGTGTACACATTGCAGGTACTGCCCAACAGATAATGACGCCATATCTTCAAAGCATGCACCACTGCTGCTAACTCAAGGTCATGGGTTGGATAATTCTCCTCATGTCGCCTAAGCTGCCGTGAGGCATAAGCGATCACTCGACCTTCTTGCATCAAAACACAGCCTAACCCAGTACCAGATGCATCACAGTATACATCAAAGGGTTCTCGATCTCTCTGTGGTTGAGCTAGGACTGGTGATGTAGTTAGTAGTTTCTTCAAGGCTTGAAAAGCTTGCTCACAGGCTGTTGACCAAACAAAATCCACGGAATTCTTCAACAACTCTGTGATAGGCTTGGCAACTCTGGAGAAGTCTGGGATGAAACGACGATAGTATCCAGCCATTCCCATGAAGCTGCGAACTTCGCGGACAGTGGTAGGTGGCTTCCAATCCAAGATATCTGCCACTTTTTCAGGGTCAACTGACACACCTTCAGCGGACAGGACATGACCAAGGAATTGAATTCGATCTAGCCAGAATTCACATTTACTGAACTTGGCATACAGCTGGTGATCTCTGAGACGAGAGAGAACGACACGAAGATGCTTGGCATGATCTTCAGGAGTTCTTGAATAAACAAGGATGTCGTCAATGAACACGACTACAAATTTATCGAGCTCTGGCATGAACACAGAGTTCATGAGATACATGAAATGAGCGGGGGCATTGGTCAAGCCAAAAGACATGACCAAGTACTCATATAGGCCGTATCTGGTGGTGAAAAGCTGTTTTGGGAATATCTTCGGGACGAATTTTTATTTGGTGATAGCCAGATCTGAGGTCGATCTTGGAAAACACTCTGGCTCCAGATAACTGGTCAAACAGAAGATCAATGCGAGGCAAGGGATATTTATTTTTGATGGTGACCTCGTTGAGCGGGCGATAGTCAACGCACAGACGAAGGCTTTTGTCCTTCTTCTTCACAAAGATAGCAGGACAGCCCCAAGGAGATGAACTTGGGCGAATGAGACCCTTATCCAATAGCTCTTGCAATTGGATCTTCAGCTCTGCCAACTCTCTGGGAGGCATTCGATAAGCTCTACGGGATATAGGAGCAGTCCCGGGCTTTAGCTCTATAGCAAACTCAACATCACGGTCGGGAGGCAGACCAGGTAAATCTTCTGGAAAGACATCAGGGAACTCGCAGACCACGGGGATATCTCGGATCCCTTGATCATAGGTAGCATTTAGCTGTGTGGTAGCTGGTTTTGAAGGCATAGGAAGTTGGAGAAGGAGTTTGGCGGTACTGTTAGGAATATCCACTCTCACAACTCTATTCAAGATGTCTATCATGGCTTTATACTGACACATCCAATTCATGCCTAAGATGACATCTATCTCTTGATCGCGCAGTACTATCATGGTGGTAGGAAAGACATGTTTCCCCAACATTACTGGTATACTGCGGACCACTTCCTTAGTATTTATCCGCCCTCCAGGCGAAAGTATGCAGAAACTTTCTTTTAACTCCCCCATGGGCAACTCATGCTTGATGACAAAAGTGCGACTGATGAAGGAATGCGATGCACCAGAATCAAACAAGACGACTGCAGGATGATTGGCAACAGGGAACCTACCGAGCATGACGGGCTCTCCGTCTGGGATGTTACTGACGGTGGTGAAGTAGACTTGCCCGTGCTTCCTGACAAGCTTGCCCTTCTGGACGTGCTGCTGCGGTGCACGGTGCTGCTGCTGTGATCCTCCAGGGCCTTTCTGTGCATGCTGGGCATTCTTCTTGGGTTTTGGGCACTCGCGAGACCAGTGACCAACTTGGCCACAGTTGTAGCATGGATGGTTGTAAGCTGTTTGTGGGGTGGTGACACGAACACCGGGGGCGTTCGGCTGAGTGGCACTTTGCTGGTTGGCATTGTGGGTGGTGGCCGCGGTACGAACGACCACTTGCTGATGGGGGTATGGGGCACGGTTTTGGTGTGGGGGGCTGGGGTGGTAGATGATTCTTGGGCGCTTATGGTTGCTGGAGAAACTGCTAGACCCAGCCTTCTTCTTCTTCTTCTCTTCCTGATACTGGCGGTTGCTTTCCTCGTAAGCAACAGCACGGTCAACGACATCATGGTAGGATCCGTTTAGGTTGTTGGACAGACCTCTGCGAATCTTAGGGTGCAGACCCCTGAGAAAACAATCTCTCTTCTTTTCCTCTGTGTTGACATAGTCGGAGGCATACTGGCTGAGGTGGTTGAATTGTCCCACGTACTGCATGACGGTGGAATCTTTCTGTTGCAGGGCCAAGAACTGATCCAACTTCATTTTCATCAATCCCGAAGGGATGTGATGTGCTCTGAAAGCGGTGCGGAACTCTTCCCAGGTCAGCTGGTGACCTTCCGGCTGGGCCGCCAACAGGTTGGCGTACCAGGCACTTGCAGGACCACGGAGCTGCTGAGAAGCGAACCGAGGCTTCTGGATCTCCGTGCAGTGCAGTAGACTGAACTTCTGTTCCATGGTGCGTAACCAGTCGTCAGCCTCGAGAGGTTCATCGGCCTTTGTGAAGACCGTGGTCGTGTTTCAGTGAAGTCCACATAGGTTGTCTCTTGGTTGTTGCGGCGACCACGGTTGCCGTTGTTCTGCTGCCCTTGATTCTGAGCCATCAGATTGGCAGCGGCGGCAAGGCTGCAATGGCATCTGCTAGGGTAGCTGGTACAGGTGGAGGGTTTGGGAGACGGTCATCTCCAGCACCTCCGGCTCCGGTACGGGTGTTCACAGGCATCTGTATAAGCAACTCGGAACTCAGCATATATGGACAAAGGTTCTGAAACAACTTGATTGACAACTTCACTGATACAAAGATAGCTGGCTTGATAAAGATGACAACAGACTGATAAGGGAAAGGTACGAAAGGAAAGATACATGCCAGACTTGGCAACAGACAGACTAACGCCCCAAACCTAGACTAAGGTTTTAGGTAAGCAGATGGTACAGACACAAGGAGTCTAGTCATCATCGATGAAGATCAACTCTTCGTCATCATCATCATCCTCGATGATAAGCTCAGGCTCTTCCTCCTCATCTTCATCTTCAACGTGGACATCTTCAGCAGGTTCCACTTCCTCATTCTGATCGGGCTCGTGTTCCACTTCAGGTTCCTCCACGACTCCGTCTTCGGGGTCCTCAATAACCGGGGGTATCAAGGGTGAAGTGGATCATGCAGCTGATGCACTTCCTCATGAAGCATATCATTGTACTGCTCGATCTGGGCGGTGTATTGCTGCAGTCCATGGAGCTGGGCTCTGGTGACATCCTCGCGGGTCCAAGCATCATTGCGCTGCTCGATAGCGCGAATCGTGTTCCGGTTGGCCTGCTCCAGGGAAGCTCGTGCCTCATAAAACTCCATGCGAGAAAGGTAGAAGTCATGCTCCATGTTCTCCATTTCAGCCTTCAGATTCTTGATTTCCTCCTTCAGCTGCTTGCGGGTGCGGCGGGGAAAGCGACGACCATTGGAGGATTCTCCAGTCTCTTCTCCGGTGCGTGGCGCCAGCTGGTGACGCGGCACACCGTTCGGTCCAGTCGACTTGCGGGCAGTCCGCTTGATGATGGCCATATCTGGACAAGAGGTTATAGATGAGAAAGGCTAGCAAGAAAAAGGTATAGGCATACTAACCCAACGAACTCTTTTATAAACTTAAGTGAATGTGACATGATGCATGAATCGTTCCTACGGAACAAGGCAATGCAACTACTAAGGTAAGGTACATAGGGCTTATACAAGTTGTCTTGCTACTAGTTGCCAAAGACAAGATGAGATGAGAGAAGCAATTTGGACTCAAAATAGTCAAGTTTAGTTTTTGTTAAAAACATTTTGAAGTTTTCGCAAAAAGATTGCAACGTCATAGTGAGATGCTCCGATACCACTCTGTAACGTAACGGCCCTAATCCCATGGCCCACTGATCACCGTCAACCACTGACAGTCGATCCGTACAGCCAAGAGATTAAGACCGGTTCCGCTACTGGGCTACATCAGTGCCCGATGTCCGCAGGATCATCTCACAATTCAGTTACAATCTCTTGAACATTTTGACAAATAACATCGGAGTAAATAGCGGAAGACTTAGATAACATAGTTTTACAAACCAGGGTTCAACATAAAATTAAAGTGAAGTTATTACAGACCATAGTTCAAATAGATAGAGTTGGCAGAGTAGCATATGACAACAACTAAGGGAAAGATACTTCACCCAGCCCGAGGGTGAATAATCACTCATCGGCCTCATCGGCCTCTTCCTGAACAACAGTCACACAGCAGGGTCCAAGGCATACTGAGGAATCTGCCATACCTGCAACATGGGTAATAAAACCCTGAGTACAAAGGTACTCAACAAGACTTACCCGACTAAAGAAAAAAGGGAGAAGACTCAGGAATGAAGGCTTAGGGTAGTCAAGGTAAGGCTTAAGCAAGATCAAGTATTTTGCAGAAAAGCATTTTGTAAACCTTATTTTATTTTTGAAAGATTCAGTATTCCTCAATTCTTCATCATTCATGATTCATTTTACATTTCAAAACATTCCTAGTTGAGAACCACTCTCCGTTGACAGTCAGTGGACCAAGTCTCCATAACCGAGGAGCAACGTTAATCCGGATAAATAATACTCAGCTGAGGATCCCTATCCACACTGCATATGTAGCACCCAAGCTTGCATATGCCAACTCGTCTACCACGATTCCTCCAAGATTGGGCCCGGTCCTACGCCACCCGGAAGTACAGTACACCACTCCAATCCGGGACTCTAACCCACGTGGGTACATGCTACTTCCGCCATCTCTCCACTCCCAGTGCGCGGTTGTCGGTCCAATAATGGATTTCTCGGAGCCAGAGCTTTCCGTAGTATGTGAATAGTTACAAGTCTTGACCAGCAGGCCCCCATACGGATGGTCCCTACATTTTTCCGCCAGCGACAAGCACCTCGGGACTCTAACCCAAGAGTACAGGTCCTGTCGGTTTTTCAACCCTGTCCCGTCGGGTCGGTGTCAACTGTTGAGTCCCGGACTACAACATGACGGCACCGTACGCAAGGACAACCTCTCCTTCCCATTGACTAAGTACGGATCAGATACTTAGCCAATAGTGGGAGTAAAGCCAAAATCCCATAAAGTTTCTTAAGTGATCACACTTTTGAAATTGGCATTTTTATTGCAAAGTCTATTAATAGCATTGCTAAGCATTTTTCAAATACTTTTGAAAAGCAGGTATCGGGTGTATCAGTGGTCAAGGTGGATAATGCATCAATTAGGATAGCACACACTCCTATAAACCTAATGCAATAATTTAACTCAAAAGCATTTAAGGAAACACTTTTATAAATTCAAGGAAGGGTTAAATGCACCGGGGCTTGCCTTGGATGGCAAAAAGAGCAGACTCGGGGTGGTGGTGTAGGTGCCGGAGCTCGGGGTTGCCTCGGGGACAGATCCTTCGGTGGCTACCTCGACTTCAGGTCCTTCTTCGTCAACTATACGGATGCAATGATGAATGCTCATGAGAATGATGATATGAACTTATGGTGCAAGACAATTCCACTGATTCTAGATTACTTTTAAACAAAGCATGATTGAAATCTAGGTTGAGCATAAAAGGTAACCATTTCTTCCTTAAGCAATATTGATTAAACTAGCCCTTATTATAATTATCCTAAGCATCAACCAAACATAGCATCACAAACATCATAGACCAAAGGGTAGGGGTCTATGAACATCAATCAATCCAAAGATCACATCATCAAACACTTATTACCAACCCTAATCCATCTTTTCTATTTTCTTAATTTATTTAAAAGGTCATTTTATGAAGTTGCTCCAAAAATTACCAAATTAATCACATAAGTTCATTATGGTGTAGATAGATGGCAAAACAAATTTCATAATTTTTGGAGGTCATTAAGGTGCTCAAATAAATCTAGACATTAATTAACAAAAGGCACTATTTAACAATTAAAATAAAAGCTCAAAAATCAACTTGTTCCAAAAGACTTCAAAATTTTACCAGAGACTAAACATGGCATAAGAAGCTCAAAAAATTTGTCTCATGATTTTTGGAGTTATAAATCACTCTCCAAAAATACCAAAACCTTCATTTTCAATTAAAAGGGGAATTTTCATTTCAAAATTTTGCACAAAACTCAAGTTTCATATTTTTATAAAATACTCCAGAGCATAAAGAGTCTACCACAAAAATTTCAGAATTTTTGGATGCACACAAGAAAATCACACAAAAAGAGAAATCAGAACACTATTCACATGTTTGAAGAAAAGAAAAAGGCACTGTTCTTCTCCCCCGCGCTCGCCGGCGGCCGGACGGCGGCGGCGCTGCGCGCCGGCCACTGCGGGCACTCCGCGGCGAAACCGAGGGTACGGGAAGCAACAGGGAGCTCACCGGCGTCGATTGCGGGGGCTCGGCGAGGTGAGGGGATGAACGGAGGGGTGAGTTCGACGGTGACCGGGGACGGCGGACGGAGGCGGCGATCGTCGTCTCGGCGTTCCTGTGCGACACAAGCGACCACAAGGGGTCAGTCAGAGGCGCAAAGGAGCAAGGAAGGTGATGCGGGGGTCAGTGGAGGATGATCAAGGCCGGAGAGGAGTATTTCACGATCCCGACCTCGACGGATTCTCGCCGGAGATGACAACGACGAGCTACGCGGGCCGAGAATGGAGGCGGGGTGGCAGCGCCAAATTGAGGGGGGGTGGTGAAGCTGCGCAAGGACTTGGCGGAGCTTCTGGGCTAGCTGGAGAGAAGCGGAGGCTCGGGTTTGCTCTGGCCACGGTGGCGGAGTGGGTTCCACTCCGGCCGGCTCGGCGGGGTTCTTATAGCCGCGGCGAGAGGCTGGCAAGACGCGCGGGGGCGGATAAGATCGGCGAGGCGTGCGCAATCGATTGCGAGACCGAGGGTCAGCGGTTTGGCACGCAGGGACCGGGCGTTGTGCTCGCCGGTGGCGAACAGCGGCGGCGACGAGCTGCGGGCGGGGTAGGGGACGGGAAGATGTCACTGGTGCCAGGCGCGTGCGCAATCGATGCTGAGCATCGGCGTGGAGTCGTTTGGCGAAGGAGCTTCGGACACGCGGCGCATGCGAGGCCGGCGAGGCGCGCGGCGGGGGCCCCCCCTAGCTCGCCGGGAAGAGAACAGTCTAGGGTAGGGTTTGACTTTTGGCTAGTTTCTGTATTTTGCAAAATACTCTCAAAAATTTGAACTGTGCGACAAAAACTCAAAACACCAAAGTTGTTCAGAAAAATGAGATCTACAACTTTGTCAATATGAACATTTTCAAATTCCAAATAGTTTTTGAACTATATTCAAAAACAGAAAAGGGGACACTTTTTAAACTTGATTCAAATCAAAATTACTCTGGATTTCAAACTGAAACTTGAAAATCTTCCAATATGAAAGTTGTTCCATTTGACAAAACCTAACTTTGCTAATATACACTTTTTCTGAAACTCAATAGTTTTTGAATAACTTTTAAAACTGAAAAGGGGACAAAAACTGGAATTTGAATGAATTTGAAATTACTTCAAATTTTATATAGAAACATGGAAATCTGTAAATACCAAAGTTGTTCCTCTTGATCAGATTCACAACTTTGCTTTTTGAACCAACTCAAAATTTTGAATTTTGAAAAAGTTATTAAAAAGGGAATAAATCCAGGATTTGGGATTTTAGGGTTTTGCAAAAGAAAATTCAATTCAAATCTGATTTTTGAACTTTGATCAAAGCAACAAACATCAGGGCACTAAATTTGAACAAGAATTACATAGAACTAGGCACAGAGGTGAAATTACCATTTGCCCCTATAGGAAGAATGGGCTAAAAGGGTTTTTGCAATAGAGGTACATCACATAAAATGATACACTAAGCAAATGCATACACATGAAATCATGATCAAGATGATTAATGATGCTAATGATGATATGTCAAGTTAATTACATGCTTAAACACCAGAGGTGTTACTAGTCATGCAGGGAGTACGGTACCACACATGCATTTGAAGTTCTATTATTGCTCGGTCATAGTCAGTACCGGGTTTTCCAAGCTTCGAACAATTCATCAACAAAGGCTCCATGAACACACCATATTGTTCCGGGGTCAGGAATTATCAGCGACAAGAATACGTTCTTAGGGTCAAACATAACATGGAGGGAGATTGAGGGGGATCACGAACAGGCCAACAAGTTCCTGGCCACCATCATTCCATACGGTTGAACCATCTGTCGCCAGCGCCACACGTACATTTCGAGCCTCCATAGCTTTGCCAGGATGATGGCATCGAAGTGCTTCCATGCTTCACCATCCGATGGGTGTACCATCTTGTCAGGATTGTATCTTTTGCCATTCTTGTGCCATGTCATCTGTTTCGCAGAGTCCTCTGTCATGTACAGTCGTTGGATCCTAGGTATGAAAGGAAGGTACCGTAGGACCATCTCGGGGATATTAAGTTGTTCCTTCTTGCCATCTCCATGGTCTACCTCCACATACCTAGAGGCTTTGCACTTTGGACAGTGTGTTGCTTTCTCGTGATCTTTCCTGAATAGGACGCACCCTTTTGGACAAGCATGGATCTGCTCATACGGCATCTTAAGTGCACGAAGAAGTTTCTGTGACTCGTACGTGTTCTTCGGCAGAATGTGACCCTCCGGCAACAGGGTGCCCAAAATTGCCAACATGCCATCGAAGGCGTCTCGACTCAAGCTATACTGGGACTTGAACCCCATTAGGCGTCCAATGGCATCCAGTTGTGAAACCATTGTCTTTTCATGAAGGGGCTTCTGTGCCGAAGACATCATGTCATAGAACGCCTTTGCGGTGTCCTCTGGCTCCTCCAATCCTTCACCGAATTGAGCCTCTTGAAAGTCTCCCATCATGTCTGCTAACCCCGGCATCTCCATCATACTCCTCGAGACATTGTCTCACCACCTCCTCTCTAATCCGATCGGCTTCACCATGGTGGACCCAACAAGTATAGTTTTCAACGAATCCGTACTTGTAAAGATCTACCCCCACGTTATTCTTATATTTTCTTTTCTTGTTCCCACATTTGCTGCAGGGACACGGCATCCGACTCGACCCTTTAGCAGCCGGACCAAACACATGCTCTAAGAAAGCATTGGTCTTAGTAACCCATTCTGTGCTCTTACTTGCGTGGCCCGTGTACATCCAGTCACGGTTATCCATCCTCTGGCATATACATATGTAAGCGAGTAATAAAACCAGCAATTGCACCTACACGGCATTCCTACCATCTAATAGGAGAAGGATAGGTCCTAATATCAGATATCACATGTTGAGATGTCGAGGTTTGTAAGCATCGTACATGACAACTTGCTCGAAACTTTCTCAAATTTTTTTCACGGCATACGCATATGATGTAACAACATCTCGCCAAGTTTCGCGATTTTCGGAATTCATTTGCATTTTCTATAATTAAAAAACCGTCCGCACGTAATTTGGAGGCGTTGCCCCGTGAGCACGTGATCGAAACCTAGGGTCACTTTTTGGATTGGCCTCAACATACGGTTAAGAACAAGAATAATATTTTTTTAAATCATGAAAATCCATTATTCGATGCACCCGCAGTTCAAACTTGCGTCTTTCGGGAAAATTCAAGAAAATGAAATAAAGTCAAAAAATATAACGAAAAGTTTGAAAACTGTCAAATTGAACATATTGACACCGGTAGTATGGGGATGACCCAAAAAAAATTGGTGTCAAAATCAAAAAAAACAAAATACTTAGACTGACACTCGGCAAAGAGCAGCACTTCGCCGAGTGCCAGCCACGTGGCACTCGGCAAAGCACAGCTTACGTGTCATAGCCCGGGCCCGCACTCTTCGCCGAGTGCCACGTGGCCCGGCACTCGGCAAAGAGCAGCACTTCGCCGAGTGCCAGCCACGTGGCACTCGGCAAAGCACAGCTTACGTGTCGTAGCCCGGGCCCGCACTCTTCGCCGAGTGCCACGTGGGCCGGCACTCGACAAAGAGAGGGTCTTCGCCGAGTGCCAGACGGCGAGCACTCGGCAAAGCTAACGGGCCCGGATGCCGTCTGGTCCGCGAGACTTTGCCGAGTGCTCATCGTTGCCGAGTGTTCGGCACTCGGCAAAGAGGTGTCTTCGCCGAGTGCTTTTCTTTGCCGAGTGTTGGGCACTCGGCAAAGCTGGCTTTGCCTTGTGCTCATTCTTCGCCGAGTGCCAGATTTCCGGCACTCGGCAAAGAGGCTCTTCGCCGAGTGCCCGAAATTTGGCACTCGGCGAACTCGCAGGCACTCGGCGAAGATCGTGTTTCCTGTAGTGATTATGACTAATCTTCGGTTGCTATCGTCTCTGTAAATAGCTTTTGACTTTGCTTTGGTCTCATCCATGTCAGTTCGTTAAAAAAAAGTTAGTAAGAGATTCTTCTCAACTACAGTAAAAGATTGTAGCAGCAGTCAGATCGAGGAGACAGCAGCTAAGCAGCGCAAAACCGTTGGTGTATCTTATTTCAGTGAAAGAGTACTAACAGATCTTATAGTACATGCACCTTTGAGTCAGTCAATAAAAACGGACGGCCATAACTAACTGAAAGTTCACAGAACATATATTTCTCAAATAGAGTTGACAAGGCACGCATAAGTCAACTAGCTGAAACACATACATACGTGATCGAGTTCCAATGACAGCGCCGGTGTGCCCTAGGATTTTGAGGGCCTCTAACGAACTCGTTATGATGACCCTTCTAGACTATATATAAAATTTTATAATATAGACGCTAATTCTAAGCCCCTAATAAATGTTTCTTAGATAGCATAACATCTAGATTAGAAGAAAAACTTGATTATATAAGTATAAAGTAGTAGACGTCTAGAATACTATATAAATAATTAATTTAAATTAAAACGAACAAGGAAAAAACTATCGTGACGGTGTGGCTTGTCGCTGACTCCGTGTGTGTATTGGATGTCGGTGCGAACTCGGGAGTCACAGTCAGAGTGTGGTCCACTACTATAAAAAAAGGACTTGTGCAGCGTTGCATAAAAGGCCTCCGTGGCGGGCACTCTTTTTACCCGCCACGGTTATTCGGTGGACGACTATGCTGCACCAGCCACCGAAGGGCCGCCGCGGGCAACATAAGCTACCATTGTGGTTAATCTGTTTTAACCGCAGCGGGTATCCTAAGGCGGCCGCTGCGGTTAATCGTTTTACCGCAGCGGGACAGATTAACCGCAGCAGGCTAATAAAGTTGTCCGCTTCGATTATTACCGGCTATTTAAGATCCCGACCTGCACCATCGCAGCGCGATCTCTTCTTCCTCCTTCGACAAAAACGGGGGGAGAAGTTTTGCTGATTTTTTGCACAAAATAATTTGTTTTTTGAGATTCCTTTGTTTGATTTGGAGGAGAAGTACTCCACAAGAGGTACCCAGATGATCTCCACCCTCTTTCTCCTCTCTTTTCCTCTCTTTTTAGCTCTCTTTTCCTCTCTTTTTAGCCCCCTAGATCTAGTTTCACAGAGAAGAGAGAAAACTAGTATTTTTTTTCTCTCAGTTTATCATGGATGCATTAATTTTATTTCTCGTTGTTATTTCTATCCCTAGATTTAACATAGATATAATAAAATTTTTTTTTCTAATTCATCTTTGTTTTGTGATCGATATGTGTAATTAAGGTTCTGTTAACACTGGATTTTAGTCAATATTGAGAAGATGACAGGTGGACCCAACGAGCAGTGAGAAGAGCATTCGGTAGACGGCCAAGCGGTCGGTTACTCCATTCAGGAAATAGATATGGCAAGAGAAGCCGATCACGAGGATAATCGACCATGACCGTGACGGATTAAACGAGTATTCAAGAAGTAGAGGGTTCTGATCTCATTGGCCAGAGTTGGATTTGGGCGTTGTGATGTGGCAAGCATGCAAAGAAGGCAATATATATAAAGCATGCACATCTCGACGTCCACTTCTATATTTAGCATGAATGGCTTCACGATGAAGGAAAGGCTAGAAGACGACATGCATGTCCAGTGTGCGAAGATGGACGTATAAGGCATTCGACAAGTATCCATGCGGTCGGCTAGTTTCCAAGGATTCGGCAACTGCACATGCGGTCGGTTATTCTGAGAAAAGGGAGTTTCCATTGAAACGACGGAAGCGAGAGCCGATCGGGCAACAAAATTGTGACAATTAAGGTAATGATGATTCCGAAAGGAGTTGAAGGCCAAGAATATTTTATTTTCCTTTAATATTTCATAGTCGTGTCCTCTTAGGACTTGTATCGCGTCCAGGGTATAAATATAAACCCTTGGCTATTGTAAAAAAGTTCACAACCATATCAATACAAATCGGCCCCGTGCCACCTTCGAGTCCCTAGTCGTGTCGTCGAGTTCTTCGAGAGGAATCATCTATCCGTCGACCTCCGTAAGTACCGGCAACCTTGCTATCATGCCTAGTATCATGCGGTGGATTTAGATATGATGCAAGTAGTCTCGTATGTTAAGTTTAGTATCGTGCGGCGGATTTAAGCTTAAGACGGGAAGTTTTTGCTTATGCCTTGTATCGTGTGGCAGATTAAGTCATGAGTAAAAATAGTTATCGACTCTATTAGATTTGGCAGATCTAATAGATTCATTAAATTATCATGTGTTATATGTTTTATTTATTTAATTCTTGTAACACTCTTTTGCCCAATCTAGATTGATCTTTGTTCGGCCTTGTCGCACAAGTTTGCTTGTGCTCTCTTTTAATCATAAGATCATGATGGCCGAATCAACTTTCGATCTAGATTGTCATGTGCTGTGGGTTCATGCATGTCAGCCATGATTAGGCTTTAATGAAACTAGGTATCGTGCGACAGATGCAGGTTTTAGATTAGTTTAATCGTGCTTGCTTGTTTGTTCCTTCTTCATGGACCCCAATTCGGCTGGTTTGCCGATTTTGGTTAAGCTTACACGAGTAATGAGCCTTTATAGATCTGTTCAAATATATGCATGCTTTTAGTTGTTATAATTAGATTGTATCATGCGGTGGATTATCTAATTATAAGAAGTGGTGTAGACTTATAGCAAGTGGTATCATACGGTGGATTAGCTTCACTTGAGTTTATACCTGACCGGTTTATGAAGACTAAACGTGCGGCAGATTAGTTGGATTAGCCTATGCATGTGTTATTTGAATAGATCTATATTTGCATGTTACCTGTTTATAATATCCTTAATTTGTTCAAGCATGTCTTTCCTTACATATGCATTCGGTAGTCAATATGCTTTTTATACTCTGTTCTCATACTAGCCGAATGACCTTATAAACATGCTCTGACAGACAGCTTCTATAGTTGTGTGCCGCCGTGAATGGCTTTCAAAGCCGTACATATGGAACTGTCTGGTTTTATCCGGCATGTTCCAAAGGTATTCTCACAGTTTTTTCCCTTATTGGTTTTCAGGTCAAACCGACTGGCACGTCTCCGGATTCAACACATTCCGGGCACCAGATTGAAGCTAGCTTTTCGGCTTGCTGTGTGGTTGGCATGAGGTGTCACGTTTTGCGTCAACACACTTTTTGGCACGCCCGGTGGGACAACAATTCATGTTTTATTGTCAAAGCCGATTCAACGTGTACGCACGGGATAGCTGCTGATCAACTGAGTGTACATGGCATCTACGAAGACACAAATAGCATGCATGGGTGGATTTGCTCCGTGCATGGACATAGAAACCAATTAAAGAAGCTAAGAACTTCTCCTAAAGATAGAATTGGCTGATATGGTTTCTCTTAAAAATAAAATGGCTTCAAATACATCATGCATGACTGTATCGGTCTCCAAATATATCATGGCACGACATGCGCATGAAGAGATAAATAAAAGGAAGATTTCCATGGAGATGTTCAAAGAGATAAAGTCCAAACTCAGATTTAAGTGCATGCTGCTATAAATAGCCGATTGAGTATCAAGGGGTCATGCCGAGGGAAGTTGGTCGATAGCTAATTATCTGCAGGTCATCTTTGGAATCGGCTATTCAGGAAAGGAATCGATGGATACAACAACACGAGAAAATACTAATTGGCCGATATGCATACAGGAATCGGCTGGAGTTATCATCGTGCACGCATCCACGCACCGCCGAGCTCGTATTCGTCTTCTACAGCACACTCAGCTCATCAAAATGACGTTCTTCGAAGCTACCGTGAGTTACCTGACAACATGCTTACCTAAAGCATTCCAGTTCCTCAACAAGAAGAAAGTCAAAGGCATACTAAGCAAAAGCCGATAAGACAGAACCTTCGGCTCCTATTAATATAACTTTACCTTTCCTGAGTAACGCAAAAAGCTCAGTCTGGTGATAAGGTTACGAAAGGCTACATCAGAGGCACAAAGGACGTTAGCAACCGGACGACCGATAGAAGACCATCGGCTAAAACGTTTTCAGCACACTTCATATTGAAAGAGATACTTTGCTGATGGCCTTGAATAAGGTGGTGCCAACAAAGACACAGGCAATGGTGAAAAGTTCACTTTTAGTCAGAACAGCTACAAGATCTGAAGCAGCCAGTCATTTGCAGAAGAAGGATTGACGTTTATGATTGGCTTCAAATATTTTCAAACCAGTATTCGGCGAAGACGTCTCAGATGAGAGAAAGGAGGGCACCAGTGAATCATCGATTACGCCACTGTGACTACATGTCGGGGGCCTGAGATCAATACGCACACATCGTACAGCATCGAGCGATCCATCGTGAAGAAGGACAAAACGAATGACTGCTTCATCTTCAACGGTGGTTTGTGTATTTTTACCCTCGCTTCTCTAATAGTTTAGACTTAAAATTAAAATCATTAAAAAGCGAAAACCTCTCATGTTGCGTCTTCGCACTAAAAACCCTTAAAATTCCACTCTATGAATATGTGATATAAATATTTTGGGTTATCCATTGTTGAAATGATAATAGATGCTTTGTTTTATGTTTCACCTGTGTCTGGTTTATAACTTTGATTTCTTTAAGATTTGGGTCTAACGGTTATTATATTTATCTTAAAGTCTTTGAATTTGTGGGTTGCATAGAATTTAAACTTGTCTGAAAAGTAGTGGGATATGAATAGAGGTAGAATTTGCTATGACATTATTCTGAGAGATACTTGAAATTCGGAGATTTAATGAATAATAAAATTTACTTAATGTCATATTGAGCACTGTCAAATCATTGTGACTACTAGTTGAGATTATAGTCATATTCTCAAGATCAAGATTCACGTACACGTTATAAACTAATAAGTGTGTTTTGCATGTGCATTCTCTCTTTGATTAAAAATATGAGGCTATTCTATAAATCTCAGAAATAAAACGACGGACACGTGTCCGCCAGAACTGAGAAAGAAAAAAGGGCAAACCGCCCAAATAAAATATGAAAAGAAAAGGTCAAGTGACCGCCAAATAAAATAAAAGATGGCCGAAGGCCAGTAGCCTCATAATTTTAAAACGCAGGGAGAATGACATATGCAAAAGAAAAAAGTAATAAAAATATTCACTTGCACTTCTTGATCTAGGTTATGGCTTGTATCTCCTTATGGTCGAGTCTTTGACTTTGCAATATTATGTGATACGATTTTATATAAAGATAATGATAAAAACTCCGGATGAAAAGTGATCAAGGGGTAAAAGATAAGCATTTCTGTAGCTATTCTGTTTTGCAATCGCTTGGGGACTCAGTGAGATCTAAAGCCCATAATTAAAGAGACGGATGGATGAGTAAGGTACCATTTTATTCAAGTTTAAAAGAAATCTTAGTTATAAAATATGATACTTTTGAGATGTAGTCAGCATTGCAGCATCTTCTGATCAATAAAATGAAAGAACTATAATATTTATATACATATGCATTTGTAACTAACTTGTTTCCACATGTATTGGAGAATTATTGTTTTACAGGCAAAATTGTGGAAAACATGGTGAGAAAATGTTATTGTTATCAGTGGATTTCTGGGCTTTTTGAAGAAGACCAACAGAGATCCAATAGTTCAAAGCATGACAATTCATACTCCGAACTAGGGGGGCCTGTGTTAACACTAGATTTTGGTCAATATTGAGAAGATGACAGGTGGACCCAACGAGCAGTGAAAAGAGCATTCGGTAGACGGCCAAGCGGTCGGTTACTCCATTCAGAAAATAGATATGGCAAGAGAAGCCAATCACGAGGATAATCGACCATGACCGTGACAGATTAAACGAGTATTCAAGAAGAAGAGGGTTCTGATCTCATTGGTCAGGAGTTGGATTTGGTGGCATTGTGATGTGGCAAGCATGCAAAGGAGGCAATATATATAAAGCATGCACATCTCGACGTCCACTTCTATATTTAGCATGAATGGCTTCACGATGAAGGAAAGGCTAGAAGACGGCATGCATGTCCAGTGTGCGGAGATGGACGTATAAGGCATTCGGCAAGTATCCATGCGGTCGGCTAGTTTCTAAGGATTCGGCAACTGCTCATGCGATCGGCTATTCTGAGAAAAGGGAGTTTCCATTGAAACGACGGAAGCGAGAGCCGATCGGGCAACAAAATTGCGACAATTAAGACAATGATGATTCCAAAAGGAGTTGAAGGCCAAGAATATTGTATTTTCCTTTAATATTTCATAGTCGTGTCCTCTTAGGACTTGTATCGCGTCCAGGGTATAAATATAAACCCTTGGCTATTGTAAAAAGGTTCACAACCAAATCAATACAAATCGGCCTCGTGCCACCTTCGAGTCCCTAGTCGTGTCATCGAGTTCTTCGAGAGGAATCATCGATCCGTCGACCTCCGTAAGTACCGGCAACCTTGCTATCATGTTTAGTATCATGCGGTGGATTTAGATATGATGCAAGTAGTCTCGTATGTTAAGTTTAGTATCGTGCGGCGGATTTTGTGACACCCTAGTGTCAAGCACTGCATTAGGAACTTCATTAGCTACTAAAGGAGCATAAGCAATGCATTGCATCATTGCATGTGCATATGAGTGCTTGTTGCCTTTTGTTTATTTATTTGGTTCTTTATGTAGAGGACTTAAAAATGGTTTTCAGAAAAAGTGTCTTATATGAAGGTGGTAGAGAAAATGTTTTGAGCAACTTTTATGTTTGGGTCAACACCTAGTTTGGAGTTTTTTGAAACTGTTTTTGAGTGGTCAAAGTTTGAAAGAATTTGGAAAAAGAAAAAGGAAAACGTTTTTTTTTTCGGTGCCACCCCTTTCGGCCCATCTGGCCTTTCGGCCCAGCTCGCGTGCGCCGGCCCGCTCCAACTCGCCCCGCGTGTGCCGCCGCGCGCCGCGCGCGGTCGCCGCTGACACGCCGCGCCGTATAGTACGCGGCCGCGACCGCCACGTGGCCGCCGTATCCTACCGAGGATCCTCGCCGGCCACTCCTCGCTCGATCCTCTCTCACCCGAGCAGCAAGCTATCTCCCCCGGCCACTCTCCGCTCACCTCGCCTGCAGCGCCGCTCGCCGTGCACGGCATCGCCCGCGCTACCTCCCTCGCCGACCGCGCCGCCGTGGCCCCGCCACGACCACCGGCGGTCAAGCCGATCAAACCCCGAGCGCACCACACTCCCTCTCCCCACTGCCATTCCAGCTCGCCCGCTCTCACTCTCGCTCTCTCCCTCACTTTCCCCTCGAACACGCCGAACACCTCCCCGCTTGCCGCGACCATCGCCGCAAAAGCCCCGCGTGTTCCGGCCTCACTGGAGCACCACCACCGATTCGTCTCGCACACCACTCCGTCTACACCTCGGACACCCGGTGCTCCCGCTTGCACCACCTCTCGAGCCCCACCGACGCTGGAGATCGAGAGCGCCGCCGCGGACGCCATCACCACCGCTGAGCCCGCGACGCTGTTCCTCCCCGACCCGAGCACCACTGCCCCTCTTCTTCATCCTCGACCTTCACCGAGTCAAGGCAAGGTAAGAAAACCGACGAGCTTCAACGCTTCTGCTCCCTCCCCTCTTCCCTCCCCCCCGAGCGCCATGGGCGCCGCCGCAGACCTCGCTCGTGGCCCGGCTCCTCTGCAGCCACCCGAGCCAAACCAACCCCGTAGCTTTGCTCCTTAGGGTTCACTCGAGCTTTTGCCTCCCCCAATTTCACCGGCGACCGCCGGAGACGAGGTGTAGTCGCACGTCACCGCCGCCTCCGTGCGCTGCCGCTCGCCGCCGGCACACTCCGGCCATCCGCTAGCCAAACCACCTACACCGCTCGATGCGCTCGTGCGCGGTGAGTTCACAAGCCTAGCTTCCCCGCCGGCGACCCTCATCGACGGCGAGGAATCGACGGTCAAACCTCTCCCCTGTTTCCGTCTCGCCCGAGCCCTCGAGCCAGGCCTCAGCCTCGAGCCAGGCCTGGACGGGCGTGTATGTTTCCGTCTCGCCCGAGCCCTCGAGCCAGGCCTCAGCCTCGAGCCAGGCCTCGACGGGCGTGTGTATGTTTCCGTCTCGCCCGAGCCCTCGAGCCAGGCCTCAGCCTCGAGCCAGGTCTCGAGGGGGTGTGTGTTTCCGCCTCGCCCGAGCCCTCGAGCCAGGCCTCGGACGGCCTAATGTTTTTCCGTCTCGCCCGAGCCCTCGAGCCAGGCCTCGGCCTCGAGCTCGGCCTCGAGCGAAACCTCGGGTGCGGTCTCGTTCGAGCCAGGCCTCGGCCGATCACCTACCGCCGTGCGCTCGGGCCAGGGTGGGTTTCCGTTGACCCACGGGCCCGCGCGTCAGCCACTCGCTGGTCCAGGGACCGGGTGCACGTAGCCAGCCGGGAGAAATTCAAATGTTTTTCTTTTAGTTTTAATTTCCAGAGATGCTTGTTATTTTTGTACAGCATGATTTATAAGTCCAAATGGAGTACTTTCAGTTTTGTTGGCTTGTTATGAGTAGATCTATCATGGAAAAATATGAATGTATTTTTGATAACAGTTTATTTTACTGTTTTCATTTATTTCAGTGCACATGCTTTTGTTGGGATAAATGGAATTAAGTGTTTTCTGATGGAGTTAATTCATGGGAAAATTTGTATAGGTTTCTTGTTATGTTTGGTGCCTGTGAAAGTTATATGAAGTACTGTTCTTATGAAAAGAGTTCCTGTTATGGTTAAAAGTTCCTTTTGCTGATTTCTTAGAAAAAGTGTTAAGGTGTTTATAGGTTGAAATAAAATATGGGAATTTTGTGCAGTCTCTGTATGCCATGAAGAGTCTAAGAAAAATATAAACCTGATCTGTTTTGTGGAAAAAGTTGTAGGTTTTACAACTGTGCTTGTCCGTGTTTATCTTTGGAAATTCCTGTAAGAAATAATACAATGTTTCTGTTCATGGAACTTTCTTGATAAGCATAAAAGTAAAGTAGAATCTGGGAAAATATGAAATAGAGTTGTGCACCCTTTTACAATAGGGTTGTAGTTCAAAGCACCTTTTTGGGCAGTTGCTTGTCATTTTTATATCTGCAGTTCTGTAGTCTATTTTGGCTGAAACTTGTTCAGTAGAGTCCAGCAAGTGTTGTTTTACTTTCTGGAATTTTTGTGGATTTTTTCTGAGTCCAGAAAGATGCACTTGCAGTTCAATCGGAGTTTCTTTGGTTTAATTTAAATAAGAAAAAGAGTGAATAACCAGATTTTGTTTTATGAAAATTAAGTAATTACCTCAATTCAAAAGTGATTCAACAAATTGACTTTGTTGGTTTACAAGATTTATACCTTTCATGTCACCTTCATCTTGCACCGCATTTTTAAATATATATTCATCGCACGCAATAGGATCGACCCCGTCGGAGCCCCACCAAGAGCAGGAGCTAAACGCCGAGCCGGAGATCCAGGAGCTGCAGCAGCCAGAGGAAGTCGACCCCGTCCACGACCCTAACTTACCTGAGTGTCCCTCTCACGAGGCAGTCAGTCTTCTCACTCAAGGCAAGCCCCGGAGCATATTAAGCCTCCTATCTTTTGCAATTAGTTTACTTGAGTCCTTTTATATTGTGATGCATTAGGTCTAGGAGTTGAAATGAATCCTACTTGCTGCATTACCATTCCTTGGTTATTGATTAATATCTACCTTGTATCCTGTTGTTTAGTACAATGTAGAATTGCTTAGCCTGCTTAATAAAAGTGGTAGTTTAGGATGTTTCAGTACTACCCGAATGGGTATTTACCGGATCACGGGTGGGCTATATTTGCTATCGTGGAAAAGAACTTGAGTAGTAATGAAATACGGTCGACGAGATGGCAGGGCACAAGTTCGGAAAACTTGGGGCAGTCCATCCGTTGGATCGTGTAGGTTGTATCGAAGTTGGCCCGTTCATTTTGACGCGCCTTTTTACTTAGGGATATGTCGGTGCTGTAATCATCGACCCCAAAGCGGTTAGAAGCTGTTGGGCCGGTTTCAAAACCGTGTCGTGCCCTCTAGTACGGAAGTTGCGATCTGGCGCTGAGGCCATCGCCAGACTCTGATTGGGCGGTCCGTGCTTGAACCGCGACTACGATTACCACCACGAACAAGCGTCGAGCGGTTGCCCAATGCATGGACCCGACGGGGAAAGTGTGGGCTGGTATTAAAGGTCTTTCATCAGCTGATTTGGAATTCGATTCGAGTCGCCGTCTCCCCCGGTTAGTGGGAAACTATGGCGAGCTTCACCACGATACAACTCCATGTAATGATTTAAGGTTCAACTAAAATGTGGATAAGTCAACTGGATATGGTTATATTATTGATTGGTAGATTCAAGTGAGTGCTCTAGTACAGGTGAAAAACCTAGAATTAAGGAGTAGGTCTAAAAAAATGGTAGCTCATCTTTATCTAATTATTCACTATTTTGAACTTGAGCTTCTCGCAACTAAAAGATCCCAGCTCCACCCAAAAAGGCCTTGCATACCTTGGTGTCTTTATTTTCAGTTGGACGGGTAAGTCTAGTTGAGTACATTCCGTACTCAGGGTTTATCCCGTTGTTGCAGATGGCCAGGTCTACTTTGGCTATTGTAAGCACTGCCTCTACCCGGTGGAAGGTGATGAGGAGTAGGCCCAGGGCGGGTCGTCCAGAAGCTTCCCCCTTTCTTTTGCTGGACCAAGACTACTAGTGGCACATTATCTTAAAAGGGAGGAGTGAGTTGTGTCGAGTGGATTTATCAAAACAATGAAGTTTCATTTGGACCACATGTGTGGTGGTCGTATTTCAAACTATTTCAGCTTCCGCACTTTTAAACTCGGTATTGTAATAACTCCGTTTTAAAATTCGTACTCTGATGTTAAATTCGGTTCATTTCCGCTGTGATGTATCTTTACGAGTGTGATCCTTGAACAATGCGATCCTGTATGATGTATGGTGTTAGAAATCCTTCGTGATTTCGGACTACCGGGTTATATGGGTTCAAGTATCAGTCGAAGTCAGACGAATTTGGCTCAGATAATACTTGAGCTCTTATAATCAGGACGGTTCCGCCACAGATTTAAGCTTATGACGGGAAGTTTTTGCTTATGCCTTGTATCGTGCGGCAGATTAAGTCATTAGTAAAAATAGTTATCGGCTCTATTAGATTTGGCAGATCTAATAGATTCATTAAGTTATCATGTGTATATGTTTTATTTATTAATTCTTGTAACACCCTTTTGCCTAATCTAGATTGATCTTTATTCGGCCTTGTCGCACGAGTTTGCTTGTGCTCTCTTTTAATCATAAGATCATGATGGTCGAATCAACTTTCGATCTAGATTGTCACGTGTTGTGGGTTCATGCATGTCAGCCATGATTAGGCTTTAATGAAACTAGGTATCGTGCGGCAGATGCAGGTTTTAGATTAGTTTAATCGTGCTTGCTTGTTTGTTCCTTCTTCATGGACCCCAATTCGGCTGGTTTGCCGATTTTGGTTAAGCTTACACGAGTAATGAGCCTTTATAGATCTGTTCAAATATATGCATGCTTTTAGCTTGTTATAATTAGATTGTATCATGCGGGGATTAATCTAATTATAAGAAGTGGTGTAGACTTATAGCAAGTGGTATCATGCGGTGGATTAGCTTCGCTTGAGTTTATACCTGACCGGTTTATGAAGACTAAACGTGCGGCAGATTAGTTGGATTAGCCTATGCATGTGTTATTTGAATAGATCTATATTTGCAAGTTACCTGTTTATAATATCCTTAATTTGTTCAAGCATGTCTTTCCTTACATATGCATTCGGTAGTCAATATGCTTTATATACTTTGTTCTCATACTAGCCGAATCACCTTATAAACATGCTCTGACAGACAACTTCTATAGCTGTGTGCCACCGTGATTGGCTTTCAAAGCCGTACCTATGGAACTGTCTGGTTTTATCCGGCATGTTCCAAAGGTATTCTCATAGTTTTTTTCCTTGTTGGTTTTCAAGTCAAACCGACTGGCACGTCTCCGGATTCAGCACATTCCGGGCACCAGATTGAAGCTAGCTTTTTGGCTTGCTGTGTGCTTGGCGTGTGGTGTCACGTTTTGCGTCAACAGGTTCGCAGGTACGATGGACCGGTCGAAATGGATGTATAAGATCAATAGAGTACTTGATGTGCGGTATCTCGCTGAAGTGAGAAAGTTTATTACCGCCGCGAAAGCTAACCGTGAGAGATCGAACCAGACGATAATCATATGTCCATGTCATCGCTGCAAGAATTTGACAGCCTTCAAAGACGAGGGCACGTTGCAATCTCATTTGATTTGTTTTGGTTTCATGGAGGATTACACGGTGTGGACTCCTCACGGCGAGAGAGTCGATTCGAGTGTCGGAGTGGCATCTGGAGTAAGCTCAGCGTCGACGACGACGGTGAACCAAGATCCTGGAGCGCACGTCTCATCAACAACAGTAGCGCCAACCTTCAGTGACAGTAGTGCTCGTGACTACATCGTTGTGGAGGATTACTCTAGGATATGACAGATGATGGTGGTGGAGATGTTGAGGATGCTACGGTGCAGGACCCTGTGGATGTGCAGTTGTTTCAGGATTTACTCAACCACATCGACGAAGATGACGTCGTGTATGGCTCCCTGAAGTGGCTAGAAAATTTCAGAGAGATGAAGCAGGCATCACTTGATCCTTTATATAAAGACGGCGGGGAATGTCCGAAGGAGTGCACGGTGCTCTGTTTTCAACCACCACATGTTAATCATGAAGGCTCGGCATGGGTGGTCAGACAGTAGCTTTGATGAGCTGTTAGGTTACCTTGCTAAAACGTTCCCGACGAGTAACAAGATTCTAGCAAATACCTATTGGGCAAAGAAGCTTATCTTGTCAATGGCGATGAAGCTTAGAAAGTTCGATGCCTGCCCTAACCACTGCATCCTCTATCGGGGCACAGAGTATGAGAATTTGAAGAGCTGTCTGCATTGTGGTGCCAGTCGCTACAAGAGGAATGCTGGTTGTCGCGTGGATGCAGACGACGATGAGGCCTTGCGAGGTGGTAAGAGGAAGAAGAAGAAGGGTGCCTAGAAGAGCAGTGCTGCAGCCAATCGCATCTCAGCTCATCAACAGGAGGAGGAAGAAGAGGGTTACACGCTGAGGAGAAGTTCGACATTGTCGGTGTGATACATGCCAGTGATCGACCGCCTGCGTGCACTATTTGGGAACTCGGAGGACGTGAAGCTCATGTCCTGGCATGCATCAGCTGACCGCTTGAAGGACGATGGTATGCTGCGGCACCCCTCCGATGCCCAGTAGTGGAAAGATTTCGACAAGGCCTACCCGCAATTTGGCAAAGATCCCAGGAACGTTTGGTTCGCGCTGAGCATCGATGGGATGAATCCGTTTGGCGAGCTCAGTAGCTCCCACAACACCTGGTCGGTCGTACTCACCATCTACAACCTACCTCCCCATCTATGTCAGAGGCGCAGGTATCTTCTGTTGACCATGCTTATCTCGGGACCGAAGTAGCCCGACAATGATATCGATGTTTTTCTGGAGCCGGTAATGGAGGAAATGAAGGAGCTATTTGATGTTGGGGTCGAGATGGTGGATGCATCCCTCAAAGAGAAGTTCACCCTAAAAGTCAGCATCTTTGTCACCATCACCGACTACCCCAGCCTCTTCTCACTATCAAGGCAGATCAAAGGGAAGAGCGACTGCGTAATGTGCATCGACGGGACATGCTACACTTACCTCAAGGGATCGAACAAGATGGTCTACATGAGGCATAGGCGGTTATGAGTGCGAGCAGTTCATGATTTCCAAGGCCCAGCTCATGGTCTACATGACTGCCCTGGCCACTATGAGTGCGGGAAGTTCATGATTCCCAAGGCCCAGCTCATCGATGAGGAAAAGTGGTGAAAGGTCCTTGTTTGGTTTTGGTAATTGAGTGACAACTTAGGTTGACTAATATGTGTTTAAAGTGAATTACACAGGTGATTAGTCCACAGGTGATCATGTGTGAGCAACATATGCCATAGAGGTGAAATGGCTTGGAGGATGTTGCAGGCTCACACTTGTGAAGAAGGAGCTTAATGCACATGAAACATGACATGTGGTCATGTGGCTAAGATGGTGAAGATCAAGGCAAGACTTGGCTTGATGGACGGTTGCGAAGGTGAAGGGCAAGTTGAGGCTTTGAAGCCATTGGTACCGAGTGTCGGGAGGCTTAAGCAAAGACTTGGCGCCGAAGGACCGAAGCGATGGTGAAGAGCAAGTGATGTCAAGATCGATGGACCATGGAGGCCATGTGATGATATGAAGTGGATCATATCATTTGATGAAGAGGATGGTGCATGTGGTTGCATCAACACCGGAGGGAGATGGAATGGAATGCGCAAGGAAAAGGTATACTTGTAGGGCATTTCATTTCACCGGTCATAGTGTGTGTAGAGAAGATTATGACTGGGTTTAGGATAGATGACCGTACTATTAAGAGGAGCAAACTTGTTTGCATATCGGTCATCTAGTGCCACTTGAGCGATCTAACATTGCGTTGTTACTAGGATCGAGTGACGTGGTGAGAGCAAGTGAAAATCCTTTGGAAAATGATTGTGAAAATGCTAACACTCATACACATGATGTTGTACACTTAGTGGTGTTGGCACATTTGCAAAGGAAGAAGTTGTTGGGAAGAAGAAGTTGTGTTGAAAGGAGGCATGGAGAAGTGGGAGAAACTAGTGTATAGTCCCTCTCCCTCCTGCCGAGCTTGCGAGGGCAGGATTCAGCGGTTTCGGAGGAGAAGTGAAGTGCTCTGGGAGCATCGGACGCTGGTTGGGCGTCCGATGGAAAACCCTAGTTTCTGTCAGAAGTTGAAGGAGCATCGGACGCTGGCAACGGACGCTGAGGAATCACTGTTGCAGAGTCCGATGCAGGTGATGTGGCACGAGCGTGCTTTCCAGGGAGCATCGGACGCTGGCCTGCGTCCGATGTGGAACCATCAGATGCGTCCGATGTGTTTCTGCCCTCTCTGGAACCTCTCTGGTGTGTCATTGGACGCTGGGGTCGAGCGTCCGATGCTAGAATCCTGGCGCGTTCGATGTGGCGCTGTAGTGTGCTATTTTGAGCAGAGGCATCGGAGCGTCCGATGCTAGGCATCGGCGCGTCCGATGCCACTTTATCTGGCACACGAAGGAAAGTAGCCGTTGGGATCACTTGGCCGAAGTTGAACGTGGGGGACACGTGGCGAGCATCCAAGCATCGGACGCTAGCCTCAGTGTCCGATGGTCCCGATCCAGAGCGTCCGATGGTGGCGCAGGTTGCCCAGTGAAGGGGCAACGGCTAGTTAGCCGTTGGGGCTATATATATCGTTGGTAACTGGCTTTGGGTACCAGGTTGAGCACTCCAAAGCCTTGGTGGCTGGTGTGGATGTGCTTGGGAGCCCTCTAACTCGCTTGGGCTTGCTAGTGTGCGATTCGATAGCGAGTGAGTGATCGCTAGTGCGTTGCATTGAGAGATAGCATCGAGTGGCACTAGGTGATCGTGATGCAAGCTGGTGGTGCTTGTTACTCTTGGAGGTTGCCACCTCCTAGACGGCTTGGTGATCGAGTCTCCGTCGTGAAGCCCGCGTGAAGATTGTGTGTGGCTCCGGAGAAGCTTTGTGAGGGGCATTGTGCTCGCCCCGCGGGAGATCGCGAAGAGCAACCCTAGTAGAGAGAGGCGCAAAGAGCACCAAGTGGTCCGGCCGGATCGAAGCTAGAGCTCTTGGTGAGCACTCCATCGTGGAGAGTGTGACTTAGGGTCACCACTAGCAAGAGGATCAGCGGCAACCTTGGGCTTGCCTCAACGGGGACTAGCTTGGTGGCGACCAAGTGAACCTCGGGATAAAATCACCGTGTCAACCTTGTTCATCCCGTTGGTTTGCATTCCCCTACAAAGCTTATAATTTCTCATATATTATGCTTGTGTGTGCCCTTGTAATTAGTTAGCTTGTGTAGCTTGCTAGTTACCTTCTTTGCTTGTGTATCTTAGAAGAGCTCTCTTGCGTGACTAATTGGCGAGTAGCCTTGTTAGTCACATTGCTAGTTTGTGTAGCTAAGTAATTTAAGCTCTCTAATTTGGCTCGTGTAGCCTGTTATTGAGCATTGCTAGTGAGCTTAGGAGCTTTGTGTTGCTTGCTTACTAGATGGTAGGAGCTCCACGGTGTTTAAGTACTAGTTGCTTAGGTTGTGTGAACCTTGCAAGCTAGATTATTTAGGTGAGCTCTAGCTAGCCCGACACCTTATTTGCTTGGTTTAGTCTCTTTTGTAAGGTGTCATAGAGTTTAAGTAGAGGAGTGTAGTCTGGCTAGACCGATAGTTTTAATTCGCATTGTTTTGGTTAGCCGGTACGAATAATTTTAGAAAGGACTATTCACCCCCCCTCTAGTCTGCCATCTCGACCCTTCAAGTGGGATACAAGGAGGTTCCATCTATGGTACATGGAAGCTGCAAAAACCGGGATGTCAAGTTTTAACGTCAAGATTCCCTCGGAGTACTTCCACTTGCCCGCTGGTAACGAAAGGCACCTACCTGTCGACTTTATCGACATGTACAACCTGATGCGGGAAGAAGACCTAGACATCGTTCAAATCACCCTATTCACATTGTAAGTGATGAATGCAACTTCCACATATCACTACATTCGTATTTTCCACAACTCTATACTTATTATGTCACGATGACTTGTTCGTGCATGATGACGGTCACTGTAAGTAATAAAAAGATACATCTTGTACTCTACCTCTCTCCTGCACATATTGCTGAAAGAGTCATCAAGGGTTTTGAGATCAATGATGCAAAGATGACAGTTCGACAGCGAGAGAAGAAATATGAAGAAAATCTGGAAGCCAAGAAGACTAAGTTGAAAAATTACATACTAGAATGCATGAAGAAGATCAAGTCGGACGGGTTGGAGTGTATAATGGCTGCCTATCACTTTGGGTAAGTCAAATACATGTACATAGACCTAAATGGCTAGCATATCATGTTTTCTCGTTGTTGTAAACTCTATTTTATTGCAATGGTACAGCCAGGGCCTCGTCGGTGGCCACTGGGTCACTTTTATCATATACCCTCAAGATGGTAGGGTCTGTGTGTTTGACTCCTTGAACGTACCAAATAAGCAAGGGTATAAGGCATTCAAAGATTGTTTGAAAAAGTAAGTCATTGAGCTTTTTCATCATTTATGGTTACCATATGTATTTAAATTGTTGCTAAAACTATTATATTTCGTACAACGCTTATAAGGAATACCAAAAGGTGCTCGGATTCTCGGACGAAGAACTCAAAAGTTTAAGGACAAGCATAGATACCACCTCAAAATCCGACGAGATTTTCTGGTACGTATTTCGAAGGTTCAATTCATATTTCATACATATGAGTTCTAATGCTTGTGTATCAATCGTGCAGTGCGCCAAACAGCCGTTAGGATCAAAGATATGTGGCTTGTACACCTGCGAGTTTCTAAGGGAAAGCAAGGAGTACACCAACAGCGGGAAGGTGTCAAGTATTGGGAAGAGCAGTAGAGCCACAGGATGTGCTTTAAACAAGTCAAGGCAGACATATGTAAGTTGGTAATGGAGAAATGCATTCTCGAAGGAGAAAGAGAAACTTCGACAATGACTCCGAGCTGGCGTTGCTACCCTAGTACGAGAAGCTCCGAAAATAGAACACAATGCTTCGTTCCAATGATTACGCTCATCAAGTTGAACTATGAATTGTAATTTCAAAATTGAAAACATCTAAGTCAATGTGTATGTGATGACAAGAACAAACTAAGTGACTTTATATGATATGTGTGGATGGTTTATATGTGCATATATATCTCTCTGTTTGAAATCTGGAATTCTGGAATTGATTTGAAAACTGCAATTGATTTGAATTCATATCATGTGTTCCTGTTGGCTGCATTATTTTTTTTTTAAATCCAAAATGAATAATCGTGGCGGGTAACATAAAGTGTCCGCTGCGGTTAAACGTATCTATGATTAACCGCAGCGGGCTCTTTATGTTGCCCGCTGCGGTTAAGTCTTTTACTGCAGCGGGCAACAATGCCTGTGCGCGGACTTGCCACGATTAATCGTGGCCTTAGCACCGCAGTGGACGTTGTTGCCCGCTGCAGTAAAGCCAAAATGCCCGCTGCGGTTATTAAGCTGTGTGCAGTAGTGGTCTCCTCTCTGTCCAAGGATGAAAGCCAGAAAGGCCGATGTTGTCTTCTTGGATTGGCTGGCTAGTTCTCTCTCTTTTCTCATTAGAGCAAGTTAGTGGTTACATCCGGCTGCCGGTTGTAATAAGGTTCTCTGATTTGTACTCTTCTCTCAGCTTACGTATATAATAGTTAGAATCTTTACCATTAATACATGGCCTTCTTGTTTCTTTCACAAAGTTTATTGGTTCCATTTATGGTCGCTGATCTTCTCTCTACTATTCTCTCTTGCTTTTAATTAGTTTGGTGATGCTGATATCTAGGCTTGTGCCCCTCTCCTGCCTAGGCCCTTGGGTATCACACCTCGTGCTCTCCCTCCAAGGCCGGCACTGTCCAATATCACAGGAATTTCATACTTCCTCCGTTACATAGTTTTGCTATATATACAGTTTAATATACACTATATATATCTAGATGCAAAGTAAAAATAATGTTTTTTAGAAAAATAAAAATGTCTTATAATTTGGAATGAAGTGAGTAGGAAATAATACAGCAATTGTTACATAATATAATGGGTCGAAGGACCGATTAATTTTCCGGACTCCTAATTTCCCAAATAAGAACTGCAACCACTACAAAACTAGTTAGGTTTTCTCTCCTCTTTCCTATATTGCCGGTTAGCAAAATTCCTCAGCATATGAGAACCACAAATCAGACAAGCATGCATTAGACAACAACTTTAAGGACTTATCATTGCATCAACACACATTATGTGAACAGATAGTCTCGTGAGCTTTTTGCATGAATAGCTGGCTGAGCCGGAAAGGATGAAAGGTGATGGAATATGAGAACTTTGGTGATGAGGTGTCGATGTAGAGAGTGGGACTGAGCTTGAAACAGTGACCTTCTACCCAAAATGGAACATATGCCTTGCAATTATTGGCGGAACACAGTACGTTGCGACGTTTGCCAAGGAATGCCTTTGTCTAGAACCCTGCAGATATATGTGCAGTGTGACTGATCTAACATGTCATCTATGCTTAGGTATATGTAATATTTCTGATGCACCTCGATCTAACAACCCAGTTTCAAATGTTATATATGCCTTTATTATTACTGCCTAATGTGTTGGAAATAATAGCAATTTAGTGATGCATAAATTATTCCGACAATGAGGAAAAAATAAAAAACATGTATCGTAGATATGTAATCTGCCACTAGCAGTATGATCCGTACATTCCAGACTATGTATCGCTAATAACACGAAGAACATAAAATAGAGGAACAGTGAGATTAAGACATGCTTTACAGTGGGGTTGCGAGAGAGAAGACGGCGCAGATCGTTGATGAAGACCGGCGAAGTCGGCGTAGAGGGAAGAAAGACGTCAGCGAGCAGTCGCGGCGGCGCTTCCAAAACCTTATACGTCTTCTACCCGTGCAGGGACGCGAGGAGACGCGGGCTTCGGAGATCCTGCTCTCCCGGCACCGATGGCACGTCGGCGGCGGGGATGGAGTCGACAGCAGCAGTGCAGCCACTTTGGGAGCGGAGGAGGAGAATGTGTCGTATGGAGGACGACGTCTCGTCCTTCTTTTATACACACGCCGCAGTTGTATCTTTAGAAAGAGACAACCAACGTAATCACAATATTAATGTGATTGAACCTGCCATTAGTATACGAGTCAATCACCATTAATACGAGAATAATTGCTTGCTAAAACAGGCCAGCACAATTTTCTCCATGCATGCAAAAATATCAAGTGGCAAAAGGAAGCCGCGCACCCGCAAGGTCTCGGTCGGACCATTCACCCGCGCATGTCGTGCGCCCCGGCGAGTCGAGTAGTCACGCCACGCCACGCCACGCCATGCCCCGCCCGCCCATCCCGGCCCGGCGAGGCGAAGCGAGTGAGCGCACGTGTGGGTTACTTTCTTTGCCTCTCCTCAATAGCTTCAACCAGATGGAGATAGCTCAACTATATAAGCTGATCTCTCTCCTTCTGGAGGAGTAGCAATGTGGGACTAAAGTCCCCCACCATACCATGCATGTGTGATGGGCCTTGGGATTTATTTGGAATATTTATTTGGGCCAGGCCCAAATCTCTTCAACAATCCCCCACCAGATCCCAGAGGCACTCTTCATCTTCCTGTACAAGTACTGTTAATATACCAGCTATTCAGTGGAGACCGGGTTAAGGTTGAACATCCACCTAGAGCGACAAGCTAGACTCGTTCACAACTGCACAATGGACTAGGCCTTGAATTGGCAGTTTGGTGCGAACGAGCTTCACTTGACGTCTTGACTGATACTAGGCTGCCATTTGCCTACTCCGCGAGTGGAGCGTATAAGTCATAATCCTATCTCACTTCATGAGCTTCTTAGAGAATTCCCAAATCTCACAAACTGCGACTAACAGTTAAGCTCACATAGGTGTGTTCTTACACAGATACTTTGTAGGACAGTATCTTGTTGTAAAGCCTCAGAACACATTAAGACAAAGTTATCCTGCCTTACAGAAATGAGAGTACTGCATCTCCCATGGAGTGGGTTAAGTAAAAGTGTACTCTCCCGTCAACCAGCAGCTTGTTTTTCCCAGATCCTAATTCACGGGATTTCCGATCACATAGGTTGGGTTACTACTGAGGTTAACTCACATGGGTCTCAGTCCCATCTCCTTCGATGCATTATCAATCACAGTACGTGATAGTCCCTTGGTGTCGGTGTTTCGAACCCGGGGGTATGACACCAACAAGTAATGTGATCGCGTGCTCTCTTCCTGGATGGTGATGCAAGATGACACAAGGATTTATCCTGGTTCGGGCAAAGAAGGCCCTACGTCCAGCGGGGGAGGAGGTTCTTGTATTACTTGCACCTAAGTGCTTGTACAGGGGCGAATACAAGCTCAATGAGCGTGGACCGGAGTCCGGACTCGTGTGTGTATGTGTGTGGACTTGTGTTCTAACGTGTCTGTCACCCCCCCCCCTCTCCGCGAAGGGTCCTGGCGTCCCCTTTTATAGATGAAGAGGAGGCCAGGGATTTACATAGGACGGATATGTACAGCGCTCGGTATGGCGGGGAGTAGGAACTCTGTCTTGTCGAAGCCACTGTAGCCAACGCGAGGGTTGCTGTTGAGTCGTCCTTGAAGCGTGGCTCCCATCCCGGGGCGAATGCGGAGGCGTGGCGAAGTGGAAGTCGTACAGCGCCCATCCCGGCTCGTACAGAACACGGCGGGGTCCCTCCGGGTCTTGGGGTACCTGTCTTCCAAGAGCATGAATGCAGTTAGGGCTCGAGGGGCGCGGAGCCGGCCTCGAGGTGGCGTCTACGGAGGGCTCGAGTCCCCGCAGGTATGGGCGAGTCCCGGAATGCCTGGGCGTACGACGGGATCCCAGGTCTTGGGATGAGGCTCGAGCGCGCTACAGTGCAAGGTATGGCCCTACAGTGCTGTACTGGCGACTTTAGCCCATGCTTGTGGTGAAAACGAGGTTTGACTCTGGCTCCGGTTCACTGTGGCACATGCCGCGTGCCAGTGGTCATGACCGGAGTAGGTGGATGCATTAAGTACGCAGCGTGGGGCTGGTATCCAATGTCTGTGCTGCTCGAGGGAGGCGTGAGGCATCTCGAGGGATAGGCTGTCGTGCCAGAGAGGCCCGAGGTCCCCGCGTGGGGTCTCGAAGGGCGGTGTTTGGTTGCGGACGGCTCGAGGTCTATGCGCCAGGGCTCGAGGGGTGGCAGACCGCTCGCCCGAGGCCTAGCTCGGAGGGCTCGGGCGAGACGGAGAGCGACCATTCGCCCGAGGCCTGGTTCGGGCGAGACGGAGAGCGGCCGTTCGCTCGAGGCCTGGCTCGGAGAGCTCGGGCGAGACGGAGAGCGTCCGTTCGCCCGAGGCCTGGCTCGAAGGGCTCGGACGAGACGGAGAGCGCTCGTTCGCCCGAGGCCTGGCTCGAAGGGCTCGGGCGAGACGGAGAGCGCTCGTTCGCCCGAGGCCTGGCTCGAAGGGCTCGGGCGAGACGGAGAGCGTCCCTTCGCCCGAGGCCTGGGCCAGCGTTGTAGACCTTGAGGGGTTGGACTAGGTTTAACCTATTTGTTTGCGTTTGATTGGGGGTACCCCTTTGGCGTTCCCCCGACAGTAGCCCCCGAGCCCTTGTTTGAGTGCTGGCACTCGAGCAGGGGCTCTTGACTGGGGTCTCGAGGGTTAGCTAGCCGGTTCTCGAGGGTTTGGCTGTGTTTGCTCCGTGGGTGTCGCGCGAGCGACACCCGCGGGTGTAGCCCCCGAGGCCACGGGGGAGTGGTTTGAGCTCCCTCGTGGGCTTTTTGCGAGTTTTAGTTGCGATTTTTAGGTTCGGGGGTGTCGAGCCCCTGAGTTTTTAGACCCTCTTTCGTCGAGGGGTGCCAGGCTGAACCGACCAGCCGGCTCTTCGAGCTGTCCAGCACGCCGATTGCCCTGGCTTGTCATCCCGCGAGTCCTTTCGATCGGATGCGAGGGGGGATGCCTCGTACTACCCCGAGTGGGCGAGTATCGAGGTTCCCGGTGAGCTGGTAACGAGGAATCCAAGTGAGAGCTCGTGCCCCGTTCGATAGGGGTCGACTGTGGCCCGGAGGCAGTCTCATAAAGCATGGGTGCTCAGTCTGCAGGAGTGTCGGGTCCATTCGATAGGACCTGGTGGCTCGATGCCTCCCTCCGAGGGGATCTCACTGCATGTCGAGCTCCCCGCCTTGGATACACGTGAGGGGCCTCGAGGGCTTGGCCCTCGAGTGATGCCGCGAATGGCGCCCCTTGGTGTCCCTGACTCGGGTGCTCGAAGCCGGCTGTCGAACCCTCTTTCGTCGAGGGCCAGCCTTCGCTGCTTCGAGACTTAGGGCCGGGGCCCGTTTTTGGGTGCTCGAAGCCGGCTGTCGAACCCTTTTTCGAGGGCCAGCCTTCGCTGCTTCGAGACTTAGGGCCGGGGCCCGTTTTTACTTCCGGAAGAAGCCTTCGTCGCTTGGAATCCTTCTGCCCGTTGGGCGTGCCTTTTTAGGCGGAAACCGTCAGCGAGTGGAGATCGTGGCGCCGGGGCGACGTGCGTGAAGTTGGAGCGGCGGCCTCGGAGGGCCCCGGTAGAGCGGAGCGAGTGCAAAGTCGCCGCGTGTACCTGTCGTCCAGCTTGCAATGCGATCAGATGGGCACATTAAATGTGTGCGGTTACCTACTCACCGTCGCGGGAGACGGCGCCGGTTTGTCGATGAGGACGTGCTACCTCCTGATGCGGACGGTGGTGTAGGCGGCCCTCCTTCTCCTGGCTCAAACATCGAGGCTGAGCTCGCGGCAGAAGATCTTGAGGAGGAGTACCAGACCGAGGCCTTGATCATTGCAGAGCTCGCAGGTAGTCGAGGGAGGGCGTCCGCCAGTCGAGGTGTCGTTTTCGAGAGGCGGCGTCGAAGGCCGAGCCCCCATGCCCGGCTCGAGGTGTGGCGTCGAAGGTCGAGGCCCCATGCCCGGCTCGAGGGGTGGCTTCGAGGGGCCGTCGAGTCTCCGTGCCCGGCTCGAGGGGTGGCGTTGAAGGGTCAGCCCCCGGGCCGATTTAGACGGATGGCTCAAAAATATCCCTTGAGAAGACATCTGGTGGGACGGTGCCGCGCGTGGACGCCACTTTAGCCAGCTCGTCTTCGGCGGGCGCCCTTGAGCTCTTCTTCATCATCGTCGTCATCGGCGTCGCGCTTTGCCCTCTGACCTTTGCCTTTGTCCGTGGAGCGGCCAAAGAAGGCCCCCACTGCCTCGTCGCCTGAGGCGAAGCTGGCGACACGATTCATCAGACCCTCGACCGTCCTGGGACGGTGGCGCCCTAGCTCGTGGACTAGCTCTTGGCATGTCGTGCCTGCGAGGAACGCTGAGATGACATCCTCATCAGGTACGTGGAGGAGCTCGAGGCGCCGCTTCGAGAATCGCCGAGCGAAGTCGCGGAGGGGCTCGCCCGCTGCCTGCCTGCAACGTTGTAGATCCCAGGGATTGCCTGGGCGCACGCAAGTCCCCTTGAAATTCCCATCGAAGACCCCGACTAGGTCGGCCCAGTCATGGATCCGATCCGGCGGGAGCCCCTCGAGCCACCGGCGGGCGGTGTCCGAGAGGTAAAGCGGGAGTTGGCGTATGATCACACGGTCGTCGCTCTTTGCTCCGCCCAGTTGGCAGCCTAGGCGGAAGTCGGAGAGCCACAGCTTGGGCTCGACCTCCCCGTCATACTTCACGATGTTGGTTGGTGGCCGAAAGCGGTCGGGGAGGGTCGAGCTGCGGATGGCCCGGCTGAAGACCCTGGGGCCCGGGGGCTCGAGGGTTTGCCGACTGTCGGCGACCCGCTCCTGGGCTGGCCTGGCTCGAGGGGTGGTCGGCTGGTGGACGGACATCTCGCGTTTGTTGCGGAGCGTGTCCGCTGGCTTCCTCAAGGATACCCCGCGCCGGCGCGAGGCCGAGCTCTCGGCCATCTGCACAGCGGCTGTCTCGAGGAGGCCCTTCATTTCCCCGAGCATGCGTCTTGCGTCGGGGTTGGAGACGGCGGGTAGATCGCGGAGCAGTATTGCGGCCGCCACCACGTTCTGCGCGGCTCGCGGGAAGCACGCCTCGGGACGCGCCGGTGCCCCATCCTCGAGGATCCGCCGGCGGACCTCTCAAGCCTAGACTCGAGCTCTGGCGCCTCCAGGCCGGACTGGTTCCTGCATAAGAGTTTTTTTGAGCTGCAGCAGGCGTTGCCGTTCCTCCTCGGCCTTGGCGATCGCTTCCCTCAGCTGCGCGAGCCGCGCCACCCGGTCGTCGTCGCGGTGAGGCGGTGCACCCGAGGTCGGGGGTTCGTCCTTCCCCTGAGCGTGTGATCCTCCTGCCGCAGCCACGTTTCTGGGCTCTTCGAGGTTGAGCGCCGGCCTGGTGTCGTCGTCGCCGTCGTCCTCGGCGTCGTCCACGACCCCCTCGAGCTGGAAGCACTCCCTGGAGGGGTCCCAGAGGTCAGGGTCGTGGTAGTCGTACTCGTCGGAGTCGGAGTTGTTGACGTCGCGCCGCCCTGGCTCGTGCTGGGATCGCAGCTCACGAGGTGGCGACGCGCGGTGGTGCGGACGACGCGCCACGCGCCCCGCGCGGGGTGGCGTGACGCGCCCTCCGCTCGGGCCCTCCGTGGAGAGCAGGGTCAACTCGCTGCCGTTGCCGGTGGCCAGGAACTCGAGGCTCCTGAACCAGACGACGGCTCCAGCAGAGAACGAAAGAGTAGAAGATGCCATCCAGGAAACAACGAGAAATTGACTCGGACACGCGGAGGCCCCTACCTGGCGCGCCAACTGTCGGTGTTTCGAACCCGGGGGTATGACACCAACAAGTAATGTGATCGCGTGCTCTCTTCCTGGATGGTGATGCAAGATGACACAAGGATTTATCCTGGTTCGGGCAAAGAAGGCCCTACGTCCAGCGGGGGAGGAGGTTCTTGTATTACTTGCACCTAAGTGCTTGTACAGGGGCGAATACAAGCTCAATGAGCGTGGACCGGAGTCCGGACTCGTGTGTGTATGTGTGTGGACTTGTGTTCTAACGTGTCTGTCACCCCCCCCCCCCTCTGCGAAGGGTCCTGGCGTCCCCTTTTATAGATGAAGAGGAGGCCAGGGATTTACATAGGACGGATATGTACAGCGCTCGGTATGGCGGGGAGTAGGAACTCTGTCTTGTCGAAGCCGCTGTAGCCAACGCGAGGGTTGCTGTTGAGTCGTCCTTGAAGCGTGGCTCCCATCCCGGGGCGAATGCGGAGGCGTGGCGAAGTGGAAGTCGTACAGCGCCCATCCCGGCTCGTACAGAACACGGCGGGGTCCCTCCGGGTCTTGGGGTACCTGTCTTCCAAGAGCATGAATGCAGTTAGGGCTCGAGGGGCGCGGAGCCGGCCTCAAGGTGGCGTCTACGGAGGGCTCGAGTCCCCGCAGGTATGGGCGAGTCCCGGAATGCCTGGGCGTACGACGGGATCCTAGGTCTTAGGATGAGGCTCGAGCGCGCTACAGTGCAAGGTATGGCCCTACAGTGCTGTACTGGCGACTTTAGCCCATGCTTGTGGTGAAAACGAGGTTTGACTCTGGCTCCGGTTCACTGTGGCACATGCCGCGTGCCAGTGGTCATGACCGGAGTAGGTGGATGCATTAAATACGCAGCGTGGGGCTGGTATCCAATGTCTGTGCCGCTCGAGGGAGGCGTGAGGCGTCTCGAGGGATTGGCTGTCGTGCCAGAGAGGCCCGAGGTCCCCGCGTGGGGTCTCGAAGGGCGGTGTTTGGTTGCGGACGGCTCGAGGTCTATGCGCCAAGGCTCGAGGGGTGGCAGAGCGCTCGCCCGAGGCCTAGCTCGGAGGGCTCGGGCGAGACGGAGAGCGACCGTTCGCCCGAGGCCTGGTTCGGGCGAGACGGAGAGCGACCGTTCGCCCGAGGCCTGGCTCGGAGGGCTCGGGCGAGACGGAGAGCGTCTGTTCGCCCGAGGCCTGGCTCGAAGGGCTCGGCCGAGACGGAGAGCGCTCGTTCACCCGAGGCCTGGCTCGAAGGGCTCGGGCGAGATGGAGAGCGCTCGTTCGCCCGAGGCCTGGCTCGAAGGGCTCGGGCGAGACGGAGAGCGTCCCTTCGCCCGATGCCTGGCTTGGGGGGCCAGCGTTGTAGACCTCGAGGGGTTGGACTAGGTTTAACCTATTTGTTTGCGTTTGATTTGGGGTACCCCTTTGGCGTTCCCCCAACACTTGGTAAAGGGATCTGCCAGGTTCTTAGCTGTCTGGATGTAGTCCACAGCTATTACTCCGGAGTTTCTCAGTTTCCTGACAGACTTCAGTCTACGTTTCACATGTTTGTTGGACTTCATATTATCCTGTCTATTCTTCACCTTCGTAATAACTGTTTGGTTATCACAGTTTATGAGAATAGCAGGAATTGGTTTTTCAACCACAGGTAAGTCCATCAACAATTCTCTTAACCATTCAGCTTCAGTAGAAGCTGTGTCCAGAGCTGCGAGCTCTGCCTCCATTGTCGATTTTGTAAGTATTGTCTGCTTACAAGATCTCCAAGAGATGGCACCACCTCCTAAAGTGAATATATATCCACTAGTGGCCTTTAGCTCATCAGCATCTGTAATCCAATTTGAATCACTATATCCTTCAAGTACACCTGGGTACCCTGAATAGTGAATCGCATAGCTCATTGTACCCTTTAGATAGTGCATTACTCGATCAATACCATGTCAATGATCATCTCCTGGACTAGATGTGAATCTACTCAACTTGCTTACAGCAAATGAGATGTCAGGGCGGGTTGCGCTAGCTAAATACATCAATGAGCCAATAATCTGGGAGTATCTTAGTTGATCCTTTCCTAGCCTCCGATTCTTTCGAAGAATTAGACTAGGATCATAGGGTGTTGGAGAAGGTTTGCTATCCATATAGCCAAAGCGGCTCAAAACCTTTTCCACATAATGAGACTGCAAAAGAGTAATCTCATTCTCGCCCTTATTAAGTTTAATATTAAGGATCACATCAGCTTCTCCCAAATCCTTCATGTCAAAGTTTTGGGATAAGAATGATTTTACATAATTAATCTCATCGATGCTTGTCCCAAAGATCAGTATGTCGTCAACATACAAGCACAGGATTACTCCTTTGCCCCCACCATAACGGTAGTACACACAGGTATCAGCCTCATTTACAGCAAATCCAGCAGAGGTTAAAGTATTATCAAACTTCTCATGCCACTGTTTGGGTGCCTGCTTTAGACCATACAAGGATTTGAGTAACCTGCACACCTTGCCCTCTTGTCCTTGTACTATAAATCCCTCGGGCTGATCCATATAAATTTCTTCCTCCAACTCTCCGTTAAGGAAAGTTGTCTTCACATCCATTTGATGAACAAGAAGACCATGGGAAGCAGCCACGGATAAAAGCACTCGGATTGTAGTTAATCTGGCAATAGGTGAGTAGGTATCAAAGAAATCCTCGTCTTGTTTTTGTGTGTAACCTTTAGCCACAAGCCTCGCCTTGTACTTTTCAATAGTACCGTCAGGCCTAAGCTTTTTCTTAAATACCCATTTGCAGCCAACTGACTTACAACCCACTGGTCTATCTGTCACTTCCCAAGTACCATTTGCCATGATGGAGTCCATTTCGCTACGGACTGCATCCTTCCAATATTCTGCATCAGGTGATGCATATGCTTCAGCAATGGTCGTGGGTGTATCATCCACGAGGTAGACAGTGAAGTCTTCACCAAAGGATTTTTCAACCCTTTGTCTCTTGCTCCTTCTAGGAGCTACATCACTGTCATCCTCTTCATTACCAAGTGGGTTTACAATTGGTTCAATTATGGGTATGGGTTCAGGGGTAAATTTAGTTGACGAACTAGGCAAAGAATAAGCACCGTTCATCGGGAATATATTTTCAAAGAAAGTAACATCTCGTGACTCTATAAGTGTATCAACTAAAATAGCAGGCGTCTCTGATTTTATCACTAAAAACTTATACGCCGTGTTGTGGTACTGTGACGGAACGACCCTAATCCCATGGCCCACGTGTCCCTGTCAACCTCTGACAGCCGAACCCATGTTCCATGTGATTAAGACCTGTTCGCCATCGGGCTACATCAGTGCCCAATGTCCGCAGGATCATCTCACAATTTGGTTACAGCATTGCATACTTTTACAAATAACATCGGAATAATGAGCGGAAGACTTAAATAACAATAGTTTTACAAAACAGGGTTCCAAATAGAAATTAAGGTGCAGTTATTACAGACCAAGTTTTTGATAATAGACATAAACATAGGCAACAAAGTGGAGAACAGCAAAGTTACTTATAATCACCCAGCCCGAGGGTGTACAACTATTCTTCGGCCTCATCGGCCTCTTCCTGGACGAGGGTCACGCAGCAGGGTGCAAGACACATCGGGGACTCTGTCATACCTACAGCATGGGTAACAAACCCTGAGTACTGGGGTACTCAACAAGATTTACCCGACTAAAGAAAAAGGGAGAAGACTCAGGAATGAGAGGCTTAGGGTAGTCAAGGTAAGGCTTAAGCAAGATCAAGTATTTTGCAGAAAAGCATTTTTGTAGACCTTATTTTATTTGGAAAGATTCAGTATTCCTCAATTTTTCATCATTCATGATTCATTTTACATTTCAAAACATTCCTAGTTGAGAACCACTCTCCGTTGACAGTCAGTGGACCAAGTCTCCATAACCGAGGAGCAACGTTAATCCGGATAAATAATACTCAGCTGAGGATCCCTATCCACACTGCATATGTAGCACTCAAGCTTGCATATGCCAACTCGTCTACCACGATTCCTCCAAGATTGGACCCGGTCCTACGCCACCCGGAAGTACAGTACACCACTCCTTTCCAGGTACGACGACCACGTGGGTACATGCTACTTCCGCCATCTCTCCACTCCCAGTGCGCGGTTGTCGGTCCCAATCAAGGATTCCTCGGAGCCAGAGCTTTCCGAAGTATGTGAATAGTTACAAGTCTTGACCAGCAGGCCCCCATACGGATGGTCCCTAATTTTCCAGCCAGAACTATACCTTGGTTATATCTCACCCAAGCGTAATAGTCCTGTCAGTTTTTCAACCATGTCCCGGTCGGTGTCAACTGTTGAGTCCCGGACTACAACATGACGGCACCGTACGCTCGGACAACCTCTCCTCGTTATTGACTAGGTACGGATCAGATACCTAGCCAACAGCCGGGGAGTAAGACCAAATTCCCATAAAAGTTCTTTAAGTGATCACACTTTTGAAATTGGCATTTTATTGCAAGGTCTAATTCAATAGGCATTGCTAAGCATTTTTCAAATACTTTTGAAAAGCAGGTATCAGGTGTATCAGTGATCAAGGTGGATAGTGCATCCATTAGGATAGCACACAACTCCTATAAACCTAATGCAATAATTTAACTCAAAAGCATTTAAGGAAATCATTTTATAAATTCAAGGAAAGGGTTAAATGCACCGGGGCTTGCCTTGAAGAGCAAAGAGGGCAGGCTCGAAGGCGGCGGAGCAGTTGTCGGAACTCGGGGTAGCCTCGGGGACAGGTTCGTCGGCGGCTGCCTCGATCTTGACTCCTTCTTCGGTGACTATACGAATGCAATGATGCATGCACATGAGTATGCTATCATGAACAATGCAAAACAGGGCATACAACATGAACCCTAATCACTTTTTCTATTTTCCTTAATTATTTAAAAAGGTCATTTTATAAAGTTGCTCCAAAAATTACCAAATTAATCACATAAGTTCATTATGGTGTAGATAGATGGCATAACAAATTTCATAATTTTTGGAGGTAATTAAGGTGCTCAAATAATTCCAGACATTAATTAACAAAAGGCACTATTTAACAATTAAAGATAAATGCTCAAAAAACAACTTGTTCTAAAAGACTTCAAAATTACACCAGAGACTAAACATGGCATGGGAAGCTCACAAAAATTAGTCTCATGATTTTTGGAGTTATAAATAATTTTCTAAAAATCCGAAACTATCCATTTATTAATTAAAAGAGGGATTTTACATTTTTAGATTCTTGCAGAAAAGTCAAGTTTCATATTTTTATAAAATTCTACACAGAGCAAGGAGCATACCATATTTTTCTCAAGATTTAAGGAACAACAGATTAATTCACACAAAAAAAGAGAAAACAGAACACTATTCACAACTCCCAAAAAGGAAAAGGGCACTGTGCTCTTTCTTCGCAAGGCTCGGGCGAACGGGAGGCTCGGGCGAATCGGAAGACATGCGTTCGCCGAGGCCTGGCTCGAGCGAAGCGGGTTCGGGTGAAACGGGCTCGGGCGAGACGGAAACAAGGGTTTCGTCCGAGGCCTGGCCGGGAGGCTCGGGCGAGACGGAAAATGATCGTTTCGTCCGAGGCCTAGCTCGAGCGAAGCGGGTTCGGGTGAAACGGGCTCGGGCGAGACGGAAACAAGGGTTTCGTCCGAGGCCTGGCCGGGAGGCTCGGGCGAGACGGAAAATGATCGTTTCGTCCGAGGCCTAGCTCGGCGAAGCGGAGGGTGCGCAAGTCCGCTCGAGGCCTGGCTCGAGCGAAGTGGTGAGAGTCTGTCCGCTCGAGGCTTGGGCTCGGGCGAGACGGAAACGTGTGCTCGAGGCCTGGCTCGAGCCACAGTGAACGCGTGCGCCCGAGGCCTGGCTCGAGCTTGGCGCCGTTAAAAGGCAGAGACCGAGGGGGCTTCGAGTGCTTACCACGGTCGGAGACAGGGCTCGGCGGGGCGGTGGTTCGGTGGAGCTCTTTCGGCGGCGAGCGGCGAGCGGCGCTCCGACGACCCTGCGTAACACACGAGACCGCAAGGGCCTGGTCAGAGTCGCACGGAACCGAGGAAGCTGACACAGGGGTCAGGGGAAGGTATCCGTGACCGGAGAGGGAGTATTTCACGAACCCGAGCTCGCCGGGTTTCTGCCGGAGATGGGAACGGCGAGCTACGCCGGGCGATAGGAGGCGGTAGAGATGAAATTGAAGAGCGGGGAAGCTTCACGAGCTCAAGACGGAGCTGTTGGGCTAGTTGGTTGAGCGGCGGAGGGTCTGGAGTGGGCTGGCCACGGTGGCGGAGGTGAGTGAGGAGCTCGGACACCGGCGGGGCTTTTATAGAGGCGGATAGCGGCCGGTAGAGACCGTGGTGAGGGCTGGATAAGCTCGGCGAGCGCACGCGCACTCGATTGCACTCTGGCGGAGGCGCTGGCGTGCAGCCGGGGCTCGGGCGCAGGCAGCGCCGGCAATGGCCACGCGGCGGCGGCGAGCAGGAGCAGTAGGGGCCGAGAGATGGAGTCAGCGCTCGCGTGCGGGTGCGGAGGGGACCAAGGAGCGGCTAGGGCAGGACAGAGGCGCGTGGGGAGCAGCCGTATGTGCTGCAGGCGCAGCGCCGGCGCCATGGCCGGGCCCCCCCTCCTCCTGGCTCTACGGGGAAGAAGAACAGTGTAGGGGCTAGGGTTTGACTTTTGGCCAGTTTTTGTATTTTGCAAAATTCTCCCAAAATTCGAACTGTGCGACAAAAACTCAAAATACCAAAGTTGCTCAGAAAAATGAGATCTACAACTTTGTCAATATGAACATTTTCAAATTCCAAATAGTTTTTGAACTATATTCAAAAACAGAAAAGGGGACACTTTTCAAATTTGATTCAAATCAAAATTACTTTGGATTTCAAACTGAAACTTGAAAATCTTTATATATGAAAGTTGTTCCATTTGACAAAACCTACAACTTTGCTAATATACACTTTTTCTGAAACTCAATAGTTTTTGAATTAATTTTGAAAACTCAAAAAGGGACAAAAACTGGAATTTGAATGAATTTGGATTTACTTCAAACTTTGTACAGAAACTTGAAAATTTGTAAATACCAAAGTTGTTTCTCTTGGCCAGATATACAACTTTGCTTTTTGGACCAACCTCAAATTTTGAATAATTTTGAATTACCAAAAAGAGGGATAAAAATCCAGGGTTTGGAAATCAGGGTTTTGCAAAAGGATTTGAAATCTGATTTTGATTTTTGAACTTTGGCCAACACAACAAAACTTCAAGACATCCAACTGAACAAGAATTACACAAAGCTAGGCACAGAGGTGAAATTACCATTTTTGCCCTTATAGGAAGGTTAGGGCTTTTAGGGTTTTTGAAAAGAGATTGCTACACAAGTACTAGGCAAACATAAATGCAAAGCAAGAATGATTAATGACTAATGATGATGACATGTCAGGTTAATTACAGTTAAACACCAGAGGTGTTACAGGTACGCATATCCCAAAAGAACATAGTCAACTGTCTTAGGTCCTAGCTTGCGCTTCTTATTAATTGGTACGCTAACCATTGCCAAACAGCCCCACGTACGCAAGTAATGTAGTGAAAGTTTTCTTCCTTTCCATCCTTAATACGGAGTCACATCACTTTTTTTAGTGGGAACTCTATTCAGAACATGACATGCTGTCAAAACAGCCTCCCCCACCATGCCTTGGTCATACCAGACATTCCTAACATGGCATTCACCAAGTCCATTAGCGTCCGGTTCTTTCTTTCGGCAACCCCATTAGATTGAGGTGAATATGGAGGTGTCCGTTCATGAATTATTCTATTCTCCGAACAGAACAGATCAAACTCATTAGAAAAATATTCACCACCACGATCAGACCTAACACATTTTATTTTCATTTCCAATTGATTTTCCACCTCAGCTTTATAAGTCTTAAAACATTCTAACGCCTCATCTTTTGTTTTTAGAAGAAACACACAGCAATATTTTGTTGCATCATCAATTAAAGTCATAAAATATCTTTTTCCTCCCTTTGTCAACACACCATTCATCTCACAGAGATCAGAATGTATGAGCTCTAATAATGTCGTACGCCTCTCGTCTACAGCCTTGTGTGGCTTACGAGGTTGCTTTGCTTGCACGCACGCTTGACATTTAGAACCTTTGACAGTCGAAAAATTCGGAATTAAATTCATGCTGGATAGATGCGACATACAACCAAAATTAACGTGACACAAACGTGAATGTCATACATCAGTCACTGAGTTGTTTGAGTCACAAATATGGTTCACCACTTTATTACAAAAACCGGAGAGAGAACAGCGGAACAAGCCTCCGCTATCATAGCCTTTGCTAATGAATTGGCCATACCTCGAGATGACTACTTTATTCGATTTAAATACCAGTTTAAATCCATCTCGACACAAGAGGGATCCACTAACGAGGTTCTTCTTTATTGAGGGGGCATGCTTCACGTTCTTTAGCCGCACGATCTTTCCCGAAGTGAACTTCAGATCGACCGAACCAACACCAAGAACAGTAGCATGCGAGCCGTTCCCCATCATGACGGTTGGACCTCGTGCGTCCTGGTAAGATGAAAACATGGAGATATCAGTACAAACATGAATATTGGCCCCGTATCTATCCACCCATCATTAGATTGGCATACAGAAAATACACTCGGTAAATGATTACCGTACCCAGATCCGCTAGGATCGCCAATAGTCACGTTGGCAGATTTCTGCCCATGTTGATTCTTCTTTCCTTTGCGGTTCTTGCACTTCTTGGCGAAGTGCCCAGTCTCACCGCAAACGAAGCACACAACCTCGTCCATATTCATCTTCTTCTTTTTGAACTGAGTAGTCTAGTTAGGCATTCGCTTGTTCCTACCAGCGTGCTGCATCATGTTGGCACTGGACTGCCCTTCAGGTGCTCTTGGTGGAGCATCCTTTGCCCGAGCCTTCTCTTCAACATCAAGACCAGCCAACAAATCTTCAACGGAGATTTTGTCTTTTATGTTTCAGAGCTGTGGCAAAGTTCATCCATGAAGAAGGCAACTTGGCAATAATGCCACCCGCCACAAATTTATCAGGCAAGACATGTCCGAGCTGTTCGAGTTCCCTCACAATAAGTTGGAACTCATGAGCCTGTTCCACGACCGAACGGTTATCAACCATTTTAAAGTCGTGGTACTGCTCCATCACGTACAGCTCGCGCCCAGCGTCTGAGGCCGAGAATTTATGTTCAAGTGCCTCCCACAGTTCAACAGCACTTTTGATGTTCATATAAACATCACATAGCTGGTCCGAGAGCACGCTAAGAACGCATCCGACGAAAATCGTCGTAGCCGCAGTGAAATCTCGCACCTCTTTCTCATATTCGAGAGGTAGTGCAGGAGGATCACTGACGACCCAAAATACGCCCATAGCAGTGAGCCACAACGGAGCTCTCGTCTGCCATCCCTTAAAATTCACACCAGTGAATTTCTCCAATTTCATCGCATCAGAAAAACCAGCCATCACTAAATGCCTATAAGGTTTTTGGATTGTTGGAAATAATAGCAATTAAGTGATGCATAAATTAATTCCGACAATGATGAAAAAATAAACAACATGTATCGTAGATATGTAATCTACCACTAGCAGTATGATCCGATACATATCCAGACTATGTATCGCTAATAACACGAAGAACATAAAATAGAGGAACAATGAGATTGAAGACATGCTTACAGTGGGGTTGCGAGAAGACGGCGCAGATCGTTCATGAAGACTGGCGAAGTCGGCGTAGAGGGAAGAAGACGTCCAGCGAGCAGTCGCGACGGCGCTTCCCAAAAACCTTATACGTCTCCTACCCCGTGCAGGGACGCGAGGAGACGCGGGCTTCGGAGATCCTGCTCTCCCGGCACCGATGGCACGTCGGCGGCGGGATGGAGTCGACAGCAGCAGTGCAGCACTTTGGGAGCGGAGGAGGAGAATGTGTCGTATGGAGGACGACGTCTCGTCCTTCTTTTATACACACGCCGCAGTTGTATCTTTAGAAAGAGACAACCGCGTAATCACAATATTAATGTGATTGAACCTACCATTAGTGTACGAGTCAATCACCATTAATACGAGAATAATTGCTTGCTAAAACAGGCCAGCGCAATTTTCTCCATGCATGCAAAAATATCAAGTGGCAAAAGAAAGCCGCGCACCCGCACGGTCTCGGTCGGACCATTGACGCGCATGTCGTGCGCCCCCGCGCGAGCAGCCACGCCACGCCCCGGCGAGGCGAGCGAGCGCGCGTGTGGGTTACTTCCTTTGCCTCTCCTCAATAGCTTCAACTAGTTGGAGATAGCTCAATTATATAAGCTGGTCTCGGAGTAGCAATGTGGGATTAAAGTCCCCCACCATACCATGCATGTGTGATGGGCCTTTGGAATTTATTTGGAATATTTATTTGGGCCAGGCCCAAATCTTCTAACATAATGTACATACCAGATCACTTAAATTATTATAAACAGTTTTTGTTCTTTGAGAGAAATGCACCCAAAAGCCAAAACAAACTCATTGTATATTTGTATGGCTGGCTCCAGCAGCAAGAATCAGGCTCACTGCCTATACGTTTTCCTTGGCCATGCGTTTTGTCGCATCCCTTAGCTTGATTGATGATTGGGTTGTTGTGGCCATAAATTGGTCAAAAGATTACTGCATATATATCTAGCATAATAATTTCGGCCGATGGCGCATGATGCATGCTGGGGGAAGCAAGAACCTTCGCCATAGCAAAGCTTTAAGAAGTGACGATCCTTGAAGCATGAAAATAGAGCCACTCTTTTGGAGAGCAATTTGAGATTTTGGAGCATCACCGGCCTGCCCGGTGCGAAGCTACTGATCAGGACTTGAGAGGATGTTAGTTCTGTAGGGCATATAGCCGTCTCTATCGGATGTCATGCTAAAGGTTTTAGGTGATTCTCGCTCTAACCTGCCAGTCATGCTAGCTAGCTCTTTTTGGATGAAGTTTCTCCTTGGCGCCCAAAGAGGTCACTAGACGACGTGCACAAGAACATTAATTGGCCCTACTCGCACAAAAAGCAGCAGGGCACGAATTATTGACTTCAATTTTTGTGAGAAAACTGAACATATTTTTACACACCACATGGCTTATATACTTAGAAAGTCGATTTGTTTTTTTGGGAAATCTACACAGAACAGATACTACCTCCATTCCAAATTATAAGATGTTTATCTGAGCTTTTATAGGTACATACCTTTTGTTATGCACTTAGTTATTAACTATGTCTAGATACATACAGTAAAAATAATATATCTAGAAAATCAAAATGTCTTGTAATTTAGAACAGGAGAAGTACAAATTAAAGTTGGGAAGTCTTGTTTTCAAATGGACTATATGAGTGGCGTGACCACGTGAAGGACCCATTTGGATGAGCTAGGGCTAGTTACTTTTTTGAAACTAGCTAGGACTAGTTAATTATTAGGTGGACTAAAAATTAGCTCAATTCGGTTAAGGTTAACTAGCTAGTTGGCTCACAACTAGATGAAGGCTTGGCAACCATTATCCTACTTTGATGCGCTAGGGTTAATTTTAGCTAGCTACCAAATACAGTAGCTCTTAAGAACAGTGCTTGTATCAAACAGACCCAAGTTGAAAGAACAGTGCTTCTATTTTGTCCTGCTCTAGTGGTGGTAGTATTTGATTAGCAGAGAAAATTTGGTAGGGAAGACAGGCATATACATCGATATAATCACTAAATAGTCCTATAATTTTAAAATTTACCACAAACTCACCAGTGGTCTAGTGGTACAATAGTACCCTGCCACGGTACAGACCCGGGTTCGATTCCCGGCTGGTGCATCATTTTTTGTTCTAGTGTTTTTTTGGCTTATATTCCAATTCCCATTTTGACGACGTTAGTTACTGTCGTCGTCATTTAGGCGTTCTTTCCCCTTGTGCATGCCTCTTCCTCTCTTCCTCAACCTCAACCCATGATCAAAATAGGAAATTAGATATGAGAAGGGAAGTAGAAGGGATGGGGAGAGGAAGGTGATTACACTGTACTGAATTTTCACTTAGGCTTGTTTAGCTGCACTTCAATCCATCTTAGTCAACATGTATTAGTGTGGACGATTGAAGTGAAAAATTAACTAGTTTTCCATCCCAACACATGTAGATTGAAGTGGATCAAAGTACAACAACCAAACAAGACCTTGTTAGAAATAAAGGCAATTTTCATGTCATTTTAATTCCGTAAATTAATATTATGATGACGACATAATAAAGATAATATAACAGTGATTTCATAATATCACATATGACCATAGCAGTACGGTACATATGTGAAACAAGCATGAGAAGCATATATAGGATGATAATACATAATAAATCATCTACTGCAGAAAAGCATGTGAAACAATATAACAGGCTTACTGAAACATATATGCAACAAACTACTGAAACAACGAAACAGAGCTACTGTAACATTCAGGAAATATGTAACAGACAGCAGCCCAGAATATATAGCTGACAGCAGCACTGCATAACTTACGAAACAATAGAATACAACTACTGCAACATATTAAACAGTACTACTGAAACAAAATGACGGAACAGAATTCTGAATCACAAAAAATAAAGAGAAGATGAACAGTTCATACCCGCCCATCCTTAGCGCAGATCCAGATCCTTGTCCAACTTCCTTGGTCATGTCGCAGTAGATGGAGATCAAGACCAATCACCGGAAAGAAGATGAACAACAGCCAATCACTAGAAAGAAGATGAACAGCAGCAACTTCGCTGGGAAGAAGACCACAACGGTGATTCTCCTGAAGAAGAGTAGCGGCGAAGATCGTTCGGGCAGTCGCGTAGTCGCTCCCCAAAAACCTAATTGCCGATCCCCCGTGCAGGGTCTCGATCGACACCGGCTCCGGAGGCACCTGCCCTCTCGTTCCTTCGTGCACGCGGACAAACGAGATGGAGATGCCTTTCCTGCAGCTGAACAGAGGTCTGGATGTGTGTTCTCGGGTTGGAAAAAGCGAGGGACCCAAGACAGGAGGGTGCGACGCCCTTTTATGCCTGTAAGGCGACTGCCGCGCAGGGAGACGAAGAGACCAGGAATATGGAAGGACAAGAGACATGCAGGTGAAGAGTTGTAGGGGTGAAACAGTCGGAAACGATTGGTAGGAGGCCAAATCACTTTCACTTTCAAATTGTTTTCATGAAAACGAAATCGATACGATATTGTCGGAAACGAATACGACGCCGGTATTCCGGTAATTCCGAAAATGATAGTAGTTGATCGGAAAATACATCAATAACGGTCAAAATTAATTAGAATGGTATCTAAAAAACGATAAACACGACAAATCATAATATATGATTGTTGCCTGATTGCCTGATTACCCGATTGCTTCTTGTTTATAAACACATGAAATCCTTACCTAATATTTCCTTTTCCAAAAAAAATTACCATATGTGCTCATGTGTGCACATAGATGGCAGGATGGACATGCTTATGTGAGCCAATTAGACCTAAACTCCTAAAGCATGTGTTGTGTCGATAATTACCACCGGTAAATTACCGACTAAATACAAAAATCTTCGAAAATGATCGGAAGAGGGCAAAATCATTTTCACTTTCGTTTCCATTTAGTTTTACCATTATTGTTTTCATTTTTTCGGTTACCACTATCATTTCCATTTAGGTCTAAAAATCGGAAAAAAACTCAAAAACGATTTCGGAAAATCGGTGATTACCATTTTCGTTTTTCATCCCTAAAGAGTTGGAAACTCCCATGATTAAGGCATGGTTAGTGCAGCGTGATTAGTGCGTATTAAAACAAAATTAACACGCTACGCCCGCCTGCCTGCCTGCATGCCTCGCCATGCCACGCCACGCCACGCCCCGGCCCGAGCCTGAGCCCGTGCCCGGCCCGACCGGCGGCGGCGGCGGCGGCGCGCGCGCGTGTGGCACGCCTTGGTCCGTTTCTCAACTTCTCAAATTAGATGGAATAAATCTCACCATATAAGTTGAGTCAACATCCCTTTAAATTCTAATCCGGTACAAACAATAATTCCTACAATTACACACCATAGAGTTATTGATTTATTAAATATATTAATGGGCTTGGCCCATAATAAATCTAACAATCCCCACCAAACTCTAGGGTTTGTAACAGTGAAGATCCAGAATCTCAATTCTTTGATATACCAGTGTTTCGATGGAGACTGTTAAGTTGAACATCCACCTAGAGCAAGAGTTTCACTCAGTCACAACTGAACAATGGACTATGCCTTGAATTGACAGTTTTGCGTGAGGTGAGATGCACTCAAGTCCTTTGCTGGTACTAGGCTTGCAAAAAGCATCCCATTGTTTGAAGCAATAAGTCATACTTCAGTGCCTTTCATGAGTATTTAGGACCGCCCAAATCCATAGACTGTGACGAGCAGTCTGACTCATATAGGTGTATTCCTTATAAGATGTTCTATAGGACAACATCTCATCTTTATAAGACTCTCAGAAATACATTAAGGTAAATACCAACCTGCCTTACAGAAGGAAAGTTATGCATCAGAGATAGTTCAAAAGGGAACTTTCCTCTCAACCTACTCATAGCTGTGTTTCACACTCACTCACTCACTCTACTTCACGAGATCTCCGATCACATAGAGCAGGTTACCACTATAGTAGATTTTCACATGGGTCTCATACCCATCTCCCTCGATGCATTTTCTATCACATTTCATGACAATCCCTTAGTGATTGATCTGCCAGATTATTCGACGTGTGGACATAATCCAACTTATAACTCCGAGGTTTTTTAACTTTCTAACAGATTTCAATCTTCACTTACCTGCCTTGTAGACTTTATGTTACTCCTCCTGGAACTGTTGACCTTCGCAATCATAGTTTGATTGTCACAGTTCATGAAATAGCCGGTATTGTTTTTTCAACCACTGGTAAATCCAACAAGAGTTCACGAAGCCACTCGCTCAGCCACGCCCCAGCATTTGTCTAACGCTTGAGTTCTGCTTCCATGGTAGACTTCGTAATGAGAGTCTGCTTGCAAGACTTCCAGGAAACACGCCACCTCCAAGCAGGAACACATATATCCGCTTGTGCTCTAAGCTCATCAGCATCAGAAATCCAGTTGGCTCACAATAGCCTTCTAGCACTTTTGGTGTCCGGTATAATGAATACCGTAAGTCATAATACCTTTCATGTACCGTAACACTCTCTCAAGAGCACGCCAGTGATCATCTCCAGGTTTAGACACAAACCTACTCAGCTTCTCACAGCATATGAGATGTCAGGCCTTGTTGCACTCGCAAGGTACATGAGCGAGCCAATGATCTGGGAGTATTCAATTGATCCCTGCTATTCTTCGGTTTTTTCGCAATAGCACGCTAGGGTCATAAGGTGTAGGAGCAGGATTACAGTCACTATAACCAAAGCGACTTAACACTTTTTCCACATAGTGGATGCAACAAAGTTACCCCACCATCACCTTCTCTAATTAACTTAATGTTCAAAATAACATCAGCTTCTCCCAAATCTTTCATGTCAAAAGTTACTTGACAAAAGTTTCTTAACTTCCTCAATCACATGAGATTTGATCCAAAGATCAATATGTCATCAACATAAAGGCAACAGCATAACAGCCTCACCCCCACCATACCTATAATACACACATGTGTCAGCTTCGTTCACAACAAAGCCAGCAGCAATAGAGTATTATCAAATTTTTCATGTCATTGCTTAGTCTTGTTTAGGCCATATAATGACTTTAACAACCTGCACACCTTGTTCTCTTGACCATCCGCAATGAAGCCCTCTGGCTGATCCATATAGATCTCCTCATCCAACTCTCTCATTTAGGAAAGCTGTCTTACATCCATCGATAAATGATAAGACCATATGAGGCTGCCACGGCAATCAAAGTGCGAATTGTAGTCAAACGAGCAACTGGTGAATAGGTTTCAAATAAATCTTCACCCTCCTTTTGGGTGTATCCTTTGGCACAAGCCTAGCCTTGTACCTCTCAACAGTACCATCAGGCCTAAGCTTTTTCTTGAATATCCATTTGCAACCTATAGGTTGACAACCATAAGGACCGTCAACGACCTCCCAAGTTTCATTAGACATAATAGATTCCATCTCACTCCTGACTGCTTCCTTCCACAAGTCAGCATCAGGAGAGGAATATGCCTGTCTAATGGTGGTTGGTGTGTCTTCCACAAGGTACACTATATAGTCATCACCAAAGGATTTTGCAACCCTTTGTCTCTTACTCTTTCGAGTGACTACAGCGTCATCCTCCTCAGAGATGTGCACATGAGTATCCTCAGCATGATCTATTTGTTTCTGGTTCATGGGAAACTATACTCTCATGACTTGTTTCACTTGTTTCACTAGGTGTATTCTTCATTGGAAATTTATTCTCAAAAAATGTTGCGTCTCTCGATTCCATGATTGTATCAACATACACATCAGGAACATCAGATTTAATAATTAAGAACCTATACCCAACGCTGTGAAAAGCATAACCTAGGAAATACAATCAACTATTTTAGGCCCAGTTTACGCTTCTTGTTGATTGGCACATTAACCTTAGCCAAACAACCCCAGTGCGTAAATATGAGAGATTTAATCTTCTCTTTTTCCATTTCTCGAATGGTGTGATCTCTTTGTTCTTTGTTGGGGAAAGGACCGAATCAGCCTAGAGGGGGTGAAGGTGATTTTTAACAATCTGCAACTTCACAACTAGAAGATGTAATTAGATATCAACCGGAGAGGCCAGTTTGTTTGGGTAGGTACTACCGGGTGTAGAACACCAGTACTACCGACACAAACAAACGGCACAACTGGGATCCTAAAAGGAACTACAAATCTAATGCAAGAGAACTATGAATGTAATACAAGAATCTACCCCACTTTCCTAAGTATAATAGATAGCAAATCTACTCTCACCGAGCCTTGGTAGCTTCCCTTGATGTAGATCGAGCCTTTCCAACCTAAGAAGAAGATAGGGATAGGAAGAACTCGAAGAACACAATAACAAGAAGTAGAGAAAATAGGGACAACACAACAAGCACACGGGACACGCGATTTATCCCGAGGTTCGACCATCCACTAAGGAGTGCCACTTCCTCGTTGTTGAGGTGACCACAAAGGTCAGAGTCTATTTCACCTCCTTGCCTCACTCAAGCACCACAAAGGCTACGAGAGTTTCTCCACTAGAAATCTCAGGGTAATACAAACGCTTCGGGGAGCCCTCACAAGTAAATCAATACGGGCTACCACGAAGAACACCTAACCGCTAGAGCCCAAAGAGCTCAAGAGTAAAAGACACAAATCAAGCGGCTAGATGGAAACCAATGCTCAAGTCATAGATCAAATTTCCCACTCTCTAATCTCACTTCCCTACTCTCTCAAATCTCGCAAGAATGAATCTTGGAGCAAAGGGGAGAGAGAGAGGAGAATCAATGCTTGGAGAGAGTTTGTCTCGAGTTAGGTCAGCAATAAGTGTGTGGAATGAGTGGTTGACCGTGAAAAGTGAGGAGAGGAAGCATTTATACTCCCTCAGTCCCGAGGCTGGTCGGTGGTACCGACCACCCATGGTCGGTACCACCGACCAGTTCACAACGGTCGCATACATTCATCTGACCAAAAGGTCAACTACCGACCTTCGGTCAGTACCACCCGCGGGCGGTAGTACCGAGGTTATGGTGGTACTACCGCCAGGCCAAATCGGCCACGAACAGAGAGCTCCTCAGTTAGGGACTTGGTCCCTCGGAAACTACCGCCAGCGTCGGTACCACCGAGTCGGTAGTACCGAGGTTATGGCGTACTACGCCAAGACACAAGCGAGTCAGTCCAGAGAGCCCTGCAAACTTGGTTACCACCGGCCAGGGCTCGGTACCACCGGGGCGGTAGTACCGAGGTAATGGCGGTACTACCGCCAGGCCAAAATCGATACTTCCAGAGACGTCTGAGAAAATTGACTTACCACCGAGCGAGGGCGGTACTACCGAGGGCGGTAGTACCGAGGTTATAGCGGTACTCCGCTAGGTCATTTTCGACTCTACACAGAGAGCTTCGCAAAACCAAGTTACTACCGACCAGGGTCGGTACCACCGAGGGCGGTAGTACCGAGGTTATGGCGGTACTAACGCCATGCCATTTTTGACCAACACAGAGAGGGTGTTTTGAGCATTGCGCGGAGAAGCCGTGGTCGGTACCACCGACCACCCATGGTCGTAACCACCGACCACATAAAAATACCCTCTATGTGTTCGTGACTGTGCGGTGTCTCTCAAGCAAACTATAGTTAGTCTATTGAGCACTTTTCTCCACATCTAGCCAACTTACTTTGTGACCCTCTCATAGTCCGGCTTACCTATAACTCAAGTTTAAAATTGAAATTTTAACTACCACTTGAGCTGGCATCTTTATGTCCAAATGTATCCTGCGTGCTTTGTTCACGAGATTTCAACGTTTCAATCTTTCTTAGGACTAACCCCTGCATACATGCTTTTATAACCGGTTAGTCCCTAATTTGATTGTCATTAATTAGCCAAAACCCACATTGGGGGCGAATGCACTTTCAACTCCCCCTTTTTGGTAATTGATGACAACCAACTTAGGCTTACGATAAGATAGAAAGAATTGAAGCTTTTGAATTCCAAAATTTAGTTCAAGCTCCCCCTTAGTGTATGCTTGGATATGAACTTCAAACTTTATTAAAAACAGGTTGCATCACAGAACCAGAGCTCCCCCTAAATTTTGCAATCTGTGGTTGGTCCTAAGACTGTGTGCAACACATATATATCAATTTGTGATGCATAAGCGATATGAATGGTGATTCACATAACAATGTAAAAGAAAAGCAAATGGCTATGGAAGAAAGAAAGGACTCAATCACTATCCCATAACGAAAACAACAATCACCATGACAAAGCATAAATCTAGAGGATGAAGGACCGAGAATGCAAAAGCAAGGCGACCAGAGGGGGGGGGGTGAATGGGAGCCAATAAAATTTCTCACGAAACTTTGGCCAAGTGTCCCAAAATCAATCCCCAAGAGCTACTACCAAAACGTGATGCCCACGACCCTTGGAAGAGGGTGGATGATCCCAGGGATCACAGCGAGGCACCACAAAAACTTCCTCACCCAAGTTCACGCAAGTCAACTAGTGACGGATGGGTTTTGGGTAACCTCAACCTCCCCCGAGCAACGCGAGGGGGATTCAGGCTATTTTGTAAAGCGGGAAGCCAAATTCTGTAGAGCACGAAGTTAGAAATCCAACGCCACAAACGAATCACGAATCGAAAGACGAACGAACAAACTGCGGATGAAACGCGTCGAACTGGATCGACCGGACTCTGCCAGCGTCCGGTCAGCAGGGACCGGACGCGTCCGGTCAACAAAAATCGGCTCTGGAACCTTACTGTTCGCGACCGGACTCACGAGTACGGAGCGTCCGGTCGAGAGCAGTGCGTCCGGTCAGAAACGAACAAGCACGATGAACAGTGAAAGCGATGCGTCCGGTCAAAACATGAATGGAGCGTCCGGTCAAAGTGAAGAACACGGCTACGTGCTGTTCATCGACCGGACTCACGGACCGAGCGTCCGGTCACCCCGACTGAGCGTCCGGTCGACTCGCTGCAGCCCCGTTTCGTCCACCGATTTGCCTCTATCTCACCCAAAACAGTTCCTCTAGGGATCAAACTTGGTGAGATGAGTCACAAGGAGTATAGTGAGCTATCTTTAAGAGATCATGGCTCGAACCTATCTCCAAAACGGTGGATCGAAGAATTTCGGGGAAGGAAGAAACTTGACCCGAAACTAAAAATCGATCGATCTCCTAGACCGTGAGGTTAGAGGTTAATTCCTTCGGTGGAAAGAAGTGCCTCACGATCTAGGACAACTTGGTTCAAACGAATTTGCAAAAGATGAACCGAGCAAAGAGATCAAGCGACGGGAAAATCGTGGAGAAAAAGGATTCCGCGAAGAACACGACACAACGGAAATCACAGCCACGAATTGCAAACCGAAGCGCAAACACACGCACGACAAGGAGGATACGGCCTCCTTTCCTCAAATCAACAATACACAGAGGTGAGTCTCTCTGCGGATCTCAGCAAGCTACAGCAGGGGATGGGAGAGCAGGAAACCCTAAGTGCGGAAGCAAATGAGATGGCTAAAACTGAGATAACTGAGATAGGGAGAGGTGTCTCCCCTGGACTACTTATCCTATTCTAGTCTAAGTCTATTTCCTACTCTACCCCTCTCTATTCTAATTACAGAGCGAACCAGCTAAACCCTAGGGTTATTCTGGACCAACTCGGTGGTAGGTAGATCCAACGGCCACGCCCGCACGGTCGTCCGCGTTGCCTCCACGCAACCTCCGATTGCCGCCACGTGCCGTCCTCGCTCTGCACCCCCGGTTTTGTGGCCCAAACCGGGAAACCAGCCTCCAGCCCCGGTTTTGTGCCCAAACCGGAAACCAGCCCCAGCCCGAGTTTTGAGGCCCAAACTCGGAAACCGGCCCACGCCCAGGTTTTGAGGCTCAACCTGGAAACCGTCACGCCCAGGTTTTGTGGCTCAACCTGGAAACCCAGCACCCAGGTTTTGAGGCCCAAACCTGGAAACCGTCCACCGTTGGTTTTTCCCGGGCTCTACCAACAAACCGGCGTCGTAGAGGGGATGCACCGCCTGTGCACCCCTTCCACCGACATGATCGCACTTCTCCGCTTGTCGCTGTCGCAGGCTGCCAGCCACCACAGCTGATCCTCCGGCCTCCAGTCCATCAGTCTAAGTCCACGTCCGCCCTTCACCGTCCGATACATCGGCATGGCACGTCCGCCGCACGGCACGCCCATCCTTCATCGCGCCCGGTCCGTCGGCACGGCACGTCGCAACTTGACCTTCACCCGCCATCGACCACTGTCTCCGTGCTCGACACCTGCACAACAAAGCCAAAGAACATGCGCATCATCTCCGTTGACAATCACTCATCACACAGAGACTCGGCATACACCCATGTATCCGCAATCTCCCCCTTGATGAGTGCATTGTCAACTCCACAACAAATCATGAATAAGAAGAAGGAGGTAGGAAGGAGTGAGAGGAGAAAACCCAACCAAATGACCCAAAAGCCTAACAAAAGCCAAAGAAGGTCAAGTGGATGAAGCGAAAACTTGGTCCCCAAAGACATGGGCAACGGCTCGACGCAACCAAGCAAAGCAAAGCTAGCCCTCAAGAAGAGGTAGAACAGGCTCAACACCGCTAGCAGATACCAATTGAAGATCGGAGGACAACAGAAGCAAAATGCTAGTCCCTCAAGATAGAGGCACAGAGGCTCAACACAACTAGCAAGAAAATCACTCCGAACAATTGGAAATCAACCCAAACAAAAGGGAAAGCACACCAGACGATACCAATTGAAAGCCAAATGAAAAAGCTTATGAAAGCTCATGAAAAGCTAGGAACGTTTGCTAGTCCCTCAAGACAGAGGCAACGGCTCAACACAACTAGCAAACTCCCCCTCGACAAATGCAAGTAACTAGGACAAATGATTCTCCCCTTAGTTGATCAACACAGGGGCATATGATTTGCATAAATTTCTCCCCCTAGTTGAAAATGCACTTATCAAGGCCAAAAGGTATCGGAGAAGCAACTCCCTTCACATAAACTCCCCCTGAACACAAGATCTCCTTCCACAATGCATATTCAAAATGCAAGTTAGGAGCTTCAAGTATATAGTCAAAAGAGTGCAAAGATGCTCTAATCAGTATAGCTCCAACATCTCAATTAAGCACTCAAATAGCAAAGGCTCAAACTGATCACTTATACGAAATATGAAGCATCTGAGCATGTGAGCAGTTTTAAGCCAAAAGGATAGTCACCATCAAAATAGCACTAGACATGTATAGAAGGAATCCAAACAAGTGCTAAGCATATATACAAGGTGAACTACCCCTAGCAAAGTTCAATCATCATGCATAGGAATGAAGCATATACTTGTGATTTCAAATTCAAATCGGAGTTGCAGCGGTAAAAGAATTCACAAGTTCATTTTTAGCATGTGATTGCGAGAGGTTGAAAGCTTGTCATCGCCTAACTTTTCAACCGTGCGAAGCCTATGCCGAAGCAATCAGAAGCTTAAAGCAACGGTTTCGGTCATACACTACATGGCTCAAGTTTAACTCAAAGTGCACTGAGAAACAGTCTCAATACCATGAGGTGTTGACAAGCAATCCCATCTCGATCTTTTCAATTCAACAATACTTGGTTCAGATTTTAAGCAAGTTATGAACAACCAAGCAAGTGAATGACTCAGAACTAGAGACATAGCAACCTAGCATATATGAAAAGCAGGAATGGACTCAACACTCCTACACATGCTAGTTGCATATCTCAATGGTGAACATTTTCAGATTTATATACATTAGGCATAATTCACCATTCCAAAAATAGCTCGCTCATAACATGTAACAGTGATCAGAAGGAGCATAAGCTACAAGCATCATCATAAGTATCGGAGCAATACTAACAAGAGCATAATTACATTCTAGTGAATATAGACATGAAGCTCAGAATGTAAATGCGTATGCCCGACACAAAACTGAAAGAAAAGATACCAATTGGAAAGACTCAAGAAACTCAAAAGAAAAGAGCCTCTAAATAAAAGAGTCAGTCTGTACATCTCAAAATGCTTCCCCCATCTAAAAGGGAAACACACACCAAGCTCACCCCTCAACCTATTAAAGGTTGATTCGTCTAAAGGCTTGGTGAAAATATCAGCCAATTGGTGATGAGTATCGACATGGCGAAGGTCGATATCACCCTTCTCCTGGTGGTCTCGCAAGAAATGAAAGCGCACATCAATGTGTTTGGTTTTCGAGTGAAGCACGGGGTTCTTAGCAACGCTAATGGCACTCGTGCTGTCACAAAGCAAAGCACTCGAGTAAAGCTCAAACCAAAATCACGCAAAGTGGCCATCATCCAGAGTAACTGGGAACAGCAGCTAGCCGCAGCAACATATTCAGCCTCCGTGGTAGACTGAGCGACACTAGACTGCTTGCGAGAAGACCACGATACAAGAGAAGATCCAATAAACTGGCAAGTCCCAGAAGTGGACTTGCGCTCAATGCGACAACCAGCAAAATCAGCATCAGAAAAGCCAAAAGCGAGAGGGTGGAAGAAGCAGAATACCAAATCCCGAACTCAGGCGTGAAACGAAGGTACCTGAAGATGCGCTTCACGGCCTGACGGTGAGAAGTGCGTGGCGAAGCCTGAAAGCGCGCGCACAAGCACACGGCGAACTGAATGTCCGGCCGTGTCGCCGTCAGGTAGAGCAGCGATCCAATCATGCTGCGGTACTCCTTCTGGTCCACTGCTTCTCCATCCGTGTCGGCATCCAGGGCAGTCGTCGTCGACATGGGCGTCGGAAGAGGCTTGGCCTCACCCATGTCGAACCGCTTCAGCAAGTCCCTCGTGTACTTGCCCTGGTGCACAAACGTCCCCTCTCGGGATTGCTTAATTTGCAACCCGAGAAAGAAAGTCAGCTCGCCCATCATGCTCTCATCTCGAACTCCCTGCTCATAGTATCTGCAAACTTGGCAACCAAAGCGTGAGAAGAACCACCGAAAATGATATCATCCACGTAAATTTGGACCAAGAGAGTATCTTTGCCTTGCTTGAGGAGAAAGAGCGTTTTATCAACACATCCCATTTTAAAACCCTTAGCTAGCAAGAAGGTTTTTAATCTCTCATACCAGGCTCTAGGGGCTTGTTTCAAACCATACAAAGCTTTGTGGAGTTTAAAGACATGGTTTGGAAACCTGGGATTTTCAAAACCGGGGGGTTGCTGGACATAGACCTCCTCCTCAATGTAGCCGTTTAAGAAGGCACTCTTGACATCCATTTGAAAAAGTTTGAAACCCATGGATGCAGCATAAGCCAAGAGTATCCTAATAGCCTCCAAACGAGCTACAGGAGCGAAGGTCTCCTCATAATCTATCCCCTCCTTCTGACTATAACCCTTCGCTACAAGCCGGGCCTTGTTTCTCACAATGTGGCCCTCCTCTCCTTGCTTGTTTTTAAATACCCATTTTGTCCCAATAGGTTTACAGTCAGGAGGTGGAGGCACTAGAACCCAAACCCGATTTCGCTCAAAATTCTCTAGCTCCTCATGCATGGCATTGACCCAATCCGGATCCGTCAATGCGTGTCCAACATCTCGGGGCTCAAAAGACGCAACAAAAGCAGAATGAGCAAAGTGCGAGATGTGCTGTGACCTGGAGCGAGTAACTCGCTCGTCGATGTCGCCGATCATCTGTTCAGGGGGGTGCTGGCGCTGGATATGTCGTGGCGCCTCCCGGGAAGAAGTGACCTCCCCCTCAACAGCAGCTGGTTCCACCCCGGGGTACCAAAAGGTACCGCGCGAGGTGGAGGATCCCACGGCCCCCAGGAAGAAGAAGTGTCGGGGCCGTGAGTCGTCGTCGAGGCCGCTCTTTGCGGCACGGCAGGTGGAGGGGGTGCTGGATCATCTATACTTTCAGCACCCTCGTCCTCGTCATCGAAAAGAGGCTCTCCAACCTCATGATCACCTGCACGCTCAAAACGAGAAGAGGGACAAACAAGAGTCTCGTCGAAGGTGACATCTGATGTCTCCATGACTCGGTTAGTGTCAAGGTTAAGTACACGATAAGCTCGAGTGTGAGTGCCATAACCCAAAACACACCGTCAGAAGAACGAGACTCAAACTTGTCCAGGTTGCCTTTCTTCAATATAAAACAATGGCAACCGAAGACTCTAAAATAACTCACCTTGGGCTGGCGACCAAAGCGCAACTCATAAGAGGTCTTCTTCAAAAACGCTCTCAGAAAAATGCGATTCGAAATGTAGCATGCAGTGTTCATAGCTTCGGCCCAAAAGCGCCTAGGAGTCCTATGCTCATCAAGCATCGTCCTGGCCATCTCAACAAGGGTCCGATTCTTCCTCTCTACAACACCATTTTGGGGCGGTGTGTAGGGGGAAGAAAACTGATGCTCCAAGCCAAGGTGGTTACAAAACTTCTCAAAATCCGAATTTTTGAATCGGAACCATTATCACTTCTAATAGCTCGCATCGAGTTCAAAGGGAACTCGTTCTGAAGACGCAAAATCAGATTGCGAGCGAATGAGAAAGTCTCGGTCTTCTCAGCTAAAAAGAAGACCCACGAATATCTCGAAAAGTCGTCAACAACAACCAAAACATACCACTTGCCACCAACCGAGCTCACCCGAGCCGGACCAACAAGGTCCATATGTAAAAGCTCTCCGGGGTGCGAGGTCATGACCTTAGTCACTGGATGGTGGGGAGCAGCAACCATCTTCCCATGTCTGCAAGAATGGCAAACTAGATCCTTCTCCATCGAAAGCTTGGGCAATCCTCGGATTAGGCCAAGTGAGCTAAGTCTTGCAAGCAAGTCGAAGCTTAAGTGACCGAGCCTCCTATGCCACTTCCAAAGATCGGAAGAAGAAGGACTAGCCAAAAGACAGCGAGAAGATCCAAACGACTCCGAAAAATTCGCACGAAAAACTTTCCCAAAGGGCGAAATCAGACATACAAGATCGCCCTGAGGATCTAAGATGCGACTAAGGTTCGGTTTGAAACGAATCTCATAGTCATCATCAAAAAGTTGCGAAACAGAAAGCAAGTTAAAATGCAGGTTAGAAACAAGAGCAACATCGCGCAACACAAAGTGCTCATTAACCCGCACAGTTCCACGGGACAATACCTTACCTTTACTATTGTCGCCGAAGGTTATGTACTCCTTTCCGGCGACCGGGCTAAGGCTGGAGAACCACTTGGTGTTTCCGGTCATGTGCCTCGAACAACCGGAATCCACCAACCAAATGTCCTCCAACCGTCTCACCTACATCAATAAAAGACATAGGGTGAGCATACGGTCCAACACTGGGGTTAGTGAAATAAGGGGAAAACCAGTGTTGGGCCGGCTGCTCTAAAGAAGGGTTAGTGTAAAAACCATTCCTAGCACGTCTACGAGGGAAGCGATCACCACGCTGAGAAAAACGTGGTCCGCTGGGGAAGAAGCGCTCACCGCGATACCAAACTGCGGTGGGGGAAAGCGCTCAACAAAGCCTCCGCCACGGGGTCCGTTACCTGCAAAAGCAGGACCCGTCGGGCACGCTCTCTACGAGGTTTACGCCTAGGAGCCTGGGGCTCAACTGCTCTAGCGTCTCTCCTCGAAGCTCTCTCCTGCCTAGGCCTAACAAACTGAGGTGCTGGACCTCTAGGCCTAGTCTCCCTCCTCGGGGCTCTCATCTCCTGCCTAGACCTGGAACCCTGACGTCCGGACCTAGCAGCTCTCCCCTGGGCCTTCGGTACATGTCCACCATGAGCTGGATGGTACATGTCCGGGTTCTCCATCTCCCGAGCCCTGCGCGCCTCTCTCTTGCGCCTAAAGCAGAACTCGCTCAAGTGACCATCTCTCCCACAAAAATCACACTAGTACCTCACCGCACGCACAGGGGTTGTTGGTGACCAGGGCTGTGGGTGTGGCTCACTTTGCCTTTGCCCTTTGGTGGCAACTCCTCACGAATGGGTGGCATAGCATCAAGCTTGTTTCTGAGGTGGTTTGGCTTGGGTGCCCAAACTGGGTTCTTGGGAGGAACTTTAGGGGGTTCCTCAACCACACCATCTTGGGTGATAGGCTTGGCTGGCTCTTTGAGTGGAAGCTTGGCAAGTTTGGGATAGTGGTGGAATTGGGCTTCTCACATGGGTTCAGACCACTAGACTCTCCAATCTTCCCAAAGGCTGAGAGATCAACACTCTGAGCAAAACCTACACCAGGGGCACCAACAGCTCGCTTGAATTGGGAGATCATCATCCCGAGCTGCGGCTCACTACTGGAGACCCATGACAAGATGGACCGAAGGTATGTGTTTTCTTCCTCGGTTTGCATCTTGCCATGCTTCACATTGGCAATCTCCATCTCCAGGCCCTCACACAAAGCACACCTCATGACACAAGTGCTATCTGAGCTGGCCTTCTCTAAAGACTCAAGCTTGGCATTCTTCTCTGCCAACTCAGATTGCAAGACAGGACAAGTCTTGCACGCACCCAACAGCTGCGGCCTAGCTCGGAGCTCATCCACCTCATCTACCAGCGCAGCATGCTTACTCCTCAGAGTGAGAAGATCCGTCATGTGCGCGGCGCAACTCTCGCACTCCAACTCCTCCGACACAACCACGGTGGACCGAGCGAACTCAAGCTCCTTCACCGTGTCCTCCCACTTCTGCCTAAACTCCTTGCGCTCTCTAGCGGCACGCCTAAGCAACTTATCTTGGCTAAGGAGGGCAGCAGTCAACTTCTCTCAACCTCGGAGGAAAGCTCGTCGTAGGTGAGAGATACCTGGGAGGTGTCGTCGTCGTCGTCGTTCCGAGGGGTACGCTCCGGCTCGCCGTCGACCTCATCGCCCAGCGCCATGGTGCAGAAGCCGTCGTCGTCGGCGAAGAAGCAGAGGCCGTTCAGCTTGTCCTCGTCCTCCTTCTTCTTCTTCTCGGACTCGTCATCACTCGAGCTGGCGGAGTCGTCATCCGAGCCGTCGACGTCGCTGAGCGTGGCGAAGAATGCACGCTGCTCAGCTTGCTTGCTGCTTCTCAAGTACTTCTTCTTGATGTACTCTTTGTCGAAGCCGCCCCGCTTCTTGTGCCTTGGGGAACGTGCTTCTCCTTGTACTTGGAGTCGCGCCTGTGGCCGTGATCGCCCTTCCCCAGATGCTTGTTCTTCTTCTTGGGGCAGTCGGCGATGAAGTGGTCGGGGTCGCCGCATTCGTAGCATCCGGCGCGTCCTCCTCCACGACGGCGGTTCACGCGGTTGTTGTGGAACCGCGAAAACCGGTTGGCAAGCAAAGCCAACTCGTCGTCTCCCAAAGACTCCAGCTGGTCCTCTGTCACAGAAAAGAGAGAAGAAAGCGCAAAGCCAGCTGAGGGGTTAGAGGAAGAGCCGGAAACCAAAGCCATGGACGGGCGAGAAGGATTTTCAAAAGAAGCCCTCGCCATAGCATCAATCTCACTGGACTTGAGCTTACTGAAGAGCTCGTCGCAGGTGAGGGTCTCATAGTTCGGCGATTCGATGATTGCCTGAACCTTGGAGTCCCACACCGAACGGTCAAGAGTGTGCAAAAGCTTCAAAAGCACGCTCATGATCGTCAAATGGCAACTGCTCTCTGTTTAGCCCTCATCCTGTTGACAATCACCTGAAAGCGAGCGAATAAACTTTTCTATGCTCTCGCCAGGCTGATGTCGAAAGTTCTCATACTCTCTCTGAACGACTCGTAGAGTCGGGTTTTTGACTTGAGAGGTGCCCTCATGAAAACGCATGAGGGTGTCCCAGATCTCCGAGCCGTAGAGAGGTGAGAAACGCGATCAAAACTCACCCACGCTCAAACAGAGAACAAAGCGTTACGCGCCCGGCTATTGGCTTCGTGCTCATCAATCTGAAGCTGAGAGAACACGAGCAGCCAGGACAACGTAGTTGGCGTTGTTGCAAATCTCCCAAACAGAAGAGCCCATGCTCTGGAGATAGGCCGACATGCGTATCTTCCAATACGCATAGTTCGTCCCATCGAAAAACGGCGGTTTGCCCACGCCGCGATCCATGTCGCCTTCGGTGGATCTGGAACCGCTAAGGTGGAAGATCCTTAACCTGCTCCGATACCAATTGAAGGACGAGAATGCAAAAGCAAGGCGACCAGAGGGGGGGGGTGAATGGGAGCCAATAAAATTTCTCACGAAACTTTGGCCAAGTGTCCCAAAATCATCCCAAGAGCTACTACCAAAACGTGATGCCCACGACCCTTGGAAGAGGGTGGATGATCCAGGGATCACAGCGAGGCACCACAAAACTTCCTCACCCAAGTTCACGCAAGTCAACTAGTGACGGGATGGGTTTTGGGTAACCTCAACCTCCCCCGAGCAACGCGAGGGGGATTTAGGCTATTTTGTAAAGCGGGAAGCCCAATTCTGTAGAGCACGATTTAGAAATCCAACGCCACAAACGAATCACGAATCGAAGACGAACGAACAAACTGCGGATGAAACGCGTCGAACTGGATCGACCGGACTCTTGCCAGCGTCCGGTCAGCAGGGACCGGACGCGTCCGGTCAACAAAAATCGGCTCTGGAACCTTACTGTTCGCGACCGGACTCACGAGTACGGAGCGTCCGGTCGAGAGCAGCGTCCGGTCAGAAACGAACAAGCACGATGAACAGTGAAAGCGATCGTCCGGTCAAAACATGAATGGAGCGTCCGGTCAAAGTGAAGACAACGGCTACGTGCTGTTCATCGACCGGACTCACGGACCGAGCGTCCGGTCACCCCGACTGAGCGTCCGGTCGACTCGCTGCAGCCCCGTTCGTCCACCGATTTGCCTCTATCTCACCCCAACAGTTCCTCTAGGGATCAAACTTGGTGAGATGAGTCACAAGGAGTATAGTGAGCTATCTTTAAGAGATCATGGCTCGAACCTATCTCCAAAACGGTGGATCGAAGAATTTCGGGGAAGGAAGAAAACTTGACCCGAAACTAAAATCGATCGATCTCCTAGACCGTGAGTTTAGAGGTTAATTCCTTCGGTGGAAAGAAGTGCCTCACGATCTAGGACAACTTGGGTCAAACGAATTTGCAAAAGATGAACCGAGCCAAAGAGATCAAGCGACGGGAAAATCGTGGAGAAAAAGGATTCCGCGAAGAACACGAACACAACGGAAATCACAGCCACGAATTGCAAACCGAAGCGCAAACACACGCTACGACAAGGAGGATACGGCCTCCTTTCCTCAAAATCAACAATACACAGAGGTGAGTCTCTCTGCGGATCTCAGCAAGCTACAGCAGGGGATGGGAGAGCAGGAAACCCTAAGTGCAGGAAGCAAATGAGATGGCTAAACTGAGATAACTGAGATAGGGAGGAGGGTGTCTCCCCTGGACTACTTATCCTATTCTAGTCTAAGTCTATTATCCTACTCTACCCCTCTCTATTCTAATTACAGAGCGAACCAGCTAAACCCTAGGGTTATTCTGGACCAACTCGGTGGTAGGTAGATCCAACGGCCACGCCCGCACAACTCGTCCGCGTTGCCTCCACGCAACCTTCCGATTGCCGCCACGTGCCGTCCTCGCTCTGCACCCCCGGTTTTGTGGCCCAAACCGGGAAACCCGCCTTTTCCATCAGCCCCCCGTTTTTGAGGCCCAAACCGGGAAACCAGCCTCCAGCCCGAGTTTTGTGGCCCAAACTCGGAAACCGGCCCACGCCCAGGTTTTTGAGGCTCAACCTGGAAACCGTCACGCCAGGTTTTGTGGCTCAACCTGGAACCCAGCACCCAGGTTTTGAGCCCAACCTGGAAACCGTCCACCGTTGGTTTTTCCGGGCTCTACCACACAAACCGGCGTCGTAGAGGGGATGCACCGCCTGTGCACCCCTTCCACCGACATGATCGCACTTCTCCGCTTGTCGCTGTCGCAGGCTGCCAGCCACCACAGCTGATTCCTCCGGCCTCCAGTCCATCAGTCTAAGTCCACGTCCGCCCTTCACCGTCCGATACATCGGCATGGCACGTCCGCCGCACGGCACGCCCATCCTTCATCGCGCCCGGTCCGTCGCACGGCACGTCGCAACTTGACCTCACCACCCTCCATCGACCACTGTCTCTGTGCTCGACACCTGCACAACACAAGCCAAAGACATGCGCATCATCTCCGTTGACAATCACTCATCACACAGAGACTCGGCATACACACCCATGTATCCGCAGAGGATGAAACCATACATGAATTATAACATTAAGCATAAAATGTTTTACATCCTCATCAACACACACAAAAACAAAGTAGCGTACCACACATAGTTCTCAAAGATTACCCTCTCTCATAGCTAGCTATTACATCAAGATAAGCCTAACACTCCCCCTTTGGCATCAAGTACCAAAACGGGTAGGCCAAGATAAGCAAAGAGCTAGTAATAGCCGTTGGAAGATCCACCAAGATAAGAACCACTGAAAGAGAGGAGTAGGCACTCTCACCAACATCGCCACCTGGGAAGGGATGACAGAGCAGAGGAATCCGCGGCGGAGGAGTAGAGTCGCGAGGACCACCACTCCTAGCTGGATCGGCGTCGGGGCCAGCAAAGCCCATGTACGAGCCGCCACCACCACCTTGGTATGATGTAGATCCGCCAGCAAAGGATGTACCCATACCATAGTCAGGGTAGAAGGGAGGAGGCTGGTACTGAGGAGGAGGCGGGGGATAAAACAGAGGAGGCTGGTACAGCATGGAGCTGTAGAAGCCAGCCTCACCACCACTGGGCTGCTGGGGCTGCAGCTGCTGCTGCTGGAAACCACCATCATCATCATCATCATCGTGCCGGGCCTGAGCATCATACTCCGCAAACGGATCTGGATGGGGTCGGACCGGAGAACGCGGAGGAAGACCAAGGTGCTGACGCACCTCCTGCGGATGCCGCTCATCGCGATCGGCCCTGTAGCACATCCACTCGAAGATCTTGCCGAGAGCGGAGCGAAGACCGCCACTCCTACGCCTCTCACGACGCGGAGGAGGAGCGGTAGCAGGAGGAACCTCTCCACGAGCCTGCTCTGGGCCCTGAGCCTCGCCAGGCGCTGCTGCTGCTGCTGAAGTCTGACCACCTTCATCGGCCTTGTCCTTGTCTTGGTGATCGAAACAAACTTCCAAACACTGTAGTCCTTGACCGACCGGTCATACTCAAAGGTAGCTCCCACAACGTGCTCAATGATGTGCATAAGATATGGAGCATAGGGCAGGAGCTTGTGAGGGTCATTGTAGACATCTGATATCTTCTGCCAGAAAATGTGAGATGCGGAACCAACCATTTGGAGAAGCGAACTGGACAAGGACCTTGGCAGCATCATCCCGCAGGTTGTCTTGGTCTCCAACCTTTGGATCCAGAGTCAGGCGCATCAAGTTGTTGAGCACATAGTAGGCAGGCTTCAGGCCAGGGACCTTGAAGTTGCCTCGGCACCATCCATGTAGACACCTGAGTTCTGCAGCTGCTCGGTGTACATGCCCCCACCATACATCTCTGACAAGCGAGGGGCATCCCTGTCCACATGGTCGAATCCCAACAACCGGGCGAAAGTGACAAAGTTGCACCGGTAGTGGACCCCTTGGGTCATCCAGTGCAGCACCTGCGCCTCCTGATCAATAAAAAGGGTTGCCCAAAATTGACAAATAATTTCCTGGTTGTAGCTGCGCTCACCATAAACCAACCCCAAGATCCTCCACTCCTCTAGTCTCTGCACTAAAGCCTGAATCTCCTGAGTCCTTGTCTGTCAAGGAGCAGATAACCAGCCGCTTGTGCTCAAAGAGAGGGGGATGGCCCTTAGCACAGAAACCCTTCCAGAGGACTGACACATAGTAGTCCTGCTGGAATCTCGTCCAAAACCTCCGATCAACTGAATCATCTCTGATAAAGAGGCATGGAAACTCCTCACGCTGCCTCCTCATCAAGTTCCCTCGCTTCCTGTCAGAGTAATCAATTGGATTCCCAAGATGTGCGGGGGAGATGGCAGTCATCAAAGCTTCGGCTTCAGGGTGCAAAGGAAAAGCTCTGTTGATAAGAAGCAGCCCTGAAGTCGGAGGAGAAGGCGGTCCAACGCGAGAATTGATGGAACGACCCTCACGATCAGGACCAGCCGGCGAAGCCACTCCACCCACAATGACGCTATGCATGCGCCTGGGTGGACCAGCGATAGGGAGTGGAGGAGACGGAGAAGCAGCATGCCCACTGCCACGGGCACGGCCGCTTCCACTTCCCCTGGCACTATCCATGCTGCGACGTCCCCCGTGGCCCCCGGACGAGCGTCCACGGACCTGACGAGGGAGTTCCTCCATACTCCCACTGGTAGACCGAGCACGGCGCGAAGGATTGCGCCGCTGTGGCCCACCGGGCTGCACATCACCTTCCTCAAAGGCAGCATACTCCTCATCATCGTCATCACTAGCGGTCCTCCGGTTATGCGACATCTAGAACAAGATAGCATAGACCGAAGTGAGATAAAGATGATAAAAACGACAACATCAAAGGATGTAGCAAAGATGACGATTGAAATCGGGGAGGAGAACGGCTCGCTGCGCGCGGTCGGTACTACCGACCCCAGGGGGCGGTACTACCGACCGCACAGCAGCGTGCGGTTTCCTTCAATCCAATCTACCAAATCACCATAAACTTGTAAACCATACATCCTAGAGTCATCTACACACTAGATAGAGCAATCCTACCAAAGGAATCGACCTAGAACAAAGTACATCAAGAGATCGGGCAAGAACACCCTAGTACCTTGCTACTCGTGTAGAAGAGGTCGAAATCCAATGAAGGAAGAAACTTCGAGCTTCAATATCACCACCAAAACGATCTCCACTCTCCAAGGCACCTTTCCACCGGAGGGATTGAGATTTGAGTGGAGGAGGAAGGAGATCGGGAGAGGAAGACGGTGGGCGGGCGCACGGGCTGAAGGCACGGGCAGGCGGCGGCGCGGTCAAAACAAGATTGACTAGGGTTGAAAGGATTCACCGCGCCCTTTTTATACTCGGGTCAAACCCGGTCGGTGGTACCACCGCCCATAGGGGTCGGTACTACAGACGTCGTACTACTACTACTGCCCCTATGGCGGTACCACCGACGTATAGAAAACAGAGGGATCAGAGAGGGATTCCAAGCGAAATTTGTGTGGTATACTACACACACTTCAACATGTCCAGATTTCATATAACCAGTACATAGCCATGGACACAAGTGAAGTATGCAAAATAGATTTTGAAATCACACACAATATTTTGTCAAAGCATTTATCTAGTCCTCTAGGTGAAAACAAATATGTGCAAGACATCAAGCCATGTTACGAGAATCAATGATATTTAGTTCACTCCTCAAAGCACAAAATCTTGACTCATCTAAAGGCTTTGTGAAGATATCGGCTAGTTGCTTTTCGGTGCTCACATGGCGTATTGTGATATCTCCTTTGGCTTCATGGTCTCTCAAGAAATGGTGTCGGATGTCTATGTGTTTTGTGCGAGAATGGTTTACGGGATTGTTGGCTAGCTTGATAGCACTCTCATTGTCACACAAAAGTGGAATTTTGTTTTCCTCACATCCGAAGTCTTTTAGTGTTTGCTTCATCCAAAGTAGTTGAGCACAACATGCGCCGGCCGCCACATACTCGGCTTCGGCGGTGGATAGGGCAACACTATTTTATTTCTTAGAACTCCATGACACCAAAGACCTCCCAATGAATTGGCAAGTCCCGGTAGTGCTCTTTCGGTCTACCTCGCAACCGGCATAGTCCGAATCGGAATAGCCAAGTAGATCAAAGTGGAGCCCTTGGGATACCACAAGCCAAGATTCGGAGTGTGCACTAAGTATCGAAAGATTCTCTTAACGGCCATAATATGACATTCTTTCGGATTAGCTTGAAACCTGCACACATGCACACACTAAGCATGATATCGGGCTAGATGCACAAAGGTAAAGTAATGAACCGATCATAGAGCGATATACCTTTTGGTCCACTGACTTACCATCCTCATTTAGATCAAGATGTCCATTGGTAGGCATGGGGGTCTTGATGGGTTTGGCCTTGTCCATCTCAAACTTCTTTAGCATGTCTCTTGTATACTTGGTTTGACTGATGAACGTGCCATCCTTGAGTTGCTTGATTTGGAATCCAAGAAAGTACTTCAACTCACCCATCATGGACATCTCGAACCTTTTAGTCATGATCCTACTAAATTCCTCACAAAAAGACACATTAGTACTACCAATATTATGTCATCGACATATATTTGGCACACAAGATATCATTATCAACTTTGCGAGTAAATAAAGTACATCGGCTCTTCCTATCTCAAAACCCTTTTGAGTAAGAAGTCCTTAATGCAATCATACCAAGCTCTAGGGGCTTGTTTGAGCCCAAAGAGCGCCTTGTCGAGCTTGTAGACGTGGCTGGGAAACTTTGGATCTTCAAACCCGGTGGTTGCTCCACATATACCAATTTGGAGAGGGGGCCGTTGAGGAATGCACTTTTCACGTCCATTTGGTATAGCTTGAAATCATGGTGAGTAGCAAAGGCAAGTAATATTCGAATTGACTCAAGCCTAGCTACAGGTGCATAGGTTTCCCCAAAATCCAACCTTCGATTTGAGTGAAACCTTGAGCCACCAACCGTGCTTTGTTCCTTGTCACCACGCCATGCTCGTCTTGCTTGTTGCGGAAGACCCATTTGGTTCCTATCACATTTTGCTTGGGCCTTTCCACCAAGGACCAGACTTCATTCCTGGTGAAGTTGTTCAGCTCTTCTTGCATAGCCATCACCCAGTCCGGATCACCAAGTGCTTCTTCCACCCTAAGAGGTTCCAAAGAGGAGACAAACAAGTAATGTTCACAAAAATTGCTAAGCGAGAGCGTGTTGTTACCCCACGCCGTATGCTCCCAATATGTTGTCAACGGGATGATCCCGTTGAACTAAATGATGAACTCTTGGATGTTGCACAAGCGATCTCCTTTGGATGGGTCCATCTTCATCATCCACATCATATGTGTTGATGTCCCCATCTACTTGTCGAACTTCATGTTGAGCTTGTGTTTGATCATCATCTTGATGTATCACTTGATCATCACCCACACTACCACCATTCGGAGTTGCGGAAGCTTCATCATGTGCATTTGGATGCACATGATGGACATGAGAATCTTGTGGAGTGTGTGATAGATCATCTTCATCATCTTGTATTTCAACGGGCCTACATCACCGTTGCAAGCTTCTTGATAGCTTCGGATGGAGGCACGTCATTACCTACAAGCTCATCATTGACTTGCTCCTTTTGAGAGCCGTCGGATTCATCAAAAGTCACGTCTACCGTTAACTCAATAGTGCCGGTGGCATTATTGAATACACGGTAGCCATGTTCGTTAGTACCATAACCAAGTAGAAAACCTTCGTGTACCTTAGGTGCAAACTTTGAACTTTTGGCCCTCTTGTTAAGTATGAAACACTTGCAGCCAAAAACTCAAAAGTAATGCACCTTCGGTTTGTTACCGGTTAGAAGCTCATATGGCGTCTTCCCTCTTAGCTTGTGAAGGTAGAGGCAGTTGATTGCATGACACGCTGTGTTCATCGCCTCCACCCAAAAGTCATGGGAAGTCTTGTACTCATCCAACATAGATCTTGCGGCTTCAACAAGAGTTCTATTCTTCCTTTCCACAACCCCATTTTTTTGTGGGGTATATGGAACGGAGAACTCATGCTTGATTCCTTCATCATCAAGATACTCTTCTATGTTGGTGTTCCTAAACTCGGCCCCGTTGTCACTTCTCACTTTCTTGATCTTGATATCAAACTCATTTTGTGCTCTTCTAGCAAACTTCTTGAAAATGCCTTGAGTTTCACTTTTATCCGCTAAAAAGAACACCCAAGTAAAGCGAGAATAGTCATCAACAATAACGAAACCGTATTTGTTACCACCGATGCTTTGGTAACCAACGGGTCCGATGAGGTCCATATGCAACAGCTCCAATGGTCTTGTGGTTGACACGATGTTCTTGATTGGATGCTTTGCTCCAACTTGCTTTCCGGCTTGGCACGCACTGCAAATCCTATCTTTCTCAAAAGAAACATTGGTTAGTCCAAGGATGTGCCCTTCCCTTTGAAGTTGGGCTAAGTTCCTCATCCCAACATGAGCTAGTCGGCGATGCCAAAGCCACCCCATGCTAGATTTTGCCATTAGACATGTTGTAGGTTCTACCTTACTAGTTGAGAAGTGAACTAAGTAAAGTTTTCCCTTCAACACGCCTTTAAATGCAATAGAGGAATCCCTTCTTCTAGAGACGGTCACACCCTTATCCGTAAAGAGACAATCGTAACCCATTTCACAAAGTTGAGAAACGGATAACAAGTTGTAACTCAACGAATGCACAAGTAATACATTAGATATGGAATTGTTAGTTGAGATAGCAATTTTACCCAAACCAAGCACTTCTCCCTTTACCATTGTCACCAAACACAATGTTGTTGCACGAGTCGTTGCTTGGTTGGAAGGAGGAGAACATATCTTTTGCCCCGATCATATGATTGGTGCATCCACTATCCAACACCCAACTTGACCCACCGGAGGCATATTCCTACAAAACAAGTTTATGTTCTAGATTTAGGTACCCAAACGAGATTGGGTCCTTGGGGGTTAGTCACATAAGCTTTTGGCACCCAAATATTTCTCATAATTTCCCTCTTCTTGAGGGCACCAACATACTTGACTACTATCTTGCCATCCTCCCCCCAACAACACAAGTAATCACATTTATAGCTTCTTGATATGGGCTTTTGTTGCTTGGGGGCCTCCACTTGCTTCTCCTTGTTGATCTTACCATTAGCAAGTGGAGCCTTTGGATTGGCAATCTTGTTGGCCTTGTTCATTAGGTCAAAGAGAGGAACCCCTTTGTTAAAGTTAACAAAAGGTACCCCATTGACCATCTTCCTACCATTGGCCTTACCACCATACCTATTGTACCCAATTCCATCCTTGATGGATGGGTGTCTTGCAGTCTTGAGGATATCTTTTGGTTGTTGCACCTTACACTTGCAACCATTCCTCAAGATCATGTTCAACCTATGAATTTCCTTGTCTTTCTTCTCTAGCTCAACAAGGTTAGTTGCACAAGCATTTAAATCAATTTTATAGCATCTTTTGCAACCATTACTAGTTGAGGCATTAGAGTTGTCGGAGTCCTTAGGAGTAGTTGAAGAGGTACTACTCCAAAGAGTGTTGTAGCTTAGTTCAAGAGTTTGATACTTATTTTGAGAGCTTGTGAGGCTCTCTTGAACCATGCTAACCTCATTCTTTAGGCTTGCAATTGAGTCATTGCTCATGGAACACTCCTTAGCCAACTTCTTGTTGGAGTCATTGGCTAAAGATAGTTCCACGGTCAATTTCTCAACCTTCAACTTCTCCTCGGCAAGAGAGGCTTCCAATGCACGGTTCTTTTCTCTCTCTTGAGAGATCAAGTCCCCTTGCATAGCAAGACTCTCATTCCGACTCTCTAATTTAGTGAGCAATTTTATAATTTTAGTTCCACCTTTCTTGCCAAATTTTCTAATTATGCTAAGTTCAAATTCATCCATTTCATCATCACTATATTCATCGCTAGAACAAGTAGGAGAGTTAGATGATACCTTCTCATTCTTAGCCATGAAGCAAGAATGAGTGAAGTCATCCTCGTCATTGGAGAGACTCTCGAACAAGCGTGATGAAGTTGTCGAAGTAGCCATGTTGGAGAAGAGGTCTTGTGTATGGCAATGTTGGCTGCTCCCTTCTCCTTCTCCTTGCTCTTGCTCTTCTCTTCATCACTTGAGTCATCTTCCGAGAACCACTCCTCACCAAGATGAGCTTCACCACCTCTTCTTCTTCTTTGCTTCTTGTCATCACTCTTGCTATACTTGTTCTTGTTCTTCTTTTGTGGACAATCGGCAATGAAGTGATCATTCGCACCACACTCATAGCAATTCCTCTTCTTTGACTTCTTGAAGTATCCACCTTTGCCCTTCTTGTGCATCTTCTTTCTCATGAATCTTCTAAAGTTCTTCACGATAAGGGCCAACTCATCATCAGAGTCTTCACTTCCTTCGCTTGAAGAGTCATCTCGGGCCTTGCTTCCTTCTTCTTGATTAGCCTTGAGTGCTACCACCTTCTTGTGGCTTTCCTCTTGATATTCTTCATCATCTAAGACTTCATGATGCCTTATTTTGGCAAGCATCTCATGAGGTCCCATGCTCTCATAGTTGGGTCTCTCCATGATGATTGATGCAAGATTCTTGTTCCTCTTTCTATATGCTCTTAATAGCTTTCTTCCAGCTGAGTAGTCATCCCACTTTGTGTCTCCGAGAGCTCTAATCTGATTGACCAATGTCATGAATCTATCAAACATTTGTTGAGTGGTCTCACTTTTCTTGATTGCAAAGTTCTCAATCTTTCCATGAAGAAGCTCTATGTTGCACTTCCTCACACTCGCATCACCCTCATATGATATCCTGAGGGTATCACAAATCTTCTTGGCATTCTCCATTCCATGTACCTTGTTGCTTTCTTCAGGCTTAAGGCATGATAGGATCAATGATGCGGCTTGAACATTTTGTTGAAACTCAAACACATCATTGTCGGTGAACTCTTGACCTTCAACATGACTTGGTCCATTGTCAACAATCTCCCAAACTCTTGCGGCAAGAAGGTGTAGCTTCATCTTGTGTGCCCAATCATTGTAGTTGATTCCATCAAAGGCGGGTGGTTTGCCTAGATTTACGCTAGGCAATTGCATGACCTTGCCCATATGGCTATAGTCATAAGGCACTCTAGAGAACTCGTTGTCTCTCTTGCCTTTCTCTCCATCTTCCTTCTTCTTGTCATCCTTGGGCGGCTGATTATCACCGCTTCCGGATGATTCGGCTTTGCTGTCCAGAGCTCGCCTCAAACTCTCCATCTCATCTTTCATCCTCTTCATCTCATCTTCATGCTTCTTTGCTTGATCTTCAATTACCTGAGCAGTAACCTTCTTGACAATCTCATCAAGCTGTTCTTGACTTATGGTAGACATGATTCTCCCTTACGCGGTGAAGCGCTAACACAAGGGTTAGGCTCCGATACCAATTGAAAGAACCAAATCAGCCTAGAGGGGGGTGAATAGGTGATTTTTAACAATCTGCAACTTCACAAACTAGAAGATGTAATTAGATATCAACCGGAGAGGCCGGTTTGTTTGGGTAGGTACTACCGGGTGTAGAACACCAGTACTACCGACACAAACAAACGGCACAACCAGGATCCTAAAAGGAACTACAAATCCAATGCAAGAGAACTATGAATGTAATACAAGAATCTACCCCACTTTCCTAAGTATAATAGATAGAAAATCTACTTTCACCGAGCCTTGGTAGCTTCCCTTGATGTAGATCGAGCCTTTCCAACCTAAGAAGAAGATAGGGATAGGAAGAACTCGAAGAACACAATAACAAGTGAAGTAGAGAAAATAGGGACAACAACAACAAGCACACGGGACACGCGATTTATCCCGAGGTTCGGCCAATCCACTAAGGAGTGCCTACTTCCTCGTTGTTGAGGTGACCACAAAGGTCGGAGTCTATTTCACCTCCTTGCCTCACTCAAGCAACCACAAAGGCTACGAGAGTTTCTCCACTAGAAATCTCAGGGTAATACAAACGCTTCGGGGAGCCCTCACAAGTAAATCAATACGGGCTACCACGAAGAACACCTAACCGGCTAGAGCCCAAAGAGCTCAAGAGTAAAAGACACAAATCAAGCCGGCTAGATGGAAACCAAGTGCTCAAGTCGTAGATCAAAGTTTCCCACTCTCTAATCTCACTTCCCTAGCTCAAATCTCGCAAGGGAATGAATCTTGGAGCAAAGGGGGAGAGAGAGGGGAGGAGTCAATGCTTGGAGAGAGTTTGTCTCGAGTTAGGTCAGCAATAAGTGTGTGGAATGAGTGGGTGACCGTGAAAAGTGAGGAGAGAAAGCATTTATACTCCCTCAGTCCCGAGGCTGGTCGGTGATACCGACCACCCATGGTCGGTACCACCGACCAGTTCACAACGGTCGCATACATTCAGATCTGACCAAAAGGTCAACTACCGACCTTCGATCGGTACCACCGCGGGCGGTAGTACCGAGGTTATGGCGGTACTACCGCCAGGCCAAATCGGTCGCGAACAGAGAGCTCCTCAGTTAGGGACTTGGTCCCTCGGAAACTACTGGCCAGCGTCGGTACCACCGAGGGTCGGTAGTACCGAGGTTATGGCGGTACTACCGCCAAGACACAAGCGAGTCAGTCCAGAGAGCCCTGCAAACTTGGTTACCACCGGCCAGGGCTCGGTACCACCGGGGGCGGTAGTACCGAGGTAATGGCGGTACTACCGCCAGGCCAAAATCGATACTTCCAGAGACGTCTGAGAAAATTGACTTACCACCGAGCGAGGGCGGTACTACCGAGGGCGGTAGTACCGAGGTTATAGCGGTACTACCGCTAGGTCATTTTCGACTCTACACAGAGAGCTTCGCAAAACCAAGTTACTACCGACCAGGGTCGGTACCACCGAGGGCGGTAGTACCGAGGTTATGGCGGTACTACCGCCAGGCCATTTTTGACCAACACAGAGAGGGTGTTTGAGCACTGCGCGGAGAAGCCGTGGTCGGTACCACCGACCACAAAAAAATACCCTCTATGTGTTCGTGACTGTGCGGTGTCTCTCAAACGAACTATAGTTAGTCTATTTGAGCACTTTTCTCCACATCTAGCCAACTTACTTTGTGACCCTCTTCATAGTCCGGCTGACCTATAACTCAAGTTTAAAATTGAAATTTTAAACTACCACTTGAGCTAGGCATCTTTATGTCCAAATGTATCCTGCGTGCTTTGTTCACGAGATTTCAACGTTTCAAATCTTTCTTAGGACTAACCCCTGCATACATGCTTTTATAAACTGGTTAGTCCCTAATTTGATTGTCATTAATTAGCCAAAACCCACATTGGGGGCGAATGAACTTTCAGTTGGAACCCTGTTCAGGACATGACACGCTGTCAAAATCGCCTCACCCCACCATTTTTTAGATAATCCCGCTGTACTCAACATTGCATTCACCAGCTCTGTTAGAGTGCGGTTTTTCCTTTCAGCAATCCCATTGGATTGTGGTGAGTATGGCGGTGTCCTCTCATGAACAATCCCATGTTCCACACAGAACTCATCGAACACATTAGAGAATTATTCTCCACCTCGATCGGACCTTAAACGTTTTATTTTCCTCTCAAGTTGGTTCTCTACTTCAGCTTTATAGGCCTTAAAATAATTAAACGCTTCATCTTTTGATTTTAAGAGATACACATAGCAGAACCTAGTGGAGTTATCTATAAAGGTGAGAAAGTATTTTTTTACCGCCTTTAGTCAAAATTCCGTTCATCTCGCATAGATCGGAATGCACAAGTTCTAGAGGTGCCAAGTTCCTTGCCTCAGCAGCCTTGTGTGGATTGCGGGGTTGTTTCGATTCAACACACACATGACACTTAGACTTTTTGACCAAGTTAAATTTAGGAATTAAATTCAGATTTGCTAACCGCATTAAACAGCCAAAACTTGCATGACAAAAACGTGAATGTCATAAATCTGACTCATCAGAAATATTAACAGAATTCACAAGTTTATTACACACATCATGCAACGATAAGCGGAACAAACCTCCGCAATCATATCCTTTACCAATAAACAAACCATGTTTAGACAGAACACATTTATTCGACTCAAGAACAACTTTGTAGCCATCTCGGCACAACATGAAAGCACTAACAAGATTTTTCTTGATAGAGGGCACATGTTGCACGCTCTTCAATGGCACCATCTTTCCCGAAGTAAACTTCAGAATGACTGTACCAACACCAAGAACATGAGCAGGCGACCCATTTCCCATCAACAAGGCGCCAGACCCCCCGACCTGGTACGAGGAAAATAGAGATACATCAGCACACACATGTATATTTGCACCACTGTCCATCCACCACTCAGGTGAATTACAAACGGAAAGAACGAATGGTAAAGAATTACCATACCCAGATGTTCCTTCACCATTGTCAGTAGTAACAACATTTGCTGATTTGTTGTCTTGCTAGTATTTGCGATCAGGGCACTCATTTGCCCAATGAGCATCACTACCACAGACAAAGCATACTCCATTCTTCCTGTTGTTGTCCTTTTTCTTAAATTGTGTTGTCTGATTGGTCTTAGGAATGATCTGTTGCTTGTTTTAGTTTTTCTTCTTTTTGTACTTGCGGAATTTAGAGTTTCTCTTCTGCACCACATTGGCAGTAGAGGTCTCAACACCTTTTCCATTGTCCTTTGCTCTCGCCCTCTCCTCAACATCAAGAGTGTCAATGAGCTCTTCCACATTGAACTTTTGTCTCTTATGTTTGAGAGAGGTAGCAAAGTCCTTCCATGACGGTGGCAGCTTAGCGATAATACCGCCAGCCACAAACTTGTCAGAAAGTGGACAAGGAAAAAGCTCAAGTTCCTTTGCCAGTGCCTGAATCTCATGAGCCTGTTCCACTACAGATCGGTTCTCAACCATCTTATAGTCATACAGTTGCTCCATAAGATACAACTCGCTACCAGCATCGGTAACTCCAAATTTTCCAACAAGTGCATCCCACAGCTCTTTACCTGTGGGAAGTATGATGTAGCTTTTCTGGAATTTTGCACCAAGTGTGCTAATCACTGCTCCTCGAAAGAGGTTGTCATCAGCCTTAAACTTAGCCTCATCCTCAGGAGACAAGTTAGCAGGCTTGCCCTCAATCACATGAAAGCATGACATAGCAATTAGCCACAATTTCATTTTAGCTCTCCATACCAAGAAGTTTTTCCATCAAAAGCATCAGGCTTTAACACGACGGCAAAACCACTGACACAAAAATGCCTATAATTAGGTTTTTGGATTGTTAGAAATAAAGGCAATTTCTATGTCATTTTAATTCCGTAAATTAATATTATGATGACGACATAATAAAGATAATATAACAGTGATTTTATAATATCACATATGACCATAGCAGTACGGTACATATGTGAAACAAGCATGAGAATCATATATAGGATGATAATATATAATAAATCATCTACTGCAGAAAAGCATGTGAAACAACATAATAGGCTTACTGAAACATATATGCAGCAACTACTGAAACAACGAAACAGAGCTACTGTAACATTCAGGAAATATGTAACAGACAGCAGCCCAGAATATATAGCTGACAGCAGCACTGCATAACTTACGAAACAATAGAATACAACTACTGCAACATATTCAACAGTACTGCTGAAACAAAATGACGGAACAGAATTCTGAATCATGAAAAACAAAGAGAAGACGAATAGTTCATACCCGCCCATCCTTAGCGCAGATCCAGATCCTTGTCCAACTTCCTTAGTCATGTCGCAGTAGATGGAGATCAAGACCAATCACCGGGAAGAAGATGAACAGCAGCCAATCACCAGGAAGAAGATGAACAACAGCAACTTCGCCGGGAAGAAGACTACGACGGTGATTCTCCTGAAGAAGAGCAGCAGCGAAGATCGTTCGGGCAGTCGCGTAGTCGCTCCCCAAAAACCTAATTGTCGATCCCCCGTGCAGGGTCTCGATCGACACCGGCTCCGGAGGCACCTGCCCTCTCGTTCCTCCGTGCACGCGGACAAACGAGATGGAGATGCCTTTCCTGCAGCTGAACAGAGGTCTGGATGTGTGTTCTCGGGTTACTTCCGCGCAGGGAGACGAAGAGACAAGGAATATGGAAGGACAAGAGACATGCAGGTGAAGAGTTGGAAACTCCCATGATTAAGGCAACAAAATTAACACACCACGCCCACCTGCCTCGCCACGCCACGCCCCGAGCCCGAGCCCGAGCCCGTGCCCGGCCTGACCGGCGGCGGCGGCGCGCGCGTGTGGCACGCCTTGGTCCGTTCCTCAACTTCTCAAATTAGATGGAATAAATCTCACCATATAAGTTGAGTCAACATCCCTTTAAATTCTAATCCGGTACAAACAATAATTCTCACAATTACACACCATAGAGTTATTGATTTATTAAATATATTAATGGGCTGGCCCATAATAAATCTAACAGACCTCAGTCACTTCCAATCCATATGAATTGAGGTTGATTGGGGACAAGTTCTCATTGTTCCATGGAAACACCGTATGTTCTTATGTATCAACAAAAGTAGAGGAGTTTTCTCCTTGACAAGTTTCTTTTGGATGTTATACGACGGACTTGTACAAAGCTTTCTTGCCTACTAATACATCTACCTTAAGTTGTTCCAGGCCTTGTTTAGATGCCACCAAACTATCAACTTTTTTTCACTCTCTCTCCATCACATCACCATTATATCAATGTTTAGACGCATACATGGAGCATTAAATTTTAGTAAAATAAATAACTAATTATACTTTTAGTATGTACATGTCGAGACGAATCTTTTAAGTATACTTACCCTTAGTATCTAAACAACTACTGAAAAAGGTTCATACAAGGAAAATTGTGTACGTTCTAAGGCCTTGTTTAGATACCTCCAACTTTCAACTTTTTTCACTCTATCTCCATCACATCAATGTTTGGACGCATGCATGGAGGATTAAATGTTGGTAAAAAAATAACTAATTGTACTTTTAGTATGTACATGTCGAGACAAATCTTTTGAGTCTAGTTGGTAAGCCTTACTAGTTGGACCATATTTAGACAAAGTTTGTCAAATAACAACGAAAGTGCTACAGTTGACAAAAAAAAACTCACTCCCCTCATCTAAACAGGGCCTAAATCATACATGGGATTGGGATTATCCATCAGACGAACAGCTTCTTTCAAAAATGGACCTTTTATCGTTTTTGATTCCCCAACGGCCAGTGTGAAACCACGCAAAGGTCCAAACGGAAAGAGTTTACGAATAGAAAACTTACATTCTGAAATCAACAGTCGGCATCAGTGGTCCAGTGGTAGAATAGTACCCTGCCACGGTATAGACCCGGGTTCGATTCCCGGCTGGTGCAACTTTGTTTTTTTAATATATCAATTAATATGCTTCGATCAATTTGGGCCTGTTTGGTACAGCTTCATGAGCTGTTTTTTTTTTGCCAAACACCATTTTATAAAACAACTTCACCCGTGAAGTTGTTACACCATTTTACAAAACGGCTTCACCCATGAAGTTGTTTTAAACAGCTTCACCCATGAAGCTGAAAAAAATAGTCAAACACCATTTTACAAAACAGCTTCACCGATGAAGTTGTTTTATCCCCTCTCTCACAAAAACAGCTTCACCCATGAAGCTGAAAAAAATAACTTTTCACAGTTTACAACTTCATTTCTGTCTCCCAACCATGTACGAAGTTATTGGTGAAGCTGTTTTGTCAAACACTTTTTTCAAAACAGCTCAGTTTCACCTGGTAAGTTGCTCATGAAGCTATTTTCCAAAAAAACATGGTAAGTTGCTCATGAAGCTATTTTCCAAAAAAACAGCTTCACTAGTGACGCTGAGCTGTACCAAACGGGGCCTTAATATGCTTTGATCAATTGTCTCTTCTCGTGTTCAACAAACACGACTTTACATGCTTTTCCAACGAGACTTGGTGATGTTTTTATTTAGGGACAATTGTGCAACTGCTCCTGTTTTGAAGCCTAATTGCTCGTTTGCCCCATTTTTTTAACTTTTGCTTGTTTGCCCCTGTTTTTTTTAAACGAAGTCACCGTTTGCCCCTGTCCCGTTAAGTGGAGTTAACGGTGTTAAGTGTAGAGTGAAAAGGCTAAAAAGACCCTTGACATGAATGACCTAAGAATCAATCCAATTTTTTTACGTATGATATTGTGTCACCACACTGATTCACTGAACCACACTTGCTATTGTGCGAGGGACCGTTCAGCTTCACCTGCATGTGAAATAAGCGCTCAACAGTGTAATTCAAGATAAAAGACAAAGAAAAACAAACCAAAATAAGAGAAAGGAATTGTTATACCTTGCAGCCGACATATTTTCCCCCCTTGCTAGTATTAGCAAAGAAAGTCCACTGACAGCCTGTTTCATCAGCTCTCAAGCACTTAGCTCGAAATCGCTCGTTATCTTTCTTCACGGTACGAAAACCATAGTCGTTCAATATTGCATGTTGGGTCAACGCAGATTTGCACTGATTCACATTAGGAAAAATACAACCAACATCAACACATGGAGCATCAACATCGTAAGAGAAAAAAGGTTCACCATCATTGTCATCATCAGCAAGTAATTCATGAGCAGGATCATAATCAGTGTCAGAGCAATCAGAGTCAGAAAATATATCTAATTCAGAGTCAGAAGATGCAGCCAAATCAGAGTCATAACTGCTATCACTCAGTACATCATCTGAGACTAAACTGTCCACTTTCTTCACCTTCTCGTCTTTCTTGGCAGGCTGAGTAGGAGTACTGGGAAGGTTCCTGACAGTAGGGTGAAGCCTGCACTTGGTTGGTGAGCATTGCAATGGTCCTTCAAAATCATTGATTTGAGCAGCAATGTGGACTTCTCCCTTCTCTTTGTTGACCTCAAACCACTCAGAAAGTTGTTCATTGGTTGTAATCTCAATAGAATCATCCTCAAACCACTCAGAAAGTTGTTCCTCTAGTGCCCGCCATAGAGATATGTATTGCCTTGAACCCCAAACAAAGCTTTCGCCAATGAAATTTACTACTTCCAGGAAGGTACAATTATTTCTATCAACAAATGTGGTCAAGGTTTCCCTGTGTCTATAACACTTTGGACCCCGATCGGGCATACTCCAGTAAGCCCGAACAAGAACAACAAGTTTAATTTGGTTCTTATTTAACCTACAAACCATTGCAAGGAAACTCAATGCTCATCCTACAGACCTGACCAACCAGCCATGAACATATTGCACAAGAGATGGAGCCAAGAAATTTACCCAATCGATTCCATGTCGCAGCAAGATGTGTGTTGTTGGAGCCGTATGCTGCGCTGCTAAACACGACCGCCCGTACTGCTCCTCGAACCGCAGGCGCGACGCTCCTGGCCGCCTGCCGTGACGCCGCCTCGCGCGGACGCGAACCTGCCACGACGCCGGCCACGATGCACCGCGCGACCGCCTGCTTGCAGCAGCAACGCCGCCCCGTGTGGCCGCCTGCCTGCCCGGCTTGCCGCAGCTGCCCCACGCGGCCGGCTGGCAGCAGCGACGCTGAGCCGCGCGGCCGCCTGCCTGCCGCAACCGCCACGCGCGGCCAGCTGGCAGCAGCGACGCCGAGGCGCGCGGCCGCTTGCCTGTCGCGGCTTTGCCGCAGCGGCCTCGCGCGGTCGCCTGCCGCCGGCCTTCGCCAACCCGCGCGGCCGCCTCCCTGCCGCGGCGCCGGCCTGCCGCAACCGCCACACGCGGCCGGCTGGCAGCAGCGACGCCGAGGCGCGCGGCGACCTGCCTGTCGCGGCCTGCCGCAGCGGCCTCACGCGGTCGCCTGCTGCCGGACTTCGCCGACCCGCGCGGCCACCTCCCTGCCGCGGCGCCGGCCTGCCGCAACGCCGCGCTGCGCGGCCGGCTGCCTGCTGGATCTGCTCGTCGGACTTGGTAACCCTAGCGCCGCCTTTGCTGAAGACGGAGCCGTCCGGACTTACGAGTCACGAGCGACTCGCGGTCTCGGGGAGAGTCGGAGAGAACAGAGAGAAATGAGAGATTAGGAGCAGGGATACGATGGTTTTTTTTCCTTTTTCCTATTTCACAAATATTTTTTTTTGGCCTAAACTTTTTTCAACTGACGGGTGAAAACAGGGGCAAACGGTGAATTCCTTTGGAAAAAACAGGGGCAAATGAGCAAAGTTAAAAAAACAGGGGCAAACGAGCAATTAGACTTCAAAACAGGGACAGTTGCACAATTGCCCCTTTTATTTATGCTTCTTTAGTTGTTCTCTCCATCACATGACGCATGACGGACGCTGGTAAGGCTAATGGCACGGACAACACCCGTGGAATGGAATGCATGATCGGCCCCCGCTGTCATGGAGTACTCCCTCCGTTTCGTTTCAGGATATAAGACGCGATTTGACTTGACGTGGTCTTCAAGATTATAATTTGACCATTAATTTATATTATTTTATATAACTAATGGAAACAACAAAAATATCATTAGAAAGTATTTGTAAAGATAAATCTAATGGTACCATTATTGTACTATATATTTTTTATTTTATTAGACTTATTATTGGTCAAAGTTAATAAAGTTTGAATTTTGAAATACGTGCATGTCTTATATCCTGAGACGGAGGGAGTATCATTTAAGCTTAGAACTTGCAACACACATGCACGACTGGAATTTTTAAAAAGAAAGCATACGTATTTGTAAATTGAGGTGAGCACTAGATCAAAAACTTTCATTTTCTGGTCCGACGTGATAAAATATTGTCCTAGTAGGATCATGTCCGTACGCTATGACAGGAAAGAAAATCCCACAAAAAGTTTAGATTTGAACGCATGTTGGTCGTACTATTGTGGTCATCAGCTATCTGTCGTATGGAGGCGATCCAACACCAAGCCGCCCAGGCGCAGGGAGCAACGTGCCTGAGACGCCGTCCACCTCATGAACGACCATGATAGTTGAGGTTGACAGACACATAGGCCGATGCTCCGCCCACGGTGGCAGCAGCAATCAGAGGCATGTCAGGAATCAGGATTCAACGATGTTCAAGGTGTGGGGAGAGAACTTTGTTGGACTCCCACACTTCTATGCAAAGAAAAAGGCTTTTTGATAACAATAATAATAAGTCTTCAATCCTCAGTCTTATCTTTTTCCACCATAATGTAAAGTCACACAAACTTTGCTAAAATATAGAATCACACTTTCAGCTGAAGAAAAATGCAAGTGGAAGCAAATTTTCTATTGATATCAGAAAAATGCAAATGGCAAAAGATGTCAAAATGTACTCTCCCTACATACTTTAGGATTTATACTGTTGACACAAAATTTAAAAAAAAATGGATTAGTGATATTTGATGCACATGCAAGATAAGCTTCGAGATTTATGTACAACAATTTTACTGTGGAAGATGATTTTTATTTTTCCCTAAAATAATGCATCGTTGAGAAACATTAGTTGTGTCGGTCGCAAATAGCCAGCACATCACAATATCTAGGTTTTATCGCTTCAATGGGTAGCTAGGTTTGTCGTTGGTAGCTCTGCTACGGTTGGTGAGGCTGCAGAGTGGTGGCGGGCCGACTTGACTTCGGGTGTGTTTAGTTGGAAGAATTTTAAGTGTAAAGTTCCTGTAGCACTTTCATTGTTATTTGACAAACTTTGTCTAAATATGGACCAACTAGACTCAAAAGATTCGTCTCGATATTTACAAACAAACTGTGCAATTAGTTATTTTTTTTACCTACATTTAATACTCCATGCATGCGTCTAAAGATTCGATGTGATAGGGAATCTTATAAATATTTGGGATCTAAACATGCCCTTAACCCTTGAATATGAGGTGATTTCACCCTTCATAATATCTAAACAGAGAGGAGGAATGATAAGCAATATGCTCTATTCGTAGCTTCAAACTTGGAACTATCAAATAACTCACATGAACCCCAGGGTGTGCACCAGGCCGCACGTCTGCAGCATGGCACCTTGCGTGCTTCCCCTCCAGGATCATCGGGTCCCCTCTTCGATCCAAAAACAATTCAAAACCCAGCACACTGATAACATATGGATCAATTTAAACGAGATCATAGGAAGAGTTCCATCACCTGGATCATGGCAAATCAGAGTAGAACAGCGACATAGTCGGCAGCAGCGCCCCCATGGTAGTAGGAGAGAGACCCTGGATCGCAGCAGCCTTGCACTAGAGCATGAGATTGTCACCACAATTAGCCGATAATACCCTTGATCGGTTGATCCACTGTTTCTAGTGAACAACTTGTTTGACTATCTGCATCGTCTTTGTTTTACTAATAACTTGGGTACCATAAGCAAAGTACCTCAGCTGCATAAGGTACCTTTTGCAACCACATCCATATGAGCTGCAAATCATTGCCATCTAGCTTCAGATTCAGAATACACAGACCTCCATAATCTACCTATTCCAAATCTTCTACCACGCAAGACGCCACTGCACACTTACATCAGATCTCAAGTCCAGATGAAATCGCCTTGTATCCATTACCAAATCAGAAGGTAGCCAACACTCTGTTTAGTACACTCCTGCTGGAAGTTGTCCTGTGATAACCTACACTAAGTAACAATGATTGCTCATGAATCTTAATTCTTAAGTAGCTCGTAGTATAATTCTTGAGGGCCATGTCCTTTTGTGCTCCTAAAAACTTGATTTCAAGTACTATCCACAGCCATATAACTTGGCAATAACTTTCTCATTTCTTTCAGAGTCCAGACTGAAAATCATGAATGAGAGAAGTTCACTTGACCCTTTCTATCCGTGGACCCTTTTCTGATTGCGGTGACTTCTACGCAATTGTGAATAAAAAAAATGACCATCATCAATGCCGAACCTTGTCGAGTCATGAACATGACTTGAACTTGAGGCTCAAAATAAATTTGGAGGGACTTTCACATAATTATAGCCAGCTAGCTTTAGATATAGAACACCCAGAACTCCATATTCTATTGGTTGCAGATTTTTTACCATGGCAGGATGCATTTATGTCTGATCTCAATCCAGAAGATATCACCATTTGCAAACACTATCAAATCAGAATGTAGCCAAAATCTGTTTAAGTTCTCTCACGCCTGAAGTTTTCCTGTGATAACCAATGCATGCTCGTGGATCCTAGTAACTCTAACTTTTGTATGTCATGAAGTACTATCCACACCATAACTTGGTAATAGCTTTCTCATTGTTGCATGTGCCAGACTGGAAACCATGGACAAGAAACAAGTCCACTACACAGGTGTGCACAAGTTTAGTTGACCTGATAGTGAACCTGGACATGGTAATGTGGAGCATGTAAATACAGCTCTTGAATGATAAACTAGTTAACTTGACAAAGAATATCTGCAATTCAATTATTCAACTAAAAAAATGTTTGAAGTGCAAAATCAAAACGGGCAAGTAAACTACTGTCAACACTAACATGAACATAGTTAGCTTCGACCATTGACGGATGTGGTAAACAAAAATATAAGCTTAGATCATGAGATTGTGAAACTAATCTGTCAAAACTGTTTGGCCAAATCTTCACATAAACATTTTTATAGATCAACATAAATCATTTAGTTGAGATTCATTTCAGAACTGGATCACAAATCACAACATTAAGAAAGGTTCTCTGGCAAAGAGGCCCTTAAGTCTAAGGAGCAAATAAATAGGCCAGCTTCCTCAAATGGCAAAAAGGTTCTCTGGCAGTAAATGGCACACATTTAATGAGGTAATAACTTCTAGGAAAATGTATCTTCCAAGGGTCCAAGACCAATCAAGACTGATTGGTAAGCTGATCTTACATGGAGATGTACTACATCTTAACTTGTAGACAGGCTGTCCTGAATGAATATTAGTGCTCGAGAAATTTCAGTGAAATGAATTCACATATTTATCAGGTTTCTGGATAAATATATACGATTTTACTTTGGACAAAAAATAATGCAGATACATGTACAGAGATGCAAAAGGAAAAGTATAAATAGCATATAGCCATATACACATTAACAAAACACACGAGGAATCTATACATGTACAGAGATGCAAAAGGAAAAGTATAAATAGCATATAGTCATATACACATTAACAAAACACACGAGGAATCTAACTATGATAAAGAAAACACTTATCAATGGGAGATACTCCTAATTTTCAAGATACACTTCAGAGATTCAAACCAATAAGTCGAGCAATAAGCAGGTGCCATAATACCAAAGGATATTTTTTAACTTTAAGTGTCAGTAAAATAAAGATATGAACATACATCCTTAGAGACATATGAAATTAAATTGAAACTAGTACAAATTGTTTGCCAAGGAAAAGAAAACCAGTATACTTAAAGTAGCATCAGTTTTAATATCTTACACTTTTCGACCATTCAGTTTCACCTAAAATAACAGTAATGCTTTCATCAACAATCTCAGTGGGAAGTCAAACATGAACAGTGACATACTTTTAGCATCCTGCCTTTTCATTGCACTCTGTTGAGTTTTACATCTATACTCAGATCAAATATTTTTTAATGCAATACTGAGAACAAATATGATACCGACTAGTAGTCAATCTGATAAGTGTTTCCACACTTCATCAGTAAAGGAAACATCATATTTTGTTGAATTATAGCAAACAAAAGATAGTGCTGATAAGTATATAGGCAAAATCATGAAGCACCATGAATTCCATACAATAGAGTAAATTAAAGAACCACACTGAGGTAAGAAAAAATTGGTCAACTGTACCATTATGCCCTTGATGTGCGACAATAAACTTTTCAACAATGCCCTCTGCCATCCTTGCAACCTGGGAGGGTAATGAAGGAGTATAGCACCCGAGTTTTTCAAAACACAGGAATAAGAAAATTTGACCCAACCCCACTGCTAGGGCAGATTAAAGAAGAAACCAATGACACGGTTCTTGGCAGGAGCAAAAAGTTTGCACAAATTATACCTAACATTTAGCAGCCAACATCTTTAGACCCACATCTTGCCATTTCTGTTTCGTGTCTGTACAATTGAACTCAAATCTGAAAATTTGTTTTTGATATTAACGTAACTGGCAACCTTCCAGTCTTTTCATTTCAAGGCAATGCAATCAAATTGGGCTTGCTATTATCCTATCTAGCTCATGGTTAGATCTTTCCGTGTCATCAAAGGCTATTCCTTTCTCTGACATTTCCTTCTTCAGAGATGCTACCTTTGATTCATTTTCACATCTCGCATAGGTATCGACCATGATGCCATATATGCTACTGCTAGGTTCAACATTCTTGTGCAACATTTGCTGATACAGGCATTCCATATCATGAACTCTCCCTGCACTACCCAATGCACGAAGAAGCATATGGTATGTTCTCAGTGTAGGTCTGATGCCATACTTGTGCATTTCTTGGAGAAGCTCCAATGCTCTAGCAGTATCGCCCTTGTTGCAACATGCTGATAGTATAGTATTGTAGCTAACAACGTCAGGTCTCAGCCCTTGATTTGTTAAGTTGTAAATCATTTCTTCAGCTTCATCTATTTGTGAATTTTTGCAAAGACCTTTTAGAAGCAAATTATAGGTAAATATACTTGCAGATACTCCACTATTTTTCATCTTCTCAACCAGAAGGAAAGCCTGCTCAGTGTCACCTGACTCTATATAAGCATCAATAATTGAGTTGTACACCTGTGCATTTGGTACAACATCTTTGTATATCATATCATCCAAGATAGCTACAGCTTCTGGGATTTTTCCGTTCTTGCAAAAAGCCTTGACAACCGAACCGAAAGAGATAACATTGGACTTTATCCCCTTCTCTTGCATATCAGACAGAACAGTGAAACACTTTTCGAGTTGCCCAGCTCTCCCATAAGCGTCAATCAGTGTATTGAAAGTATCCACGCCAGGATCCACTCCGCTCTTCTCCATCTCCATCACCAAATCCTCTGCTTCAGTGATCATTTCCAACTTACACAAACCATTTACGAGTGCATTGTAGGTGATGTGATCTGGCCTAATATGACATGATTTCATCTGCTCAAAGATGGAGAAGGCCCCTTGGAGGTCACGAACCTGACAATAGCCATTTATTAGAGTGTTGTAGATCACTGTTGTTGGGACCAGTCCTGTGTGTACCAACATCTCCAACACCTGTTCTGCCTTTGCGACCTTCCCATCCTTGCACAGACCATTCAACAAGATACTGCAGGTGTATGCTCCAATCATGACACCCTTCTTCAAAGACTCTCCAAACAAACAAAGCATGGTCCGTGAATCTCCAGTTCGTGTGAGACCATCAAACAATATGCTATATGTGAAACCATCTGGCAACATGCTATATGAGGCCATCTCATCCATCAAGGCTCTTGTCTCATCCATCCTGCCAGCACGGCACAGCCCTGATAGCAGCACATTGTAAGTGACAACATTTGGCTTTGGGCCATCATGTAGCATTTGATCCCGCAGCCTGAAACCAGCCTCCAGGTCCCCACCCTTGACATGGCCATCAATCATCGTGTTGTAGGTGATCCGGTTAGGCGTGACTCCCCTGTCCACCATTTCATCGAACACCTTGAGGGCGTCGCTGCCCTTCCCGGACCTCCACAGCCCTGCGATGACCACGTTGTACGAGAACGCGTCAGCAGGAGGGGCGCCTTCGCTATGGCCCATCCGCCGCAGCATGGCGAGTGCCTCATCGAGGTCGCCCGCCGCAACGCAGGCCTGGACGACCTTGTTCCATGCGAAGGTGTCCGGGCGCGCACCGGCCGCCACGATGAGGCCGAACGCGGCGCGCACATCCGCGTGGCGGCCTACGGATAGGAGGGACTCGAGGAAGAGGTTGCAGGACGATAGGGACGGCAGCGGCGAGCGTACCGCGCCGGCGCAGGCGCCGTCGCCCGCGCTGGCGAGGAGGGAGAGCAGGCGGAGCGCGCCGTCGGGTTGGCAGAGACGCGCGGAGGCGACAACGAGGGCGGAGGCCGCGTCGCAGAGGAAGGAATGGGGGCGCGCCCGCGGGTCGTCCTGGGTGTCGGCTGTGGCGACGAGGGCGTGGTAGAGGTCGGGGACGCTGACGGCGGGGGGATGGGAGGAGAGGAGGGATTTGGCGATGTCGACGGCGCGATGGAAGCGGCCGGCGGCGAGAAAGGAGGCGAGTTCACTGAGGGACGCAGTAGAGGTGGAGGAGGAGAGGTGGCGGCGGCATGGAAGGAGGCGAGACATTTGCGAGCGAGGTAACCCCAGTCCTGTTCGGCTGCACCCATGTCCGAGGGGTTTATGGCATAGGTAGCGTATATGTTGTGTCTTGTCCAGCATTTGGCTCCTGAAACCAATGGATTTTCTCTGAAATGTTTACCTAATAATATCTCCGGCAATAAAAAAAATGTTCACAATGACAAATAAGTTGTTTTTTACGGCTCTCCATAGACTCTACTTTTAGTGGTCACTAAAAAAACTTGTCTTCTCCCCTCAAATGAAGAGGAGTTGCTTCTCCTCTCCCTCTCGCCTCTCTGCCTCCGTCCCAACCATAGTTATTTACACCAAAATTTGGACTAAGAAAAAGATAGGCCGAATTTTACTAAAGATGGCTACGATTTGAGGAATTGACAGAATCAAGGAAGATCGGTTGATCAAGTAGATCAAGAAAATGACAAGTGGACCCAGCCAGCAGTGAGAAAGGGATTCGGCAAACAACCAGGCAGTCGGTTAGCCCTCAGAGTTTCGGCAAATGCCTATGCGGTCGCCTATCTCGCAAAGCGGCGACTCCATTCACGAAGCAAATATGGTAGGTGAAGCCGACTTGCACGAGAAGATACGTGACGATGGAAGGCGCCAAGAGAAAAAAAAACAGAGATAGGACTCGTATTTTCCAATTTTCATTGTGTGAATCGTAGTCTTCCAGAACTCGTATTTCGCTCAGGGTATAAATATAAACCCTCGGCCATTGTAAAAGTGTTCACAACCATATCAATACAAACCGATCCTGTGCCACCTTTGAGTCCTTAGTCGTGTCGTCGAGTTCTTCGAGAGGAATCATCGATCCGTCGACCTCCGTAAGTTCCGGCAACCTTGTTATCATGTCTAGTATCATGCGGTGGATTTAGATATGATGCAAGTAGTCTTGTTTGTTTCCAAAGGTCGTGCGGCGGATCTTTGTTAATGATCAAGAAGTCTTTGCTTATGCTTTGCTTATGGGCAAATACCGTGCGGCAGACGTTTATTCATATGTTTAGCAAAAACGAGATAGTTATCGGCTCTATTAGATTTGGTAGATCTAATAGATTCATTAAGTTATCATGTATTATATGTTTTAATTAATTCTGTAACACTCTTTTGCCTAATCTAGATTGATCCTTGTTCGGTCTTGCTTTACAAGTTTACTTACGCTCCAATAATCATTGTTTTTCATGATATCCTTTATAAATTGCATGATTATGATGGCCGAATTAATCTCTAATCTAGATTGTTACATGTTGTGGGTTCATGCATATCAATCATGTTCGAGCTTAGATAAAACTAGGTATTGTGCGGCAGATGCAGGTTTTAGATTGGTTTGATCATGTTTGTTTGTATGTTCCTTCCTCATGGACCCCAACTCGGCTAGCTTGCCGAGCTTGGTTACACATTAATTCGTAATTTATCTTTACTCGTCCAAGCATGTCCTTTTCATGCATATGCGTTCGGCAACCAATTGCTTACATATGTTTATGTTCAGAGTTAGCCGAATGACTTTTAAACTGTTGACAGACAGCTTCTATAGCTGTGTGTCGTCGTGATTGGCTTCAAGGCTGTAAATATGGAACTGTCCGGTCTCACCGGGCATGTTCCAGTTTTATTCTCACAGTTTTATCCCTTGTTGATTTTCAGGTCAAACCGACTGGCACGTCTCCGGATTTCAAACCGTCCGGGCACCCGATTGAAGCCACGCTTTCCGGCTTGCTGTGTGTGAGGCACGGTGCACCATATTTTGCGCCAACACACTTTTTGGCACGCTCGGTGGGACACAACATTCCAAGATGCCTGAGATCGATAACACTCAAGTTCTGGAAAGTGACTATGGAGGAGTTGCCAGTAGACTTGAGGCATATGGTACAACAAGCATGTGATGAGTTTCAACGCAAATGCTTGATGTCCTTCTCTAAGAATAAGAGTAACAAGGTTTTCCAGAAGCAGCCACTCCCAAGAACTCTCCTTTCTCATCAATCTGATAGCACCGATGAGGAGGATGCTTAGAAACTATCCGAACTGATATACAAAGCTATAGCAGAGGCCATGACAAATCATCAATTAGCTTTCTTGAATACCTTTCGTGCCATCATGGTTGGTATTTTTGGCTTGACGGTTGACAAACATTTTGAGGAAGCTGCTGGCCCGATGCAAGGACCGCTGTTATTTCCCGTACCCCAACATCAGAGAAAAACTGCTGAAGACAGCGGGGTTGGTTCGAGCAAAGGTGGGATGGTCCTTCACTAGGGGCAGCAACCTCCCACAACTCATGGCCAACTCGCATTCGGTACGACGGGAAACGTCCCGCAATCTGCCTTCAGGGTATCCCCAGCAACAAATAGGTTGCAGAAGAACATGTATGGAGATGGGTATCAGGAGTTTGTTGACTACAGTGCGATTGATGCTTTCCCGAACCCGGGCTATAAAAACTCAACGGGGGCATTTCCTGGAGGTCAAACGCATGCGGCTCCAGATTCAAGTGTTGACCTCATCATGCATAGGATGGCCGACATGATGCAAAATCAATTCGGCCTGTAGCCAAAGAATCAGTCCTACGCTTATAAATCTCCTTACCCGGAATGGTACAATCGAGTGGCACTTCCTCCAAGGGTGAAACCTCCCACTGATCTTACTAAGTTCTCAGGCCAAGATGATACCAGTACTATAGAGCATATCAGCCGTTACTTGATGCAACTTGGAGAGGCGTCTGCAGATGAGGCTTGGAGAATCCGGTATTTTCCACTGTCATTAACAGGACCAGCTTTCTCATGGTTCACGTCTCTGCCGGCAAATTCTATTAATACATGCGCAGAGCTAGAACAGAAATTCCATGCGTATTTCTTTACGGGCACAAATGAGAAGAAGTTGGTCGATCTTATGAGTCTAAAAATGAGAGCTAATGAGACGCCCCAAGAATATTTGCGCAGATTCAGGGAGACTAAAAACCTCTGCTATTCCCTAAATTTGTCAGATGATCAATTGCCAGGGATAGCTATAGCTGGCATGTTGCCGAATATCAGGGAAAAGTTGTTCGGTATGGAGTTTGAAGATCTTGGGCAATTATCACAACGATTGGCAATGATGAATAGTCAGGCTCAGGGGTCTAGGAGAAGCAACCAGTTCTAGAAAGGCGATGTGGCTAGTGAAATGTATCAGGCTTTCTTAGAGGAAGCAATGGAATACGATGATGAAGATGAGGTAGCTGCAGCCGAGTTAGTCTAGGCAAAAGAGTCGACTCAAGTTAATCAGCAATGGCTGAGGCAGCAGAAGGGTGCCTATGACTTTGATGTTTCCAAATCGGATAAATTATTTGAGTTGTTATTGAAAGAAGGGCGCATCAAACTGCCAGAAGGCCATCCAATGTTGCACCCTGAAGGGGTTAAAGACAAGAAGTATTGTGGTTTCCATAATACCAGATCTCACTCTATAAATGATTGCCGAGTGTTCAGAGTGCGGATCTAGAAGGCTATCCAGGAAGGGCATTTGAAGTTCGACGGAAAAATAAAAATTGATGGTAGCCCTTTTGGACAGAATACCGTATCTTTCTCTATTAACATGGTTAATGCAGATGATCCCAGTGGCAAAAGCAAGATGAAGGTGTTAACCTCTGATAGAGCGAGAGAGACCGGTACTGTTGACCCCGATCGGCAAATCACAAATGAAGAATTTTGACATCAAGTTCATTTCCAAAATAGCCGAACTGAACGGGGTGAAGCTTCCAGGCCTATGGCCACGACACGTATTTTGTTGAACAAATGGTGTCGGGAGCAGGAACGGTACCAGAAGCAAAGGTTTTATGAGGAACAAAAGTTCATAGAGAAGCAACGGAGGTACGAAGAGGAGATGTACCGAGAGGAACGAGAATATATGAGGGAGCAAGAGCAGTCTCATTGGGAGTGCTCATTCTTCAAATATTGTTGGAATGATGGCTTGAAGCTGCCTGTTAAGAACAATTGCCCTGAAAGCAATGATCAGTATTCTGAATACAGGCAGTCTCGAGTCAACCGCCGTTCGGTCCACGAAAGGCTTGGGATGCAAATCCCTGAGGACGATCGGCGCTTAAAAATAGGTAATTCCGAGAATCGGCAAGGGAGAAGATTTACCGATCGAAGATGGGCTCGCACTGAAGAAGAAGAATACCGTGAATATGTTTGGCAGAAAAGACAGTGGTGTCCACCAGGATTGAGAAAGAGCCAGAAAAGAAGAGTGCAACGCCTAAGGAACAGAGAATTGGCACAAGCAGGCGCTAAAACAAAGCAAATTTGGCGTCCTAAGGAAAAGCCTAAAGAGGGTGATCGTTCGGCTAATGCGTGCATGGCATTCTTTCTCCCATCAGAATTCATAGCTCCCGGAGATCAAGACGTCCAAGAAGAGGTGTATTCGGATTTTGACGAAGACGAGTACCAAGATCTGATGGCTCAGCTCATTCTGGCTCAACGGGCAGTTTTTGATAAACCAGCTAAGCATCGACACTTGAGGCCACTTTATATGAGGGGTATGTTAATGGCAAGCCGTTGACCAAGATGTTTATTGATGGAGGAGCTGCCATAAATATCATGCCATATACTACCTTCAGGAAACTTGGGATGGCAAGTGAGGAATTATTGAAAACTGACATGGTGTTGAGGGACTTTGCTGGTAATCCTTCTGATACTCGAGGAGCGGTTCATGTTGAGTTGACGATTGGGTCGAAAACTTTAATTACTACCTTCTTCGTCATCGATGGCAAGGGGGCATATAGTTTGCTCTTAGGAAGGGATTGGATACATGCAAACTGTTGTGTTCCATCAACTATGCATCAAATCCTCATCCAGTGGATTGGAGATGACGTCGAAGTTGTCCATGCTGATGATTCGGTGAGTGTTGCTACTGCAGAACCCGTCTACTGGGAATATGATGGTGTTGAGTGCTTCTCTGGAAGGGTTTGGAAGGAAGGTCCTGTAAATGTTTTTGACAAGGGCCAACAGCCGATCCAAGCAATCGGCTCTCAGAGCAATTTTTGAATGGATAATCCAGTTGATAGCAACGGAGGAAGGTTGGGACGAGGTTTCGTGTCGACTGATAAGTTAAAAGAAGTAGGTATTGGTAATAAAGCCGAAACAAGACCAGTATGTGTTGGTATAGATTTGGAGTATAGATTAAAATTGATAAACCTTTTGAAAGAGTTCTGCCTTTTTCTCCGTTGCTGAGGCTCAAGAAAGATCAAAAAATTCGTACGGGGTGATGTACAACAGAAAGTTTTTGATGAAGTTAAAGGATATGTGAAGGTACCATCAGTGTTTTGTACCTCCACAGCTTGGTGAATCTTTCAAGTTGTACGTGACGGCCGAAAGCCTAACGATAGGATCGGCCCTTATACAAGAATTTGAAGGAAAAGAAGAAGTAATAGCTTACCTTAGCCGAAAGCTGTTAAGACCCCAAAACAAGGTATTCGGCTACAAAGAAACTTTGTTTATGTGTGTGTTACTCATGTACCAAGCTTCGACACTACTTATTAAATGCCAAATGCGTGATGATTGTATGTGAGCAGATTCAAGAATATTCATGTGCAAAGATAGCCGATGTAAAGCATCGCCTTTAGCGAGAAATACTCCAAAAGTTTAGAATATAGCTGATATTGTTTATATCGCCTTTAGTACAAAAATGTTCATAACCCTGGTGACCCTAGCATTTTTCAAGTTAGCAGGTTTATCGAGGGGAGAGAAAGGTGAAGTGCAGTAAATAAGATGCCGAGTGACATGACATGTCAAAACAAGATCTAGTCGGCTAAGATGACGTCATGCATTCGAGAAGCGTTTTTCTGAAGAAATGTTGCAATCGAAAAAATCACTGAGATAATCAGGAAATGCAAATAGACATTATTCAGAGAAAATGACTTTGTTTATTCATTTGTAGATCCGTCCTAGTACAAACTACTCCTGGAATAATCTGTTCAGAACGGACTGAGGATTGGTGACTCCGGCGAGAGCAGCGACATGATCATCATAAACTTCGATGCCTTCGATTTCATCTAGGCATCCGCCTGCGAAGCCGACTGGTAGAAAGGAGTAGTCCTTGTTGGTCCAAGAGCTCATCGCCGCTAGCCCAAGGGAGACACCAAGGTGCACACCTTGGATGACGGCCTGGTCTATGCGGCGATCCGTAGCGTCAAGGCGCGCCTCAGCTGAGTCCCCGTGGGCATTCACCTTGTCGGCAACTCTGTTCGCTGCCGCCCTCAGACGGTCATTTTCTGCAGAAAGAGCTGGCAGGAGAAAAAGATGTGTCAGGCAAGCAAGCTCAATCAGAAGAAGGAAAATTGAGCGAGGATTTTGCTAACCTGTGATAGCATTGCAGAGCTGCTTCCGTTGGTCCTCCCATTCGGCTTCCTCGATGTTGTACTTCTTAGATACATCTTCTGACTCCTTCTGGGCCTTATCCCTCTCCTCGCGGTACCGAAGGGCGTCCGGACGGATGTACCGAGGTAAGTCATCGGACTTAGAGGAATCTGATGACCTAGGAAAAGGATTTGGAGAGGCCATTGGAGCTACCGTTTCTGGAAAAGGAAACCAGGTTTGGCTGGGGAAAGACCTCACCCTGGAAGGAAGGTGAACAGTGAATCAGGAACGAATAAACAAGAAAAGCTACCGCAAGGGGGCAAGAAACCAATTTTTACCCATAACGCCTATGAGTCAGTGCTCGGCTTCCTCCTGCTTCGTCTCTAGTAGGACGTTTTCTGTGGTCATCATTGCCTACCATTGATGAAAATATAGGCGAGGAATTTTTCTCTCTGGCTTGAGCTAAGAGCCGAGAAGTAAAGAGTTTTGCAAGTCAAGCTGTTCAATTGGAGTCGAAAGTGGTGGCCTGCGTAGGGTCATATTTATGGAACCGTGACTTGCACACTGGGAAGCCGAGCGTCGGAGTAGGGTTTTCACGATTTATGGGCCGTTGTTGGGCCAGGCTGGATTTTTGTTGACTTGAGGAGATCGTGACTCCAGAATCGGGAAGCCGATAGGATTCGGCTAAGGATTGTTGCCACATAAAGAGTTCAGTTTCGGTTGATTGTTTGGAAACTCATATTACCGATTGACACCGAAGACAGGAAGTTTGGCAAATGGTCTTCGAATTGGGAAGGATTATATTTTATTCCAGGCAATGAAGTTTTAATGGAGAAGTCTTCAAGGAAGCTGAAAGTAGGAAATCCCTTAAGAGGTACTATCCTGACATCGTCATGGATTGGAAAGTTGAGAGGAGTCTGAAACATTAGATCTAAAATAGCCGATTACAGCAATCACCTACGGGACAGAGATGATTGACATGATTGTCAGCGATAGCCGATGTGATATACATCGCCGTTGGAGCAAAAATAAAAGTCAATGACTAATGCACGAAGCAGAGCACACATTGATCTCGAAGGATCAGTCACAGATTGATTTCAGGGATCAAACAGAAGGACTTTTTATTTACAAAAAGAGGAACACAAGGTTACAATAAGGATTAGTTCGTCCATTCCATCCTATGCCTAATCAGGAGAGCATGGTTGAAGGAATCAGCCAGATCTGTTCCAGCTTCCTTCATATCGTCCACAGAATGTGCTACCCTGTATTCTGGCCCCCGCTCATAGACGTCGAAACTACGGTAATTGGCGCTGGAGTGAATCCGTACAGCGTTGAAGGCAAGCGCTGCACCGTATCCCATGCCAGCCCTGGAGATGTTGGGGAGGATTTGGTTAACCTCGTTCACCCGACTTAGGGCCGTCGTACCCGTCGCATTAGCCGTAATGGCGAGATTGGCAACAGCAGCTTCAAGAGCATGAAGTTTGGCCTCCAGAGCTAAAAGGAAGAAGAGTAAGTAAAGGCAAGAGAAAGAAACAAGGACAGGGCTGATGAAAATATTTACCGGCGGCTCGATTCCGAACGACGTCACGCTCTCGAGAGACTCGGGTAATCTCCTGATTCTTCCCCGCCAGATCAAGCTGGAGGTCTATGACCTTCTGAGTCAGGTTTTCGGAGAAATCATCATTGATCCTCCTGAACAAAAGTAACAAAGTAAGAATGGCTGTTTCATTTTTGAATCAAAGATAAAAGAGAACAACCTCTTCTTGGAAGTGCTGGAAACGCCAAGCTCGGAGCTATGTCTGCTCGCTACGGAAGACATCTTCTAGAGTGGGTTAGACGATGATAGGAGGAAGAAGGGTTTTTCTTGGTTTTGAGATTGAAACAGGGGAGTTCGAAGGTACAACCGAAACAGAGTGAAGGGAGACTTAAAAAGGACCCCAAAGGGTGCATCGAGAGATGAATCGGCAGGTAAGGCAATTAAGGCACGCGAAATTTCCACGAGAATAGATGCTTCCAGAGGTTCCACGTCAGTTGTTCGGGAGAAAAGAATTTTGGAATAAATATTTATTTCAAAATTAGGGGGCATGTGTTTACACCAAAATTTAGACTAAGAAAGAGATAGACCAAATTTTACTAAAGATGGCTACGATTTGAGGAATTGACAGAATCAAGGAAGATCGGTTGATCAAGTGGATCAAGAAAATGACAAGTGGACTCAGCCAGCAGTGAGAAAGGGATTCGGCAAACAACCAGGCAGCCGGTTAGCCCTCAGAGTTTCAGCAAATGCCTATGCGGTCAGCTATCTCGCAAAGTGGTGACTCCATTCAGAAGCAAATAAGGCAGGTGAAGCCGACTTGCACGAGAAGATACGTGACGATGGAGGGCGCCAAGAGAAAAAAAATAGAGATAGGACTCATATTTTCCAATTTTAATTGTGTGAATCGTAGTCTTCCAGGACTCGTATTTCGCCCAGGGTATAAATATAAATCCTCGGCCATTGTAAAAGTGTTCACAACCATATCAATACAAACCGGCCCCGTGCCACCTTTGAGTCCTTAGTCGTGTCGTCGAGTTCTTCGAGAGGAATCATCGATCCGTCGACCTCCGTAAGTTTCGGCAACCTTGTTATCATGTCTAGTATCATGCGGTGAATTTAGATATGATGCAAGTAGTCTTGTTTGTTTCCAAAGGTCGTGCGACGGATCTTTATTAATGATCAAGAAGTCTTTGCTTATGCTTTGCTTATGGGCAAAAACCGTGTGTTATTTGGCAGATCTAATAGATTCATTAAGTTATCATGTGTTATATGTTTTAATTAATTCTGTAACACTCTTTTGCCCAATCTAGATTGATCCTTGTTCGGCCTTGCTTTACAAGTTTACTTACGCTCCAATAATCATTATTTTTCATGATATCCTTTATAAATTGCATGATTATGATGGCCGAATTAATCTCTAATCTAGATTGTTACATGTTGTGGGTTCATGCATATCAATTATATTCGAGCTTAGATAAAACTAGGTATCGTGCGACAGATGCAGGTTTTAGATTGGTTTGATTATGTTTGTTTGTATGTTCCTTCCTCATGGATCCCAACTCGGCTAGCTTGCCGAGCTTGGTTACACATTAATTCGTAATTTATCTTTACTCGTCCAAGCATGTCCTTTTCATGCATATGCGTTCGGCAACCAATTGCTTACATATGTTTATGTTCAGAGTTAGCCGAATGACTTTTAAACCTGTTGGCAGACAGCTTCTATAGCTGTGTGCCGTCGTGATTGGCTTCAAGGCCGTAAATATGGAACTGTCCGGTCTCACCCGGCATGTTCCAGTTTTATTCTCACAGTTTTATCCCTTGTTGGTTTTCAGGTCAAACCGACTGACACGTCTCCAGATTTCAAACCGTCCGGGCACCCGATTGAAGCGACGCTTTCTGGCTTGCTGTGTGTGAGGTGCGGTGCACCACATTTTGCGCCAATAATAGTGTTGACAATCCTCAAGAGGTGGCCACTAGCCAAGCCCGTGTGTCGTTGTGCCTCGGCCTATCGCGCAGCAGCATCCTTGCTTGTTGGAGCCGGTCGTGACCCATGCTCAATCTCATGGGTGGAGGTGGGGGCCGGGAACCTCACTATGCTCGATCCCAGTGGCGGAGGTCGAGGCCGAGGACGGTGATGATGGTGTGGAGGTCTGAGTCGGGGACATCACCGTGCTCGGTGGAGGTCGAGGCTAGGGATGACGACGATGTGGAGTTCGGGGTTAGGACCTCGTCGTACTTGATCCTAGGGGGACGATAGCAACGGTGTGGAGGTTGCTAGGAGAGGATAGAGGAAGAGTAGGAGAGAGAAGCGCGGTGGAGAAGGTCACAGGGAGAGAGCCAAGCTAGTATGAAGAGGTAGGAGAGGATATTAACATGCGGACCATATGTAAGTGTATATTGGGTTGATGTATTGGTGTTCGACTGCAACAACTCTCCCCATAATACAAAAAGTTTTTGGTCACCAAGACTACCATGTTAGAAATAAATTGTTGGTGAGACGTTGAAGATGCTCTAAGTAATTTTCTAAAGTATCAATATAGGCCTTGTTTAGATGCCGGTTATTTTGCAAAATTACTGTAGCAATTATAAATCAAAGATTAGGAGGAATAAATATGATCTAAATACAAAACTAATTACACGGCTGGACAGGAAATCACGAGATCTTTCTATTAAGCCTAATTAATCCGTCATTAGAGACTATTTACTGTAGCACGACATTGTCTAATCATGGCCTAATTAGGTTCATTAGAAAGGTCTCACAATTTTACCGGGGTTGTGGAATGGGTTTCGCCATTAATTCACGTTTAATACTCCAAATTAATGTCCCAACATTTACTGCGCAACGCAAAAAAAATTTGGCGTTGCATCTAAACAAGGCCATAGAAGATTGAGAAAATAAAATGAAATGGTGTAGAGGATGCCTGCTGCAATAGACAAAGAAACACTTCATCCCTTTTTCCATATTGTTGCAAAGGATGACTACCATATTGTTGCTTCTTCCTCTGTATCTGAGGGACGGAGTGAGGATTTTAAGGGATTGAGAAAAAAATACGAAAATGTAATTGAAAAGGGGATCTGCTGCAACACGTTTTTTTAGCTTCAATCCACTAATCCACTTTATTGGTTGTATAAGAAAAGGGAATTGGCTTTAGTTAATCTAGTGTTGTTGCTCCAAGCATGTCAAGGGATGCCAAGCTAAATTTTAGTTATTTTTATCAAAATTAGTTTTCCATTTGGTTGGGTGCCAAAATTTAGGATGACCTTTGGTTAAGCTAAATGTAACGCGATCGGAATACTGGAGAGACCCGAGGCCAATATAGTTATTTGGTTGGGCTCGTCCCAGGCAGCGTGTAATCAGATGATGTCTTGTTCATTGCTAATACCGCCCCTCCCCAAGCCTTTCCGGGTTACGCTGCTATTGTACCACTCGAATGTCTCGACTCGATGATCTAATGACGTTACAGGGCCTAACTAAACAAAGTGAGGTATCGCTTGTTACGACAACGCATACGTTGTGATCCTATTTTGTTTTCATTTGTATTACCATTATACGAACCAAACAACTCGTAGTTTGGCAACCCTTTTGTGACATTTTGGAACACAGGGAATTTATAGAGTCCTGCAAAAAAAAATTAAATTCAGTTCAATTTAATAGGAAAAAGGTAGGAACAAAAAAAAATCCCGCATTCTAAATAGATCTATATTTTCATTTAGCCATGCTAGTTTATTTTGGTTGGCAAAGTTGGGCAAAACCATGGCCACCAATTTGTTGTCCAAAGTTTGGCTAGCACCAAATTTTGGCTTGGCTAGTGTGGTGGGTTCGGTTTTGTGACAATGATAAGTGATTCGATTGTAGGTCGATGCATATAATTTAGTGGCTTAAGCACTAACGACACAATGGGTGTATCCTAGTTCAGGTGTATAAGCCCTACGTCCAGCAGTATTGTTCTTCGTGTTAGAATACTAAATCCAATTCTTACAACGATGGAGAGAGAGAGAGAGTCGTAGGGGAGCTCTAAGCTAGTGATCTTGGTTTGATCTAACTCGGTTAGGTTGAGCCCTTCTATAAGAGCCCATGCCAGACTTATATAGGTGATGGTGGTTCACTACCATATTCTAGAGTTGTGTGTCCTTACTCTTTGGTTTGGTGGCACCATTGGGCGCTGCTCCTCATTGATGCCATGGCCGATAGCCCTGAACTGTTCCTGACGTTCTCTGCTAGAATCCAGAGTTGATCGTCAGGAGCCAAAGTTGTTGTCGTGTCGTGCCTGGATCTTGTCTCCATCGTGGCATCCATCTCACGCCAAGGACATGACCATGTGTAGAAAGGGTCTGGTCGACGGGCCTTTGAAAGTCCTTGTTTGTTTTTTTTATAATTGATGAAACCTACTGTACTAATCTTTTTCATAAACTGCATATGAGCTAGGTTGGTACACACCAAGTGATGGAGCTAGATGATTGTCATGGTGATAGTGGTGATGACCAAAAGATATAGATCAAGTGCTCCACATTTAGAAAAGAAGAAGGATAAAAACAAAATCCTATGGTGAACAAGGCAAAGGTATAAATAGAAAATTTGTTTTGCCGGTTAAGACACCATAGAGTGTGTGATTATATTGAGGATAGATGGTCATACTATAAGAGGGGAGCTCGATCTTATCAAACAATTCGGTCATCTAGTGCCACTAGGTGTTGAAAAACTATGCATTGCATTTAGGTCTAGTGCACAATTCATGAGCAAGTGAAAAATCCTTTGAAAAATATTCATGAAAAGCTAACACATTTGTACAAGATGGTGTATACTTGGTGGTGTTAGCACATTTGCAAAGGAGTTCAAGTTGGACTTGAAAAGGAGAAGAAAAGGGCAAGTTTTGATTGTCCAGGGGTCGGAAGTTGCAACCAAACTCATAGCCAAATTGCTGCCACTGAGTGTGTGGATTTTTGGGCTAGCATGTTGCTATCCGGTGTGCACCATATAGGGCACCGAATAGCCTGTCCAGTGCACCGCCCTATTTTTCCATAGAATGGCGCAACTGTTCCGGAGAGTGACATTTTTCCATATTTTGGGCATATATCTCTTAGATCCGAACTTCGTCTTTGATGATCTAGAACTTTTTGGAAAGCTAACGAATATCTCTACAGGCTTGAAGTGATGAATTTTATGTTGGAGCAATTTTGGGCACTGGACAGCCTATCCCGTGTACCGCCCTATTTTTCCAGAGAGTAGGAAAACTTGTTTTGGGCGCTATGGTTACACCGCTACCCTTGTCCGGTGCACCGAACATGTTGTCTAGTGACCAAAGTTGTAACCGCTAGTTGAAAGTAGATGTTATAATTAAACCATTGGGGTCACCGGACATGGTGTCCGGTGCCATCGGACAGGTTGTCTAGTGACCGCGCAGAAATTCAACTTTTGCGCATAATGGTTGGATTTGGAGTTGGGGTTATAGATACTTGGTGTGACTGGCCTTGGCCACTCTCTTGGCACCCCATACATATGTACACACCTCTTGAGGGCTGAGAAATTCCCTCCACTCACTTTGTCACTTGATTTTATATTTGAGTGGGATTTGGAGACCCTCTAGTGCATTGCTTAGTCGTCTTGCATCTTGTGGCACTAGTTGGGCAATTTGGCCTAGGTTGGTGGATTTCTTGTTACTCTTGGTGATTGTCGTCACCTTAGCCGACCCGGAGCTTATGTGGTCTTTGAGCGGCTATTGGTGATTATTGTCGGCTCCGATCGATTGATTGTGAGGGGTTCTTGGTCTTGTCCTCATGAGAGATCACAAAAGGTACTCTAGTGTGTTGCTTGTGTCATTGATCTACCTCACTTGTGGTAGGTTCTTGTGGTTCTCTAATCAGGAGGTCGGTGTGGTGCTGATCAACCACCGAACCACTAAGTATTGGTCTACACAGTGGGGACTAGCATGCTCGCAAGCACGTGAACCTCGAGATAAATATTTTATCACTCGTGTGTTGATTGTGATTAGTTGTATCATTTTGGTGTTTGGTTCTTCATTGGCGATCCCGAAGGCTTGGTGTACCCTTTCATCTCTAGCTCATTTTATACCACATTTACTTTGTGTTTGAGCTAGTAGCTTGTTTAGTTTGCTAAAGTAATTTGTGTAGTTGTAATCATCTTGTGTAGCTCTCTAGCCTGTTGTGTGTCATAGCATATTAGGACTAAAAATTGTTGGTTTAGGTGTCTTGAATCACCCATGTAGGCTAGTGCCAAAAGCTCCGCTACTTGTGTTGCTAACAATTATCTTATTTCATTATAGAATTTATAATTAGGTGTGCTTAAAATTTGATCCAATATTAGTGAATTGAAAAGATCAAGATAGGATTGCATTTTTCAACACATCACTTTATCAAGATTGCTTCTCATTGCACATATGAGTTAAACTTGAGCAGTGTAGTGTAAGACCGAAACTGGTGCTTTAAGCTTCCAATTACTTTTCTTGCATAGGCTAAGCCCGATTGGAAAGTAAGGCAATGACAATGCTTTCAACCTCTCGCAATCACATGCTTTACATTTGAACTTGTGTTAATCCGTTGCAATCTCTGATAAAATTTGATAATAACACAAGTCAGTGCTTCTTTCTATGACATGATGATTGAACTTTGCTAGAGGTAGTTCACCTTTCATACTTGAGGTAGCACTTGTTTGACTTTATGGTCCATTCATGCTTAGTGCTATTTTAGTGGTGAACTCCTTTTTGAATGGCTAAAAACTGCTCAACATGCTTAATTGTTCATATTTCATTTTTTTTATGAAAAGACCGTGGGGGAGGTCCCCACGGCAGGAAAAAACTTTTATAATAAAAAATAAAAGGGTTACAGATACAAGTAAACTTACCTAACTAGAGGAGGGAGTAGAGGGAGGGTGTCGAATCGAGTGAGTACAGGTGCGAGGAACAAGAAGGGAAGAAAAATTACAAAGCATCAAGCCATAGAAGGACAGCAGCCCTATCGGCTTCCTTAATTCTGCAAGACTGAAGTGTGGCCTCCTCTTTAAAGTTGTTGAACCTTCTGGCAAAGGTGGCCTGGACACCATCGAAAATTTGTCTATTTCTCACTTTCCGTAGTTCCCATGCGGCAAGAAGGAAAATCTCCATGAAATAAGGTTTGTTGTTTCTCTGCTTACTTCTCTGAATTCTGTCAAGAATGTTGATCTCTTGCACCCAGGTAATGTCGACCTTCTCCCAACAGTGCTTGGCAAAGGGACATTGAAAAAATAAGTGATCTATGGTCTCAGTGCAGTTATCTGTACAGAGCACACACAAGTTATTAGGCTGCACGTTATAATTTCGGCGATAGAGCATATCCTTGGTATTCAGACGATCCATCATTATCAGCCAAGCGAAAAATTTGACTCTTGGGGTAACCTTGCATCTCCAGAGCCAAGCAAAGACCACACTAACATGTTGATCATGGAATGCCAATTTGTATAGTTTAGCAGTATTGTAATTGCTGTTACCCCAACAGAAGACCCTTCTGTCAACATTATCGGATAGCGAGTAATTCTGCACCAATAGGTTGAGCTGCTCGAGCTGTGTATGTGCCTGTTGAGAGATAGGGATGCCAAATAGCTCCTCAAGACTCTGGGCATCAGCAAAATCTCTGACAGAGATGTCAGAGTTCCTGGCAAAGCTAGCAATATTTCATATTTACTTGATCAGTTTGAGCCTTTGCTAGCACTGGTATTTGTTGCTACACTTTCAGTGCAGCACCCACTAGTGCATCTTTCACTCTAATTGCTATACACTTGAAGCTTTTGCATTGTGCATTTCATGCATTTTAGCTTCATGTTCATACCCCTCTAGTCTGGTTTGTGTACATACCCTCTGGTCATTGTGGTCTCTTTTTGTGATTTTGTGGCTCCATTATGATTTGGTTGATGTCTCGATTCATGCATATGCCAACATGGGGGAGAATGTTTCTCACAAACATCTTCTCTTGTAATAAGGGGGAGAACTTGTAGTAAGGGGGAGTTTGTTGGCACAAGGAGAGAGTCATGCACTTTGGGGATAGCTTTAATCTAGAGGGAGTTTAGCTCTTTTATGTGTCTTAAATTGGTGTGTATAGCGTTTGCATAACCTTCGTGTCTAGGCTTGCTTTCAGGGGGAGTCCCACTGTTTTCAGTTGCTTTGTTAGTCATGTTGAGCCATTCTGTCTCTTTCTTTAGGGACCAACAGTTTTAGATGATGTTTTGAACTTTGAGCTAGTGGTGTTGAGCCTGTTCTATCTCTTTTTGAAGACTAGCTTTGTTTGACTTGGTTGCATCGAGCTATTGCCCATGTCTTTGGGGACCAAGTCGCTTTGCTCTTTGATCGAGTTTTTGCTCTTGTGTTGGGGTTTTGCTCTGATCTTTGCTTGGTTGTATCAAGTCGTTGCCCATGTCTTTGGGGATCAAGCTTTGCTTAATTCAAATTGCCCTTTTAGGCTTTTCTCCGGCTTTTTGAGCATTTGAATGAGCACCTTTCTTTTCTTCTTTCTCTTTTGTTTCTTTTATTTCTAGTGTTTGTGTGTTGTGTTGACAATGCACTCATCAAGACGGAGATTGCAAACAGAAAGTTGATATGTGCCCTTGTGATGAGTGATTGATCAACAAACTCATGGGTTGACATGAGTGTGCAACATGTCTCTTGGTTGTGTTGATGTGCAGGTGTAGAGCTCGGATGGACGCAATGGTCGATGGCGAGGTGAAGGTCAAGTAGAGATGTGCCGTGCCGAAGGACCAGGAGGCCGGAGGACCAGTTGTAGTAGCTGGTACTTGGCGGCAACAAGCAAGAGTACATGGGGATGAAGATGACATCAGTCAAGGAAAGACAAAAGTGATGGCGTCATGGCACCTAGCGGAGTGTTGACGGTCCTTAATGTATATTTTATACCATCAACTATTGCATGAATTAACATGAAATGAAACATAAAGCATAGTTGTAGGGTTTGATTCTAACAAGTTCCACGAGTTGTGTTGCTCTCACTTGCTTTGCAGGATTATCAATATTTCACCATATAAAAGTATCTCAAGTGATGAAACAGAGCACACCGTTGCAAAGAGCTTGTTGAGACGATCAAAATGGACGCATGATTTGCTATATTTGGAGTCCTGGCGAGAGAGGCCTTGCTGGATACGACTTGGAAGATTCTAGAACAACCCGGAACCATCACCTACCATAAGTTCAGGGACTAAACCGACAATAAATATACAAATCTATGAATCATTATTTACTAGGGACTTATCCAACAAATGGGAGAGGGAAGATTCCAACCACGACACGACTAATTGTGCAAACGGGTCAGAAAGTGGCACTAGAAGACTCTAGAAGACACGAGAAGGCAACTCGGCGAAGAAGAGGCGGTTTGGCCATAGAGGGGGGCCAGTCGGCCTCCCCCCTGGGCCGACCGACCTGCTACAATGTCCCATATCCCTCCGCTTCGCGTGACGTGTTCTAATCCAACTCTACTACGCATCTCAACCATTGATTGAAGTCGGTTTGATCCAAGGGCTGCGGTTCATCCTCCAAGGATATAAAACCAGACCCAGACCCCCCCCCCCCGGGGAGGCATCTCGATCTTCATTATTCATCGACACATCAAAAACTAGGGTTTCAAGTAGAAGTAGAGGTCCCTCTAGATGAATCTCTTCTAGTTCATCTAGATTTAGATCTAGTTCGTCTAGTTCTAGTTCTAGTTGTCTAATTCATCTAGTTGTAATTAGGGATCAGATTAGAGAGAGGAGAAGGAGAGAGCTGAGGAGGAGTTGCGCTCCAGTTCTGGAGGAGTCTTTAGAGATTTGGTATGCCTTTGTATATAAGACTTATACTTTAATATATTTATCTTCTCTATTTACTTTACGTTTTTCATATATGATTAGTATAGTTGTTATATCTTGGCATGAGATCTTTGCTCATATTAAGTGCTCTAGTTATATGCCATAATTAGAGTAGTAATTGGTAGATTAGACATGATGTTTAGTCTATAGGTTACCTGAGTTTGCGCTCAATACCACGGTTAGTTGTGGTAGCCCTAGAGGTGACAGCTCTGTCAGGCCTTCGTAGTCCACCATATTCGGATTGATGTTTCGTAGAGCTTTTGGCAGCCTTCCTGAAAGGATCAAATAGTGCCTAGAGGGGCGGTGAATAGGCTATTGAAAAATTCTACACACACTACATGTAAATTGTCAGCAGCCAGTCGGAAGTTCCGACTGTTAGGGTCGGAACTTCCGGGGGTCGGAAGTTCCGGCGCTAACTGTCGGAAGTTCCGACACCTACGTGAAAACTACAACAAGTGCAGAAATGAACTTTGAGCTAGAGCTTTCTTACAACCCCACGACCTAATGAAAGGGTGAGGGCGTAGAGACCCTTCCTTGATGTTGTACAACCTTCCAACCGACGAACGTGTCCACCACCTAGTTAGTAACTTTGAGAGAGAGAGGGTGAAACAAAGCAAGTGATATATGCAATAATCTCAACAACAAGAAGCACACGAGACACGAGGATTTATGCCGAGGTTCGTCCACTCCACAAAGGAGCTCCTACTTCCCCGTTGTTGAGGTGACCACAAAGGTCAGAGTCTATTTCACCTCCTTAGCCTCTCTCAAAGAAACCAAAAGACTTCTTGAGCTTCTTCACTAGAATCACAAGGGTAAATACAAACACTTCAGGGAAACCAACACGAGAGCAAGGCTCTCCCGAAGAATGCCTAACCGGCTAGGGTTCCAAGAACCCAAGAGTAAAGAATGCAAAATCAACCGGCGTGACGAAGAACTCAAGTGCTCAAGCTTGCTAGATGTCAATCTCACTCAATCCACTAGCTCTCCACTCAAATCCTTGCAAGAATTGAAGTAGGGAAGGAAGGGGAGAGTTGGGAGGAGCCTTGAATGCTTGGTGGTCAGTTTGGACAGAGTTAGGTCGAAATAATGAGTTGGGTAACAGTTGGAATAGCGAAGAGAGGTATTTATAGGTCAACCCATGGGCTGCTGAAAAAGTGACGTCCGAACTTCCGGTCCAGATCTCGGAAGTTCCGACGTCTACTAGAAACACTGTTCACATGGGGCCAACAGTCACTTTTAACACTGTCGGAACTTCCGACGCAGATCTCGGAAGTTCTGGCGTACGCTGAAACCACTGTTCACTATCGGAAGTCCGCCTGGACTTCCGGCACGTCGGAACTTCCGAGCGATAACCGGAACTTCCGACGTTTCCCCGGGCAGGAGGCTGAGCAGGCTGAGAATGTACTGTCGGAACTTCCGACGCTTGACCTCGGAACTTCCGACACTAGGAAGTCGGAACTTCCGACACTGGGATGTCAGAACTTCTGACACTGGGAAGTCACGACACAACTCACTGGAACTCCCTGTGACACCCCTAATTTTTCCAAGTTTTGAAAATCACTAAAATTTTGAACCAAATTAAAACTTGACCTAGATTAACTTATAGGAAACATAATTAGAATAAAATAGGACAACAAAATCTTTTCCTGTTTAGATGGGTGATAAGTGTTGAGCAATATGGAAACACTCAGTTGGAAACTTTTGGAAAACCCAGTTTAATTTCAAAACTCAAAAGGAATTTGAATCAAAGGGAAAAGAAAAAGGAAAGGAAATAGGAAAAAGGAAAAAAGGGGAAATAGAAGGAGAAACCGGAATGGGCCTCAACTCCTTTTCGGCCCACTACCCCACTCCTCTCCTTTCGCCTCTCTCCAAGTGGGCCACGGCCCAGCGCTGCACGAGCGCAAGCGCTCCTGGCCGGCCGTCCCCGCTCTTCCTCTCCCTCTCCTTCCACCGATGACAGGCGGGGCCCTGCCGTCAGCTTCGTCCCCTTCGGGACGACATGACGAGGCAGCGCAAGCCGACCGCCATGGCCCGCTCGACCCTGTTGCCGCTGACCCTCGTGAAGGCTCGCCCGACGCGTCGTGTCCTTTCCCCCGCAACCGCCTTCCTATGAAGTACAGCTAGAAGCCGGAGCCAAGGAAGACAGGGTAGAGAAGAATGGCGCCACCGCAACCCCCGCCGTCGCCATTAATGCCATGACAAGCCGAGGCGAAGAACCGCCTTACTGGGGACAAGACCAAGCGAGCAGGGTGAAGTATGGCGACCGGAGAACGCTCTAGAGCTCAGGAACACGTCGGCAACACAGAGAAAAATATCTCCGAACCAACCTAGCTCCGCCACCGCCATTGCCGGGCTATAAAGGGAGGCCCTCGCTCCGAATTGAGGCCATCACAAGCTCCGCAAAGAACTTCTCTACCACCTCACCACCACCAATCCATTTCTACCACCTCCCTTCTCTCTGATTCTCGACTTCCCCCAAATCGGAGCCGCCTAGCCGCTGGGGAACCAGGGAAAAATAGGAGCTGTTGGAGACCACCTCGGCCGAATTGGAGTGAGGGTAAGCTTCACTAGTCCATCACCCCCTTTTCCCCTTCCTAACACTATCTCTACCACGCCGTAGCACCGTGTCCCCACGGGCGCCACCGGCCGAGCCGCCAATGCCCGCGGTGAGGCGCCGAGGCCGACGCTGAGCCCCAATTGACTCCCCTGACGGACAAAGGAGTGAGTGGGAGAACGAGAGGAACGCGTTTCCGGAGATGGTTAGGGCCGGGGAGCAAGCATGCCACCGGCGGAATCAACTCCGGCGAGGTCAAGGACCCCCCCCCTCTGTTTCCCGGCGCGCGAAACGTAACGCCCTTGCGACGTCGTTGTCCTTCAGTGGATGACAGACGGGCCCACGCAATGTCGTTGCTCCCTTTCCGTTGCAGGCGGGAGACCATATAGGGCCCATGCGTCAGCCGCCGCACGAGGCCGACACGCGGAACCTACATGTCAGCGGCTGTCGGCCAAGTCTCCACTCTCTCCCCTCCTTCCGCGCGCTCGGTCCACGTGAACCAGTGACAGTGGAGTACGAGTCCACAGTACAGTACCGTGGACCGATGGACCCCTCTCTCACAGTCGCGCTGGAAAATGCTAAGTGCACCCTGCTGGTGTACACAAGAGGCGAGAAATCCTATTTCCCTTTGGAGAAAAATTCCAGAAAAATTCCTAAAAATACTACATACATTCAGTAGTTTTACCCCATAATTAGTTTTCCAAAATTGATTATATAAAATAGTTATTAATTTCCAACCTATATGTTTAAACTTATAAAAATCATATCTTTCATGTTTTAGCTCCGAAAATTATGAAACCACTTCTAAAAATTTTATAAAAAATAATCTAAAAGTGACCAACCTGAGAGTAACCCTTTTGCTCAACATATGTTTGCTTGTGATGTTTGTTTCTTTGTTTGTGCTTATCGTTTCCGTTGGATCAATCGGCAGAAGGAGACGACTACCAGGAAGAAGACGACCCGGATTACCAGGAATGAGGAACTGTGAGCTGCAACGAAGGCAAGTCCTAATCCCACTCTTATTTACTATAAGTAATCACCCACTGATGATTATATGGTTGGAATATCATGTGGTAAATTTGACTAAATAATGGGCAACTGTGATACATTCGTGTGCTTAAGGCAAACCTGAATTGATGGGAACAAGTGGGGGATGTTTTATATGCGGATATAACATCTTGGGGTAGACTCGCCTGTTGAGGGACTCTACCTAGGAGACACTTGTTTGCCATGTTGAGTAGATTCATAGGCCACCAAACTTGGTCAGAAACGCGTCCAGCCACACGCCTATATGGGTAGGCCTAGTTTCACACCCCGATAGGCATAAGTGTAACACCTACCTGGAGGTCGGGAGACAACGGTTTGACAGGAGAAGGCACGACTGCTAAGTGATCTCTCGTGGCCCGGTCGGCGTGGTTGCTAAGTGATCCTCCACGTTAAATTCCTGTTGGGCCGTGTGCGAGCCCCCTCTTTTATGATAATGATTTGGCCAGTTGGACCATGCGTGGTCTGTTTTCCGGCCCCTGTGTAAACCGTGGTGAGGGTTACATGGACCCTATGGATGCGTCCTCTCGGGTATGTGCTTTGTTGGAGTAGACGAGGCCACTGATCATGGTCGAGTTCACTCCATCGTGTGGGGAAAATTGGACATCTGCTGCAGTAGAATTACTTGAATCCTATTCGAATAGCCATGTCCTCGGTTATGGGCAATCGCCGAGATGAGGTCACCTATGGTTAGGTTAATTACAATTCTTGCACTAGCACAACCATGAACTTGTGATAATGTTGCCTATATTTCTAAACTAACAGGGAACTTGCGAGAAGGATGACACTCTCCTAGGGCCCAACCTCTCTTTTATTCTTGCTATTCCTATAGGACTTGTTGAGTACTCTATGTACTCACCCGTTGTTGACTCACAGATTATGAAGACGAAGGAGAACCCACCTACAACGAGGAGGACTTCCAGGAGGACCAGTGATAGCGACCGCGATCGTGAAGGAATCGTTAGGATAGGGTCTATGCCTACGCTCTAGCTTGCCTGTGAGGATAGACGCCGCTACGCATCGACTACCACCTTAGTAGCTTCCGCACCCTGTTACGCAACCACCTCAGTAGTGTGTTTTTGGTCAAGAGATATAAATAAAAGCCTTGACCCTGTTGTAATATATCACCTACCTAGGTGTGAACCCCAGACCCTTTCGTATGAACCCTTTTATCCGCTAGATTAATAAAGTTCGGTATTTATCTTTAAATCTGTATATCATTTCTGTTGATCCCGTACATATTTGTGCATGATCCTGGCGCAAATATGGGGATGTTTGGACTCTTAGGATGAGGGCCCGACACTCCCAGGGCCGGAACTTCCGACTTTGAGGTTGGAACTTCCGACACTGGAAGTTGACAACAGCCTCTCTAAGTGCTCGTGAAGTGATTTTGTGTCTCTCTTTTGATTTTATTTTTATACTTGAGCACTCTATCCTCTTCAGACCACCTAACTTTGCATCTGTCTTTATAGTACGACATTCCTAAACTCAAAGCTAAAGAAAAGCGATCGAAACACTTCTTCAAGTTTAATTGCCGTCTTTGAAACAACGAATTGAGGGACTTCCTTTGCCTTACCTAATTTCACTATTACTTCCAAGGGACTAAAGTTGTGAGTCATCTTCATTGAAACATATTAGTCCCTAAATTAAGTGTCATCAATACCAAAACCCACATTAGGGTGCCATTGCACTTTCAATCTCCCTCTTTTTGGTACTTGATGACAACCAACTTAGGCTTTGATAAAAAGGATAAGTAAATTTAGCTTTTGAATTCCAACATCTACGGAAAGCTCCCCCTTAACATATGCATGGTATTTGAATTCCATAGACTTGATATACATCAGTCATTTGCATATGTTGAAAAGGAAAGCTCCCCCTAAATGTCGCAATTCGTGGGGTGCCTAAGGTGAGTGTGACAAGTATAAAAGATGTGATGCAATATGACATGTTATATCCACAAACAAAAAGAGAAGATATGGCCAAAACTAGATAAAACAATATGCAACAATTGGCCATACGCAAATAACATTTCATCATCATAAAAGAGAGATAAAAGACAAACATGAAGATAGATACTTTTAAGCATAATTCTGTCCTACACACATCCATCACACATTAATACATAGTTATCCATCACTTAGTAGCACCACATAAGAAGTTATTACAAGCCCATAGATTAAAAGTTTTGGAGGAACCAACTAGCCTATTACATAAAGATAAAGCCTAACACTCCCCCTTTGACATCAAATGCCAAAAAGGGTAGGCTGCATGTGAAAACCATCATAGGCTACTCCTCGCCATCATAGTCCTCGTCACCACCATCGAAAGAATCATCCTTGCGTCGACGACGATAAGGTGGGGTTGCCTCCTCCTCTTCCTCTTTAGAGGAATCATCACGAGCCACATCCTTGCCATGGGGGCGAGAAGAAGAGCCATACTCTTCATCATAAAGCTCATTGGGATCGCGAAAACCACAAAGAGGGGAAGGGGAGAAAGACCAGCCTTCTCCTCCAAACGGCGAAGCCGCTTGTCCTCACGCTCCATAGAATAGCAAAGCATCTCAAAGATCTTGCTAATAGCATGTTTGAAGCGCGAAGGCTTCTTGGCACGATGAGGAGTAGGAGAAGAAGTGGTACGCTCACCGGAGGAACTATGAGAAGTTTCCCTACGGGAGCGAGCACTGGAGGGCCCACCAACAGCTGGACCTTTGTCCTTCTTTAGAGCTTTAACGACAGTCTTGGACATCTTATTTGTTACGACAAGAGTGGAGTGCTTGGCATCACATGGAAAGCTAAGACCGGACACTTGCTCAATAATATGCATGAGGTACGGGGCATATGGATAATGTCGTACAGTATCGGTGCTAGCAATCCTGATCTTCGTCCAAATGAAGCTGGGGACCAAAAACAAAGTGAAATCTTCCCCAAAGCAGTTCAAAACTGTAGGGGTGTCATCACGGAGCCAGGTCGAATCACCAATCTTGGGATAAAGGGTCTGCCGGAAAATCAAGTTGAGCACAAAGAAGGATGCCGAAAGGTATGTGGTCTGCCCATCAGCAATAAATCCCCTGAGATACATATGTTGGAGCTCAGTGAAAGCCACATCCAGGAGATCATGAATATTAACAGCTGCATGATCATTACGCCCAAAGCCAAGCAGCCGACCAAAAGTAGGAAGATCAATCTTGTAATGCTTACCCTCAGTCGTCCAATGCATGATAGGAATATCATTAACAATCTCATGATAATATGAAGCATAGAACTGGCAGATGGTCTCATTGTTCCAGTCCTTCTTGAAGGCAATGTGCTGATCGAGCTTAAGCTTTTCCAAATCTTGAACCATCTGCTGAAGTTCGGGCTCAGGGAACTGCCGAAGGGCTTGAGTGTCAATGCACTTCATAGGAAGAACAGGAGGCTTCCCTTTGGCCTGAAACTTGCTGAAGATGAGGCTATCATAAAAGTCGAAGTGAAAGTGATGATAGAACCTGTCTTCCAGCCTGATATCCTTCGCATTGTCAGCATAGACATTGGTGGCCCGCCAATGCTCAATATCTCGAACCCTCGACCGGTAATTGATCCTCATATGGGGCTGCCAAGCGTCGTACGGGTTAGGAGCAAGCTCCGGACAATGAAGCACCGGCATGGGGCCAGCAAATGGCACCAAGTCGGTGTACGTAGCAGGCCCCCGAGGAGTGTGGGGGATCTCCACAGCCAGGAATCGGCCTACACGATCAAGCCTCTCCTCATCCGAAGGCTCACGAGCCGCAGCAGCAAAACCCCGAGCCCGAGAAGCACGGGGAGGTGCATCCTGGCGCTGCTTGGCATGCCTCTCTCGAGGAGCACCACTTGAAGCACGCTTCGGATGACGGCTACCACCACTACTACCACCAGCATCCATGGAAAGCACTGAAACGATAAGGCAAAGGGTAAGAACCGGACCAAAGTTGTGGAGAAAGTGGGCAAAGAGACGGGGAGACTAGGGTTGGTCGATCTGTTCAGTAAGGATCGGAACTTCCGATGATAATGTCGGCAGTTCCGACAGTCGGAAGTTCCGGCTTGAATCACGGAACTTCCGACCCTGCCAGGACTGAGCAAGCCAAACGACCATAGGATCTCCGAAACTTAGCACACAAACATCACACAAACGATGAAAAGATACTTGGAATGGTGGAAAAACAAGCCACCACAAGGTAATTTGACAATAGGAGCACTAGCACCAAAGTATACCTTGGGGAGGAGGGAGAAGCGTAGAAATCCGAAGAAGTCCACTAGCCAAGCCTTCTCCCGAAGTAGATCCACCACTCCCACGGCTCCACCAACCACCAAGAGGCGAAGAGCACCGAGAAGCTTCACAAGAACACCACGACTTCAACTTAGGGCTTGAAGTCCTTCACCAAGGAGAGGATGGGATGGAGGATATGGTGGGGGGGACGGCCGGGGAGGCAATGGAGGGAAGGGGGGCGGTGGCCGGAGCACCCGAGGAGGGCAGGGGGGACAGAGAGGGGAGGGGAGGGGCAACGGGTTTGACTGGAGGGGAAAAAGGAATGACTGAGGGAGAAGGGGGTGAAACACTTTTAACCCAGAACGATCTGCCGAACAGGTGTCGGAAGTTCCGGCTTGGATCTCGGAACTTCGGATGCTGGGAAAAATAGCTTCGGCGAACTCCAGTGTCAGAACTTACAACGAAAACGTCGGAACTTCCAACGCTAGGAAAACAGGTTGCGGCTGGCACAGGGTCGAAACTTCTGACTATAAGGTCGAAACTTCCGACTCTGGTAAAAACAACAGGCTCAAGATATTGATGTAGTGCACTAGGATGGACACCACTTCTCAATAGTGACTAGAAGTCAATCAAGCATCACATAGCAATAGTCACTTTTGAGAAGAATTTAGAATATAGATTTTGAAATTTTCACACAAGAATTTTTCACAAAAAATTTGCAAACAAATACATGTGCAACATATCAACCTAGGTTACTAAAATCAATGATATTTAGTTCACTCCTCAAAGCTCAAAATCTTGACTCATCTAGGGGCTTTGTGAGGATATCGGCTAGTTGATCATCGGTTCTCACATGTGTAAGAGCGATATCCCCTTTGGCTTCGTGGTCTCTCAAAAAATGATGCCGAATGTCTATATGCTTTGTACGAGAGTGGTTTACGGGATTGTTTGCCAAATTAATGGCACCCTCGTTGTCACACAAAAGGGGAATCTTGGTTACCTCACAACCAAAGTCATTTAGGGTTTGCTTCATCGAATGTAGTTGGGCACAACAAGCACCTACCGCAACATATTCGGCTTTGGCGGTGGACATGGCAACACTCGTTTGCGTTTTGGAACTCCATGACACCAAGGATCGACCAAGAAATTGGCAAGTCCCGGATATACTCATTCGATTAATTCTACACCCACCATAGTCTGAGTCGGAGTAACCGACTAAATCGAATGTGGAGCCCTTAGGATACCAAAGGCCAAGATTAGGAGTGACAACTAAATACCTAAAGATTCTTTTAACCGCCATCAAATGACATTCTTTCGGATTAGATTGATATCTTGCACACATACCAACACTAAGCATGATATCGGGTCTAGATGCACAAAGGTAAAGGAGGGATCCAATCATGGAATGATATACCTTTTGATCGACGGGTTTACCTTCTTTGAGAAGATCATTGTGCACGGTTGTTGGCATTGGTGTCTTCATGGACTTGGCCTTGTCCATGTCAAATTTCTTCAACATGTCTCTTGTGTACTTGGATTGGCATATGAACGTCCCTTCCTTAAGTTACTTGATTTGAAATCCGAGGAAGTACGTCAACTCACCCATCATAGACATCTCAAACCTATTTGTCATGATCCTACTAAATTCCTCACAATAAACTTCATTAGTACTACCAAATATTATGTCATCAACATATATTTGGCACACAAATATATCATTTTTGACTTTGCGAGTAAATAAAGTGGGATCGGCCTTCCCTATCTCAAACCCTTGTTGGAGAAGAAAATCCTTTAGACAATCATACCAAGCTCTAGGAGCTTGCTTGAGCCCATAGAGTGCTTTGGCAAGCTTGTAGACGTGGTTGGAAACTTTGGATCTTCAAAACCCGGTGGTTGTTCAACATACACCAACTCGGATAGGGGGCCATTTAGGAATGCACTTTTCACGTCCATTTGATATAGCTTGAAATCATGGTGAGTAGCATAGGCAAGTAATATACGAATTGACTCAAGCCTAGCTACGGGTGCATAAGTTTCACCAAAATCCAAACCTTCGACTTGAGTGAATGAGTGAATCCTTGAGCCACCAATCTTGCCTTGTTTCTTGTAACCGCGCCATACTCATCTTGCTTGTTGCGGAAGACCCATTTGGTTCCAATCACATTTTGATTTGACCTTTCCACCAAGGACCAGACTTCATTTTGAGTGAAGTTGTTTAGCTCTTCTTGCATCGCCATCATCCAATCCGGATCATTGAGAGCATCTTCTACCCTGAGAGGTTCAAGAGAAGACACAAACAAGTAATGCTCACAAAAAGAAGCTAAACGAGAGCGAGTGACTACCCCACGTCGAATGCTTCCCAATATGTTGTCAACAGGATGGTCCCGTTGAACAATATGATGCACCCGAGGATGGGGTACTAGTGACCTCCTTTGGATAGGTCCATCTTCATCGTCTTCATCATCATCATCATGTCCTTGATCATTGGGAGGATCAAGATCATGACCATGTGTGGAGTTGTCTCCATTTCCTTGTTGATCACCCTGCCGAACTTGATCATCATCTTGATGTGGTACTTGAGCTTCATTTGCATTTCCACCAATCGGAGTACTTGATGCGGAAGCTTCACCATGCACATTTGAGTGCACATGATGAGTAGAGGAATCTTGGGGAACATGCACAAGCTCATCTTCATAATCTTGAATTTCAATGGGCCTCACATCACCGGTGGCGAGCTTTTTGATAGCTTGGGATGGAGGCATGTCATTACCTGCAAGCTCATCATTGACTTGCTCCTTTTGAGAGCCGTCGGATTCATCAAAGGTCACGTCTACTATTAGTTCAATAGTGCAGTGACATTATTGAACACACGGTAGCCATGTTCATTAGTACCATAACCAAGTAGAAAACCTTCATGTACCTTGGGCGCAAACTTTGAGCTTTTGATTCTCTTATTAAGTATGAAACATTTACTACCAAACACTCTAAAGTAATGCACCTTCGGTTTGTTACCGGTTAGTAGCTCATATGGAGTCTTCTCTCTTAGCTTGTGAAGGTAGAAGCGGTTGATTGCATGACATGCGGTGTTCATTGCCTCAGCCCAAAAGTCAGGAGAGGTCTTGTACTCATCCAACATAGATCTTGCGGCTTCAACAAGAGTTCGGTTCTTCCTCTCCAGAACACCGTTTTGTTGTGGAGTGTATGGAACCGAAAACTCATGTTTGATTCCTTCATCATCAAGATACTCTTCTATGTTGGTGTTCCTAAATTCAGTCCTGTTATCACTTCTCACTTTCTTGATCTTAAGCTCAAACTCATTTTGAGCTCTTCTTGCAAACTTCTTGAAGACGCCTTGGGTCTCGCTTTTATCTACTAAAAAGAATACCCAAGTGAAGCGAGAATAATCATCAACGATGACAAAGCCATACTTATTGCCACCAATGCTTTGGTAGGCAACGGGTCCGATGAGGTCCATATGTAGTAGCTCCAACGGTCTTGTGGTTGTCACGATGTTCTTTGTTGGATGCTTGGCTCCAACTTGCTTCCCAGCTTGCCATGCACTACAAATTCTATCTTTCTCAAAAAAGACATTCGTTAGTCCAAGGATGTGCCCACCCTTTTGAAGTTGGGCCAAGTTCCTCATCCCAACATGAGCTAGTCGGCGATGCCATAGCCAACCCAAGCTAGATTTTGCCATTAAGCATGTTTTAAGTTCCACCTTACTAGTTGAAAAGTCAACTAAGTAAAGTTTTCCCTTCAACACACCCGTGAATGCAATAGAGGAATCCCTTCTTTTATAGACGGTCACACCCTTATCTGTAAAGAGACAATCATAACCCATTTCACAAAGTTGAGAAATGGATAATAAATTGTAACTTAACGAATGCACAAGTAAAACATTAGATATGGAATTATCAGTTGAGATAGCAATTTTACCCAAACCAAGCACTTCTCCTTTCCCATTGTCACCAAACACAATGTTGTCACATGAGTTGTGGTTTGGTTGGAAAGAGGTGAACATATCCTTTGCCCCGGTCATATGATTGGTGCATCCACTATCCAACACCCATCTTGTTCCACCGGAGGCATATTCCTACAAAACAAGACCATGTTCTTGATTTAGGTACCCAAATGGATTTGGGTCCTAGGGGGTTAGTGACATAAGTCTTGGGCACCCAACCACTTCTCATTATCTCTCTCTTCTTGAGTGCACCAACATACTTTACAACTATCTTGCCATCCTTGCCCCAACAACACATATAATCACTAGCATAGTTGCGAGAGATGGGCACTTGTTGCTTGAGGGTTTCCACTTCCTTCTTCTTGTTGTTCTTGTCATTTGCAAGTGTTGTCTTTGGAATGACAACCTTGTTGGCCTTGTTCATGAGGTCAAAGAGAGAGGCCCCTTTGCTAAAGTAAACAAAGGGTACTCCATTGACCATCTTCCTTCCATTGGCTTTTCCATCATACTTACTATAGCCAATGCCTTCCTTAATGGAAGGATGCCTTGCGGTCTTGAGGATGTTCTTAGGTTGTTGCAACTTACATTTGCAACCATTCTTCAAGATCATGTTCAACCTATGGATCTCCTTGTTCTTCTTCTCTAACTCAATAAGGTTAGTTGCACAAGCATTTATATCAATTTTGTAACATCTCTTGCAACCTTGACTAGTTGAGGCATTAGAGTTATCGGAATCCTTAGGAGTAGTTCAAGAGGTGCTATTCCAAAGAGTATTGTAACTTAATTCAAGAGTTTGATATCTCTCTTGCAAGATTGTGAGGCTTTCTTGAATCAAGCTTTCTTTATTCTTTAGATTAGCAATTAAGTCATTGCCCATGGAACACTCCTTAGTCAATCTCTTGTGAGAGTCATTGACTAAAGATAGTTCCAAGGTCAATTTCTCAACCTTCAACTTCTCCTCGGCAAGAGAGGCTTCCAATGCAAGGTTCTTTTCTCTCTCTTGAGAGATAATGTCCCCTTGCATAGAAAGACTCGCATTCTGACTCTCTATCTTAGTTAGCAATTTTATTATTTTAGGTCCACCTTTCTTTCCAAATTTCTTTATCATGTTTTGCTCATATTCAACTTCATCATCATCACTATATTCATCACTTGAACAAATAGGAGAGTTAGGTGGTACCTTCTCATCCTTAGCCATGAAGCAAGAATGAGTGAAGTCATCATCAGAGAGGCACTTGAAGAGGCGTGATGAAGAGGTTGTTGAACCATTGTTGGTGAAGAGGCTTGGAGAAGAAGTCTTGTGAATAGCAATGTTAACGGCTCCTTTCTCCTTGTCCTTTCCTTTGCTCTTCTCATCATCACTTGAGTCATCATCCGAGTACCACTCTTGCCCAATATGAGCTTCACCTCGTCTTCCTCTTCTTTGCTTCTTGTCATCATCCTTGTTATACTTGTTCTTCTTGTTGTCACTTGTACAATCGACTATGAAGTGATCATTCGCACCGCACCCATAGCAATATCTCTTATTTGCTTTCTTGTAGTCACCGCCACCACCTTTCTTGAACATTTTTTGTCTCATGATTCTTCTAAAGTTCTTGACAAGGAGTGCGGTTTCTTCATCGGAATCATCATCTTCTTCACTTGAATGATCATTTTGAGCTTTTCTTCTTCCTTCTTGATTTGCCTTGAAAGCCACTACTCTCTTGTTGCTTGCTTCTTGATCTTCTATAGCCTCATCATCAAGCACTTCATGATGCTTTATCTTGGCAAGCATCTCATGAGGTCCCATACTCTCATAGTTTGGTCTCTCCATAATGATGGATGCAAGTGTCTTGTTCTTTGCCCTATAAGCTCTCAATAGCTTTCTTGCCACCGAATTGTCATCCCATTTTTTATCTCCAAGGGCTCTTATCTTGTTGATCAAGGTCATGTATCTATCAAACATTTGTTGAGTTGTTTCTCCACTCTTGATTGTGAAGTTCTCAATCTTTCCTTGAAGTAGCTCAATGTTACACTTTCTTACACTAGCATCACCCTCAAATGATATCTTGAGTGTCACAAATTTGTTTAGCAACCTCCATGCCATGGACCATGGTGCTTTCTTCAGGCTTGAGGCATGATAGTATCAAGGAGGCGGCTTGAGCATTTTGTTGAATCTCTATAGCATATTGAGCGGTGAACTCTTCCCCTTCGATGTGACTAGGTCCAATCTCAACAATCTCCCAAGCTCTTGCCGCAATGAGATGTAGCTTCATCTTGTGTGACCAATCGTTGTAGTTGATGCCGTCAAATGATGGTGGTTTGCCAAGATTGTGAAGGGTTATGAGGAAGCTACGCTAGCCGGAAAACAAAATTTTTCGACCTCATAAACTAGGAACTACTGCTAGTTATAGATCACGGGATTACCACTAGACGCGCAGGTGTAGCGGAAGACGTCTCGGTGTAGACGTGCGCGTCGCAGCGATGCCGTGTAGATGTTCACGTCCGACCTTCACGTCTCCACGTGCGGTTCGTCCTTGTGCTCCAGATGCAGCACCTTCGAGGTATCCCACACGTACAGGGAGGAAGCGTCACGCCTCCAGACTGCTAGGTCTGCGAGGAGCAAAAGGCGCGGGCGTGGGGTGGGCGACGGCTGTCTAATGACCTCGTCCAACTCTGGTCGCCCCACCCCTCTTTATATAGGCGTCCCTAATGAGCCCACCGACCTGGAGGCCCATTAGCAAACCCTAATCCCGGTCTGACTCGAGTCCAACTCGAATCAGGCTTCCAGCCCTTAAGCGTGCGACCTTATGGGTTCACGCACACATAGACACGGCACGAGTACTCCTACTCGCCCGATAGTTGACAGCGGCCTCTAGCAAGACGTGTCAACTCCTATGTATACGCAAAGATCATATCTGACGAACCACCACGATCACATATATGCAATTCCCTTGCCACACAATATTTGGTCCAACTCATAGGTTAACACTTAACCAAAGCACGGCCATGCATTTTATGATCCAATCATTTGAGTGGTCCAGTGATATCTCTCTCTCACGGAGAGGGGCAAATCTCATCTTGATCGTCTATGTCTCACAGCATACTTCCTGACAAACTCGAAGACTATCTTTATAACTACCCTGTTACGAAGTAGCGTTTGATAGTCCCTAAGTAAGCCGATTCATATCTTGAGTACATACCACAATCTCAGGTCTAAGGACATAACGTACATGATGTGTAAAGAGATAATAAGAACATCTCATGCTGGGTCAGTCCAGCCCCATGTCATACATGTGCCCACATTATTAGTTTGACATCTCCATGTCTATGACTTGTGAAACATAGTCATCAACTAATACATGTGCTGATCTAATATTCATGTGTGTCCTCACATAAACTCCGATCAGGGACAACTATTGAATAACCATACAAGTAAAAGAGTCTCACAGACAATTCACATAATTGTCAATCAATACAAGTTGTCTTTAATGGATATTCAATGAACATATAATAAATCATGGATACAATAGAAATATCATCATCTCTATGATTACCTCTAGGGCATATTTCCAACAGTCTCCAACTTGCACTAGAGTTAATCCTTTAGATATCTAATACCCATAGACCTCACGTGCGCCTAATGCTTAGGCTGTGGAAGAGCCTTTGTCAAAGGATCTGCTATATTCAAATCCGTATGTATTTTGCACATCTTAATCTCATCTCTTCCAATGAACTCTCGAATGAGGTGAAATTTCTGCAGTACATGTTTGTTCTTCTGGTGATTCCTTGGCTCCTTAGTTTGCGCAATCGCCCCATTGCTATCACAATGGGCTGGACGCATTTGGAAACACACCAAGATCAATGAGGAACCCCCTCATCCAAACACCTTCCTTTGCAACTCCACTAGCTGCAATGTACTCGGCTTCTACTGTAGAATCAGACACGGTCTCCTACTTGGAACTTTTCCAACTGACTGCACCACCATTTATTGTGAACACAAAACCTGATTGAGATTGTGAATCATCTGTATCAGTTTGGAAGCTAGCATCGGTGTAACCATTTACAACGAGCTCCTCCTCACCTCCATAGATTAGGAACACATCTTTAGTCCTTCTCAAGTACTTAAGGATGTTTTTAACAAGTGTCCAGTGACTCTCACCTGGATTAGCTTGATATCTGCTAGCAACACTTAGAGCATATGAGACATACATGATGGAACCAATAGCTGAAGCATATGGAACCTTACTCATGCGCTCTCGCTCATCAGATGTCGAAGGACACTGTTTCTCGCTAAAGCGCATGCCATGTGACATAGGCGAGAACCCTTTCTTGGACTGTTCCATGTTGAACCGCTTCAACACCTTGTCAATGTACGTTTCTTGGCTTAATCCTATTAGCCTTTTTGACCTATCTCTATAGATCTTAATGCCCAGAATATATGTTGCTTATCCTAAATCCTTCATAGAAAAACTGTTATTTAGTGAAGTCTTTATGGTTTGCAATATCGGAATGTCATTCCCAATCAACAATATGTCATCTACATACAAGATTAGAAACACAACAGCGCTCCCACTTTCCTTCTTGTAAACACAAGGTTCTTCTTCACTTTGACGGAAGCCAAACCCTTTGACCATCTCATCAAAACGAATATTCCAACTTCAAGATGCTTGCTTTAATCCATAAATAGATTTCTTAAGCTTGCATATTTTTCCGGCATTGCTAGGATCAACAAAACCTTCGGGTTGTATCATATACACGTCCTCTTCCAAATTTCCATTTAGAAAGGCTGTTTTAACATCCATCTGTCATATCTCATAGTCATAATAGGCAGCAATTGCTAGAATGATCCGGATAGATTTAAGCACCGCTACCGGCGAGAAAGTCTCGTCGTAGTCAACTCCTTGAACTTGTCGAAAACCTTTTGCGACAAGTCGAGCTTTATAAACTTGGACGTTTCCATCCATATCCTTTTTCCTTTTATAGATCCATTTGCACTCTATGGGTCTTACCCCATCAGGCGGGTCAACCAAGTTCCAAACTTGATTGGCTCTCATGGAATCTATCTCGGATCTCATGGCACTATGCCATTTCTCGGAACCAGGGTCCATCATCGCCTCGGCATAAGTCGCAGGTTCGTCATCGTCTAACAATAACACATCCCCACGCAACTCACGGATTCTTGACGACCTTCGTGGTTGGGGCAGGGTGTCTGTTGCCACATGATGAGGACATCGCCACGCTGGACACACCAACGCCATGGTCTTCCCCAAGTTGCAATCCGTCTCCAACTCAGCTACCTCGTCACCCTCGGAATTCAGGAGGAGTTCCGGGTAAAATCAATGCCCCGGATGCATACAGACTCTGTTTTTGACGAACCAGATATGCTTGGAAAGATAATTTGATAAGCTAACCAATGGATTTGGAATCACATCAAAATACGTTCGGAGTCAAAGGGAATCGTCGAAATAAGTCAGCATCTAGAATCTGCCAGGGTGCTGCGTCACCGTATTTTGGTCCGTTGGGCCGTGTATCGTCTTAGAGCCCATTAGGGGGCGCGTCCAGCGTAGATGACGTCCTAAACCCTATAATTAGCCGCCGTCGTCGTAGTTAGGTCTTGGGTTTTGTTTAGAGTTTAGTTTTCCATCTAGAAACTGAATCGTTCATTGTAACTGTGGTGTCGAATCCTTTTACAGTGATCTAGGGCCCCCGTTCTTGATCTCCACCACTGTGTCGATTAGTCCTTTGGAACCGAGTTCTTGAACCCTCTATTGATATTCGCATAATTCATATTTGCAATTTCAGATTGCGTGTTTTTACTTCTTGCTTGTGTTCTTCGATTCGCTTGCAGGATTAGCCTTTTTGGCGAGGTCAATCAAGTTGTGCTTGGTTGATAACCAACGGAGCAGTGGTGTAACGATTGCAGGGTTCGAATCATGTCCGATTTTGAAGCCGGATCGCCAACGCCGAGTTCTCCACCAATCGAATTTACCAGTTACCTCTCGGAAGATCGAGCCGTCCCTCATCAATTGGTATCAGATATTTCAAGTTTCCCGCGAGGTATAATCTCGTTTGCCTTAGATTCATATATGTTCATTACCTAGAGTCCACAAAAAGCCTAAAAAAATATTTCAATTTCCGCTGTCCCATCGCCCTTTGTGCCTTTGCAATTTCGTTTCAGATTCGCATTGTTGAGTTTGTGTCCGTGGTCGAGTCTTGTTGCTGGTTTAGGTTGTGTTCGTCGTCATAGTTCAACGTGCCCGTTGTTGTTTCTTTGTTTCCGCCGCTATCCCATCCACCGTTTCTAAACAACAAGTCAAAGCCACCACATTACTCGACTTGCCCCGCTAGCCGCCTGAAAGCCCTAGTTTGATTTTGGTTAATTGATGAAACCTATTTGGTCTAATCCTATTGCTAAGCATGTGTGTAGCTTATAAGAAAGGATTGTGACCAAGCCAAATGGTGGAACTAGCATGGTGGCAACCATGGAGGATGGTGATGACCACAAGCACTCAAGAGATCAAGTGCACAAGCACTCAAGAGATCAAGTGCTCTACCATTGGCGAAATGAAGAAGAGAAGAGATGGAGCAAAGAGGCCCGAAGGCAAAGGTATAACCTATAGGGCTCTTTGTTTTGGTGATCAAGTCACTTAGCGAGTGTGATCACATTTAGGATACATAGCCGTACTATTAAGAGGAGATTATTCACGGCTTATGCGATGTTCAAGTGCCACTAGGAGTTCTCTAACATATTGATGCTATAGACCTAGTGAGTGACTAACTAAACCCCTTTGAAAACGCTTTGCAAAATGCTAACACTCTTGCATACAATGATGTACACTTGGTGGTGTTGGCACTTTTGGGATAAGGGGGTGTTAAGGAGGTGTGGAGAAGTGGGAGAAACTAGTGTATAGTCCTTCTCCCTCCTGCCGAGCTTGCGAGGCAGGATTCAGTGGATTTCGGAAGAGAAGTGTTAAGCTCAGGGAGCATCGGACGCTGGTCCGAGGAGCATCGGACGCTGGCTGAGCATCCGATGGTAAACCCTAGTTTCTGACAAATGTTGAAGGAGCATCGGACGCTGGCAACAAACGCTGAGGAAACACTGTTGCAGAGTCCGATGCAGGTGACGTGGCGCGAGCGTGCTTTCCAGGGAACATCGGACGCTGGGCTGCGTCCGATGCCGATCCATCGGATGCGTCCGATGTGATCTGGACCTCTCTGGAACCTTTCTGTTGTGTCATCGGACGCAGGGGGTAAGCGTCCGATGGAAGGTGCCGGCGCGTCCGATGTTGCGCCAAAATGAACTGAATCGAGCAATGGCATCGGAGCGTCCGATGCCTGGCATCGGCGCGTCTGATGTCACTTTAACCGTGGAGCGAAGCAATATGACCGTTGGGATGTAACGGGCAGAATTCATATCAGAGTGACACATGGCTCCATCCAGAGCATCGGACGCTGGAGCAGCGTCCGATGGTCTCGCATCAGAGCGTCCGATGGTCGTGATTTCAGCCTAACGGCTAGGCCGTCTTGGATGGCCTATTTAAGGAGCTTGGCCGGCTCACTTGGACTCACCTTTGCACATTCTGATTCTTAAGCATACTAGTGAGCATAGGCAAGCCTCCCAACTCATCTCCCAAGTTGATTTGATCAAACCTAGTGAGATTGAGTGATCTAGTGCGTGATTTGATAGAGTTCAATCTAGTGGCACTAGTTCTTCGCATCGGCATTGAGTTTTCTTGTTACTCTTGGCATTTGCCGGTACCTAGACGGCTTGGAGGTGTTGAGGTGGCTTTGGCAAGAGAAGGAGATTGTTCTTGGCCACCACCGATCGTGATTGTGAGAGGTTTTTGGAGCCTCACCTCGCCAGAGCGGCAAAAGACATCCTTAGTGGATTGCTCGTGTCATTGAGCTACCTCACTAGTGGTAGATTCTTGTGGCGCTCTTTGTGAGCTTGGCTTTGCGCCGATTAGCCACCGGGTCACCTAGTGTTGGTCGACACAACGGGGAGTAGCGTGACGGTAAGCACGTGAACCTCGGGATAAATCTTGGTGTCACGTGTGCTTATTGTGATTGCTTCCACATCTTGGTGATTGGTCTTCATATTCACATCTTGGTGATTGGCATCATGAGTGGATTTCTCCGGTGATTGGCTCTCTACTAGACGATCCCAAAGGCTCGGTGAAACCACCTCTATCTAGCTCATTTACTTTGTGTATTTACATTAAGCTATTTCTCTTGTGTAGATACTATCACTTGTTGTATATCTCTTGTTATATTCCTTGTGTAGCTAGTTGTGATTAGCTTGCTTAGTCTATCTATTGTACACACTTGTCTCATATACATTTTGTATATCATACTTGTACTAGAGCTAGTTAGTTTTATTCCGCATTAGATATTAGCTCTAATTGCTTGTATGACATAGATATATTAGGTAGAATTGTTGGATAGGTGGCTTGCAACATACTATTAGGCTAGTGCAAAAGCTTCGCCATTTGTTATACTAATAGTGTTTGCCTAAGTAATTTTGTAGAATTTTTAATTAGGCTATTCACCCCCCTCTAGCCAATTTGGACCTTTCACCGCCTTGTGTAACTTCTCGCCGCCACGCAAACCCTAGATAGGTTGCCAACCGCTCTAATTTTTGCCTGCATCGCAGCCCTCCTTACATCATCTGGCATCTACCTACTGTTGTTCGTCACAAGGACGCTTGCTCTTGTGATCGTTGTTGGATTTTAGGGTCGCTTCACCCTAACTGCCGCTGCCGAGTTGCCCTACCTGTCATTTCCGTGTTGTGCCTTTCCGAAACCATAACTTGAGGTACCTTCAGTAAAACAGGCATAACTTTTCGCTCGTTTGTCAGAAAAATCTGAAATTTTTTGTGGAGATTCTTGACACCGTTTGGAGCTGACCCAAACTTGGCTTCACCCTGTTTGGTCCCTCAAAATTTCCAAAAAAATTCGGGAAAATAATAAAAAAAATTGACAAGGTTTCAGCACGCTTTTTAGAGAACATGCTGAATTTCTGTAGACCACATCCCACCTCAGTTGCCGGTGCCAATTTTTGTGGTTGCTTCTTTTGTGATCCTTGTTCAGAGAAAATATAAAAAAATAGTGAAAAAATAAAAAAAGTTTGATTCCTACTAGTACCTTTTTGGAAAATCAAGGGAAAATTTAGGGAAAAAAATCAGTGCTATTTGCTTGTTGTGTGAGTTCTTTCCATCGTTCTTTGTTTCATCTTGTTGCGCTACGTCTACACACGTCTTAGCCAGCAATTGTGACTTGTGCTTTGGATACTTATTGAACTTTGCTAATCTGCATTCGTTAATTGCTAATTCTTGCTAAGATATTGTGCCTACCCATAGCTCCACATATACTTCTGTCAGCACAGGTTCATCTTGCAACTGTTACCCACGCTCAACAACAGATTGTTTCGTCACTTTGGTTGATCTTGTTTGGCGTTGGTACGAATACAGGCAAGACGGTGGTAAGCCGCTTGTGATTTTGCATTCCACTTTCACCACCACCACCACTTGGTTCCTTTTAGTTGATAGGGATAATACTTTATTGTTGTCTTTTTCTATCTTCTAACAATGGCAGGAATTCCGACGGACTTCAATTAGTGTGTGTCCAAAGGCGAGCTTACAACATTCATGAATGAACAACGCAATCTCATGACCGAGCTGACGCGCAACGTGAACAATCTGGTCCACCGCATTGAACAGCTTGAACAACGCCCTCAACCTCATCATGATGACGCAAATGTGGATGCTTTTGGTGATGACGATGCGGATGCTGACGCTGGTCCACGTCGCCGCCTCAACTTTAATCATCGCGGTATGGGAGGTAATAATCATAATAATGATCCTTTTGCTAAAATTAAATTTAGCCTACCTCCTTTTGCTGGTAATATAGATCCTGAGACATATTTAGATTGGGAACTTGCTGTTCAACAAAAATTTGATTCTCATAATGTTCCTGCTGAGCATAGAGTTAGACTTGCTACTAGTGAGTTTACTAATTTTGCTTTATTCTGGTGGAGTGATCTTTGCAATGCTAATAATGCTGCTGTTGTGCCTCAAACTTGGAATGCTTTAAAGCAACGCATGAAATCTCGTTTTGTTCCTCCTTATTACCAACGTGATTTACGTTTGAAACTGCAAACTTTAAAACAAGGTGATAAAGGGGTAGACGCATATTATCAAGAATTGCTTATTGGTTTAGCACGTTGTGGTATACATGAAGATGATGATGATGCTAGTGCTAGATTCTTTGGTGGTTTGAATCGTGATATCCAGGATATTCTTGATTACAAAGATTGGAATAGGTTCAGCCAATTATATCATCTTGCTCTTAAAGCTGAACGAGAAGTATAGGGACGCAAACAACATCAACCTTTTAGGTATAACAATGGGATGCCTTTTCAGCAACGTTCCGAGCCGGAGACGCCCACGCTTCCTACAGCACCACAGCCATCCACACCTTCAGGGGTAAGTAAATTATCTAATGTGTAGATTCCACAATTCAAGAAAGGTGCCACTTCGGGTGCTTCTACTAGATCTTCCTCTTCCAGCTCTACAATCATTTGCCACCGATGCAAAGGTATGGGACATGTCATGAAGGATTGCCCCAGTCGTCGTGCTTTCATTGCTACCGAGAATGGATATGTAAGTACTAGTGATGTTGAAGATGATTTAGCTCTTGCTGCTAACATTGCTGCAGATTCCACCGAGGTCGATCAAGACAAGGAGACCATCACCATTGACTCTGTGGCTACTGTTGCGGACTATCCTAGTCTTCTTGTGCAGCGAGTGTTGAGTACACATGTGGGACATGAAGAAGAAGAGATGAAGATCCAACGCCACAATTTGTTCCACATGTATCTCATTGTGTAGGGTTGTCGTGTTCTCACCATCATTGATAGCGGGAGTTGCAACAACTTGGTGAGTTCGGATTTGGTTGAGAAGCTTGGCTTGACCACACGACAACATTCATATCCGTATAAACTTCAATGGTTCAATAATAATAGTATGACTAAGGTAACTAAATCAGCACGCATTAGCTTTTTCACAGGTTCTTATCATGGTACTGCTGATTTTGATGTTGTCCCTATGCAAGCTTGTTCCATTTTGTTAGGTCGCCCATGGGAATTTGATAATGATGCTTTACACCATGGTCGAACTAATACATACACTATCATACATAAGGACAAGAAAATTACTTTGCTGCCTTTGTCTCCTACGGATATTATTAAACATGCTAAAGAGATTAAAAATAAAAATAAACCTCCAACAGACATTGCTAACAATAATGAGATTAAGTTAAAAGGAGGTGCTTTTCTTGCTACAACTTCTTCTACTGCTGCGTTATGTGATAATAATAATGCTCCTTGTTCTACTATGCTTTGTCAACATGTTAGTGTTGTTGCACATGATTCTATACCTTGTGTTTCGCGTTGTGCGGTCACTAACCTTTTCCAGGAGCTTGGAGATGACATGGAGTCGCGGACGACTCCAATTCTAGAAGGAGGGGATGATGAGGACATCGCCAAGATGGAGTCGAGGATGACTCTAATTCAAGAAGGGGAGGACGATGAGGACATCGCCACGCTGGACACACCGACGCCATGGTCTTCCCCAAGTTGCGATCCGTCTCCAACTCAGCTACCTCGTCACCCTCGGAATTCAGGAGCAGTCCCAGGTAAAATCAACGCCCCGAACGCATACAGACTCCGTTTTCGACGAACCAGATATGCTTGGAAAGATAATTTGATAAGCTAACCAATGGATTTCGAATCACATCAAAATACGTCTGGAATCAACGGAAATCATCAAAATAAGTCAGCATCCAGAATCTGCCAGGGTGCTGCGTCACCGTATTTTGGTCCGTTGGGCCGTGTATCATCTTAGAGCCCATTAGGGGGCGCGTCCAGCATAGATGACGTCCTAAACCCTATAATTAGCCACCATCATCGTCGTTAGGTCTTGGGTTTTGTTTAGAGTTTAGTTTTCCATCGAGAAACTGAATCGTTCATTGTAACTGTGGTATCGAATCCTTTTACAGTGATCCAGGGCCCCCGTTCTTGATCTCCACCACTGTGTCGATTAGTCCTTTGGAACCAAGTTCTTGAACCCTCTATTGATATTCGCATAATTCATATTTGCAATTTCAGATTGCGTGTTTTTACTTCTTGCTTGTGTTCTTCGATTCGCTTGCAGGATTAGCCTTCTTGGCGAGGTCAACCAAGTTGTGCTTGGTTGATAACCAACGGAGCAGTGGTGTAATGGTTGCAGGGTTTGAATCGTGTCTGATTTTGAAGCCGGATCACCAACGTCAAGTTCTCCACCAATCGAATTTACCAGTTACCTCTCGGAAGGTCGGGCCATCCCTCATCACCACAGGTAGCTCAACTTGTTCTGCTACATTAGCATCACTCGTGGAGTCAATCCCTGTTGGCTCATCCTGAACTTCTTCAAGATACATCTTCTGCCCTCTCTTGTCTCTTTTGAGAAACTCTTTCTCTAAGAAAACACCGTTTCGAGCAACAAAAACTTTGCCCTCTGAGCGGTTGTAGAAGTAATACCCTAAAGTTTCCTTTGGGTATCCCATGAAAAAGCACTTGTCCAACTTGGGTGTTACTTTATCTGATATAAGTCATTTGACATAAACTTCACAACCCCAAATATTTAGAAAAGACAAACTGGGACTCTTACCAGTCCACATCTCATATGGTGTCTTAACTACGGACTTAGACGGTACCCTATTTAATGTGAAAGCGGCTGTTTCTAGAGCGTATCCCCAAAATGATAAAGGAAGGTCTGACTGGCTCATCATAGACCGAACCATGTCTAACAGAGTTCGGTTACATCGCTCGGACACGCCGTTTCTCTGAGGCGTTTCGGGTGGCGTAAGTTGTGGAACAATTCCGCAAACTCTTAAGATGATTGCTAAACTCGTGGCTCAAATATTCGCCTCCACGATCTGATCGCAAGGCCTTAATTTTCTTGCCACGTTGATTCTCTACCTCATTCTAAAATTCTTTGAACTTTTCAAATGTCTCAGACTTATGCTTCATCAGATAGACATAGCCATATCTGCTAAAATCATCAGTGAAGGTTATGAAGTATTGAAATCCGCCTCTAGCTGTCGTACTCAATGGTCCACATACATCAGTATGTACAAGTTCCAACAAGTCAGTCGCCCTCTCAGGAAAACCTGTGAAAGGCGACTTGGTCATTTTGCCCAGCAAGCAAGCCTCACATGTCTCGTATGATTCAAAATCAAACGAAGTTAGAAATCCATCAGCATGGAGCCTCTTCATGCGATTCTCACTTATATGACCCAAACGACAATGGCACATGTAGGTAGGGCTTAACTCATTAAGCCGAGGCCTTTTAGCAGTAATATTACAGATAGACATAGGTGCATCATCAAGATTTAAAATAAACAACCCATTCACAATGGATGCAAAAGCCACAAACATATCATTCTTAGAGATTACACAACCATTGTCTTTACTCGCAAATGAATAGCCATCCTTCATCAAACATGAAGGTGACACAATGTTTCGACTTAAACTTGGAACAAAATAACAATTATTTAACTCCAAAATAAATCTTGATGGGAGGTGGAGTTGCATCGTCCCGACGTTCAATGCAACAACTCTTGCATTATTGCCCATGCGGAAATCAACCTCCCGTTTTCCAATGCTTCTACCTCTTATCATTCCCTGCATCGTATTGCAAATATGAGCAACCGAGCCAGTATCAAATACCCAAGAATTAATATAAGAGTTAGCGAGGAAAATATATGTAATATAAACAACAAGTGTATGAGCAGCGGGAGTACCTTTACCACCGCCATCCTTCATCAAGGATGCTAAGTACACCTTGTAGTTTCTTTTCCAGTGACCTTTCCCCTTACAGTGGAAGCACTCAGAATCAGCGGTTGGTCCAGCAGCGTCAGGCGCAGGAGGGTTTGGCTTAGAGATCACATCTTTGGCCTTGCCCTTGCCTTTCCTATTCTTCCAAAAGTTGCCCTTCCTTTTAAAGTTAGGCTTGTTTTGGATCGCCATCACATGGCTGCTGCCAGCACCTTTCTTGATGTCTGCCTCTGCTGTCTTAAGCATGCCACATAGTTCATTCAAGCCCCTCTCCGCACCATGCATATGGTAGTTCGAGATGAAGTTCCCATAGCTAGGTGGGAGAGAAGAGAGAATGAAATCAGTAGCTAGTTCTGGACCAATTGGGAAGCCTAGCTTCTCCAACCTCTGAGTGTAACCAACCATCTTGATCACATGTGGTCCAACTGCTGCACCCTCTGCTAATTTAGTCTCAGCAAGAGACTTAGAAACATTGAACCTTTCAGTTCTAGCCTGAGTCTGGAACATCTCATCTAGCGCTACGATCATATCGTAGGCTGTATGGTTATTATCAAACTGCATCTGCAGATCTGGTTCCATGCTAGCAAGCATCAGGCATCCCACTTCAAGATCAGCATCACATGCTTTCTTGTAAGCGGTTTTCTCAGTAGCAGGTGCATTATCAGCAGGTTCCTCTGGTAGTGGGGTGTCTAGAATATCTTCCTTTTTCTCAGCCCTGAGAACAATTCTCGGGTTGCGGATCCAACCCGCATAGTTTGTTCCATTCAATTTATCTTTCTCAAGGATTGAACGTAAAGTAAATGGTGGATTGCTAGGTGCCATTGATCTACAACAAAAGTAAACGCAAAATACTAAGACAATTTATCCAAGACAGAGTAAATGATATTAAATCATTAATAAAATCTACTCCCACTGAGATCAATATCCCTCTATTGAATCTCAATGATTCAAGACCCAAACTAACAAGCCTACTAGTGAGCTTTAGCATCACCGCTAGTGGACATGGTAGATCGGTAAGCAACTCTTTGCTAATCATATCACATATGACTCTTGTTGTTGGCCAACATCTCTATGTGTGCTCAACTCCTTATGCTTCAAGGTCCCTAACCGTTAGGATGACCTTGTTCAAGAAACCAACCCTTCTGCAGTAAGTATCCGATTACGAACCTGCCTGGTCAAGGAAAATCAGTGACACCCTAATTTCATAGGCGCGCCACCGATTGTACAAGACATATGACAGTGCAAGGTTTGGGAAGCATATGACTTGAACATTACTGAGGGATCGTTCTACACTTTCACTACCGCATGTAGACAATAAACATGAATCATACGTTAAAGTAGAACATAATAAGAGAATAGCATCAACACAGATATGACTTGGTATAGCCCAGTGTCCCTTTGGAGATCTCCATCTCCGCCAATCTGTTCACCATGATGATCTCCATCTACATGGTACATGCACACCATCCTCCAACGATGAATCCACCGACTAGCTACAACTAGCGTAATTAATAAAGTAATTACATAGTCGCGTGTAGGATCATCATAATTTTGGCACGCAGGTCATTACATCAAATGGACAATATATATGTGGCTCCAGCCATATTGTCATAATCATGACATGCAAGTCATGAAAAATTACATACATGCATCACATACACATAAGGGCTATACCAGTCATCAATCCCAGCCTTTTTTCCCAAATCTAAATTCAACGAAACCGGCAAAAGCCAGTTAAAATCGGATGTAAAATTTTTTGTAGATCAATTTTCGTTTAAAGATCATCTCAATCCGAGGTCGTATGCAAAAGTTATGGCCGATTTACCGGACAACGCTCCTTTTGCACATTTCCTCATGCCGATGCACATCTCATGCACCCAGCTCTTGACCTAGATTCGATTTGATCAATCTTATTGGTCTCCATCTTGACATGATTGGATTTACACGTATCACTTAACTCCGATGGCGGAATTCCGACCGGTAGGAGTAGATCGTTACATGACCAATACGGCAAGATCATGAATCAAGATCAGAAATTGATCTACAACCGCGCATATCTCTATATGCACACAACCGAATCTTATAACAAGGCAGTAACGGCTCTGATACCACTGAAGAGTTACGAGGAAGCTACGCTAGCCGGAAAACAAAATTTTTCGACCTCATAAACCAGGAACTACTGCTAGTTATAGATCACGGGATTACCACTAGACGCGCGGGTGCAGCGGAAGATGTCTCGGTGTAGACGTGCGCGTCGCAGCGATGCCCTGTAGATGTTCACATCCGACCTTCACGTCTCCACGTGCGGTTCATCCTTGTGCTCCAGATGCAGCACCTCCGAGGTATCCCACACATACAGGGAGGAAGCGTCACGCCTCCAGACTGCTAGGTCTGCGAGGAGCAAAAGGCGCGGGCGTGGGGTGGGCGACGGCTGTCTAATGACCTCGTCCAACTCTGGTCGCCCCACCCCTCTTTATATAGGAGTCCCTAATGAGCCCACTGACCTGGAGGCCCATTAGCAAACCCTAATCCCGGTCTGACTCGAGTCCAACTCGAATCAGGCTTCCAGCCCCTTAAGCGTGCGACCCTATGGGTTCACGCACACATAGACACGGCCCGAGTACTCCTACTCGCCCGATAGTTGACAGCGGCCTCTAGCAAGACGTGTCAACTCCTATGTATACGCAAAGATCATATCTGACGAACCACCACGATCACATATATGCAATTCCCTTGCCACACAATATTTGGTCCAACTCATAGGTTAACACTTAACCTAAGCACGGCCATGCATTTTATGATCCAATCATTTGAGTGGTCCAGTGATATCTCTCTCTCACGGAGAGGGGCAAATCCCATCTTGATCATCTATGTCTCACAACATACTTCCTGACAAACCCAAAGACTATCTTTATAACTACCTTGTTACGAAGTAGCGTTTGATAGTCCCTAAGTAAGCCGATTCATATCTTGAGTACATACCACAATCTCAGGTCTAAGAACATAACGTACATGATGTGTAAAGAGATAATAAGAACATCTCATGCTGGGTCAGTCCAGCCCCATGTCATACATGTGCCCACATTATTAGTTTGACATCTCCAAGTCTATGACTTGTGAAACATAGTCATCAACTAATACATGTGCTGATCTAATATTCATGTGTGTCCTCACATGAACTCCGATCAGGGACAACTATTGAATAACCATACAAGTAAAAGAGTCTCAGAGACAATTCACATAATTGTCAATCAATACAAGTTGTCTTTAATGGATATTCAATGAACATATAATAAATCATGGATACAATAGAAATATCATCATCTCTATGATTACCTCTAGGGCATATTTCCAATAGATTGACACTAGGCATTTGAAGGACCTTGCTCATTTGGTTGTAGTCAAAAAATGTACGAGTGCAGTCTTCTCCACCTTTTCCATCATCTTCATTTCCACTACCTTTTGCACCATCCTCATTTCCACCACCTTGAGGAGTTGACCCACCAACGGATGCATCATTCTTGTTGCTCAAGGCTTCCTTCAAGCTTTCTATATCTTTTTGCATCTTGCTCAATTGGTCCTCGAATTGCTTTGCTTGATTTTCCATAATTTGCTTCGCAATCCTCTCGGCAATCGAGTTTAGCTCTTGCTCACTTAGAGTAGACATTGTTTTTCCCTCACGCGGTGAAGCGCTTACACGAGGGTTAGGCTCCGATACCAATTGAAAGGATCAAACAGTGCCTAGAGGGGGGGTGAATATGCTATTGAAAAATTCTACACACACTAAATGTAAATTGTCAGCAGCCAGTCGGAAGTTCCGGCAGTTAGGGTCGGAACTTCCGGGGGTCGGAAGTTCCGGCGCTAACTGTTGGAAGTTTTGACACCTACGTGAAAACTACAACAAGTGCAGAAATGAACTTTGAGCTAGAGCTTTCTTACAACCCCATGACCTAATGAAAGGGTGAGGGCGTAGAGACCCTTCCTTGATGTTGTACAGCCTTCCAACCGACCAACGTGTCCACCACCTAGTTAGTAACATTGAGAGAGAGGGTGAAACAAAGCAAGTGATATATGCAATAATCTCAACAACAAGAAGCACACGAGACACAAGGATTTATTCCGAGGTTCGTCCACTCCACAAAGGAGCTCCTACTTCCCAGTTGTTGAGGTGACCACAAAGGTCGGAGTCTATTTCACCTCCTTAGCCTCTATCAAAAAAACCACAAAGGCTTGTTGAGCTTCTTCACTAGAATCACAAGGGTAAATACAAACACTTTGTGGAAACCAACACGAGAGCAAGGCTCTCCCGAAGAATGCCTAGCCGGCTAGGGTTCCAAGAACCCAAGAGTAAAGAATGCAAAATCAACCGGCGTGACGAAGAACTCAAGTGCTCAAGCTTGCTAGATGTCAATCTCACTCAATCCACTAGCTCTCCACTCAAATTCTTGCAAGAATTGAAGTAGGGAAGGAAGGGGAGAGTTGGGAGGAGCCTTGAATGCTTGGTGGTCAGTTTGGACAAAGTTAGGTCGAAGTAAATGTGTTGGGTAACGGTTGGAATAGTGAAGAGGGGTATTTATAGGTCAACCCACGGGTTGCTGAAAAAGTGACGTCGGAACTTCCGGTCCAGATCTCGGAAGTTCCGGCGTCTACTAGAAACACTGTTCACATGGGGTCAACAGTCACTTTTAACGCTGTCGGAACTTCCGACGCAGATCTCGGAAGTTCCGGCGTACACTGAAACCACTGTTCACTACTGGAAGTCCGCCTGGACTTCCGACACGTCGGAACTTCCGAGCGATAACCAGAACTTCCGATGTTTCCCCGGGCAGGAGACTGAGCAGGCTGAGAATGTACTGTCGGAACTTCCAACGCTTGACGTCGGAACTTCCGACACTGGGAAGTCGGAACTTCCGACACTGGGATGTCAGAACTTCCGACACTGGGAAGTCAGGACACAACTCACTGGAACTCCCAGGGCCGGAACTTCCGACTTTGAGGTTGGAACTTCCGACACTGGAAGTTGACAGCAGCCTCTCTAAGTGCTTGTGAAGTGATTTTGTGTCTCTCTTTTGATTTTATTTTTATACTTGAGCACTCTATCCTCTTCAGACCACCTAACTTTGCATCCCTCTTTATAGTACGACATTTCTAAACTCAAAGCTAAAGAAAAGCGATCGAAACACTTCTTCAAGTTTAATTGTCGTCTTTGAAACAATGAATTGAGGGACTTCCTTTGCCTTACTTAATTTCACTATTACTTCCAAGGGACTAAAGCTACGAGTCATCTTCATTGAAATATATTAGTCCCTAAATTAAGTGTCATCAATACCAAAACCCACATTAGGGGACCATTGCACTTTCACTTCCTTGACTACTTTTTCCCCAGTCTTTTTTGAGAGTCAGAAAGGTACTGTTGCTCCAAAGTGCCAATGTGTATGACTGCTATATCTTTGCATCTTTGTTGCCTTAGAACTCAAGTAATAGAGAAGTGCATAGGAACCTCGATCTCTCCTGTTGTCCTCCCACTATAGTATCTATACACTTATCATTGAATTCTCTTTGATGTGCTTTCAATATCATATATCAATTACTCTTGCTTTAGTCTAACTAGTACTCTGAGTTAGTAGATGCATGATAGTGAATTATCATATTCTTGACCCTAGCTTCCCAGTGGTAAAATATAAATAACGATCATGGAATACTCCCGGTAAAATGCTACAATGGTGTTATGTGCACTTGCAGAATCTTTCATATTCTATTTGCACTAACGAACGTCAACACGGAGGCTAGACACGGACTTGCATGGGAGATGTATGTGCTGTCAGTCGAGTCAGGGAGGAAGGCAAAGACGTTGTGCTCGGCAGAGGCTGGACCTGCATCGACATCGGTGTCGTCAATGGGGCATGAAACCCACGTTCTGTCTACAACACAGATTTGGTCGTTGAGCCCCAAAAAGTTACCCCGGCGATTTCTAGATTTGTGCCGCAAAACCTGGGGTGGTCGGTTTCTGAGTTTGGGCCTCGAAACTCAGGTTGGCGGGTTTGCTGGTTTGGGCCTCAAAACACGACGGAGGTTCCGATGCGGAAGGAGATGGCACGTGGTGGCACCACAAGGCTTGCATCAAGGCCAAGCTAGCGTTGAGAAGGCTCATGTGCGTCGGGACGACACATGGTAGCATCGGGAGGCTTGCGTTACGGCGAAGCGACCAGAAGGTGTGTGACCGTCGATGAAGAATCCTAACAGAGTTGGACTAGAATGCCCGTGAGCTAGCTAGTTTTCTCTATGTATCTTGGGGTAGACAGGGTATTATTTAATAGTCTATAAATAAGGGATGACACCCCTCATCCCTCCATATCTCTTCAATTGTTATTTTTCAGCCAAACATTCATCTGTTAGGGCTTCTCTCTTTGTAGTTGTTGTTGAGATTCGTAGAGACGACAATCTTTCCTTTGTGTACTTCGATTTTAGGAAAGGAGACCATAATCTCCTTGTCTCCTCGTTGGAGATTTTGCTGAAATCTTTTGTTCGCGTTTTGTTCTTCGCGTTCTTCATTTTCTCCTCTCCAGTTCTTTACGAGATCTTTTGATTCAAGAGATGAATTGAAATTCTGTTTGAACTATATTGTGCTATGCCATGAGAGACATCTTTCCACCGAAGGATTTTCTCCAATTCCTCATGAGCACATAGATCGGGCGGATTTCGTTTTGAATCTTGTTTTGCTTTCCCTCCACCGAATTTCTTTGATTCATCAATTTGCACTTAGGTTCGAGCCATGATCACGTAGGAGTAGTTCACTAACCTTGTGATCCCTTGTGCTAAGTTTGAGCCAGAGTGCTCGAGATTTGAAGGAGATCAGGTCGAATAGGTGTAAGAACAGTGTTGCGTCGAGGGCATCGCACATACCTGTTCTTGGCATCAGACACGTCCAACGCTTGCCTGCGCAACCCAATTCTGCACGTGGCATTGGGCGCTCCTGCCAGGGGGCTTCCGATGCTGCATCGTACGCTGAAGGTTCACTGTTCATGTGTCCAATGCCTATCTAGTAAGGTTCCAAATAGGACAGTTTCACTTTGGACGCGTCCGATGGTTGGGCATCGGACGCACGGTGAGTCCGATGCTCTCTGAAGCTGCGTAGTCCTTTTGCGTTCGACTTCCGCTTTGTGTTCCGTCCTTTGCGTTGGATTCCTGACTTTCGTGCTCTACAGAAATCGGGCTTCCCACTTTAAAAAAATATCCTAAATTCCTCTCGTGTTACTTGGGGAGATTGAGGTAGCCTCACGTTTGTATCTTTACTTCAAACCACCATTTGTATCATTGTGATAGATGGAGCTAACCAAACACGGTAAATTTTGACTTGTTGAAGTATAGAAGACTATGCACATATGTTATATATTCTTATAAAAAAGTGTAATTCTACATTCATTGCTTGTTTGAAACATCTTAATCTTAATTTCATAAAATTGTAATAGAAAAACATATAAACAGGAAAAAAAGTCCTCATAGCTTCACTAGCCATTTTGCATATACATATCCACTGGGTACAGCAAACCTAAACTCGTGCCCGCTAAGAAAAAACATGCCCGTTAAAAAACTCATACTCGTTGACGAGTACAAATAGACACACATACCCATACGGAGACCGTATCATGTACCAGCACAAATACCCATACTGAGAGCGTATCAGGCACCAACGGGTCCATGTTTGATATACTACAGGCTTCACCCGTGTGGTGCATGCCCCTGCTTTGCCTTGATTTTTATAGAGTATGCGTAGCTTCAGTTGTGTAAGGCTTCGCGAGGTGGGACTAAATGTGCTTGCAACTTGTTGCTGCCTCTGAAGTGGTAGTTTGAGTTTGAAGAGAAAACTATTTCAGCTGTTAGGCCCAATAGAAGTCCATAACAGGAACGGAGAAGTTTGGCCTCCAAGCAATAGCGGCTTGTTTTTTTTGTCTTTCAATTTATATTTGCTTTTTTCTCTACATTGTTGAATATTTCTCTATGTGAAAGTTTTTAAATATATTTAGTGAGCATATAAAATGTTAATACAAGATCTAAAGACTAAAAGATTGTTTAAAATAAACATGTCTTTATCAAACTATTTGGGATGAGAAAACCATCATATATTCATATGTGACTCTAAATGGATCAATCTATAGATTTTGCAAGATGGATAGTAGCACATAGATTTTATTCATCAAAATAAATAATCCATGAGCTAATTAAAGCATGACATAGTAGCAATCATCCAAACAACCATGCAATTGGCTAGTAAATATGATGGGCTCATAAACATCAACCTTTTACAAGATGGATTCACCACAACTTGGATGTCTTCCTCAAAATCCAATTGAAAAGTGCTCTCTAAAATGGAGAAACAATTACAATGACAATGTAGCCATGCAAAACACTCTAAAGCTACAAAATCGAAGGAGTTGAGGCTTTTTATTACTAACCTTAAAGGAAGAAGATCATGCACATGCTTGAAAAAACAAGATCCACATTGAGCATTTTGGTGATAAATGGCGCAACAATGGAGTGAGGGTGGGGGGGAAACGCTGCTCTGCTTGTGGAGCTCGAGCCGGGAGAGAGCAGGGGGAAGGAAATGACCTTTTATACACGATCTATCACTGGCGGTTTAAAACCAAACCACCAGTAATACCATAATATCGGTTTAAAACCAAACCGCGAGTGATACCCTAATATCACTGGCGGTTTGAGCTACGAACCGCTAGTGATGCTTCACTGGCGGTTTGAGCCACCAACCGCCACTGTTAGCTATCTTCACTGACGGTTTGTGACATCCCTCAATCATTGTCTGGTTTTCAATCTTCAAACCACCAGTGAACAAACATCAGTGGCGGTTGAATAGAAACCGCTAGTGATATACCAGCAGTGAATGTCATTTCTGTAGTAGTGCTAGTTGTGAAATTTAGGATATATTGTATCGTGATTTAAGCTACTATTCTATGATGGAACAGGCTTAAAACCCCCATGGATTTTGTAGAGAAGGTAACACATACTCATACCCTGATAGGATAAAAACCCATCGGATTCCGAGTATTAAGTATTCATTGTCATCTTTAATTTTGCACCCTATGATGTTATTGTCAAATACTATTTTTTTATGTTTACAATTTTTTTTGTCCCGGTGCAACGAATGGACATGTTTTGCTAGTGAACAATAAATCTGGAACGCTGGCTCCTCGTGACAACCAGAGAGGTATTATATCGGAACAACCGGCTCGCAGTGGGAGCTCCCGGCTTGCGCCGGTGCGCCCGATCCGGTGCTTAGCGTGGAGTCGAGTCGAGTCGAGGCGTTGCAACTCGTGCTTCTGCCGGAACTGCCGGATGAACTGCTCCGCCCCGCGCGTTTTCCCCTTCCACCGCGTTTTAGCTCAAACTCTGCCATCGGCGGTCCACGCGCCAGCGCCTGTCTCCGCGGTGACCACACTGCCACGGCCGGAGCAGCTGGCGGTGGTGACGGCATGGGTTCCTGCGCATGGCGCCTCTGATCCTGGCCGCCCAGCGCGCACCTTCGGCCCGTGGACTTCACCACGTACCCCTGCCGCGTGCCGCCGTTCCATCCCGGACATGGATCGAAATCGAAATCGCTGCTATGGTCAGGTTGCACGGCCAATTGGTACGGTGCTTGGTGATCAGGTGCCGCCCCGCTCACCTGCCGTTCCTCTGCTTCCGCGCTCTACGGAGGGGTGCGTGGAGAAGAACATGGTGGAGATGGACCGGATGCGGATACGGTCGAGGACGACGCGCTGCGGCTGCGGCCGCGGCAGAGCCTGCGCGTCGACGCCGCACGTGACCGCGATTGCGGCCACGAGCACGTTCAACAAGAGGAAGCACGCCACCTGACGGGGCTGAGCCACCGCGTCAGGCACTACTCCAGTAGTGCCATCTGATCTACGCGTAAAGCATCGGATGCCAAAACAATAAAGTTTCCATTGGATGGATCAGCTGTCACTTTTGTTTGTTCCTCGCGTCTTTCTTTACCCCATGCATGCATGTGCAGTTCGTGCAAGTGAATTCGGTTCCATTAATTTTTTTCTAGCCGCAGCTGCAGCCTGCGAGAAGATTCGGGAGGGATTATACAATGAATGGTTCACCCTGCTATACAATGTGTACTATCTATCTACTCCCTCCATCCCAAATTATAAGGCATTCCAAGAATCTTGGAGAGTCAAAATTTTCTAACTTTGACCAAATTTATACAATAAGATAATAATATTTATGATGTCAATTAAGTATAATTAGATTCTTCATTAGTTATATTTTCATAATATGCATATTGGATATTATAAATGTTTGTGTTTCTCTTTATAATTTTGGTCAAAGTTAAAAAAGTTTGACTCTCCAAGATTCTTGGAATGTTTTATAATTTGGAATGACGGGAGTACATGTTTTGTTGACTGGATGCAAGGTACTTGCTAGTAGATCAGATTGTTGTAAAATACTCCGTATTAATTATTTCAGGTCCGAAACATGGGGGCTACGCTAAAAGAGTTAGTAGTAGGGCACACAATGTACATTAATCCACATGATTTACTTTCAATGTGTTGCAACGGAATATATAATTTGGTACATGGTGCTCATGACAACAACAATAATAATAAGCTAGCTATTTAAATCAAATAAATTTAAGGGCGTACCGTGTAATAAATGTTAATGCAATAGAACATTGATTCTATGTTCAAATTTGATAACTTAATAAATTAATATTGTTGTATCTGTTCTGAGTTTTAAATGTGGAAAATTTATAATAACCTAATACTCTCTCTGTCCACGAAAGAAATCAATTTCTAGAGTTGTCTTAAGTCAAACTTTTTAAACTTTGATCAAATTTTTAGAAAAAAACTATCAAGATTGATGGTGTCAAATTTACATCATTAGATATATATATATATATATATATTTACGAATATATTTTCATAATGTGCCCATTTTATATCATAGATGTTATTACTCTTTTCTGTAAAGTTTAAAAAGTTTGACTGACACGGATTCTAAAAATTGATTTTTTCATGGATAAAGGGAGTAGACTATTGTGTGTATCCGTTGTGAGTTTGAGATGTGGAAAAACAAGCCTATACGCTCGCACGCACATGTGATGCAAACTGACAAGGACGACAACACAACTGATGCGACACAAATAAGATTTTGTAGCTACAGCTTTAAAGTGAGAGGCACTACAGGAAACCTAGGCTTTGCCGAGTGCCTGAGGTTTTGCCGAGTGCCAAATTTCAGGCACTGGGCAAAGAGTCTCTTTGCCGACTGTCGACCACGTGGCACTCGGCAAAGCGCAAACACTAGGTTGCCGAATGCCAACCTGGCAGCACTCGGCAAAGAGCCCCTCTTTGCCGAGTGCCAGCCACGTGACACTCGGCAAAGCACGTGGCCCGAACTGTGCCACGTGGTCGGGTCTTTGCCGACTGCCAGCCACGTGGCACTCGGCAAAGAATGCTTTGCCTAGTGTTTTTTTTGACACTCGGCAAAGCCAGTTTTTAAATTACATTTTGAATCAGTAAATTAATCCAAATGAAAAAGATTTTAACTACAAAGTTGGTTAACTTATCAAGATGAACAATTTTTGTTTTGGAACTTAAAATAAATTCGTTCACAAATCTTATATCTCTCTCCGGTAGTTTATAAAACTACAAGAGTGATATATAATGTTCGTGAATAATATTAGAACCACAATGTCGGATGCACAAATGGTCAAACAACCAAAATAAATTTTGTACATCTTGATAAGTAATGAAAGTTTGTAGTTGATAACTTTTTAATTTGAAGTCATCTAGTTATGCAAAACTGCGTTCGAATTCGAAAAATTTAAAATTTAAATTTTTTAAAATACCTCGGATGGAGAAATGACCAAAATGAAAGTTGTAGATCTCAAAAAGTTATGAAACTTTGGTGTTGACAACCTTTTGATTTGAAATCATCTTGTCAACGAAAACTATGTTTCAAATTGTCAAATTTGAAATTCAAATTTTTATAAACGACCTCAGATGGAAAAACTACCAAAATAAAAGTTGTAGATCTCAAAAAGTTAGAAAACTTTATAGTTGACAACTTTTTGATTTGAATTCGTTTATGGCTCAAATAAGCAAGTTACACTCGATTTAGTATAATATATAGGTAACCGAAATGAAGATGAAACGTATATGTGTGTAGTGCAGTGGTAGAGGAGGCTTCGCGTGAACGAGAGGTTGTGAGTTCAAATCATGCTGACTGTGTGAGAGAAAATTGCACGAAAATTGCGCTGCCTAGTGCCCCCCCCCCCCCGCCAATTTAATTAAAGTTTTTCTCTATTTTTTTGGATTTTTTTTCGTTTTTTCGAGTGCCAAATATTGCCGAGTGCTGCCAGCACTCGGCAAAGTCTGATTCTGCTGTACTGAGGTGAGAACGAAGAATAACAGAGACTAGCACTACCAGAAACCGGATATTTCGTGAGAGTGCAAAACATGTCACGAAATATGGTTTTACTCTCACGAAAATACTACGTGAGAGTACACCGTCACGCATGTACACTCACGATAATAGACTCATGAAAATCACATTTTCATGAGAGTTCACCGCCACGAATTATTTTCGTGGCGGGAGTCCGTGACGGACACTCTCATGAAAATAATGTTGCCACCAGGTTTCCATCTGTATTTTCATGACGGTTTTTTGTGGTATTTCGTGAGAGTTCACCTTCACTAATGGAATTCGTGAGAGTTTGGTATTTCATGAGAGTTCACCTTCACGAATAGATTTCGTGAGATTTTGATATTTCATGAGAGTTCACCTTCACGAATGGATTTCGTGAGATTTTGATATTTCATGAGAGTTCACCTTCACGAATGGATTTTGGGAGAGTTTAATATTTCCTGAGAGTCACCGTCATGGAATGGATTTTGTGAGAGTCAACCATCATGAAATAAATTCCAGTAACTCACAGGAAATATTATATTTCATGAGAGTGCACCACCATGAAAATATGACCAGGCCATCATAAAAGTATGCTTTCCTGAGTCAAAACTGTCATGAAAATTACCCCAACAGGAGCATCTCAAACCAATTTCCAAATGATACATATGATCCAAATGCCAACCCAACACACATAAAATTAAAATTCCAATATATCCATATATGCGTCTGATTGCATTCGCAATATATTACAACTCCATTCAGTGTCCAACCATTACACTGCAAAGCTGCTAGCTCATAATCCTAAACATCCATTGTTCCAGCATATAGTCTAACCATCCAATATAACAAGTTTCAGCACATACATATACTTACTACAACACCAAAAGAAGCATAAAGTTCCAGCACATGCACATACTTACTCCATCCAAGTGTTTGAAGCAAGGGCAAGGATGGCTGGTTAGCAAAAGAAGCCAAAAGGTTAGCAATGGTCAGGTTTCAGTCACATCCATTGCATAAGTTATTAGTAATATCAGCCCTCATTGTTATCACTGACATCCTCATCTTCATGGTTGTTGCTTATGTCGTCGTCATCTTCACCGCCCCTCGAATCATCACAACCATCATCATCTTCATCAAAGTCATCATAGATACTGTTGTCATCATCATAGCTGTTACTGTCATCCCTCTCATTGTAGTCATCGTCGTCATCATCAGTCACTATGTCATTGGCATCGCTAAGCATTTCGAGTGGGTGAGTGGCAGCATGTGATGATGCAGAAACCTAAAAAAAGATCAAGTACATTTGAAATGTTTTGTTAGATTTACACTCCACTTCCATTTTCTTTAATATTGTCATATTCATAGGCTTCCATTTCAGTAGTATAAACCTACAGCAATCACCTACCAGATGCAATTTAAAAACTATTTCTAGATTATGATCCTTGACTTATAAATTTTATAGAAACAACAAAGTTGCAATTTTGGTGCCCTTCCCTATCTTCCAGCTAATTTAGTCAATCTGAACTTGGTCATTTGGGCAAATCAAGAGACCCAAGGAACTTAGCATCAAGTATTGGGTTATACAATGGGCTCATTTTTTTTTCTAATTTACCTGATGACGACGATCTTCAAGATTTGCTAGACGGTCCATTAGATCAGCAGGTGGTTGCATATTAATATCTTCAAAAATTCTCTGAAAATTTTAATTATAAGAACATGAGAAGGTATTGTTTGTTACCAGCAGGTGGTTGCATATGATCAATAAGTTGTTGAATGAAAAGGTATTGTTTATTACTAGCATAAGCTCACGATTAACACCATTTTCCTCAATGAGAATCTCATTATTCTCATTCAATTTCTTATTTGTTCTTTCCAAGGCATAATTCCTCTCCTTCAACTGCTCATATTCATCTACCATGTTTTGATAAGCAGTGGTGCTTGCTGAAGAACGATTCACAACCGGACATAGTCTCTTTGCCGAGTGCCTTAGGCACTCGGCAAAGCTCTTTTTGCACTCGGCAAAGGCTTTGCCGAGTGCAGCTCTCGGCAAAGGCCACACGGCAAAAAATGGATCGGCAAAGGGCTCTTTGCCGAGAGCCTTTTATCGGGCGCTCGGCAAAGTCTTTGCCGAGTGATGAGGTGGCTCTCGGCAAAGAAAAAAACAAAAAAAATCCAAAAAAATAAGGAAATTTTTTTATTAAATCGGGGGAAGGGCCCACAGGGCAGCGCCCACATGTCTCCCTTGAGATCGCAAGTTCTAGTATTTTTCACGCAATTTTCTCTCACGCAGTCAGCAGGATTCGAACTCACGACCTCTCGTTCACGCGAAGCCTCCTCTACCACTACACTACACATATACGTTCCATCTCCGTTTCGGTTACCCATATATTATACTAAAACGAGTGTAACTTGCTTATTCGAGGCCCTAACCGAATTCAAATAAAAAAGTTGTCAACTACAAAGTTTTCTAACTTTTCGAGACCTACAATTTTTATTTTGGTAGTTTTTCCATCTGAGGTCGTTTATAAAAATTTGAATTTCAAATTTGACAATTTAAAACGCAGTTTTCATTGACAAGATGATTTCAAATCAAAAAGTTGTCAACACCAAAGTTTCATAACTTTTCGAGATCTACAACTTTTATTTTGGCCATTTATCCATCTGAGGTATTTTTAAAAATTTGAATTTTAAATTTTTCAAATTCGAACGTAGTTTTGCATAACTAGATGACTTCAAATTAAAAAATTATCAACTACAAACTTTCATAATTTGTCAAGATCTACAAAGTTTATTTTGGTTGTTTACCCATTTATACATCCAAAATTATGGTTCTAATATTATTCACAAACATTATATATCACTCTTGTAGTTTCGTAAACTACCAGAGAGACATGTAAGATTTATGAACAAATTTATTTTAAATTTGTCAAATGAAGAAATGACCAAAATAAAAATTGTTCATCTTGATAAGTTAAACAACTTTTTAGTTGAAAGTTTTTTTATTTGGATTAATTTACTGCTTCAAAATGTGATTTGAAAATTAGCTTTGCCGAGTGTCAAAAAAAAACTCTCGGCAAAGAGCTCTTTGCCGAGAGCCAATAAAAAAACTCTCGGCAAAGTGCTCGGCAAAGAATTTCTTTGCCGAGAGCAAAAAAAAACACTCGGCAAAGAAATCTTTGCCGAGAGTTTTTTTTTGGCTCTCGGCAAAGAATTTCTTTGTCGAGAGTTTTTTATTCGGCCCTCGGCAAATAGCTCTTTGCCGAGAGCCCGAAAAAAAACTCTCGGCAAAGAGTGCGGCGCTCGGCAAAGTGAGTTTTTCCGGTAGTGATTGGATTTAGCTGTAGCAGCAAGTGCTTGCTTATCCACACAACCATCACCTATTGGCACTCTGCCATGGGCCATTCCACGTTCCATGACATACAATGCTTGTACATCAAGATCTTTTGAATTCTCAGGTAGTTGTGTTCTTATACTGTAGTTAGCCTGAAACAAAATATTAAGCATTGATATGTAGTAAGAAAGCACATACTTGCCTTCCTCGACCTTCTAGATTGTTTAGGGCTAAAATAAACTAGTAAATACTAGACAATGTATTTTCTGTAGTTTTTTAGTTATGACTCTCCATACAGCCTACAACCTCAAATTCATATCAGATTCACATATGTACAAACCTTCTAGATTCTGGAGGCAATAGTTCATGGATTAATTCTAAGTTCGCTTCAAAGTGTCCAATTGACATGTTATACTGTGCTTTCAATGCCAGCAAGCGTGCCATAGCAGATAGGGATGAGTGTGATGTATTCTCATGTACTAATTGATCAACGTTCTCTACCATCCTATAAAAAGCTCGAGCATAGGCAGGTGGCTGCTCATCAATTGGTGGTGGATGGTCACCAACTAGGCTGGCCAACATTTCATCCATGTGGTCAGTTTCATGTAAACTCTCATCATGTCCACCTTCAAGATTGGTACCGGCAAGTCCCTCACCATGTGCTGTCCATATTCTATAGTCTTCCTTAAAGCCAACTCTACACAAGTGCATCTCTACTGTTAACCTATTGTGCCTAACACAATTGCGACATACTGCACAAGGACACTTAATGGTGTCGTCTTCCACCACATTAGGCATAGAGAAGGCACGATCCAAAAATTGGTTGGTATTTTCTATCCAATCATTAGAGGGGGGCAGTGCACGAGACCAACCAGTGTACATCCAATCACGTTCCGTCATTCCTTTTGTTCTGGTTTTATTAAAAAAAATTAATTTTAGATGAAAAACAAATTCACACAGCCATCGAATAAAGAAGAACAATATTTTCTATAGATTTAATAAATAATCCAATATAATCAAATCATGATGTTTGCATATATACAGATACAACAGTGTCAACATTACTTTTTTACAGATTCACTATACAATCAAACGTCAGGGCATCTAATATAAGTAAGACAGAAAACTTATTTCTTGGTACATATAGATCAATGCAAAATTAATAATGAACACAATATAGCCCCAGTTAAGTTCAGATGTAAGGCAAATATCAGATCTTGCAAAATTGATACTAGACATAATATATTTTATATAATTCCACCTAAGTTCTATGCAACAATTAGCAAAACACAGTGTGAAATGCATCAAACATCCTCATGTGAGTAGAGCGCACCACAGAAAATTTTAGTAAAAGATGAAGGTTTATTACCTCACTCCGATTGGAAGTAGGAAGCACAGATCTGTACAGGACAGGACCCTGTCTCCTCAAGCTCGGTTCCGCGTCGCTGCTGCGTTCTCCTCCAAGCCTAGCTCCGCGTCGCTACTGCCTTCTCCTCAAAGCTTTGACGGAGGCAAGGGTGGACGGCAGACTGGCCCAGGTACCACTACCAAGGCACGGAAAGGATTTGCACGCTCAGGATAAAAATCATTGCTACCAGCATGCATATAATATTAAATAAATACTACCACTACTTAAAACACTAAGAAGTGTATCAGATTGGATCGGACCTAGGGGCGGTGATGCCTTGCAAGAAGAGGGCTGCCGCTGGGCGATGGCAGTGGCTGCCGGAGAGGGCGGCGTGGCTCTTGCCAGGCGTCGACGGCGTCCGGAGAGGGCGGCGTGGCTCCTGCGAGGCGTCGACGGCGTCCGGAGAGGGCGGCGTGGCTCTTGCCAGGCGTCGACGGCGTCCGGAGAGGGCGGCGTGGCTCCTGCGAGGCGTCGACGGCGTCCGGAGAGGGCGGCGTGGCTGCCGGCTAGGTCAGCGGCGGCGGGGGCACCACAGCCATGCGTACGACATTGGGTTTTTTTTTTCTTGCGATTGGGTCTGGGTGAAGCGCAACTGGATAAGGTTTGTGGGGTGGGAGAGTACCGGGTTGTATATTGGGCCAAAAAAAAGCGTGGCCACATGCTGGCTATTTTGGTCCTAGGCGCGAACGCCAAACCAAGCGCGGGTTGTGCCGCGAACGCGGTTTTATGTGCCAAAACGAGGTATACAGTTATTTTCATGAGAGTTCATCATCATGAAAATTATAATTTTCATGACGGAATCAAATCACTCTCATGAAAATAAATTTTCGTGGCGGGATTTGCATTACTCTCATGAAAATGGTTGTTTCGTGAGAGTGTGTTTTCAACTCTCACAAAAAATTACTCCTCTCACGAAATTTCCATTTTCTAGTAGTGTAGAGAGCGAAATAGTGGGGGAGAAATTTTCACTATACTATGCGTCATGACTCACAAAAGGGAGAATCCTTGTATTGTCTAATAATGTGAATAGAGTGACACGTGGCACCACGTACTACGCTATGTTCTTAACTAATAAGAACTCTAAACGAGTTTGTTGTTTAGTAAATTTGATTTCCGGCCAATTTGAATTGGAGCATGTTTGTTTGAAAAATTATGGAGACATATATATTAAACAATTAATCATATAGACTAGTACGTGGCGACATCTTCTACGCCACAGCTAGCTAGTACACAATCACATTGAAATTCAAATATATATCGATCTGTAATTGTTGTGATGAGCAAACAAAAATCAAACCCTCTACATGCACATTGAGCAAACAAACCAAAACGATTGATCCCACCGACGACCGGAGAGCTACTGCTGCGCGGTGGGCGACGGCGGTGCTGCGGCGGAGCCGCGGCGGAGCGTGCGGGTGTAGTTGATGATGGAGTTGAGGCGCTCCAGCTTGAGATCCTCCCGGAACCTCCGGATGAACGACTCGGCCCGCGCGTTCAGCGCCGCCTTCCCCTCGTAGAGTGCCGCCTCCGTTTCCCGCCTGCACGCAGACGCAGGTGCGCGCTGCATCCGCGGCATGGCTGTTTCCGCCAGCTTCTCCTCCCCCTCCTGGCTCTCGACGGCCGCACTTTCCTTTGCTTCGTCGGCGGTGACAACGTCTGCTGACGGCGGCGGCTGCTGCTGCTGCAACACCAGACCACCGCTGGCGGCCTCGTCGTCCGAGCAGGTGGACATGCTGTCTTGTCCCGCCGCTTCCGCCTCTTCCTTGGCGATCTCGGACGACGATGCACATGCACCGTCGTCTGCATCAGGAGCTGCTAGTACCGCCGCCGCAACAGGTGATCTCGCTGGTTCGGCAATGGCTGGTCGGAGCTGCTGCTGCTCCAGGAGCTCCTCTGCTTCGAGTTCCAGTTCGGGGGACGACGTGCGGCTGTCGTTGTAGTACCCGTCCATTTCTTCCCTGGGGACGGCGGGGTGGACGGAGGAGAACATGGAGAAGGAGCGGAGCCGGTCGAGGACCACGGACGACGCGCTGCGGCAGAGCCGCCGCGTGGACGCCGCCGCGCGGCCACCTTGGTGGTGGTGGTGGTGCCCGCGGGAGGTGACCACGATGGCGCCGATGAGCACGTTGACGAAGAGGAAGAACGCCGCGCCGGGGCTTATCCAAGACCACAGCGGCCACCCGGCGGACAAGTACGTCTCCACTGCCATTATTGACCGGTGGCGGTGAGCAGCCGCTCCTGGACTGGATGTTTGTGTAGTCTCTCCTAGCTGAGCTCGTCGTCGTCGCTGAGTTTAATTTGTTGCGCTTAGCTAAACTCGAACGCTCTGCAAGCAACTGCAATGATCGATCTGCACACCGCTCAAGTGATGGGAGCATCATATATACTACTGCAATACCGAGAGTTAGAGGCACGTACACATTGATGTTGCTGTCGAGCTGTCTACATATAATAAGAGAAAAGGTAAAGCATGTGCAAAGCTTGTGGCCATATCGTCGTGTGTCTCTGTGCTCGTCTACGCGTACAAAAGCCCTGGTTGTTCGCAGAAAGATGCATGGATACCGCACGTTGCTTTATAGTAATAATTTATTACTTCCGCATCGTGCATGTGTAGTTCGTGCAAGTGGGAGGAGCGGATCGACGAATTGACTCCATTCTTTTTGCCCTAGCTGCAGCTTGCAAAGAAGATTCGACCCGAGATTAACGACAACGGTTAATTTAGCCTGCGTGTTTATCGTTATTTACTGGCTTTTATTTGGATGCGTTAGACAAAGCAATGGTTGTCATGCATGATACTATATGTTCTCTGTCTTTACCTAATTATTAGTGGATTCGTCGCAAGGAATAATCCTTTTTATTATTTTGTGTTGCTTTTTCTTTCTCTATACTATATATATACCCATGCAGGTCAGTAGTGTTGCTGATGCATATGCTTAGTCCCTAAGCATAGGAAGGATATACAGCCGAAATGTGGTCACAATAATCTCGTTCCTTTAATTTCTTTTGTTCGGGTCACGTCACCTTGCTTTTGTTAGTTATTTATTAGTAATATTTTGATGGTCAGTTCCTTCTCTCGTATGAACGGTTACAGATGGGCTTGTCTAGTTGAAACTTGTGTGTTTTTAAAGTAGCCAACACATGGGTGTTTTTTGTCAAAAAAAACACATGAATTTCTGGAGCTAAAAAACCATGTGTTTTTTTTTTGACACTTAACACCCAAATTTGGGCTGACTAGGAAACACAAGGGACACAATATATTCATGTGTTTTTTTCTTAACTAGCACACGAACTTGACCTAGACAGAAAAACATGTGTTTTACAAGAAAGCAGCACACAAAATTTGTCTCTCTACATGTCGTAATTGACCTCTGTTTGAATTATAATCAGAGTGTAATTATGTAAGTGATTCCAGAGACCGATTACAAGAGACAACTCCCAACTCTGGTACAAAACGTCATCTTTCATCTAACACAACCACAGATAATAGAATACAATTTATATCAAAAGAGGGGCAATTAACAATATTTTAAACAACAAATTTTCTTCCACGTTGGTTCCCCTTCTGCAATGGCAGAAAACATGACAGATAATATAATTCATGGTGCCAAACACACTAAGACAAATAAAAATATATTGTAAATTACAAAATAATAATAATAAAATTGCTCATTTTAACTAGTGCAATTTCTAGTACTAAACAAGAATGCAATATCAGATCTTGTTAGTTTACTTGTAAAATAAGATCCTTCACAAGTAAATAGAGCGACATTGCTACGTCTAATACAAACCTGATAGTAGCTGTTACCTGAAATTATCAACCAAACAGAACATTGCAGGTACAAAGAGGATTAGGAGAAACTAGGGAACAAAAATCAAAGAGCGTCATTGTACCTCCTTTAGAAGAGTTCTTATGGCGTCAGGAGCCAACTACAGGATTACAGGTACAAGGAGGAATTGGGAAAAATCACAAATCAGCAGCCTCACCGGACATCTGTTGAGAGAGCTCCTTTGGTGTCAGGGTTAGAAACAGAGGAGCTTTCCGGTCAATCATCAACCCACATCTGTTTAGAAATTGAAGAGTAAGATTCTGATAAGCAGCCGTAGGAAAGTAATCCAGTAATGTCTCCAGCTAAATAAAAAATAAGAAAAAGGGTAAGTCCCAGCGTTTTCATTGGCACAGTTCACATTCACTCACTCATAAATGTGGAGCTTTCCGTTGGCAACAACTTGCTATCTTGGTGTGGGGCTGACTCTACTAGCCTCCTCACGGGTCGGTGGCTGGCTACAGACTTGCGGTCATAGATGTGGAGCTGTGGAGGCCCGTTACAGATGTGGAGCTGTGGAGGCCAGAAACGGGGACAGGTGTAGTCCTGCGAGCTTCGGATGAGGCAACGACATATGGTATATGTTGATATAAGCCGACTCACAATTATTATAAATGGTGCTTCTATCCCTCATCATAATTAACATATTAAAATTTTATTTTGTATGCAAATACAAGGACAAAATATGGTATATGTTGGCACAAAACAGAGTTAACATATTATAATTTTTCTATAGAAAGAAAATGACAAAAATGTGGTATGTTAGCACAAATCACAACTAACAGAATATAATGAAAGGAACGTGATGCCTAAGAGGGGGGGGGTGAATTAGGCAACTAAAAACTTCTACTCTAAACTATGGCCTCTAATTTCCACCTAAGCAAAACCTATGCAAGAAAGTGCAACTAAGGTTTTGCTAAGTGTGTTTTGCTATCTCTACCGCAAAAGGAGTTATGCTACCTAGTTTCCAAACCTATCAACTAGCATATCAAGCTATGAAAGGTAAAGTACATGAACTAGATAGCAATATAAATGCGGAAGCTAAAGATGAGATAGAGATGCAAACTCCCGTCGACGACTCCGGTATTTTTACCGAGGTATCGAGAAGCGCGCAAGCTTCCCCCTAGTCCTCGTTGGAGCCCCTCGCAAGGAATCCCTCGCAGGGCCAAGCTCCGGTCGGGTAACTCCGTGGATAGCTCCGAGCCTTCCCCACGCGCAAGTGGGTCTCCGGTTAAGCCACTCGTGGCAAAGCCTCTCCCGGATGCTCCCCGCCGTCTTCACTATCAAGCTTCCGGCCGAAGCGCCGCGGCCTTGTTCCCTTCGGTACACGGAGGCGGCCACACCAACAAAACGCAGTTGGTGTGATCTCGCAAGACTTACAAGCCCCACCGATGTACAACCACGGTGCGCGCAAGCACCGGTAGATACGAGGTTTTCAACCTCACTAAACACAGGAGCCTAACACCTAGAGCAAGCGCAAAGCGGTGGTCTAACTAGCCTAAGTACTTCGCGCAAAGCACCTACACTAATCACCTAGTGTATTCACTAAGCACTTTGGGGCTAGAGCACTTGAATATGTGTCTATGCACTATGATCACTTCCTTGAGCTCCAACCTACTTGTTTTGGCCGGCCATGGGGGTATTATATAGAGCCCCAAGCAAATAGAGCCGTGGGCAAAGAGATGCACTCGTCAGGCATCGACCGGACGCACTCACGTCCTGACCGGACGCGTCGGTCCCTCCAACGGCTAGTTGGCCGCCAGCTCAAACACTGACCGGGACTCTGACAAGCGTCCGGTCGCATACGATCGGACGCGTCCGTCGCGTCTCGAGCTTCTGGAACCTCTCTGTTTCCGATCGGACGCTCCTGAGCTCCAGCGTCCGGTCGACCGCCATAGCGTCCGGTCGCTACTGCCACGCTGAGGAACAGTACCATCGGACCGTCCGGTCAAGCGGCGCAGCGTCCGATCGCGTCGACGTGGCCATGACAAGCTGGGTGAACTGACCGGACGCATCCAGGCCAGCGTCCGGTCACTGCGTGAGCAGCGTCCGGTCACACCAACTTCTTCGTTTCTTCGCGATTTCTTGCGCCGACTTGGTTCCGTTCTTGTGCCTTGGACTTTGCTTGATCTTGAGAGTCTTCTACTGAGCTTCTACTGTCTTTCTTGAGGTGTTGATCATCAGATCACCACTTAGCCTTTGTCCAAGCCACAATTGCACCCTATTGAACTACAAAACAAACACTTGCAAACACATTAGTCAATTTGGTTATGTTGTTCATCAAACACAAAATCCGAAGTTAAATGGTCCGAGGTCCATTTTCCTTACAATCTCCCCCTTTTTGGTGATTGATGACAACACGACCAAAACAAGCAGATAATGGATACAAAATTTAAAATGCAATCTACTTGCTAGGATGCAATACAAAGGCAAGATCATATGATGATTAGAAGATATCAAAATGAAATACATTTCTTCTAGCATATCTTGCCTTGCCAAAGAGTTCCTCTTTGTGACTTTTATGGATTAAGACTCCCCCTAACTCCATAAATCACTTCCTCCCTATTTGAACCATTCCCATGAAAATAACCATAGAATTTTTGAAAATTTGATTTTGGGTTATTTTGTTTGTTTTAGTTTGGCTGTGATTTTGGTCCCTACACATTCTCCCCCTTTGGAATCAAACACCGAAAAGGAAGACATTAAAGCTCTAGAGAGGAAACATTATACAAGCTAAACTCCCCCTAAATATATGCATACATATGATGTAAGACTAAAACGTATTCATAACAGCAAAATAAAAGCATAGAGGAGTTTAAACTATATAATGCATGGAGAAAGCATATATAGTATCAATTGAAATCAACATAAGGTTATCGGTTTAGGAATACCAAATGTAGATACCAAATGAAATCTCATCACGTATTGATGCTTGTCTCCGGGAACTCCATTTTCCTTGCAATGAGACTACTACACACATGATAATCTTGAAAGTAGTGTTAGTCTCAAGCTTCCAACTTGTAGAGTAAACTCCCCTAAAAGTGTGCATACAAGTTGGATACTTGTAGGAGTCATGCACATTGACTTGTAAGGTCAAACTACCATTTTCGATATTGACATCACAAGAAGTGTGAAAATCAATTGAAGATGGTAATTAGGGTAGTTTATTTACAACTTGGACTTTGGCACATATAAGATAATTAGAAAGTAAAAGAAGCTATGTGCCGTGCTTCTAACCAATTAAGCTCATGTAGAATTGCTCTAAAAATATGAGTTAACCAAGCAAAACTACCATATGATAAGCCTATATTTGCATGACTAAAGATATGAATGTATTAATGCAAACATAGGCAATGAGAGTAACTAGATGCTAAAATATACCAATTGAAAATATATACCATGAAAATAAATGCGATAATTTAAATCTAGTTACCTAACATGGGAAGGGGAACTTAGGTACATAGTACTTACTAACATACTTGGCAATGGCATGATCAATGTGATGCACCCCATGATATGCACCCAAAACTTTGCCAAGTCTCCAAGTTCCCCGTTGACCACTTGACTACTTACTTCCCTTTCGGGACCCAAACCTTTTTGGTGCTCTTCATGGTGGAGATGATGTCCTTTGGCACCCAAATGCGTTTGGGCCCCATTGTTGGCTTGCTTGTTACCTTGATGGCCACCACCTTGTCATTCTTTTCTTCTTCAAAAGATAAGGTGTGGAGGCCTTCTTGTTGACCTTGTTGGTGTAGGTGTTGGAGAGCTTGCTTGTTTGCTTTTTGTTTTTCTCTTTCTTCTTTTCTCCCCACGCTTCACCTTGCACTCATAGGACTTGTGGCCTTCCTTGTGGCAAAGGTAACAAACCACGGTTTGCTCCTCATCAAGCTTCTTCACTCCCTTGATGGTGTTATCTTGATGAGTTCGGGTTTGCTTCCCCTTGCTTTTTGCTTGGGTCAAGTCCTTGGTGAGGCGAGCCACTTCTTGCCTTAGTAGCTCATTTTCCATTGCAACTTCTTGTGTACGTGTTTCTACAATAACATTCTCAACACAAGCTTGTTTGCCCATGGGTGAGCCTAAATCATGTAAATCAATGCAAGAAGTAGAGGCATCCTTTTTAGGCATATCAAGAATTGATTTTTCAATTTTAGGTGCCTCTATGGGGTTTGCTCCGATGGTTTCAAGATTAGCAACTTTGTTAGTTAGCTCATCACAATGCTTGCACATAATTTCCATTTTAGCGAGCAAGCTTTTGTAAGCATCTTGTGTGCTAGCTAACTTTGCTTTTAGTTTTTCATTTTTCTTAACAAGTTGCTCATCATTACTTGTGCTATCATATGTGCTTATACTAGCCTCTAGTTTCTCAACTTTGTTAGATAGCTCAACATTCAAGTTTGAAAAAGTTTCATATTGATCAAGCATAGTATTGTAGGCTTGTTGAGAGCTATCTAATTTTTCTTTTAAGTCTTTGATTCTCTTTGTTGGCTAGTACAAGTTTAGCATATTTAATGTTATCTTGCACAAGTTCATTGTAAGAAGGAAGCTCATCATCACTATCACTATCACTATTACTAGAGATAGAGCTTGTTTTACCTCGTGCCATAAGGCACATATGCGAGGAGCTTGATGATGAGTACTTGCGGCCATGTCTCTTGTGTTGGGCTTCATCATCACTTGATGAATCATCCCATGTCTTGATGGAGGTGAGAGCTTGGGCTTGCATCCCTTCTTTTTCTTGTCCTTGGGTGTGGGCTTTTGCTTTGGACAATCTTCCATAAAGTGCCCTTTCTTGCCACATCTATAGCAACCCTTTTTCCTTTGCTCTCTTCTTTGATTGGTGAAGAGGCAATCTTCTATGGTGATGGGCACACCCTTGACATTGAGCTTGTGGATCATCCTCTTTACTCCTTTCATGAGCTTGATTGTTTTCTTCATCTAAGGAGGAATCGGATGAGGTGGAGGCTTGATCATTATCACTTGATTCTTCATCATCATCCTCTTCTTCATCTTCACTTGAGGAGCTTGAGCTTGTCTCAACTTGCTTCTTCCCCTTCATCTTTTTGTGCTCACAAGAGAGAGCAATATCTTTGCTTGATGAAGAGGCTTCTTCTTGACCCATTTTGCGTGACATTTCAAATGCCACCAATTTGCCAATGACAATGGCCGGGGTCATGGTGCTCAAGTCCTCCATGTTGTGAAGGATGGTGATGATGGTTGCATATTTGTTCTTGGGAAGCACGGAGATGATCTTCCTCACAATATCCGCATCACCTAGCTTTGTGATCCCTATAGAGTTGAGCTCATTGATAATTAGATTCAAACGAGAATACATATCACGAACAAGCTCATTATATCATTCATCTTAAAGGAATCATAACATGATTTAGCTAGATGATATTTTTGCTCTCTAACATTACTTGTACCATCATGGAGCTCATGGAGTTTTAACCAAATTTCATGAGATGTTTGCAAAGTAAAAACTTGGTTAAACAACTCCATGCTAAAAGATTCAAACAAGCAATTTTTAGCTCTAGCATTAAGATGAATTTCCTTTTCATCACCCGCGGTAGGCTTTTCGGGATTCTTAATGGTTTCATCCCGTCGCGGGTGACTCTCCAAACACCTAGATCAACGGCTTCTAAAAAGCAAGCCATCCTAGCACTATAGTAGGGAAGTTAGTGCCGTCAAAGTGTGGAGGCCTAGAGGTATCCATCCCAACCTCTCTTAGGGCGTCGGCTCGAAGGCGATTAAGCCAAGAGTCCACAAGGGAGCCAACCGGCTCCGATACCAATTGAAGGAACGTGATGCCTAAGAGGGGGGGGGGGGTGAATTAGGCAACTAAAAACTTCTACTCTAAACTATGGCCTCTAATTTCCACCTAAGCAAAACCTATGCAAGAAAGTGCAACTAAGGTTTTGCTAAGTGTGTTTGCTATCTCTACCGCAAAAGGAGTTATGCTACCTAGTTTCCAAACCTATCAACTAGCATATCAAGCTATGAAAGGTAAAGTACATGAACTAGATAGCAATATAAATGCGGAAGCTAAAGAGTGAGATAGAGATGCAAACTCCCGTCGACGACTCCGGTATTTTTACCGAGGTATCGAGAAGCGCGCAAGCTTCCCCCTAGTCCTCGTTGGAGCCCCTCGCAAGGAATCCCTCGCAAGGCCAAGCTCCCGGTCGGGGTACTCCGTGGATAGCTCCGGGCCTTCCCACGCGCAAAGGTGGTCTCCGGTTAAGCCACTCGTGGCAAAGCCTCTCCCGGATGCTCCCCGCCGTTTCACTATCAAGCTTCCGACCGAAGCGCCGCGGGCCTTGTTCCCTTCGGTACACACGAGGCGGCCACACCACAAACGCAGTTGGTGTGATCTCGCAAGACTTACAAGCCCCACCGATGTACAACCACGGTGCGCGCAAGCACCGGTAGATACGAGGTTTTCAACCTCACTAAACACTAGGCCTAACACCTAGAGCAAGCGCAAAGCGGTGGTCTAACTAGCCTAAGTACTTCGCAAAGCACCTACACTAATCACCTAGTGTATTCACTAAGCACTTTGGGGGCTAGAGCACTTGAATATGTGTCTATGCACTATGATCACTTCCTTGAGCTCCAACCTACTTGTTTTGGCCGGCCATGGGGGTATATATAGAGCCCCAAGCAAATAGAGCCGTTGGGCAAAGAGATGCACTCGTCAGGCATCGACCGGACGCACTTCACGTCCTGACCGGACGCGTCCGGTCCCTCCAACGGCTAGTTGGCCGCCAGCTCAAACACTGACCGGACTCTGACAAGCGTCCGGTCGCATACGATCGGACGCGTCCGGTCGCGTCTTCGAGCTTCTGGAACCTCTCTGTTTCCGATCGGACGCTCCTGAGCTCCAGCGTCCGGTCGACGCCATAGCGTCCGGTCGCTACTGCCACGCTGAGGAACAGTACCATCGGACCGTCCGGTCAAGCGGCGCAGCGTCCGATCGCGTCGACGTGGCCATGACAAGCTGGGTGAACTGACCGGACGCATCCAGGCCAGCGTCCGGTCACTGCGTGAGCAGCGTCCGGTCACACCAACTTCTTCGTTTCTTCGCGATTTCTTGCGCCGACTTGGTTCCGTTCTTGTGCCTTGGACTTTGCTTGATCTTGAGAGTCTTCTACTGAGCTTCTACTGTCTTTCTTGAGGTGTTGATCATCAGATCACCACCTTTTGTCCAAGCCACAATTGCACCCTATTGAACTACAAAACAAACACTTGCAAACACATTAGTCCAATTTGGTTATGTTGTTCATCAAACACCAAAATCCGAAGTTAAATGGTCCGAGGTCCATTTTCCTTACATATAATTTTTTCTATAGAAAGACAAAGACAAACATGTGGTATGTATTGACACAATTCACAATATACAGAAATATGTTGGCAAAAATCACAAATAGTAGAATAAAATTTTCATCTATAGAACTGGAAGGACAAAAATATGGTATGTATTGGCACAAATCATAATTACCAGATTACAACTTTGTTGTATAGAAGGACAAAGACAAATATCTAAAATATGTTGGCACAATAAAAAAAATATAGAAGGACAAGGACAAAAGGCAAAATGAGGTGGCAAATGGTTCAACACCAACATATTGCATATGCTCAGAACTATAATTGTGGTGCTCTAAACTTGCAATTTACTACATATAAATGTGCATTTAAGGAATGAACACTACATACAGATTATCTATAGGATGACAAAGACAAATAACTTAAATGTGTTGGCATAAATCATAATTAATAGATTGCAAAAACCATGTGCCACACTGCATAGTCCTAAACCATGAGAAAAAAAATAGCACGTACCCAAGACAGAAAAAATAGCACGTACCTCGAGTGGAGTAGTGCTAGATTGCTATGGGATAGGTGAGGTGGCCGAGATTCATGAGGCACATAAACATTGCAGGCTCGGAGTAGGGAGAGACTTGCAGGAAGCGTGTAACAAACTCAGGCATCGGTACCATGCACGAATCACCTCTCTCACCAGTCTCTTTAGAGAAGACACACAAAACACAAAATAATCTCTTCTCTACCTAAGTAGCAGAAATTAAGATCACAACAGAAAATTTGGATCCGATCAAGTAATTCCAAGTCATCAATAAATAATGTACAAGGAACTAGACCTGATAGCAGCTATATAAGCAAAATATTATATTAAATTTGATCTACAAGAACTGACGAATATTATATTAAAATTTGATCTACAAGAACTGACTTGATTAACTAAAGTAGTTGTCTAGATAAAAACAGAGATACTACAAATTTAATGTCTGCATAAAACAGTCAATGAAACAGAATGCAAAGAATTAATTTCGTGCTACATATCATTGGGTACAACGTGTGGAATCTCATATTTTACTCCATCATGGCACAAGTTGGAGCAGATAGCATATGAACAGGATGCCTCATTTTAGGATCTTCTACATAATTTTGTAAGTCATCTTTATCATCAAACAATTTAAATAAAGCTACGCTTGGATTATTAAAATAGGGAGTTTTCTTAGTACATGGTTTCTGAACATTTTCTTTCCATGCTTAATCAAATGAAAAAAGGGTAAACAAAATGGAAACTTATAAGTAAGACAACTAGATATTGCACATGTCAAACACCATAATTGCATTAATCCATATGTGCAACTTACTACTACTAATTAACATGCAATCAAGAATGGATACTAATCAGTAATCCTAATTATAAAAGGTTAAATAAACTCACCTGAAGCTCCATCATGCTTACAGCTACTGCAGGCTCCATTTGATTGTGCTTCAGATAGCTCCAATACAAACATATTCCTGTAATCCAAGCGAACCCGTAAAGTTTCATACTAAGGTTTCATACTAAGGTATGTAAATTATCCAATGTTGTAAGCTGGTCATATGTAATGTTTATATGACAAATAAATTTTACATTCCAAGCTTAAAAACCTCTATATCATAGGCACAACAGCTATATTTTCTTGAGCTATTTTCAATACACATATGATTCTATATTGAGTTATTTCCAGTACAGCTGCACAATGCGTCTCTAACATCAATCTAGTTCCACGAAGTGAACAAGTGCTTCAGGGGCAGCTAGTGCACTGGACAGGACCACAAAAAACATCATGTTGTTGGCACCATGGCCAGTAGGCACATGCCAAGCATCCAAAGGAGAAGGCCAACACATACATAGGTTAACTGAAGGCAACTTGTTCCTAGCATTAAATCACAACACAACAACCAATAACATCTAGTGTTGTTGGTCAACACAGGGAATGGCTACAAAAAAAGACTAAATCCAATACTTTCGATCTCTAAATAATCCAATACTTTCGATCTCTAAATAAATATTCTACATTAACCAAGCTGTATTAGCATTTTGTGTTTTCTGAATGCATCTTCTATTTATGTCAAACTTCAGATTAGCTGTTATCTGATAGACTGATACTAGGAAGCTCAGGTGTACAAATATTACCTTCCAGGAAAGAGTGCAGTCAACTTGGCCAGCAACATAGGAAGCATGAACAGAATCATTTGTACATCAAGAGATATTGGGTAAGAAAGCCCAAACCTGAAGAAATAGATACAATACATTTTTATAGCACAATGTCAAGCTCAGTTTTTAGATAACCTTGTCCATCGTGCCAAGATCCAGCGCTTCAAAGTTTTTCAACACCAAATGTGGAGGTAAGACAAATCTGCATGGTTTCATAGTACAGCTGCATGTGTATAGGACTCCTAATAGGAAAAAAATGGAAAAATCATCCGCACAACAGACTGGGTTCAGTTCTTAGATTAGCACATGTTTTTATATCAGCTTCCCTGCGGCCAAGTCTTGGAGTGTCTGCAGTGAGTGCAATGGCCTTAGAAAAGTATGGGATATACGGGATCAAATATGTACGGGATAAACCATAAATCAATTTTATCTCTAAAAAAATCAGATATACAGGTGTAGCAGCAACGACCTTTTGCCACTGAGACCTCCTGATTTGTCCAATCCATGCTCGCTCCCTCTGATTCATTTGCCCACGTCAATACGTGCTAGGCCACAACCTAGGCTCTAGATCTACTCAACCCAAAATTGACTCGAAAATTGATTTTTCAGAGCAAAGGGCGAACCCCACTCCTTGCTCACAGATCTCATCCCAATAGAACAAGCTCCCTTAACTAGAGGAAGAATCAAGTACCATATAAGGAAAGGGGATCGAGTAACAAACGACGACGCACTAATTTGAATCCAGATGTTTTTAATGAAATCTGATCTGATAATACCAAATATTTGTGCCACTGCCACATAGGGTGCTGCTGGACTGACAATGGTGCCTCATACAATTGAAATGGTAGCTAACAGCTGTGCGTGCATCAAGAACAGAGGGTAAGGGCGTAAGGCTACATTACATTTCTCTTCATAGCACATATCAATGCTGCTAGTGTTTGTCCGTTGACCATTGACAATAAATGAGACAGCAGCAATCAATCTGAGGATGGAATTAGTTCAAGAATCAAGAGCAACCTTGCACTAATGCTCATTCCGGTCACAGATAAGTGACTTTTTGTACTTCCTCTTCTCATCTCCTGGATGATATGAACATGTACAAATAAAGAAAGCATCGCACCATTTTCATAGTCGAAACTATGCTAGTGTCTTAAAGAAAAGGGACCATGTCCTTGAGAAATGGAAGCAAAGCGTTGTGGTTATTTAACACAAAAGCATGCGGTTGCATCAAAATTAAACAGAATTAAAAGTTACTAGCAGTGGAGGGGAATTATGTTCCAGCTTAGCTTGAAGCAGATCACAAGCACCACTTGATCAACAACACATAACCGAAACACACAAGCTCAGTTAAACAGATCAACCTATTGTTGACTGACAACATCCTAAGCACATTAGCATCCAGGAATGCGATATGGAGAACATAAATGCTTAACAGCTGGTTGTCAGTCTAAGGACATAACACGCCATGGCCATCAGCCCACACATTACTTGCAACCTGCATTGCTACTAGAATAAAGATCAGACAACCCATTACTTGCAACCCTGAAGGTTGGTTAAATAGAGCAACCATGCACACACAAGGCTTCGAAAAAAAACAGATGCGTAGGTAGCCCTAATGAACAAATATTTCTATTTGTGGTATTATGCTTACCGACATGGCCCTGTTTCTTCAGATACCAGGATTTCATACACATTGACTTGTGCAGACAGGAGAGGCATCATTGTGCACGTTCTTACACACACTATTCCACTATCACGTACGAAGAGCATCAGGACAGTAAAACACCAGCAGCTCAACCAGAGAAGAGTGGTTTGCTCTCGCTGGCCATACCGCTAGTGAACACTCCAACAAATTGCGAGGAAGGTGAACACTAAAACACTGAACTTGAACTGAACTTTCAGAAAACTATAGCTGACCTGAATCGAACTAGCTTTAGATAACTGAAACTGAAAGTACTAAACAATGAAACATTAATTTACAACTAAGATACATCAAACAATAGGACAACAACATCAAACATCCATTAGGCAGACACAACATGCTAGATTCATCACACAAACACAATGACCATCACCTATAGCAAAGAACCAAATCACAGACAACAAACTACCCCACCACACTTAGTTAGCAGAAAGCCACAAACTACTCCACAAGGGACCAAACAACAAGGCCAACAGGACAGGGTGAAACACAGAGGCCCTCAATGTAAATATAGATTGTCATTGAGGACTACACGCACCTCCTCGGGCAAATCAATTACAAATCCGAAACGGAAAAGGGGATCTGATACATAGAGCAACAGATGAGCAACACAGGTACAAATACAAAGAAGAGAGGGGTACCACACACCAGAAGATGTCCTTAGGGCTGTTCGGAGACCTCCTCCTGTGATTCCGCTAGACCAATCTCCGTGATGAGCTCGATTCTCCATTTCCAATCCTAACGCACGGGTGCCTGGCTCGAGGTCGCCTCCATTTCCATCCCTAACATCACATGAACAAGCAGCAGATTTCAGACAACTGCTCAATAGGAAGTAAGGCAAAAGGAATCGCACCTTAGAGCATATCCAGCAACAAAAATTTCATGGAATCAAAGGAAGCAAAAGGAACGAACCTTGGAGACTAATGGATACGCAAGCAGGGAGTCAGGGAAGCCACCGCCAGTAGGAAGCGCTGCCGCCACGCACGCACAGTCGCGGCCCGCCTCGCCGGAGGAAGAGATGGTGGAGTCAGGGGGCGAGGAACTCGGGCTCTGGTGAGGGAGACCGAGGAACTGGGGCTCTGGTGAGGGAGAATGGGAGAGGGTCTCGCAGGGAAGAAGACGTCGGGGAAATGAAACACCAGGTGTGGAGCCCTCCCGTCAGAGAAACAACTCAAACAAAATAGTAGACACGCACGATGCCCATCACACGAACAGAAAAATCGTGTGCTCGCAAATAAAAAACACACGGGCACAAGATAGTATTTCTGTTACAGATTTAGGAAAATTTAGGTATATTTAATTTTTTTATCCATAAAATTAGCAAAATGTTTGTGACAATAATAGGTTTATGCACTGTCGTCTACTCGCAAATTCCAAAAATACTAAAAATACCGAGCAAATGAATGAACATAATTAAGAACTAGAATTGCTTTAGTTAGTTGTATACCAGACACGGACCAAGTACGTCCTAGAGACATTGTTGGGGGGCGCCATTCCCATTAGTCGATATATATAGTGGGTTGTTCAATATTGTAGGTCACGATCGATGCAGGAACAAGTAAACACATCCACTAGAAAGTAGATTTATCCATCATCTACTGGAACGCCGTAGAGAAGTAGGCGAGTAGTCGTCGCGCAAAGCATTGTGCTCTTCCAAAACCTGATCGTCCATCAATCATGGAGGTTCACCCGCTCTTCTAGGTCGCCTATATGCTCGCACCGGGAAGCTTGACGGCATCGACAATCACTATTAGAAACTTGAAATTCCCTTACGGTGCACTACCGTCAGGAAAAATAAAAATATCATCATGAAAATGTACGTATAGTCATAAAAAAAATATCGCCATAAAATTTTTTACGGTGCGCTTACCGTCAGAGAAAATAAAAATACTGTCAGAGCTAGCTCGACAGGGTAATTCCAGTTTTCACTGACATTAGTCAGAGAATTTCAAGTTTCCACTAGTGAATAGACAATGCGGTGGTGCAAAGGATTGAGAGTTATATGCAAGACAGCAGGATGTGGGATTAACCAACACACAAAGATATTACTAGGTGTTAGGCCTAGTGTTTAGTGAGGTTTGAAAACCTCTTATCTACCGGTGCTTGCGCGCACCGTGATTGTACATCGGTGGGGCTTGTAAGTCTTGCGAGATCACACCAACCGCGTTTGTGGTGTGGCCGCCTCCGTGTACCGAAGGGAACAAGGCCCACGGCGCTTCGGCCGGAAGCTTGATAGTGAAGACGGCGGGGAGCATCCGGGAGAGGCTTTGCCACGAGTGGCTTAACGGAGACCCACTTGCGCATGGGGAAGAACCCGAGCTATCCACGGTGTTACCCGACCGGGAGCTTGGCCCTTGCGAGGGGCTCCAACGAGGACTAGGGGGAAGCTTGCGTGCTTCTCGATACCTCGGTAAAAATACCGGAGTCGTCGACGGGAGTTAGCATCTCTATCACACTCTTTAGCTTCCGCATTTACATTGCTATCTAGTTCATGTGCTTTACCTTTCATAGCTTGATATGCTAGTTGATAGGTTTGGAAACTATGTAGCATAACTCCTTTTGCGGTAGAGATAGCAAACACACTTAGCAAAACCTTAGTTGCTCTTTAGATAGTTTACTTTCTTGCATAGGTTTTGCTTAGGTGGAAATTAGAGGCCATAGTTTAGAGTAGAAGTTTTAAGTTGCCTAATTCACCCCCCCCCCTTAGGCGTCACAGTCTTTTCAATTGGTATCAGAGCCAGTTGGCTCTCTTGTGGACTCTTGGCTTAATCGCCTTCGAGCCGACGCCCTAAGAGAGGTTGGGATGGATACCTCTAGGCCTCCACACATTTGACGGCACTAACTCCCCTACTATAGTGCTAGGATGGCTTGCTTTTTAGAAGCCGTTGATTTAGGTGTTTGGAGAGTCACCCGCGGGATGAAACCCATTAAGAATCCCGAGAAACCTACCGCGGGTGATGAAAAAGAAATTCATCTTAATGCTAGAGCTAAAAATTGCTTGTTTGAATCCTTAGCATGGATGTGTTTAACCAAGTATTTACTTTGCAAACATCTCATGAAATTTGGTTAAAACTCCATGAGCTTCATGATGGTACAAGTAATGTTAGAGAGCAAAAACATCATCTAGCTAAATCATGTTATGATTCCTTAAAATGAATGATAATGAGCTTGTTCGTGATATGTATTCGCGTTTGAATCTAATTATCAATGAGCTCAACTCTATAGGAATCACAAAACTAGGTGATGCGGATATTGTGAGGAAGATCATCTCCGTGCTTCCAAAGAGCAAGTACGCAACCATCATCACCATTCTTCACAACATGGAGGACTTGAGCACCATGACCCCGGCCATTGTCATTGGCAAATTGGTGGCATTTGAGATGTCACGCAAGATGGGTCAAGAAGAAGCCACTTCACCAAGCAAAGGCATTGCTCTCACATGTGATGAGCACAAAAATATGAAGGGCAAGAAGCAAGTGGAGACAAGCTCGAGCTCCTCAAGTGAAGATGATAAGAAGAAGATGATGATGATGAAGAATCAAGTGATGATCAAGCCTCCACCTCATCTGATTCCTCCTTAGATGAAGAAGAAACAATCAAGCTCATGAAAGGAGTAAAGAGGATGATCCGCAAGCTCAATGTCAAGGGTGTGCCCATCACAATAGAAGATTGTCTCTTCACCAATCAAAGAAGAGAGCAAAGAAAAAAAAGGGATGCTATAGATGTGGCAAGAAAGGGCACTTTGTGGAAGATTGTCCAAAACAAAAGCCACACCCAATGACAAGAAGAAGAAGGGATGCAAGGCCAAAGCCCTCACCACCATCAAGACATGGGATGATTCATCAAGTGATGATGAAACTCAACACAAGAGGCGTGGCCACTCATCATCAAGCTCATCACGTATGTGCCTTATGGCACGAGGTAACACAGCCCTATCTCTAGTGATAGTGATAGAGATAGTGATAGTGATGATGAGCTACCTTCTTATAATCAACTTGTGCAAGACAATCTTAAATATGCTAAAGCTTGTACTAGCCAACAAAAGAAGATTAGTATCTTAAAAGAAAAATTAGATAGTTCTCAACAAGCCTACAATGCTATGCTAGATCAATATGAAACTTTTTCAAATTTGAATGTTGAGCTATCTAATAAAATTGAGAAACTTGAGGCTAGTATAAGCACATATGATAGCACAAGTAATGATGAGCAACTGCTAAGAAAAATGAAAAATTAAAAGCAAAGTTAGCTAGCACACAAGATGCTTACAAAAGTTTGCTTGCTAAAATGGAAATTTTGTGCAAACATTGTGATGAGCTAACTAACAAAGTTGCTAATCTTGAAACCATCAGAGCAACCCCACCGAGGCACCTAAAATTGAGAAATCAATCTTTGATATGCCTAAAAAGGATGCCTCTACTTCTTGCATTGATTTACTTGATTTAGACTCACCCATGTGCAAACAAGCTTGTGTTGAGAATGTCATTGTAGAAACATGTACACAAGAAGTTGCAATGGGAGAATGAGCTACTAAAGCAAGAAGTGGCCCGCCTCACCAAGGACTTGACCCAAGCAAAAAGCAAGGGGAAGCAAACCCGAACTCATCAAGATAACCCCGTCAAGAGTGAAGAAGCTTGATGAGGAGCAAACCGTGGTTTGTTACCTTTGGCCACAAGGAAGGCCACAAGTCCTATGAGTGCAAGGTGAAGCATGGGGAGAAAAGAAGAAAGAGAAAAACAAAAAGGAAACAAGCAAGCTCTCTCCAACCCTACACCAACAAAGTGAACAAGAAGCCTCCACACCTACCTCTGAAGAAGAAGAAGATTGACAATGTGGTGGCCATCAAGGTGAACAAGCAAGCCAACATTGGGACCAAACGCATTTGGGTGCCCAGGACATCATCTCAACTATGAAGAGCAGCACCAAAAAGGTTTGGATCCCGAAAGGGAAGTGAATAGCCAAAATTGGCTACGGGGAATTTGGAGACTTGGCAAAGTTTTGGGTGCATATCATGGGGTGCATCACATTGGATCATGTCATTGCCAAGTATGTTAGTGGGTACTATGGACCCAAGTTCCCCTCCCATGTTAGGAAACTAGATTTAAATTCTTGTAATTACTTTCATTTGGTATAATGTCTTGCAAATTCTTTTAGCATCTAGTTCCTTTCATTGCCTATGTTTGCATTGGTATATTCATATCTTTTGTCATGCAAATTAGGCTTATCATATGGTAGCTTCTCAATATTACTCATATTCTTAAAACAATTCTACATGGTTTAATTGGTTAGAAGCACGGCACATAGCTTCTTTTACTATGTATTTATCCTATATGTGCCACAGTCCAAATTATAGATAAACTACCCAATTACCATCTTCAATTGATGTCACATTTCTTGTAATATCAATATGGAAAAGGGTAGTTTGACCTTACAAGTCAATGTGCATGTCTCCCACAAGTATTCCAACTTGTATGCACACTTTTAGGGGGAGTTTACTCTACAATTTGGAAACCTTGAGACTAACACTACTTTCAAGTCTATCACATGTGTAGTAGTCTCATTGCAAGGAAAATGGAGTTCCCGGAGACAAGCATCAATATGTGATGAGAATTCACTTGGTATCTACATATGGTATTCCTAACCGATAACCTTATGTTGATTTCACTTGATACTCTCATATGCTCTCTCCATACATTATATAGTTTAAACTCCTTTATGCTTTATTTTGTCGGTTATGCATATGCTTTAGCCTTACATCATATGTATGCATATACTTAGGGGGAGTTTAGCTTATATAATGTTTCCTCTCTAGAGCTTTAATGTCTTCTTTTTTGGTGTTTGATTCCAAAGGGGGAGAATGTGTAGGGACCAAATCAAGCCCAAACTAAAACAAACAAAATAACCAAAATCAAATTTTCAAAAATTCTATGGTTATTTTCATGGGAATAGTTCAAAAAGGGAGGAAGTGATTTATGGAGTTAGGGGGAGTCTTAATCCATAAAGTCACAAAGAGGAACTCTATGGCAAGGGCAAGATATGCTAGAAGAAATGCATTTCATTTTGGTATCTTTAAACAACATATGATCTTGCCTTTGCATTGCATCCTAGCAAGTAGATTGCATTCTAAATTATGTATCTATTATTTGCTTGTTTTGGTCGTGTTGTCATCAATCACCAAAAAGGGGGAGATTGTAAGGAAAATGGACCTCGGACCATTTAACTTTGGATTTTGGTGTTTGATGAACAACATAACCAAATTGGACTAATGCATTTGCAAGTGTTTGTTTTGTAGTCCAATAGGGTGCAAATGTGACTTGGACTAAGGCACGTGGCAATCCAATGATCAACACCTCAAGCAAGACATTAGAAGCTCAGTAGAAGACCCTCAAGATCAAGCAAAGTCCAAGGCACAAGAATGGAACCAAGACGGCGCAAGAAATCGCGAAGAAATGAAGCATGCAGGGGCATCGGACGCTGCATCGGACGCTGCTCAAAAGCGTCGGACGCACCGATGCCAAACCCTACCTCGGGTTGGCGCCAGCAGAGACATCGGACGCGCCGATGGTACCACATCGGACGCACCGGTAACACTGTGCGTTGTGCACAGCGTTACATCGGACGCGTCGATGCTACATCGGACGCTACAGGACCCTGCGTCCGATGCCTATGCAGAGAGGTTCCAGAGAGGCTCTGTGAGCATCAGACACATCCGATGACCTCGCATCGGACGCTTGTCAGAATCCGATGTGACACAGTGCCAGGTCGGCAGAACTAGCCATTATGTGACATCGGACGCGCGTCCGATGCTCCCGTCCGGAGCGTCCGATGCCTCGCAGGAAAGTCCATCTTTGGTGTCCAACGGCTCTATTTGCTTGGGGCTCTATATATACCCCCATGGCCGGCCAAAACAACTGGGTTGGAGCTCAAGGAAGTGATCATAGTGCATAGACACATATTTAGTTGTTCTAGCCACCAAAGTGCTTAGTGAATATACTAGGTGATTAGTGTAGGTGCTTTGCGAAGTGCTTAGGCTAGTTAGACCACCGCTTTGCGCTTGCTCTAGGTGTTAGGCCTAGTGTTTAGTGAGGTTTGAAAAACTCTTATCTACCGGTGCTTGCGCGCACCGTGATTGTACATCGGTGGGGCTTGTAAGTCTTGCGAGATCACACCAACCGCGTTTGTGGTGTAGCCGCCTCCGTGTACCGAAGGGAACAAGGCCCACGGCGCTTCGGCCGGAAGCTTGATAGTGAAGACGGCGGGGAGCATCCGGGAGAGGCTTTGCCACGAGTGGCTTTACCGGAGACCCACTTGCGCGTGGGGAAGAACGGAGCTATCCACGGAGTTACCCGACCGGGAGCTTGGCCCTTGCGAGGGATTCCTTGCGAGGGGCTCCAACGAGGACTAGGGGGAAGCTTGCGTGCTTCTCGATACCTCGGTAAAAATACCGGAGTCGTCGACGGGAGTTTGCATCTATATCACACTCTTTAGCTTCCGTATTTACATTGCTATCTAGTTCATGTGCTTTACCTTTCATAGCTTGATATGCTAGTTGATAGGTTTAGAAACTAGGTAGCATAACTCTTTTTGCGGTAGAGATAGCAAACACACTTAGCAAAACCTTAGTTGCTCTTTAGATAGTTTACTTTCTTGCATAGGTTTTCCTTAGGTGGAAATTAGAGGCCATAGTTTAGAGTAGAAGTTTTAAGTTGCCTAATTCACCCCCCCTCTTAGGCGTCACGGTCTTTTCACTGATGTCATAATTCACATAACTATGTCATAATTAACGTCACAAAACCAGCGTCACAAATGGATTTTATGTCAAAAAATCAACCACTTTTTGTAGTGACGTTGGCGGTTTGATTAAGTGAACCGCCAGTGAAAACACCTTTACACAGGCGGTTCATTTAACGGAGCCACCAGTGTAAATGCATCATTTTTACAGGCGGTTTCGTTAAGTGAACCGTCCGTGTAAAGGTGTTTCCACTAGTAGTTTCTTAAGTCAGCCGCTAGTGGAAACTGTATTTAAATTAAAATTTTAAAATTTTGTTTTTTAAAATATCTCAGATGTAGAAACAATCAATATGAAAGTTGTAGATCTCGAAAAGTTATCAAACTTTGTAGTTGACAATTTTTTGATTTAAAATCATCTATCAACGAAAACTACGTTTCAATTCTCAAATTTGAAATTCAATTTTTTATAAATTACCTCGGATGGAAAAACTATCAAAATAAAAGTTGTAGATCTCAAAAAGTTATGAAACTTTGTAGTTGATAACTTTTTAATTTGAACTCGTTTAGAGTCTCAAATAAGTAAATTACACTCGGTTTAATATAATATGTGGGGAACCGAAACCGAATATGAATGTATGTGAGTGTGTAGTGCTGTGGTAGAGGAGGCTCTGTGCGAGAGAGGTCGTCGGCTGCGTTAGATGTGAATTTTGCGCAAAAAAATGCCACAAATTTTGTGCTGCCCAGTGGGGCCCTCCCTCGATTTAAATAAAATATTTTTCTATTTTTTGGATTTTTTGTACTGTTTTTTCTTTTCTGAGTATTTTCCACATACAACCATTTACACAGGCGGTTCACTAAATGAGCCGCCTGTGGAAATGGATTTTCACAGATAGTTCACAAGCAACCGTCTATGTCGTGGTCTCATTTCCATCGCCCCTCAGCGCAGGCGGTGCTGAACTACGCTAATAGAAATAGGTTCTAAACCGTGCATAGTATGTCTCTATACTTAGTGAATGATGAGCCTTTAATAAGGCGCCATCAATATAACTAGCCCAAATGACAAAAACCAACCTATTCTGTTGCACGTCATGCCTTGGTGCATGCACACATACGGCACGTCCTTTGCCTCTCTCAGTTTTACGATACGTGCACACAAAAATCGACTATTCAAGTTGAGTCAACCTTTAGTAACAATCTCATGTGGGACTAAGACTCTAATGCACACAATATTTAATATAGGCCTTAGGATTTACTTGTTTTCTTAACAAACAAAAATGAGTGAAGCTCGATTAAAATCCAACTTCTAGAACCTTTCTACTATTGTTTTTTAGGCACACATAAGAAATTATTATTTTTCATTTCTACTGTTATTTGATATAGCGGTGCTTTAATGGACACAATTTAGTTGAACATCTATTTAAAACAAAGATTACACCAGTTTCAAAAAAAAGAACAAAGATTACACCTATTGACATTTGAACAATGAACTATGCCTTGAATTGATAGTTTTGTGTGAAATAAGTCTTACCTAAAACCTTTTCTAGTACTTGGCTGCATAAAACTATCCCCTTTGGTCGGAGCATATAAGTCAACTTCTAGAACCTTTCATGAGTATCTAGAGATTAACCAAATCTTCATAGAATGTGACCAACAATTGAACTCATATAAGTGTGTTCCTCATAAGAATGTTTTGTAGGAAACTCTTTGTTTCATCATATCACTCAACACATTGAGGAATATAAACCAACATGTAGTCATATAACATAGGAGAGAAGTGCGCCTTGAACGACATGGACCTTGTTAAATGTCTCTCCTCACAGTCAACCACTAGCTTGTTCACCATCCTACTTAGTGAGATATCGAATCACATAGAACATGTTACTACTATGTTATGATTTCACATGGGTCTCAAGTCTATCTCACTCGATGCACCATCTATCACATTATGTGATATTTCCTTTATGAATTGATTTGCTAGATTTTTAGATGTATGGACACTGTCAGGACTGTTCCTCGCCTAAATCATTGATTAGGCTAAGTTGTCATCCATTGACCAAACACATCCTAACCTTCAATCCGTAGGGTTATCCTGGTGTGCTAACCATATAACACACAACTATGCGATCTTCATCCATGATCAGTTACAAGAGATAAGACATCATATGGTTCACAACAAGTTCAGATCGCATTGAGTAAAGATATTTAAGTTTCCAACACATTTGTTCACAACTTAGTTCATAACACGAAACACACATCAAAGTCTGGCGTAAGTCTTATCACAACATAACATAGTTTTTGATACATGTCCATGTGTCGGTGTTATGAAACTCTAGGTGTCTCAGGACACAGACTAAGAGTTGCCCAAGGGCGACTAGCCGCAGGCTACCTCTACCGCTCCGACTCCAGGCCACGTAGCCCCCAGCCTACCTCGGCCTCTTCTTCCTTGCACCACAAGAGTCACAACCGCCTCGATCTCCCCTAGCCCTGGTCATACGGGAAGGACCAAGGAATAGTGAGTTCCTACCTGATTCTGTGAAGTGATTCTCTATCCTAATTTTGAGAATTTTGGCTAAGAATCAAAGAGAATCTACTTTCAGCCACAGAATCACTTCACCAGAGAATTTAGGAGCACAACTGAAGAATCAGGAAGCACAACTCTCCCAAACAGGCCCTAACGTAACTTCTGCCGGACCTAAAGTTCTAGGCACAATCCGCCTATAGATCCATATATACTATGCTGTAGTAATGTGGCAACACCAGATTTACAAATCTAACATAAGCTGGCAAAGATTAAAACGAAATCATTATCAACTGATTTACTACAAATGATCCGCAAAAAATATAACTGATTTACTACACATGCATGTTTCTAATTCACCAGTACATTTTTTTGAGAGCCCACATATGGTACAACTGTCCGGCAACAAGATTGGGATCACAGTAGCACAAAAACGAACATCACAAGTTCACAACAATCGAAATGGCATCAAAACTGTGCAACACAAATTACAAATTGCAAAAGTCTTTGTGTAGACCAGCACCCGCAGTTTTGTGGGCTGTCTATGAAAGTATGAAATGAATGGATCCGTGCCACTGTAATAATACAGAAAACTTTGGTCTCACACTCGTTGGACAGGTTTGTCCAGACCCCCCCAGTATACAAAACAGTACACTGCTTGATGCTCTACTATCTTATGACCTTCCTGATAACATGACCGAGGTGGCATGTATCTCCAAGGAGTGCTCCGGTATGTACGCAAGGCCTGCAGGGGCAACAGTCACTTCTCAAGACTTTTCTTTTATAAAAGGTTCTCAAGGCTTATAAGAAAATAAAAGGTACTCCCTCCATTCCAAATTATAAGACGTTCCAAGAATCTTGGAGAGTCAAAGTTTTTCAACTTTAACCAAAATTATAGAGAAAAATATAAAGATTTATACCATTAAATATACATATTATGGAATATAACTAATGGAGAATCTAATTGCACTTAGTTGATATCATAAATATTATTATCTTATTATATAAATTTGGTCAAAGTTGAAAAACTTTGACTCTCCAAGATTCTTGGAATGTCTTATAATTTGGGATGGAGGGAGTATATAACATGAACCAGCTAAAATATGCTAAAATACGGAATGTATTTTTGGTAGTCTGAATCCACCGCACTAATTAATTTTTGTAAGTCAGTACAAGCCAGGGCAACTAATAATTCTTCAGGCACTGACAGATAGCAAACAAATAACAATCTGTACCTAGTTGCTATGGTAACACTTGTATTGGCAACATTCTGCATGTAGCTGCCAATTCCTTTTGCATTTTTTTAAAAAAAATAATGAAAATATTACCTTTCTCACTTGCAGTTATTTGAAGTGTATCAACTGTAATGATTCCATCTGTTAATGGAAGTAGCTCAAGTTTGGCAGTGGTGCTTGAACGTGCAGGAACACACCTGTAGCCACATTCACCATAGCTAGATGTTATTTGACAGTGTTTTGGAATATAAGTAGCTCAGTCTTGAGTTGACTCTTTTAAGTAAACGAAAACAGGCAAGGGTCAATACCCGAGGGGCACTGCACTCTGCAACCACAGATGAGTACAGCCTGAAGCATTACTCGTTCTATTTCCTCCATTGTCACTTTCTTTTGGAGATCCAGCTAGGAAAGAATTCAATCTTTGAAAGCCTGACTCCATGTTTTCCCAATCCAGATCTTTTGCTGACTGATTAACACCATCAAAAGAACCATTTGGGGTGGTTGGATCTGAGTTTAAGGATACAACTGAAGAAGAACCAGATGCTTCAGGAGCAATGACAGTTAGCGTAAGGTTTTCTGATGTCATATTAGTAGCTTGGAGTGTTAATACCTGGAAGGAAATGATATATCATTGTCAAGGTGATAAATGGAGAAGTTCTGTAACATAATTGAAGAGAAACTGCAATAACCTGCACAGGGAGTTGAGGAACTCGAGCACCCAGACTAGGATTTCGTAAAGACAGCTCGGATGATACAGAGATCATAAGATCGCTAGCTGCAGAGGGTCGCCAGCTTGTTGCTTGCTTGAAAAAAAGTTTTGATTCTACAAAGAAAAGAATCAGAACTTTCCACTCCATTCCTGTTTCACAGAATCTATTTGTTTTGTCAAATAATTTACCTGTGTAATTGCAGCGATAAGATACCACTACAGCATACTGGTCACCTACAGCAACATATGGCTGACCAACCCTTGGTGTATGATTATTTAAAGTAGATTCAGTCATTCTTGGGAGTGACAAAGCCAGAGGTGCATCACTGTTGGTCTTCCGTTCCCTTGAGGACATAATTGCTGGCTTGAGAATAAAAGAGTGCTCCTCGTCCCTCCTAGAAAAATAACAAATACGGAGTAATGTAGAAATTTAAGCAATTGCAGAAATCTTTTATTGCAAGCACACAACACTAAAGTGGATCTTGGATATGGAAACAAAAAATTTGTGGTAAAATATGTGAATTATTATCTCCAAAATATGTTGCAATATTTTGTTTACTTATTTTGAATCTGAAGCTGCTAAGTTTGGCATTTTCAAAGGGGAATACATTTCTTATGGTACTACGTCTAGATTCAAGTTTACATAAAGCTGCAATAGCAGGTAGATCATGAGCACAATCAATGAGAAAGTAGTATACACCTGAGTGCTAGATTTGGTAAGTTGTGACCATGCCCAACCTCAATACTAGCAATTGGTAATGACAAAGGAGCACCTCCTTTGGATGCCTCCTCAAATACGATAGTAATTGCATCAATGAACACAACTATATCTTTTGCATGAGTAGGAGAAATGTTCTGCAACAGGAATTCATGATATAAACATTATCTTTGGAACATTAGTTTACAAAATGAAACATGAATAGATGTTTTGATATATCTGACAAACCTTTACTGTGACACAGAGAAGATTTTCCAAAGAGCATTTTGCAGCAAAAGAATGAACCTCGATTGGTTGAATGATTTCAACTTTTCTTCTCCATCTTTTCCCAGTAGATACACACCTTCTAGACCACAATGTACAGAATATCGTTCAGGTTCCAAAGGAACTCCTCTAAATGAAAGCTGCCCATCATTAATAATAGCAGGGATTTTTGCAGCTTTTTCATGCATAAATTCTTGACTTTCAGGTATTGGTGATGGTCTTATATTATTCGGTGTCTGAACAGTAGAGGGTGAAGGCATGGAGTAGCTTCTAAAGTTAAATATTTGAGACGCAGGAGCAGAATAAGATGGCTTGTGTGATACACTTGAATTGAGAGTAGGGGGTGCTAAAGAACGAGGCGGTAATGTACGATCTAAAGGGAGCAACCAACTAAGCAGCTCCCGACATGGATCATCATTACTGTCAGAAAGTCCATCCACAAGATTATCAAGCATATAATTAATTTGTGCACTTCTCTCAAACTGAAGAACTTCAAGCAAAGGATCTTCCAGTTTGTTAACCCCAACATTCACTTGCAAAACAATCTGCATCCTTCCACCAGAGAAAATAATTGCTGAATCAGCATGCATTTAAACCACAGAGAACTGCAACAAACTACATGGCTGAATAGTTAATTAAATATAACACCACAAACTTCTTATAAACAATTACTTTTTCAAAAAAAAAGTCATGCTTTTCTCTGGGACTAATATTAATGTATTCTGTAGTTGCATAGAAGGATTCACATGGATTTTGTGAAAATGAATTAATTCATTAAGTAGATTTCAGAAAAATACACTAAGGGTGTGATTGATTTACGTATCAGTCTAGCCTGGCGTCCTGGCTCGTATCTAGGAGCCAGGCCCTCTGGAGACAGACTTAGAGCATGCAATAATGTCATGTTTGGTTGCTTGCACCTGACTAGCCTGGCTGAGTTAAGATGGTGTTTGGTTGCTTGCACAAGAATACATTGCATGAGATAAACTATTATTGTTTAAGGTTAATAAACATAATTACACAATTTATTATGTGCAACTATTTTTCATTGCTCTTAATTTACATTATTATTTCTTAATATTGTTGAAAATATATAATATGAATTAATATATACTAATCATACGCTAACAATATCATTAACTGAGTAATCGCTCGTATCTGGCGAGCCTGGCTCTGGAGAAACGCCCAATTCCTGCGTATCCCGTGAGCCAGGCTAAGGAGTGCCTTTTGCATGAGCAGAGCCAGGCCCAGGACATCGTACAGGCAACTAAACATTAGCAACCTGCATCCTGTGAGCCTGGCTGGAGCGTACGCACGCAACCAATCACACCCTAAGGTTGCAAAAAAATCACAAAACTACAAGAATCAATTTCACAAACGTACACTTCTATTGACATTCTATATTGGTAAACTAAACTTTTTAATAATACATTGCAAAACCAAACTTCCATTATGATACTGCATTGCATAACTACACATTGTTTCATGTCGCAGATTACACATTAAAGTTTGAAGCCCAAATGAAAATGCAGTTTCACAATATGGAATGGCAATAAATGTGAGTTCTGCAATATGAAATGAAAAACAAAGTATACAACTGTGAAAAAAATTCTAATTTCTAAGTGCAGTTTTTTATATGCATATGAATAAAAATATATTGCGAAATTGATTACAAGAAGTGTAATGTAGCTTTCTGAATTTACTTTAAATAATTATAGAAGGTGTGATATTTAAAAGTTTTCAGGACACATTAGTAGCTATTTCCAATCTACAATAGCACTGGGTGCCAAGTTCTTTACATGGATGCCCTTATTAAGTGGAAAGATTTATATACTTCACAGCAGTTAGTAAAGCCATTTAGAAGAAATGTTCCTAAAGAAACAAAAAGGACAAGAGTCAAAATCTAAATGAACTTGGTAATTAAATTAATTTGAATTTGAAGTAGCAGATCTGAGTTGATTTCCAGGTAGGTGCCTGATGCTTGGATAAGCTTAGGATGAAGCACAAAGCTTGCAGTTGTTTATGCAATGCCCATCAACACCCAGTGGTCATGCACTGCAAGAAGTTGTAGTACATAATGTCGCGCAGCAATTAAAAGGAACCCTTCAAGACATACCACAATGTCTCCATTCTGCAGAGATAAACACTTCACAGTATCTCGAGCGACTCCTCCAGATGTGCTACCATCAAAAATCCCTTTATCAGAAATGGTATTGTAAACATTACTCCTTGAAGTCTTAACATTTTTCTGGCTATCTGACCAGTCATCTGCTGTCGTAGTTGCAGCTACTCTTTTCTTGGACCAGAGAGGTTCGCCTGACTCTGCAATTCGGACAAAAAAATTGGATTCTCTGAATCTTTGCAACATATGCTGCTTATGGTCTTCCATCTGAAGGACAGATTGAGTCTCCAAAATATCATGTTCTGAAGGACAGGCTTCACCATTGAGTTCAACATCCTGATATACACTTTCTCCAGCTTCTCCATTATCATTTGCACTGACAGGGATACATTTATTTGTAGAGTTTTGCAAAGAATTTCCATTCTTAGACATCATTGCACCAATTCTAAAGGGGGATATAACTTGTGTATCTTGCTTAGAAGCTGATAGGCACGCCAGTATATGAACCTGCTCGCCTGATAACTGAACGAAGTCAATTCCAGAAAACACGTAACAAGATGCAATAGAACCAGAGCGTTTAACTAAAGTCACAAGGAAGACACCTTTACCAGGAAAAAGGAAGGGACGGTCCAGAGCCTGCAACTGTACCATTTCCGAAATATCATTCCAACTTTCAGGAAGTGCCTCTGTAAGCAAATTGTAAATGTTACTAACTAGCAGAGATAATAAGAGATGGGCAAAAAAAGCAGAGTTAATAAGATGCTTTTACTAGCATCAAGTGCTCAGCAGAAAAATGGTTGGCTGACACTTTCAATCTAAAACTAAGTTATGGTCAATAAGTTGGTGAAAAAGAAGGCTGTATAACCTTACTTATGGAATGCAGATCAAGGATGAGGATAAGGAGTCATCACTTGGTTGATAAGTTCCGTCTGATGAATCTAAAACATGAAGTGTTTATGATATATAGCAAAAAATGAGAAAAGTCAAAGGCACTCAACTGTATGGAATTGTGATCCACCCTTCGTCCTCCGCGACATCAGTATGTGTCCATGGCGGGACCGGACTTTTCGAATCTAGACATGAAGGATCTCTGCTGATATTCCCGGAACCATTATTAGCATCTCCATCTTTACTGCAGGCGGAGGAGGGCTGGTGTGGATCATCTGCGATGAGACCCTCCAGTATCATAGTTGGCTTTTGTAAGGAATCACCATGATCATCTTGCTCTGAAATTCTTGGCAACTCAGGTGCCGCAGGCTGCGAAGTTCGGTACAGGAAATTCATTTCTCAGCACAACTCGAAGTACTTCCTGCAGAGGAAATAAATGCAGAGGGGTAAACAGACAAGATCCACACCTTATTTCGGTAATTTGCAATTCAACACCACATGAAAACAGAGAACATTTTTAACACAGCATATTCAAGACCAGGGTGGAGTAGCAATAATCAGATCATGGATTGGACTACATCAGTAGGCTAACACAAGACAGCATCACCAAAACCACAAATAACTGATCAGAATAAAGATAAAGAATGAAAAATTTGGGTGCATTGTGATTGAAAAACGTTTTGAACTTTTCGGAACCACCATCAGTGTTACGTTTTTTAAAATGGAATAATCAGTGTTACGTTCTTTAAATTAGCAGAAATTAAACTGAACTTATGTGGCAATTTCAAAACTATGCTACAGCTCAGGGGCAGACCCAGTAAAGTACATGAGCGTACACATTTACATCCGACATTTTTTGCAAAATAGTCGAAGTTAGTAGGCACAATACATGCATATATGCACTTGTAATCGGATCAGATCCGAATACAAATGGTAAGGTAGGGTTTGGGTGCTCGGTTTCGCACTGTAGGAAGGGAAGACAAGGGATGGGCGTACCTGGCGCTGGTGGTGCTCGTCGCCGGCGAAGAGCCCCGAAGATGACCTGGGCAGTGGGCACCTGGCGTAGGCGGCAGCGACCTGGCCCTGAAGAAGACCAGGGCACCTGGCGTCCTGGCGTAGCGAGAGAAAGGGAAAAGGGGCCACGGTTGCTGACCGGTGGGTCTAGGGACGCTGGTGCAGATGTAACAGAGTTTCACAAATACTCTCCCTCAGGTCAAAAATAGTAATGATGACAGAAAAAGTCAAATTTTATAAAATTTAATCTCCACTATAATAGAATAGTTTGAATTATCTTAGGTTCACCAACAAAAACATCTCCTACTAAAAGCTTCTAACCACCATTGTGCACCCAGAAAAACACACACCGTCTCAATTAAAATCAAAGGCTAATATAACACTAGATTGGATCTGATGGCCGACGAAAAAAGTTTGTGGTAGGCTTCTCACCCTCTCACCCCACGGCACCTCACACCGGCTTCAAACGCCCGACAACTACGATCGCAAGTGTGATGACCAGGTTCGATCCCTACTCCCTATGCAAAAAAAAACCTTCGTAGTGTCGTCGCGGCAGCTCATGAGCGGGATCCGCCCGAAAACCTCTGTAGCACCGTCGTGGCCGCTCCTGGAGCGAGATCCACCCCCCCGTGCATTTTCCTGACCCGCGGCGGCCACACCTCGCTGTACGCCATTCACGCCCACAACCTTGAGCCTCGTCTCAGCCGCCCTCCTCTTCCCTTCCGGAGTCGCCAGGAAACACGAGCAATAGTCACGCGGCTAGGGTTTCCTCCGTGGCTGCAGATTCCCAGCCACCCACCCTACTTCCCTGTCCTCCAACCGCCCAGGAGCGCGACTCCTTCGCCTACCCGTGACAGCGACATCTCGGATTCACAATGCCACGCGAGACCTCTCCTCACCCATGGCTCTAGCCAAGCCCACCCTGGCACACCGCAGATGTAAAGGCCTCGGTGCCGGTGGTTATTGGCATGGGGCAGGCAGTGACTACGAAGGGCGTGTTCATTAGGGTGCGAAGGCGACTGTGGGGGAAGTTCACCGCGGAGATCCGCGACTTTACGCGGAACGGTGCACGGGTGTGGCTTGGCACCAAGCAGGCAACGGGGTGCGATGCAGGGACAAGGAGACCTTCATGTCGGTGGAGCCTGTGATGCTGCCGTGGCTGCGCGGAGGGGACGACGCGCCCGCGGACTTGCCAGGACAGAGGCAGCAACATGCCACTGGGCCATGGTGAAAGGCCTAGTTTGGTTTTGGTTAATTGATGAAACCTATTTTGGTCTAGTCCTTTTGTGAAGCATGTGTGTAGCTAATGGAAAAGGATTACGACCAAGTCATTGGTGGAGTTAGCAAAGTGGCAACCATGGAGGATGGTGGCGGCCACAAGCACTTAAGTGATCAAGTTCCCTACCATTGGTGAAATGAAGAAGAGAAAAGATGCCTTGCTCAAGTGGTAGATTATTTCTTACTTTTAATCTTGAGTATAGGCAAGCCGGACTATCAAGAGAGATGTAAATTAGGCTAGCTAGATGTGGTGAAAAGTGCTCATGACGTCTAACTCTAGTGCCACTTGAGCGATCTAACTGCGTTGTTGCTAGGATCAAGTGGCGTGGTGAGTGAAGTGAAAATCCTTTGAAAATGATTGTGAAAATCTAACACACATGCACATGATGGTGTACACTTGGTGGTGTTGACACCTTTGCAAAGGAGAAGGTGTTGGAGTTGATTTGGATCAACTCGGAGAAGAGAAGGAGGTTTTTCGGTGTGTTCCGGACGCTAGGATGGTTCTTGGATTAGAAATCTGCACTAACCCTTTGTGAATTGGATCAGCTAGTTATGTGGGTTTTGTAGCACTCTGAATAATCTTTCCAAAATGTCCAAGATCATCGAAACCGGAGTTCGGAGCTAAAAGTTATGGTTGTTTTAGCGCGGAGGTCAGGTTGCTGAAGTCAGTAGTACCGACCCCTCGGTGCGCAGATCGCAGGCTCTCTGTGTTGGGCTATTTTTGGCCTAAAGGTAGTACCGCCATAAGGCTGGTAGTACCGACTCCCCCGGTCGGTAGTACCGGCGATCGAGTTAGTTTGGAGGCTCTCTGTGTAGATCTAGATTTGACCTACCGGTAGTACCGCTATAGGGGTTGGTCCTACCGACCCTCTACGGATGTGTTAGCAAGGTCAATCTAACGGTCGTTTTTGATGTAGTCGGTACTACCGACTGTGGTGCAGACGGTGACTTGTATAAATAGCCGCTCTCTTGGCTTCTAACCGTTACCTCTTCGATTCACCTGACCCAAGAAAACAAAGAGAGCTCCCAAGTGTTGACCAAGCTCCTCTCTCTCCCCCTTTGATTCTAGAGTGAATCTCTTGCAATCTTTGAGCTAGGGAAGTGAGATTAGAGAGTGAGACACATCGATCTATGTCAAGAGCACTTGGATCCAACATCTCTCCGGATTGATTTGTATTCTTTACTCTTGGGTTCTTGGAACCCTAGTCGGTTAGGTGTTCTTCGGTTGTTGCCCGTGATTGACTCATTTGTGAGGGCACTCCGAAGTGTTTGTATTACCCTCGTGATTCTTAGTGAAGAAACTCAACTAGTGTTGACGCAAAAAGTGACACCTTGCGCCGAGACACACAGCAAGCCGAACGAGGCTAGCTTCAATTGGGTGCCCGGAGTGTGCTGAATCCGGTGACGTGCCAGTCGGTTTGACCTAAAAACCAACAAGGGATAAAGCGTGAGAATACCTCTGGAACATGCTGGGTAAAACCAGACAGTTCCATATGTACGGCTTTGGAAGCCAGTCACGACGGCACACAGCTATAGAAGCTGTCTGTCAGAGCATGTTTGCAAAGCTATTCGACAAGTATGAGAACAGAGTATATGAAGCATATTAACTGCCGAATGCAAAAGGAAGACATGCTTGAATGAAACAAGGATATTATAAACAGGCAACTTGCAAGAATAGATCTATTCAAATAATACGTGCATAGGCTAATCCAACTAATCTGCCGCACGTTAGTCTTCATAAACCCATCAAGCATAAACTAAGCGAAGCTAATCCACCACATGATACCACTTGCTATAAGTCTATACCACTTGTTATAATCAGATTAATCCACCGCATGATACAATCTAATTATAACAAGCTAAAAGCATGCATATACTTGAATAGATCTATAAAAGCTCGTTACTCATGTAAGCATGACCAAAATCGGCAAACTAGCCGAGTTGGGGTCCATGAGGAAGGAACATACAAGCAAAACATGATCAAACTAATCTAAAACCAGCATCTGCCGCACGATACCCAGTTCTATCAAAGCATAAACATGATTAACATGTATGAACCCCAACATGTAACAACCTAGATTGAAGCTGATCCGGCCATCATGATCTTATGATTAGCAAAGCACAAGCAAACTTGTGAAACAAGGCCGAATAGAGATCAATCTAGATTGGGCAAAAGAGTGTTACGGGAATTAAATAAATAAAACACATAACACATGATAACTTAATGAATCTACTAGATCTGCCAAATCTAATAGAGCCGATAACTATTTTTACTCATGTCTTAATCCACCGCACGATACAAGGCACAAGCAAAAACTTCCCGTCATAAGCTTAAATCCGCCGCACGATACTAAGCTTAACATACGAGACTACTTGCATCATATCTAAATCCACCGCATGATACTAGACATGATAACAAGGTTGCTGGTACTTACGGAGGTCGGCGGATCGATGTTTCCTCTCGAAGAACTCGACGACACGACTTAGGGACTCGAAGATGGCACGGGGCCGGTTTGTATTGATGTGGTTGTGAATAATTTTACAATGGTCGAGGGTTTATATTTATACCCTGGACGAAATACGAGTCCTAAATGATTACGATTTACATAATAAAATATGGAAAGATACAAACATTACTTCAAATCCCTTTGGCATTCTCCATTGCCACATGCCTTCTCATGCAAGCCGGCTTCATTCTTCGCAACATTCATCTCCCGAATGGAACCACCTCTCTGCAAGATAGCCGACCGCACAGATATTCATCGAAATCCTGAAGACCAAATAGCCGTCTGATTGCTTGCCGAATCCCTTCTTCTCTGCTGGCTGGGCCCATCTGTCATATCCTCATGCGTGCGAAATTCTGGTGTTAACAACTAGCCTTTGTGGTTGCTTGAGTGAGGCAAGGAGGTGAAAGAGACTCCGACCTTCGTGGTCACCTCAATAACGGGGACGTAGGCGCTTCTTAGTGAAGTGGCCGAACCTCGGGTTAAATCTTGTGTCTCGTGTGCTTGTTGAATTTGCATCTTTGGATATTTTGTTTGCACTCGTGTTCTTCCTCCCTCCACTCTCATTCTAGGTGTGGGAAGACTCGATCTACTCTTTGGGGAGGAGCCACTACTTGGACAAGGTATACACTTCATCTACATCTCTTAGGAAAACCTTGGTATAAGCTAGATTCAATTTTGCATGTCGTTCATCTCGATTTCGTAGATGTTCCTAGGTTGTCGGTAGTACCGACCCCGGTAGTACCGACCCCTATAGTCGGTAGTACCGACTGTGTGATCTGAAATCTGTTTCGAGCTTTGAGTTTCAAGATTCTAGATTTTTAAATAGGCTATTCACCCCCCCTCTAGCCATTCGGACCTGTCACATCGCCTCGGACACAAAGGAGCGCATTGTTGGCGGTCCTTATTGCCTTTTTATAACCGCCAACTCTCACATGAAATGATCTTAGGACTTTTATATCTAACAGGTTTCACAAGTTTTGGTGATTCACTTGTCTTGCAGGAGTAATCAAAGAATACCATGGAAAAGGCAAGAATAATACGCCTTCCGGTAGGGCGTAAAATCAAAAAATAAAGAAAGAAACCCATCAACCTCCAAATCTGGGCTGGAACCCACCATAACATCCAAGAGCATCAAGTCCACAGCCCATTGGAGAAAGGCGGTGGCGAGGCGGGCTAGCAAGGGTGCGCCCGCACCCCCGGTGCAGCCGCACCACCACCGGCGCCAAACTCGTTCAAATTTGAACGGTCGCCTGCCACCGCCTATCCTCATGTCGGTTATCAAGGTGTCCAGGTTCTGTGTATTCTAGAGAGGTCAGTTTGCACCTTCCATGTGGAGAAAGGAGGCTCTCTACTCCCTCAAGGCACCTCCACTATATAGAGGCCCTCTCCATCTTCATAATCATCTTCATAGAGATCATCATACACACCACAAGGAGTCATCTTCACCATATTGGCAAGATGTAGTAGTAGAATAGCTCTAATTGAGAGTGAGAGAGACATGCTCAAGTTCCAAGGAGTCCTCGGAGGATCGGTATAATCTTGTATCACTTCTTTGTAAGACTCGAGTATTCAATATATTTATCTTCTCTAATTACTTGAATCGCTTACATGGTTATCTAGTTCTTCCCTTATGTTTTAGCGAAAGCATGGTTAGTTTAATGTTTTGCACCTTGGCATGGGATCTTCGCTCGATTGGGTGTTCTAGTTATCATTTGTGGCTAGAGTAGTAATCGGTAGTATGGATGTGGTGTCTAGACTATCAGTTACCTGATGTTGCGCCCAATCCCACGGATAGTTGTGGTAGCCCCGGGGGTGACAGCTCCGACTAGGCATTTGTATTCCACCACGTTCAGGTTGGTGTTTCGTAGAGCTTTTGGCAGCCTTCTCCTAGTTACCCCTTCCTAGTCTCTTCAAGAGCCGGAAAGGAACTGCTGCTCCCAAGTGCCATGGTGTGATCATTATGATTGACCTTTGCTTTAGTTAATCCCTTGGGTTAGATCTAGATTAGAACCACAGTAATGGAGAAGTATATAGGAACCTCGAACTCTTTCGATGACCTTCCAACTGTGCTTGTATGCTCTTTACCTTTTTATGGAGTTCTCCAGTGTATAATTCATCTATCAATCATATATGATACCACTTACCCCCACTTTAATCTAGTCGGTACACTAAGTTAGTAGATACATGATCCTCAATTATTAAACTCTTTACACATTGCTTCCATGAGGATATAAATACGATACCCCCGAATACTCCTGGTTGAAATCTACAACAGTATATGTGTGCTTGCGGATTTGTCTGTATGCGTTACACATACCAACTGACTTTCTGGTGCCGTTGCCGGGGATAGATTCAAACTCTCTATTTTTGGTAGCGACGCTAGTAAGTGTCAACACACACTCGCCCATGCCGCTTTGGCATGGGGCCCTCCCTTCCCCACCACAAGCGCTGCCCGGTGTGCTGTGTGGGGATGGCGGCTCCGCGGCCATCCGCCAGGCATGCTTCGTGTGGCCGACCAAGGAGAAGAGCGGAGGGAGTTCTCAAGTGAGCCTTCACCACTTTTGTTCATGCATGTGCTCTCTCAGATGTGGGTGCTAAACTCTAGATTACAGTGATAGGTAGTCTTGATTAATTAATATGAATGTGGATGACTCGATAAGAAAGAGAAGTTATTTGGAGAAAAGGTAGATTGGGGTTTATTTCTTGTTGAGATCCATTCTGTTACTCTTCTATTTTTACTTGTTCATTTTGGGTCTGATTAGAATTCTATTGGAAAATATATGCTGAAAATTGATGAAATGTTTCTTGTTCATTGTGCCAAAGAGATGAGAATCCTGGGCAACACGATTGACTACATGAAGGACTGCTAGATAATATGAAGCTGCTGAAGGAAGGACTGCATGAGGAGATCGACCTGTAGCAGCAGGAAATGATGTTCCATTGTATCACCTTGAAGGCCTTGACTGTGAAAGAAAAGGCCGCAGCTATCGAAAAAATTAAAGTGGTCTATCATTTTGTCACAACTTGCTGATATATGACCACTAACCTTTTGTTTTACTGCAACGGAACCTAGGCGGCCTTAGACTGCCATACCTTCGCGTCCTTGGTTTCGCTCTACGTTTATGTTGGGAATGGATGCGCCGAGAGCACCCTGACACCGCTGCCGCGCAGCTGCCGTCTCCGACTGAGCACCAGGTGGCTCGCATGTTCCATGCCTCCACTACATTCGTCGTCGGGAATGGCGAGCGCGCACGCTTCTGGACAGACCAGTGGCTTTCACAAGGCACGTTGTGCCTCCTAGCACGGAGGTATTCCGTGTTGTGCCCGGCAGGCGGAGACAACGAACTGTCAAGGACGCGTTGGAGGACAACCATTGGGCCTGGGATGCTGTTGCTGCCTCCACGGTATCCTTCATGGCGTAGTTCCTTAGGGTTTGGTCGTTGCTGGAGCACGTGCAGCTTGACGCAGACACGCCAGGCATCAGGATGGTGTGGAAGTGGACTCCCGACGGTAGTTACTCCAGTGCTTCGGCCTACAAAGCCTCCTTTGTAGGACGGCTCGCCCTCCGGGGAGCTAAAGAGCTCTGGTCCGTCTCCTGCCCTCCCAAGGTCAAGTTCTTCTTTTGGATTGCTATGCACGGACGCCTCTGGACCGCGGAGCGGCGGAAACGCCATGGCCTACAGAACGACGATGCTTCCGCACTCTGCGCGCAGGATCCGGAGCATGCTGACCACCTTCTCGCTTCCTGCTCCTTCACGCGTGAAGTCTGGCACCGCGTCCTCCAAAGACCGGGACTCGCTAGCCTTTGCCCCTCGCATGGTGACTCCCTGCTGGATTGGTAGATCAGATGCGAGGATCAGCTCCTGGGGCGCTTAGACGCGGTTTTGATAGCCTTGTCCTGCTAACTAGATGGGTGATCTCGAAAGAGCGCAACCGCCGCATGTTCGATGGGATCGCTTCGTCAACGAGCATGGTGCTCGGATGCATCCAGGACGAGGCTGGGTTCCGCGCCATTTTGGCGTTCGCGGCCGCGTAGGGCTTCGTCCGTGCTTCGCTCGCTTGTTTCTTTCTCCGAGCCATTCACGTTTCGCCTAGCAATACACCCGTTCCAGCTCCGCCGTTTTAGCCAGCGCCTTGTGTTTGTGTGTCTCAGCCGGCTGACGGTGGCACCTCGCCGTCCAGAGGCCAGGTTGTAAAAAACTATTCCCCTTTCGCTTAATGAGGTACGTGTTGCGCACGTTTTCGAAAAAAAATTGTTGTATGACCACCAACCTTTTGTAACTTACAGCTGTAGTTGTAGGAGAGAGTAACAATTCTGAACTGTTATATGACCACCAACCTTTTGTAACTTACAGTTGTAGTTGTAGGAGAGAGTAATTCTGGTAATTTAATTTTCCAGAGAAACACTATAACTTCAATTCTGGACTACATATGACTGGTTCTTGCATCAGGAATAACTACTATGTGCCTGAGTGGCATAAACAAGACAGCAAAGAGCATGCTCATGTAAGTTGTTGCATGTTGTTGTATTTCAAATGACGTTTACAACATTTGCTGCTAGGACCTTGCTACTCAATTTACATTCTTGACCTTTTTGCAAGTTGGCGACATTTTAGATTGACAGTAATAGCTTGCAGTCTTGCATAAGATATTCTAGGTGAGGTCACTAATAGCAATTTTGTTTTTTTTTCTTTCAGATCCCATCCAGCAGATATTCAGAGTGGTCAAGAATGACAGTAAGCAAGCAAGAGAAATAAAAGAAGAAACAAAGAGCTAGATGTCTTGTATGAGAAGTAAAGAGAGAAAAGTTTGTTCTTTGACTATAGGGTTCTCATGCAGAATCATATCTGGATATGATTTGACATATATAACTGAGAATCTCATGTACTTCCATGTTTCTAAATTGAAATTCCATGAGCTTTCAGGTCTGGTTAAAATCCATATCCTGTTCTTCATCTACCCTACTAAGTATGATGTTGTGGACCAGACCCCTGAGACTATATCTATGACTGATATTGTCAAGCTCGACCATACATTGGTGGGACACATATTTTCATGTTTATTTTTCACAGTTTCCTAAACACAATTACTACTCTTCTTTTGATGGAACAGCACGGCTCCTATCCTAGATCATCATAGTGGATATCAATATCATGAAGAAATTACATACATTGTTATGAATAGCCGAAATAATAAATAGGACATTTTTGAATGACTTCTTTATTATCAGTTGTTATCATTATTGTTGCTCCTCCTCCGTCGAGAAGAACAAGATCAGCAAGAATGCCAGAGCAGGTGAAATATTCTTGCAACAACTTTTCGTTCAAGGTAAACTATTATCTGAAATATCCTTTCCTTCTTTTTTTTTCTACAATCTGCGGAACATCTCTCAGCTAGCATCCATGAACTACGACCTGATGATGTAGCAGAACTTGGATCCTTTGCAGTTCTCAAAATAAACCTTGATATCAGAGCAGTAAAGGTAGGTAATAATGTTCCATTTCTGAATGTCATAAGCTACTTGAAAGTGCATTCGCCCCCAATGTGGGTTTTGGCTAATTAATGACAATCAAATTAGGGACTAACCAGTTTATAAAAGCATGTATGCAGGTGTTAGTCCTTTGAAAGATTTGAAACGTTGAAATCTCGTGAACAAAGCACGTAGGATATTTTTGGACATAAAGATGCCTAGCTCAAGTGGTAGTTTAAAATTTCAATTTAAACTTGAGTTATAGGTAAGCCGGACTATGAAGAGGGTCACAAAGTAAGTTGGCTAGATGTGGAGAAAGTGCTCAAATCGACTAACCTTAGTTCGCTTGAGAGACACCGCACAATCACGAACACGTAGAGGGTAATTTCATATGGTCGGTGGTACCGACCGCGGCTTCTTTGCGCAGCGCTCAAACACCCTCTCTGTATTGGTCAAAAAATGACCTAGCGGTAGTACCGCCATAACCTCGGTACTACCGCCCGCGGTGGTACCGACGCAAGGTCGGTAGTAACCTGGTTTGCAACCCTCTCTGGATAGAGTTGTTTTTGACCTAGCGGTGGTACCGCCATTACCTCGGTAGTACCGCCCGCGGTGCTACCGACCCATGGCCGGTAGTTTCCAATTTTGCAAGGCTCTCTGTTCGCGCTGTTTTTGGCCTGGCGGTAGTACCGCCATTACTTCGGTAGTACCGCCCCCGGTGCTACCGACGCAAGGCCGGTGGTAACCAAGTTTGCAGAGCTCCCTGTGTAGAATTGAAAAAGGCCTGGCGGTGGTACCGCCATAACCTCCTCGGTACCACCGGGATCGAGGTACCGACGGAGGTCGGTGGTAACTTGGCTTTGCGAGGCTCTCTATGTTGTGTTGAATATGACTTGGCGGTGGTACCGCCATAACCTCGGTACCACCGGCCTCGGAAGCACCGACCCAGGTTCGGTGGTTGAAAGTTTTTCAGGGCTCTCTGGACTGACTAGCCTTTGACTTGGCGGTGGTACCGCCATTACCTCGGTACCACCGACCTCGGAGGTACCGACCCTCGGGCGGTAGTTTCCGAGGGACCGAGTCCCTACCTGAGTTGCTCTCTGTTCGAGCTTGTTTTGGCCTGGCGGTGGTACCGCCATTACCTCGGCACCACCGGCCTTGGTGGTTCCGACCTTGGCCCGGTGCTTGTCAGTTTGACCAGATCTGGGTGTATGCGAGGGAGTATAAATGCCTCCCCTCTTCACTTTTCACGGTCACGGTCTTACACGATACACTTATTGCTGACCTAACTCAAGACAAACACTCTCCAAGCATTGACTCACCCCTCTCTCTCCCCCTTTGCTCCTAGATTCATTCCCCTGCGAGATTTGAGCTAGGGAAGTGAGATTCGAGAGTGGGAAGCATCAATCTTCGACTTGAGCACTTGGTTTCCATCTTGCCGGCTTGTTTTTGTCTTTTACTCTTGAGCTCTTTGAGCTCTAGCCGGTTAGGTGTTCTTCGTGGTAGCCCTATTGATTTACTTGTGAGGGCTCCCCGAAGCGTTTGTATTACCCTGAGATTTCTAGTAGAGATACTCTCGTAGCCTTTGTGGTTGCTTGAGTGAGGCGAGGAGGTGAAATAGACTCCGACCTTTGTGGTCACCTCAACAACGAGGAAGTAGGCACTCCTTAGTGGATTGGCCAAACCTCGGGATAAATCTTGTGTCCCGTATGCTTGTTGTTGTTGTCCCTATTTTCTCTACTTCTCTTATTATTGTGTTCTTCGTGTTCTTCCTATCCCTATCTCGTTCTTAGGTTGGGAAGGCTCGATCTACATCAAGGGGAGCAACCAAGGTTTCGTGAGAGTAGTTTTACCATAAATTATTCTTCGGAAAGTTGGCTAGAAGCTTGTTTTATCTTCATAGCTTACTTTCATCGGATTTGTAGTTTCTTTTAGGATCCCGGTTGTGCCGTTTGTTTGTGTTGGTAGTACCGTGTTTCACACCCGTAGTACCTACCCAAACCAACCGGCCTCTCCGGTTGCTATCTAACTACATCTTATAGTTGTGAAGTTTCAGATAGTCAAAAATCACCTATTCACCCCCCCCTCTAGGCTGATTCGGTCCTTTCACTACTGGACTGGAATTTAGTAGAACCTAGGTACATTGTTCTTCAATTTTTATTAGTCACGAACTGAACCTCACCAATCACCACACCAGTAGGCTTTGACCGAATCACAAGTAGTGGTGAGATAAAGTGTTTATAGGGAAGCTTCTTCACATGAAGGATAGGAAAAATCAGATTGCTAATATGCAATAGCTTGGACTGAGTATGAGACTGCATTATCAGAAGATATAATGGTATCCACTGTTGTAATCTCTGAAAACTGGCTGCAGATACATAGTGAATATAACCTTGTTTGCAGAAAGATTGCGCAATCGGTAGCAATGTAAATCTCTCTCCTTTTTAGAAATTATTTCTGAAACCTGTAATAAGTGTGCTGAATTAGAATTTTGGTTCCTTTTACAGTGTTTGCATCAACACAGAAACAACAACAATGCTTTCTACCATGCAAGCCCTATCATAAGTTGTTGTAATCTTCCTCTAATCTAATACACAGAAGCAAAAAATACAAAAGGTTCATCGCAGCCATAGTGAGATTATCTTTGTGATGAATTGGATGGGTGACTTTGCATTATCAAAAGTTGTATGAGGTTGCAACACCAGGCGTGGTCTTGCAAAGGCCAACCATCATAAAAAATCCATCAAAAATTATGAGTTTCAGCACAACACTAGATCAGTGAAGCCATTGATTCTCAATTTTCGAGTCATTTTTCATTGTAACCTTCATTTCTGTGCAGGATGCAATAACTATGTGTAAACTGTTTTTTCAGTGTTGTGTATCAATTTTTTCTTCTTTCTTGACAGTACACTTACACTGATTTTATAGCAAACTTGTGGGCTTCTTGTAGCAAAAATTTGAGGAAATCAATGTGTGTGGTTATAACAACTTTTACATGAAATTGCTAGACAAATGCATAATGGAAGGTATAAATATGTGTGGATAAATGTTGTACCCAAACATATATCATACATCACGGTTGATCTATGTTTATTTTTTATTTTTTATATCACCATAGCAATAGCACGGGCAATATACTAGTCATCACTAGAGCACTCATGGTGGACTTCAATTACCTTGGCCTTTCCCTTCTTCTCTTGACTTGCTTTGAATGTCAAGTCCTTCTTCTTGTCCGAAGAAGAGCCACCACTTGGAGTGATGTGCATGTACATCTCATGTGCATTGACCTTTTCCAAGATTTGTGTTGGTGTAGCCGTGGAAAGGCCACTTTGATGTAACACGGTCACAATGTGTCCATACTTGGCGATTGGAAGAACACATAGAATCTTTCTCACCACGTCGGATGAAGACATTTGGGTGAGACTAAGTCCATTCAATTTCTCTACAAGAACATTGAGACATGAGTACATTTCATTCGCATTCTCATAAGCATGCATTTCAAAAGAATTAAGCTTTTGCATCACTAAATGATTGTGTTCCTCACGCTCACTCTCGGTTCCCTCATGGAGTGCACAAATGTTCGTCCATAGCTCATGTGCGTTCTTGTGATTCCGGACATGATTGAACACATCCTTGCAAATACCTCTAAAGATGATGTTTTTGGTTTTTGCATTCTACTTTTCATTTTCCTCATCATGTAGAGTTAAATGAGTGGCGTTTATCGCGGCACGACAGACATTAACGTCAACCGCCTCTAGCTCCATATGAATTTTCCAATATGGAAAGTCGTCTCCCTCGAACATAAGACGTGGTCTATCACCTTCGGACATCTTAACTCTAGGCGGTTAAGCTTAAATCGAGAGCACGAGGCTCTGATGCCAATTGAAAGGATCAAGATGCCCAAGAGGAGGGGTGAATTGGGCTTATCTAAAATTTCTTTCGATAATTAAAACCTACAAAGCCCAATGTCACCCCTTTGTGCCTAGTTGTGTGCTTGCACTAACTCTACAACACAAAAGACTACACCTAGTTCCAATCCTACTCTAGCATGACATTTCAAGAAAGTAAAAGCAACAAGTAAATGCGGTAATTGAAATGCTCAAAGTAGATGCGGAAGTAAAGAGAGGAAGGAAGACATTGTGATCTTTTTGCCGAGGTATCGAGGTGTCGACACACCCTTAGTCCTTGTTGGAGCACCGGTCTTGCTCCTCCTTGATCCACGCAAGGATCAAGTGCTCACTACAAGCTGATTCTTCACCACTCCGGCCCGGTGAATCGCCCACTACCGATCACAAGATAATTAAGTTAGGTCATTCACAAATCCTCTAGATGATCACCAAGCTCCCAATCGCCACCAAATCATCTAGGTGATGCCGATCACCAAGAGTAACAAACAAGAACTCTCGCTTGACCAACACAAGACTAATGAGATAGTGGATGCACACTTGCTACTCTTTGTTCACTAATGAGGTGTTTGATCACTCGATTATCAAATCTCTCAACCTCACTAAGCCTCTTGCACTCACTTGCAATCACAAGGTGTTTGTCAACTATTCAAATGAGCAAGAGAGATATCATAAATGAGGTGAAGGCATATTTATACCCCCAAACTTAAAACATGCACGAAGGGGTACAACCAGGTAGTTACACACTGATCGGACGCACCTGTCGAGGTGACCGAATGCGTCCTTTCAGTGCCCAACGGCTAGCTAACACTAGCTCTGACAAGAGTACAAAGCACTGACCGGACTCTGACATGCGTCTGATCAGCACTGATAGCACGTGTTCGGTCAGTTCCTGACCGGACTCACCCCCCGGTGCGTCCGATCGACTTGATTGGAGCGTTCGGTCATGCACATGTGACATAGTCGCATCCGATCAGGTCCCTGTAGTAGCATCGGGTCGCAACCAAACCCTAACTACAACCAACTGCATTGACCGGACGCACTGCCCAGCGTCCGGTCACATGGAACTCAACATCCGGTCACTCAAAAGAAGCCTTATTCGATTCGGAATCGCGACACTTTGAGAACAAACTTTCTTCCACATGATCTTTGGGACCTTTTTAAGCTACCTAGGGCTATGGTTAACAAGTGTGCACCACACCTAACTCAATAGTCTTATCTAGGTCAAGCTACACATTCGAACTCTCCTTAATAGTACGACCAAAGGAAAAACAAAGACCTAAACTAATCTAAATGTCCTCCAACACCATGTGACACTGAGAACTAGCCTATCTTCGTCTTCGTCGTCCATCCTTTGAAAACCAAATGAATTCCATCGATAGGGGACATTAATACCATATTACCCAAACGATCATCATTATTGTGACCTAACTCATTTGTTTCTGCAAAACACACTTAGTCACAATAATCTTACATTATCATTATCACTAAAACCCCTAGGGGGCCTAGATCTTTCAATAAATGAATTCTGGCCTTCTTTGTTATAAAAGGTTTCTCTAGCTCTAGCTATGCGCTACGTAACAGTAACAGAGGAGCCATATCTAGCTTGTCCTGGCTCCATATTGATCGAGCGAGAAGAGAGTACACAGAACACAGCCTATTGCCCCGGGCCATTTTGGCCTTTAGCCCCGGACATGGAGCCGGGGCTAAGGAATCGGGACTAAAGCCCCGACCTTTAGCCCCGGTTCCATGGCCCGGGCTAATGGAGGGACCTTTAGCCCCGGTTGGTAACACCAACCGGGACTAAAGAGGCCAGCCACGGTGGCCCGGCTGGAGGCCCCTTTAGTCCCGGTTGGTGTTACCAACCGGGACTAAAGGGGCCTCCAGCCGGGCAACCGTTGCTGGCCTCTTTAGTCCCGGTTGGTGTTACCAACCGGGGCTAAAGGATCCATCTGCTTTTTTCTTTTTTCTTTTTCTGTTCTTTTCAATTGGTTATTGTTTTTGGTTTTACAATTACATTAGGTTTTCTAATACGTATTCTTCGCTGCTAATATATTCTATTATATTAGGCCAGTTTCAAATACACGTATTATTCTTCGCTGCTAATAAATATATATAAACACATAAAATTTACAATTACACACAAATGAAATATGAAACTATACATATATATATATTTATAGAGCTAGCTATACACATATGTACATAAAATATACAACATTATCCATCATGCATGCTTAACTTGATATTTACACACAATATAATACCGTTCCTAACTTAGAGGTCATACAAGTGTTCATCTTGGTTTGGCTTCATTGGTTCGTCTTTATTAAACCAATACTCGGTGCCAGACTTAAGGACATGGTCATTAAGGAAGCCCGCGATGGTCTCTTGAATTGCTTTGAGGCGGACCTTATCCATCACCTGGTTCTTCAACCATGTCTCCTTCAATTTGGATTAAAATAAAAAGAAAGTATTAACATACATAATATTTATGTAATAGCAACAAAAAATAAAATAAATTTATTTACATGTTACGTACTTGCTGACTCTGTAAAGGAGTTCTTTTTTCATACACCGTCAGAAACTCGCAAACATAGTACCCACATAAATTGTTTCCCGGTGACTGCCGTAGAACCCACTGTACAATATGTAAAAAGAGTACTCTCGGTTGAGCGTGCGTCTGCTGAGTGATGCTAATTAAGGTAAAGAGGCGGGGAGGTACTCTACAACTTACATTTAGGAGTAGAGGATCAGGAAGTTGCGCTTTCAGATCCGGACGGTGTTTCTGAACAAACCAAGTCCAAACCCTTCACAATAATTGGAACGTTAATTAACTATTGCAGAGTTAAAGAGCTATAGCAAGAATCAATATTTAATATCACATTACCCTCGGATAATATTAATCATATCTTGGTAATCTTCTTGTGGTTTTCTCAGAGAGTCATAGATTAGCAAACGACTCTCGTGGAGATCGATCACCATTAGAATCCAGTGAAAACTGCATTTATGTTTATATAGTCAACACATATATATATCTTTATGTCAACCTATAATAAAATGTGCATATGATAACAAAACTCACCTAAAGTTGTAGGGGAATAGTATATATCTTTTGTCCCTTTGGTTTACCAAGAACCTCCGCAAATTACTCTCTGTTTGAGTTTTCCATGCATCCGAGTGAGTATTGCTTGGGTGCTTGAAGACGATATATGGATCGATGAAACCAATCTCCTTGTCATTTTTATGCCTTAGTTGTCTCATCATGTTTCTGCACATGTTTACAAACACTTGCTAGCAGTGTGAGGATAATTACTTATACATATACATAAGCTAAAGTGAGATTATTAAAGGAAACAATCACTTACAGGCAAAGCAGCTGACGAGAGATTTGTCGAGAGCGTCCATGTGGCAGAGCTGATGTAACTCATTAAACTGAACATATATGATGTCATCACCACGGAAGTAATCATGGTCTCTAATTCTGACGCAAATGTAGTCATCAGCTTTTCTGCCACACGCCGTAAGGTACCACTGATTTAGCAAGTGCATCTGTGTACCAAGATCCCTCAGGGCCGCTGGGTTGTATAGACTTTGGCCATATACATATGCCCTCTGCCATTTATCAACTTCTGGAGCACTTTTGATGCCTGCTTCTCCGAGTATGTTTTCCACATTCAAACCAGTTTCCTCGAAAAATGCGAGCAGTTGCGCAGGATCAACGTCTCCATATGCTCGTTGTATGATTTCCATGTTTGTACCGTATTCATTATCAACAACTAGATCTGGCACTGATTGCTTCTCTTGTTCCCCGAGCTGTGGGACACCCTTTCCTGCTCTCTTCTTTGCCTTCTTGGCCTCCTCAAGTGATTTGCTAAGTGTGCGATCATAGTCTGATTTTGGCGAAGCCTTACGGGCAGCACGTACCTTTTTTTGGTGAGCGTCCACAGTTTGCCTTAGTTTTTCAGGACGAACAAAAAGGTACGGCTTCTCCGGGTTTCGCTTTGCTCGACCACTAGCAATGGCAGCTTCGAAGAACTTGTTACAGTCTTTTTGCACTGCAGCGTCAGTCTCCTCCTCGGTCATGTCATATGCAAGTTTTGTCATCTTGGGAGCTGGTTTTCTCACAGGTGCTTTCTTCTTCGGAGGTGGTGGGGCTGACGCCTTTGTTTGTGTGACAGGCCTCTTCTTTGTTGGCGGTGGAGGTGTTGGAACCCGCCGTGGAGATGGGGCAGGTGGCGGTGTCGGAGCCCGCTTTGGAGGAGATGGTTGGGTCGGTGGCGGTGTTGGATCTCGTCGTGGAGGAGATGGGGCCGGTGGCGGCGTTGGATCACGCCGTGGGGGAGATGGGGCCGGTGGCGGTGTTGGATCCCGTCGTGGAGGAGATGGGGCCGGTGGCGGTGATGGATCCCGTCGTATTTGATCTTGATCATCATCGTCCGCAACACTGTGATCATGTGGTGAATGTAGAATTGGACTTAGGTTGGGGGATGTCCTGCTGCGAAAACAACATGGTATGAGTATCCATTTATACTATTAGCTCACCAATACTATTAAGTTTCATTCACTAATTTCATACACACCTAGGGATAGGTTGTTGAGGAGGAGGAGGTGATACGCCAGGAATTATGATATAGCGCTTGCGCCAACATATGAATGTCTTCTCTCCGCTTCTCCTAATGTATTCTCGCCATCACCTCCTTTAATGTCAAGTTCGACATTCTCGTAACCTTTTACCACCCTGTCCACCGAGACGCTAGCATATCCAGGAGGTATTATTGCTCCATGACTTCTTGGTGTCTTCGTAGGATCGATAGGAGATACAACACCTATAGCCACCATGACTGTGGTATTCCCCTGTGGAATGTGCAGTTCACATGTCGTGAGAGGCTCGGTGATGTCGTCCACAGGAAAGCGCAGTGCTGCGTCTGGGACCTCTGTGGAAGCGCAACTGCTTTTCATTTGCTCAGGGGGGCTGATGTTGACTCCCGGCTCTGATGCAGATTGCCTTTGCATTGCTAACTGCACTTGCCTTTTTATTTCCTCGTTCATTCTGCCTTCAAGTGCTTTTTCTCGCTCAACTGCTTCAAGAGCCGCGGCCTGTGACTGAATAACCATTTCTTCTAACCGGCGCATGCGCTGTGCCTCCTCCTCCTTCTTTCTCGCGCGGCTTCTATAGGTCTCTTTGTCCTGAGGGAAGGCATGTACCCATGACAGCTCCCCATAGCCTCTGGTTCTCCCACCATGTTCAAGATTCTCCAGGGCGTATGTCAGCTCGTCCTTGTCTCTGTTCGGCTGCCACCTGCCACTGGCAGCCATTTCTCTAGCATAAACAAATCTTTCTGCTGCTCTTTGGAGTTTTTTCGCCATAGTGTACCCTTCCTGTTTGTTGGTCCAGGCTTCCTCCATGACCAAAAAACCAATACTTGGCGCGCTCAGGCCAGTTTATCGATTCTGGTTCAATGCCCTTGGCTTGCAACTCTCGTTCCATTCTTTCCCATTTAGGAATGGCACTCTTATAGCCACCTGATCCCAAGTGATGGTGGTATTGTTTTTTGTCGGGCATTCTGCTGGTTCCTTCTGATCCGTGCCTCACTCTCTTCTGATTTCTTGAATTCTACAAACTCATCCCAAATGGCCTCAACTTGACGTAGGCCTTAGTGTTGAAATCCGGAGTTTGGTCCTTCTTGATAAATTTGTTGTATAAGTTCTTCTTCCAGCCCTGGAATAGTGTTGCCATTTTCTTCATAGCCCAGTCCCGAACTCTGGCCTTCAAATTTATATCTTCTGTTTCAAGTGTGAAATGTGCAAGGACCTCTTGCCAAACCAGTTCCTTATCAAGATCAGAGACAAAACTTATATCAGGAGCACTTGCCTTTTTCTTCCATTCACGAGCACTGATCGGGATCTTATCCCTTACAAGGCACCCACAGTGGGCAACAAATCTCTGTGCATGTTCTCCAAGTACTTGGCCTGTTTCCTCCTCGTTGAATTCTGAGATAATGTACCGGCCCTCCAACGGCTTCTTCGGACCTCGTACGGTCCTACTCTTCCCGGTAGTCGTTGTCGATCCGGAGGGCTACATATGTAGGAACAGTAGATTATAAATACATTTATAAATAATTTAGAATTTCATGTGCACATAGAGATTATTGTAGGTATATACCTCGCCAGTATTTTCTTGCATTATTTCTTCATAATCGGCAAAGTATTGACTGCCGTCATCTACTTCTTGATTATTGTTATCATCACCTGCTAAATTTTGATTAGCGCCGCTGTTGATTAATTCGTACATTTCCTCCTCCATGTTGTCAACTGGGTCGGCCATTTCTGCGAATGACATGGAGGATAATAAACACATATTTTTGCAACTAACGTGCATAGAGTTTCGGGTTTTGGGTTTCGGGTTTAGGGTTTACGGTTTGGGGTTTAGGGTTTAGGTTTAGTGTTTTGGTTTGGGATTAGGGTTAGGGGTTTGGTGTTTAGGGTTTAGTGTTAGGGTTTTGGGTTTGAGGTTTAGTGTTTAGGGTTTGGGGTTTAGGGTTTAGGGTTAGGGGTTCGGGTTTAGGGTTTGGGGTTAGGGTTTAGGGTTTAGTGTTAGGGGTTTAGGGTTTGGGGTTTGGGTTTAGGTTTTAGGGTTTGGGGTTAGGTTTGGGTTAGGGGTTTAGTGTTTGGGGTTTGGGGTTTAGGGTTTCGGGTTTAGTGTTTGTGGTTTCGGGTTTGGGTTTAGGTTAGGGGTTTGGGGTCAGGGTTTAGGGGTTTGGGGTTTAGTGTTTGGGGTTTCGGGTTTGGGTTTAGGGTTTCGGGCTTAGTGTTTGGGTTTCGGGTTTGGTGTTTAGGTTTCGGCTTAGTGTTTGGGGTTTCGGGTTTGGGGTTCAGGTTTAGGGTTTGGGGTTTAGTGTTTGGGGTTTGGGGTTTAGGGTTCGGGTTTAGTGTTTGTGGTTTCGGGTTTGGTTTAGGGTTAGGGGTTTGGGGTTCAGGGTTAGGGTCGGGGTTTAGTGTTTGGGGTTTAGGGTTTGGGGTTTAGGGTTTCGGGCTTAGTGTTTGGGGTTTCGGTTGGGGTTAAGGTTTAGGGTTTGGGTTTAGTGTTTGGGGTTGGGTTTTAGGGTTTAGGGTTTGGTTTTAGTGTTTGTGTTTCGGGTTTGGGGTTTAGGTTAGGGTTTGGGTTCAGGGTTTGGGGTCGGGGTTTAGTGTTTGGGGTTTCGGTTTGGGGTTTAGGTTTAGGGTTAGGGGTTTGGGGTCAGGGTTTGGGTCGGGTTTAGTGTTTGGGTTTCGGGTTTGGGGTTTAGGGTTTCGGTCTAGGTTTTGACAACATAAAATAACGTATATTCATAAGACCATATTCATAAAATAATACTATGGACATAAACATATGTAAGTGATTATTCCATAAACATATACATGACCGATTTAAGTAATGTTTACATATCATATCTAGTGAACAAAAAAAATATATATCTAAGTGATTTTTCCATCACATATATATGTAAAATATCTAGTGAACCAAATTATCTAAGTCATTATTCCTCCTCCATCTATCACATAGGACACACCGTTGACGAGAGGACGACGACGGACGGCGGCGAGGATGACGTCGCGGTGAGGACGACGTACGACCGACAGCGGCGAGGATGACGTCGCGGTGAGGATGACGTCGCGGCGAGGATGACGACGCGTGAGGATGGCGGCGACGGACTACATGTGTAAACATACTATTTTGTTAGGGTAAAAACATTTTCTATACATATTTTCTATAATATATATTCATTTTTCTATGAACATATATAAATGTCCAAAGGAACACATGATTCATTCTTTTTCTTTTCTTTTCTTTTTCTTTTTCTATACACTGCACACACACGCGAGCAGACCGGCCGGCGAGCACCACCACGGCAGCAGACCGGCCGGCGAGCACACGCACACCACCACACGCACACACCGGGCGACACCACCGGCGAGGACGACGGCGCGCGGCGAACGGCGAGCACCACGACGAGGACGACGGCGCCGGCGAGCACACGGCGAGGACGGCAGCGGCGCGCGGCGACGCGAGGACGAGGCGCGCGCCCGCGCGCGAGAGGAGACGCGGCGAGGGCCGAAGATCGACGGAGGGAGGAGGGCGGGGGCGCGGGAGAGGGACGACGGGGAGCGGACGTCGGCGAGAGAGCTCGAGGAGGACGACGGAGGGAGGAGGCGGCGGCGTGGGAGGCGGCGGCGTGGGAGGCGGCGGCTCGGCGTCTGACGTCGATCTGAGGAAGGAGGGCACTGTGCCCTATATAGGCGGGGAGGCTTTAGTCCCGGGCCGTGGCACCGCCCGGGACTAAAACACCTTTAGTCCCGGGGCGTAAGCCCACCCGGGACTAAAGGGGGGACTTTTAGTCCCGGGTGGTGTTACGGCCCGGGACTAACACCTTTAGTCCCGGGCGTAGCCCACCCGGGACTAAAGGGGGGACTTTTAGTCCCGGGTGGTGTTACGGCCCGGGACTAAAGGTACCTTTAGTCCCGGGTGGTGCTACGGCCCGGGACTAAAGGGTCTTCTCCCGCCTTTATTTTGGGTTTTCTGTGTTTTGGGTTTTGAATTAGGTTTTGGGTATATTAATATGTTGTAATACTTGTTATTTGCATAGTAAATTCAATATTTGGCATAAAATTACTTAAAAATAACATTTGTGTTTCCTTTTACTTATTGTATAGTAGAAAATTTTGTAACATAAATTCTTTTCTTTTCTTATAATAACAAATATAAATGTAAAGAAAAATTTATATTTTGTTAATGCAAAAATAAAATGTTAAATTTAAATATCTGAAACAACTGGTGCTCGATAGGAAAATATTTTTTGTATTATATGAACGTTAAATTTTGGGTTGTTTATCTTTTATTGTCCAAATAAGTTGGCACGGTGAGGCAACCAATAAGTTTATGTTTTTTTTTCGGAGATGGTTTGCTACTTTTTCCGGTTTAACTGAATTACCGCACACTTGCACCCAATAATTATAGGTTCAATTGGGCCTACCAACAAAATAATCCAGAATGGAGCCAAACTTTTACCAACTTTTTCTCATTCGACATAGAAAAAATGTAATAATTTAAAATAATGATCAGAAAATCTAACACCACTTGTGGGGCATCAATTGGGCTCATATGCTTGCCAAAATAAATCAAGTCATTTCGACAACGACATCAACGAACCATGACTATGCATAATCATTATTAGCTTAATATATAATATTAGTTAAAACATCACTATATATATATCAAGCGGGTACACTGGTGATCTTTTTCTTGACGTATGTTCCTTGGTCATGATCATGTCGTAACCATGGAGTCTCCTCAGCATTTAGCAGGATGCTTGGGTCTTTGGTAACACTGAAGGGCGGTATTCGGTCATCCCTTTCATAATCTTCTGACATGTCTGACTTGTCCTCAATTCCCACGATGTTTCTTTTTCCTGAAAGAACTATGTGGCGTTTGGGCTCTTTGGTTGATTTATCATCATTTTTCCCTCTCTTGGGTTTTGTAGACATGTCTTTCACGTAGAACACTTGAGTCACATCAGCAGCAAGGACGAATGGTTCACCTTTGTATCCAATATTGTTGAGATCCACTGTTGTCATTCCATACTCCTTGTCAACTGTTACTCCGGCTCCGGTCGCCTTGACCCATTGGCATCGAAACAAAGGGACTTTAAAATCAGGTGCGTAGTCTAGTTCCCAAATCTCCTCTATGCGGCCATAATATGTTTGCCTCTTCCCAGATGGGTCTGTGGCATCTACGCGAACACCACTGTTTTGGTTCGTGCTCCTTTGATCTTGGGCCATGGTGTAAAATGTGTTTCCATTGATCTCATACCCTTTGTACGTGAGGATGTGCCATGACGGTTGCCTAGCCAACAAATATAGTTGCTCATCAATATTGTTATTACCCAGACATTCCTTTCGCAACCAAGTGCTAAAAGTATTCATGTGCTCACGTGTTATCCAAACTTCATTCTTCTCTGGAAATTGGGATCGTAGGAACTCCTTGTGTACATCGATATATGGATCCACCACGGTTGAGTTTTGAAGAACTGTGTAGTGCGCTTTATTGAAATAATCATTCCCCGTACCGATATATGTTTTCTTCCCTAGTGTCCCCTTTCCACATAGCCTCCCCTCGTGCCGCGATTCAGGAACACCAATCGGGTCAAGGTCAGGAATGAAGTCAACACAGAACTCAATGACCTCCTCTGTCCCGTAGCCCTTGGCGATGCTTCCTTCTGGCCGAGCACGTTGGCGAACATATTTTTTCAGTACTCCCATGAACCTCTCAAAGGGGAACATGTTGTGTAGGAACACAGGACCGAGAATATGAATCTCCTTGACCAGGTGAACTAGGAGGTGTGTCATGATATTAAAGAAGGATGGAGGAAACACCAACTCAAAGCTCACAAGACATTGAACCACATCATTCTGTAGAGTAGCCAGTTCTAGTGGATTAATTGCCTTCTGAGAAATTGCATTGAGGAATGCACAGAGCTTCACAGTGGCAAGACGTACATGTGGAGGTAGAATTCCTCTTAAAGCAACCGGAAGCAATTGCGTCATAAGCACGTGGCAGTCATGCGACTTTAAGTTTAGGAATTTCTTCTCTTGCATATTTATTATTCCCTTTATATTGGAGGAGAATCCAGATGGGACCTTGATGCTGTTTAGGCATTCAAACATGATTTCCTTCTCTTCATTGCTAAGAGTGTAGCTAGCAGGTCTTAAGTAATGGCGTCCATCATCTGTCTTCTCTGGATGTAGGTTGTCTCGTTCTTTCATGCGCTGCAACTCTTGTCGTGCTTCAAGTGTATCCTTAGACTTCCCATACACACCCATGAATCCTAGAAGGTTGACACAAAGATTCTTTGTCAGGTGCATCACGTCGATCGCGTGGCGGACCTCTAGTACATGCCAATAGGGTAGCTCCCAAAATATTGACTTCTTCTTCCACATGGGTGCGTGTCCCGTAGCGTCTTTCGGAACAGGTTCACTGCCCGTCCCCTTTCCAAAGACTACTTTCACATCCTTGATCATCTCAAGTACATCTTCCCCAGTTCTGTTGCGAGGCTTGCTCCGGTGGTCTGTCTCACCTTTAAATGCTTGCCTTTCTTTCTAACCTGGTGATTCATCGAAAGAAATCGACGATGCCAAGATACACTACCTTTCTACATTTTTTCAAATATACACTATCCATGTCATCAAAACAATGTGTGCATGCATTATATCCCTTGTTTGACTGTCCTGAAAGATTACTTAGAGCAGGCCAATCATTGATTGTTACGAACAACAATGCTCGCAGGTCAAAGTGTTCCTGTTTGTAATCATCCCACACACGTACACCTGATTTACTCCATAAAAGTAGGAGTTCCTCAACTAATGGCCTCAGGTAGACATCGATATCGTTGCCAGGCTGCCTCGGGCCTTGGATGAGCACTGGCATCATAATGAACTTCCGCTTCAAGCATAACCACGGAGGAAGGTTGTACATACATAGAGTAACAGGCCACGTGCTATGACTACTGCTCTGTTCCCCAAAAGGATTCATCCCGTCCGTACTTAAACCAAACCTTAAGTTTCTAGCATCTTTTGCAAATTCTGGGAATTCTCTGTCTATTGCTCTCCACTGGGACCCATCTGCAGGGTGTCTCAACATGTTGTCTACCTTACGGTCTTCTTTGTGCCATCGCACCAACTTTGCATGGTCCTTGTTTCTGAACAGACGTTTCAGGCGTGGTATTATAGGAGCGTACCACATAACCTTGGCAGGGATTTTCTTCCGGGGACGTTCTTCACCCTCAACATCGCCAGGGTCATCTCGCCTGATCTTATATCGTGACGCGTTACATACAGGGCATTCATCCAAATTCTCGTATTCCTTGCCACGGTACAGGATGCAGTCATTAGGACATGCATGTATCTTCTGGATTTCTAAACCCAAAGGACAGACCACTTGTTTTGCTTCGTACGTAGTGCCGGGTAATTCGTTAGGCTTTGGAAGCATCTTTTGTTTTATAATCTTCAATAATTGTCCAAATGCCTTGTCAGATACACCATTTTGTGCCTTCCATTGTAGCAACTCAAGTGTTGTACCCAACTTTTTTTGTCCATCTGCAGCAGACGGGTATATAGTAATTTCCTGTGATCCTCTAGCATACAGTCAAACTTAGCCTTCTCCTTTTCACTTTCGCAATCTCCTTGTGCATCACGAATGACATCACCAAGAGCATCATCTTCAGCGAGTGTGTCTTCTGCACTTGCCTCTTCTTCACCTTCCCCATTGCAGTATCACCAAAGTCACCGTATTGAGCAATAATGTCATCGTCAGGGTCCAATTGTTCTTCTTCACCTTCTTCCATCATAACCCCAGTTTCTCCATGCTTCGTCCAACAACTATAGTTTGGCATGAAACCCGACTTGAACAAGTGTGAGTGAAGACTCCTTGAGCTAGAATATTCCTTCGAATTATTACAAAGGGCACATGGGCAGCACATAAAACCATTCCGCTTGTTTGCCTCGGCCACTCTTAAAAAATAATGCACGCCATCAATGAACTCTTTTGAGCGACGATCGACATTGTACATCCAGTGACGTGTCATCGTCTGCATTATATGACATATCACATAATTATATCGATCTCTCATTCTTATAAACAAATGAAATTATAAAATGTCTGACATGAAATTTAGTAAGAATCACTGGTGGCATAAAAGTAGTAGCAGTTGAACTTGTCTAATTAATTAATTATTACATCAAGATAACAGTGCAGCCTAATCCACTTGGCCACAACCAAAGCAACTAACAACACCTGCACATTTTTCCCACATCACAGTCCAACAAGATGTACTGTCTGCCACTCCAACCGGATAGGAAGGTAAGGTAGGGGTAGGTGCAGTAGGAATTGAGTTGATTCTTGAGTTAAAAGCATCTAGAGCTGCAGAAGCTTCCTCAAAAGACTTGTACTTTTTATGCACAGCTCCCTTAACTTTGAGGACATACTGACTGCACTCGGCCCAGCTGGTGTAAATACCTGGCTTGGTGCCCTCGAAAACAACATACCAAGCAGGCATCCTTCTGCATTTTGTAAACTAAAGTATTATATATTTCTAATTTCTGTAAACAACTAATTTAACTGATCTCTATTTCTCCAAAATAATAAAATATACTAATTAAACCGGTCACATTTTGTAAACTAAAGTATTATATATTTCTAATTTCTGTAAACAACTAATTTAACTGATCTCTATTTCTCCAAATAATAAAATATACTAATTAAAACGGTCACATTTTGTAAACTAAATTATTATATATTTCTAATTTCTGTAAACAAATGATTTAAATGATCTCTATTTCTCAAAAAAAAAACTAATTAAACTGTCACATTTTCTAAACTAAAGTATTATATATTTCTAATTTTTGTGTAACAAATGATTTAAATGATCTCTATTTCAAAAAAAACTAATTAAACCGGTCACATTTTCTAAACTAAAGTATTATATATTTTGTTTTTTCTAAACCGGTCACATTTCTCTAAAAGACTAAAATAAACTAATTAAACGGTCATATTTTGTTTTTAGATTAATAATTTGAACTATCAAGTCAATGAACTCAAAATAGCTACAAAAATGAATAACTTAAGCTAGTAACCTTTCAACGAGTCGATGGCGGTGTAGATGTGATGAAATAAATCAAGATCGCCGGAGATGTGTTAACAAACAAAAATCACCGGAGGAGAAGAGAGCAAACAAGCAAGCAAGAGCAAGCAGTGACTGAATGAAGAAAAATGAAGACAGGAGCTCGGGCACGGCTGGAGGTAGAAGAACATTTCAAATATAGGGAGGGACATTTAGCCCCGGTCCTTATTCCCAGCCGGGGCTAAATGTTGGCATTTAGCCCCGGCTGGGTACACCAACCGGAACAAAACCTTTTAGTCCCGGTTGGTGTTACCAACCGGGGCTAAAGATGCCAACATTTAGCCCCGGCTGCATACACCAACCGGGGCAAAACCTATAGTCCCGGTTGGTGTTACGGCCCGGGGCTAAAGATGCCAACATTTAGCCCCGGCTGCATACACCAACCGGGCAAAACCTTTAGTCCCGGTTGGTGTTACGGCCCGGTACGGCCGGTAAAGCCGGTCTTTAGCCCCGTTGGTAACACCAACCGGGACTAAAGGCCCCTCTGACAATTGAGCCGTTGGGCTGGGGAGCTTTAGCCCCGGTTGGTGTTACCAACGGGGCTAAAGGACTTTCTAGTCCCGGCGCAAATTTTTCCGTGGCTAATGCTGATTTTGCAAATCGTCCAAGGCCTGTTCTCTAGTAGTGGAGAGAAATCGGTTTCTATAGTATAGCAAACATGGGACAATTAATGTGCCGGACTGAGCACCACCTATACAAATGATTCCGAGATTTCACTTGTTTTACAAATGAAAATGTCACGTTGTAATGTATGGACATGTTTTGCAGTAATAAAAAAAAACCAATCACTGTTAAGCCCTTAAGCTAGAGACTTTATGTATACGTGCACTACTACAGAAAGGGCCTTAGCCCCGGTTGATGGCCTTTATGCCCCGGGTATCATCCACCGGTTCTAAGAATCCGGTACTAAAGGTCCCTGGCCTTAGTCCCGGTGCCTTTCAAACCGGGCTAGGTCCAGAGAGGAAAAATAAATAATGTGGCTGTGTGAGTTCGGACTCACAACATCTCGCCTCGGCACGCCTACCAACTGAGCTACGCCACCATGTGATTTAGTTCTAGACTTTTCTATTTTGAATCCACTCGGGAAGGACCTTAGCCTCGGTTGGAACACCAACCGGGGCAAAAGGACCTTTAGTCCGGTTGGCAAACCACCAACCGGGGCTAAAATGTGACCCTTTAGCCCCGGTGGTAATTACCAACCGGGACTAAAGTCCAGGACGTTTAGTTCGGTTTGGTAATACCAACCGGGACTAAAGTCTTTATGCCCCGGACTCAAATTTTTGTCCGAGACTAAGCCCAGTTGTGGCTCGTCCAAAAGCCCTGTTCTCTAGTAGTGGTGACGTTGTTATTTACATAACTAAAAGATACAATCATGATGCATTATTAATTCTTAACCGCAAGATGATTACATTATGAACTTTCCATAGAATCTCACTATATATTATTAGTACAACAACTGTTATTAAAATTCTAGCCTGATTTATAGTCTTTTGTGCTCATATATAATTCTTAAAACGAGTAGGTGGATCCTTCGGTTGACAAAAAAAAAAAACAAAGATCTAATTTCTCTATCATCCCAAAAAAGAATTATTCGTACATGCATTGGCATCCATGCATGCGAACAATATGAAAGGTTTGATCCTCAGAACGAAGAAAAGCCTAACCCTAGTCTGCAATGCGATGACTCAGCTGCCATTTGTGCTGCTCCACCCGTGGAGACATTGATATTATTGCCAGCAGCGTCCTCCTCCTGTAGGTCGACATTGACGTCGACGTTGGCGTTCATGTCCATCGCCTTGATATCGACGCCAATGTCGGCATTCACATCCACCGGTACCGTCTTGATGTCAATGTCAACCTCGGCGTTAACGTTCACCACCGGCAGCTCCTGCCGCATGTCAAACGCGTCGACGAGCGACGCCGCCTTTATCTCGAAATAATCCTTGTGGTCAATCTGGACGCAATTCACGTCGAGGTGCTGCTGCTGCCTTATTTCCTCGTCAGTGCCCGCCGGAGCCGTCAGATCCACCTTCTCGACGACGGCACAGCTATCATCAAAATCGAACTGCTGCATGTTGTCGAGGTTGATGTCGATGGTAGGCTTGCTGCTGGCGTCGTCGCTGGCCGTGGCGTCGTAATAGAAGTAGTCGAAGAGCTGCTGCTGCTCGCCGTGATCATCCTTGGGGCTGTGGCCTCCGCCGTGGTGGTGGACGACGTCGTCGGTTTGAAGGATGGCCGGCGTGTCAGCGCAGTGGTTCGTGTAGAGCGTGTCGACGACCTCTTGCTGCGCGTTGAGGAGGAGCGGCTGGTTGGAGGAGGTGACGTCGAGGTCAGCCATGCCGCCGCCGCCGCCTTGCTGCTGCGGTGGCATCGCGGTGGCCGCCGTGGTAGCCTGGCGGCAGAGCGCCAGGTGGTGGAGCACGGCGGAGAGCTCGGCCGTCTCCATCTCGAGCTGGCGCTCCAGGCCGAGGATGAGGCGGTAGCAGCCGCCGACGGGGTCCTGCGCGCGCATGTCGGACTGGTAGATGAGTGTGCCCATGGCGTCGCCGCAGAGTTCCGGCCGGAGCTTCTTGAGCGTCTTGAGGATGTTGCTGACCCCGAACAGACGGTGCGCGTTGAGGAAGCGCCGCTGCTGGTCGGCGGGAAAGTAGGGCGCGAGCGGGCAGTCCGGGTTGCACTTGCGCCGCTGGTACTTGCACGCCGCGCAGGCCTGGTTCGTGCTCCCGCTCCCGCTGCCGCTCCCGCCGCCGGCGCCGCCGCCGCCGGATGTGCTGCTGCCGCGAGGGAGCTGCTCGCCGAATGCGTGGAGGAGCGCGCGTTGCTGGGGCTGGGGTTTGAGGAGGGCGATGTGATTGCCGAGCTCCCGGTCCCGGTGCCGGTGCCGGTGCCGGGGGTGGTGGTAATATGCAGATGGGAAGCGGCCGTGGCTGGGGATACGGTGGAGGTCATATTGTCTCAGCTGCGGGCGCCCGATCGCGCCGCAGGTGGCGCGCGGCAATGGCGATCGTCGTACGTGCTACCACCACCGAGGTCGGGGGCGTCGGTGGAGGGCTGGCCCCGGCGCCGTCGTAGGAATAGGAGAGGCGCCGCGGGCTGTCCGCGCCATTAATTAGCTTCCGTCTCTGCTGCGTGAATGCCTATTAAAAGACACGATCCATGCATTGGGTCTGTGTGGACGGGTGGACTCGTCAAGAGATGGGAGTTGGATGGCTGTGGCGCAGGATGCCCTGTGATGCATGGAGGGAACAAGGGAGCGGTCCGAATCGGTCACGATGGTTGATCGGCCACTCCGAGCATGCTGGCCCGGCCCTGTTGATCTACATCTACAGGGTGGTGTTCGTTTCTACGTGGACGACGTATCGTGCTTTGCCGGCCAGATGCATCAAGTTGAATCCATGTGTTTGCATGTTAATAGTCGGTTACTTTGCCCGAGGCGCGTTAATCGTCTTAACCGAGCCAAGCGAGCATCTTAACATGTCCGTCTCTATTAATGTTCTTTAGAAAAACCCAAAACTCACCAAAAAGCTTGCAACTTTGATACTACAATTTGTATCCATGTGTTTGCATGTTAATAGTTACTATTTCCAGATGCAGGCGGCCTCACAGCTTGTGCGAAATGGTCTCTGTTTCATAGTTCATTTCCATTTCCAGAGACACTCCCCCGAGCCGTCAGTACAAACTTGTAAATAAAAACGACCGTCTAAATTGTTCTCCTTTGTCAATGGAACTACAGAAACAGTACGTCAGGCTAACAATACCAATCTATATTAACGATTTTCACGAAACAAAATAGTGTGCTTCATAGTATTTGAATTCGTGACCTAAATAAAATCTAAGAATGACTTCAAATAAAAACAAATTGTCAACTGCAAAGTTATAGGTCACATTGCGAACTATGATTTTAGTATTTATTATGTCAAAAATGTGTGCATGTACGACTGTCCTAAAATAATCTGAGGTCATTTGAAAATTGTAGATTTCGAATTACAAATCAAAGAACTTCAAACAAATTTTTTGGACTCTAAACAATTTTATAGAAAAACTGTAACAACCCAAAAATTCGGGTTTTTTTAAAAATTTTCTGTGATTGTGTGGAGCATGTAGATGTTAGTTGAACCAGGAATAATTTATAAATAAATTGTTGCATTTATATAGCTTGCTTGTAGGAGTGTGCTCAAGTTGTCGAGTCGGTTTAGGGTTCGAGTCGGACCCAGAGTTTTGGAGTGCACAATTCCGTAGCAACCTCCTCTCATCCTTCTTTAAATCCCTTCCCGATCTCTCTTGTTTCCAACTTCAATAATTCTCCAAGTCATAATGATTGGGGAGAGGAAAATACCTTTCTTCTTTTCCATCAAATCATATTGGAAGCTCCATCCAAATTTCTCTCCAATCCATCAAAACCCTTGGCAATAAAATGGGGAAAAGCTCCCAACACCTGCCTTGGGCCTAAAGCGCCAGCTAGTCCAACTCCTTTCTCTTCTTCTCCCTGCGCCACGGGTCAGCCCAGCTCTACCTCTCCCCCACTCGGTCCTCTCCCGCGGCCCACCCGTCCAGACCCCAGCAGGCTCAACCGAAGCCCCCTCCAGCCAGCTCCCTTGGCCTGCTCAGCCCGAACGCCCCCTCCTCCCTTGGCTGCTCACACGCGGCCTGCCAGGCCCAACCGGCGCTCGCGCGCACGGCCCGCTTGGCCAAGCCGCGGCCACGCCACCCCAAACCCTAGGAGCACAGGGCTCCCAGGCCGCCGCCGCCACCGGGCGCACATCCGCGCGACGCCTCCACCCCGCAACGCCGCGCCCTTCCCCACCAGCTCTCCCTCTGATGCCGACGCGTGTCCCTGCACCCTGCACAAATGCCGAGGATCATCGGCCTCCCTAGACGCCTTAGCACGATGCCCTATAAGAAATCGCAGCACCTGTTTTCCTCCTCTTCTTCCTCCTTGAAGGGTGTGTTTGGTTGTCCGTTCCACCCATTCTGTATGAGCGGAGCCGTATAAATCTGAGCGAGAAGACTGTTTGGTTGGCTGCATGCCTGCACGAGCGGATGCAATTGCATGAGCGGATACAGGCTGGTGGGATACGCCCAAATTGAGCTTCACTGTCGAGCCAGGCTGAGCGGATGCAGGATGAGTGTGATGGACCCACGTGTCAGTCTCACAAGTTAGACAGATTGCATCCGCTCATGCAGCCAACCAAACAGCATCTCAATTTTTCTGCATCCGCTCATGCAACCTCACCAAACACCACCTTCTTTTCTGAAATACGGTTCCACCCAGCCTGCATCCACTCAACCAGGATATACGATACAAGTCTCATCCGTCAACCAAAGACACCGAAGCCGCCGCCACCGCTCTCCTCCCCTGCTGCTTACCGCGCCGCCGCTTGGCTCGGCCGAACGCCCGCCGCACCGGCCTGGGCTGAGGTCGTGCTTGTAACACCCCTGGTGTTTAACTGTAATTAACCTGACATGTCATCATCATTAGTCATTAATCATCCTTGCCTTGCATTTATGTTTGCTTAGTACTTGTGTAGCAATCTCTTTTCAAAAACCCTAAAAGCCCAAATCTTCCTATAAGGGCAAAAATGGTAATTTCACCTCTGTGCCTAGCTTTGTGTAATTCTTGTTCAGTTGGATGTCTTGAAGTTTTGTTGTGTTGGCCAAAGTTCAAAAACCAAATCAGAATTCAAATCCCTTTGCAAAACCCTGATTTCCAAACCCTGGATTTTATCCCTCTTTTTGTAATTCAAAATTATTCAAAATTTGAGGTTGGTCCAAAAAGCAAAGTTGTAGATCTGGCCAAGAGAAACAACTTTGGTATTTACAAATTTTCAAAGTTTCTATATAAAATTTGAAGTAATTTCAAATTCATTCAAACTCCAATTTTTGTCCCTTTTTGAGTTTTCAAAATTAATTCAAAACTATTGAGTTTCAGAAAAAGTGTATATTAGCAAAGTTGTAGGTTTTGTGAAATGGAACAACTTTCATATATAAATATTTTCAAGTTTCAGTTTGAAATCCAAAGTAATTTTGATTTGAATCAAATTTGAAAAGTGTCCCCTTTTCTGTTTTTGAATATAGTTCAAAAACTATTTGGAATTTGAAAATGTTCATATTGACAAAGTTGTAGATCTCATTTTTCTGAGCAACTTTGGTATTTTGAGTTTTTGTCGCACAGTTCAAATTTTGGGAGAAATTTGCAAAATACAAAAACTGGCCAAAAGTCAAACCCTAGCCCCTACACTGTTCTTCTTCCCCGTGGAGCCAGGGGGAGGGGGGGGGGGGGGGGGCAGCCATGGCGCCGGCGCTGCGCCTGCAGCGCATACGGCTGCTCCCCACGCGCCTCTGTCCTGCCCCAGCCGCTCCTTGGTCCCCTCCGCACCCGCACGCGAGCGCTGACTCCATCTCTCGACCCCTACTGCTCCTGCTCGCCGCCGCCGCGTGGCCATTGCCGGCGCTGCCTGCGCCCGAGCCCCGGCTGCACGCCAGTGCCTCCGCCAGAGTGCAATCGAGTGCGCGTGCGCTCGCCGAGCTTATCCAGCCATCACCACGGTCTCTACCGGCCCGCTATCCGCCTCTATAAAAGCCCCACCGGTGCTCGAGCTCTCCCACTCAGCTCCGCCGCCGTCGCCACCTCACACCAGAGCTCCCAGCCCTCAACCATCTAGCTCAGAGCTCCGCTGTGTTTTTGCGCAGCTTCTCTCCTCACCAATTTGGTCTCTACCACCTCTGATCGCCCGGCGTAACCCTTTTCTTCCCCAACTCCGGCAAGGGACCGCCGTGCTCGGGTCCGTGCAATACGTCGACTCCGGCCGTGATCGTCCCCCTTTGACCCCAGCATCGTCTTCCTCGCTTCCTTGCGCTTCTGATGGACCCTTTGCGGTTGCTTATGTCGCGCAGGATCGCCCGGCCGTCGATCACCGCCGTGTGCCGTCCGCCGCTTCCCGCCGACCGGCCGCTCCGTCCATCCCCGTCCCTCACAAGCTGCCCAATCGACTCCGGTGAGCTCCCTTATGCTCCCTAGTTGTTTGGTTTCGCCCCGGACCCTCCGGTTTGGCCGGCGTACCGAGCGCCGCTCGCTTTTGGTCACCCGGCGGCGAGCTCCCGCCGCCGTGCCCGTTTTTCTTTTTATTTTTAAGTTATGAATAGTGTTCGGTTTTCTCTTTTTTGTATGATTTTCTGTGTTGATCCAAAAATTCTGAAATTTTTGTAGTAGACTTTTTATGCTCTGTAGTATTTTAGAAAAATATGAAACTTGAGTTTTGTGCAAAAATTTAAAAATGTAAATTTTCCCTTTTAATTGAAAAATGAAGGTTTTGGTATTTTTGGAGAGTGATCTATAACTCCAAAATCTTGAGATAAATTTTTGTGACCTTGTTATAACATGCCGAACCTCTGGTAAAATTTTGAAGTCATTTGGAGCAAGTTGATTTTTGAGCATTTATTTTAATTAAGGAATAGTGCCTTTTGTTAATTAAATGTTTAGATTTAATTGAGCACCTTAATGACCTCCAAAAATTATGAAATTTGTTTTGCCATCTGTTTATGCCTTAATGAACTTATGTGATTAATTTGGTAATTTTTGGAGCAACTTCATAAAATGACCTTTTAAATAAATTAAGAAAAATAGAAAAGATGGATTAGGGTTGGTAATGAGTGTTTGATGATGTGATCTTTGGATTTATTGATGTTCATAAGGCCCCTACCCTTTGGTCTATGATGTTTGTGATGATATGTTTGGTTAATACTTAGGATAATTATAATAAGGCCTAACATCAATAATGCTTAAGAAAGAAATGGTTATCTTATGCTCAACCTAGATTTCAATTATGCTTTGTTTAAAAGTAATCTAGAATCAGTGGAATTGTCTTGCACCATAAGTCCATATCATCATCCTCATGAGCATTCATCATTGCATCCGTATAGTTGACGAAGAAGGTACCAGAGTCGAGGCCGCTGTTGACGAACCAACTCCCGAGGCGACCCCGAGCTCCGACACCTATACCTACCCCGAGTCTGCTCTTTTTGCCATCCAAGGCAAGCCCCGGTGCATTTAACCCTTTCCTTGAATTTATAAAATGATTTCCTTAAATGCTTTTGAGTTAAATTATTGCATTAGGTTTATAGGAGTTGTGTGCTATCCTAATTGATGCACTATCCACCTTGACCACTGATACACCCGATACCTGCTTTTCAAAAGTATTTGAAAAATGCTTAGCAATGCTTATTGAATTAGACTTTGCAATAAAATGCCAATTTCAAAAGTGTGATCACTTAAGGAATGTTTATGGGATTTTGGTCTTACTCCCCGGCTGTTGGCTAGGTATCTGATCCGTACCTAGTCAATAGCAAGGAGAGGTTGTCCGAGCGTACGGTGCCGTCATGTTGTAGTCCGGGACTCAACAGTTGACACCGACCGGGACAGGGTTGAAAACTGACAGGACTATTACGCTTGGGTGAGATATGACCAAGGTATAGTTCTGGCTGGAAATTAGGGACCATCCGTATGGGGGCCTGCTGGTCAAGACTTGTAACTATTCACATACTTCGGAAAGCTCTGGCTCCGAGGAATCCTTTATTGGTCCGACAACCGCGCACTGGGAGTGGAGAGATGGCGGAAGTAGCATGTACCCACGTGGTCGTCGTACCTGGAAAGGAGTGGTGTACTGTACTTCCGGGTGGCGTAGGACCGGGTCCAATCTTGGAGGAATCGTGGTAGACGAGTTGGCATATGCAAGCTTGGGTGCTACATATGCAGTGTGGATAGGGATCCTCAGCTGAGTATTATTTATCCGGATTAACGTTGCTCCTCGGTTATGGAGACTTGGTCCACTGACTGTCAACGGAGAGTGGTTCTCAACTAGGAATGTTTTGAAATGTAAAATGAATCATGAATGATGAAGAATTGAGGAATACTGAATCTTTCAAAATAAAATAAGGTTTACAAAAAATGCTTTTCTGCAAAATACTTGATCTTGCTTAAGCCTTACCTTGACTACCCTAAGCCTCCCATTCCTGAGTCTTCTCCCTTTTCTTTAGTCGGGTAAGTTTTGTTGAGTACCCCAGTACTCAGGGTTTGTTACCCATGCTGCAGTATGACAGAGTCCCCGATGTGTCTTGCACCCTACTGCGTGACCATCGTCCAGGAAGAGGCCGATGAGGCCGAAGAATAGTTGTACACCCTCGGGCTGGGTGATTATAAGTATCTTTGCTGTTCTCCGCTATGTTGCCTATGTTTATTCTATTATCAGAACTTGGTTTGTAATAGCTGCACCATAATTTCTATTTGGAACCCTGTTTTGTAAACTAATGTTATTTAAGTCTTCCGCTCTTTATTCCGATGTTATTGTAAAAGTATGCAATGCTGTAACCGAATTGTGAGATGATCCTGCGGACATTGGGCGCTGATGTAGCCCGGTGGCGAACAGGTCTTAATCACATGGAACATGGGTTCGGCTGTCAGAGGTTGACAGGGACACGTGGGCCATGGGATTAGGGTCGTTCCGTCACAGTGCTGCACCGGCCGCATCGGCCGAGACCTTGGCCATGGCCACGACGTCGCCCACGTCGGCCGGTTTCGCCTCGACGCTATGCTTCCTCGCCAACGGGCCTCTTCTCCTTCGCCATGCCGAGCCATCGTCGTCCTCACCTCTGCGCTCCACGATGTCGTGCCGGTCAGCTGCGCCTACCAGCACACCGCCCGCCAACTCGTGGTTGTGGCTACGCCGAGGCCGCGACGACGTCGGGGGGGGGGGTCACCCGTCAGAGCTCCACACCGCCTCGCTCCCCCCATCGTCGACGCGTTGGCGCGGCGAAAAGTAGACGTCGCCACGCCGTGTCACGCCGTCAGAGCTCCACCCGGTGCCACCGCTCCCCCATCGTCGACCGTTGCGGCGCCCGCGACCTCCTCCAACCGAGTCCGTCGGCTACCTCCTCGGTCGACCTCGCTGTCCTGCTGCAACCATGGTGCCACCGTCTGCCATCGGACGACCGTGGATGCACTCGAGGCCGCCCGCTCACCCTTCCTGCCACGCTCAGCCGAACCCGCGCCTGCTTCGGACGTCCCTGAGCCGGGCCGCGACGTAGGCGCCACCGACGTCCACCGCACAGGCCTTCCCTGCTCAATGCCAAGCTGGGACGACCACGACGGCGCTCCCTGGAGCGCCCCATCCCAGAGCAACAGCCAGCGCCATCCACCAGACGCCTCCACCACTTCGCTGGTGTTGCGATGCCATTGGTGAGCCTCAACAGCGCTGAGAGCCCTTTCCCATTACTTGTTACTGCTGTCATCTGAGACCGGCCATCGTGCCGAGATGAACACTGTTGCAGGAAGCCGTCGGGTTTGCGAAGCCTTCACCAAAGGTCTGTTGCCCTTCGAGCACCTCCCGAACACTTGTTGTTGCGTCCAGCCGGCAGCCGCTAGCTCCCAGCCAGCCGGAACCACGTTCGGCCAGACCGCGCCCTGCTATTCGGTCGATGGCGACGATACGCGAAGACCTCTTTTCATATCCTGCACATACTCTGATTCATCCTTGTAATATGACTCATGATATCATCCATGCCTGCCCGTGCCATCGTGCCGACTATTTCATGTTCTCGCTATCGGCAAACTCGTATTCTCGTATCGATCTGTTTTCATCTTTGATCAAACCTTTCCTCCTTCAGGTGCACCACGTGCAAAGGACGAAAGATTGCTATGTGGATGGCACCACGACGACAAAAGACCTAGATGCCAAGCAACGTCATCCATACATGATGGTTAGCTAAAATGTTCATCTCTTCCAACCCCTGACCACTACTTGCCGAACTAAACGCGTAGACCGAGGCCAATTCCGACTTATGGACACTCTTGCACACACATACGACCGGCCCAAGCCAAATCGAACCCTCGGTGTTCAAGAAAAAACGGCATGTTATTGACCGCCTCGGAAGCATGCCCATGACGAAACCATGATCGCGACATGTTTAGACCAAATGGAATGAACCCTAGTCGACATGCTGGACGACAAGGTAATTCTCCTCTCATCTTGACTGTAGGATGCCCCTGATGGAAACCGTAGCATATGACGATTGAAGAGAACTCGTGACCCTCGATCGCGCCACGTAGTACACTGGCCACGACACCAACCCTTGACGCTCCCTCGACGCGCCTTACCTCGAGCCTCCCTCGACGTCGTGACTGTTGACACCATGACCCGTTAGGACCCGTGTCATCTTATCGTCGACTTACCGAGCCCCTAGAAAATTCTCTTATTTATCTATCTGTACTCGCGCTATACCTCGTTCTTACGATCACCTATATATGCAATTGTTATACAGGATCCATCCAATCTCATGCTATGGGAATGTGCTACTCCACTTATTTGATTCGATGAGTCTTTGTGTCACTTTATGGATCTATTCGTTGTAATGTTGGATGTTCGTGGTTGTTTGTCTGTGAGCGAGCCTTTAAAGCCGGCTGAGGGATCATACCTCCTTTGGATGTTACGATCGCGAGACCTGTCTCACCATGGCCGTGATGCCGAATGTAACACGACCCTTGTTAGTGTATCTTGTGGTCGAGAGTACATCTCGCCATGACCATGGAGCTACGCTCTTATGCTTCTTCATGCACAAACTCTTGTATGCTTGTACCCGTTGACCACTGCATGTCTCGATTCTCGCGGTGACAATCGCACCACTGCGAATATAGAAATGATTTAGTGCCAGAGCACCTCAGTCGGGTACCCTACGAGTAGTTTGCGCACTTGCATCTTATATGGTGCCACTCCTTTCAACGCCCTGTCTTCTACCTTGACGTGTGCATTGGAATGAACCTTTGACTTATATATTTATACTCTCGCTATTCCTTTTGTTAACAAAGCTATGGTCTATGTTGTATCTCAGAATCCCCGCGCGTCGACTCGATCGACCACCTAAACACATTTCTCTAGAGATGTGCCTGAGAACAGGGCATAGATGTGTTGAGGTGACCCCGCTCTTATGAGTGACCCTGAGTCTTGGTTCTCGACGTACTGTGTCGTGTGGATCAAGAGGATTGTAGATCTCCAATCCTTTTACGCTACCGCTTTTGCCATAGCGGGCAAGCCAAGGTACTTTGGAGTCAAGTCACAATGGTGTTAATCGTTCTTATGATCAATCGACCTTTGGGATAAGGCTACAAGAGCCGAAACTTGTCGTTCTTAATTCGTTAGGCCCGTCCTCTGATTTCCGCCCTGTTTAAATGACAACCAAATCGAAGGATGAGAGCCGTGGTGTTTGCTAAGGATAGGCCTTGGTTTGAACCCTATGTCATAAGTGGCTTGGCCAAGACTTAAACTAGCAAACCACCACCTTATTCCTAGCCCGAGGAAATCGGACAACCGCTGAGAGGGCTAAACATTGTGTATGTTAGTGTCTCGTTGGTGTTAATGGATCTTCCTACGTCTTGTTGTCTTTTCAATTATGGTGTAAGTGTTCTCTTGCCTTGTGTATCGTTTCGTGGAGTAGCATACGATTGGACCGAGAGAGCATGGACGACAACAAGGACTGAGAGATGGAGTCAACTCAGGAGGAGAACACCTCGCTAATGGAACACCAACGAGGAATAATTAACCACGACTACGACTACTTGCAGGTGTCATGGCAGCACCCTCTTTAGAGAATCCTATTAGACATTGCAAATATGTAGACTTGCTAGCGCTTTATATTTACTTCTTTGCTAGTATATTAATGCATGATACTACCTAAGCCATTATTATCTGATTGCAACCCACTCTACCACAACACCCTGATTGCGCATTCGCCTAGTTATTCCTGCTTACTCGCCTGCTTGCTTGCATTATTATTTAACTCCACTTCGTATTATATCTGAGATGTGATACGGATGGTGAACCCTTGGGAATGGTTTGGCGGGTGATGCCAAACTTGGTGATGGATGAGCGTGCTGTGTGTGTGACTTGGGTGTGTGGAGGGTGAGGGTTGAGTCGACCGTGCCAGAATATACGATGAGCCTGGTGCGAGTCTTGCCGTGGGGCAGATCTGGATGCCCCTGTGGTGGTGAAACCTATGGCGGGTTAAGTGGTGACTTGAGGTGGATCTGGGTGTGAGCCGCTGGTGGAGCCCGGATTAGGAGCGTGTTGTGGTGGCACGAATAATGAAAACCGTTGTGAAGACATTCCGGCTTAGTCACCTCTAGTGGAGTGGAACCTGGACCACGGGGAATACCTTTACATGCCACTTGCTCCTTATGGACGGGGACGGTCGGACTACCTGGTAGAGTGATGCCACTACTGCTAGGCGAGAGAGTGCGAGGAAGGTACGGGTATGGGAGTCCCACACCCTTCCATGACGATCACGGCTCCCACTTCAGGAGAGGGAACGTGACTTCACAGACTTAGCCATCCCAGATAGACTGGGGGTGTTCCAGGGCTGAGAGGTAGGGTGGCATTACTTTAGGCTGGCAAGCGACCGATATCCGCCTAGGCATATCTAGAGTGCCGATGATGGCGATCTTGTGGATATTGTAGAACCTCTGCAGAGTGTATGGTTGATCGATTGATACGTTAGTCAATTCGTTGGCTGTGGCCCTTTTCCCTGACCAGCTTTCCGACGTAGTGAGAGTTCTCTTTTCTCCCTCTGGTATGTGAGTGTCGGCCGTGAACCTGGTGTGAGGTTGCGGGCCGTTGAGACAAGGCTGGGATGGAGCTGGCCTCTGTCGACTGAGTGGTTGAGTGTGTGAGATGAGGTGATGGTGTGGTGATGATTGGGATGGATATGGATATGGATATGGTGGATGGATCTGGATGTGTGTGTGTGGGATGTGTTAAAACTTGATAAAATTATTATATTGATTACTGCTCATGCGCTAGGATGCAAATCCACAGCCAAATCTTAGGATCGCCAGATCCCTTGTTTTATCTTTTCCACTAAAGCTCATCGGTGCTGACCATGGCCTGCACACATCTGGCGGTGTGCAGATTTTCCTGCTTCAGAGGTAATGACTCTAGAAGGATTAGGAGGTTTCGTGCCTACGCTCAAGATTGGTTCGGAGGATCCGGTCGATGCTGCGCTACAACAACTTGATGATGCCCGAGGAGGAGCCTTCACTCGATAGACTTCCGCTATAATAGACTCTATAATAGGTGATACCTCAATGATGTAATGCTCATAACCATGTAATATTATGATGTATGACTGTGATATCGACTGATATATGATAATATTATCGATCAGTTCCTGGTTTTGTCATATTATAACTCATTCTGTGGATTTTCCCTTCGCTGAAAATTGAGGATGTTTCAAAAACCTGTCAACTACCTCTATCTCTAGAGGCAGTGCCATTTTTAAAAAAAGATCTTATTAATTCATAATTATTACATCGAGTTGATATAATAATTATAAACTCACTTTTAGCCTTTGCATAAAAGCACACCACCTAAACAAAGCAAATAGAAGCCTAACATTCTAATGACTATCAATTCTAAGACTAGATCGTCACTCATGTGCACGGGCAGAAAAAAAATGATGACCGCTTGCACCAATTTTTGTGATGCCGCTGCAACCAAAGCCCATGAAGTAACCTTTTGCAGGATAACCCATATGTGGAGCCAATGGATAACTGATGGTACCATCTATAAAGTAGAATAAATAAGTTTCTTTTGATGATATGACAAGTTTTTTAAGAAGAGAGAGAAGAACTAACTTACATGTGGATGAAACTCTCTTGGCACAAATGTCAACTCTCTATGAGTCATGGAATTAAATGTCTATGAAACAATAGAATAAAACTATCCATTGAGAGTAGGTGTACGTTTCATTCATGTTTTATTTCTATCTACATGACATGGAAGTCTTGGAATCGATGTCATGAAACTCTCCACTGAGTCTCTAGCCTTAGAATTCTCACCTGTCCTAATTAATAGGGGTGCCCATTTGCATGCGCCTGTCTCGTCGTTTTCACATATAGCAACCACTAATGCCACCCCTATTAATAAGTAGAGGGTTTGTCTATTAAATTTTTTTTTGTAGCAGTGATGATTGAAACATATTGAAAGCCCTAGTTTGGTTTTGACTAATTGATGAAATCTATTAGGCTAATCCTATTTGCTAAGCATGTGTGTAGCTAAGAAAGGATTAGTGTCAAGCCAATTGGTGGAGCAAGAAGGGTAGTAGCCATGGAGAGATGGTATAAACTACAAGATGATCAAGTGCTTGACAGTTGGACAGGAGAAGGAGATGATTAAAATGTCAAACTAAAGGTATAAACCTAATGACCATTTAGGTTTGGTGATCAAGACACTTTAGAGAATGTGATCACATTTAGTATAGATAGTCATATTATATGAAGAGGGGAGAATCATGGTGAATGTGGTTATCAAGTGCCATTAGGTGATCTAACTCGTTGCATATGCATTTGAACCTAATGAGCAACTAACCATTCCTTGAAAAATGCTTTAAAAAATGCTAACATGTGTGCACAGGTGGTGAGACACTTTGGTGTTGCCACATGGAAGGGTGGAAGAAAGAAGTTAAAAGAATGCAAGTCCTAGGGTTACTATTGACGAACACGTTCCAGTAGCAAACCCTAGGTGGCATGGAGTTCTGGTGTTGACAAGACTTTGCCTTGGAGTAGCGACCGGACGCACTAGCTTTACTGTGTGCGCATCTGGTTAGTGCTATGTGGCATGAGCAGACAGTGAGGTACCGACCAGACTCTGAAGTGTGTCTTGTCAGGCTCGATTAGGCATGCCTGGTCGAGTTTTGCCCCTCTCGGGAGCTCTCTAGAATTGGTCGGACTTGGCGTGGCCGAGCGTCCAGTCAATTTGTGGGGAGTGTCTAATTAGATGGGGGTTTGTCATTCGCTTCCCGTATGACCAGATTCAATGGTTGGCACGTCTGGTCAGAGTACATGGCACATCCGTCATCACTTAACAACATGATAACGATGGTCACTTAACAACACGATAATGATAGAAGCGTCCATTGGGATTTGATGGTCGCGGTTGATCGGGAATGACACATGGACTTCATCTAGTGATCGTATGCTGCTAGAGGCATGTGCAGTCGCCTAGTGCAGTGCGCCCAGTCAGGGTTGTTTCAGCCCAATGGCTAGTGATTCTGAGTGATGCCTATTTAAGTAATTTGGTCGGCTTGGGGATGCAACTCTCGGTCATTTGCATCCTTGGACATCCCCTATAACTGAGATACATCCCTCCCACTCATCTCTCTTAATTGTGTGATCATCCAAGTGAGTCAGGTTCAAGTGCGTTTGAATCGTGTTGGCGCACCTAGTGGCACTTGAGCTTGCTTTGGCTATGGTTTCTTGTTACTCTTACAATTTGTCGATGCGTAGATAGTTTGGAGCAGCTTGGTGGAGTTGTCAAGAGTTGATGATTGATCTTCTCCACCATCAGATAAAGATTGTGAGGGTGATTAGGCCTCTTCCCCGGTGGAGCATCGAAAGGCACCTCTTGTGGATATCTCGTGTCATCGGGCTATCTCACTTGTGATAGGTTCTTGTGGCGCTCAAGTGTTGAGCTTGATGTAGTGTCGATTAGCCACCGAACCACCATGTGTTGGATGACACAACGGGGATTAGTGTGCCGACAAGCACGTGAACCTTGGGATAAATACACGTTTCTTGTGTGTTGAACTTGTGATTGATTGGCTCATCCATTGGCTACATGGTGACTAGCTTCTCTCTTGGTATTCTCAGTATTTGGCATCTCCAAGTGGTATTTGTAACAGAACCGACCAATTTATACCAGATTAAGCACTGAATCCCCGCTTTCACAGAGATTACAAGTACTTAAGCTCGTACAAACCCGGTAGTCCGGAAATCTCAAAGGATTTCAAATCATTCAACTTTAGCCAAGATCGTAATAGATTAGCGTACATGTCCACGAGGTACATTCAGTTCGCACATAGTTCAAATACATCAGAGTTCAACCGTTATTACAAACCATAGTTCGAATTTCGAAAGCGGAAGCAACATAGTTTTAAACAAAGTTCTCAGTTCACAATATGGTGCCATTGCCTGATCAGTCCACAAAAGCATCAGGAGAGAATAAGAGTTGACCATGCCCATGGTCTAGTCACCACCCTCGACGGGGTACAGACAGTTCTCGCAATAGCCGAAAGAAGCATTGCCATCTGCAACAACAAGGGAATAGAACCCTGAGTACGAGAAGGTACTCAGCTAGGCTTACCCGTCATAACCAGAAATAAACGACACCAAGGAGTATGCAAGGCTGTATCTGGGGTTGGCTATACTTACTCTTTTGCGTAAAAGCATTTTTATTAATTAGATAATCATCATTAGAGTTTAGCAGTCAATTTGAGTAATCAACCTGATTAACTAGATTTGCACCTGATATAGAGCAATCACTTGGCTAATTAATCAAGCAAAGTGACTATTTCATCAATAGCCTTTCAGATTCAGTACCATAACCATCTTTAGTTCCATAAGTTACTACGGTAACACATGCCCAGTCAAGTTACTCACTAACCAGGAGCGATGACGATTATAATCGATTCCTACCCAGCTGGGGACAAAGATGTCGCACACTCGCCCGATCACACCTTGCCAGGCAGCCGTCGGCGGCCACTTCAGGAAATTCGAGAACACAACGCGCGGGACGGTCATGGGCCCTTCTACACCGGGGGTTATCTCAATGCCAGGTCGCTCAAGCTATAACTGCCCACGGTCATGCCAGGTCAATCAGGCCCCGCCTATCCATGGACCATGCCAGGTTGCTCAAAATAGTTGCCCGCGGTACATATAAGGCCCTGGGTGTTAGGCTTCAACATCTCCATCACCGGCTCGAATAGCCCTACTCGGCTTCACGGGAGGTACTTCGACCTACTCCGTTAAGTGATTGACGCGTTCAAATTGACTGAGGTGTGCCTTCGTCGGGTCCTAATCGACACAGACGGGATACTACTAGCACACAGGACCCATGTCCTGCTGCTCCTACATCCCGCCCGGTCTCAGATTAATTATCACATGGTTATCTCCATGATAGCACGAGGCTAGACATGATCAGTATCCACCTATATGTGGGAGACAGGAAATCACCCAACTTTTACCAGTCTAAGCAGACTAAGCAGAAACGAGCCTAGACTTAACAGGGATATTAAGACAATAATTGCAGGTGGACAAGGATAAGTAATTAATGCAGCAACGGTGTCACTCAACTCCTATAACCTAATGCAGCAAACATATCAGGTTAATTTCGTAATTGCATTGCAAACCATAGGAGTGGGATGCTCCGGGGCTTGCCTCGTTCAAAGTCGGAGGGTCGCTGGTCGTGGCACTCAGGCAGGTCCTCGACGTCTCCTTCTTCGGTCCTCTGGTCCTGGGTCTCCTCCGAACAAGGCTCCTCCGGTGGCGGGTTCTGGACTTCCACTACCGACCCTGTATGATGCATAACACGTATAAGTAAAAATGAATGCACATGGGATGCAACAAAGAACAAGATAACTCAGGAGATAAGCACATGTCATCTACTAAGATAACTCAGGAGATAAACACATGTCATCTACTGCGTTCTCTTCAACAAGGTAGTCAACATCATCCTAGTGGAAGACCTCCACATCCAACCACTCAATTAACCCCACCTAATTAGTTGGTTAGGATTCACAATTATCACTGCAAGCACTCTACTTAATTAATTTATTCTCCTTTAATTACTTGCTGAAATAAATCCATTTAATCAAGCCTATAACAGTAACCCATCCTAGACAACTTCAGAAAAATCCACAAAAATTACTGGAAGTTAACAACACATAAACTAGTCCTCTGTCCAAATCTCAACCCATTTGGACTTAAACTCCATCCCCTATGAAAAAGACAAATTCTACTATGAAAAGGTGCTTTGAACTACACACCCTAACAAAAAGTGTCAAACAACAAATTTCCCAATTTTCTACTGAACTTCTTAGCACAAGAGCAGTGTATAAAAATTCTCAGGTTCATATTCAGCATATTTTAATTACTACAAATTAAACAAGAAACAACATTTCATCACTTTAATTGCTACTAACTGCCTAATACTGCCAAAATATTCCACAGAACAACATCATATTATATTTTTCCCAGAAACTATTCATCAATACAAACCAACAACAAACAAGAATCACATTTTTCTGAGCAATACACAGATTACTATGCATTTAACAAGATTTTAGCCTAAACATAAATTAAATATAACTACACATAAATTTATCACAAACAGGACATAATATATTTTTCATGCATAGAACTCACCAGAACAAACTTAACAAAATTTATTTCGTCTTTTTAGCACTTACAAACTCAAGATATGAATTAAACAAGCCAGATAAGCATTTCTGAAATCTATTTAAACACAACCCTGAAAAACCTCTTTAACCTAAACTGCTACACGTACCCAGACTATTGCACCCAAGACACTGACAGCCGGGACCCGAGCCACTGACTTGCGGGACCCTGTATCAAACCGACCCCACCTGCCAGCCACACAGAAGCAGGGGAAGGTTTGACCGCGGCGAAGCTCGCCGGCGGCGACCCTCCCGAGGAAACGGACCTCACCATTCTACTCCACTCCTTCTTCCGCACCCGACGGTACCACTATTTAGCCCAGCGCACGCACGGGTCGAGCTCGCCATCGACCATGGCGGACACGGCGGCGCGGCCATGCTACGCCGGCCGGCTCCGGTCTTCCCGAGCTAAACCAACTCCCGATTCGTACTCTAGCGACCTTCACAACCCTAACCCGAGGCTCAGAAGCCAGGGTTCTCACTCCGAGCATCCGCGACCACGGCCATGCCGACTCCGGCCACCATGGCGAGCGGCGGACGCGGCGTACCGTCCCTACCAAACCCTAATCGGCTAAACCAACACCACCAACTTCTTCTGTGGGTCAAGGCGACTCATGAACGCTAGCTAGGACAAACGGACGGGCACAGAAAGGGGGCTGGCCACGGCGGACCGAGCTCGCCGGCCATGGCGTACATGGCGGGCGCGGCATACCGCGGTCACTAAACCCTAACCGGCCAAACCGTCACCTTCTACCTCTTCCACGAACCTCACTGACCCTCGAACGTGAGCTAGGGCGACACGAAACCACGAGAAAGAGGCCGGCCATGGCGAACCGAGCTCGGCGGTCTTGGCGGCCATGGCGGCGGCTCATCCTGGGGCTTGCCTAGGGTTCCCTACGGGGCGCTAAGGGTAGCAAGAGGTGCGGGGGCTCACGGCGAAGCTTTGTGGGTGGTTGGGCTTGCGGCGAGGCGGCCGGACGACGGTGAACGGCAGCGAGCGCTCTGTTTCCCCCCCTTTTTCCGCCGAGCGTCGGCGAGAGCGAGAGAGACAAAACAGAGGGAAGTGGAGCGGCTTCGGTCAGTGCAGGGGCGAGCTGGCGACTTGAGCTCGCCACGCCGCGCGCGAACGCTGGCACGGCCGGGCGTCGGGCGCCACGCCGGCGCAAGTTCTGGCGCGTCGGCCACGACCACGCCGATTCAAACTGAATCGCCGGGTTCAGGCGCTGATGGCCGACTGACGGCCGGATTTTGGACGCGATGAACTCCTAATCCACTCGATAAACGCTAAACCACTTGTTCCATTGAGTAGAGCTACATGCCGACTACAACTTTGGTTACAAGATCAAGCTTTGGTTCGGCCTAGATTGCTCTCAGAGAAAGCTCCAAAGATCACTCAGCGAAACTGATTCGGCAGTTAGGACTTAGAAGAATTTTTGCTAAGTCTAAACTCCCCCATTTCTGCCTTGTGGGTCCTAAAACACCTTGTTAAACTCATTTTCATGAGTTGGCCCTTGAACACTTTTTTGTTTCTACTCTAAAATCTACACGCTTTTGGTTAAGGGCCCACAGCCATGCAAAGCTTTTAACAAGGAGGTATCAGTTAGTCAAACAAAAGGACTCCTAGGGCTCTATTAAGGCAACTAGGGTTAGTGACTTGGTTAGCCATAATGACCAACACAAACCTAGCTTCAATTTGACTCCTCAACAAGGTTCAACTACTTAGGAGACTCACACACTCTAAAAGCAAGTCAAACAAGCATCACACCAAGCATAACATTACAAGCCAGCACATGAAATGACACTTTACAAAGAAATGCAACATGATGATGATGATGATGCTTATGCTCATGAAATGTCAAGTTATGCATTTAGGGTTGCTTAACACCAGGGTTGTTACAGCCCTCCCCTCCTTAAAGAATCTCGTCCCGAGATTTAAGTTACTACCCATTTCTTATAAAAGTGTGGGTACACCTCTTTTAGATAGTCTTTCCGTTTCCCAAGTGGCATCTCGGTCATCTTGTTCATTCCAAGACACTTTATATTGCTTCACTATTCTTCCGCGAGTTACTCTTTCTTTTTCATCAAGTACCCGATACGGTTCCACTGAGTAAGTGAGATCGGATTGCAACTTGATATTGGCTGGTTGTACCTCTTCTTCTGGAACTCGAAGACATTTCTTTAATTGTGACACATGGAATACAGGGAATATAGCCTTCAAATGTTCAGGTAGCTATAGCTGATAAGCTACTTCTCCCCTCCTTTCGATGATCCTGTAAGGCCCCACAAATCTTGGCGCTAACTTCCTTTTCACGCCGAAGCGTCTAACACCTTTCATGGGCGACACTTTCAGATACACATAATCGCCTTTGTTGAATTCAAGCGGCTTTCTCCTCTTGTTTGCATAGCTCTTTTGCCGAGACTGCGCAGCTGCTATATGTTGTTGAATTATTCTAACTTGTTCTTCTGCTTCGTTAACAAAATTAATTTCGTAGTAGCGACGTTCTCCTGATTCAACCCAATTCACCGGTGTCCTGCACCTTCTACCATAAAGAGCTTCAAAAGGTGCCATCTGTATGCTTTCTTGATGACTATTGTTATATGCAAATTTAGCTAAAGGTAACCATTTTTTCCCAAGATCCTTTTGCTGAAATCACACAGGCAGGCTCTCAACATGTCCTCCCAAAACTTGATTCACTCTTTCGTTTCGTCCTTTCGGTGTTGTTTTGGGATGATAGGCAGAGCTACGAATTAGCTTTGTGCCTAATTCCTTTTGTAATTTCTCCCAAAACGGTGCAGTAACTACGATCCACGATCCGAAACTATGACCTGGGTATACCATGTAGTCGAAGATTTGATTGATATAAATCTCCGCATAGTTCGGTGCTCGATAACAGTTTTGACTGGAATGAAATGAGCGGTCTTGGTAAGACGATCAACTATCACCCAAATTGAGTCATTTCCTTTCTGGGTGGTTGGTAATCCGGTGATTAATAAATCCATCCACTTCTTCCATTTCCACTCGGGTATTGGTAACGGTTGAAGTGTTTCGCTGGCTTCAGGTGAATAGCTTTTACTCGACAACATGTGTCACATCTGGCTACATATGCAGCAATCTCTTTCTTCATCTTGGTCCACCAAAATCTTGGACGCAAATCTTGATACATCTTAGTACTTCCAGGATGAATAGACAACTTGGACAAATGAGCTTCATCCATGATCCGGTTTTTGAGTTCTCTGTTCTTAGGCACTACTAAGCGCTTGTCAAACCATAATACTCCTTTATCATCAATCCGAAAATGCTTTGCTGGTTCAGTTGCGGTCTTCAGCCTTTCCTTGATATGATAAATTCCCTTATCTGTTTTCTGCCCTTCAAGAATCTGATCAACTAGGGTGCCTTGCAGCCTGATATTGTGCAGAATCACAGGGTGTACGAGACTAAACTCCTCTTCTGGTTGTAACCTCAAATTGTTGCAGTGTGATTTCCAGCTCAAAGCGTCGGCAACCACATTTGCCTTTCCTGGATGATAATGTATCTGCAGATTGTAATCCTTGATCAGTTCAAGCCATCTTCTCTGCCATATATTCAATTCAGGTTGAGTGAAGATATACTTGAGACTCTTGTGATCAGTGTACACGTTACAGACGTTACCAAGCAGATAATGTCTCCAGATCTTCAGAGCATGCACCACAATGGCTAACTCTAAATCATGTGTAGGATAGTTACTCTCATGTTTCCTCAATTAGCGTGAAGCATAAGCAATCACTCTGCCTTCTTGCATAAGAAAACAGCCTAACCCAACCTTTGATGCATCACAAAAGACATCAAAAGGCTTCTCGATATCTGGTTGAGCTAAGACAGGAGCAGCGGTCACTAGTTTCCGCAAGGTACGGAAAGCTATTTCACACCTTCTGTCCATTCAAAGTTATGATCTTTCTGGAGCAAACTTGTCATTGGTTTGGCAATCTTAGAGAAGTCGGGAATGAAACGACGATAGTATCCTGCTAATCCAAGAAACTCTCCGAATTTCACCAACTGAAGTAGGAGCTTCCCAATCCATCACTTCTTGTACCTTACTGGGGTCCACAGAGATTCCTTCTTCTGACAGATATGACCAAGAAATTGCACTTGCTTTAACCAAAACTCACATTTGCTAAAAAACTATCATAAAGTTATGTTTCTCGGAGCTTGTCAAACAACCCTCAAATGCTCTGCATGATCATCCGGGTTCTCAGAGTATACTAGAATGTCATCAATGAATACCACTACAAACTTATCTAGTTCCGGCATAAACATGAATTCATCAAACTCATGAAATATGCTGGGGCATTTGTCAATCCAAAAGACATGACAAGATACTCATATAATCCATATCTGGTTGAAAAAGCAGTCTTTGGGATATCCTGTGGTCGAATCCTTATCTGGTGATAACCTGACCTCAAATCGATCTTGGAAAACACCTTAGCTCTGGATAGCTGGTCAAACAGAATATCTATTCGTGGCAAAGGATACTTGTTCTTGACAGTCACGGCATTGAGCGGCCGATAATCCACACACATACATAGTGACTTATCCTTCTTCTTGACGAACAACGCTGGGCAACCCCACTCGGATATACTAGGTTGAATGAATCCTTTGTCCAGAAGTTCCTTAATCTGGGTTTTAAGTTCAGCTAATTCATTGGGCGGCATACGGTAAGGTCTTCTAGAGATTGGTGCAGTTCCAGGTAACAGTTCAATTGTAAATTCCACTTCCCGCTTGGGCGGTAATCCTGGTAATTCATCTGGGAAAACATCTGGGAAATCTCGGACGACTAGGATTTTGGACAGGTCTTCTATAGATAAAGTGCAAGACAAATCGACGAAGTCAGCACCTTGAGGAAGAGAGATGCGTAACTTTGTATTCATCCTTCCAACAGATAAGGTAAGAACCCTATTTGCAGTGTCTAACACCGCATTCCACATACTCATCCAACTCATCCCTAGGACTACATCCATACTTAGTCCTGGCAGAACTACTAAGTTAGCTCCGAATTTGTGCCCTCCAATGTCAATGGTTGCACTGACCATCTCTGCCTAGATAACACGCTACTCCCCACGGAGCTCACGCAAAACCCATAATCCATTTCAAACACCTCTTGATTATGTTTTTGTGCAAATGCTTTGCTCATGAATGAATGTGATGATCCAGTATCAAATAAAACAACTGCAGGATGATGGTTAACAAGACACATACCAGCAGTAACGGGCTCTCCGGCACGAGCTTCTTCAGCGGTCATGTTGTGCAGACGTGCGGGATAGCTAGCTTGTTGCTTCTTTGGGTGAGGACAATATCTTGCGAAGTGCCCCTCTTGGTTGCAATTGTAACAGGGTCCCCGAACGAAAGGTTTCCCTCCTGTTGAGCTGCCCTGACCTCCACGAGCTTGGGCAGCAGCTATCTTGTATGGCCTTTGATTGCGCTGAGTTTGCGGCTGACTCTTCTTTTGCGGCGGCCTAAAACGTGCCCCCGACGCTGGTGGTCGATACTGGGTACGTTGAGCTGGTGGTCCCCTAGGTTGAGATGGTCCTAAATCAAAGGTCCTCATCCGGCCCTTACTTGCAGCATGCTTGTTGTTGTGATTCTATTGGATCAAGCAATCACTAATAAAGTCATTAAAAATAGTACGAGATGATGTACCCACTGACTTTCCCATTTTGGTGTTCAAACCTCTCTTGAAACTAGCAATCTTTTTAGCATCTGTGTTCACGAAGTCTGGAGCATAACGTGACGAAGAGTTAAACAGGTGATGGTACTCAGTAACAGATTGAGTTCCCTGCGTTAAGCTCATGAACTCTGCCACTTTCATCTGAGTCAGACCTGGCGGAATATAGTGCCCTCGAACAGCTTCGGTGAACATCCTCCAAGTGACAGGTGAAAGACCGAAAATGCTAAAGCAAGGCGACCAGAGGGGGGGGGGTGAATGGGAGCCTAAAAATTTCTTCCGAAATTCTGGCCTCTGTCCCAACAAAAACACCCAAAGCAAAGCCGACACACGTGATGTCCACAACCAAGAGAATGGGTGGATGTTCCCTAGGAACACAGCGGGACACCACAAAAGCTCCCTCTTCCAAATCCATGCAAGTCAACTAGTGACAGGATGGAGTTTGGGTAACCTCAACCTCCCCCGAGCAACGCGAGGGGGATTCAGGCTTTTTCGCAAAGCGGGAAGCCCGGTTTCTCAAGAGCACAGAGTCGGGAATCCAACGCAAAAAGCGGATCTCAAATCGGAGCTCAAACGTAAAAGATACGAACGAAAACGTGCGATCACTGCACTGACCGGACTCTGAGATGCATCCAGTCAGTGTCGATTGGACGTGTCCGGTCACAAGAATCCCGATTCGAGAGCTCTTTGTGTTGGACCGGACTCTGCGAGGAGGTGCGTCCGGTCAACACAAAAACCAGCGTCCGGTCGCTACTACTCGATGAACACTAGTAGCAGCGCATCCGGTCGAAGCACAGCAGGTGCGTCCGGTCATTAAAAATGGTCTCTGGAATTGACCGGACTCAGCACGGGGTGCGTCCGGTCACCACACGCGAACTGGACAGCGCAGGTGTTCAACGACCGGACTCTGTCAAGGTGCGTCCGGTCGCTTCGATGCAGCGTCCGGTCACCCCGATCAGCTCCCTGTTCATCCACCGGATCGACCTGATCTCCCTCAAATCAAAAGCACTAAAGCTCAAATTTCATGTGAGGGGTCACAAGGATGTTAGTGAGCTACTCCTAAGAGATCATGGCTCGAACCTAACTTCAATTCGGTGTATCGAAGAAAACGGTGACGAACGGACAAGAACTCGATCCCAAAACTAAATCCGACCGATCTGTGAGTTCGTGAGGTATTAGAGAAATTCCTTCGGTAGAAAGAAGACTCTCACGAAGCTACACAAGATGGTTCAAACGTATTTGCGAATCTTCCCTCTAAACAAGAATTCTCGTGAAGATCGAAAGAGGGGAAAACGTTCAAAGCGAAGAACAAAATCGCAAGACAAATTAAAGCACGAATTTGATCCTTGGAATCAGTGGAATGGATGATTGATTAAGCACTCGGTGTCGGGCTACAAGCCACTCCTAGCAACACAAAGCTTGGATGGCGAAAAGCTCAAGAACAAGAGCCGGTCTCTCCTCTAACCCTAGCCTCCTCTCACAGGAACAAAATGAGAGTGACACGTCCAAGGATACGGCTGCCCTAGCAGCCCCCTCATATATATAGGCGCACGTCCGAAGACCAAAACGCCCTTACATTAAGCACTCAACCCAAATACCCCCAGGGGTAAAACTGTCCAACCCTAGCAGTTTTCATCCGACGGCCACGCCCGCACATCCGGTAGCTTCGCCTCGACGCGACCTACCTGATGCCGCCACGTGCCGTCATGTCGACCACCGAGCCTTCCTCGTGGATAGCTACGCCGCCGCGCCAGCCTCTCCACGCAGCCACGCGTCGACCGTCCTTTCGGACCAACCCCCAGTTTTGAGGCCCAAACCGGTAAACCCGCCAGCCCAGGTTTTGAGGACCAAACCTGGCAAACCGTCCACCCCGGGTTTTGAGGCCCAAACTCGGAATCTCGTGAGCCCAGGTTTTGAGGTCCAAACCTGGAAACCGTCCATCCCGAGTTTTGAGGCCCAAACTCGGAAACCGGCCACCCGAGTTTTGAGGCCCAACTCGGAAACCCGTCGATGGTAGCTTTTTGAGGCTCAACTACCGAACCCCCACCGTAGACGGGATGTGGTTCGCACACCCCGACCACCGGCACCGATGCCGATGCATGTCCAGCCTCCACGCTGGGCACAACGCCTTCGCCTTCCTTCTTGACTCGGCCGACGGCACTTGCGCCGCACGCAAGCCCGTGTCCGACCTCCCGCCAAGTGCCACGATGCCATCGTCTTCCTCCCGATTCGGCCAATGCATCGCCCATCCCCATGTGCTCTCGCTTGCCGATGCCACATGCCAGCTACCACAGCTGGTCCTCTGGCCCTCTGGTCCGTCAGTCCAAGCCTCACGTCCGCCCTTCACCGCTCTGGGTACATCGGCATGGCACGTCCGCCGCACGGCACGTCCATCCTTCACCGCTCCCGGTCCGTCGGCACGACACGTCTCTACTTGACCTTCACCTCGCCATCGACCACTGTATCTGAGCTCCACACCTGCACATCAACATAGCCAAGAGACACATGTCGCACACGCACACCAACACGGTAAACACACCACAACTCAACGCCACCGGTTAGTCATAAGCATTAAGCACATAGCGAGATAATGACTCAACCGGGAAAAGCCTCAAACCTTCCTCATCAAAGTCAATCATTCATCATATATGTTCTCAATCTCCCCCTTGATGAATGCATTGACTAAAAATAAAACCACAAAGGAAGTGTTTGAAGGCAAGCCTCATTCAAGTGCCCAAAAGCCAAGCAAAAGCAAACACAAGGACACTTGAGATGAGGAAGGATCATGAAAACTCCAAATAAAAGCTCTCAGTCCCGAAAGAAACGGGAAAAGCGGGCAAAGCCTCCACACAACCGAAGAGTCAAGAGAAAACAAGAGTTTCATGAATCCCAAAAGGAGTTTCATGAATCCCAAAAGGAGTTTCATGAATCCCAAAAGGTACTCGAAAACCAATCTCAAATAAATTGTCAAACAATCATCACAAAAGAAACCAAGGTACTTATCCACTTGGATTCACTTGGGTCGAGATTTCTCCCCCTTTTTCTTTCTCTTTCTCTTTCTCCCCCTTGATGATTGAATTGACAAAACTAGGCACAAGAGATGGTTTGAGATACCAAAACCAAAAATCTCATTCAAGTGATCAAAAGCCATAGAAGGGCAAAGCACAAAGTCACTTGTCATGAGAAGATTATCCAATCAAATGCCCAAAAGCCAAAGAAATGCTAAAGAGGGGGCAATTTGAAATGAACATAACTTGGTCCCCAAAGACATGGGCAACGGCTCAACGCAACCAAGCAAGGGATCGGAGCAACAACTCATCAAAGAGCAAAACTCGATCACACAGAGCGAAAAACTTGGTTCCCAAAGACATGGGCAACGGCTGGACGCAACCAAGTCAAAAATGAGCTAGTCCTCAAGAAGAGGCAGAAAAGGCTCAACACGACTAGCTCAAGGCTTGATACCAATTGAGGCTGAATCAAGGCATAAGAATGCAAAACTGATCATGAACAGCCAAGAATTGGTGAAAACAACTAGTTCCTCAAGACAGAGGCACACAGGCTCGACGCAACTAGCTGAAGGGTCCATACCAATCGAAAATACCAAGCAAAAACCGCTAGTCCCTCTAGACAGAGGCAAAAACGGCTCAACACGACTAGCAGGCTCGATACCGACTGAGAAAAACCACAAGAGAAGCTCAACACTAAATGGAGCACAAACACTCGGAGCACGCGGAGAAGCAGCAAGACAAAAGCGACTCCCCGTGAAAGCAAGCCTATATACAAAAGCTATGCAACAAAGCTCATGACACCAATTACACTCCATACCAAAGATGGATACCAATTGAAACACATAAAAGAGATATACCAAGTGAAAAAGGACATTAAAGAGCTAAACTCCCCCTAGCTCAAAGCTCTCCCCAAAATGCAGGACTTTCCCTTTGTGCCAACACACAAACTCCCCCTTGCAAACAGCTTCTCCCCCTTGACAAAAGGGAACATGCTGAGGGGTTTTGACATTTCTCCACAAAGTTGACACAAACACAAGACAAGTCATCAATCAAAAGCATATGGGGGCAATGAAAAGCATTGAAAATGACCACAAAGAGTGTCGGAGCTAGGGGATATGTACACTAAGCTAAAAATGCATGATATGCACAATACAACAGCTTCAAGTGTATAGCAATCAGAATGAAAAGATGCTCAAAAGGGTGCTGCCCTGAAAGTGTAGCAACCAATACAAATGCTAGCAAAGGCTCAAACTGATCAAATGAATACGAAATATGAACAATTAAGCATATGAGCAGTTTTAAGCCATTCGAAAAGGAGTTCACCACTAAAATAGCACTTAGCATGAATAGACAGGAAATCGAGCAAGTGCTAACTCAAGTATAAAAGGTGAACTACCCCTAACAAAGTTCAATCATCATGCTATAGAATGAAGCATAGACTTGTGTCATTATCAAGTTTTATCGGAATTTGCAGCGGTATTAACACAAGTTCAATTTAAAAGCATGTGATTGCGAGAGGTTGAAAACATGGTCATTGCCTAACTTTTCAACCGGGCTAAGCCTATGCAAGAAAAGCAATCGGAAGCTTAAAGCACCGGTTTCGGTCTTACACTACACGACTCAAGTTTAACTCAAAAGTGCAATGAGAAACAGTCTCGATACCGTGAGGTGCTGACACATGCAATCCATCTCGATCTTTTCATTTCACTTAGACTTGGATCAAATTTTAAGCACAAGGTAAAAATGAACATCCAAGAAGTGAATGACTCAGTGCAAGAGACATAGCAACCTAGCATACAAAAGATAGCACAAGTGATCTCAACACAACCTACCCATGCTAGTTGTCACTCTCAATGGTGAACAAATTAAATATTTCATAGTTGATTAGTCAAGTTCACCATTGCAATAACATGTATCAAGTGATCAAAAGTAAGAGCCTAAGCTACAAGCATCATCATGAATAAACAGGGCATACCAAAAGAGCATAATCTCATTCTCATTGCTCTAACATGAAGCTCTAAGATGCACTAAAATACATGATGGAATGCATGCAAAAGCTAGTCTATCAAAGACAAAGCAAAACTAGCCTAAAAAGGAAAACCCAAAACAAAAAGGTATCGGAGAAGTCCAACTAAGATACAACAAGCAAAATGCTTCCCCAACTAAAAGGGAAACACACACCAAACTGACAAAAGAAGAGCCAAGAAACGCTCAAGCGAACAGCCAGCAAAATCCACATCGGAAAGACCACACAACAGAAAGAGGTCGATGAAGAAGAGTACCAAACCTGAACTCAGTAGTGTGTCAGAGGTACCTCATGAAGCGCATGACCGCCTGCTAGTGTGATACCCGAGGGGACGTCTGAATCTACTGAAATCTCCGAGGCGCTTGCCTCGCCGAAGTTGTCTCCCCCTCGCCTGATGCTGTCGCTCGCACAGGTGCTGCTAGTTCTCGCTGGAGAGCTGCTCGAACGGAACCCCAAGTCGTGGAAGAAGTGGGATCAGGTCCGTGAGCCGAAATGCTCTCTCCAGGCTCCTGTTCTCCTGCATACTCAAAAGCAGAAGAAAACACAAGACATTGTCTCGTCCAGTGTGACCTCAAGGTCTCCACAAAGCGGTTAGTCACATAATAAGCATAAGGTGAACACTCAACAAAAGAGGCCTACCTATGAATGATACCGCAAGGAGAACTGAACTCAAACTAGTCAAGACTACCATGCAACAGGATAAAGCACTGTATAGCAAAATGCAACCTAAAAACATGATCAACCCAAACACAGCCTAAACCTCAACACATGCTACAATGCAAGCAAGATAATGATAGCAATAGATCCAAAAGCATGTAACATGATAAAATTGTGGAAAGGCTAGTGCTCAACCTAATCATATCAACAGGATACATGTAGCTAACCAAACTAGCACCTGAAAAGTGATACCTAAAGAACATCATACCTCTACAAGTAAAGCTCATGGAGAAGTATGGTAAAGCATGGATAATGTTCATGAGGATCACAGACTAGCATGAAAAGTGGATATTCCACAAAAGCTATACACAAAGCTAGCATGACATATGATACAGAAGATAGCACATGCTAGACTAAACAAAACATGATACAAAGGAAAATGTACATGCAAGAACTATACAAGTGAGCACATGATAGTCCATCTCATACCACAAGAAATAGCACATGGATGTACAAGGTATGAGTGTATAAGAAAGCTCACCAAACTGCAAAAGCCTCTTTGGAGGCCAATCTAAGCGGGGTGTAGAGAACCATCAAATCTTGATCACATCTAAAAGATCAGGCTCCATCAGGCGCATGTTCTCCACCCCGCGTCCTCATATCTACACACAAGAGGACAAAGTCACCCGAGTCTTGGATCCCGAAGGGTTAGCAAGCATGTACTTGGGAACCCAAGACTTGGTCACAAACTCTCTTATCATGTGGGTTAGCATGATGCAAATGTTGGTTCAAATGCACTTTTGAAACACCCTTGAAGCATTCCTCAAAAGGACAACTCGAGGAGAAGAACGAGTCGTACCACGGGAAAAGAGGCAAACATCTTCCAAGGTTTTTGTAGAAGAACCAATAGAAGCATCATGAAAAGCATGACGTGGACCAAGAGAAGAAGCACTAGAAGCATGTCCACGACCATGACCTATCCCGCTAGAAAAGGAGTCATAAAACCCATCAACAAAGAGGGGCTTCTTACTAGGAGCACAAGCGTTCATGCCATGAGAAGGGCTATGAACACTATCTTCCTAGAAGAGCGAGCTTGGCGCAAACGTTTGGCACGCGATAGCAAAAGCTTTCTTGATGCCCATCTTTCACACAAAAAGAGCAATGGTATAAAGGCCTATTGGAAGGCACACCATTCTCCGACAAGTGAGAAGTCCCTTGGGGCTTAGAACAAGAAGCATCAACAACCAACTTGGTGCCAACACTAGGAGCACACGTGCCATGGGAAAGGCTACGCGGCTTCTTAAAAGCCTTAGCTCGAATCGTCGCTCGTGTTTGACACGGCGGAAACAAAAATCGAATGGTGTCCATCTTCTTGCAAAAGGTGCAATGGAAGACCAGATTGGGAGCACGAGTCCTAAAAATATGAGAAGCACCCTTATCAAGAGAAGTCCCTTGGACATCACTCGAGAAGAAACAGCAAGGTTAGGAGTAGCTATGAAAGAGCTATCCGAAACCTTAACTAGTGCTAACGTCAAAAGACTCACGCGCAACACAAGAACTCAACTCCGGTTGCAAAGATGCAGACTTGGAAACATCAACATCGGAGTTGGAAGAAATGCGTGACTCAAAAGACTTAGCACAAAGACTCTTGCATCTTTTGGCTAAACCTCATTTTCAAACATGAGGCGATCACAAGTACCACATGGAGCATTTTTCAAATTTTCCATCTCCTTTCTAATGCACTCGGCATATGTGGTACGCAAGAGTTCAATTTCCTTCTCAAGGTTGGCACTCATATCATTGTGCTCAACCAACTTGGCGCTCATATCATCGCGCAAAACTTTCAAAGCCAACACTTCTTTTTCCAAATCAATGCATGATGTGCACATGAAATCGGTGGAAGAAGAAACATCACCATTCACATCAAGCAAAGAATCATGAATAGCACAAGAAGTAAGGCATGCATTTTATTCAAAGAGCACAAGCTACAAGGCCTAGCATTTATCTCAAAATTCAGCATGTAAAGGACTCACAAGAAACACATGTAATAAAAGAAGCTTTTGACCTAAGCAAGGCTATTTCAGATTTAGCATAAACAAGGTCCTTGCGCAAGTCAAAGCAAACAAGACATGGTATGGAAGCATTTGATTTCAATATTTCATTTTCAGATTCTAAGCTAGCAAGAGAGAAAAAGCATAGCTCATCATTCTTCCTAACCATGTCGTACAAGAGGTGTAAGGTGAAGATGCACTAGACTTCAATGAAAAGACCATTCTTTAGCCAAGTGATGGAGCAATTCAATTCTCAATTTTATTAGCAAGGTATCACAGTGTTCATCAAGTCTATCATTATACTCATCACAAATCTTAAAACGTTGGGACAAAATCCCAGGCTAGCGACAAGTGTACCTTTTGGCCTTGCCAAGTCATCATCCCTGAGGAAGTCCAACAAATAGTACACCTCGCATTCCACCTTATCAATGCATGTCCATCAAACAAACCTGTGGACAAAGACACACTAGAAGAAGAAGAAGCTGGTGCCATTTCTAAAAGCACGGTTAGTGTTAGCCAAACAAAAGCTCAACACCTCGACAAACAAGGTCGGAAGCAGAATCGCTCTCAAAGGTCGCCTTCGCGGATCCAGAACTGGTTAAGGTAGAGAGATCCTTAACTGGCTCCGATACCAATTGAAGGACCGAAAATGCTAAAGCAGGCGACCAGAGGGGGGGTGAATGGGAGCCTAAAAATTTCTTCCGAAATTCTGGCCTCTGTCCCAACAAAAACAACCCCAATAGAAAAGCCGACACACGTGATGTCCACAACCCAAGAGAATGGGTGGATGTTCCCTAGGAACACAGCGGGACACCAAAAAGCTCCCTCTTCCAAATCCATGCAGTCAACTAGTGACAGGATGGAGTTTGGGTAACCTCAACCTCCCCCGAGCAACGCGAGGGGGATTCAGGCTTTTTCGCAAAGCGGGAAGCCCGGTTTCTCTAGAGCATAGAGTTGGGAATCCAACGCAAAAAGCGGATCTCAAATCGGAGCTCGAACGTAAAAGATACGGACGAAAACGTGCGATCACTGCACTGACCGGACTCTGAGATGCGTCCGGTCAGTGTCGATCGGACGCGTCCGGTCACAAGAATCCCGATTCGGGAGCTTCTGTTGGGTTGGACCGGACTCGAGGAGGTGCGTCCGGTCAACACAAAAACCATCATCCAGTCGCTACTACTCGATGAACAGTAGTAGCAGCGCGTCCGGTCGAAGCACAGCGGTGCGTCCGGTCACTAAAAACGGTCTCTGGAAATGACGGACACAGACGGGGTGCGTCCGGTCGTGTCCAGGCCAGCGTCCGGTCACCACGCGCGAACTGGACAGTGCGGGTGTTCAACGACCGGACTCTGTCAAGGTGCGTCCGGTCGCTTCGATGCAGCGTCCGGTCACCCCGATCAGCTCCCTGTTCATCCACCGGATCGACCAGATCTCCTCAAATCAAAAGCACTAAGGCTCAAATTTCATGTGAGGGGTCACAAGGATGTTAGTGAGCTACTCCTAAGAGATCATGGCTCGAACCTAACTTCAAATCGGTGTATCGAAGAAACGGTGACGAAACGGACAAGAACTCGATCCCAAAACTAAATCCGACCGATCTGTGAGTTCGTGAGGTATTAGAGAAATTCCTTCGGTAGAAAGAAGACTCTCACAAAGCTATGCAAGATGGTTCAAACGGATTTGCGAATCTTCCCCTAAACAAGAATTCTCGTGAAGATCGAAAGAGGGGGAAAACGTGCAAAGCGAAGAACAAAATCGCAAGACAAATTAAAGCACGAATTTGATCCTTGGAATCAGCGGAATGGATGATGATTATTAAGCACTCGGTGTCGGGCTACAAGCCACTCCTAGCAACACAAAGCTTGGATGGCGAAAAGCTCAAGAACAAGAGCCGGTCTCTCCTCTAACCCTAGCCTCTCTCACAGGAACAAAATGAGAGTGACACCTCCAAGGATACGGCTGCCCTAGCAGCCCCCTCATATATATAGGCACGTCCGAAGACCAATGCCCTTACATTAAGCACTCAACCGAAATACCCCCAGGGGTAAAACTGTCCAACCCTAGCAGTTTTCATCCGACGGCCATGCCGCACATCCGGTAGCTTCGCCTCGACGCGACCTACCTGATGCCGCCACGTGCCGTCATGTCGACCACCGTGCCTTCCTTGTGGATAGCTACGCCGCCGCGCCAGCCTCTCCACGCCGCCACGCGTCGACGTCCTTTCAGACCAAACCCCCGGTTTTGAGGCCCAAACCGGTGTAAACCAGCCAGCCAGGTTTTGAGGACCAAACTGGCAAACCGTCCACCCCGAGTTTTGAGGCCCAAACTCGGAAACCCGCGAGCCCAGGTTTTGAGGTGCCCAAACCTGGAAACCGTCCATCCCGAGTTTTGAGGCCCAAACTCAGGAAAACCGGCCACCCGAGTTTTGAGGCCCCAAACCTCGGAAACCGTCGATGGTAGCTTTTGAGGCTCAGCTACGAACCCGCACCGTAGACGGGATGTGGTTCGCACACCCGGACCACCGGCCACCGATGCCATGCATGTCCAGCCTCACGCTGGGCACAACGCCTTCGCCTTCCTTCTTGACTCGGCCGACGGCACTTGCGCCGCACGCAAGCCCGTGTCCGACCTCCCGCCAGTGCCACGACGCCATTCGTCTTCCTCCCGACTCGACCGATGCATCGCACATCCCCATGTGCTCTCGCTTGCCGATGCCACGTGCCAGCTACCACAGCTGGTCCTCTGGCCCTCTGGTCCATCAGTCCAAGCCTCACGTCCGCCCTTCACCGCTCTGGGTACATCGGCATGGCACGTCCGCCGCACGGCACGTCCATCCTTCACCGCTCCCGGTCTGTCGGCACGGCACGTCTCTACTTGACCTTCACCTCGCCATCGACCACTGTATCCGAGCTCCACACCTGCACATCAACATAGCCAAGAGACACATGTCGCACACGCACACCAACACGGTAAACACACCACAACTCAACGCCATCGGTTAGTCATAAGCATTAAGCTCATAGCGAGATAATGACTCAACCGGGAAAAGCAACAAACCTTCCTCATCAAAGTCAATCATTCATCATATATGTTCTCAACAGGAACGTTGGTAAGATAGGTGGTACGGTGGTGCCCCCACCAAATCCTGGCTGGCCCCTGCAGCTGGTGTACAACATATTCTGCCTTGAGCTCCTCTGTGAGCCTTAGCAAACGAAACTTTTGTTCCTTGGTATGCAGCCATTCTTCTGCCTCTAAGGGTTCAGTAGCTTCCTTGAAGATGGGTGGCCTAGTATCCAAGAAATCCCTGAACGAACTATACTGATTTGGCTCAGGACGCTGTTGACCGTGCGCCAAATTCTCATGCAGTAAAGCTTCAATGTTGCGCTGGCTTCCCAGGAATTGAGCGAAAAGCTGCTCGGGAGTGGCTGGTGGAGGAGGTGGTGGATTGCGGTTGTTTTTGGGATCCTCATTTCCACCACTACCGCCAGCTCCACTACGAGTTGTCGTCATATCCAGCCCATGACAAAAGCAAAAGATCGGGCTTGCCAACATACATAAAAGATCACTAAGCTCTAAGCATACGATCTAGACTACTCTCTAGCGATGTCACCATCGTCACCATCCTCACTAGACATGTCTGAGGAACCACTAGAAGAGCTACTCGGATCCGGGTCCTCCTGTGGAAAGATGGGATTCCTCTCATTCTCCCTGCGGTGGATCTCCTCGTGCAGACGGTCATTGTAGTCCTGCAGGTGGTGAAGTTGCAGCTCTAGGTCTCCTACTCGCAACCTCAACAGCCTGTTCTCCTCTGAAGCGCGTATGCCCTCAATACACACACCTCGAAGCGACTCCTCAGTCTCCCTCATGATCAAGGCCAAGAAGGTAGCGAACTCCTGCTGGATGCTGAGCTGATGAGCGGTCTCCTGCTCTCTCTGAAGCGCCTGGTCCCTCTCCACAGTCATGTGAGCTAGCTGTGTGTTGAGGAGGTCTATCTCGGTAGCATGCTCCTCCTGCCTGCAATGTTGTGCAGCCGTCTCTTCACTAAGAATATGGTCCAGGTGATCATAGCTACGCGATAGGCATCCATAAGTAGCCATGAGTGCAGCCATAGCACTCCCTGCTGGTCCAGCACAATGCTCCCTCTCAAGCGAACTGGCCTCAAGAACTGCGGCTCCTGGCTGACGCCACACTAACTGATAAGGGTCTGCTGTCAGGAAGATGCTAGCTGTAGCCTGGGCAACAACCTCCGGATGGTCCTCCATAATGTCCCGGAGAACGGTGTAAGCGACTCTGTTGGCTCCATCCCAAGGGGTCCTCCCCTGCAACGCGAACACCCAGCGGCACCAGACGTGATCCTGGTCATCACGACTAGGCACGTCAACCTCCACCGTGTACATATGGCGATCCTCGGACATCTGCACGCGGTGCCAGTCGTACTGTGGCTCCTGGCCCTTCTGGTATCCCACCAAGTGCAATACCCTCCAAAGGATGGTAGGCATGCCGAACACATCTAAGAAGTCCTCCGATCCTTCGGCGGTTCATGGCCCCAACATGTAATTAGGCCTCTTGCCTCCGGTTGACTTACGAGCTGTGTGCTTGGTACGGGCCATCTGTAAGAAGTTTATCCACACATATTTTCATTAGTTGGAGAACAACTTTTATTAGGAAAACGGGACGGATAACATAAGGAAGGAAGTAAGATTAATGCAAGGTTATATGATCATGATGCATGCACGTAACATACATCCTCACTGTCTAACAAGCTAACGGCTAGACGGTGGCATACACGTTCACTCTATCGACGAAATATGGTCGATAGTCCACCTAGGGGTATGCCCAAGGTGGTAGATTAGAGGGGAAGGTGCGCAAGACGACGACCCAGACGTTGACGCAAGGCAAAAGTAGATGAACACAGAGGTTTATCCAGGTTCAGGCCGCTAGGTTAGCGTAATACCCTACGTCCTGCGTCGAGTTGTATTGATTGGATCTATCTTGTGACCTGTGACCTAGGATCTGTTGTCTATCTCACTTGTCCTCTCAGAGGACCCCTGCCCCTCCTTATATATTCCGAAGGGACAGAGTTACATGGTAAGTATTAGAGTTGGTACTATATCTAGATTACAACTGTCGTGCGGTGCATGCCGTGCGCCACACGTCTTTATCATGTGGGCCGGACGACCCCTAGCGGTGAGGCCCATGTAACATCTTGTGGTACCCTGGGGTCTATATCCCCACAGCTAGTCCCCGAGCCTGACAACAGGTGACTCGGTCACGTGGTGCCAGGGTCTTGAAAATAATCAGACTTACATACATGCGCGGACGAGCGCCATGTATACACGGTAGTCCCCAAGGCTGCTAGAAGATGAAGAATAAATCTTGTAGCAGGCTTATAAAAAAGATAAATCCACTATGGTGAAAGCAGTATGTCGTCCGAGCAGGTTGCCAAACGACGAGTCCGAGCACCGAGCAGTCCCCAGGTTAGCTGGTGAGCCCTCGGTGTAGCCGTCAATGAACGTCGAGGAGTCCGACAAGCTGGTCGGCGATGAAGTCTGAACGCCAGGAAGTGAGCACCGAACGAAGCGACCAGGTGGTCGACGAACCCGAGCACCGAGGAGTCCCCAGCTCAGCTAGTGAGCTCTCGGTGTAGCTGTCGATGAGCGTCGAAGAGTACGGCTAGCTGGTCGGCGACGAAGTCCGAGCGCCAGGTGATGAGCACCGAGCGACCCGACCAGGTGGTTGATGAACCCGAGCACCGAGGAGTCCCCAGCTCAGCTGGTGATCTCTTGGTGTAGTCGTCGATGGGCGTCAAAGAGTACGGCTAGCTGGTCGGCGACGAAGTCCGAGCGCCAGGTGGTGAGCACCGAACAAAGCGACTAGCTGGTCGACGACAAAGTCCGAGCGCCAGGTGGTGAGCACCGAGCGAAGCGGCCAGCTGGTCGGCGACGAAGTCCGAGCGCCAAGTGGTCCCAAACGATGATCTTCTCATCCATCATGACTGGTCCAGTCCCCGAGCGTAAAGAATTAGATCGCAGACCGAACACAGTTCCTGTAAAATAAATATGGAGATTGGTAGTACATGACATACAAATTAAATATGGAGAAAACATCAGCAGTAAAGAAACAGCATATGCCGCTCAGCGGTCAATTAGCTGGATTAAACGCTCAGCATTAAATAAAATTCCCCCGAGCAGTTTGTTTGTAACTGAGTCGCTAGCCCCGGCTAGCCGATAACTCCGGAGCGTGAGGCGCGGAGCCCAGGCACGCATAAGAGCACCAGCGTCACCGAGGAGCCACTGCCGACCACCCATAACGCAGAGCGTGGAGCTGCATTCACGTGTAGGGAGGAGCCGGAGACAGGGCCGTCTCTGGAAAGCACGAGTGTAAATGTGGCTGCTCGGGAAGACACATATGTCATCCTCAGAATGGTATATATGGTGAAACATAATGAAAAGTCATTGTAAAGAATAATGTGACCACAGAGGCACACGATGATATCTAGCGATATATCATGATCGAAGAAATATTTGATTGGTGTGAAAGATAATACTTAGCTTGATTGTCGTCCGAACGGAGTAGTCGACGAGAGGCATCGAGGACGGCGATGAGTCGTCAATGAGCAGTCGACGAGGATGGTGGTGAGACGATGACGATGACGTGACGACTCGCTTGTGGCTCGTCGGCTCGTTGGTGGCTCGTTGATGGCTCGACGGTGGCTCGTCGATGACGTGATGGCTCGCTGGTGGCTCGCTGGCTCATTGGCTCGTTGATGGCTCGATGGTGGCTCGTTGATGACGTGATGGCTCGCTTTTGGCTCGTAGGCTCACGGGTGGCTCGCTGGCTCGTTGACTCGTCGATGGCTCATCTTCAGCTCGACGACCACGTGATGGCTCGCTTCTGGCTCGTAGATGATCAGAGCGAGCATAGAGCATGGGTCGTCGAGCAGCTTCTCGGCAACCTTGTCGTAGTTGGATCTACCACGTGGCTGATCAGCCGAGCCAACGATGTCTTCTTGTTGACGGTGATGGAGTTGCCTAACCCTCGATCTTTCCTCCCGGTCATGGTCGTCATAGCGCCGATTATTATGGCAATCATCATTGCGGCACGGTTGGAGGTCGGAGCGAGAGGTACGAGCGACGTTGTGCTTGGGAGATCGATCTCTGATTAGATCTACAAGAGCGAGAGTGTCGGTGATGCCTGTCGTGACCCGATCGATGGATTCAATCAGATCGCTATTGTCGACACGCCGTCTCCGATAGATTGCTCTCAGGAAAGCTCCAAAGATCACTCAGCGAAACTGATTCGGCAGTTAGGACTTAGAAGAATTTTGCTAAGTCTAAACTCCCCCATTTCTTCCTTGTGGGTCCTAAAACACCTTGTTAAACTCATTTTCATGAATTGGCCCTTGAACACTTTTTGTTCTACTCTAAAATCTACACGCTTTTGGTTAAGGGCCCACAGCCATGCAAAGCTTCTAACAAGGAAGTATCAGTTAGTCAAACAAAAGGACTCCTAGGGCTCTATTAAGGCAACTAGGGTTAGTGACTTGGTTAGCCATAATGACCAACACAAACCTAGCTTCAATTTGACTCCTTAACAAGGTTCAACTACTTAGGAGACTCACACACTCTAAAAGCAAGTCAAACAAGCATCACACCAAGCATAACATTACAAGCCAACACATGAAATGACACTTTACAAAAGAATGCAACATGATGATGATGATGCTCATGAGATGTCAAGTTATGTATTTAGGGTTGCTTAACACCAGGGGTGTTACAGTATTCATTGTAGATTGTGGGGATATTCCTCCCGTATACCCCCATGGCATGACTTGGGCTACTCGGCAAGATACGGCCGAACCTGAAGACCTTGCGGCCCGCGACCAGGCCGTCGCAACAGCTAAGGATTATCCTGATGACTTGCTCGACAAGGAAGATCCAATAGATAGACCCGGATTCCTTGCCAAAAGGGACCGATTGTAATCTGTTAGGATTCGGCAAGTTGTAACCCTGCTCCCCGACTATATAAGGCGAGCAGGGATCCCCTCCAAAGCACGTCATATTCCAATCCAGCAATACAAACTAGCCACCAGAACACAGGACGTAGGGTATTACGGCGACTTGCCGGCCTGAACTTGTCTAAATCGCCGTCTCTCGTCCCTGTGTTTACGCTTTGCAGACGTCTCGCACGCCTCCGCCGCTCAATCTACTACCTTGGGCATACCCCTCGGTAGACTATCGACCATATTTCGTCGACAGTTGGCACACCAGGTAGGGGGTGTGTGCTACGACACCATGATCTGCCAAGCGGTTACTTTCCCGCACTCCATGGTTCTTCCGGAATCGGGCACCACTTTTCAGATCGGATCTATGATCTGGACAGTGGGCGACCACGCTCTTGCTCCGGAAATCATGGAATCTGCACAGCTTCCTACGTCGGACGCTTTGCCGTCCATCCGCAGCGTCACCAAGCCGACATGCCGTCCGCCAAGAATCGTCCCTTGCGACGACCTGATCGAAGCCATCGACCGAGCCAACCAAGGACTTGCAGAATGCATTGACGCCATCGAGGTAGCTTGTATACAGCTTTCCAACCAATCTTGCCTTGAGCAATTTTTAGGTACACCATTGGGAGTTTCAAGCGCGTGACCCACCCGCCGCCCCAGATCGGATCGGCATCCGACTCACCGTCGCGCCTCATCTCCAACGTCCATGCCCTTCGGGCTACGCGGTGTGGCTCCTACATATCAGCACCAGACGCTGCGACGGCTCTCCGACCAGCTCCAATCTCTCGGCTCCGACCAGATGGCTCCGACCAGCAAGCGCGATCGAATGACTCCACCTCCACTCATCGGCATGGTGACTCTACAAGAGATCTCTGGTGACACTTTGCCGAAAAGATCGGCGTCCCGATCTACCACGAAAAATGGGTCCACCTCCACGCGGTCTACGACCGTCATCTCCACCGACTCAGGGGCCGATTTCCTGCCATATCACGGCGGCTTCATCTTCAACGTCTCCGCCAATAGCCCACCACCGCCGAATGAAGCGGAAGGCGAATGCGCCAATCGGGAGCAATGCAACATCGACCGGCAACGCCGGCGGGACAACGAACGACGTGACCAGGAGCGCCGCGACCGGGAGCATCGCGACAACGAGCGACGTCGGGAGCGCGACCACGCTGGAGGTCGTGACCTCATCTACGAGTTTGACAGGGTCGTAGATCAACCTGTCTACCCGGCCCCAAGCGCCAACCTCGCCGTCGTCTACAACGAACTCTCCAAGTTTCCGCTGACCCCGGAGTTACAGAAGGTTGTCGCCCATGTTAATGCTGCCACCGTACAATGCAACGAGAGAGGCCGCTATGCCTCATCGTCCGGATCGTCGTACAGCGGAACGCCTCCATGCCCGCATCCTTCACGCCGATGGAGATCGCCGCCACGTCGCGACCAGGAAGTCTCCCAAGGCAATCGCGCTCGCGATCAAGCTCCGGCTCCCGATGCCTCGACAGGGCCACGCCCTTTCACCCCCCGGCTACGAGCCGTCCAATGGCCTCAGGGTTTCAAAGTCACCACGGTGGACAAGTACGATGGAAAGGCAACCCGGAGCAGTGGCTTACCACGTACGAAATCACCATTCAGGCAGCTGGCGGAGGATCCGACGTGATGGCCAAGTACCTCCCCGTGATGCTATCGTCTTCGGCCAACAGCTGGCTCCACAAGCTCGCCGAGAACACCATCGACACTTGGGAGCAACTGAAGGAAGTCTTCATCAAGACTTACAGTGCCACCTGCGTCCAGCCAGGAACACGCTATGATCTCCAGAACGTCCACCAGGAGCGCAACGAAGGCCTCTGAAGCTACATCCGACGATTCTCCACCATGCGGCTCACGATTCCGGAGATCGCTGATGCTGAAGCCATCTCTACGTTCTCCAACGGTTAATGCCATAAGGAACTCCGTGACAAGATCATCTGGAAAAAGGTCACCACGGTCACCGAACTAATGACGATCGCCAATTCCTACGCCGACACCGACGACGCCCATCGCCATCATGAACGCCCGCGTCACCGATCACGGTCCCAGGAGCGTCACAGTGAGGACGATCGTCACAATGAACGACGCAATGAAGGACGCGACCACCACTCGAAGCAGCGCGACCAACGCGACTACTGAGATCGCCGACACGATTGGCCAGAGTCTTCCCGTCCGAGAACAGACCACCGCCGACACGACCGCCGCTACATCGCCAACACCAATACTCGGCCAAGGCGCACCTACGACAACGACTATGAGAAGCTCCTCGATGGCCCGTGCCCTCTCCACAAAGGCGCCTGACACTCCATGCGCGAGTGCGACACCATCACCCGCAACGTTCGCGGGAGCGACGATAAGCGGCCGCGAATCGAAACCGACAAGGACAAGGACGCCGACAACAACGAGCCTGCTTTTCGTGCACCAGCGAGGACCCTCACCATCTTTGGCGGCAACGTCGTCATCGAGACCGAGCAAAAGCGGCGCCAAGTACGACGCGACATCGCCTCCGTCGCGGCCATCAACGACGACCCCGCCAACGTTCGCTACCTCGACTGGTCGGAGCGCCCCATCACCTTCTCCAGGGAGGATCAATGGTCGGATGACAAGTATCCAGGGCGCTTTCCTCTCGTCATCGACCCGGTGATCTCCAACTGCCGCTACCGCAAAGTCCTCATCGACGGCGGAAGCGCCCTCAACATCATCTTCTCATCGACTTTCCGCGAGCTCGACTACTCCAAGCGGGATTTGTTCCCGGCAAATTTCCCCTTCTGGGGCATCATACCAGGTAAACCATCCATGCCTGTTGGACAGATAACCCTCCCAGTGCAGTTCAGCACCTCCGACCACTTCCGCGAGGAGTACGTCACCTTCATCGTCGCCGACTTCGACACCGCCTACCACGCCATCCTCGGTCGCCCGGCGCTCTCCAAGCTCATGGCTGTTCCACACTACGCCTACCTCGTGCTCAAGATGCCAACGAAGAAAGGTGTCCTTAGCGTTTGAGCAAATCTCCAAGTGGCGTACGAGTGCGAGCAGGAGACAATCAACGCCGCCGAGACACACCAACAGCTACAGGGTGCCCAAGACTGCATCGCCAACACCGCTAAGCTCCGCCCCGACGATCTCGAGATCCCGGAGACCTCCGACCAGCGCTCTAGCAAGAAGACAAAGGACACGAAGCAGGTGGCCCTGGTGGACGGCGCTCCGGAGAAGACTGTCGTCATTGGCACCAACCTCGACCCTAAATAGGAAGACGCGCTCGTCAACTTCCTACGGAGCAACATCGACGTGTTCGCCTAGAAACCAGCGGACATGCCTGGAGTTCCACGGAAGTTCGTCGAGCACTCCCTGAACGTCTCCTCAACCGCCAGGCCGGTTCGCCAAAAGCTCCGTCGCTTCGCGCCAAATAGGAAGGAGGCAATTAGGGTAGAGCTCACCCGGCTCCTAGCTGCCGGTTTCATCAAAGAGGTGTATCACCCAGATTGGCTGGCCAATCCGGTTCTTGTACTAAAAAAGAATAAAGAATGGCGTATGTGCGTGGACTACACCGATCTCAATAAGCATTGCCCTAAGGACCCCTTCCTCCTCCCTCGCATCGACGAGGTCGTCGACTCCACTGCCGGGTGCGAACTTCTCTCCTTTCTCGATTGCTATTCCGGTTACCACCAAATTGCCTTGAAGGTCGAAGACCAGATTAAAATGGCGTTCATCATGCCTTTCGGCGCCTACTGCTACACGACCATGTCGTTCGGGCTGAAGAACGCCGGCGCCATGTACCAACGTGCGATCCAGGATTGCCTGAAGGACCTCATCCCAGAGAAAGTCGAAGCTTACGTGGACGACGTCGTCGTCAAAACCCGCACCACCGACACGCTCATCTCCGACCTCGAAGCAACCTTCAAGGCCCTCAACAGGTTCAAGTGGAAGCTCAACCCCAACAAGTGCATCTTCGGCGTATCATCTGGAAACCTGCTCGGCAACATCATCAACCGCGATGGCATTCGCCCAAACCCCGACAAGACTTCGGTCGTTCTCCGCATGCGAGCTCCCTCCAACATGAAGGACATCCAGAAGCTCACCGGGTGCATGGCGTCCCTCAACCGCTTCATCTCCAGGCTCGGCGAAAAAGGGTTACCCTTCTTCAAGCTCCTCAAGGCTGGCAAAAAGTTCGTATGGGACGCAAAAGCCGATTCTGCATTCTCCGACCTAAAGAAATACCTCACTCAGCCTCCTGTGCTCGCCGCACCTAAGGAGAAGGAGCCCCTGCTGCTCTACATCGCCGCCACAAACCGGGTCGTCAACTCCGTCATTGTCGTCGAACGCGAGGAAGATGGCCACTCCTACACCATCCAGCGACCCTGCTACTTCGTCAGCGAGGTATTGAGCGACTCCAAAACTCGATACCCTCAGGTACAAAAACTCCTCTACGCGGTCCTTATTACTGCACGCAAGCTACGCCACTATTTCCAAAGCTCCGAGCGGGTCACTCTCATCACGGAATTCCCTCTCGGGGACATTCTCCGCAACAAGGACGCTACGGGACGCATCATCAAGTGGGCCATCGAGCTTGGCTCCTACGACATCACCTTTCAAGGTCGCCAAACAATCAAGTCGCAAGCACTCGCCGATTTCCTCGCCGAATGGACGGATCTACAAACTCCAGTACCGCCGGAAGCGCTAGAACATTGGACCCTCTTCTTCGACGGCTCCCTCACCCTGCATGGCGCCGACGCCGGTCTCCTCTTCACATCTCCCTCTGGTGAAAAGCTCCGCTACGCTTTACGGCTACTCTTTCCAGCCTCCAACAACGCCGCCGAGTACGAAGCCGCCCTCCACGGTTTACGCATCGCCAACGAGCTAGGCGTCAAGCGCCTCATGGTCTACGGTGACTCCGCCCTCGTCATCAACCAGCTCAACAAGGACTAGAATTGCTCCAACGACAGGATGAACGCCTACTGCACCGCCATCCGGAAAATTGAAGGTAAATTCTTCGGTATCGAATACCATCATCTACCGCGTGACCAGAACCAGGCGGCCGACGAGCTCTCCAAGTTGGCATCGTCAAGATCTCCGGCCCCCGCCGGCATATTCGTCCACGATCTGCTCGAACCCTCCATCGCCGACCACTTAGGCTTCGGCTCACCTACGGACGCCACGCCTCCACTTCCGTCGACAGAACCGCTGGTCGCCGCCGTCCCCTCAACGCCATCCGATTGGCGTGACGACTTCATCAAATATCTCTCCGAGAACCTTGTCCCCGCTGACAAGACCAAAGCTGAGCGCCTCGTTCGCCGCGTCAACAATTACATCATGGTCGACGGTACGCTCATGCGCAAAAATTCCAGAAATGAGGTACTCCAAAAATGTGTCTACAGGGAGGATTGCCTCGAAATTCTCTTCGACATCCACACCGGTGAATGTGGGAACCACGCGGCTGCAAAGACGTTGGTACGTAGGGCTTTCCGTGCAGGATTCTACTGGCCATCAGCGGTCGCCGACGCCGAACAGCTCGTCCGCACCTGCGAGGGGTGCCAATTCTTCGCCAAACAAACCCACGTCTCTGCGCAGTCGCTTCAAGCAATACCGGCCTCATGGCCTTTCGCCTGCTGGGGACTCGACATGATCGGCCCTTTCCGACCAGCTCCGGGAAGTTTCAAGTGGATATACGTCGCCATCGACAAATTCTCCAAATGGATCGAAGCAAAGCCAATCACCAAGGCGACCACCAAAAACGCTGTCTCCTTCATAGATGAAATAATCCATCGCTTCAGACTCCCGAACTCCATCATCACCGACCTCGGCTCCAACTTCACCGGCAATGTCTTCTGGGATTTCTGCGAAAGCCATGGCATCCTTGTCAAGTATGTCTCCGTCGCCCATCCTCGAGCCAACGGCCAGGTCGAACGTGCCAACAGCATGATCCTCGACGCCCTGAAGAAACGCCTCTACCAGAAAGACGAGAAGCACCCTGGTCGATGGATGCGCGAGCTCCCCCCCGTACTCTGGGGTCTCCGGACTCAACCCAGCCGTAACACCAACGTTTCGCCGTATTTCATGGTCTTTGGCTCTGAAGTCGTCATCCCCGCCAACATCGTCTTCCGCTCTCCACGCGTCGAAAACTACGGTGAGGAAGCCTCCAACCACACTCGCTGCGACGACCTCGACCGCCTAGAAGAAGAACGCCTGGCATCTTGCCTCCACATAGCCAAGTACCTTGAAGGAGTTCGCTGCTACTACAACCGCAACGTGAAAGACCGATCCTTCATCGTCGGCGACCTCGTCCTCAAGCGAAAACTCAAAACCGACGGTCTGCACAAACTATCTTCGCATTGGGATGGCCCTTACACGGTGAAGGAAGTCACCCGACCAGGCGCCTACCGTCTCGCCGACCTCGAAGGCACCGACGTACCCAACTCCTGGAGTATTGAGCACCTTAGAAAATTCTACGCTTAAGCGATGGCTCGCCAGCCTCTCCATCCGTCTCCGAACGGCTCGCCGACTTCTCCATACGTCTCCGGATGGCTCGCCGACCTCTCCATACGTCTCCGGACGGCTCGCCGACTTCTCCATACATCTCCGGACGGCTTGCCGACCTCTCCATACGTCTCCGGATGGCTCGCCGACCTCTCCATACGTCCCCGGACGGCTCACCGACCTCTCCATACGTCTCCGGACGGCTCGCCGATTTCTCCAAACAGCCTGGCTGACGCCAAAGGAGTCTCAGAGCAGAGATTACTGTAACCGCCGGACGCGTGCATGAGCGCCCGCCCTCTGCGCTATGGCAGCCAGTAGTCCTCCCAAGTGATCTCCCGACCTCTCTACGCGTGCATGAGCGCCCGCCCTCTGCGCTACGAAGGAAGGGCTAAGCTCGGGTTGAGACCTCTGGACGCTATACGCCCAGTGCCTGTACGCGCCGGTTATGCGCACGGTCTCCATTCGGTCTTCACGCAGCCCGACTCATACCGATGAAAACTCAGAGCTGGGGCTGTTGTTACCATCGAACGCTTGCATGAGCGTCCGCCCTCTGCGCTACGGCGGCCAACAGTTCTCCTAGGGGATGTCCCGACCTCTCTACGCGTGCATGAGCGTCCGCCCTCTGCGCTATGAAGGAAAGGCTACCTTGGGCTGAGAATTCTAAAGGCTATGTGCTCGGTGCCTCGCATATGCGCCACCCACGCGCTCGACAACGGTCGCCATTCGCCCATGTCACGCCACGATCGAGCCTCTCGGAAAAGACCGTGGTCGTGGTACCTCCCTACGCGTGCATGAGCGCCCGCCCTCTGCGCTATGGGATGCCAGCAATGGTCCCTTGGGCGACGCCCTAGACTCCTACGCGCAAATGAGCTCCGCGCTCTACGCTACGGATCCTGGGATAACCTAAGGCCGAACTGTTCATCGCTACGGCTCACGACTATCGGGTCTGCGGAATTCAGGGAATGAATGAAACACGCCGACTCACTTCAAGTTTCCGTTCCATTCGCCCAAGAGTCTATTTACAGACTAACTCCTAGTTCACAAGCTACTGGTGCCCAGCACCAAACAAATCTACACCGCTGACGAGGGCTTCAGCCGCAGGCTCGGCCTCCTCCTCTAGGCGCTCCATCTCGGCCTCCGACGTGTTTGCCGCAAAACCGGCACTCAACCTCGACATCTCCATCCGCGGATAATGCGAATGAAGAATGGCGAGGCCGTGCGCCGCCACACTCTGCGCCGCCGCCTTGGTATACGCCTGGAAGCGCCCCCACAGGCCACGCGCCTCCTGGACGACATGATCGCCGATTCGCCGCTCCTTCTCCGCTGGGAAGAAAGGCTCCTCATCGATGCATTGCACCAAGGGAGCGACCTGCTCCGCCAGCGACCAGAAGCGGTCGTGGTAGCCCTTGATGCGCCGCTCCAGATCTGCAAATTGTATTTGCACATTTTCGCGGTAAGCTACAAATGCCAAAGCAAAGGGTAAGAACAAACAACAATCTCCGAACGCATTCCTCCCAGAGGACTCACCAGCATGCATAGCCTGCCACTTGTACACGTCCCGATCAGATTTCTCCTTCTCCTCGGCCAGGAGATGCTTCTCCTCGCCCGCCTGCATCGCCTCTGCAACAACGAGCTCCATGACTAAGGACTCTGACCAGATGGGATCCTCAAGAAAGAGGGAGCAAACAACGTCAACTCACGCGCGGCAAACTCGTCGGCCTTGTCGACCTGTAGTTGAAGCTGGAAGTTCTCCTGCCTCTGCTGCTGGATGATCTCCTCAAGCTCCTGGAAATGAGCATGGGCATCCTCCAGCCGCGCCTCCAAACCGGCGAACTGGCCCTCGACGCGTTTCACCTCCGCCCGGAGCCGCTCGTTCTCCTCGGCCATCGGCGCCATCCGGTCAATGGCGAGCTTACGCTCTTCACCGACCTTCAACAGGAGCTACAGGCACACAAGAACAAGGATAAACGAGACGCACATGGAAGCTGCAAGGAATAGGTACCTTCGCTCACCCAGATCTTCTCCAGCAACTTGGACGCGTCTCCGACAACGGCGTCTGTCTCCGCGCTCGCCGCCTCGTTGTCGACCTCGACGACCACGTCTCTCTCAACGCGGAAACGGCGGACAGGACGCCGATTCGGATCCTCCTCCGGATGCTCGACCTCTTCGATTTTAGGTGAGGCAGGCGCCACCATTTTCCTCTTCGTCCCCCGGACACGACGGCCCAAGGTTGCGGCGCCCGACGACGCAGCACCTCCTGCTGCTCGGCCCCCTCCGGAACTGCCCCCGGGCGTTGGGGACGCCCGTTGCTCCACCTCCTGCGGCTCGGGGACTTCGGACCCCTCCGGCCGCCCCGCCTCTTCAGGCTCGGGGACTCCAGACGCCTCGACGCCCTCTGCCGCCTTTGATGCCTCCTCCGGTGTAGCTGGCTTCGTCGACCCGCCAGCCTCAGCACCCACTGGAGGACTGGTTTCCCTCCGACCACCACCTTCGGTGTCCGGCACCTTCTCGACGTCAGCCGACCTGTGAAGTGCTCGGCCTCGTCATCAACATTCCAATCCGACCAGGTTAAGTAAATACAGGATATGCAGGGGATACTTACAGGCCCGACACCTTCTTCTCGCGCGAGAAGCGGCGAGAGCGCGGACGCGTGCCGCCACCTACGGACTCCTCCTGCGGCTTGGGCGCACCGGCTGCCCCGTTAGAAGACTCCCGCGCCTCTGGCGCCCGCTCCGGCGTCCGCGCCACCTTCGGCATCGGCTTCGCCTTCGCCTTTGCCGCCCCGCCGAGGAGCCTTGCCCAAAACGGGCACTCAGCGGGACGTCGTCTTCGCCGTCAGACGCGTCGTCCGACCAGTCGAAGACCACGCGGCGTTGTTTCGCCGCCTCTTCATCAATGGTGAAGGCGCCGCCGGTCTCCAGTGACACCTTCTTCTTCTTCTTCGCAGGGGAGGCCGCGTGTTTCCCTTTCGGGTCTTCACTCGCCTTCCGCCTGCTCGACCGGGGCTCGGGGACTTGGCTCCCCTCCTCCCCGCTGCTCCCGATCTCCTTCATGTCGACCTCCGCCGCGCCTCGACCACCGTGGTCGACGTCCTCCCACGGCGAGTCTACTCCCTTCGGCCACACTTTCAGTGGCGCCTGCGATATGAATGCCTCCCGACCCTGAGTCAATACTTCACAACACTAAATATCTACTTGCGCATTTTAACGAACACATGTAGAGCAGCGATACTAACCATCGGCGGAGGGTACTCCAATGAGTACGACCTCCGCGAATACTCCAGATTTTTTCTCTTCTGCAGGTCGAAGAGCGCCTCGACCCGCAGAAACACCTGTTCCGCCGGCAGGGGCTCTGGCACCTCATGCGTCCGATCATACGCATCCCCGGCATATTCATAAGCCGGGTGCGCCCTCTCCTTGCAGGGTTGGCAGCGCCGCTTGATGAAGTTCGACGCCACCAACACCCCGTCGACGCACCGCTTGTCGACCAGCTTCAGGAGCTCCTCCACCTCCTCCATCGTCGCCACGCCGGGACGCTCTGACCACGACGACAACACCACCGGCTTGAATGCCGGGTCGCACGGCAGCCTCGGCGCCTCATGGTGGATGTAGAACCACTTGGGCTTGTACTCCATCGCCTTCGAAGGCAGCGGCATTGCGATGTACCTCTCCGCCATCCCGTCCCAGAGCTGGAGGTACACCGACCCGACGATGTCCGACGCTCCCGTGCCGTTGATCTTCAGGCGGAAGAAGTGATGGAAGGGGTTGAAGTGCGGCTCGATGCCCAGGTACGCCTCACAGTAGTGGATGAAGACCACGATGTGCAGCATGGTGTTCGGCGTCAGGTTGCACAGCGCGACTGGTAGTACTCCAGCAAGCCAAGGAGGAAGGGGTGCACCGGGACTCCGAAACCGCACCTGGAGAAGGCCTCGAAGACAATGAGCTCCGAGGTGTTCGGCGTTGGCCAATCCTCCAAGTAGGCCTCCCTCCAGCCGCCGGTGACGCTGTCCAGGAGCAGGCCGGCGAAGATCAGCTGCTCCAGGTTCTCCCGACGGAGAACGCTCCACTTCCACCCGCCACTACAAGATTATGACCCTATTGCCACTTCACGCCATTTGCATCGCCAAAAATTGTGTTGTAATACAGGTGTATTTTGTAACATTTATCCAAAAATGTGGCAATAAGGGGATTATGTTGCCACAAAAATAGTGTATTGCAATTTTTACGTTCAGCGTTGCAAGTGCTGAAACCTATAGCAACCATTTTTTAAAAAGTGTTGCTATTGGTTAATAATATTTCCATGATGACATTTAGTTGCATTAGGATTGGTTGGCGTTGCAACTATCCGGCACTTTTGCAACCAAATAGAACATTGTTTCTATTGGTCGAAGTTATTGCCACAATGTTATTGAGTTGTAATATTTTTCACGACCATTGCAATAGGTAAACTGTGTATTGCAACTAAATTTCTAAAGTGATGTAATAATTTATTGCTATTACCACAGTTTTTTGTTGGTTGTTATATTTCTCATGACCATTGTAATAGGTAGTTGTTTATTGCAACTAAATTTTATTATGATGTAACAGTTTATTGTTCTTGCCACAGTTTTTGTTAGTTGTAATATTTTTCAGGACCATTGTAATAGGTAGTTGCGTATTGCAACTAAATATCTAAAGTGATGCAATAGTGCGTTCTATTGCCACATGTATTCTGTTGCTATAAAATTCTAATATTATTGTAATATGTTTATGTAGAAAACACTTGTATTTCGATGGCTTTGGATCTAGCAAAAGGGCCTAAGCTTCTTGACTTCTCGTTCAATAGAAATATGCCTACGTGCTGCACCGGGACAACAAAATTGTCCAAGTATATGACGATGCACGTGGCCATCCAGTGTCTATGGGTGCTTGATGCCCGTCCCATCAACGTCATTGACTCTTCCACATCACCAATTGCGGTGGTTGTTCTATACCCTTACTCATCCACATCGATGGCCCCTTGTCCGATGTTTGTCCCTATCGATATCTTTCATGGATCAACGATGGATTTTCTTCATATCCACAATTATGTCGATAAGTGGTGGCGCATCCGTGAGCAATGGGTCAGCGGTGGAGGTGTATCTGCAGCTGTGGACAGAGTGAGATTTAGCATAGATGATTTCCTTTGCCTCTTTTTTCGTCGACACAGGCGGGATGGTGGCGCTAATAATCAGGATGGTGACCAACACCCGATGCTCCCGAGAGAGGCCCCGTCAGGGAGAACGACAATGATGGACTGCCCTAGGTCGGTTTGACCGTCCTAGGACCTTGTGCTCACTGTCGCAACGAAGTAGACGATAATGAAAGAATAAAAAGCAAAAACTAGAGCTAAGAGAAAATAAGAAAATAGTTGATACAATTTGCGTTGTCCCAGGCTATACCACGCAAGCGCCTGCAACGCCTCGCAACGAAAAATTTATGTTGCTATTTCTGCAATAGCAACTATTTTGGACCTATTTCAACACATTTTGGGTGTTGAAATAGGGTCAAAATTTAGTAGTGCGCGCGCCCAGACCGGAACCTCGACCCGGTCGTCGGATTCCGCCATCGTCGTCTTCCTCGCCTTCGCCGCCGCACCACGAGCGCGCCTCCCGCTAGCCATTGACAGTGACTCGGTGTGAGCGCCGATCTAAATCTGGGGCTACAGTGCTTCTGTGGCAAAGAACGCTCGTGCGCAAAAAGGAAGCGGGGAAGACGAAGGCAACGAGGCGCAAGCAAATGAAGCAGGTGGGGAATCGCCGCCGTTCGCCTCGCCTTTTATATGATCCGGCCCGACCCTTCGCCTCCAAGGTTCATGGGAACCCGTGCCCACCATTCCCACGACCGCCACGTTGCCTGCGGCAACCGCCCGCGCCCCTTCCACTCCGCATCCGCCTTAATGGGTCGTTGGGCCACTGACTCGTAAATACGGCCTGCCCGTTCGCCTTCATCATTTTCTCGGTGCTGATATATGTGACACTAACGCACGGGGACTGACTTCACCCGTTAGTATTCATGTTCATTTCAGGGATACAGCGCCATTTGCAGTTCCTGGCCGGTGCTACAGTAACACTCGGGGACTGTAGACCCTCGACTCCGGACTCGGGGACTCCCCCCTCATATTTATACTAACGCATTTTCTTTGGCCCTGCTACAAGAACCATGCTGCTTCTTACAGCAGGCCCGGGGACTACGTGTACCCACATCATTTTTTCTCTTATCTGCAAAAATGACTCTGTTTCATACAGGAAAATTACAAGCTTGGCACCACGTGCCTACAGCACCTACTCCCAAACTCAGGGACTAAGTGGATACCCTTCACCTCGCGGTGAATGTATTGTTCGTTTTCTTTCCTTGCAGCTTGAGAAGGACTAGCGAGGACTCCAACCGGCGCACCGTCAGCTTTTGTAGTCCGGCTGGGCCCTAAGTGGATACACTTCACTAGATGAAAGACCTTCAAATTTTTTCTTGCAGCACCTTGCATCCCTTTTGCATGACGACACAGAATATTCTGCACGGCTGCACTTCAGCTACAGCCCCAGCTGTTACATTTGCGACCATCTTAACCTATTCGGAAAACTACTACAAGTGCACCCGCGACCAGGTGACCTGGTCGGAAGACATCTTCACCGACATGCGACTAGGCTTGACCTGCTCGGAAGACTTCGCGACGCCCGGCACAATGGATGCAACGTGCTCGGGGACTAGCTGTGGGGATATTCCTCCCGTATACCCCCATGGCATGACTTGGGCTACTCAGCAAGATACGGCCCAACCAGAAGACCTTGTGGCCCGCGACCAGGTCGTCGCAGCCGCTAAGGATTATCCTGATGACTTGCTCGACAAGGAAGATCCAATAGATAGACCCGGATTCCTTGCCAAAAGGGACCGATTGTAATCTGTTAGGATTCGGCAAGTTGTAACCCTGCTCCCTGACTATATAAGGCGAGTAGGGATCCCCTCCAAAGCGCGTCATATTCCAATCCAGCAATTCAAACCAGCCACTAGAACACAGGACGTAGGTATTATGGCCACTTGATGGCCCGAACCTGTCTAAATCACCGTCTCTCGTCCCTGTGTTTACGCTTTGCAGACATCTCGCACGCCTCCACCGCTCAATCTACTACCTTGGGCATACCCCTCGGTAGACTTTCGACCATATTTCGTCGACAGAGATCACAACTAGACTCGGTGAAATCCTTCTAACTCTAGCTCTTTCATATTGTAATTATCATTGTGCTAGAGTTAGTATTTTGTGTAGCTTGTTGCGGATAGCTTGATTAGCTAGTTGGTTTGTTGTGCTAGAGTAGAAGTAGTGTTCTAGTCTTGTGTGTGCTCAGAGATATTAAGTCTAGACTTGTTGGTTTAGGTGGCTTGTAATTCTTGTAGAGCTAGACCAAAAGTTTCACTTTGTTTATTGCTAACAAGGTTGATTAGTGTTTTGTAGAAAATTTTAATAGGTTATTCATCCCCTATAGCCATTTAGAACCCTTCAGATATATAGCAAGAGTAAAAGTAAAAATCGCTAGTGTCAATATTTTTGGAATCGAGCATCCAAATTAAAATGACATCGTATTCTTGTGTATTTTGTTACTATTGTTTGAAAACAAGACCACACACTATCTAGATATTTGTGGGGGTATAAACCCAGGTACCCTCACGACTAGACTTGGGCTGCTTTTGAAGGCCGGCCCAACTTGCTGTGAAGGTTTGTGACGTTAATACCCAGCTGGTCGGACAGGCGGCCCAGCTGATGGGATAATGACACGGAAGCCTTCTCAGGACCGGAAAGAAAGGAAGTATAGTCGGTTAGGAAAGATATCGTGTCCTTCATGATATGGAATTGCAATCGACTAGGTTTCCTTATTGTATCACGAGATCCGATCTTCTAGGATCTGTAACCCTGTTCCCCGTAGCTATATAAGGGGAGCAGAGACCTCAAGGACCGAAAATGCTAAAGCAAGGCGACCAGAGGGGGGGTGAATGGGAGCCTAAAAACTTCTTCTGAAATTTTGGCCTCTGTCCCAACAAAATCAACCCCAAGAGCAAAGTCGACACACGTGATGTCCACGACCCAAGAGAATGGGTGGATGTTCCCTAGGAACACAGCGGGACACCACAAAAACTCCCTCGCCCAAATCCACGCAAGTCAACTAGTAACAAAATGGACTTTGGGTAACCTCAACCTCCCCCGAGCAACGCAAGGGGGATTCAGGCTTTTTCGCAAAGCAGGAAGCCCGATTTCTATAGAGCACGAAGTCGGGAATCCAACGCAAAAAGCGGATCTCAAATCGGAGCTCGAAAGCAAAAGACACAGACAAAAACGCGCGCTGTCAGCACTGACCGGACTCTGAGGTGCGTCCGGTCAGGATCGATCGGACGTGTCCGGTCAGGGAAAAACTGTTTCGGGAGCTCTCTGGAACTGACCGAACTCTGAGGTATAAAGCGTCCGGTCACAGCACAAGCAGCGTCCGGCCAACGCACACAGACAGTGAACAGTACCTTCGGTGCGTCCGGTCACTGAAACCCTAGCGTCCGGTCAGTTATGCACAGCACTATCTCGCTCAGCCTTCAACGATCCAATGCATGAGGACAGCGTCCGGTCAGTTCGAGGCGAGCATCCAGTCACCTCGTGCGAACTGGACAACGCGAGTGTTCAACGACCGGACTCTATCAGGGTGCGTCCGGTCGCTATTAGGCAGGGTCCGGTCACCCCGACCAGTCCCCTGTTCGTCCACCGAATCAACCTGATCTCCCTCAACTCAAAAGCACTAAGGCTCAAATTTCACATGAGGGGTCACAAGGATGTTAGTGAGCTAATCCTAAGAGATCATGGCTCGAACCTAACTCCAAATCGGTGAATCAAAGAAAACGGTGAGGAACGGGCAAGAACTCAATCCCAAAACTAAACCCACCCGATCTGTGAGTTCGTGAGGTATTGGAGAAATTCCTTCGGTAGAAAGAAGACTCTAACGAAGCTACACAAGATGGTTCAAACGGATTTGTGAATCTTCCCTCGAAACAAGAAATCTCGTGATGAGCAAAGGAGGGGAAAACGTGCAACGCGAAGAACAAAATTGCAAGACAAATTAAAGCACGAATTTGATCCTTGGATTCAGAGGAATGGATGATTGATTAAGCACTCAGTGTCGGGCTACAAGCCACTCCTAGCAACACAAAGCTTGGATGGCGAAAAGCTCAAGAACAAGAGTCGGTCTCTCCTCTAACCCTAGCCTTCTCTCACAAGCACAAAGTGAGAGAGACACCGTCCAAGAATTCCCAGGGATAGCTGCCCTAGCAGCCCCCTTCATCTATATATAGGCGCACGTCCGAAGACCAAAACGCCCTTACATTAAGCACTCAACCCAAATACCCCCCAGGGGTAAAACTATCCAACCCTAGCAGTTTCATCCGACGGCCACGCCCGCACATCCGGTAGCTTCGCCTCGACGCGACCTCCCTGATGCCGCCACGTGTCGTCATCGTCGACCGCCGCGCCTTCTCACCGATAGCTTCGCCGCAACGCAAGCCTCTCGGTGCCGCCACACGTCGACCGTCCTTTTGGACCTTCCCCCGGTTTTGAGGCCCAAACCGGGAAACCTGCCAGCCCAAGTTTTGAGGCCCAAACCTAGAAACCGTCCACCCCGAGTTTTGAGGCCCAAACTCAGAAACCCGCGAGCCCAGGTTTTGAGGCCCAAACCTGGAAACCGTCCATCCCGAGTTTTGAGGCCCAAGCTCGGAAACCGGCCACCCGAGTTTTGAGGCCCAAACTCGAAAACCGTCGATGGTAGCTTTTTGAGGCTCAGCTACCAAACCCGCGCCGTAGACGGGATGTGGTTCGCACACCCCGACCACCGGCACCGATGCCGATGCATGTCCAGCCTCCACGCTGGGCACAACGCCTTCGCCTGCCTTCTTGACTTGGCCGACGGCACTTGCACCGCACGCAAGCCCGTGTCCGACCTCCCGCCAAGTGCCACGACGCCATCGTCTTCCTCCCGACTCGGCCGATGCATCGCACATCCCCATGTGCTCTCGCTCGCCGATGCCACGTGCCAGCTACCACAGCTGGTCCTCTGGCCACTCGGTCCGTCAGTCCAAGCCTCACGTCCACCCTTCACCACTCTGGGTACATCGGCATGGCACGTCCGCCGCACGGCACGCCCATCCTTCACCGCTCCCGGTCCGTCGGCACGGCACGTCTCTACTTGACCTTCACCTCACCATCGACCACTGTATCCGAGCTCCACACCTGCACATCAACACAACCAAGAGACACATGTTGCACACGCACACCAACACAGTAACACACCACAACTCAACGCTACCGGTTAGTCATAAACATTAAGCGCATAGCGAGATAATGACTCAACCGGGTAAAAGCCTCAAACCTTCCTCATCAAAGTCAATCATTCATCATATATGTTCTCAGGACCCCTCTAAAAAAATACGTTCATCAATACACAGAGTAGATAACTCAACGCAGGACGTAGTGTATTACGCTGAACTCGGCGGCCCGAACCCGGATAAACTCTGGTGTTCATCTAGTTTCATTCCTGTGTCAAGTCCGGATCGTCGTTCCACGCGCCTTCCCCGTTAATCTACCACCTCGGGTATACCCCTACGTGGGCTATCAACCATATTTCATCGACAGCTGGCGCCCACCGTTGGGCGTGTGCGTGTGAACGTCATGATGACTCAGATGGTTTCTTTCCCGGCTTCCATGGATCTTCCGGCGAGGTTGACGTTCACCGTCGGGTCTTTTTCGTGGATCACCGGAGGTGACCTATTCGTCGGGAGCATGGAGGTGCCCCAAGCATCTCAACTACCAGGAGCATCGACGTCGAGGATCGTTTCGAAGTCGGAGCCTCCGAGCAAAATGGCGCTTCCTTGCTACCAAGGGCGGCGCATTGACAACTCCGACCTGATCGAATCCATCGATCGGGTCACGGCGGGCATTGCCGAAACTCTTGCATTGGCGGACTCGATCGGAGATCGTTTGCCTCAGCATGAGTATAAGGGTGGCAACAACCTCGGCGACCGGTCCGTGCTAGCAGACACGCACAACTACAAACTGATCTAGTCATCACTTCCACCCCCGCAGGTCGTTCCGCCCTGTTTTGCCCTCCCCAGAAGTCTAAACCGAGCAGGACAAAGCATAGCTTTTTTGTTCCTGTCTTTCCTCATGGACTGATGAACTCGGCCTCGGCATATGGGGAGCAAGTCAAGGGACTCTTCCAGGATCATACCAAAAACCGGCGTACTCCGGACAAGCAGTCGTCTAATTTCAAGCAATCTGGTGCCAATGCTTGTATGGCGGTCTTAACTTCCGCCGCGACTACCTCTTCTGCATCAAGCACCGGATCGACCATATCCAACTCACCAGATCGGTCGCCAGATTATCCCCCGGGTTTTGGGCCCCTCCCGCGTTATGGGGGCTCAGTGTTCGCTATAAGCCATGACGAGCCGGCAGTAGATGGGGAAACAGATGAGGCTAAAGCCCAGCGTTTAACCAGAAACGCTGACAGAGCTACTCGGAGAGCAGCTGAGGCTAATGGTGGACAACGCATACAACGCAGCTTATACGATGCATTCGATTTATGTGATAACCATCAAGTCCACAGAACCCCCCAAGCTAATCTTGCCATGGCGATGAACCTGGTCGAGAATCTCCCGATGACACCTCAGCTCGAGCAGCTCGGAGCGTATTTGAAGGCATCTCTGGTACAAGTACAAGACCAGGTGGCAGGACCATCCCATGCTGCTCCCACCGGATCTAGAAGAAGTCGCAGGGACCCGGACCCTCACCCAGAGTCTAGCAGTAATCAGGATCGCCACAACGATCGCAATAACCATAGAGGCGGCCAAGGCGGTGGAGCCGACCAGCGCACCGGGAATAATCCAAGTGTCGGGCCCCAGGACCTGCACGACCACATTACGGAAAGATCTGATCTACGCAATTACATCGAGGATTCTAAGGACACAAGGCTTCGTCAAGAGATGGAAAAGGCGTAACAAATGGGATCGCGAGCACGGCCTCCTAGATCAAACCCTCACCGGTCCAAGACAGTTTACGAAAAGGCTCCGGTCTGTCATTTGGCCAAGAGGTTTCAAGATCCACGACCTGAGGTCGTACGATGGAAAGGCGGACCCTCGTCAGTGGGTCATGCTATACGAAACTGCAGTACGGGCAGCCGGTGGAGGAGGAGATGTCATGGCCAACAATTTACGTGTGGTCCTTAATCAAGCTGCAAGTCAGTGGCTCCTGAGCCTCCCTTCCGACTCCATCGACAATTGATCCGACCTAAAAAAGGCATTCATATCTAACTTCAAAGCTACTTGTCAGCAACCTACAAGCAAATACGACCTAGAGCGTGTCAAAGACCGCCCCGACGAGCTGTTACGAGAATACATCCGCCGCTTCTCCGATGCTCGAATCCGGGTAGCTAACGTCACGGACGACGAATCTATCTCAGCTTTCATCAGAGGATTACACCATCATGAAGGGCTGACGAATAAACTGTTGCGCAAGGAACCAAGAACGGTCGAAGAGCTACTTAATATAGCTTAGAGCTGGGCTCGGGCGGAAAAATATAACACACAGCTTGCAGACGATCGCCGAGACCAGAGGCCTCGGCATGATGACCGCCAACGAAATGATTACCGTGGTGACCGACGCGACGAAACCTACGACGATCACCGAGAAAGGTTTAGGGATAACCGCCGCCCTAACCGAAGGTACGACGACCGAGATGAAAGAAGAAGACAACCAAACCCTGGTCGAGCACCGGGTAATGAGGTTAATAATACCAAAGCCGCAGGCAAGCGCAACTATGATTCAGCTTATTCCAAGATCCTGAAGCAAGACTGCCCGACACACCCTGGTGTAGGGCATACGATGGAGGAATGCAGAGGGTTTAAGGCCATATTCCGCATTGGCTCGAAGAAACAACGCCCCGACGCTGAAGACGGACCCCCGAGGCGGCGCGAGGGAAAAGGCCCTCAAGAAGATGACGAAAATGACCAGGACTCAGGAAGGAACCCGAAACACGGAGGCTTCAGAGAAGCCGAAAAGTCCGTGCGAACCATATTCGGTGGGAAGGCAATCCTAGCCGATAAAAGAGTTCGCAAGCTAATTGAGCGCGCAGTCTACTCCGTCGATCGAGTTGACGAGAGGACATCAGACCCCAACTACTTGGCCTGGTCACATCAAGAAATTTTGTTCAGCAGAGCTGATCCGTGGGCTAGGGTTCCTGAACCTGGTCGTTTTCCGCTTGTTGTTGACCCGACTATTAACGGGGTACGATTCGAGAAAGTGTTAGTCGATGGTAGCAGCACCCTCGACATATTATTCAAGCACGCGCTACCGGAGCTCGGTATCAGGATAAGCGACCTGGAGCCTTATGACACCCCTTTTGGGGGGATCATACTGTCCCAGGCTTCCTAGCCTTTGGGTCAAATCACTCTACCAGTCCAGTTTGGCACAAAGGAACGCCACCGCATCTGCTAATCGTAGCGAACTTTGAAGGATCTTATCACGCATTGTTAGGCCGCCCGGCCCTGACAAAGTTCATGGCGGTTCCGCACTACACCTACCTACTACTGAAAATGCCATCTGAGAATGGCGTTTTAAGCATAAGGGGAGGCATCTCCACGTCTTATGAATGCGAGAAGGAAAGTTTTGCAACTGCTCAAGCTCACGACCTCTCAATCCGCATGGAGGAAACACGCGTAGATGTGGTGAAAGTGGCTCCAGAGGAGCAGTCTATCCTGGTCAAGGAAGCTAAGCGCGCCGCAACCAGGAGCAAGGATTTCAAGGAGGTGGAGTTGGTCGAAGGAGATCCAAGCAAGACGACACGCATTGGGGTCGATCTCGACCCTAAATAGGAAAACGCGCTCGTCAGCTTCCTGAGGGAGAACGTAAGCGTTTTTGCGTGGAAACCCGCGGACATGCCCGGTGTACCTCGGGAGCTGGTCGAGCACTCCTTGGATGTTTCGAAGACCGCCAAGCCAATCAAGCAGAAGTTATGACGGTTCGCTCGCGACAAGAAGGAGGCTATTAGGGTAGAAATCACCCGGCTTTTAGCTGCCGGATTTATAAAAGAAGTGTATCATCCGGAGTGGCTTGCCAACCCAGTTTTAGTCCAAAAGGAGAATAAAGAATGGAGAACGTGCATTGATTATACCGATCTTAACAAACACTGCCCTAAAGACTCCTTTGCTTGACCCCGCATCGACGAACTCGTCGACTCTACGGCTGGGTGCGAGCTCCTGTCCTTCCTAGATTGCTATTCCGGATACCACCAAATTTCTCTGAGAGAAGAAGACCAGCCCAAAACGTCGTTCATTACCCCTTTTGGGACATATTGCTACACAACGATGTCTTTCGGCCTCAAAAATGCACGGGCAACGTATCAATGGGCGATACAAAAATGCTTAGATGAGGAAATTCGAGCAGAGCTCGTAGCGGCTTACATCGACGATATCGTCGTAAAAACAAAGCTGGCCCCTACATTAGTAGACGACCTACGCGTAACTTTTGCCGCCCTAAATAAATTCCGGTGGAAGCTAAACCCTAAAAAATGTACTTTCGGGGTCCCGTCCGGTATCCTGCTAGGCAACATAGTAAGCAAAGACGGCCTGAGGCCTAACCCAGAAAAAATCCAGGTTGTACTAAAAATGAAGCCTCCAAAAAATGTAAAAGATGTCCAAAAGTTGACTGGATGCATGGCTGCTCTAAGCCGTTACATCTCATGCCTAGGAGAAAAGGCCTTCCGTTTTTCAGGTTACTCAAAGCTTCCGAGAAGTTTGAGTGGTCGGAAGAAGCCGAAATCGCCTTTCAAGAGCTCAAGCAGCTTCTCACAACACCACCTCTGCTAGCCGCACCAAGGGACGATGAAACCTTGCTCATTTATATAGCGGCTACTGACCGGGTCGTAAGCACCGTCGGGGTCGTGGAACGAGAAGAAGAAGGGCAGGCGTACAAGGTGCAACGTCCGGTCTATTACATCAGTGAAGTACTCAACGATTCAAAATCAAGGTATCCATAGGTACAAAAATTGTTATATGCAATATTAATTACCTCCCGCAAACTGCGATATTATTTTGACTATTACTCTATTGCGGTGGTTACTGAGTACCCACTGGGAGATATTTTGCGTAACAAGGATGCCAATGGTCGTATAATAAAATGGGCTCTGGAATTAGCCCCCTTTTCCCTTGAGTTTCGCAGTCGTACTTCCATTAAATCCCAGGCGCTCGTTGACTTCGTCGTCGAATGGACTAATATGACGACCCCAATCCCTCCGACCAGCATCGAGCACTGGGTAATGTACTTCGATGGGTCGTTAAACCTCGAGGGCGCAGGAGCCGGGGTACACTTTACTTCGCCTTCCGGAGACAAGCTGAGCTATGTCCTCTGGATCCATTTTAAAGCATCCAACAACGCAGCAGAATACGAAGCCTGCCTGCACGGCCTTCGAATTGCGATCGAGCTCGGGGTTAAAAGGCTCGAAGTCTTCGGCGACTCTGCTCTGGTCATAAACCAAGTCAACAAAGATTGGGATGCCACCAACGAAAAGATGGACGCCTACGTCGCCCAGATAAGAAAACTTGAGGGAAAGTTTTATGGTTTACAATTCCAGCACGTAGTACAGGCAGACAATCAAGCCGCTGATGCTCTCTCTAAAATAGGTTCATCTAGGGCTCAGATCCCTCATGGCGTGTTTGTCCAGGATCTGGTCAAGCCATCCATTGAACAAGAAACATCCGGGACTGCCGAGCAGACCCCGACCGACCAGACTGTTGCTTTAGTACAGCGAACAGACGACGATTGGAGGGAGCAGTTTATAAGATATCTCACTAGTGCAGACGTTACTCAAGATAAGATTGAAGCCGAACGCCTCATTCGGCACAGTAAGCAGTACATCATGGTAGATGGAAAGCTCATGCGCAAGAATGCAAAAGAAGAACTACTCCTGAAGTGTGTTTCCCAAGAAGAAGGCACACGAATCCTAGCAGACATCCATGCTGGCATATGTGGTAACCACGCCGCTTCCCGAACGCTGGTCGGGAAAGCGTTTTGAGCGGGTTTTTATTGGCCCTCTGCCGTCGCTGACGCAGAAAAGCTGGTCAAGTACTACGAAGGATGTCAATTCTTTGCCAAACAAACACATATTCTGGCACAAGACCTCCAGGCCATACCAGCGTCTTGGCCATTCTCATGCTAGGGTCTAGACATGATCGGACCATTCAAAATAGCACCAAGCGGTTTTAGATACGTCTATGCCATAATCGACAAGTTCTCTAAATGGATTGAGTACAAGCCGCTGGTCAAATCCACAACCCAAAAGGCAGCAGAGCTGCTGGATGATATTATCCATCGCTTTGGTTTACCTAATTGTATCATTACAGACCTCGGCTCAACTTTCACCGGCTCGGACTTTTGGGACTTCTGCGAAGAAAGAAGCATAGTTGTAAAATATGTATCAGTAGCTCATCCAAGAGCCAACGGCCAAGTGGAGCGAGCAAATGGAATGATACTCGACGCACTAAAGAAAAGGTTATACAGAGCAAACGACCAGGACCAAAAGGCTGGTCGCTGGTTGAAAGAACTACTAGCGGTAGTATGGGGCCTTCGAACGCAACCTAGCAGAAACACGGGTGTTTCGCCGTATTATATGGTGTTCGGAGCCGATGCAGTCCTACCAGCAGATATCGCATTCAGGTCACCCAGAGTAGAGCAATACGACCAGGACAAGTCCAACCAGGCCAGAGAACTAGAAGTCAACTGTATTGAGGAACGAAGAATGGACTCGTGCGTCCGAACCGCAAAGTACATCGAAGGGTTGCGAAGATACTTCAACCGAAATGTCAAAGAAAGATTCTTTGCCATCGGAGATCTGGTCCTAAGAAGAATCCAAAATACCGCCGGACTGTACAAACTCTCATCTCACTGGGAGGGTCCCTATCTCGTCAAACAAGTTACAAGACCTACCTCATATAGGTTAACTGACCTAAATGGGACTGATGTCCCAAACTCTTGGCATATCGACCAGCTCCAGCGTTTTTATGCATAGCTACCTAAGGACTAAAAGATATGTACTTACCTCTGTACTTTCATAGCATGTTATCAATAAAACGTCACTGCTATATTCCTAATCGATTACGATTCTCTTTTTTTCATCGCACGCTAGTCCAGACAAACGAATAAAAATAACAATAGACAAAGATACAATATATTTTTCCTTTGTCTAGAACAGTTCATTGTCTGCAAAAACTAACTTAATATGTTTATGATCCTATGGAGCGCTGGGCTCCCCAGGCTCCTCGAAAAGATCCAGATCCTTTACAAGAACGGCAGCCATCTCCCTGGATTGTTCACTGAGCTCGAACGCTTGAGTCTCTAAAGTATTTCTGGGGAAGCCACTCCCCAACCTCTTCACGTCAATCCCTAGATAGTGCGCTCGCGCAACGGCTAGGACATATGCGGCAACCTGCTCACCAGCACCAGTCACAAATTTCTTCATGGCCGCCCATGATTCAGCACACTGTTCCAGCACACCAGCTGATCGAGGCAGAAGATCTCCGGACAGGATACTCGCGTATAGCGCGTCCAAAACTGGAGCAATCCCTCGAACCATGGCTTGACACCGCGCTTCCCAGATCTTCACATCCTGGCAAACCATTGCAATTTGGTTTTGCCAAGAGCGACGTCTCCCTACGTCAGTCAACAACAATAGTCTGTCACACTTAACCAGAAAGCGATATGCATCAGATCAAAAAGATAAAACAGGCTACCTTCAAGCTCCTTCTCAAGGTCGTCGGCCCGCGTCTTCTCCTTAGCAGCTACAGCCTCGCCATCCAGTGCTTTCAGCTTCTCAACAGTGACCTGCGAAGCAAGCTCTGTTCCCACAAAGTTAGTCAAGCCCTGAATTCCCACTTATCGGCAGCTTGTGGGCCATACCTTCATTTTCACAACGAAGCCACGCGATTTCCGACGACTGCCTCTGTGTGGTTTCACGCAGTTCGACTTCAATCTGGCGAGCACTGTCAAGATCTGCTCGGTACCATGCGCACACTTCTTCAAGTTTTTCTTTCGCATCGATCAAAGGGCCAATGGACTCGAAACATTTGCGGCGCTCCTCCGATAAGTCCGACAATCCCTGCAAGTTAACACAAGTACTTGAATTCCGCATCCATACAATACATCCTCACGATGTCACACCCTTCAGAAGATTACCTGCGCATAGTTATGGAGTTGGCTAAGCATCCGGTCAAAGTTTTTCATTGGACGGTTGTCAGTATTCTCCTCATGAAAAACCCACTCGCCAGCCCGCTGGCGCGCCACCCTGACTATCCGCTCTGGGGATCTCGGTGGACGAGGAATCTCCACAACGTCCTCCTCCGGGGCTGCCGGCACTTCTTCAGTATCGGCCAGATCCGGCGCATTCGGGGACGCTCGGGTCGAGTCGGATGGCTCACGGCGACCTGAGTGTAGCCCCTCTAGAGAGCGCTGGTCAGGGGACCTCCTGCCACCTGACCCAGCGCCCCGCTCATCAAAAGCGCTGGTCGAAGACGGGTGCTCATCGGCTTCACCCCGAACATCACCTCCTGCATCCGGCGCCCCGTCCGCGGTCGGTTCCTCTCGAACCTGCTCGGACTCTGCGCCCAGGGAACTGGTCGACTCCGGGACTCTGTCATCACCAACAAGATCAACCTCCGGCACGGGGTCGTTGACACGAGACAAGTCGAGCAATCAAAAATATTGTCATAGACATAAACTTATGGCGAAAGAAGCCGAACGCTCACAAGTCACCGACGCGCAGACCCCTCTTCAGCTTGAGCCCCTTCATCTTCGGCAGCGACGAAACAGCCCTAGTCAGCTGTTCGACTCGAACGCGTTTGGATGGAGGCAACTCTTCATCATCATCATCATCATCCCAGTCACGAATGGACCCGGAAGTTTTGGGAGCCGTGCTGCCCGGGATCTCCAGCGGGCCGTCAGCCCACGTTGACGACCTTGTGGCAGCCCTACGACCGCTAGCTACGCGCTTACCCGCAGCTTTCACAGCTTGTGGGTCAGCCGCGTCCGTGGCCCCCTTGCCTTTCCTCGCCTTCTCAGCTGCCGTCTCCCCAGCCTAGGAATGTGGAGATCGGCCAGCCCCAGGCCTTGGGTCAACTCCCTCCGACTAGTCAGCCGACGGCACGTCTGAGACGTACACGATGGAGCGATCCTACAAAACAGTGCAAAATAATATCTTGAACACTGCAACAGTCCAGACGCTGCAAAGCAAACTAACTGGCAACTTACATCTTTAACAGGTCGTGCCAAGTTGAATGGCTGCGTAACCTTCTTTGGTGCTTTCCATTCTGAGAATTGGAGCACCACGTGAGCACGCCTCTCCAATTCTTTGGATTCCAAGTCTTCGGCGCTCTCGCGAGTCGGGTCAGGCCGTCCAGCATACTCATAACCTGGCCGCACCCTCTCCTTGCACGGCAGCACCCGACGGTACATAAAGTTGGCCGTAATCTGGATCTCGTCAGCAGTTATCCCCTTCATCAAACAAAGCAGTTCTCGGACCTGCTCCATGTCACTTGCGGAGGGTTTCGCCGACCAGGTCCAACTGGACTCTACTACTTTTCCTACATCACAACTTACAGCAGGCGTCTGGCACTGCGTCATGTAAAACCATTTCTCCTGCCAACCACTCACATTACTCTGAAGGGGGATGTTGACATATTCTGATGCCATCCCCTCGCGCAGCAGAATATACACCCTCCCCGCAATACGAGACCCACGACTGTTCTTCCTCAGATTGAAAAAATGGCGGAACAAGTTGAAGTGCGGCTGTATTCTGAGATACGCCTCACACAAATGAATGAAAACGGACACGGACAGGATGGAATTTGGGCCAAGATTACAAAGTCCAATCCCCCAGAAATCAAGCAACCGACGGAGGAATGCATGGCAAGGCAGACCAAATCCTCTAATGAAATAATCCTCAAAGACAACTATCTCATCAGCATTGGGTTGAGGATAGGTCACACCAGTGGGCGCTCTCCACCCGCCGATCACCTTGTCCGGCAAAAGGCCGCCGGCGGTGAGACGGCCGATACTCTCCTCTGTGCTCCTAGATGGAGCCCATTCTTGATCCAATCTCACAGCCGTCGCCGCCGCAGGTCTCTTCGCCTTCCGCACCATCGGATCCGCCTGAAAAGCGCGAACTTCGCCGCTGAGTGTGCTGCTCAAGATCTAGGGCTACAGTGCAAGATTTGGCGGTAGGCAAGGAAATGGGGAATGGCAACGGTTGGAGTAAGTGTTGAATATATTGTGTTTGTCTTTATAACCATACTGTGCGACTATTCGGGATTTTCAGTCGCCACGAAATGACTTTTCGTACGATAGCAAGCCTTATGGCCCATTTCAACGACCCAAGAGTTCAGCCTACGAAGAATGGACAACAATTCCTTTTCTCAAAATAAAATTAATAATAAGCGTTAGCCTTCTCGGCAAAGCTGGGGACTCGTCAGACGACCAGTTACAGGCACACACATGACGGAGCTACGTTGGCTTCAGGACCAGCTCCACCAGTTATACTGGGGACTGGTCGGCTTCTCCGCCAGCCTTCTTAGCAAAGCTGGGGACTGGTCAGACGACCAGTTACAGGCACACACGTGGCAGAGCTGTGTTGTCTTCAGGACCAGCTCCACGAGTTATACTGGGGACTGGTCGGCTTCTCCACCAGCCTTCTCAGCAAAGCTGGGGATTGGTCAGACGACCAGTTACAGGCACACACATGGCAGAGCTGCGTTAGCTTCAGGACCAGCTCCACTAGTTATACTGGGGACTGGTCAGCTTCTCCGCCAGCCTTCTCAGCAAAGCTGGGGACTGGTCAGACGACCAGTTACAGGCACACACGTGGCAGAGCTGCGTTGGCTTCAGGACCAGCTCCACCAGTTATACTAGGGACTGGTCGGCTTCTCCGCCAGCCTTCTCAGCAAAGCTGGGGACTGGTCAAACGACCAGTTACAGGCACACACGTGGCAGAGCTGCGTTGGCTTCAGGACCAGCTCCACCAGTTATACTGGGGACTGGTTGGCTTCTCCGTCAGCCTTCTCAGCAAAGTTGGGGACTGGTCAGACGACCAGTTACAGGCACACACGTGGCAGAGCTGCGTTGGCTTCAGGACCAGCTCCACCAGTTATACTGGGGACTGGTTGGCTTCTCTGCCAGCCTTCTCAACAAAGCTGGGGACTGGTCAGATGACCAGTTATAGGCACACACACGTGGCAGAGCTGCGTTGGCTTCAAGACCAGCTCCACCAGTCATACTGGGGACTGGTTGGCTTCTTCGCTAGCCCTATCAGCAAAGCTGGGGACTGGTCAGATGACCAGCTGCAGGTACATACGGCGCAGAGCTGCGTTGGTTTCGGAACCAGCACCGTTAATCAGATTCGGGACAATTTGTAGTTTTTCTCCAACGATAATACACAATAAAGGATATCGGGAGGCGTTTCCAACGCCATTCCTGTAGCCCGTCACCGGCAAGACTATCACCCTGGCACCCTCGAGTTTCCTTAGAAACTAGGATTGGTTGCCCGGATAACAAGCTCAAGCTTGGAGGACCTTGGAGGACTCAGTATGTGACAATACGGCTTAGAGTTATTGCCGGTGTCACAAGAATCCTCTCAGGAACTCCGTCATCCCTATCTATGCACAACCAATTGGGAACAGCTCTAACAAACTATCCCCTCACAAGAATCCTACCAGGAACTTCGCACTATGCTTTAAAGTCTAACCCAGGCGGGTTCACTAGTTCAGCAACACTCATTATCGGTCTATCGGATGTTTCAAGCTTTGGTTTCATGGCTGATGGGCAAAACAAAGGTTCTACGATGCTATATTTATAGCCGAGTTGCTTTGGCTCATGGACCAAGTCCATTATAAAAGAAGATCATACTATGTCATGGGTTCAACAGAGTAAAGGTTACTTTATGTGACGGCGTACGGTCAAAGTTGAAGAAAGGACAGGAAGGGTACACTTTAAAGGGAAACGTGACAGTAAAAAGCTGATGGTTTTGTCTGCATCTGATGGCATATGGTGTCGTTATTCTTTCACGGGCCTACAGTTTATTTTTTGACCTTGGCATCACATGACCAAGTCATCTATTGCCAAGCTCGGGGACTACCGTGTATACATGGCGCTTGGTCGCACATGTATATTTTTAGTTTCATCTTTATCTCTTGACCTTGGCATCACATGACCGAGTCATCTATTGCCAAGCTCGGGGACTACCGTGTATACTTGGCGCTTGGTCGCGCATGTATATGTTTATTTTCGCCATTATTTTCTTGACCTTGGCATTACATGACCGAGTCATCTATTGCCAAGCTCAGGGACTACCGTGTATAATGGCGCTTGGTCGCGCATGTATGTGTTTATTTTTGTCTTTATTCGCTGACCTTGGTATCACATGACCAAGTCATCTGTTGCCAAGCTCGGGGACTAAGTGGGCACACTTCACCTGGTCGGTGAGTATGCGGGTGAATTTCAGCATGATCTACCTCAAAGACTGAGTAATTGTTATGCTATGTAAGCATAAAGTGGGCACACTTCACCAGACTCCCAGAAGTCGTTTTTTTCCTTTTTAAGAGCACACCGTATCTTGTGGGTTCATGATATGGCAGACAACAGATTACAACTTGGTCGGAGATTAGGTTTGAAGTTTGAAGCTGCTCAGGGTTGTTGCCAAGATCTTCTTTCACCGCTCCAAGATTCAATGTGCTCGGGGACTAGCTGTGGGGGTATAAACCCAGGTACCCTCACGGCTAGACTTGGGCTGCTTTGTGAAGGTCGGCCCAACTTGCTGTGAAGGTTTGTGACGTTAATATTCAGCTGGTCGGACAGGCGGCCCAGCTAATTGGATAATGACACGGAAGCCTTCTCAGGACCAGAAAGCAAGGAAGTATAGTCGGTTAGGAAAGATATTGTGTCCTTCACGATATGGAATTGTAATCAACTAGGTTTCCTTATTGTATCACGAGATCCGATCTTCTAGGATCTGTAACCTTGTTCCCCGTAGCTATATAAGGGAAGCAGGGACCCCCTCTAAAAAACACGTTCATCAATATACAGAGTAGATAACTCGACGCATGACGTAGGGTATTACGCTGAACTCGGCGGCCCGAACCTGGATAAACTCTGGTGTTCATCTAGTTTCGTTCCTGTGTCACGTCCGGATCGTCGTTCCACGCGCCTTCCCCGCTAAGCTACCACCTCGGGTATACCCCTAGGTGGGCTATCGACCATATTTCGTCGACAATATTTTAGTGACTTTTCATAAATAACTTTATAGTAAAAAATGCTTTTGCTACATTACATTTAAGTTGCATAGTGGAGTTTAGAAAAAATAGAATATGGATTTTGATGGTGTTTAAGAAGCATTAATGGACTAGACAAGGGTGAGGATGTATATATAATATGCAAATATGGATGATGAGCAACCAATTCTCAAATGAGTACCCATTTATAATCTATGGGGAAAGCTTTCTCTCTCTTCTCATCTGAATGGCCAATGTCAAACCTCGTCCCGAATAAGAGTGAATTCCACTAGCAGTTTTCGAATTTGTTTGGTTCTGTTTAAACTTGTTCATTTGTGTCACCCTTATCCCTAAACTCACCAATCACCTATTTATGTTCTCAAATTTGTTCGATTATATCATCATGGTTCCTAAAATTGCAAATTATCCAGTTTAGCCTCTCATACTTGTTCAATTGTATCATTCTGGTCACTAAACATGTAAAACATCATCTCATATCCTCAAACTATGAGCTACTCAAATGGGTCTAGACTTGTGTTCGTATGCAAGAACATCTTCATGGATTCCATGGATTATTAAGTAGCATTCCATCTAACATCCATGCAAGCCAAATTTTCTAGGTCTAACACCTTTAGCATTGTAGTAGTTTTTAAACATAGCAATTCTTTGATTAGAGGAATTCAAGAAATCAATTGCAGTTCTAAATCTTCCAGGTAAGGTTTTATCCTCTTCAGTCCAGATTTAACAATAAGATTAGTAATATGACAATCACAACAATGATGAACAAGGCTATAAGTACGTTTATTAGGATCCAAAGGCTCAAGTACAGGATAAAAACCCAAGTAACCAGCAAATATTGGTGTCAAAGTTTCCATAACCTTAACATTAGAAGAAGCATTATCTAAAGTGACACAAAAAGTCTTATCAATCAAACCAAACTCATCAACCACACAAGCAACACTTTCAACAATGTTTTCACCCAAAATGATTCACTTTAATCAATCTAAGACCAATAACCTTTTTCTACAACTCTCATTCAGTATTAACATATAGTGAGCAACAGCAGAAATGTAATCCTCCTTAGCATTATCAGACCAAATGTCTGAAGTCAAAGCAACAGACAACACAGAGTTTTTAGGCACATCATGACGTTCATTAAAAAGCTTAGCAAGATCTCTAGTGGTGGTCCTTCTAGAAGATTTAACAAACCTAGGGTTATGAGCATGAACAAATATAGTCTTCAAAGGCCTCTGTCTCACCTATACCCAGAGGAAGGTCAAGTCTAGCAATCAATCTACACAACTTAGAACGAGCAACAACAACATCATAGTTCCAGTTATGCAAAGAACCATCAGGATTAGAAGCAAGTCACCCTAGCAGCATGATCCATTTTTTCTTACAAGATTTTTTGGTGCCTAAGTATATGACCAATACCAGTAGCAGATCTAGCACTCAATGTGGTCCTACACATTCTACAGATAGCTTGTGGTCGAATTTTATTACCATTAATGACCTCATAGATCTCTTCAAAATTAGCCCAACACTTAGACTTGCGCTTACCAGAAGCAGCAGCAGATGAGGAAGGAGTACCACCTATGTTGTTGGTGTTAGAGGCCACCGCCCCTGCATCATCGCCATCCAGATTGATCAGAATAGGCCCGGAGTCGACGTCGTCATGAACAACGCATAAGGGTCACGGTCGTGGTCGTCGTCGTGCTCCGAGGACAGCCCTACTGTGATCAGGTCCTCATTGCCAGTGACAGGGTAGACAACATCATCGTCAATTTCACCCGTCATCGGGCCCTTGGCTGCGGACGATAGCTCTCTAGCCCCGTTCCTCAACAGCGTGCTTGGTCTCGCCTTGCCGGCTCTATGCCAACGCTAGAGGACGAGGCATCGACAACCAACCTACATATGATGGGGGGAGTCAAGTTAGAAATTAGAAGAAAAGAACACGATGAGAAGGTTAGGGTTAGCTCTTACCTGAGCAACCGGAGCCCGATGCTGGAGAAGACGAGGGCCACACAAAGGCAACGAGAACGAATTAGCAAGGGCGGCGAGCGGCGACAGAATGAGTGACGGGGAGGCAAACTCTCATGGTCACTGAGAGGACAAAGGAAAGATAGAGAGAAGGGAGTGGATTAGGAGACTCACGGAGAGGTGGGGGAGCGACAGTGATGTCACCGGAGTTGGGGACAGTGGTCGACGATCGATGGTCAGAGATAGATCAATGAGCGAGTGCGAAGCGAGAGCGATGAGTGAGAGAGGCGCAGTGCCGCAACGGATTTTGATTAGGGTTAAGAAGAGGGGCGGTCATGGCACCTCCTTTTATATGGAGCTAGGGGTGGGTGCGGCAGGAGTTGGGTTACCCTAGATTCGGAATGCGGGGAGCCGGGCCGCTACTGGACTTAACATTGAGGAGTGAGTTGTACCGTGCTGGCTCACGTGTCTAGGTTGAGGGCCTGTTCCTCTGGGCTGTGCCAATCCGGACCCGCTAGCCACCGGGCCGGATCGTGCTTGGCCTGGTGTAAAATACGGGCTTCATGCCGAGCTGACAGACCTAGCCTGCATACCTAAATATAGCACCGATGCACATGACTTGAACATCATTTTCAAATGCTCTGGGTTCGGAGGCCAATAAAAAGTAGTTATAATCTCTACAGCTAAAAAGACCGCAAGGTCATCGTAATCGCCCCGCTCTTCTTTTTCCCCCGACTCCCATCGCGAACCCCGCACCTGTGGCGTAACGGTCCTAATCCCATGGCCCACCGGTCCCTGTCATCCGCTGACAGCCGAACTGATGTTCCGTGTGATTAAGACTGTTCGTCACCGGGCTGCATCAGCGCCCATTGTCCGCAGGATCATCTCACAATTCGGTCACAGCACTGGATACTTTTACAAATAACATCGGAATACAGAGCGGAAGACTTAAATAACATTAGTTTTACAAACCGAGGTTCCAAATAAAATTAAAGGTGCAGTTATTACAAACCATGTTCGGGTAATAGAAATAGGAATAGAAAATAGGCAACGCAGCGGAGTACAACAAAATAAGATACTTGTAGTCACCCAGCCCGAGGGTGCACTACTATTCTTCGGCCTCTTCGGCCTCTTCCTGGACGATGGTCATGCAGCAGGGCGCAAGACACATTGGGAACTCAGTCATACCTGCAGCATGGGTAACAAACCCTGAGCACTGGGGTACTCAACAAGACTTACCCGACTAAAGAAAAGGTAGAAGACTCAGGAATGAGAGGCTTAGGTAGTCAAGGTAAGGCTTAAGCAAGATCAAGTATTTTGCAGAAAAAGCATTTTGAAATCCTTGTTTTATTTTTTGAAAGATTCCAGTATTTCTCAATTCTTCATTGTTCATGATTCATTTTACCTTTCAAAAACATACCTAGTTGAGAACCACTCTCCGTTGATAGTCAGTGACCAAGTCTCCATAACCGAGGAGCAGCGTTAATCCGGATAAATAATACTCAGCTGAGGATCCCTATCCACACTGCATATGTAGCACCCAAGCTTGCATATGCCAACTCGTCTACCACGATTCCTCCAAGATTGGGCCCGGTCCTACACCACCCGGAAGTACAGTACACCACTCCTATCCAGGTACGACGACCACGTGGGTACATGCTACTTCCGCCATCTCTCCACTCCCAGTGCGCGGTTGTCGGTCCAATAAAGGATTCCTCGGAGCCAGAGCTTTCCGAAATATGTGAATAGTTGCAAGTCCTGGCCAGCAGGCCCCCATACGGATGGTCCCTAAATTTTTCTGCCAGAACCATACCTTGGTTATATCTCACCCAAGCGTAATAGTCCTGACAGTTTTTCAACCCTGTCCCGGTCGGTGTCAACTGTTGAGTCCCGGACTACAACATGACGGCACCGTACGCTCGGACAACCTCTCCTCGCTGTTGTCTAGGTACGGATCAGATACTTAGCCAACAGTCGGGGAGTAAAGCCAAATTCCCATAAAAATTTCTTTAAGTGATCACACTTTTGAAATTGGCATTTTTATTGCAAATCTATTGTATAGCATCACTAAGCATTTGCAAATAGTTTTTAAAACAGGACGGGTATATGATGGTGGAGGTAAACAATGCAGGTAATAGGTTATCACACAACTCCTATAACCTAATGCAGTAGTTTAACTCAAAAGCATTTTTAAGAAAACTTTTGTAAAAAGCGAGGTAGAGTTAAAATGCACCGGGGCTTGCCTTGAAGAGCAAAAAGGACAGGCTCGGGGTCGGCAGTGCAGGTGTCGGAGCTCGGGGTCGCCTCAGGGGTAGGTCCGTCAGCGGCTGCTTCGACTTTGACGCCTTCTCCTTCGGTCACTATACGGATGCAATGATGTATGCTTATGAGGATGCTGACATGAACAATACGGCACAGGACAAAACTACTGATTCTAGAGCACACTTTCTAATGCGAAAGTAACTTCTTAGTGTGGACATAAAGTTATTTATCTTTATCCCTAAGCAAAATTAATCAACCTACTAAGCATCATTTATCCGACCTAAACACAAATCATGCATGGCATCACAAACATCATAGACCAAAAGGGTGGGGGTCTATGAACAGCAAACAATCCCAAAAGTCACATCACAGAGCATACAACATGAATCCTACTTGATTTTCTATTTTTCCTAATTATTTAAAAAGGTCATTTTATGCAGTTGCTCCAAAATTTACCCAATTAATCTCATAAGTTAATTATGGTATAAATAGATGTCAAAACAAATTTCATAATTTTTGGAGATCATTAAGGTGCTCAATTAAAATCAGTCATTAATTAACAAAAGGCACTATTTACAATTAAAAATAAATACCCAAACATCAACTTGCTCCAAAAGGCCTCAAAAATCTACCAGAGACTAAACATGACATAACTAGCACATAAAAATTTATCTCATGATTTTTGGAGCTACACAGGATTTTCTAAAAATCTAAAACCATCCATTTCTTAATTAAAAGAAGGATTTTTCATTTTCTAATTTTTGCAGAAAGGTAGAGTTTCTTATTTTTCTAAAATTTTACACGATTGAAGGAGCATACCATATTTTTATCACGATTTAAGGAACAACAGATTAATTCTCACAAAAAAGAGAAAACAGAACACTATTCACATTTTTCAGAAAAAAGAAAAGAGCACTGTGCTCCTTCTTCGCAGGGCTCGGGCGAATCGCGCGGCGGACCGTAGGGCTCGGGCGAATCGCAGGCGAGGCGAACGGCGGACCGGCCGCTCGGGGCTCGCGCTGGGAAAGCCGAGGGTGAGGGAAGATTCGCGAGCTCACCGTGAGTCGGGAGGGAGGCTCGGCGAGGCGGTGCAGGGTCGGAGGAAGGAGCCCGACGGTGGAGGTGCTTCGGCGGAGCTCTCTGGCGGCGAGCGGCGCTCCGGCAGCTCTGTCCACCAAAAGGGATCACCGAGGGTGCGGTTAGGAACGTACTGAGGTGAGGAAGAGAGGGTAGGGGTCGGAGGGACGGAAGGAACACTCACGGCGGCGAATTTCTCGCTTAACCACAACGCGGCCGTTTGCCGGAGTTGGGGACGAAGCTCCTGCGCCGGCGAGAGGAGGGCGGAGGGGTGAAATTGGTTGTTCGGGAAGGTGGAGAAGCTCAAGGCGAAGGCGGTGGAGGGCTCGGCAGGCGCTGGGGTGGTCTGGTGGATCGGGTTGACGTGGTGGCGGCAATGGCGGAGGTCGGCGGCTTCTTATAGCCGCGGGATGGAGCGGGGGGTCTGGGCGAGGGGTGAGGAGCATTCGCGCGGCATTAAAGGACGTAGGGAGCAAGGTAGGGCGGCTCGGCATGGGCGGAGCTCGCGCTCGGCGCGGCAGCTTGCCGGCGGCCGGCAGCTGCGCGCTGTCCGTGGCCGTAGGGGAAAGAGGAGGGTAGGGTAGGGGATGGCGAGGCGGCGGTACGTAGGGGCTCGGGGAGGTCGAACGCCAGCGCTGGCCTCGGGCGACACAGACGCGGGTCAGCCGGGCTCGGCGAGGCTGACTCGGCGTTGACGGAGGTAGGGGACCGGAGAGGTCGAGCGCTTAGCGCTGGCCTCGGGCGACACGGACGCGGGTCAGCCGGGCTCGGCGAGGCTGAGGCTGCGCCGCCGTCGGCGGGGGCCCCCTTGCTTTAAGGCTTGTGCACAGAGACGTCATCCATTCCCAAATTTACCCCTTTCTGTATTTTCGAAAATACTCCCAAAACTTGAACTACACAAAGAAAACTCAAAACACCAAAGTTGCTCAAAACTTTGAGACCTACAATTTTGTCAACATGAACTTTTTCTGAAACTCAATAGTTTTTGAGATAATTTTGAAAACCGAAAAGGGGACAAAATTGAAGTATGAAAGAATTTGAAATTACTTCTGATTTTATATTGAAACTTGAAAATCTGTAAACACCAAAGTTGTTTCTCTTGACCAGATCCACAACTTTGCTAAAAGGATCAACCTCAAATTTTGAATCGTTTTTAAATTAATAAAAGAGGGGTAAAAACCAGGGTTTGGAAATCAGGGTTTTTCAAAAGGAAATTGAAATCTGTTTTTGATTTTGGTTTTCGAACAACACAACAAAGCTTCAAGACACTAAACTGAACAAGAATTACACAAAGCTAGGCACAGAGGTGAAATTACCATTTTGCCCTTATAGGAAGATTTGGACTTTTAGGGTTTTAGAAAAAGGAATCACTACACACAAAATACCTTTAGGAAAGGTAAAGGCAAGCAACCAATAGACAAACATTAATGCATGACAAGAATGATTATGACTTAAGATGATGACATGTCAGGTTAATTACATATTAATCACCAGAGGTGTTACAGCACCCGTCGGCCGATCCGGCGCTCTCCCGGCCGCCCCGGCGCTCCCGACCGCCCGGCGGCGCCCGCTCAGCGACTCCCATCGCGAACCCCGCACCCGTCGGCCGATCCGGCGCTCTCCCGGCCGCCCCGGCGCTCCCGGCCGTCCGGCGGCGCCCGCTCTCCCAGCCCCGACGCTCAGCGCCGGCCGCCCGCGCCTGCTCTCCCGGCGGCGCTCGCGCCTGGGCTCCCACCACCTGCTCACATCGCCCGGTCGGGACCCGGACTCTCGCGCCGCCTCCACCACCTCCTCATCCGCACCGCCCCCGCTGCCCCCACCACCTCCATGCCCGGCACCGCTCCCCCCTTCCTCATCCGGCGCCCCCTCCTGCTCGCCTCGCCCGGCCGGACCCAGACGGCCGTGCCGCGCACCCGAACACGCTTCGCCCGGCGCCTGCGCCTCCCGAAGGGCGCGGCCCCACCACCTCCATCCTCGGTGCCAGTGACGTGGGGGCGGAGGGTGAGCGCGCGGAGGTGGGCGGCCGTGGTGGCGTTGGAGCCAAGGGAGAGGAATAGCGCGTGGTCGTGCGACGAATTGGTTGGCACGAGGAGGTGGTAGGACGCCACAAGAGCTGCTGCAATGGCGAGGAACGAGAGGAACCTGCACCTCCCGGCTGCGCCGCCACTGTTGGCAGCTGTGGGCGTGGGAGAGTGGAGGAGCAGCTGCCGCTGTTTGCCGCCGAGAGACGTGGCCATGGCGCTCGCACTCGAGCTCGAGCTCGACCTCATAGTTAGGAGATGGAAACTGACTAGGGAAAATGCTCTACAGGTCAGTGCTTCAATTATCCTCTAAACAGACTTTTGGAGTGTTCGCTTTAGCTTTTGCATGCTTGGCAAGTCCTAATATAGCTACATTGAGCACACTATATCTGGTTGGCCTTGAGTCCGCTGGAAGAATTGGAGAAGCGGATATTGTTCTCAGTGAGATGAAGAAGATGGGCCTTGAACCCAGTAATCTCACCTATGATATTATTGGTGACAGGATATGCAAAGAAAAGCAACAAAGTTGAAGCAGTGAGTGAGTAAGTGGAAACGTTGCTAGAGTTTATTAAATGGATCACTACGGTGGCGTGTGGCCGTCAGCATGAGCATGGGGTCCCTGGGCACAGGAGTCGTCACCAGCCAAGCGTCGGGGAGGCGACGACGTGAGTCAGTAGCAAGCAGGCCTCCTCGTTCGATCTGCTTCGTGCTCGAGAGACAAGAGGGCCTGCCTTGAGGTCAGCAAAGGCCAAGTATAGTGGTTTAGCTTCCGCAAGAATTTCCTCTATTTTCTTCTGCTATTCCTATTCTAAAATAAATTTGATTCTCGCTCCATTTGATTACAGTGAGCCTTCAGGTTTCATTGGAATGGATGTGATGGTAGGGATTTTTTTCCTTGCTAAATTGGATAGTTTTGTTGTGCAAAATAAGATACTGTAGAGATCTATATATATTTGGTTCGGTTGGAAAGGGTGTATTAATTTCTCACTGTCAAATTGAAGCATCTTAGCATATACTAAGAGTAATACAAATGTGCTAGCCATCATATTCACTAATAGTATCTAACTCTCTTTCATTAGCTTGTATTTGTTTCATTAATATCTTACTGTTATGTCCTTGTCGTTTACTTGTGCAGCTATGTCATTATTATTCCCTTTCTGAAACTAAGGTTGCTAATTGCATCTAGCAGCTTATGCAAGCTTGTCAAAATGGAAGATCATGACCAGCTATGCGGACACACTGGTGGTGTGATAACAATAGGCGGTGACCGTTGAGATGGTAATTTTTTTTGTTCAAACACAGCATTGTTATCAACTGTGGCTAGATTTGGTGACCCTACCATGGCATCCGCCATCCCTGTGAACCCGAGCACCATGTCCCCAGTCCTATGTGTTCAGAAAGTTTGCAATTATAATCACGAATCACATGTTTTCATCTGCTTCATGGCATTGCAAGTTATTTCTGGATTTGCGCCAGCTTGCAAATTCCACAGTGAGGTATGTGGTTATGGCACTCAAATTCCAACTATGATTTCGTTCTTACAAGATATGGTTTATTAACTAGCAGTGCTTCTATGATATTTAGGGTTAAATTCATTTTTGTTTAATTCATGTATATGAAGACTAGCCGATGTGCTGCTGCTAAGGTACTATGTTGCTAGGAAATTTGGGGTTAAATTTGTTCTTGTTTAATTCATGTATATGAAGACTAACTGATGTGCTGCTAAGGTATTAGGCTGAGAGAAAGAGAAGGTCAGTAAACCAGCAAACTCAATTAATGAAACATTGGGCAATGACCTTATCTGTCAAATTAAAATGATACTATGAAAGACAATTGTAAAATGACTGCAACCCCTTTTTTTGCCTCAATTCAACTTTGCCTACTCAGCTAATGATTGTAAGATGATTGCTGCATATTCACATCAAATTTCAGACTTCAAAATTCGCAGTTCCCTTTCAGAGTAGTTTTAGACTTCAGATGTGATGAATGAATCATTTAACATTTTGTGGACATTAATTATCTCAATGAATTTCAGTTTTTATATATATAATCCAGATAGAATTTTGTATGGTTTGTTTAAAATTTTACCCTATAGCACGTCAGACACCACAACTGTATTTGGTCAAACTCATGCAAAATCTTCTTCTGTCAATTTGGAATGATCTCTTCTCAGTGGACTGCTAAAACTAAAATTTGGAATGATATCTGACATAGGTTTCAGTTGCATGCCCCCTCTTATTAATTCCTTAGCTGCCAATTCTTGCAATCAAATCTAGCATGTTTACCACACCACGGACTTCCTCTTGAGTCCCCTGCTGCCAATTCCTTGCACTAGGCAATGAAGATTTCTGAAGATTATCATACAATCGGGAGCCCAGTCTTCTGCATGCTGACAAATTACAGTTAAAGAAGCTTAAAAGCATTTTGCTCTAAGGTACCATATTTTTATGTTTCCTTTTGTCTTCCAGCTATCTTTTCACATTTGAAGTTTTGTCTGAGATTTTTCCTAGCCTTGCCCGCCATTTTCTTGTAAGCTAGCCTGCATCATATAAGGAGAAGTACGCTTGAGTTTTCTGAATACTGAGATGTTCGCCCGCCATTTTCTTGTAAGCTAGCCTGCATCATATAAGGAGAAGTGCATTTGAGTTTTCTGAATACTGAGATGTTGGTTTCCATTCATCGATCTCATGTAAGCAGCACACCCTATTGATTTTTGATGTTATTATCATTTGGTCTTGCTTAAGGTTATTGCCAACAGACATAATGTTGCCTGGAACACGTTGCTTATGTGGTATTCACACAGCGGCAATGCTACTCAGTGCTTGGTTTCCCTTTAACAAGATGCGGATGACGGGACTGACCTATGATGATGCAACACTCTATACTCTTGTTGATGCTTGCACCGACCTGCCCAACCCATCTACTGGCTATGCAATTAACAAGATTGTAGTGGAGATAGAATGCAATGGCCAAGGTTAGTAACTCCTTCCCTGTATACTAAATTCAGTTTGCTTTAATGATGTCATGGGGATCTTTGAGTCCATGGAGGTGCAAACCATTATATTGTGGAATTTACTGATTGATGCTTACTTGAAGCTTAGTTATGTAGAAGAAGTCGATTCTCTCTTCAGAAGTGTACCTAAAACTAATGTCATCTCATGGACTGCAATGATCGGAGGACTTGCAGAGAAAAGTTGTGCATTACTAAACAAGATTATCTTATTTCTTGCTTGTTAGCCATAACATGTAATAATTGCTTATCTTCCATAACATGTACTCCCTCCGTATAGGAAATAGATGACGTTTTAGACATTGACACGGTCTTCAAAGTACAACTTTAACTCTCTTTATATAAAAAATATTTCATACCAAACTACATGAAATGAGCCTTGACTGATAAGGTGCCAACTCCACTTCTTTAGCAATCCAACTGGATTTTAGATGACTGATTATTCCATTGGCATAACCATGTTTCCAATTTACAAGAAAAAAATTGTGAAAATTGAGTGACAGGGAAGAATTTCCATTGAGAAATGTTTCTACAAACTTGTTAGGCTCTAATTGAGAAATAAGTTCCAAGGGACAAATGAGTACACTTTTGTTGTTTAATTCTATAATTCACACATGTTCTACCTATGCGGCTATCTATTGTGAGATTCTATGTACCCGTAGCAACGCACGGGCACTCAAAGAAGAAGGATGTGCCACAAAGCCAAGCGGAGCATAAGATTCAAGATAGGCATGGACAACGTTTCTGTGTTGCTTCATTCACCGTGTGTACGTGCTGGTCGGTAAAGGCGTAAAGCAGAGACGTAGGGTGGTAATCCCAGCGCGAATCTTCTCGCTGGTCGCCGTGGTGGCTCACTCGGTTGGATTAGATTAGTTAACTCAAAGTGAAAGCTCGTGTGAGGGGTGCGCCACCGCCACTGGCCACACATGCAAAAGAAGCGAACAGACAGCGACGCCGACCTCTGCTTTGCCGTTCCGAGTTGGGGACAAGGACGCGGCGGATCTACGCGGCTTACCTGTCCCGCCAGTTCACACGTTCCGCGGCAGCCTGTCGCCGAACATGCCCATGCCGTCGACGTCGTCCTCCAGTCCCCAGCGCGCCGCCCGTGAATATATAGATATACGTATTGCTCCTACAACAGCTCACAAAGCACAGCTCGCTTGTGGGGTGCGGGCGTGCGGCAAGAGCTCGGATGGCGCTTCTAACGATGCTGTCGCCGTGGCTCAGCCCCGCCGCGGCGTGGTTCATCTTCTTCAACGCCGTCGTCGGCGCCATCGCCGTCATGTCCACCAGCGGCGCGCAGGCGGGGCAGGCCGGCGGCGGGACCGGCGCCAGCGCCACGCCATCGTCTCGGCGCAGGCTCTGCCGCAGCGGGTCGTCATCTATGGTCCTGGACCGGCTCCGGTCCTTCTTCACCTTTCCCGTGCACGCCGCCGCTGCCGGCGGCGGCGTCACGGGGCCGCTGCCGATCGATGACAACGACGGCACTGCTGCCTCGGGCTCGCACTGCTGCTGCTCGCGAGAAGCAGAGGCGGCGGCCGCACTGGCCGCCGCGACTCAGCCTGAGCGCAATCCACAGGCGCTGACTGCCGCAGCAACCGGCGAGACAACGGCGATCAGTGCCGCGCGGCCGAGCGCTCCTGTGGCGACGATGGCAACAGCGGAGGACCACGCGCCTCCCGCACCGCTAATGGAGGAGGAGGAGGAGGAGGACAAGGCGGAGGCAGAGAAGGAGCAAGACCATGATGAGTTGATGACTCCATTAGCTTGGACGAGGCGTACGAGCTAGCCCAGCGGCATCGTGCGGAACCGCTGGCGTCTTCACCGGCCATGGCAGCTCCTACCCCTGCTGCGTTGCCGACGGAGCACAAGAAGAAGAAGCCGGCGAAAGCGGTGGCGGACTGGCGGAGGGTATTTCCATCAAAAGCAGGGGAGGCGGTCGAGGGGAAGGCGGAGTTGAACGCGCGCGCAGAGCTGTTCATCCGGCAGTTCCGGGAGGACCTCAGGCTGCAGAGGCTCAACTCCATCCTCAAGGCCCGGGCTCCCCGACGGCGGCGCGGTAGCCACAGTTTTGGAATATTGTTTTTGTTATTTATAGTTTATTATATGTATAAGAACATTGTTCCCCCAGCTCAGACGGACATATCCACTGACACACAATTTTGGAATATTGTTTTTGTTATTTATAGTTTATTATATGTATAAGAACATTGTTCCCCCAGCTCAGAATTGCGATACACGAGAAAGTGTACAAAATTGCCAGGACATCACCTGAATTCTTAAAGCTTTAAGCTTAGGTACATGCTGTTAAAAGAATAGGCAATTTCCAGATTAAAACCAGAATATAAATCATGATAAATTGATGATCTAGATATCTCATATTGTATTGTTTACTAGCATAACAAAACATGCATAACATAATCTCAAACATGACAATCGGTGTAAGCATAGCTTGTACACCAGATAGATTAAAAGGCAAGATCAAAGACATAAGATCTAATATAAACATAGACATTAGATCACGAACGGCGTACCTTTCGTTAGCTGGAGAAAACGGTGGCGGAGTCGGTGCTGGCTGATCGTCGATGAGTGCTGGAGGAATAGCTCGGAGCAGTTGACGACGAATACGCCTGGACGTAGCGCCGCCTGACTTGGACGGTAGACGACCCGTTGTTGAAGACGAGAGCAGTCGCGCGACGAGCGCTTCCCAAAAACCTTATTTGCCTTCTCCCGGTGCAGGATCGCAAAGACGAGGGTTCCGGAGACCTGCTCGCCCGGTCGCTGGTGCACGCAAGCGAACGGACTGGAGACGACTAGACGGCAGCGCAAAAGCGATATGAGGCAAACCCTAACTCGAGAGGTGTTGAGATACGTTTTGGCGTGGCCGATAGGTTGCTTATATAGCCCTGTTGAACCGACCTCGTGTCGCGATCACGATCTAAATCGGTTTAGGACTCTTGAGTCGTAACCGTTTAGGACTCTGCAACTTGAAGGCCAAGAAACCAAAAACTAAAACTGCAAAAGGAGACCGCGCTCCCGCAAGGCGAGGAGCCGGATTTCGGCGGACCATTCACGCAGGTGCCGCGCACCCGCGCAAGTCGCCCGGCCCGGCCCGGCCCGGCAAGCGAGCGCGCGCGTGTGGACTTCTCTTTCTCCTTCTCACACTAGACTTGAGGAAGTGGAGAGAACTTCCATATTTAAGCAAGTTCTCCTCCCCTTCCACTAGCAAGGTGGGACTAAAGAGTTCCACTTCCCCTCTTTGCTCACATATGAATGGGCCTTTGAGATTTATTATGAATTTCAGAATTTATTATTGGGCCAAGCCCATATAAATTCTAACACATGCAGTGATTTAGACGTAGCTGCAGAGTCCGTTCGTTGGCAGAACAGAAAAGAGCTGAAAGAAAAGAAACCGCAACCATAGTAGTACGGTTTTGGAAAGGTGATACTGTTAGAATAGTCCCAAAGCAAACCATGTCATGTTCGCTCATGATCAAAGATAATTGGTTCCATCTTAGTTAGCGTTGAAAATAGACGGAATTTTTCCCGATCTGACCCGTTTCGTTTTCTACATTTCAGCCGACTGTTTCTGTATTTTCGGAATACTCCGGGATTGGATCGGAATCGGGGACGCAAGGTTTCGGAATGCGGACGGAAGTAGAAATGACCTTTTTCTGTCCGTATTGTCGGATTTCTGTATTTCATCGGAATTTTACCGTATTTAATTTGTAAGTTTTCCCGTATTTCGTAGGCCCATCGATATTTATTCCAAACTCCAAGTTTTCCAAAGGCCCAAGAGAGCCCATCTAAGAAAACCTAGTCCCAACTCCAAAGCAGCCACCAGGCTCCCTGCCTCCCTCAGGTCACGACCAACACACCACAATACCACACGCCGTCGCGGCGCCGCTGCCATCCAGCCTCCATCCGTTGACCGCCGCTCTCCCAGTCCCAGTCGCCTCCCCACACCGGCCATCCCCCATCTCCCTCACAGCCTCGCCGAAGGCCAGCGGCGGCAGCGGCACAGGCTTGCAGCAGGCAGCAGCTGCGGGGCACGCGCAGTTCGTCGCCAGCCCACCGTCGACTCCTGACTTTCCAGCTCCAGTGCTCCACCATGTCGGGTCGAGGTCGTGCCAGCACGGTGCCGCTAGCTCGTGGAAGAGGAAACCGCGCCAGCTCGATGCCGCCGGAGCAGCATCTTGGTTTGGGCACCATGTTGCCAGCGCCGCCGCGACCACCATCTTCGTTTAAAGACAGCACAAGCGAATCCATTACAGGTAAGCTATAAGCATCGATCAAGTAGTAGCCACTGTTCATTTAAAGACAGCACAAGCGAATGCCAAAATTTTATTGTTTTCTTTGATAGGAAATGAAGAGCCAAATGAAGTGGTCGTCAGCGGCGTAGGAGGTGACAGTCAGAACCAAGAGGAAGGACAACGCAATTTAAGCACTGAAGAAGTACTTGCCCTTGAGGATGATGATCCTGAGGAAGAGGGGGTTGCTGGGTCAACAGGAAAGAGGAAGAAGAGATGCACATCTGCTGTGTGGCAATATTTTACCAAAAAGGCAGAGGTAGTAGAGATTGATGGCAAGAAGTATGAGCAGCTGTGGGGTTATTGCAACTTCCCAAGATGCAAGCAAAAGTACAGAGCTGAGTCTACCAATGGAACAAATGCATTTCGGAGCCATTTGAGAACATCCCACAGTGTTGTAAAAGGTCAGTTGCAGCTCAAGTCTGAAAAGGACCATGGAAAAGATCTTACAAATATTCAACCATTCAAATATGACCTTGAGACTAGTCTCAAGAAATTCTATTTGGCAATAATTATGCATGAATACCCATTCAATATTGTTGAGCACGACTACTTTGTGGATTTCCTTAAGTCTTTGCGTCCAAGCTTTGCCTTCAAGTCGAGGGTCACTGCTAGAAAAGATATAATAGACATATATATAAAAGAAAAGGATAAGTTGTATGCAGACTTGAAGAAAGTTCTGTGCCGCTTTAGTGCAACCATGGATGTATGGACATCATGTCAGAACAAAAGTTACATGTGTGTGACCTTGCATTGGATAGATGATGTGTGGCAAATTCAGAAGAGGATTTTGGGTTTGTTTCATCTAGAAGGACGACATACTGGCCATAGTTGGCAGAAACCTTTACTGAACTATTGGTTAAATGGTTTGTTGAGAAGAGAATATTTGCCTTGACTTTGCATAATGCATCTAATAATTTAGTAGTTGTCACTGATATTATTGATGACCTTAAATTGAACGGAGATGGTTCTTTGGTTTGTGATGGCATATTTTTTTCACATTAGATGTGCATGCCACATACTTAGGCCCTGTTTGGAACGCTGAAAATTTTCTCGTTCTTGCGTTTTTCCTGTGAAATTAAACTGATTCCTATGAAATTCTTGTATGATTCCTGTGAAATTCCTGCGTTCCAAACAGACCCTTAACTTGCTAGAGATGGGCTAGCTGTTATTTCAAAAACACTAGAGAAGGTTAAAGCATTGGCACTGAATGTGAAGGGCCCTCCCTTGCAATGGGAGGAGCTTATGAAATGTGCTACAGAGTGTGGATTAGATAAATCAAAGGGCATTCAACTTGATGTCTCAACCAGGTGGAACTCAACTTATTTGATGCTCAGGGATGTACTGTACTACAAGGCTGCTTTCATTAGGCTCAAGGTTGCAAATCGCCGTAAGTATGAGAAAATTTCTCCCTCTGGCACTGAATGGGGCATGGCTGCTACAATATTTCAATGTTTGGAAATATTTTATGATCTTACTGAAATGCTTTTTGGTACCTCATATCCCATTGTAAATCTGTTCTATAGAGGCTTTTGCGAGATAAGGGATTTACTTAGAATATAAGAACTTTTTTTTTTTGATCTGTAGAATATAAGAACTTGACTATTAGGCAAATGGCAGTTGCCATGAGTGATAAGTTTTTCCGTCCGTTTCTCTAAATGTGATTTATACACCAAAAGCGGCCTGTAAACCCGCTAGCCATTAGATCCGGCCAAGACATGCATGGTATGGACCCTCCGATCGGGGTAGTAGCGGGTCTCTCACCTGCTAAGCCGACAACCCAGACGGTCTCGATTCCTCGCGAACCCGCTCACGAGCAACTCTGGCTTGTGGCCTTTCCACGTCGCATTTCTCGCCTCCGGTCCTTCTGCAACCCCCGCACCTCCCTCCTCTCGGCGCGAGCGCCGCGTGCGTGGCGTTCCTGGACATCTCAGCGCGGGCAGGGGGCCTCAGCTGCACCTGAGACCCCGACGCGATCGGCGGTGCGAGCATGGCGGCTTCGACCACCCGAGAGTGGGCGGCGGGCGCAAGCACGACGGCTGCGGACACCCAGACGCAGGCGTGGAGCTCCAGCGCACCTCCACTATCAAGTCCTCTTGCAGTGCATCAGGCCCGATGCGCGACATCCCTCAAGGCCCCTGCTCTCCCTCCCCCTCACAGTTTCGACGGTCACCGCCTTGTTCGTCACACCTACATCTGCGAAAGGGAGCACGACCCCACTCAAGGGTCATAGTTTGGTTTTGGTAATTGAGTGACAACTTTAGATGGACTAATGGTGTTTATGTGAGATACACAGGTGATAAGTCCACAGGTGATCATGTATGAGCAACATATGTCATAGAGGTGTAATGGCCTGAAGGATGGTGTAATGCTCATGCATGTCATGAAGAATGAGCTTATTGCATATGTGACATGACATGTGGTCATATGGCTAAGATGGTGAACATCAAGGCAAGACTTGGCTTGATGGACCGATTGCGGAAGTGAAGGGCAAGTTGGAGGCTTTGAAGCCGTTGGTACCGAGTGTCGGGAGGCTTGAGCAAAGACTTGGCGCCGAAGGACCGAAGCAATGGTGAAGAGCAAGTGAGGTCAAGATCGATGGACCATGGAGGCCATGTGATGATATGAAGTGGATCATATCATTTGATATAGGTTGGTGCATGTGTTGCATTAACACCGAAGGAGATGGAATGGAATGTGCAAGGCAAAGGTATAATTGTAGGGCATTTCATTCCACCGGTCATAGGTGTGTAGAGAAGTTTATGACCGGGTTTAGGATAGATGGTCGTACTATCAAGAGGAGCAAACTTGTTTGCATATCGGTCATCTAGTGCCACTTGAGCGATCTAACATTGCGTTGTTACTAGGATCGAGTGGCGTGGTGAGTGCAAGTGAAAATCCTTTGAAAAATAATTGTGAAAATGCTAACACACATGCACAAGGTTGTATACACTTGGTGGTGTTGGCACATTTGCAAAGGAGAAGAAGTTGGAGAAGTTTTGGAGAAAACTTTGGTTGAAAAAGAGAAGTGATGGTTCTTGGATTGGAAAACTGTATTGATCCTTTGTGCTTTGGATCATGACTTCATGTGGGTTGTGTAGCCCTCTGAATAAGCTTTCCAAAATGTACAACATCATCGAATTCCGAGTTGGGAGCTAAGAGTTATGGCCATTCTCGTGGGAGGCTTTCTGGAGAGTGGCGGACTGTCTGCCATTCTAGTGGCGGACTGTCCGCGGGCCTCGGACGCTCCGATGGGGATGCATCGGACGCTACGAGCGTACTGTTCTCGGGTTGACAGGTGAACGGCGGACTGTCCGGGCCTATAAGGGCGGACTGTCCGCCGACTAATTTTTCGGAGAACAAGGTTGCTAGACAGGTTCTGTGTAGGCTCTCGATTTTCAACGGCGGACTGTCCGGGCCCAAGGGGCGGACTGTCCGGGGTGACCGTTGCAGCTCCTAACGGCTAGTTTTGTTATAAGGGCGGACTATCCGGGGCTATAAGGGCGGACTGTCCGCAGTTCATTTTTCAGCACGATTTCAAACGGCTAGTTTGAGGCTTCCCTCTATAAATAGAGGTGGTGGCCGGCCATTTGACATGTTGGGCACCTTGGGGACTTAGTGTCCTTGTGTGAGAGTGCTTGGGAGCCCTCCAACTCACTTGGGATTAGTGCTAACCATATCCGCTAAGTGAGAGAGCGATTCTAGTGCGGTGCATGAGAGATTGCAATTGTGGCACTAGGTGATCGAGTTGCAAGCCGGTGGTGCTTGTTACTCTTGGAGGTTGCCACCTGCTAGACGGCTTGGAGGCTTGTGTGCGCTCCGTGGTAGCACGCTCGGAGATTGAGTGGTGCTCCGGAAGCGACCGCTTTGTGAGGGGTATTGTGCTCACCCCGCGGGATATCGTGAAGAGCAACTCTAGTAAAAGAGAGACGTGAAGAGCGTCAAGTGGTTCGGCCGGGTCGAGTGCTAGAGCTTGTGGTAAGCACTCCTTGAGGAGAGTGTGACTAGTGTAGTCACCACTAGCAAGAGGACCGGCGACAACCTTGATCTTGTATTAACGGGGACTAGCTTGGTGGCAACCAAGTGAACCTCGGGATAAAATCACCGTGTCAACATTGTCTTCATCTTCTCGGTGGTTTGCTATCTCCATTCACTAGCTTGTATTTCCATACTCATACTTGTGCTAGTGTTTAGTTGTTGCTCTTGTGTAGCTATCTAGCTTGTGTAGCTATCTAGCTTGTGTAGCTTAATAGGTGCTCTTGTAATTAGTTAGCTTGTGTAGCTTGCTAGTTACCTTCCTTGCTTATGTAGCATAGAAGTTGATCCCGTGAGTGACTAGTTGACTTGTAGTCTTGCTAGTCACATTGCTTAGTTTGTGTAGCTAAGTTGAGCTCACTAATTTGGCTTGTGTAGCCTTGTTATTGAGCATTGCTAGTGAGCTTAGGCTTGGTGCTTTTGCTTAGTGGCATGTGTAGGAGCTCCCCGGTTGATTGAGTACTAGTTGCATAGGTTTGTGTGACCTTGCTTCTAGAATTGGTTAGGTGAGCTCTAGCTAGCCCGACACCTTATTTGCATTGTTTAGGATCTTTTGTAAGGTGCCATAGAGTATAGGTAGAGCGGTGTAGTCTTGGCTAGACCGATAGTTTTAATTCCGCATTTGTTTTGGTTAGCCGACGCGATTAATTTTAGAAAGGACTATTCACCCCCCTCTAGTCCGCCATCTCGACCCTTCACCCACCCCCATGACCATGAGTGTTCGTGGCGCTCATCCGATGGTCATCATCATTGGTAAAGAAGACAGGTTCACCACCTCTCGTGCTTCCTTCCGCTGGCGTTGGTAAAGCAGTAAATTGGTCCAACGAGAGGAGTCGGCAAAGCTCTCTAGAACCTCTCTACATAGCCATCAGATGCTGGTCCATAGCGTCCGATGCTGAGGGGCCAATGCATCCTATGTGAAGCTGTTTTGCACAGAAAAGAATGAAAGGCATCGGTGCGTCCGATGATTAGGCGTCGGCGCGTCCGATGCCTCTTGAACAGGCGCGCGAAGTGAACTAGCCGTTGGGATCGAGTGGTTGAAATTCATAGTTGCTGGACATGTGGCTCCATCTGGAGCATCGGACGCTGGGCCAGCGTCCGATGCCCCCGATCCGGCGCGTCCGATGTTGGCGTTTTCAGCCCAACGACTAACCCAACTTGTGTGGGCTATTTAAGTGGCTTGGCCGGCTCACTTGGATTCTTTCTTGCACATTTTGATCCTCTAGCATCCTAGTGGCACTAGTTCTTCGCATCGACAGCGAGTTTCTTGTTACTCTTGGCATTTGCCGGTGCCAAGACGGCTTGGAGGTGATTGGTGGAGTTGGCAAGAAGTGGAGATTGTTATTGGCCACCACCGACCGAGTTGTGAGGGGTCTTTCGGGTCTATTCCCCGCCGGAGTGGCGAAAGGTACTCCTAGTGGATTGCTCGTGTCATTGAGCTACCTCTCTTGTGGTAGATTTTTGTGGGGCTTGTGTAGCTTGCGTGCTGCCTATGACCCACCGGATCACCAAGAGTTGGTCAACACAACGGGGAGTAGCGTGCCGACAAGCACGTGAACCTCGGGATAAATCGGTGTCTCCCGTGTGCTTGATATTGATTGGATGATCATCTCTTTGTTTGGACTTCATCATTATTCTTAGTGATTGGTTATACACTTGGAATTTTCACCAGTGATTGGCTCTTCAAAGACGATCCCGAAGGCCCGGTGAAAAACTTCTCAACTAGCTCCTTTTTATTGTTTTCATATTCATTTGAACTAGTTCATTGTATCTATAGTGATATTCCTTTTGCTAGTGATATCTTGTGTAAATATTTCATTATTCATTCCCTTAGTTATGTGTGTATATCTTGTGTCATACATCTTGTCATATCTATATCTTGTATAGATAGCTTGCTGCTCATCTTCCTAGCAATTAATTGTTTGTGCTACACTTATTTTCTTCTTTTGATCACTTGTGTAGACTTAATTTCTCTTGTGTGATATAGAGATATTAGTTAGAATTGTTGGATAGATGGATTGCAACACACCTTTTAAGCTAGTGCAAAAAGCTTCGCCGTTTGGGTTGCTAACTAGTTTGTCTAAGTGTTTTGTAGATTTTAATTAGGCTATTCACCCTCACTTCAATTTGTTCACTAGAGCACCAATTTATCAAGTACAAATGATTGTGCAAATCCTAAATGATTGTTAGGTAAACTTTACCTATTTAGTTCCTCATTTTCCCATATGGATAACTAAAAGAACTATATGCTTGAACAGACAAGTGACTGAATTATTTGTTTCTCATTTACTCTCATAACACAGAGTGGTTGATGGATCAAATGGCTCAACTGTCTTAGCAACAAGCATTGTCTTCTATCATATACAATTCTTCAACTTTGCACTTTTCCATTCAAAATTTTCAGAAAATAGTAAAGATTATTTGTTGTTTCATTTAAGTATACATGCCTAATATGTCAACAATCAGAATCATGCTACAAGATTAGGGATCACAACTACCTAAATTCTTTTGGCTAATACAATTTTCAGTTGGTTGGATATGATGTATAGGTCATTATTTATTTGAACTTACTAAGACTATTTACCTTTTAAACCAATTATGATCCCAGATTCATGTACTTCCTCTCAAGTTTAGCTCTTACACAGATATATCCTTATCCTGCCACTTGATTTATATAACTATATTTCCATTTTAATTTTGTGCAAACTGCATATATTTGGTAAGCATTCTTGATTAGCTTCTCAACCTAAGAGCATCTCCAATTGTTTGGAAAAATTGAGTTGGAAAAAGTTGTCATTTAGCAACTTGCTAAAACTTTTGGCAAGTAAAATTTTCATGTATCTTCAATAGTTTGGTAAAAATAACATAGAAAAGTATTCTAACTTGGTAAAAATAACATAGAAACGTCGGATAGCATGGCCTTCGATTCCAACTTGGAAAAATTTAGCAAAGTCATATACCAATCTGTTGGAGAACGTTTTTTCTTCTTTTCTCAATAAAACAAGGATAACAAGTCATTATTCCGATACTCCTACAGGATCTGTCATTGGTTAGATCATTGTCATGCAACCTGCTTCACATAGCCATAGCCTCTGACCCAGGAAATGGGCAAACGGCCATTGAGATTGCTTTGGACTGAAGAACCACCGACAATGTCATAATCATGGATTGGGTTTGACATCTTTTGTCGCTATCAATTGATTAAGTTACATTACCCGCTACAACGAGCATTGATTTGAACGAATTTTTTTTAACAAAATTCAAACGAATTAATTACCACTTATTTGGGGAGTAGTACAACTTAATGTACCGTTTCATTATAAAATTTTAATAGAATCGAAGCCTAGCATTGAAACATGATATGATATGTATGCAATCTTTCCTATCTGATGTAGGTTGTGCAGGATTAAAATGCAATATGCTGTGCAGATCCCTGCAATAATGGTCTATGGACACAGGTAATTGAACGTCAATGGGAATTGGAGGAAAAGCAAAAAAAAAAAAAAACAAAGCAAAACATGATGCACCAGCCGGGAATCGAACCCGGGTCTGTACCGTGGCAGGGTACTATTCTACCACTAGACCACTGGTGCTGATTCACTGTATAGAAATGTAATCTTTCTATTCGTAAACTCTTTCCCTTTGGGGAGTTCCACGCTGGCCGTTGGGGAATCAAAAACGAGAAAAGGTCCGTTCTTGAAAGAAGCTATTCATCTGATGATAATCCCAATCCCATGTCTGATTTAGAACGTACACAATTTTCCCTGTTTTTTCTGCATAAGTAAATCTGTGTTAAATCCGTATAAAAAGCCAATGCTCCAATTAGAGGCTCAATTAATTTGTAACCAAAAATTAAGTTGCCACTGCCCTATCCTATTCATTGACTGAACCAGTGTATGTGATTTCCCCTGTCATCTTCTTGTGGGTCGGGCAATCACTAAAAAGACCGTTCTAATGTGGACCTCCCATTAGGACCTGATATGTACCCCGTTGGGCTTTGGTCAGCACTCAGCAGACGACAGATCTAAATTTAAGCCGCCACTAGTTTCCATGTAACTAGTGAGAGTTCTACTCAGTATGTGACTACCGATTGGTGATGGGTCTTGCCAAGTGTTAGGATCATGATTTTGCACATCTGACATTTGATTTAGTGCAACAACTTAACGTGGATGTATTAGCAGGCAAGCAAGCTTTGTACAAGTCCGTCGTATAACATCCAAAAGAAACTTGTCAAGGAGAAAACTCCTCCAGTTTTGCTGATAAATAAGAACATACGGTGTTTCCATGGAACAGTGAGAACTTGTCCCCAATCGACCTCAATTCATATGGATTGGAAGGGACTGAAGTCTTGTTTGGTTGTACTTTGATCCACTTCAATCTACATGTGTTGGGATGAAAAACTAGTTAATTTTTCACTTCAATCCACACTAATACATGTTGACTAAGATGGATTGAAGTGCAGCTAAACAAGCCTAAGTGAAAATTTAGTACAGTGTAATCACCTTCCTCTCCCATCCCTTCTACTTCCCTCTCATATCTAATTTCCTATTTTGATCATGGGTTGAGGTTGAGGAAGAGGCATGCACTAGGGGAAAGAACGCCAACATATGGGCTCCTTTTCAGGGTCCTATGCCTCCCTCCCAGGAAAGCATGCACCATTACAGACAGGGATGCCATATCTCATGTTTAGTTCCAAATTTTTTTCAAAATTTCTCATCACATCGAATCTTTAGACGCATGCATAGAGCATTAAATGTAGATAAAAAAACTAATTATATTTTTTGCATTTAAATATCGAGATGAATCTTTTAAGCCTAGTTAATCCATGTTTGGACAAAGTTTGTCAAATAACAACGAAACAGCTACAAGGTTAGAAAAAAAAACCTTATCGTCATTGCGAAGGGGTTGGGCCTGAGAGCTCCGTATGACATGGAGTTTGTATTGCCGCCGGTTTTGGGGGTCAGTGGATGTGAGTAGTGTCCACGGCCTATGGTAGGCAGTTCCTAGTTTTCCGGATCCTACTGCTGGAGGCCTTCCCAACTCTTTACCAAAAAAATCAAGCTTCCAAGGATGTAAGAATGCAGTGGTCCATCCATGGCATACGTACGGTGATATCCACAGAAAAACAAGCTCTGAATCCGATGTAAAACCTGGCATCCAATGATCCAATAGTATTTTTTGTGTCGCGGGTGCTGAGATGCAGCAGTGGGTAACTCGTCCATGACCAGCCAGCCCCAGCAGTTCCAAGGGAAGTACAGAGAGCTACAGAGGCATCCGCTTGACCCGCAGGGCACATGAATGGATACTCACCAATAAGAAGCTCAACTGCACGGCTTCAAATTGAATGATTTGCTGCCAGAGGTTGCTACCATAATAAATGGATAGCCAACAGGGCCAGATCAGCAAATTAAGCATAGCAAAAAAAAAAACAAAGGCCCAGATCACCACGTCAATGCCTTCATGATTTCTGTCTCCTCATGATTACTAACATCAGCATCACATTAACATGTGCATTTTATGGTTGTGGAGGGGGTTAAACTGCAACCATCGGCCCCAGTGCAGAGTCCACTTCACAATCACAGGGAGATCACTTCCTAACATAATTGCTTTCTCCGATACCAGAAAGGAGGATGAATGGCCACCCAACGCCTGCTGAATTGGCATTTTTGCAGGCTGGCATTGCAGACAGAATATTAAGTGCACAATGAATGATCATTTGAACTCTTGCTTTCTACAGTAAAGTATTTTGATCATAGCTTTTCCTTAGGCTTATCTGGAAGACAGGCAAAAAACAATAGAGCTTATCAACAACAATGCAGTTTTATTTGGTATGTATCATACTAGGTCTAAGAACACTGTTAATCCCTTCAGCAAAAGAAAGTACTCTCTCCGTCCCTTTTTAATTGTCGTTCGGAAAAAGTGTCTATGAGGGAAACACAGATTTCTAGAGACAGTTATTCAGGGACGGAGGAAGTAAGAAAACGACTCCAGTTTTGTGAATTCTGTTGCACACCCCCAAATTCTCTATTGAACACTTCGATCACTGAACAAGAAACAGTAATTCTGGTAAGGACACTTAATTAATGAGGCACAAGCAAAACAGTTCAGATCTTCAAAACCAACCTTGCTCATGAGTCATGATATGCTGACTCCAGACCATGTGGCCTGCCCGTATACTGTATGTAATACAGCTGGTTTTCAAAAAAGAAAAAAAAAAGGAAGGGCAGTGCTGCGCTGTATATGTTCTAGGACTTGTGACAAGTTGAGAAAGAGAGGTCTAGGCATCCAAGTTGTATGGGCTACGAGGTCCTCTAGGTCCCCTACACATTTCAAGCCATTTAATTCAAATGGGCGGAGGAAGTTGTGATCTGACCCACACTTGTGGTTCAGAATGGTGTGGTCTATACACAGAAAGAAACTGGCACAGGAATTGCTGACCTTACAAACTACCTACTCCAGTAATTGATACCTGTTCCCTGGAAAGACTGATTCCTCACCCAAATTTTGTTCCCACTTTGTTCCTGCCTACAGCAGAAACCGTAGAGGGTGGCAGCCATTCTTGATCTCCTGATAGTTTGACCTATGAATCAATCCAGCCATGGATTAAAAGAATGAGATGGGAACTAATTTGCACACAGTTAATGTATATGTGAGATTAAGATTTTGCTTAATTTTTTTACTTCTCTTGTTATTGAGCATCCCTATTTTGGCCATTGATATGACAGCCATAAAAGATATATTTTTCTTTTTTAGAACAATTTTTATGCAAGATCTCTTGTTGGATCCAGAGCCATTTGGAGCAACAGAAATCACTATTACTATCTTTATTATCATTTGGTATTCCAGTTAGTTTAAGGGCCTATATTAGAATTTGGCACAGGGTCCACATATTTTGCAGGACGGCAATGAAGAACAACGTTTAAAAGATGATTGTGACGTATATTTGCTTTGATACTTAGTACAGTCGAGTATCAAGTTAACATCAATAAGTTCAACCAATGCCGTCCCTCCGTCCATTGCTGTCAAATTGAATTGCCTAGGCAATGTTGTCAAAAAAAATTGCCTAGGCAATCTAGTGTACCCTCACCGGCTACCTGAGAGACATACATACCTTACAATATCACTGTTGAAGGCGTGGCAATGACAATGCATTAGCAGTACAGAATCATAATAATCTGTCCTTGAACTGAAGTATCTAGGCCACATGATTGGATTATTCAAAGAAGGTTTGTTTTGATCTCTCTTTCATGTAAGGTATGTCTTGTTGACATTTATCTGACTGATATGGGAAAGGATGTTGAGATATGTGGCTCTTCGCCGCCTGTTTGGTACAACTTATGGAACAGTTTCACAAATATGTTCTTCAACTTCTACTAAACAGATATTAAAGTAGCTTCTTCCTAAAAGCTGTTTTTCTCTCACATGCACAGGGTTGAGAAGCTGTTTTACCAAAAATCGTATGAAACCAACTTTATCCTCACTGGTGAAGCTGAGTTGTACCAAATAGGTCCTTCTTGTGTCTCCTTATCTTCCATCATGTTGCAACCTTGTAGAGGTTCCTAGTCAATACCAGTCCGATGGTCATTCTATCTATCAGTCAAATAGTCTGTTTTCTACACTAACTATGCATTTCGCTTTCTTGAAAACATCTCCAGTCTTCAACGAACAGTATACAAGGTAAGATGTCTAGGGTAGAGATAGAGCCAAGGTAAAAATGAAATTGCATAGGCTGAAGGAGAAGATTGAGTACGAATTATTTTCCTTTACCGTATATATGCTCCTTATTTTGCATCTATTAGATACTCTCTGAATTAGGTTGCCATGTAACTGATGTTCAGACCCCCCTAAAAGTCCATTTATTCAACTCAACGAATTTTCTATTACTTTATTACCTTATGTATATAGTTATTATTAAGACATACTAGCTGTATCCCCATGTCAAGGATGATTGTATCCGCATGTCTATTATATATGTGTATACAGTGCCCGTATGGTTATTTGAGCAACATAGAGAAAGACTACTATGCACCTCCAGAAGGTGCAAGGTAAAAAAAACATTTTCCACCAAGCCATACTTTCACCTATTTAAAAAGATGCTCGGTTAGTGCCTTATACCTAGTAGGCTGTTTGTTGGGACAGTACGACAGGCTAATCTTCTTTTCCATAAACGTTCTATGAATGCTAATTAGCTTGCATCCAGGCACTAAAATAAAAATGACAATGCTAATGATGCAAAAACGTTATTTTGGTACTTGTGAGGATTAGTACCACTATGCCAGACATTATCTGCCACCAATATTTCGCCATTGCTGAATGTGGCAGTGACTAGTGATAGTGATGAAAAAGGACGAAATTGCACTCAAAAGAGGCTCTGCTAATTGACAGCTGCCAACCATTCAGGCACAAACATTGGGAAAGCAATTAGAATTTAGAGAGAGAGAGAGAGAGAGAGAGAGATGAGAGGGAGCACGCCTGTCATGCCTGTAAATCAGGGCTGGTGGGTATATTCACAGCAGTTTACTTGTAGTTGGTTGGCTGATGAAGTTCATAAATCCGAGTTGTACTAGAACAGGGCCGCCAGTGCATTGAATGCCATTTAAATGGTGTGGGTGAGCTCTCTTGAATGTGTATACAGTGCACCCCCCTATCCCCCAATTGTGTTGCCTACAAAAACCATTGGAATGCAGACTCATGGCTGTGTGGCGGACGAAATCACAGGGAAATCAGGAAGAAGGCAAGTGCAGAGAATCAGAGCTGTCTGGGTGAAAGGGCAAAGGGACTAAAAGGGGCCAACTGCCTGCGCTCGGTGTCTCCTCCAGGTTGCTCTCGCGGCTGCCATGAATTTGATCAGCAGACGGGCGGTTTTCAAGGCCCTGGTGTTCCTCTGCTTCATCAGATCATCTCAAGGTACATTTCGCCTATTCCATTCTCTGTTCTTCACAGAGACTTGAATCATCTCCCTTTGAAACACTTTGTTCAGCTCCAGTTTTCTTGTGTGATCAAAGTTTCCCCCTCAGTCATGTTAGAGTTTCATAATTGATAGCTTTCTTTCATTCTTTCTGTCTGTGTGTCAGCTTTTTCTGTTTCCAAAGGTTTAAACTAGGCATTTTGGTTTCACTCAGAAGTCAGAAGTTTGGGATAAAGTACTGTCAGACTAGTACAGACTAACCATGCTGCTTGGCATCAGAACTGTCTTCGTTTCCCCTAAATTTTACTACTGTTTCTTAGTCCTTAAGTGACACATGATAATAACGAGAAAGTTGGAGGGAAAAATAACGAGACAAAAAAATGTTAAGTAAAAGAACAAAAAAGTTGGAGGGAAAAGAAGGGCAGCAAAAGGCGCACCTTTTTGGCATTTGTAACCCGTAGAATGAATGAATAAAAACTAGGGGACCTAAACAATGGTTATTAAGTGTTAACATAACCAGAATCAAATAGTAACAGTTCAGAGAATAAAGAGAGTGAAATCTTTACTCTGCAACCAAGCAGCTTCAGAAAATAACCTGGAACACTTGAATTTGCAGGAAGAGATCATTTAACCAAACTGAATCTCCCTCCCTTCCTGAAGGCAAGCAGGTTTCCCACGTTTCAGCATGAGGCATATGACTACATCATTATCGGTGGGGGCACAGCCGGATGCCCATTGGCAGCCACGCTGTCCCAGAAGTACAAGGTACTCCTGCTGGAGAGAGGTGGGTCTCCATATGGTAACCACAACATCACGTTACTGGAGAACTTCCACATTTGCCTGGCCGATGTTTCACCACAGTCGCCATCACAAGGTTTCATCTCCACTGATGGCGTGATAAATGCCCGTGCAAAGGTCCTGGGTGGTGGAACCTGTATCAATGCCGGCTTCTACAGTCGGGCAAAACCAAGGTACACAATTGTGAATTGTCATGTGCTTATATACTGTATTCTGTATGTACTACATAAATTGGCCAGTGGAAGAAGCCCAACTTAGTCTCTCTCTTTCTTTTTAAATGAATTACCTGCTGACTATATTAAAATAGGAGAAAACCCAGACTGGACAAATATAAAAGAGCAACAAAGACCCCCTAAATCCTGACTTAGTCTAGTAGACACAATGTTTCAACATGTTTAATGGAAGAAGCCTAACTTAGTCAAGTAGACACACTTCTTCAACATGTTTACTACTTTACTCATGAACTAATCTGTTAGAGTATGTCATGGGCCTATTGGGCCTGGGCTGGCGGTATAGCCTGTTAGGGTTAATTAGAGATAAGAGTCGCTTGCTTAGGGGTCAAGTAAACCTCTCTATATAAGGAGAGGAGATGTATCAATCTAATCAAGTAAGAATTAAGAAGGAAATCCCTTCCCTCTTGCCCGGCCGTGGGCAAAGGCCCCGCGGCCTGACTTCTCTCGCCCTCGCAGCCCTAGCAGCCGTCGCCGCTACAGTCGTGAACAGTACCCGCGGTACTGTAGCAGTCTTGGGTACTGTAGCGCAGCGATCCCATCTACTGCCTCAACTCTCTCCCTCTAGCAGCCGCATAACATCTGGTATCGGAGATCTCTGGTTCGATCATGTCTAGCCCTTCACCGACTGCCGCCCATCTGCCGCCACCGCAAACCCAACCGTCGTTGCCTTCTTCGTCGAGTGCGCTGCCGCCCCACACAGCCGGCGCGTTGCTGCCCCACACGTCGGGCGCGCTGGCGTCCGCCGGGGTGATCGCGCCCTCGGCCCCGGCACCGTCGTCATCCGTCGTCATGACTCCGGAACAGATGACGGCAACGATCCTTGAACTCGGCCAGGCGGTGGCCGAGATTAGGGCTTTCCTCGTCGGGTCGTACGCGCCACCACCAACACTGCTGTTCCAGGGCGTGCAGGCGACCACCCCTGTTCCTAGCCAACCACTGCAGATGTCGTGCTCCCCTTCGTCGATCCCGTCTTACGCCATGGCTTCGATGATGGGGGTCGGTGTATACGATGGCGAGCTCCTCGGCGGCCACGGCGACAGTTGCCCTAGCGCCCACCACCGGCGCTGCTGTCCTCCTCGCTGCAGCACCCACCACCGGCGTTGATGTCCTTCCCGGTGGGTCGGGCCTCCAGCACCCATTCATTGATGGGATCTTCTATAGGGGTACCGGCATCCAGCAGATTCAGATATCGGCTGCGGTGCGGCTGCAGACTGCTGCACGCGGCTTCCTTGCGCGTCGGCGGGTGGGGGAGATGCGTGATCTGCAGCTACAACTCCTTCAAGTTGCGCTTCGCCGCGCGGAGGACCTTGAGGACCCCCACCTTGTCCGCTGCGTTGGGGATATTGGGCTCACGGTTGCGCCCACGAGTGGCGAGCATGCTGTTTTCTTCGTGGGCAGCGACCTCCAACTCTGCAGAAGCGGCGGTAGGGGAGCCACTCCCTTCCTTGTCACCGGCGGGAGCGCACACCCACTTAGTGCCTCTGAATTCCGCCGCCGGCCGCCACGCGGGCGCCTCCGCTGCTCATTGCAACCATTTTTAGGTGGCCATACATATGCACCTCTTTCGTTCAGATGGTCTCCATGGGATCTTGGTGGTTGTACACATGTAGATCCGACGTGCGGATGGTGTCCTCCTCTTGTTCAAGAGTCCAAAATAAAGAGTCCCAGTCCATTTCAGGTCGAGAATAATATAATAAGTCGAGATGTAAAAGGCTTGTTTTCAGGTATTTGGTTTGTGTCGAGTCGTGTCATCGTTATGAGTCTGTTAGGTTGCAGCTCGAGGACGAGTTGCATGTCCAGGTGGGGTGTAGTGTTAGAGTATGTCATGGGCCTATTGGGCCTGGGCTGGCGGTATAGCCTGTTAGGGTTAATTAGAGATAAGAGTCGCTTGCTTAGGAGTCAAGTAAACCTCTCTATATAAGGAGAGGAGATGTATCAATCTAATCAAGTAAGAATTAAGAAGGAAATCCCTTCCCTCTTGCCCGGCCGTGGGCAAAGGCCCCGCGGCCGGACTTCTCTCGCCCTCGCAGCCCTAGCAGCCACCGCCGCTATAGTTGTGAACAGTACCCGCGGTACTGTAGCAGTCACGGGTACTGTAGCGCAGCGAATAGCGATCCCATCTACTGCCTCAACTCTCTCCCTCTAGCAGCCAACTGCCTCAACTCTCTCCCTCTAGCAGCCGCATAACATAATCAGTCCTACATCAGCTGTTGTTTACACAATAAATTACATGGAGCCATAATAATGATCATACCAAGATGGATCCAGCTTCCAGCAGACTTACCCATAAAAGTTCCGATTTGGCACTTACCATAATATTTATCTCTGCACCTCAATGGATCTCTACAACACTTTTTCATATCACAATGTTGAAATTTATTAGGAAGTTTAGGAAGCAAAAATAGAGAGTGATTGTGGAATAATATAGCATATAAATTCCCATGTGTTAGTCAGCTGAAGGTAGGGCTGTCTTGCCATGTGGTAGCATAAATGAGGAGCAATCTAGCCAAATTTTGGTAAGGTCAAGTATGAATAGCTTCACAGAATTCCTTACGGACGTTACTAAAAGTCCTGACAACTGCATACCACCAAATTGGAATTTCTTCTCTAGAAAGTTGTTGCTGAATGTAGATTTCTGAACCTGTCGTCTCAATAGTGCTAGCAGAATGTTATGGTTATAAGTTTGTAATTAACATTTATCTGCTTCTTTCAGCTTCGTGCAGCAGGCAGGCTGGGATGCAGAGCTGGTCAACCAGTCCTACCCTTGGGTTGAAGAGAGAATTGTTCATTGGCCCAAAGTCGCACCTTGGCAAGCTGCACTCCGGGATGGGCTTCTGGAAGCAGGGGTCTCACCATACAATGGATATTCTTATGACCATCTCTATGGAACTAAAGTTGGGGGCACCATATTTGATGAGACTGGGTACCGGCACACGGCTGCTGACCTCCTTGCTGCTGGAAATCCTAACAACCTTAGGGTGCTACTTCATGCTAGCGTGAACAAAATTGTTTTCAAAATGGAACAAGGTAGCCATTGTCTAAGTAACACATAGCTATTATAATCCCCGAGCTCAACAGCAAACAAAAGTTATTAGTATAGCTGAAGCAAAAAAAAAAAATGGGTACTGCAAAGACATATTATTTACAGTAACCTCATCTCTTACACAGGAAATAGGAAGCCAAGGGCTATTGGAGTTCAATTCAAAGATGAGAATGGAGGCCACCACCAAGCCTTCCTCAAAAGGAAGAGGGGTAGTGACATCATTGTTTCTGCTGGTGCAATTGGCAGCCCACAGCTATTGTTGCTTAGTGGAATCGGACCGAGGAATGAACTTAATAAGCACAATATTTCTGTAGTACTTCGCAATGAATATGTGGGTAAAGGAATGTCAGACAATCCAATGAACTCAATCTTTGTACCTATGAAGAATCCGACAAAGCAATCCTTGATTGAAACCGTCGGAATAACGGATGCTGGTGTGTTTATTGAAGCCAGCAGTGGTTTCAGCCAGTCAGATGATAGCATCCATTGCCACCACGGAATCATGTCTGCTGAGGTTTGGCGTCTTTTGTTCTTTTACATGCATATGGTTTTCTAACTTCTTATATCCTTATTACTGCATCCTGATGCATGGCACTAAATATTTTTATGCAGAAACAACACCCTGCACTATTAATCTTAAGAAAAATAGCTATTTATATATCTTGATGAGAAACAGTTTCCCAACTTTTCCAAAGTTGTCTTTCCTTAATCTTAAGTGTATAGATGCGGTAACAATAGATATATAAAAAGAACCAGGAATCTGATTAATGAACACGGAAGTTCATATTATTCAGCAAATAGATGTTGCCTTAGAACAATGTTCCTCCCAATTGTTACCGCATAAAGTGTATATATTTCGGCACTTCCCTGTTATAATATTTTCAAACAGAGTATTGGTTGCGTTGTGTTGTGTTGTAAGGGTTCTTAACACCACCCCCACCCGCTCTCTTTCTTCTTAATACAAAGAAGCGCAGCTTTTGTGCTCGAGAAGAAAAAATTATTAAAACAGAGTTTTCTTTATGATTATTTGTAGGCTTTGCAAGGAACAGAACGAAACTCTCTTGAGCTAATATAAAGAAAATAAAAGGTTTAGCATATGTTCACTTCCCCATTTTGAGAAGCATGGCAGCTTTCAAGCTTAGCACTAACGAGTTTTGTAACTTCATTGCAGATTGGGCAGCTATCAACAATTCCACCAAAACAAAGAAGTTTTGACAAAATCCGAAAGTATGTACATAACAAATATAGCCTACCCAAAGAAGTATTTGATGGAGGATTCATTCTTGAGAAGATCGATGGCCCACTGTCTACTGGCGGTTTAGTACTTGTGGACACTAATATCGATAGCAACCCCAGTGTCACCTTCAACTATTTCCAGCATCCACAGGATCTCAGACGATGTGTCTATGGGATAAAAACAATCGAGAAAATATTGAAGACAAATCATTTCACTAACCTTACTGCGAACGGTGCTGGATATCCAATGGAAACGCTGCTCAATATGAGCATATCAGCTAACATAAACTTGATACCCAAGCACACAAATGACACCACATCCTTGGAGCAGTTTTGCAGGGACACAGTAACAACCATCTGGCACTACCATGGTGGATGCCATGTGGGTAAGGTGGTCGATCAACACTATCGGGTGATTGGCATCTCAGGCCTGCGTGTGATAGATGGGTCAACCTTGTTTAGTTCACCAGGAACGAACCCACAAGCGACAGTCCTAATGATGGGCAGGTACAGAACAAAAACTACATATAATTCTTCTCTAGAATCAAACGGATTCTGACTTCATGTTCTGATACTCCTTTTGTTGTATTTGATGATCAGATACATGGGAGTGAAGATTCTAAGGGAAAGATTAGGATGAGCAGCTGGAGTATAACAGATTCATGGACTTTATCCAGTTCATTAAGTAAGAATGTGATTTAGGAGATAAGTGCATAGTAAATTTTTGAAGCGATTCATTAAATCGCCAAAGAAAGAAAAGCTAGGGGTTCAATTTGTAATTGTTATTCTTCGTATATGGTCTATCACAATCCACAACTGTGTATTGGTTCCAAAATCATAGCCACTCTTGCTTAATCTCACAAATGCTCATATGACAATGTTCTACATTTTGGACAATACTGCACACTGTAATCACATAGCCTGACAAACTTGGACTCATCAGAATTCAGAAGACAATGGGCAGAGATGGCGGCAGGTCCAAATGAGGACCAGAGTTCAACATCTGTATTTTCGTTCTGCAACCATTTGACATTTTGGCTGAACTAAGGAAAGGCCTAACCAGTGAAGAAAATACGAGCAACATAAACACCAGACCAGTGACGTATGCTCATAGTCAAAGGGTACTTGAGCAAGCAAATCATATCAGTTTAAAAGATGGAAGAAACATGATACCTAATTTTAATCAGGCAGCCGTGCTGAGAAGAAGGTCCCTAGTCCACACATCAAAATCATGTCACTCCATTGAACTGGTGCTCTGACGGCTTCCCCAGAGCGAACCTGACACAGAAGGAAAACGACAGTGTCACACGGCATGGTTATGAACCGATCCACGAACACGAGACCACGAGTTGACAACGCGTACGGCGTACCAGCGCGCGCTTCCTTGACGCACCCGATATGGTACACCTGTGTGTGATCCACAGAAAGCACGGCGTAACTGGTTTGCGGGAAGGGACGATTCGTCAACTGATGATATGGCGTGGCTGGGGCATTACAGTGAACATCTGGCATGCATCATCGCTTCGACGTTCAGGTAGACGCGACGCTGTTGTCGTCCATGTTGTCAGGATTAGGCGAGTGAAGAGATGCCTGCGCAGTGCTGAGAGGCAGCGGCAGAAGGTTAGTTCAGGGTAGACTAGACGAATCCATCGCTGGGGATCACGGCGCCGGCGAGCCCGTCGTGGCGAGCACCTCGAGCTCTCGACGCAAGGAACGGGGAACCCCCGTTTGACTTTTACTTTACCCGGTCAAAATTACTCCGGTGGTCCGTCCGGGGTAAGGGGTGTTTGGTTCTCACCGCTAAAGTTTAGCCACTAAAATTTAGTCATTTTTATAGTCACTAAAGTTCCAAACACCTCCACTAAAAGTTACTTTTAACATTACAACTCTAGTGACCTCTACTCAACTTTAGTGACTAAACTCTAGGGGTGAAAACCAAACACCCCCTAAGCTGATTCCACACCACTAAATTTTGGGGGTGTTTGGTTCCCACCCCTAGAGTTACCACTAAAGTTTAGTGGAGGTCACTAAAGTTGTAGTGTTAAAAATGACTTCTAGTATGGGTGTTTGGAACTTTAGTGACTAAATTTTAGTGGCTAAACTCTAGGGGGTGGGAACCAAACACCCCCTTTAGTCACCACCCCACTAAACTTTAGTCTCTTTTAGTGGCTAAAATATCAAACACCCCCACTAAAAGAGACTAAAAAGCATGTTTAGTCCCCTTTAGTAGGGGTGTTTGGCATTTTGGCCAGTAAAAGTGACTAAAGTTTAGTGACTAAAATTTAGTGGGGTGGAACCAAACACCTCCTTAGTCCAACGTATCAGCGATTTGTATTTTTTTTCCTTCTATACTAGTTATTCCTTCTAAATTTAGGCCATGTCCAGTTCCTCAAATTTTGCAAGATTCTTCATCACATCTAATCTTTAGACGTATGCATCGAGTATTAAATGTAGATAAAAAAATAACTAATTATATAGTTTGTCTGAAGATGTCAAGACGAATCTTTTGAGTCTAGTTAGTCTATGTTTGGACAAAGTTTGTCAAATAAGAATGAAATTGCTAAAGTAATATTTTATCGAAAATTTCGCAACCTGAACCAGGCCTAAGCATTACTTAAGTTAGATAAGCACATAGGTCCTGTTTGGTTCCGCTTAAACGCGTGTTGCGACGAGGAGAAGCAGGATAATCCCGCCAAACGGGTTGGGATGGCGAGGGCAACGCGAACGCGCTTTTGCGCTGGGGAGTCGGCCGCAAGTGTTGGCCGAAACGCGGCTGGGAGCCCGCGATTTGGAAAACGCTCGCGTTTTCCCCAGCTCCGTGAGCAGGTGAGCTTGGGCCCGCCTCCTTCCGTGCGAGCGCCGCCTCCTCCTTCGGCTCCCTCCCTCCGCTGGCCTGTGCGCAGGTGAGCTCGCCCCTCCCCCTTCGGCTCCCTCCCTCAGTCGGCCGCAAGTGAGCTCGTGCCCCTCCCGTGCGAGCGCTGTCGCCTCCTCTCGTATCGATGTCGCCCAGTACACAGATGACCTCACCTCCTTCGCCGCCGGTTCCCTTCCTCCACCTGCCGCCGGATCTCCACCTCTCGGCCGTCTCCTCGCTTCGCCAGATCTCTACCTCCCGGCCGTCTCCCCGTCTCCCTCCCTCCGCTGGATCTCCAAGTTCCCGCGTCGGTTTTGAAGAGGAAGGACCAAGATGTAAATAGAAACTATTCTCTGGGTCCTATTGCGAAGCTATAGACTCATAGGAATAGTAGTAAAGTATGCTATATACTTTGAGAAAAAGTTTAGGGATCTCAGTATAAAATGTCCTACCCGAGATAATCAGGACAGCCAAACATACCCAGCTTAGATTCTACATATCTCGGCTTATGAAATAAGCATGCTCAGTTTATAAGCGAGACTGAGATAACCTGAACCAAACACGGCCATAGACACGTTACGAATACACGACGACCAGAGTATCATTTTAAGCTATGCACATGGACTCTGGCTACGGAGGCCCATGGCATAGTAAAATGATATTCTCTCTATTCCAAATTATAAATCACTTATCAAAATAACTTAAAATTCAGAATGGAGTGAATAAAATTTGAAATTTTATGTTGACATAATGGCATAAAATGATTAAAATGTTCTGTTGACATCCTTTCTATTACAACCATCCTGCCAACAAACCCTGCAGTTAAATCTATGAAATTTTCACAAAAGTACTTCTATCAAATTTTCATAAAAGCACGGTTTAGGTAATACATAATTTATAGTGCGATATCAAGGAATTCCACAGCATCGTTACGTTACCGAATATACTGCTGAACACGGCAAGCCTTTTTCCCCCCTCAAACACGCAACCTTTTTTTCACAACACGCAACCCAACAGACGACAAAGCTTCAATTTAAAAACCTTATTCATATGTACAATATTCAGAGATACCAACACCACACATATGTACAACAAACTATTTGGAAAAAATGCTCTTGTTGCAGTGTGGACAACTGGACATTCATTTACGTCATTGCACCATCATGGTTTCCAAAACAACAGATGCTAGGGTCTAATAAATTTGATCATTTGACACAATTTTCATGAAGGGGTGCACTTGGCGTTCCATCTATGTATCCTACACAGCAAAAATGCATGCCTAGCTAGCTACCCCCAAAGAAAAGTAACCAATAACTTTACAGCTTTGGCAGCAGCCACCCAAGAGTCCAGCCAAGAAGAAACCCAGCTCCAGCAAGACCTAACCCAATAGCAAATAAGATTGCGTCAAAGAACCCGCCTCCCTTCTTCTGCCTTCTACCTTTCCTCCTAGTCCAATCTCTCTGTTCCTGACCCTGTGTAGGCTTCTCTTTTAGGGTTAACCAAGGAAGTTCAGGCATGATGGCTGCTATCTGATGCTCTTTGTGCTTGAGCTGCAAAACAATATTCTCCAGCTGCATTATTTTCAGCCACTGATTGCAGGCAAAGAGATGTGAGGCCTGTCGGAACAAAAGCTTGATGACATCGTCTTTCTCATTGTGCGCTTTCTTGGCAGCCATATCAGCTTCTCTAGCACGGGTTTGTGAATGGCGGAGTGCCTCCAAAATCTTGTCTCGCTCTGAAACATTCTGGAGTGTTTGTTTGCCTTCCAATCCGGTTGTGCTACTGCTAGAAAAATATTGAGCCGCGCTGCACATAATGAAAATGAGATGAAATGAGTACGTGACCAGGATACTAAACAAAATTATGAAAAAAAGGGAAGACATTTGAAAGTTTTCAAACTCTGAGAAAGGATGTATATAGTATATATACATGAACTGTGTACCCTATTGCTGACAAGAGACATGCAAAATTCACTAAGGCTTGATAAATTTTGAACAACAAAAAACAATATTAAATTAGAACTGCATATCCCACCACCAGAACCAAAGTTATCAAGCTTTATTATCTTCTTGCATGCTAACTATACTTGTAATATGCTGCTGATGAATCTTCTACAGGAGTACCCTTAGATACCCATATATGAAATGAAACAAAATAAGCTGGAAGTCCGGATACAGTTAGGAAAAAGTACACCTAATGCCATGAGGGTAATGCAGCTAAGCTGAAGAAAGCACACCTATATGTATCATTCCTTCCATGCTGTTCCCAAACTCCATTACCATATAACAAAACCAACTCATCTGTACTTCCTGTGCTATAGCTACAGTCGATATGGTTACAATGTCCAGGAGCAGGATGTGACACTCTTCCTGCAGGAGATGAAGGTCCTCCATAGTTACCTATATGTTTGTGAGTATATGGTTCTGTCCTGTTAATACGTACTGTCTGGGTAGGCCTTGGTAGATCACAATTCTCAATGTGCTGTGTTGCTCTTTCTGCAACCAGTGAAGCCAGCTGGTCCTCATCAGCGATCTGCCACCATGGTCGAGTCTTTTCACCTTTCCAAGGTGCATCCATATCAAAATTAGCGTTATCTGGGTCCTTGAAAGGTGCTGGCTCAATACATTCAAAATCTGGGAATTCATTATCCTTGTACAAACAATTGCTGAGTGTTTCTATGCACTTAGACACTTGAGAATAGCTACCAACAGTCTCCATCTCTTCTAAGCTTGTTTCAAGGGAATACTTCGTGAAGGCTGACAAAACCATCCATGGAGGGTCCAAAGCATCCCCAATCTTTCCAGTGCTGGTGTCAACTGGTTGACATAGTGATGTTTCCTCATGCTTAGGTTGTGGCGCTGAATCTTCCACTTGCTTCTCATGAATGTCCCTGCCCAACGAACATAGCCGCTCGCTAACAATATCCTTCTGGATCCCAAAATTTGGCTGTGACTGAACCCACCATCTGACATCTGGTGGCAGATTAGAATGCATGGGATTCCATCTCAAAGGCATTAAACTGCAGATGGGACGATCAGCGGAATTTCGACAGTTCCCATTGTTTGTGCCATGTTGTTCAGCTGATGGTGGACAGCAAGCTAGTTTCGGAGCTCTCTTCCTGTCCTCCTGAACCAGACAACGGTTTGCAGCACGTTGCCAAGCAGCCCTTGCTTCAGCAGCAGCCATTAGTTTCACTGATCACAAATCTGTCCACAACAACATCAACAACAACATATTGTCAAAACCTGATAAACAATCGCCCACCAAATAGAACAAGAAATTAGATGAAGATCCATCTCAAAACAGCAATAACATTATCCAAGCGATGCATAAGTCTTCATAATGATAAATACTAGCATGTAAGCATACTTCCTTGACAATACGAAAGAGGCCAAATCCCATGAAACAGAAAACTCACTATTACTTTATTATATCCTAGATCAAGACATGCAAGCATCAATGAAAATGAAAGCTGGGTAAAATTGCGTGGAGCACAAGCTGGGGCCAATACTGGCAATACATAAGTATCAAAGCTTAGGATACAGATACTAGAAAAAAAAGTAGCTTATGTTTCCGTCATCCATCGAGATAAATAAGCCATAAAGCATTAGGAAGAAAAGGATGCGTAGCTGAATCAACAAGTTATTGTGATTTAACTCATCATTATTAGCTTATTACAGGAATTTAGGGTGGCTAATGTAACATGAAGACAAAGACAAAAATCAGCTGAATTGACTGGCAGTACCGCAGTACATTGTTAGGTTTATTGTCTCCCACCCCTCCAATGATTGAATCCAGATATAGAATATAGGGATGCCACTTGCCACCATTTGGGTTTTAGACAATATACAGTGGATCATTTTCCTAATAATTTGCATTGTGGAATGATTTTCTTTTTTCGAAGAAACAGAGCGACTTTCTTGATTAACCAGAACTTCCAATAGACACAATGCATTTGACATCAAATGCATTGTGTCTATTGGAAGTTCTGGTTAATCAAGAAAGTCGCTCTGTTTCTTCGAAAAAAGAAAATCATTCCACGAGGCCAATTGTAGACTCGCTATTTTCATATAGCACTACTGAACAAACAGGCCAATTATCATCAACCTACCCTCCGATGTGCCATTTTGGTTTTGGCGCTGAACTCTGTGGGTGGGTGGTGGGCCCAGTAATAGAGGACATTGGTGTAAACGCCCGATAATTTTTGCAATCAAATCGAAGTTAGTAGCCATAATACGTACACTTCAATTACTAGATCGGATCCTCCGGATACAAACATATGAAGTTGGGGATGGGTCGATCGGTTTCGCACGGCAGGAAGTGAAGAGAAGGGGGCGGGAGTACCTGGTGGGCGCTCGTGTCGCCGGCGGAGAGCCGACCAAGACCTGTCCACCTAGCGTTGAGCGGCGGCAGTGGTCCCCCAGTCGTCGCCGAGAGAGAGAGACGCGCGGGGTGAAGGTGAAGGTGAAGGGAGAAGCAAAGGCGGCAGCAGTCCGCGACGGCGCTGGCCGGGAGAGAGGACGATCGTCGCCGTGGCGTGCGGCGCGGGGGAGCTAGCCCATCGGCTTTATGGGTGGTGGGGGCAAGGCCGCCTTCTTTTGAGTCGAAAACAATGGATGGACGGTGAGTGAATCCGATCGACGAGCCCCACAGAAATGGAGGAAATCAGGAAACGATGGTCGATGGCAAGCGGATTGGGTGGAGTGGCAACGCCACCATTCTTTTTGTTTCCGCCTGTCAGTTTTCGCGTCCAGGGATAATGACTTGTCCTTTTCTGAAAAAGGGGATAATGACTTACTTGTACGCTGGCGCTGCTGGGAAAAATGGAAGAGGCCAGAATAAAAAAAAATGGAAGAGGCCGAGCCAGAGGAGAATGGGAAAACTGCACGCTAAATCCAATCTTCTTCTACTTTTATTTTACCCATCTCTCGGAATTTACAATTTACCAGAGTCCCTACGACGGAGCGTCAATTAACAATGACCATTGACCTGTCACTTCTCGCTTGGATCTCCACTCTCCTTCCTGAGAACGTTTGGATGAACTTGATTTACTTTTTTTTTTTGTCTAAAAACAAAGGGATGGATTTGAGTTGACGATAGTGTCGTAAAATTGCGAGCTAAGGTATATAGGGGAGTCTTCGGAAATGTACTAAGTAAGCCACAACAGTAACTGTAGTGGCACTAATGTACTTAGCACTTGTTTGATTTAGCTGTGGCTTTTGAAAAAGCAGTTATGCGTTGTGGTTTTTGAAAAAACAGTTGTGGGCTGTGGTTTTTGAAAAAGCAGTCGTTGGAAAACGACCGTGGAAAAAGCAGAAGGCCGTTTGGTGGAACAATTGTGGTTTTAGAAAACACTTAACAGCGGACCTCACACATGTCATTCACACTAACTGTCTCACTCTCTCACTAACCAGCGGACCCCACTCGTCATCTTCTTCCTCCTTCCCCTATCTCTTTCACTGATGACTTGTTCGTCGGGGCGCGGCGGTCTCGCCTCACTGGCCGAGGAGCGATGGTCGGGGCTCGTCCGCCAAGGTGCGGCGACCTGGCCTCGCCGGCGGGCGCGGTGCTCGGGGCGTGGCGGCGGGGGCTCGCCTGCCTAGGCGCCTTCGCGGGGCGCGGGCGCCATGGGGAAGTTAGACGCAAATACTACGAATCGGAAGAGAAGAGGGAAAAAAGCGAATTGGTATCTCATAACCAGTGGCAGATGAGTAATTTTAGACCCAAAAGTTAGTAAAAGCAAGGGGAGGTATTTTTGGATTTGTACTACACTAAAAACTGCTTTTAGGCAAAAGGTGATGTACCTTTTGAGCTGTTTTATTGAGCTTTTAGCTTTTGGGGGCAAAACAGCCAAAAGCCTAATCAAAAGGTCAGTGCTTTCTTAAAAAATGCTTATTATTGTATTACGTACTTGACTTTTATCATAAAGTTTGTCATTATAGTTGTATTGCAAATACTTACTCTTTATTATATATATACACACATCATATATAGATGACATATTAATAGAATATACATCGGTCAAAGTTTTTTCTCGAATTCACAAGAACATTGTGTATCATTGTACGAAGAAGATAGATATTTTAAAATACAAGAGTTGACGCTCTTGGCCCGACCGAAATTACGAGGGAGCTATATTTTAAATATGATAACTCTGGGATCAATTAGGACCCGAGCGTTCTATGGCTCCCTGGCCAAAGGCCGGCGAGTTCAACCACCGGACATCCCTGCAAGCTGGGAACAACTCGTCGAGAGTCTCAACGTCTGCAGCCGATAGGTCAGCCTTGAAGTAGGATTCGTACGAACACTTGGTCACAAAGGAAGGCGGAACTGAAGGTTCCACGAACTTCATCCTCTTCATGAGCGGTACTTCACCACATTTGGGCACTGGGATGTGGTCCATCTGCTTAGACAACAATCCACCTACTCCTAAGGAGCAAGGCACACATGGGCGGCGACTTCTGCTTGGGAGGAGAACTAATGAGAGGTGGCTGCCTCACCACCAGGACCTCCTTCGGTGAATCTGGCCAGCCACTGCGTGGCCTCCTCAGGAGAAGTCGAGTCATCCACCATCGGCGCCACAATGCCTGCCGCTTGAGGTAACGTGCCCTGTGCAGGCAACGACAGAGGCGATTAGTAATTGCCATGAACTGAGTAGCCTTCGACGTAGGGTCCCACAACGAAGCTTGACCCTCTGGATACATGAAGTTGGGAGCCTTAACGGCCACCAGTCCGGTCGTAATGCGTAGGGCGTCAAGCTCATCCAGCATAGGGGCGACCGAGATAAGCCAAGTGAGGGGATCTGTGCACAAGTACAACGCCTCCGCCAGCGGATCAGGCTCAAAGAAGCAGCGCGTGAAAGTCGAAGGAGTGACTTCTTCGGTGAAGTCGGCAGGCGCGTCCATGGTGATGTCTGTCGCCGGGCTCCCACTGCAGCGTCGTCTTCGATGACATTGGGTGCCATTGGCGCTCCCCACGAACCTCATCGTGGTCCCATCTGCTGTCAGTGGAGCACCAAGGAGCGCGTGCTGGGAGGGCGGTCGGTTGTCGGCACGTGAGTTGCGAGACCAACCCCCATTGTTCGACGCGCTGCCTTGGTCCGACGATAGCCCTTAGCGAGGTGGCTGAAACCACGACAGTGCACACAATGTGGAGGCAACCGACAAGTTGCCACTCGATGCGAGAAGAAGAGTCAGTTGAGGCATCTTCCACGGAGTTGTGCCGGAATCGCTTAAGCTTGTGTGCATGGGCCTAGGCCGTGGCAAGGCTCAACCGAGGTAGACATAGGTCCATCCTCCTGTCAGGATAGAATCTCATGCCACCCATCTACGTTGGGGGCAGAGACTCATCTTCGCAAGCCAATGCGTTGGAGGGTGGGCACCCGACCATCCACCCGCTGGTATGGAAGGTCGTGCACAAGCTGAGGGCGCGACCGACTATGCCGCCTCCGCCTTTCCACAGGTCTCTGTCCGGGGTCCGCTTCACCCCAGAACTATGGCCACCTAGGCGCGCACGGGGGTACGGGGGTTGTCCTCATCGGACGAAGAACGACCTCCAAGTAGGTTGAGGGATGATCGCCGTCAGATTCATTGTCGTCGTCATCGTCTTCTGCCCATCGATGATGCTTCGTGCACCCTCCTGATGTTCAACCCGGGTAGTACGTCGAATCCCGGAGACAAGGTCAACGAGCTGGACAAGGACGACACGCACCCGCCGGAGCCTAATGTCGGTTGTCGCGCCATGTTGGCATCACCGTCCCAGCAACCGCGATCTGGCGGAGGGGTGGTGGAGGGGCCCGTTCGCACTGTGCTCCATTGGAGCCCGGCAAGGGCGGGGTCGGCAACCATGTCGTGCGCCCGCACGCACTTTGGTGTCACTACTACAGGAATGGGCTTTAGCCCCGGTTTCCCAACCGGGGCTAGCACTCCGAGACTAAAGGTCTCAGACTTTAGTCCCGGGTGCTTCCAACCGGGGCTAAAGGCTCCTACGAGAAAAAATAAATATGCGTCTGTGAGATTTGAACTCAGCACCTCTCGCCTCACGCACGCTTACCAACTGAGCTACACAACCCACGTGATATAGTTCTGGATGATTTCCTTTTGAATTCACTCGTGAAGGACCTTTAGTCCCGGTTGGTAACACCAACCGAGACTAAAAGGACCTTTAGTCCCGGTTGGTAACACTAACCAGGGCTAAAATGTCGCCCTTTAATCCCAGTTGGTATTACCAACCAGGACTAAAGGTTGGGGACCTTTAGTCCGGGTTGGTAATACCAATCGGGTTAGTCTCGGTTGGTTTTACCAACCGGGACTAAAAGTCTTTAGTTCCGAACGCATTTTTTTTGCCGAGACTAAAGCTCAGTTGATAGATCGTCCAAAGGCCTGTTTTGTAGTAGTGCGTTGAGGAGCAAGGGAGGAGGGCGGCGGCGGCCCCTCAGCACCCATGCGTGCACATGGATGGGAGGGGATGACACAATTCGGTGGGGCGGGGCGGATTCTCGAGAAGAGGAGGTCCAAAGGAGGCGGAGGATGGCGGTGGCGGAGGGTAGGCAGCCGGCGACGCGCGTGGAAGGGGCTAGTGTTTGGACTGTTGGGGGTGCTCCCGCGCGTCCCGGCCATGGAGGCTCGCAGAGGACTACGAAGAGGAGGGAGGAAGGGGAGGGAAGGGGGAGGGCGACAGAGGGCTGGGTGCTGGCACCAGAGAGACAGCCGGTGCCGGTGGCGGCACTGGGTCGGAGGAGCCCGTGAGGGCTGGGGTCGGGGTCGATCCTCGATTGGTTCCAAGCAAATGTCCATTGAGAGTGAGAGTTTCATTGTAAAGTTTCATAAGCATTAAATTTCATGACTCATAGAGAGTTGGTATTCGTGTAAAGAGAGTTTCATCTAGATGAAACTCATTTCTTCTCTCACTTCTTAAATACACGGCAATGTCATCAACAATGCCTATGTGGCAACCTATTTAATGCAAATGAAACTCAAATTGAGATTGGCCTAAGGAGTCTATATGCCTCTATCCAATGTGTCAATTGGTGGGGAACGCTTTCAATCTGTTCATCTTTCGCCATTGGAATCTTAAACCGAACCTCTCACTCCTCAATCAAAGAAACTAAGCAAGATTCTTTTTAGATAGGGAAATGCTACAGTACATCTTTACCTCTTAGGAGGTAATATCTCAAATAAATCCAAGCCATTGATTTTTTAGAATTTTTGGATTAATCATTTAGTTAATCTAGCAAAAGGAATAGGAAACATTTCAAGACGAGCCATGGCCCCTTCTTTGCATGCATAGCCTTCCTTTTTTTCCCTTTCCGTGTCTTCTACTTCTTACTTAATTTCTGGTTGTATTGTAGTATCCTTTCTTTTCCTTTTATAAATTTTAATTTATCTTTTACAAATACATAAATACTATATACATTGAATATTTATGTATACTTTTATTTTTGTATGATATATTAATAATAATAAATAAATAAAATATTTATTAATAATTATGTTATCTCCTGAGTTTGTCCTACTAAAATAGTTGATAAAACATATATCAGAATACGAATTGATATTGTATTGTATCGTAAAATTTCATATGGGTTGGACATCTACATACGCTGGCCACGTATGTACGTTAATTTGGCACCCATACACGTATGACACATATCTCTCACAACTAAAAAGACTAAAGATGGGACACCAGTTTGGTGCGGAAAAAATTCGCTACGCTCCTTCGGTCCGCCTCCTTGCGATACCGCGAGTGGAAGGCGCCGACGGGTGGGACCTCCTCTCCACGATCGCCATCCCCACGCACGCCCTCCGCCCCCATCCCCGCCCTTGCTCATCGCGCGACGCGGTTCGCCCCCATCCCCGCCCTCGCTCATCGCGCGACGCGGTTCTCCGCCCTTGCCGTCAGATCAGCCCGGCGCCGCCCGGCGCCTTCGAGGTTGCAGCGCGCCGCGACCGTTCTCGCCCTCGCTATTGCCGCCGTGGCCGCCCTCGCCCTCGCCCTCACGGTACGCACGCCGACGCCCCAGCGCCCCTTCGCCCCTGCGTGGCTGCCGCGACTCCCGCACCCATTTGGCGCCGCTAGGAGCTCCCATCGGCCGTCCCCGCCCCCAAGCCTCCGGCCTCCTCCAGATCGCCACCATCCACGCCCCGACAGAATAACCTGTTAAGCCCTTTCTTGAAGCTGTGAGCTCCTGCTCCATGCCCACGACAGGGAGGAGGAGGTGGGCCACAATGCGCCGCCGCTTCTTGCTCTTCGTCTTCCTCCACGAGTGCCAGCACATGACCGCAAGGGGCCAGGGGCCGTGCCGCTGCGCTCACGCATTCTCCCCTCCTCCATGGCTGGCGCGAGTCCCCATTGAGGCCTTCCCCGAGGAGCGCGTGACATCGACGTCTCCATCCCCTGCCGGCAGAACCAAGGTGAGTCCCAATCCGATCTGTGATTTTGGATTATGGAACCCTAGAGCTGTCACGCGCTCCTTGGTTGGGGTTGTGGCCGCCCGGGCCTCCGTTGTGGCCGGACCCCGTGCCCCGTGGCCGGCTACGTGGCCGTGGGCTCTCCTTTCCCGGCGACACTCCATTCGGACAAAACTAAATTCCAATCCGGGGATGAGATGATGGACATTAACAACAGGGTCGTGCTTCTGCGGTCTGCGCTACCACACCAGCCCTGTCACGGGCGCTGCTGCAAACTCCATCACTGATGCGAGGAATCAGCGGACGCCTCCAGCTGCTCCAACGCACGCGCCTCAAAGGAAACAGAGGCGCTGGGCTGCTGTAGGCGACAACGCCCCGCGCGAGCATGGCACGCATGTTCATCAGTACGTACCACCCTTCCTTGCTCTCTGCTCATTGACGTCATTGATTGTTGTTGCAGATACTTTATTTCTAATTTATCTTGTTGCTTGCCGCCCATGCTACCTTCCTCTTCCTCCTCAGTGGAGACGCCAAGCATCATGTTGCTAGCTGCACTTCGGAAGAATTGGAGTGAGTTAGTTATATTGCACAAAGTTCTGTAGGTTCATGCTTTGAAGTTTGAAGTCATAACCATCCACATGCATGCTTCTGGTTTTTACCCTTTTATTTTTAGATGACTGGCTGTATACTGTGTCTTACACTACACTGACGTACATTGTTATGCCTTTCAAGCTAAGGCTGACTATCTAATTATCTATAATATGGTTGTGGTATTGGAGATGACTGCAAGGATGGGATATGAGGTGTGTTTAAGGGGAAAATAATGGTCAAGTAAATTATATCACATAAAAAGTCATTTTTAGAGCATTGTCTGTATTCTCTTCCCTGTTGTGTCTTTGCCTCTTTGGTCCTTACTTTGCCTGTCTCCACATTTGACAACTGGTAGCCAACTAAACATTTTTTGGATCTATATCTGCCAGCTGACCTATATCCACATTACCAGGTCAGAGGTTAATAACAGATCAAAACATACTTTGGTCATGTGATTGTTCTGCGTTAGGGAAATGTAGAATCACTGAAGATGATTATCCAGGATTTTTTCATCTCTTTAAGTCAATAAACTTCTGTGTTCAGGCCAATAGGCCACACATGTTGCAGCACAGTATGGTCAGACTGCATTCATCTATCACATTGTTGCGAAATGGAATGCTGATCCAGATTTTCCTCTGAATTTTCCTCCGTGATCATTTCGTATCCAGGTTTGGACAGAGCTTGTTGAGGTAATCAATGTGCATAAGATGAAAGCTGGAACTCTGGAAGTGATGCGACCCTAGATGCTTGTGTTAATCTTTATTTTAGGCGTTGGAAATCTCTTTGACATGAATTTTGTTTGTATACCTTTCCTCACTTATTTCTATGCAGCACGATGACTATGCTTACTACCATGGGAGAGCCTTTCCAACTTTCAGGTTTTCACAGGATACAACTGAATTGGCTTAGCTGCTTGGTTGAACTCTAACTTTTCTTACTGGTTAGAATAGTGTTCCCATATTTTTGCACTCACCACTCATAAATTTATTAGTGCTTGAAGCATGTTGTGTCTTAGAGCAAAACTGAACCAGCATTCTTTGCTTGGGATACTATCAGATGGGGTTTCTCTTACTTTCCTGTGTCTCCCAGGTTGTCAAATTCACAGTTTTGCAAGGATCGGGTAACCCATATAAAAAGGCTCTGTGGTACTAGGAGTAGCTAATTATAAACTTCATTGTAGTGCGTATGGCAAGAGTGGCCATGCCGGCTGTAAGACAATTACCTACTTACCTCAATTCTTTTCGATCTTCAAATGAACTCTGGTTGTGTGATTATATTGACTATCTTTTCACCAGGTTTCTGCATTTTCTGTTTTCCAGTTGGATGTAGCTTCTAAAACTCAGAGAATCAAGGAGGTCAAGTCTGTAGGCAATTAGTATAGTTGCATGAATGACTCAATTAGTAACAAATAGTACTTTTTTATGTTATAATTTTCAAAAGCTGAGCGGCGAGAGTTTTCCATTTACATAAAAAAATTGACTATATTTCTGAGAATGGTATTTATATTTGTTTTCTGAATGTCACATAGTTCATGATATGTGAGATGTCTAAACTGAAGATACAGATATTGCTTACTACTGTATTTCTCTTTTGGCATGAATCTTAATTTATCTTACTATTTATTTCATTGTCAAGAAAAATATTGTTTTTTAATTTTTATCATAGCGTTAGATGGGTAGTATATAAGCAAGATCTTTGCATATAGAACAATTTTGCAGCCTAATTTGTCAGATGCTCAAACTTTATAAGGGCCAGCTAAATAAACTTTATATGTGTGATTATGTTTCAAGCGGCTATTTGTCAGCTATATATGGGATCAGGGTCCGCATTGTTATGTGTTAATCCATCAAATTGAAAAAAAATGTCGCAGATGATATTTATGTCTCCTAGCTATCTGAATGTGGTTTTACATATATAGAATTCCTAGAGCATGTTTCCTTTCGATAAAAAGAACTTCAGTTGTACTGAACTTAGCTTATTTGAATCCTTGACTGCTATGATGTCTCCAGGACAGTTCATGAATGAGAGGACCCTGAAGAGAGCCTTCTTCGACAACTACGAAATAAAATGAGTGTATATGATAACAGACTCTTGTAGTTTCTTATGTGCTTAGATAATTAGATTATAACATGCATTTCATGGTTAGACAGTGTGCCGTTTTCTTTAGATGAATATCATCAGCAATCTTATAATCGCATGCATGCTGGCTTATAGTTCGTTTTGGACTATTTCCCCCATTCTTTAAGTTGTGCATATTGCTTACACAACATTTGTGATATTAGCAATAATTTGTTATGTAACTAAACAAACTATTATGCATTAACCAATAATTTTCTGATAGCTAGCAATGATATCCCCCTATTTTTTGAGATAGATATTCCCCCTATTTAACAATTGTCATGTTGATTCTTGGTTTGTACAAATTTAAGCCTTTTTTGGATTTGTGCCCGTTAACATCACTTTTTTCACATAGGATTTCTTCAGTCAAGAAATTGACATACTATTTCAATGTTATGGCATAGGATCGACTATTGTGTTGATGTTTAAACATGTAATGTTTTAGTAATCTAACAACTTACCATGTATCCTATCTTCTTACCTACTATCCTTCACAAATACTCTTGTCATTAACATTTGTCTTAAATTGTAAATGACATGTGCATCCTCTATTTTTTCACGGTAAGTGCAGATTGTGAATTCTATGACTTTGAAGGTGTTGAATCTCTCTCCCAATGATATGTCAGGATCATTACCAACTACCATGGACAAATGTACCTCAGTTGATCAGAGCGGGAACCTATTTTCAGGGGAATTAGCTATATTGCTATCCTAGGATGGGATTCTTGAAGTCATTGACTTGAGCTGAAACAAACTGCTTGTAAGCTACCCGAATGATGCCTTCCAGTTTACTCTATTAGTTCTTGATAAGAATTAGTTCACGATATACGGATATAGCATTATTATTTATGTGAAAACCACAAGATCAATATTCAGGATACCACCAGTTTACTCTTTTTGACAAATGCCATATGTTTTTAGTCCTTATTGTATTCATTATAGTTAGCATCTCAGACCTGTTCATGACAAGGTTAGTTGAACAGAGGATTCTCTTTATCTCATTCCATGTTCTGTTTGGGCTGCAGAAACATGACATAGTAGTGTGTGAGACATGTGGATGAGTTCTCAACAAATGTGTTGATTATATTGATGGTGCAACAAATGGTTTTGATAGATATTAGAAACATGCTGCAGTTAATGAAGGCCTCAACAAATGGCGCTAATATAACGATGAAGGAAAAAGAAAAAAAATATGTTCAATAAATAATATTTATTAGAGGAACATAGATAATGACAAAACTCTCCTCAAATATCAATTCTATCACTAATGATAATCTGTTGAGGCCTAACTTGATGACTTTATACGGTATCTTCATTTACTATGGGCAGGAAACCATGGAAGAACATGTCTCCACCGGACAAAGTAATGATAGGATTGAGCCATTTGGAGAGAAGACAAACTATGATATCAAATTATTGTTAGAACTACAATCTTCTGCAAATGTTACCACCAAGGACGACACTAACAATGCTATCGTCAGAGTTAAATAAACGAAAGGGGTCTCTGTATCTCGATACCGATGACAATATTGGAACACCAAGCGACTGTGTCATAATAGAGGATCCAACCAAGGTTGAAGCGTCCACGAAAAAGAGGAAACATTCTGAGGAGGATGAATGCTTAGTGCTTCAAAATGACACACCTGAACACATACGAACTCAGAAAAAAACCTCACATGTCCATGCCAATCAAGAGTCTGATGAGTTTTGGGCATTTGAGGTCATGAAAGATATGCCGATGAACAGGGAAGAGATGACTGAGTTACTATGTCATTATGTCATGGAAATTCAGAATGAAGCGATATTGAAGTAGACTACATGCTTATTTTAATTAATTTACTAAAAGTAGTATGCTCTCTTATAATTAGATAATCATCTATGTGTTCAATGTTTTGCAGGAGACCTTGGGTTAAAGGCTTTCACCCCTGCGATGTTATGAAACATTATCTTGGCCGCATCACTAGATTAAATGTTTTTTTAAATATGGTATTTAATTTCATAATATTGTTATTATCGTGTGATCCGTTTATTTTTAGTATAATTTTTATGTTATCCCGTAGCAACGCGGCATGCTACCTAGTATGTGTATAAAACTATGGGGGTGTTCGTTTCGCTCGCAAAAAATTTTTGTCTATCACATCGGACATCGCGGCACTAGTTTAGTCTATTAAAAATAAATTAATTATAAAACTAATTACAGGGCCATATGCTAATTACTAGTGCGAATCTATTAAGGTAAATTAATCTATTATTAGCGAATGTTTACTGTAGCACCATATTGTCAAATCATAAACTAATTAAGTTTAATAGATTCGTCTCGTGAATTAGTCTCCGGTTGACAAATTAGTTTTTTTAATTAGTATATTTTTAATAGGCTAAACTAGGGCCGCAATATTCGATGTGACAGGGCAAATTTTTTTTACCCTGAAACGAACATGCCCTGTGTCAATTAAATTTTAACATATCTAAAATTGTACCAATAAAAAGATTTTACCACATCCAATAGAACGTGCATGCATCAATTAGATCTAAACAAAGATTTTCATATCTAAACTTTCCTTATTTATCATATTTTACAAAATAAAAAATTTAAATAAATATATATTTTAGCTATTACCTCTTAGGAAGTAATAGATGATTTTAGTCGTCCGATCTAATTAAATAAACGGCTCACAGTTATTTGGAGGTACCACAACAAATCCCTTTTAGATAACAGAAAGAATATATGGCTTTATCCTCCAAGAAGAGTTCGGATCACATAATTACAATAAACACTCCAGGATGATAGGAACGAGCTTACAAGATAAAATAGCTCAAAACTCGATTCTAAAAATAAAAGATCATTCATACAACACGAAGAAACCCACTCAACAATGTTATAAGAGATAGGAAAGCAGCAGTAGTGTTAGCCACCTAAAGGCACTCTCATGAAAAGATAAAAGAAATATTATCAAGAATTTTCATGCGGGTACCTTAGGGTTTGTTTGGTGGCAGTATAGTTCCAGCTTCGTCGGCAGCTCCAGCAGTGAAGCGCCAAAGGAGACGCACCGAAAGGCAATCCAAGGAGAAGTGCTTCTGCATATTTGGAGGAGTCAGAGCCCTTTTGTGTACAAAGGTGAAACCACGATTTGTAGCTCCAGCTCCAACGAATGAGCTGGGAGACGTGGAGCTATCCAAGTATCCAACCGTAGCTTTATTTATGGTAAATATATACTCCCTCCGTTCCAAATTATAAGTCATTCCAAGAATTTTGGAGAGTTAAAGTTTTTCAACTTTGACCAAAATTATATAATAAGATAACAACATCTATAATACCAACTAAGTATCATTAGATTCTTCATTAGTTATATTTTCATAATATACATATTTGATGTCATAAATCTTTGTGCTTTTCTGTATAACTTTGCTCAAAGTTAAAAAACTTTGACTCTCCAAGATTCTTGGAACGACTTATAATTTGGAACGGAGGGAGTAGTTATTTAGAAATAGTTTATTCTAGTTTGTATTGCTTTTATTACTCTAGTCATGCGTATTATTTATTAAAAATAAGATCTAAATAATTCAAAATAAAGAACCAATAGACACATAAGAGCATCTATGGGAGTTTCAATCTCAATTTTTTTTGATAAAATTGGAAAAAGCCTTTGTCTCCAATAACTCCTTATTACAACTCTTAATCTTTCCGCACTTAGGGAATTCATCCAATCACATGAAATATAGGGCTCGTTTGGGAGAGCTGTGCTCCCTGATTCTCGAGTTGTGTTCTCTGATTCTCTGGTGAAGTCATTCTATGGCTGAAAATGATTATCTAACGTAAACTCTTAAAATCAGAATGGAGAATCACTTCACAGAATCAGGTGAAGCTACTTTTTCAGCTCTCCGCCTATTAGTCACTCCACAGAATCCACGAAGAATCACTTCTCCCTGAAAAATACGTTTGACAACCAGGAAGTGATTCTCCGTGAGAACTAGCATCCTGGAGCGCTCCCAAACGCATCCATACATGTTTATCCATCAGCCGATCCCAAGTGTATGGACATGAGGAAGAAAAGACGAAAGAATAGGGTTGTCAATATAAATATATAAGATCGAGCGAAAAAAGTATAAGAGTGGCTCGGATAATTTTGAAATAGTTCGAGGTTTCTAATACAAAATTATCTTCTAACTTTAAAAGTGAGATGTCGAAAATGGCTAGAGACTTGAAAAGCTCATTGATTTATTCACTGGTTTTTTAGAACCGTTGAAGATGTTGTACTCCCTCTGTCTCAAATTATAAGTCATTTTAAAAATCTTGGAGAGTCAAAATTTTTAAACTTTGACCAAATTTATATAACAAGATAATAACATTTATGATACCAACTAAGTATCATTAGATTCTTTATTAGTTATATTTTCATAATATACATATTTGTTGTCATAAAACTTTATGTTTTTTTCTATAATTTTGGTCAAAGTTAAAAAACTTTGACTCTCCAAAATTCTTGGAATGATTTATAATTTGAGATGGAGGGATTAACATTTTTAAAAGAAACCTAGAGCTAGTGTCATATTTTTTTCTAATTTAAAATAAAATAACATAGATTTCCAGAGATCACACTAGATTTATTATTTATTTGTAGATAATAGAAAACCACCTTTGAACCAGGTAAGGGCTAAATTTAATTTGATAGCCAAAGGGCGTTCGTTACTTGATTTTCATAGTTTAAAACTGAGAATTAGACCAACCACCACTCGGTAAAGTGACGTCCGCATATCCATCTCCAAATCTTCTGAATGCAACTCTCTTATTAAGGTATAATGCTAATATAATAGAACTAGAGCGAAAAGGCAGTGGCACAGATAAGAGAGATGGCAAAGAAAGATGATAGTCCCTCTGTCCATGAAAGAATCAATTCCTAGAATCCGTGTCAGTCAAATTTTTTTAACTTTGACTAATTTTATAAAAAAAAGTAATAACATCTATGATATAAAATGAACACATTATGAAAATATATTCGAAGATATATCTAATGATGTGAATTTGGTACTATCAATCTTGATAGTTTTTTTCTAGAAATTTGGTCAAAGTTTAAAAAATTTGACTTAAGATAACTCTAGGAATTCATTCTTTCGTGGATGGAGGGAGTATAACCTTGTATTGTATGTACTAACTAAATGCACTGGACATGCATGTTGGGAGTACTTTATAAGCAGGGGGCGGCGGGGCCAGGGCCCAGGGGTTTGGTTAGGTTCGGTGGTACAGTAGTAAAACAACCGAGTACAGTATTTATCTGACGCCAGACCAGGCCAGGGGCGATGATGACGGCCGAGCGGCTGGCTGGGACTTCAACGATTGTTAACGACCGCCGTTGGCTGATGAGCCGTCGAAGCGACGCAAGCGGGTTGGCCTCACCCGGCGAGGGAGCTAGGAAGGGATTTGTGCGGGGGCCATGCTCACGGCACGGCACGGCAGCAGCCAGTGACGACGACCATGACAATGAGCGCGCACCGCGGCCACTACGTGTTTGGTTGCTCGGTTCCCACCAGCCTGCATCTGTCCATCCACTGAAACCCTTTTCCACTGTGCCAAGCTGCATCCACTGGTGCAAATACATATCTGCAGCTCGGATGAGCGGATACGGCCAATTTGACCTTCACAGCGGAGCCAGGCTCTGCAGATGGATGAATTATCCTACGGTCCCACGTGTCAGCCACTCAGTTTTAGCAGACTGCATCCGCTCGTACAGACAACCAAACAACTTCTTAGTTTTTTTTTATCCACTCATACAACTTCACCAAACACCTTCTTTTTAGAAATACAGTTCTACTCAGTCTGCATCCACTCAACCAGTATATACGGTGCAATCTCCATCCACCAACCAAACACACCCTAATCGCTCTGCTCGTTTTTTTTTCCTGCAAAAGAGTTGAAGTCTGAAGAGCTCTCGAGTCGAGTCAGAGTCACCGGTTCCCAAACCGTGGGCGTTTACGAAGCGTGTGGCTTCTCTAGACTCTAGCTCCTTCCTGCGGTGCGGGCAACTCAGGGTCAGGGAGCAGCAGAGCAGAGTCGCTGGTGCGCGGGTGCGGTGCAGCTCAGACCAAGGCCCAAGCCCAACACCACGAATAGTGGTCTCGTCATGCCGCCACGCCACATCCGAGAGAAAGCAAAAAAAAAAAAAAAAAAAAAAAAAAAAAAAAAAAGCAGTGGCTCGCAGGTACTGTACTGTAGTCAGGTAGCTATTGTCCTATGAGAGAGACTGAGAGAGATGGTGAGATAAAAGGGTTGTGTCCAGATCTTTCTTCTTTCTTTTTCCTGTGTATAACAACAGTATGTGGTTTTCCTTTAAAGTTGTAGTGCCGGTACTTGGATAGAGATTTAGCAGTAGGCATCTTCTCTCGGAGTCTTACCTGAGACCACTGTTGCGTACCTAGGATGAAAATAGATGGAAACGGTCGGAAAAACTCATCTCCCATTTCCGTTTCTATATATTTTTTTAGTGGAAACGGGTTAGAATTGGGATAAAAACAAAATTAAAAACGAATAGAGATATACAAAAATATGCAGACGAAATGCCAAAAAAATTAAGTTAGAATAATATGATCAATTTTTTAGAGTATATACGAATAAAGTCACAAAATATTATACATATACGAAGTTAGAGGTCTAATATTCACTAACATACATTGTGTTAACATATTAACATACATAATTAATGGTTTAAAGGTCTATGAACATATTAATTTCTTGACATATCTCACATAGATTGAAAACAAGATGAAAAATGGAATAAATATGGGTCAATTCCGGTTATAAACAGGATTTTCCAGAAATAGACGGAAAACAACCCTCTCCCGTTTCCGCAAATATGAAAACAGGATTCCACAAATACGAAAATGAACATAATAAAATAGAAAACAGAACGAGTCAGAATGAAATTTTTTCCGTCCGTTTTCAACCTTATCCGTACCTATACTTTGTGTTGAAGGTGCTCTTAATCTAGCTCCTACTCTCCTCTGCCAGGTGTGGCCACCAAGTCACCACCTCACAAAGTCCATGCCTCCAAGCCGCCACCTCACGGAGTCCGTACCTCCATGGAGTAACTTAGTAAGCACTAACGACCGTTCTAACAACGCATCATCTACCGTGTTCTCAGGTCAAAACGGGTATCTCGGGTTCAACTCATGTCATCCTAATACTTTTAGTTTTGCGGGTTCGTAAAACTGAGTTAACCCAGGACGGAATATACACTCTAGATGTAGGCTTAACTCATCCCTCCAAAACGAGGAGACCAAGCGTGTTGAATTGGGTTGAGAAAGAAGAGACGTTGATAAACGGATCCCGCATGACAATGACCCAACCCACTTCTAAATATTCTCTCAATTAAACACAAAACTGGAATCAATCTAACCTCCCAACCAAATAAGAGATAAGTTCAACTCAACCCATAGAACTAGGTCAGGTCTAATATTCCACATCATCCGCAAACTAAACACACATTAATTTCTCATCGTTGGATCTATATGGATGGTTCATGGTTCTTAATCTTTTCATTCTTATGTTTGGCTAGATAGTGGCAAAACTAAAACAAATTAAATGAGGTGTGCGTGCCTTATGGGTGCATAGACATGTATCCTAGAGAGTGCATTTTTTTTTGAAATGAGCTTTCTTTATTACTCATTGAAGCCAACACAATCGCTAGCCACAATCGCCTCAAACTCCTGAGGAATTACAGTCCAGGTGAAACTATCACCAGATGAACGACGACAAACAAAGGCCGCTAACTCATGAGCCAACCTATTACAGACACGGTTACAAGCAACTATCCGTGGATTAGCAAACTCCGTGCCCAACAAAATCTTCATCTCCAGAATGACACCTCCCATAGCCGATAGGTTGTACTTCTCCATTTCCAACGTCGTTCTGAGCGTCGTTGCATCAGTCTCCACAATGATCTTCGAAATCCCCAGCTTTGCTGCTTTCTGGATACCCGCCCAACACCCAAGAACCTCGGCGTGAAAAGCATCAAGGAGGTGTGGTTCCTTAGCCGCACTAGCCAAAATCACTTGTCCGCTTGAAAGGTCCTAAATGGCTAGAGGGGGGGGGGTGAATAGCCTAATAAAAATTCTACAAAACACTTAGAGCAACTAGTTAGACAATTACAAAGCGAAGCATTTTGCTCTAGCTCTACTAAGTGTTGCAAGCCACCTATCCAACAATTCCAGTAACCTATAATCACTATGTCACACAAAAGATATGTTACTACTCTCTAAAATAATGAGTTAGCAAGAAATAATTACTTCTAATTAGAGAGCTACTTCTAGCAACAAATATCTCTACACAAGTGATAACGAAAGTAATACAAGGATAGAGAGATGTACCGACACCGGCAAGAGACAATCAATCACAATAAGAATACCAAGAAACTTTGGGAGAAGTCCGAAGAGGCAAGAGACACAAAGATTTTCTCCTGAGGTTCACGTGCTTGCCGACACGCTACTCCCCGTTGTGTCGACCAACCACTTGGTGGTTCAGCGGCTAATAGGTGTTTCACAAACCTAGCTCAACAAATGAGCGCCGCAAGAACCAACCCACAAATGGAGGTAACTCAAAGACACGCGCAAACCACTAGAGTTACCTTTTGGCTCTTCGCCGGGGAAGGCACAATACCCCTCATAAATCACCGGGAGATGGCCACGAACAATCACCACTCGTGCCAAAGCTCCTCCGCTGCTCCAAGCCGTCTAGGTGGCGGCAACCACCAAGAGTAAAGAGAATACCCGCAGCAACAACAATCCCCAAGTGCCACTAGATGTAAACTCACAAGCAAATGCACTTGGATCCACTCGATCTCACTTAGATTCACGCTAACAAGCAAGGAGATGAGTGGGAGGGAGTAGATCTTGCTCAAGAGGATGTTCAAGAGGTTGGAAAGTCAAGAAGGAACCCCCAAACCCGGCCACAACCTATTTATATGAGAGGGGAAGACAACAAGACGTTCTCCCCTTTTCTGCGCTTTGGTCGGTAGTACCGACCCCCTGGGCGGTAGTACCGACAGTGTTAGGACTAGCCGTTACACACGGCGCGTTGACTAAAACGAACAACCGACTCCTGGTCGGTACCTCCGACGGTCAGTAGTACCGGCCCTATGGCGGTACTACCGACAGGCCAACTTTGGATCTACACAGAGAGCATCTCACAAAGGGACTTGGTCCCTCGGAAACTACCACCCAAAGGTCGGTACCTCCGAGGTCGGTGGTACCGAGGTTATGGCGGTACCACCGCCAGGTCATTTTCAACTCAACACAGAGAGCTCTGCAAACTTGGTTACCACCGGCCTTGGGTCGGTAGCACCGGGGGCGGTACTACCGGTAGGCCAAAAACTCAGCTCAACACAGAGAGCCTGCAAAACCCTTTAGGGCCACGGTACCACCGACCCTCTGGTCGGTACCACCGCCGGCGGTAGTACCGAGGTTATAGCGGTACTACCGCCAGGCCAAATCAGCCCCAACACAGAGAAGGTTGCACGCAGCACCCTTGGGCGATACTACCGACCACACCCAGAAAACTCCTTTTTCTACTCTGTGTTGATCCAGATCAACTCCACCGCCTTCTCCTTTGCAAATGTGCTAACACCAACAAGTGTACATCATCAAGTGTATGTGTGTTAGCATTTTCACAATCATTTTCAAAGGATTAGAGGTTAGCATACTAGGTCCTAATGCATATGCATGTATGAATTCACCTAGTGGCACTTGATAACCGCAATCACCGAGATAGTCCCCTCTTAATAGTACGGCTATCTATCCTAAACACACTCACACCCTCTATGGTGTCTTGAGTGCCAAAACAAAATCCCTATTTATACCTTTGCCTTGATCTCCGTAGGGGTTTTGCTTTTCTCTTCTCTTTCCAAATGTGGAGCACTTGATCCATCTTTTGGTCATCACCACCAATACCATGATCATCATCTAGCTCCCGCACTTGGTGTGTACCAACCTAGCTCATAAATACTTCATGACAAGGTTAGTACTCTAGGTGACATCAATTATCCAAAACCAAACAAGGACTTTCACCACTGCCATCTAGAGAGTGCATATTTGATGGAATTTTAACAAAATCAACAATTTTATATTTTTAGGTGCATTTGCACCCCTTATCAATAGTGTAGCTTCGCCCCTACCGCTAGATATGCAGATGCACGCTCACTCAATCCAAACATGCAGTGCGCCACACCGCCACGTCATTATTAGCTTTGCTACATCAGGAAAAAAGGGAAACAAAAAATGTTCAATTCAATTCTTCAATCTCATTCTCATCAAATAAGACCGAGATTTCAAGAGCAGCAACATCCACCAACGTAGGCTACGCCTCTCCACAACTACAAGACAATACTTTTCAGAGTCGACGTCGGATCTTTCAAAGTCGGTTTTAGACTGTCATGTTGTTATGATATATGTATCTGACTACTAGTCTGCAAAGTTGTTTCTAGTCTTGGGCGGGACCGTGGTGTGTGTGTGGGTGGGGGTGTGTGTGTGGGTCGAGGGGCAGCGTCATGCTAAAGCTCAGCCACCATGCTCAAACTTTTGACTGTTTAGCATGGTAAAATCAACACGATTCTCGTTGACAAATAAGAACAATATACTTCTCGTTGACAAATAAGAACAATATACTTCTCGTGTCCTCTGATCAAATGTAATTCTTGTGTTTTGAAAAGCCAAATACTTTTAAATTTAACTAAATTTATAGAAACTAACATTTATGATACTAAATAAGATGGTGTTTAGTTTCCACCCAAAAACTTTTCACCTATCACATCGAGTGTTTGGACACATGCATAGAGCATTAAATGTAGACTAAAGAATAACTAACTACACTGATTGCGATAACTGTGAGACAATTTTTAAGCCTAATTAGTCCATGATTTGGTAATGTTGTGCTACAGTAAATATGTGCTAATAATAGATTAATTAGTCTTAATAAATTCATCTCACAGTTTCCTGATGGAATATGTAATCTTGTATTAGTCTATTTTTAATAGGCTAAATTTGTATTGCAACATCCGATGTGACACCCAAAAACTTTTCACCTACCAACTAAACACCTAAGTGTAATTATCAAGCTTTTAAATTGTAACATTGAGCGGTAGCTTTCTCTAGAAGCACAATCCAAAATAGCTTCTTATTGCTTCTAGAGAAAACATGTCATTAAGAAAAAAATTAAGAACACAAATACTCAAATATACTTCCTCCGTTTTTATTGTCAATTTGGTTTGTCTTAAGTCAAACATTTCATTCTTTGACCAACTATTTTTAAAAACCCTTATAATTTCACAATATATAAATTAGATATTATGATATTATTTCTAATAGTAAATCTAAAAATATAAATATTATGATATGAAACTATATATATTTTAAAATTAATGGTCAAAGATACACACATTTGACTTAAGACAAAACAAATATGATACTTAATAAAAAACGGAAGGAGTATGTATAAGGATCTTGAGAATATATTTATAGGTCCATTACTTAACATTTATTAAAACAATCAACATACTCTCAACTATAACCAATATTTTTATTGCTTCACCGCTAGAATCAAAGAATTAAAAAATTACTCAATACTTCATTACATCATTTATTTAATAAAACATCATAATGATGATGCATAGATTGTAGTTATTAAGAGCAAGAAATGAATATTTGCCTTGGTTATGTTAACGGTGTTCAACATATTTCATGACTACTAAACCAAATGATAGTGTTTAGTAGATTTATGGCGTCATTAGCTATAATAGCGAAACAACAGGCAAATGTTGTAGCATTAGACCCTACAAAATAGCTATCAAGGGTGCAAACGGGTAACCTTTAGGGGCACCTCCGACACTTTTTAGTTCAAATATACTAATATTTGAACTAAAAAGGTTCGACGGTGCCCCTAAGGGTCATCCATTCGCACCCATGATAGCTATATCAGAGCTATAGTAGTGCTATTTGCAGACCATTATGTGTTAGTGAATCATGATGACTACTATGTGCTAGTAGATTATGATGTCTTGGTGATTTTTGTTACTAGTAACAGACAATTGATTTGTCAGTTTCATAACTCACTAGTAATAAATGATGATATAATGACCACTATCCTTTTATTGCACAAAAGGAGTATTGCTTCTCTTGTTTGCGACAAAGAACACATAGTCAACACCACCACATTGCTGTTGTGCTACTCTCAGTTGCCATTTTGGTTTCTGCCTCCTGTGCACACAGGTTATTGAAAGAGCAGGTCTCTGAAACTCTATCTATTTGTGTACTTACACAAGTAGACAGATGATCAAGTTTTTGTGTGGAGCATCAACACGACTACTAGCTTGGTCACACTCTCTATTCCTGATGTTCGAGTACGATGTTCCTAATGTTCAAGTACAAGGTGACAATGATTGACTACACTACTTCACAGTGACCTGTACACGGTGTCACTGTTCACTTTCCGCCGATGGTGGCCTTGACATGATTAGCAATGCAACATCTCTGCACTTTATTGAGCGAGACAATTGCATCAACAATCCACTATGTTTACTAGCGGAAACAACTCTAGCGTTGCTGGATATTGTACTGTAGCAACATGTCTTTTATTTTGATTAAAATCATGATCCATATCGCGTGCATATGTCTAATGTCACAAGTATGTTGTTAGTCTTTTTTCTAGATTAAGGCACACTTGAATTTGACTAAATTTCCAGCAGGCGAGTACCTATCCCTGTTGGTGGATACTCACTACCGGAAAAACTCACTTTGCCGAGCGCCGAACTCTTTGCCGAGAGTTTTTTTTCGGGCGCTCGGCAAAGAGCTCTTTGCCGAGGGCCGAATAAAAAACTCTCGGCAAAAGAAAAACACTCGGCAAAGAAATTCTTTGCCGAGAGCCAAAAAAAAACACTCGGCAAAGAATTTCTTTGCCGAGTGTTTTTCTTGCTCTCGGCAAAGAAATTCTTTGCCGAGAGTTTTTTTATTGGCTCTCGGCAAAGAATTTCTTTGCCGAGTGTTTTTTTTTACACTCGGCAAAGTTAATTTTCAAATCATATTTTGAAACAGTAAATTAATCCAAATAAAAAAACTTTCAACTAAAAAGTTGTTTCACTTATCAAGATGAATAATTTTTATTTTAGTCATTTCTTCATTTGACAAATTTAAAATAAATTTGTTCATAAATCTTACATCTCTCTCCGTTAGTTTACGAAACTACAAGAGTGATATATAATATTTGTGAATAATATGATAACCATAATTTTGGATGTATAAATGGGTAAACAACCAAAATAAACTTTGTAGATCTTGACAAGTTATGAAAGTTTGTAGTTGATAACTTTTTAATTTGAAGTCATCTAGTTATGCAAAACTACGTTCGAATTTGAAAATTTTAAAATTCGAATTTTTTAAAATGCCTTAGATGGAGAAATGGCCAAAATAAAAGTTGTAGATCTCGAAAAGTTATGAAACTTTGGTGTTGACAACTTTTTGATTTGAAATCATCTTGTCAACGAAAACTACGTTTGAAATTGTAAAATTTAAAATTCAAATTTTTATAAACGACCTCGGATGGAAAAACTACCAAAATAAAAGTTGTAGATCTTGAAAAGTTAGAAAACTTTGTAGTTTACAATTTTTTGATTTGAATTCGTTTAGAGCCTCAAATAAGCAAATTACACATGGTTTAGTATAATATATGGGTAATCGAAACGGAGATGGAACGTATATGAGTGTGTAGTGCAGTGGTAGAGGAGGCTTCGCGCGAACGAGAGGTCGTGAGTTCGAATCCTGCTGACTGCGTGAGAGAAAATTGCGTGAAAAATAGTAGAACTTGCGATTTCAAGGGCAACAAGTGGGCGCTGCCCAGTGGGGCCCCTCCTTCAATTAAATAAAAAATTTTCTTTATTTTTTCGGGGTTTTTTTATTTTTTTCTTTGCCGAGAGCCATCTCAGCACTCGGCAAAGGCTTTGCCGAGCGCCCGATAAAAGGCTCTCGGCAAAGAGCCCTTTGCCGATCCATTTTTTGCCGTGTGGCCTTTGCCGAGGGCTGCACTCGGCAAAGGCTTTGCCGAGAGCAAAAGGAGCTTTGCCGAGTGCCTGTGGCACTCGGCAAAGCGACCATGTCCGGTAGTGACTTCTTGGTATTCTCTTATTTGAGATGTCGAAACGACTAATGTTCTCGGTGCCGTCAGTGGGTTCGTGGAGATTAATGACACGCTGTTGACTGATCTTTATTACGAGGACAAAGATCAGTAGTGCTTCACTTGCTATGTTGTTCTTGGCCTATATTGTTGTACATTGTGCATTGTGCTTGCTTGTAGTCTGAATTAGGAATCTCATATGAATGTTGATGTGTTCCAGTGACTCAGGAAGGGTTCTAGATGGAAATTGGAATTGGAGTAATAGTATGTTAGCGTGTACGGACTAGCGATAAAAATAAGCCGACGTACCGGACACCATATACTATTTTTTTGGGTGAAGCCATTTTTATTGATTCGGAAAGATGGTATCATTTACAAGAAATTGCTGAAATAGAGGATCATCTACCTTTCTCTAGCATTGCTAGCATAGCCAGCTCATGAGTTACTACTGAATTACTCTCCCTATCACGGTGACTAATAGAAATTGCGATAAAATCCTTCAAGAGAAGACAACATTCATCCTAGATCGCGGGTGAAGCCTTTTCCCGACCGTTTTCTCGGCCGTATTTTCAGGGAACTTCCGCGGCCCACGAGCGCGAATTAGCCCAGCCCACAAAGCACCGCTGCCCACCTGCTGGCTGCTGGCTGCTGCGCCGCACCGTCGCCCCGCGCGGCCGCGCCCGGACCCAGCGCCTAAACCCTAAGCGGCTTTCACTATTCAGTCTCGCAATTCGCCTCTCCGACTGGAGACGCCCACGGTGCAGGCGGCCGCCGCTGACCCTGCTGCAGCCGGCGGCCTGCTCGACTGGCCATCTCCCCTCCCCTGCAGCACGTGCGTCCGCCCTTCTCCGCTACCCCCGTGTCCTCTCCCTCTGTCCTCTGTTGACCCGTCCCGCACAAATCGACAGGTCCTCCCGGCCAGGGGATAGAGTAGGCCGGAAGGGAACACTGCGGCAGCAAGCCGGCAATCTCAACGTGGGGGCTGGGGACCTGCATTTGGTCTTTCACCACTTCACCAGTCGAGCAAGCATACTGTAAGCCTTGCGAGTATGTGTGGGCAACTCAGTATTAATCTTTGGTCTGATCTAGTAGTACTAATCTAGTACATGGCTGACACTTGACAGATGAAGAGAAATAGAGATTCGAATTCCAGATCGTTCTGAACTAGTAGAAGTTTTGACACCTACAAATGCTAAGCCTATGTATGTAATACTGTTTCCTAGCAGTTCTTCATACATGCTTTGTCTTAACTTTCCAATTAAATAAATTATTTGTTTTTCATTGTTTTGAATACAACTTAGAATGCCTTTTATAGGAGGACCAAGTAGCAGGTAATGGTGAAGAAGTGGGCTGGTGCTCATGTCGTGAACTGGTGCTGTCGCACCTTGTTTACACATGTATTGTATTGTTGTGTAATTCTTGATTTCGTTGTGTGGGGCTGCATGTTTGAAGTGGTTACATGTATTGATGTTCCCGATCTAATTTACCCGTTCCCAACCATTATCAACGGTGTATCAGACTGCATTGTTTCATTCCTAACATCCCAAATTTCCTGTTTCTGTTTTCCTGACCGGCATTCCCGATTCCATTTCCATGTAAAAATTATAAAATCAAGTGGTTAGAGGGTTTTCCTGGACTGTTCCCGACCGCTTTCATCCCTACAAGTGAATCAAGAAGGGTTCTAGTTTCTAGATGATGCCATGTATCACATGGTAGAATACATCAATTTGGAAACCTGTTTCATGCAAAGAAAAATCAACCATGATGAGGCATCGTTATCTTGGTTTTTGTTTGGCGAAACCACACAAGTTTAAGTTGATTTGCACAAATATTAATCTGCAGCTGTATCTCACGGTCTTAACTCTTACCATCTAGAAATAAATGTAATCAGCCATGATGAAAATTTTATTGGAATGCATATTTGATACTAGGATGACCTGACTTCAACGTGCAACTATGTGTTCTTAATTTCTTGGGTTTGCAGGTGTGTGTGAATGGCCTGGATGCTGTGTGTTTGGTTTACAAGTTCGTGAAAAGCTAGCAAGCCTCGTGGTGCTTTAAGGAGCCTTTGCCTGTTGGATGTGAGTGCGTTGGGCCTTGATCTTAATCTTATAGTTCTAGCTTCTTGAATTAGTATGGTTCTCCCCTTTTGTCTCATCTTTTCTGTTTTTCCTTCCTGTTTCAAACTTGTGGGTTATGATTTTGTGTTTCCAGTCAGATCCGTCCTTTTTTTTTTGTGTGTGTGGGGTCTTTCTCTTTAGCTTCTTTAGTAGATTTGTTAGTTTAATATTTTTTCTTTTGGACTTATTCACGAGCATCATTGAAGTTTTGGTCTGCTGGGGTAGTTTCGTGGATACTACGTGCTAATACTATACATATCATACCCTTGCCTCCAATGGATGTCAAATATCCGCTTTTGCATCTTGTGGATTTCACATACCCCTGTTAGTATTATTTTAAATATATAACGTTTAGACAAGTTAATTACTTTACTCTAAACGGAGAGAGTACTTAATAATAATAATCCTTAAAATCCAAATAAAAAGGTTTTTGTCTGCCAAGAATTACAAAAGGCATGCTGTAAAGAGTTGCTAAAATTCTTATGCAGATTAAAAAAGGAAAATACATTCCACCCTTCCGAATATGCATTTGCACCCTTCAAACGAATGAATTACTTAAATTATTTATGTCTTTCTTTTTTCCAGATTCTCAGGCTTCTCGAGGACAGCAAGGGGCTCTGCCCCACCCCCTCTGTAGCAACGGCATCACGCCACCCTGAAACTGAAGTGTCCGTTCGTCGCACATGCATCCCCTGTCAACGTTCATCACATTCCTGTTCCAATTCAACCTCCCTCTCTGGAGTTGTCTGCTCCGCTCCCTACCTCCTCTGCCCAAACTCGCCGCGGCAGCATACGCCTGTGCCGTCTCCACACACATCAGGAAAAGAAATCAGGTGAGTCCCTCACGCTCTCCTCCGAGTTTGGTCATCCTGTTGGTGGTCCTCTGGTTTGCTGGCACCTTTGGTGGGCTGGGAGCTGTAGGGTTTCGTTGTGGTCGATCCGATTGACATTGGTCCCTTGCATTGATTTGGTCTTTGCAGGTTCTGGGATGCTGGGGGGCAGGGTGCAGCCGCCAGCAACGCTCACGGATGCAGCGGTGACAGCGGCATCGGGGCTATCGCCACACATGTTCAGGCCTTGGCAGGCCTCCGCCAAGCGGTCCTGGCTGCCTGTGTGTGGCCAGTCCCCCGTGCAGTCCCCTGCTGCTGTGGGAGGCAATGGGGAGAAGGGCACAGATGGTGGCGCCGGTGTCCTAGGTGGCAGAGCCAATGAGGCGTTCACCCCTACCACTGTTTCGCCTCCTGCTCATGATGATTCCCTTCCTCAGCAGCAGGGGCCAGAGAAGGTGGAGGAAGCAGTCGTCCCCATCACTGTTTCACCTGTTGCTCAGAATGGTGCACTGCCTCTGCCTTGGAAGAAGGGGTCGGATAAGGTAGTGGCCTGCCCTGCCGCGGTTTCACCAGCTCAGAATGACGCCCTGCCTCAGCAGTGGGGAAATGAGGTGGAAGAGCTGGTTTCTCTTGCAGCTGTTTCGCCTGCAATGCACAGCGACACCCTCTCATGTGCCCTGCCTTGGTCGGGGCCAGATAGAGCAAGGCAGGACGGAAACAGGGGGGAGAATGGAAAGGCACAATTGCTCGGGGATGCAGGTGAGCTGTTGTTGGATGGTCAGGAGGGGAACTGGGTGGTGGAGGTGGCGTCACCAGCGGTAGCAGTTATGGAGAGTTATGGCATTGTTGGTGCTAGTTCCGTGCACAACAGTGACAAGGAAGCATGCTTGTTGGCGGCTGAGCAGGGACATGGCGGCAGCAGTGTGGTGGGGCAGGAGGAGGTTGCTGCTGATGGGGAGATCATGGAGATGGGAAACAGAACAGGTGGCAGTGAGTTACAGAGAAAGGAAAATGAAATGGCAGGAAGCAGAAGGAAGCGATTGTTGGAATCCGCTGTGAATTCGCCACCTAAGAAGTGGGCAGTCTCACCTGTACACGAACTTCCACCTGGCTGTGGGTGGACTGCTGTTACCACCAAAGTCAGTGGAGTTTTGGAGGTTTCATCTGTACACACATTTCTTCCTTTCCGTGGGAGGGCTGCTGTTACTACCACAGACAATGGAGTTTTGGAGGTCTTACCTATAGGCACATTTGGTTCTGCTGTGACCACCACGGACAATGGAGTTTTGGAGGTCTCACCTATATGCACATTTGGTCCTGGCTGTGGCATGTCTGCTGTTAATACCACAGGCAGTGGAGATGAGGTTTCACTGATAGAAACCACTACTGTCAACAATGGTAATGCCTTGGCTGCAAGTCTGGTGTTAGGAGGTGCTGATTCGCTGATGTTCGCACTAGAGGCTTCTAATAAGAAACTGGAATGCAAGAGAATGGTGGACGAAGGACAAAACAAAGCTCACAATAGGGTCCAAGTTCGAGATGATTCTGTAGGTACCAAACAAGATGGTAACCAGCAAAATGTTGTTGCAAAAGCTACGCTGAATGTCTCCAATTGGATAGTGAAGGGGAAAAGCTCAGCACCTGAAAGTAAACAGGTAGCACGAGCAGTAGTGGATGATCAGATGAAAAATAGACTTGGAGGAAGCTTGCAGAGGAGTGTTTCTGATTGGAAGATGGAGGGGAAATACTCACTATGTGAAGGGAAACAGGTACCACTAGTTGTGGTGGATGACAAGATGCAAAATAGGCTTGAAGGAAGCTTGCAGATAAGTAACCTTAGGACACCTTTGAGTGATCCCATTGATGCAAAGACAAAAGGAAATGGGTTGGAGAGTGGCAAGATGAATGCTACAATGCTTGGTGACGGTGAGGCCTCTGCAAAGGGGAAGGTGCAAAGCAAGACTTTGAGTAAGCTGAAGGGTGATGGCATAGTTAAGGATAATTTGAACAGGTCTGCTAGGGAGTCCAAGCTTGGAAAACATGTTGCAACCAATCAAATTGAAGAGAGTCATATGAACCTTGTCGCTAACCAAGTAATTGTGCAAGCATTGATGGCTCCTGACAAATGCCCTTGGACACGAGGAAGAAAGTCTATTGCTAGTGCTTCCAAGCCTCTTGTTCCTAGGAACAAGGTAAAGGGAAAATATGCTAGTCCAAAAGAATTATTGACAGGACAAGTGGAGGACAGTGATGACATTAACCTGGAAGAAGACAACTCTAGGATGCTAGTTGTGTATGGAGAAAAGCGAGAAATATTTGTCACTCCGTCTGTTCCTTCTGGGTCACACCACAAGCAACCTGGGGCCCATATAGATGCTCGAAGCAAAGTTAGGAAGTTGCTCCAATTGTACCAGGCGATGTACCGAAAGCTTACACAAATTGAGGAACAAGGTATTCGCAAAGTTGGAAGCATTTACCTTGAAGCAGCTAAAGCAGTAAAGAAAGACCCTATCTATAAAAAGATTGGGGCCATTGTGGGAAATATTCCTGGTGTTGAAGTTGGTGATGAGTTTCATTTTAGAATTGAGTTATCAATAGTTGGTCTGCATCGCCAATATCAAGGAGGTATTGACATTTCTAAGGTGAATGGTGTTCCTGTTGCTATAAGTATCGTTGCCTCTGGAGGCTATCCTGATGAATTGTCAAGCTCAGGTGAACTAATATACACTGGCTCTGGAGGGAAGGCTGGGGGCAATAAAGATGGAGGGGATCAAAAGCTTGAGCGGGGTAATCTTGCCTTGAAAAATTGCATTGAGACCAAGACCCCAGTTCGAGTGATTCATGGGTTCAAAGATTGTAGAAGTGAAGTTGGTAAGAAAACTTGGACATTTACATACGATGGATTGTACGAGGTGGTCGAATGTTGGCAAGAAGGGCCGAAAGGTGGGATGGTCTTCAAGTACAAGTTACAGAGGATTGCAGGGCAACCAGAATTAGCCCTACACGCAGTCAAGGCAACTAGGAAGTCTAAAGTTCGTGAAGGTCTTTGTTTGCCTGATATATCTCAAGGAAGCGAGAGGATAGCCATATGTGTCATCAACACAATTGATGACATGAGGCTAGCACCATTTAAATATATCACCAATGTCATATATCCAACTTGGTATGAGAAAGAACCTCCAAAGGGTTGTGACTGCACAAACGGTTGTTCAGACTCTATTACATGTGCTTGTGCAGTGAAGAATGGAGGGGAAATCCCGTTCAATTTCGATAGTGCAATCGTCGAGGCTAAGCGTCTCATATATGAGTGTGGTCCATGGTGCAGGTATGGCTGTGCAAAAACTTAGTATTCCAAATGCCTGTCAACCTGAAAAATATTTATTTGTTGTTTAGTTCTACTGGGTTTTAAAGTCACATTATTTAAATTTCAAATCAAGAAATTCAAATCAGGAGAAATATTCCCATTCTGTTGGAACTTCTATGTTATGTTACATTATGGCTGACGGTTGTTTTTAGGTCCAGATGAAGAACAGCAGGTGTTTGTGGTAGATGAAAAATTGGCTCACAAAATTTGGCCTACTCTTCTGAAGTTGTTAAGATCTTGACAGCAAGCAAACATAATTGATGCACACCAGACAATTAGCTTAAAACTGGGATAATAATCTAACTTGATAATTTGTAACCACTATACTTTCAGGTGCCCGCCAACATGCTACAATAGGGTGAGTCAGCATGGTGTCAAAATTCCACTTGAAATATTCAAGACAGGTAAGACAGGTTGGGGTGTAAGATCCCTCAGTTCTATATCTTCAGGTAGTTTCATATGCGAGTATACTGGCGAGCTCTTGGATGGTAATGAAGCTGAAACTAGGCAGAATGATGAATATCTATTTGATATTGGTAGTAACTATTATGATGAAGAACTTTGGAAGGGACTTGAACCAGTGGTTGATGTACAATCTTCTACCTCATCCTCTAGGACAATGCAAGGCTTTACAATAGATGCAGCTGAGTGTGGCAATGTGGGAAGATGTATCAACCATAGCTGTTCACCAAACCTCTATGCCCAAAATGTTCTCTGGGACCATGATGACATGAGGATACCGCATGTTATGCTTTTTGCTGTTGAGAATATCCCACCACTACAGGAGCTGACCTACCATTATAATTATAAGGTAGGCTCAGTCTGTGACGAGAATGGCAACGAGAAGGTTAAACATTGCCACTGTGGTTCCTCGGATTGCAGTGTCAGGCTCTACTAAGACATTACTGACTGCTATTAGCTCTAGCATCATCTATATGTGATGAGCACTTCTAGTTCTACCTTGCCATCACTGTACCCTTTTATTCTTCAGCTCATCTTGTCCTTGTCGGCATTGTAATAATGTTTAAATTATGATCTGATTTGAAGACGCCCTATCAATCCTTTAGAAAACATTCTCGCCTCTTGTACTGTGTCTTAAACTTCTTGATGAAGTTTAAATGGACCTCCATTTTTTGGATGATCGTACTTTTGGGCAGAATGAAGCATTTTGTCGTCCTTTTATGTATTATGAAGTACTCTCTCCGTCCATGAAAACATGCAATTCTAACATAATGCCACATTTTAATATCTTAAGTTTAAATAATTATAGATTATAGATAAAAATATATTAATAGGATTAATAGGTATTAATACTATTCGCTAGAAACATAGTCAATCATAAATTTACTAATCTAATGATTTGATGTACAAGTTATTGATGGTATCTACCACGCTGTTATCATAGTACTTTTCTGATCATGGAACCCATAGTTGCATGCTTTTATCGATAGAGGGAGCATGAAACCTATAGTTGTATGTTTTTATCGACAGAGGGAGTAACATGAATCTGTAAGGCAGAAAATGTACGACGATAAATTTGGTTGCAGATTTGAACAAATTTTTTTTGTTGATAGATTTGTGAACAGTCCTTCTTCTGCAAAACTGGTGGAAAATTTTCATCACTTTTGCATGGGTTATTCTGGTTACCTTCTTGCCAAAACTTTATCTCAAATGAAGACAAACGTTTGGGCGAAAATTGAGCCAAAGATTTGATGTACAAGTTATTGACTGGGGGCATCTGTTTCTATCAAGAATAATATGGAATTCTACTGAGTTAATTGATAGACACCCAACTTGGAGAGAGACAGGCGTTGCTGCGCGTACTGCAAGGCGGTGTCGAACAAGCCCTTACTGACCATCGTAAGGCGTTAACACAGGTAAATCCTGACCTTATTCGGAAAAAGTGCTCGAAGTACTTTATCAATGTCGCACTTGATGCACGTCATGCAAATAAAGTTATGCTTGGCATACTACACAAACTACTCGAAAGGGTACTCAAACTACTCAAAAAGTTACTCGAATTGCTTGAAGATAGTATTCAATTGATAGGAGGAAGCATTCAAGTTGCGAAAATAAGGAATCTCCTGGAAGGGAACTGTATTCAATAGATTCACTATAGCCAAGTATTCCCTCCGTGCTACTAAAAGTATCATTTTTTTTTACTTTTATTAGACTTCTCGTTAGATTCACTATACCAATTATTTCCCTCTGTCCTGTTAAAAGTGTTATTTTTTTATTTTCAGACTTCTTGTTTGACATGTCTTAATCAAAATTTTTGTATAAATAATAAAATATATAAATCATTATTATCTCTAGTGATAAAATCAATCATAACAAATAAATCATATTTATACAAAAAAATTAAATAAGACGATGGGTCAAAAGAAGAGTTCGAAAATCTAAAATGATACTTTCAACGGAACAGAGGGAGTATAACATAGACCCTTCAAGAGCCACAATATATACAATAACAAAGACCCTTAGAGTGATTGTAAAAAAAGACCCATCAAGAGCGACGAGAAGTACATCAACAAATACCTGAGGCCGACACGTCTTGTCCATGAAACTGGTGAAGAACGTGATACCTTGTTTAAGAGAAACTGGACGATAATTCGCTCATACAAGAAGCACCCCCTGACACCCAAAATCCCGCGTGCGACTGCGCGAGCCCGACACGGCGACGGCGCTCCGCCTCCACTCCGCGGCTCCGCCCCCTCGACGATGGCCGCGACTCCGCCTCCACCATGAGCGACGCTGCTCCGCGCCTCCGCCTGCTCCGCCTGGCGTCGACTCCGCTCCGCCTCCGCCCAGGCCTCGACGACAGCCGTGGCCTGCGACTCCGCGAGCTCGCGAGCCGAGCGCCTGGTGTCGGCGGCGCACAACGGGAGGCGCCCCTACGGCCCTGCCCTGCCCGGCTGCCCCCCTGCGGCCCTCCCCTGCTGGCTGCTCGACTGCTCCAGGCTCTGCGTGCCGACCGTGCCCCCGTCTGCTTCAGACTTCAGTTTTTTTTCCAGGATTGCAGGAAGCCAGGAACCGTGAGGCGTGAGGCACTGACGATACTCACAATGCAGATCATAGAGGCTAAACCTATTTATTACACTCCTATTTATTGTATTTTGCTGATGTGACAGTGTAGTTATTGAAGAGAGAGGATGAAATAAAAAGACTCCAAGTCTTATTTAGACTCCAAGTCTATGATAGCTTCGAGATAATAAATAGACTTAGACTCTAAGTAGAGTCTGCATTGTGAGTGCCCTGAGCCACCGAGGTGAGGTGTCAACTGTCAAGTGATTTTTTTTAATATTCAGATTTAGTTATTTATATATTTAGTGCTCGATTCAATCATTTTATTTTGGAGGATATAATTATAATCAGTAGTAGACTAGAGGAAGATTAGAATGGAAAAATATTTTGTTAAGAAAGATGCTTCAACTTTAAACGTCTCAACTAATGGAAGTCCCAAGGTCTCGAGGTGCGTATTGTTTTAGTACTTTTGTTTTTGCTTATTCTCTTGATTATTGAAGAAGTATTTAATTTAACATTTAAAAATTATGTAGCATTGAGCGTGGTGATTCAAGTGGTATTAGTTCAAGTGGTGTGAGTTCTTGAAGATTGAAGACATCAAACATGGATAATTTATTATGGAATGCTCTTTGTAATTAGTACTTTTCTATCCTTATTATCGTAATTCTATGTATCTTTGACTTTGAATCAATACCAAATTATCAATCTCAGGTATACTTATTAGTGTACTGTGTCTAGCGAGCAATTTTTTTTTGGCCTATGTTATTTAGCCCCCCTTGGTTCGTTTCTGGATCCACCAATGCCCCTGACCTGCATTGATACAAGGATCACAAACCTAGAAGCCGGAGACTCATGAGGTTGTTGCAAGCCTTCTTTCTGGTATCTACCACACTGTTATTGATGGTAGTTAATGTCAATCATAAACCGTCAATATATCTCACATACGATGATAAAATAAAATAAGCATAGGATAAAGATATAAACTAACAAATTTCACAAGTTTTGGTAAATCTGTGATTTCAGGAGGGTTTATTCAGAAACCATCAAGGAGGACTTAAACGTCAATTAAAATCACAATTATCCTCGGTGGCAAAGGTGCTAGAAGATTCCAGAAGACTCTAGAGGGCGACCAGGCAAGGCAGACCATGAGCCGCTGCCAGGGCGGCCGACCTGTGAGTGCAAACACAATTGATATGTGCCCCTGTTGTTCGGCCTTATGATGAGTGATTGATCAACAAGCTCACGAGTTGGCGTGAGTGTGCGACATGTCTCTTGGCTGTGTTGGTGTGCAGGTGTGGAGCTCGGAGGCAATGGTCGATGGCGAAGTGAAAGTCAAGTAGAGATGTGTCGTGCTAATGGGCCGGGAGTGGCGAAGGGCGGACGTGAGACTTGGACTGAGGGACCAGGAGGCCAAAGGACCAGCTGCGGTAGCTGGTACTTGGTGGCAACTAGCAAGAGTACATGGGATGAAGACAACATCGGTCGAGTCAAGACAGAAGATGATGGTGTCGTGGCACCTGGTGGAGGCCAGACACGGTCGAGTCAGGGAGGAAGGCAAATGCGTTGTGCTTGGCGGAGGCTAAACATGCGTTGACATCGATGTCGGCAATCGGGGCATAATACTTACACTCCGTCTATGATGCGAGTTTGGTGGTAGAGCCTCGAAAAACCACCAACGACGGTTTCTAGGTTTGGGACTCAAAACGGTGGTCAGTTTCTAAGTTTGGGCCTCAAAATCAGGTTGGCTGGTTTGCTGATTTGGGTCTTAAAACCTGGTGGAGGTTATGAGGAGGGTCGAGGTGGCACGTGGTGGCATCATGAGGAAGGCGCATGACTGTCGATGGAGATCCTGATAGAGTTGGACTAGAATGCCTCTATGCTAGCTAGTTTGCTCTTTGTATCCTTGGGGTAGACGAGGTATTATGTTTAGGCTATAAATAATAGATGACACTCCTCATCTCAATTCATCTCTTCAGTAATTATCTATCTAGTCAGACTATTTTCATATTCAACTGTTAGGCATCTTCTTCCCCGTAGCTTCTGTGGAGTACACAGAGACGAACCATTCCTTTGTGTTTTTTTATTTAAAAAAAGGTGACTATAATCACCTTCTCTCCTCGTTGGGGATTTCGATGAAATCTTTGAGTTCACGTTTTGTTCTTCGCGTTTTTCGTTTTTCCTCTTTGGTCTTTTGTGACATCTTTTGATTCGAGGGATGGATTGCGATTCTCTTTGAACCATCTTGTGCTTTGTTGTGAGAGGCATCTTTCCTCACGAGCACATAGTCGGGTGGAAATTGTTTCTGTTCTCCAATCTTTCTCCTTTTCACGTGATCTAAAATTTCTTGAGATCTAGTTTGGATCGAGCCATGATTTTCTTAGGAATAGCTCACCAACATGCTCAAGATCACCTCAGTGAAGTTTGGTTGCAAGCTCTTTTGATTTGGTCATGGTTCGATCTAATTTGGTATTTGCCTCGAGCTATTTTTGTTCTTCATGTGCATTCCTAGGCAGTCCGGGTGAAAGGTCCAAATTGGCTAGAGGGGGCAGGGTCAACAACATAATTAAAAATCTACAAAATCACTTAGGCAAATTCAATTAGTAACACAAATGGTGAAACTTTTTGCACTGGCCTAAAGGTAGTGTTGCAAGCCACCTATCAAACAATTCTACCTAATATTTCTATACTAGAGCTATACAAGAAACAAAGAAATAACTAATAGCTCTAGCACAAATATGATTTGACTAGGAAAATAATAAATAATCTAACTACACAAGATAGATAGCACAAGATAAATGACACAAGAGATACACAAGAAGATAGCTCAATTTTGAATATTGATGCAGTAAGTAAATGAGCTAGATAGGGAGATTTCACCAAGCCCTTGGAATCGCCTTTGAAGAACCAATCACCGATGAATATCCAAGTGTAGAGCCAATCACCAAATGTCTAGGAGAATACCAATCACCAATCGCCACAATGATCAAACACACAATTGACACGATGATTTATCCTAAGGTTCACGTGCATGCCGACATGCTACTCCCCATTGTGTCGACCAACTCTTGGTGATTTGGTGGCTAATTGGCACCACGCCAATCTCCACGAGCGCCACAAGAATCTACCACAAGAGATGTAGCTCAATGACACGAGTAATCCACTAAAGGTGTCGTTCACCACTCTGACGGAGATTATGCCCAAAGAACCCCTCACAACTCGATCGGTGGTGGCCAACTCCACCAAACGCCTCCGAGTCATCTAGTCACCGACAAATGCCAAGAGTAACAAGAAACTCAAAGCCGATGCGAAGAACTAGTGCCACTAGATTGAATCAGTCTCAAATCTTAGCACTAGATCACTCAACCTCACTTGGAATGAACAAATCAAGCTAAGAGACGAGTGAGGAGGGTTGCCAAGACTCACAAGGATGCTAGAGTATCAAAATTTGCAAGAGAGATCCTCATAGGCTGGTGAACCCCCTTAAATAGCCCTCACACACAAGGGCTAGTCGTTGGGCTTTTCAGCCGAGCACCGAATGCACCGAGTCGGGGGCATCAAATGCTGGCCTAGCATCCGATGCTCTGATCGACGCCATGTGTCTTGCTCCGTCGAATGGGAACCACCAGATCCCAACGACTATCTTCTTCGCGTGCTAGTTAAAGTGGCATCGGACGCACCGATGCCCTAGCATCAGATGCGTACAGTGCGCTCAGCCAGAATTCACACATTCTCTTGACCCTCACTGGACGCAACCATCAGACACGCCCGGTCCAACCTTTGATGGGTGTCTAGAAAGGTTCTAGAGCCTCCCCGGACCTATCAAACACATCAGATGGACAGGCATCGGACACGCTGAGCGTCCTATGGTCCACTGATCTGTCGGCCTCGTGCCACGTCACCTGCACCGGGCGCACACACAATACCACCTATGCATCCGTGCAGCGCTCGATGCTACTTCAGCATCAGACTGATCCTAGGGTTTGCCATCAAACGCGTCCGATGCTCGTGTAGGGAGCGTCTAATGCCCCTAGGACAACACCTCTCGCTTTCCAACTTCCGCCCTTGCTTCCATGCGCCAACACCCAAGTGCTTCACCACTTGTGCATGTGTGTTAGAATTTTTCAAAGCATTTTCCAAAGGTTTTGTTAGTCACTCGGTCTAATGCATCAATATATTAGAGATCACCTAGTGACACCTAAACACCGCATAAGTCGTGAATTATCTCCTCTTAATACTACATCTATCTACCCTAAATATGATCACACTCACTAAGTGTCTTGATCACCAAAACAAAGAGCCCTATAGGTTATACTTTCGCCGTCGAGCTTCTTTGTTTCTCCTGTACTCTTTACTCTTCTTCTTTTCTCCATTTCACCAAATGTGGAGCACTTGATCATTTGAGTTCTTGTGGTCATTACCATCTCCATTATGGTTCCCACCTTGCTAGCTCCACCACTTGTCTTGGCCTAATCCATCCCATGAGCTACATCGTGCTTAGCTATAGGATTAGATGCGGATACATGGGTGTATGCCGAGTCTCTGTGTGATGAGTGATTGTCAACGGAGATGATGCGCATGTTCCTTGGCTTGTGTTGTGCAGGTGTCGAGCACAGAGACAGTGGTCGATGGCGGGTGAAGGTCAAGTTGCGACGAGCCGTGCCGACGGACCGGGCGCGATGAAGGATGGGCGTGCCGTGCGGCGGACGTGCCATGCCGATGTATCGGACGGTGAAGGGCGGACGTGGACTTAGACTGATGGACTGGAGGCCGGAGGATCAGCTGTGGTGGCTGGCAGCCTGCGACAGCGATAAGCGGAGAAGTGCGATCATGTCGGTGGAAGGGGTGCACAGGCGGTGCATCCCCTCTACGACGCCGGTTTGTTGGTAGAGCCCGGGAAAAACCAACGGTGGACGGTTTCCAGGTTTGGGCCTCAAAACCTGGGTGCTGGGTTTCCAGGTTGAGCCACAAAACCTGGGCGCGACGGTTTCCAGGTTGAGCCTCAAAACCTGGGCGTGGGCCGGTTTCCGAGTTTGGGCCTCAAAACTCGGGCGCGGACGGTTTCCGAGTTTGGCCACAAAACTCGGGCTGGAGGCTGGTTTCCCGGTTTGGGCCTCAAAACCGGGGGCTGATGGAAAAGGCTGGTTTCCCGGTTTGGGCCACAAAACCGGGGGTGCAGAGTGGTGGCGGCACGTGGCGGCGATCTGAAGGTTGCGTGGAGGCGACGCGGAAGACCGTGCGGGCGTGGCCGTCGGATCTACCTACCACCAGCGGGTGGACTAGAATAGCCTTAGGGTTAGGCTGGTCCGCTCTGTAAATACAGTAGTGAGGGGTAGAGTAGGAAATAGGCTTAGGCTAGGTTAGTATAAGTAGTCTAGGGGAGACACCCTCCTCCCTATCTCAGTTAGCGCAGTCATTTGCTTCCTAGCACCTAGGGTTTCCACTCTCCCATCCCCTGCTTTAGCTAGTTGAGATCCGCAGAGAGACTTCACTCTGTGTACTGCTGATTCGAGGAAGTGAGGCCGTATCCTCACCTTGGGTCCCATCTCTTGGTGTCAATTCGCGTTTTGATTTCATGTTTATCATGTTCTTCGCGGATTGCTTTGTGCCTTGAGTTTTCCCGTCGCTTGATCTTTGTGCTCGGTTCATCTTTTGCGATTCCGTTTGAACTGAGTTGTTCTAGATCGTGAGGCACTTCTTTCCACCGAAGGAATCATCCTCCAACCTCACGGTCTAGGAGATCGATCGATTTTTCGTTTCGGGTCACTTTTCTTCCCTTCCCCCGAAATTCTTCGATTCACCGATTTGGAGTTAGGTTCGAGCCATGATCTCTTAGAGATAGCTCACTAATCTCCTCGTGACTTCACTCACCAAGTTTGATCCCTAGAGGATTTGTTTTGGGTGAGTTTGAGTTGAATCGGTGGAAGAACAGAGGGGCTTCGGGGTGACCGGACGCTCGGTTTGGGGTGACCGGACGCTGAGAGTGAGTCCGGTCGTTGAACTTTTCTCTGTTCAGTTTCGAGCTTCGACCGGACGCTTCATCCTGTGCATGACCGGACGCGCCGGACACACTGTTCATTGTTGTTGTCTTTGAGTGACCGGACGCACAAGTGAAGACTGGACGCACTGTGTACCAGAGTCCGGTCCAACACAGTAAGGTCCCAAATCGGTTTTCGCTCGACCGGACGCGTCCGGTGCCTGCTGACCGGACGCAGGCAGAGTCCGGTCAGGTGCAGTCAGCACGTTTTTGTCCGCAGTTTGTTCGTCTGACCTTCGATTTGCGATCCGCTTGTTGCGTTGGATTCCCGACTCCGTGCTCTACAGAAATCGGGCTCCTCGCTTTACAAAATAGCCTGAATCCCCCTCGCGTTGCTCGGGGGAGGTTGAGGTTACCCAAAACCCATCCTGTCACTAGTTGACTTGCGTGAACTTGGGTGTGGAAGTTTTTGTGGTGCCTCGCTGTGATCCTAGAGATCATCCACCCTCTTCCAAGGGTCGTGGGTATCACGTTTTCGGTAGTATCTCTTGGGGGTTGATTTTGGGACACTTGGCCAAAGTTTCATAAGAAATTTTTATTGGCTCCCATTCACCCCCCCTCTGGTCGCCTTGCTTTTGTATTCTCGGTCCTTCAATTGGTATCGGAGCGGGTTAAGGATCTTCCACCTTAGCTGGTTCCAGATCCACCGAAGGCGACATGGATCGCGGCGTGGGCAAACCGCCGTTTTTCGATGGGACGAACTATGCGTATTGGAAGATACGTATGTCGGCCTATTTGCAGAGCTTGGGCGCTTCGATCTGGGATATTTGCAACTCCCCTGATTACGTGGTCTTGGCTGCTCGTGTGACTCAACAGCAGATCGATGAGCACGATGCCAATAGCCGAGCCCGTAATGCTCTTTTCTCTTGTTTGAGCATGGGTGAGTTTGATCGTGTTTCTCACCTCGCTACGGCTCGGGAGATCTGGGACACTCTCATGCGTTTTCATGAGGGCACCTCTCAAGTCAAAACCCGACTCTACGAGTCGTTCAAGCGAGAGTATGAGAACTTTAGACATCAACCTGGTGAGAGCATAGAAAGTTTATTCGCTCGCTTTCAGGTGATTGTCAACAGGATGAGGGCTAACAAGGAGCAGTTGCCTTTTGACGATCATGAGCGTGCTTTGAAGCTTTTGCACACTCTTGACCGTTCGGTTTGGGACTCCAAGGTTCAGGCGATCATCGAATCCCCTAACTATGAGACCCTCACCTGCGACGAGCTCTTCAGTAAGCTCAAGTCCAGTGAGATTGATGCTATGGCGAGGGCTTCTTTTGAAAATCCTTCTCGCCCGTCCATGGCTTTGGTTTCCGGCTCTTCCTCTAACCCCTCAGCTGGTTTTGCGCTTTCTTCTCTCTTTTCTGTGACAGAGGACCAGCTGGAGTCTTTGGGAGACGACGAGTTGGCTTTGCTTGCCAACCGGTTCTCGCGGTTCCACAACAACCGCATGAACCGTCGTCGAGGAGGAGGACGCACGGGATGCTACGAATGCGGCGACCCCGACCACTTCATCGCCGACTGCCCCAAGAAGAAGAACAAGCATCTGGGGAAGGGCGATCACGGCCACAGGCGCGACTCCAAGTACAAGGAGAAGCACGTTCCCCCAAGGCACAAGAAGCGGGGCGGCTTCGACAAAGAGTACATCAAGAAGAAGTACTTGGAGAAGCAGCAAGCTGAGCAGCGTGCATTCTTCGCCACGCTCAGCGACGTCGACGGCTCGGATGACGACTCCGCCAGCTCGAGTGATGACGAGTCCGAGAAGAAGAAGAGGATCGAGGACAAGCTGAACGGCCTCTGCTTCTTCGCCGACGACGACGGCTTCTGCACCATGGCGCTGGGCGATGAGGTCGACGGCGAGCCGGAGCGTACCCCTCGGAACGACGACGACGACGACACCTCCCAGGTATCTCTCACCTACGACGAGCTTTCCTCCGAGGTTGAGAAGTTGACTGCTGCCCTCCTTAGCCAAGATAAGTTGCTTAGGCGTGCCGCTAGAGAGCGCAAGGAGTTTAGGCAGAAGTGGGAGGACACGGTGAAGGAGCTTGAGGTCGCTCGGTCCACCGTGGTTGTGTCGGAGGAGTTGGAGTGCGAGAGTTGCGCCGCGCACATGACGGATCTTCTCACTCTGAGGAGTAAGCATGCTGCGCTGGTAGATGAGGTGGATGAGCTCCGAGCTAGGCCGCAGCTGTTGGGTGCGTGCAAGACTTGTCCTGTCTTGCAATCTGAGTTGGCAGAGAAGAATGCCAAGCTTGAGTCTTTAGAGAAGGCCAGCTCAGATAGCACTTGTGTCATGAGGTGTGCTTTGTGTGAGGGCCTGGAGATGGAGATTGCCAATGTGAAGCATGGCAAGATGCAAACCGAGGAAGAAAACACATACCTTCGGTCCATCTTGTCATGGGTCTCCAGTAGTGAGCCGCAGCTCGGGATGATGATCTCCCAATTCAAGCGAGCTGTTGGTGCCCCTGGTGTAGGTTTTGCTCAGAGTGTTGATCTCTCAGCCTTTGGGAAGATTGGAGAGTCTAGTGGTCTGAACCCATGTGAGAAGCCCAATTCCACCACTATTCCCAAACTTGCCAAGCTTCCACTCAAAGAGCCAGCCAAGCCTATCACCCAAGATGGTGTGGTTGAGGAACCCCCTAAAGTTCCTCCCAAGAACCCAGTTTGGGCACCCAAGCCAAACCACCTCAGAAACAAGCTTGATGCTATGCCACCCATTCGTGAGGAGTTGCCATCAAAGGGCAAAGGCAAAGTGAGCCACACCCACAGCCCTGGTCACCAACAACCCCCTGTGCGTGCGGTGAGGTACCAGTGTGATTTCTGTGGGAGGGATGGTCACTTGAGCGAGTTCTGCTTTAGGCGGAAGAGAGAGGCGCGCAGGGCTCGGGAGATGGAGAACCCGGACATGTACCATCCAGCTCATGGTGGACATGTACCGAAGGCCCAGGGGAGAGCTGCTAGGTCCGGACGTCAGGGTTCCAGGCCTAGGCAGGAGATGAGAGCCCCGAGGAGGGAGACTAGGCCTAGAGGTCCAGCACCTCAGTTTGTTAGGCCTAGGCAGGAGAGAGCTTCGAGGAGAGACGCTAGAGCAGTTGAGCCCCAGGCTCCTAGGCGTAAACCTCGTAGAGAGCGTGCCCGACGGGGTCCTGCTTTTGCAGGTAACGGACCCCGTGGCGGAGGCTTTGTTGAGCGCTTTCCCCCACCGCAGTTTGGGTATCGCGGTGAGCGCTTCTTCCCCAGCGGACCACGTTTTTCTCAGCGTGGTGATCGCTTCCCTCGTAGACGTGCTAGGAATGGTTTTTACACTAACCCTTCTTTAGAGCAGCCGGCCCAACACTGGTTTTCCCCTTATTTCACTAACCCCAGTGTTGGACCGTATGCTCACCCTATGTCTTTTTATTGATGTAGGTGAGACGGTTGGAGGACATTTGGTTGGTGGATTCCGGTTGTTCGAGGCACATGACCGGAAACACCAAGTGGTTCTCCAGCCTTAGCCCGGTCGCCGGAAAGGAGTACATAACCTTCGGCGACAATAGTAAAGGTAAGGTATTGTCCCGTGGAACTGTGCGGGTTAATGAGCACTTTGTGTTGCGCGATGTTGCTCTTGTTTCTAACCTGCATTTTAACTTGCTTTCTGTTTCGCAACTTTTTGATGATGACTATGAGATTCGTTTCAAACCGAACCTTAGTCGCATCTTAGATCCTCAGGGCGATCTTGTATGTCTGATTTCGCCCTTTGGGAAAGTTTTTCGTGCGAATTTTTCGGAGTCGTTTGGATCTTCTCGCTGTCTTTTGGCTAGTCCTTCTTCTTCCGATCTTTGGAAGTGGCATAGGAGGCTCGGTCACTTAAGCTTCGACTTGCTTGCAAGACTTAGCTCACTTGGCCTAATCCGAGGATTGCCCAAGCTTTCGATGGAGAAGGATCTAGTTTGCCATTCTTGCAGACATGGGAAGATGGTTGCTGCTCCCCACCATCCAGTGACTAAGGTCATGACCTCGCACCCCGGAGAGCTTTTACATATGGACCTTGTTGGTCCAGCTCGGGTGAGCTCGGTTGGTGGCAAGTGGTATGTTTTGGTTGTTGTTGACGACTTTTCGAGATATTCGTGGGTCTTCTTTTTAGCTGAGAAGACCGAGACTTTCTCATTCGCTCGCAATCTGATTTTGCGTCTTCAGAACGAGTTCCCTTTGAACTCGATGCGAGCTATTAGAAGTGATAATGGTTCCGAATTCAAAAATTCGGATTTTGAGAAGTTTTGTAACCACCTTGGCTTGGAGCATCAGTTTTCTTCCCCCTACACACCGCCCCAAAATGGTGTTGTAGAGAGGAAGAATCGGACCCTTGTTGAGATGGCCAGGACGATGCTTGATGAGCATAGGACTCCTAGGCGCTTTTGGGCCGAAGCTATGAACACTGCATGCTACATTTCGAATCGCATTTTTCTGAGAGCGTTTTTGAAGAAGACCTCTTATGAGTTGCGCTTTGGTCGCCAGCCCAAGGTGAGTTATTTTAGAGTCTTCGGTTGCCATTGTTTTATATTGAAGAAAGGCAACCTGGACAAGTTTGAGTCTCGTTCTTCTGACGGTGTGTTTTTGGGTTATGGCACTCACACTCGAGCTTATCGTGTACTTAACCTTGACACTAACCGAGTCATGGAGACATCAGATGTCACCTTCGACGAGACTCTTGTTTGTCCCTCTTCTCGTTTTGAGCGTGCAGGTGATCATGAGGTTGGAGAGCCTCTTTTCGATGACGAGGACGAGGGTGCTGAAAGTATAGATGATCCAGCACCCCCTCCACCTGCCGTGCCGCAAAGAGCGGCCTCGACGACGACTCACGGCCCCGACACTTCTTCTTCCTGGGGGCCGTGGGATCCTCCACCTCGCGCGGTACCTTTTGTACCCGGGGTGGAACCAGCTGCTGTTGAGGGGGAGGTCACTTCTTCCCAGGAGGCGCCACGACATATCCAGCGCCAGCACCCCCCTGAACAGATGATCGGCGACATCAACGAGCGAGTTACTCGCTCCAGGTCACAGCACATCTCGCACTTTGCTCATTCTGCTTTTGTTGCGTCTTTTGAGCCCCGAGATGTAGGACACGCATTGACGGATCCGGATTGGGTCAATGCCATGCATGAGGAGCTAGAGAACTTTGAGCGAAATCGGGTTTGGGTTCTAGTGCCACCACCTCCTGACTGTAAACCTATTGGGACAAAATGGGTATTTAAAAACAAGCAAGGAGAGGAGGGCCACATTGTGAGAAACAAGGCCCGGCTTGTAGCGAAGGGTTATAGTCAGAAGGAGGGGATAGATTATGAGGAGACCTTCGCTCCTGTAGCTCGTTTGGAGGCTATTAGGATACTCTTGGCTTATGCTGCATCCATGGGTTTCAAACTTTTTCAAATGGATGTCAAGAGTGCCTTCTTAAACGGCTACATTGAGGAGGAGGTCTATGTCCAGCAACCCCCCGGTTTTGAAAATCCCAAGTTTCCAAACCATGTCTTTAAACTCCACAAAGCTTTGTATGGTTTGAAACAAGCCCCTAGAGCCTGGTATGAGAGATTAAAAACCTTTTTGCTAGCTAAGGGTTTTAAAATGGGATGTGTTGATAAGACGCTCTTTCTCCTCAAGCAAGGCAAAGATACTCTCTTGGTCCAAATTTACGTGGATGATATCATTTTCGGTGGTTCTTCTCACGCTTTGGTTGCCAAGTTTGCAGATACTATGAGCAGGGAGTTCGAGATGAGCATGATGGGCGAGCTGACCTTCTTTCTCGGGTTGCAAATTAAGCAATCTCGAGAGGGGACGTTTGTGCACCAGGGCAAGTACACGAGGGACTTGCTGAAGCGGTTCGACATGGGTGAGGCCAAGCCTCTTCCGACGCCCATGTCGACGACGACTGCCCTGGATGCCGACACGGATGGAGAAGCAGTGGACCAGAAGGAGTACCGCAGCATGATTGGATCGCTGCTCTACCTGACGGCGACACGGCCGGACATTCAGTTCGCCGTGTGCTTGTGCGCGCGCTTTCAGGCTTCGCCACGCACTTCTCACCGTCAGGCGGTGAAGCGCATCTTCAGGTACCTTCGTTTCACGCCTGAGTTCGGGATTTGGTATTCTGCTTCTTCCACCCTCTCGCTTTGTGGCTTTTCTGATGCTGATTTTGCTGGTTGTCGCATTGAGCGCAAGTCCACTTCTGGGACTTGTCAGTTTATTGGATCTTCTCTTGTATCGTGGTCTTCTCGCAAGCAGTCTAGTGTCGCTCAGTCTACCACGGAGGCCGAATATGTTGCTGCGGCTAGCTGCTGTTCCCAGTTACTCTGGATGATGGCCACTTTGCGTGATTTTGGTTTGAGCTTTACTCGAGTTCCTTTGCTTTGTGACAGCACGAGTGCCATTAGCGTTGCTAAGAACCCCGTGCTTCACTCGAAAACCAAACACATTGATGTGCGCTTTCATTTCTTGCGAGACCACCAGGAGAAGGGTGATATCGACCTTCGCCATGTCGATACTCATCACCAATTGGCTGATATTTTCACCAAGCCTTTAGACGAATCAACCTTTAATAGGTTGAGGGGTGAGCTTGGTGTGTGTTTCCCCTTTTAGATGGGGGAAGCATTTTGAGATGTACAGACTGACTCTTTTATTTAGAGGTTCCTTTCTTTTGAGTTTCTTGAGTCTTTCCAATTGGTATCTTCCTTCTTTCAGTTTTGTGTCGGGCATACGCATTTACATTCTGAGCTTCATGTCTATGTTCACTAGAATGTAATTATGCGCTTGTTAGTATTGCTCCGATACTTATGATGATGCTTGTAGCTTATGCTCCTTCTGATCACTGTTACATGTTATGAGCGAGCTATTTTTGGAATGGTGAATTATGCCTAATGTATATAAATCTGAAAATGTTCACCATTGAGATATGCAACTAGCATGTGTAGGATGTGTTGAGTCCATTCCTGCTTTTCATATATGCTAGGTTGCTATGTCTCTAGTTCTGAGTCATTCACTTGCTTGGTTGTTCATAACTTGCTTAAAATCTGAACCAAGTATTGTTGAATTGAAAAGATCGAGATGGGATTGCTTGTCAACACCTCATGGTATTGAGACTGTTTCTCAGTGCACTTTGAGTTAAACTTGAGCCATGTAGTGTATGACCGAAACCGTTGCTTTAAGCTTCTGATTGCTTCGGCATAGGCTTCGCACGGTTGAAAAGTTAGGCGATGACAAGCTTTCAACCTCTCGCAATCACATGCTAAAAATGAACTTGTGAATTCTTTTACCGCTGCAACTCCGATTTGAATTTGAAATCACAAGTATATGCTTCATTCCTATGCATGATGATTGAACTTTGCTAGGGGTAGTTCACCTTGTATATATGCTTAGCACTTGTTTGGATTCCTTCTATACATGTCTAGTGCTATTTTGATGGTGACTATCCTTTTGACTTAAAACTGCTCACATGCTCAGATGCTTCATATTTCGTATAAGTGATCAGTTTGAGCCTTTGCTATTTGAGTGCTTAATTGAGATGTTGGAGCTATACTGATTAGAGCATCTTTGCACTCTTTTGACTATATACTTGAAGCTCCTAACTTGCATTTTGAATATGCATTGTGGAAGGAGATCTTGTGTTCAGGGGGAGTTTATGTGAAGGGAGTTGCTTCTCCGATACCTTTTGGCCTTGATAAGTGCATTTTCAACTAGGGGGAGAAATTTTATGCAAATCATATGCCCCTGTGTTGATCAACTAAGGGGAGAATCATTTGTCCTAGTTACTTGCATTTGTCCAGGGGGAGTTTGCTAGTTGTGTTGAGCCGTTGCCTCTGTCTTGAGGGACTAGCAAACGTTCCTAGCTTTTCATGAGCTTTCATAAGCTTTTTCATTTGGCTTTCAATTGGTATCGTCTGGTGTGCTTTCCCTTTTGGTTTGGGTTGATTTCCAATTGTTTCGGAGTGATTTTCTTGCTAGTTGTGTTGAGCCTCTGTGCCTCTATCTTGAGGGACTAGCATTCTGCTTCTGTTGTCCTCCGATCTTCAATTGGTATCTGCTAGCGGTGTTGAGCCTGTTCTACCTCTTCTTGAGGGCTAGCTTTGCTTTGCTTGGTTGCGTCGAGCCGTTGCCCATGTCTTTGGGGACCAAGTTTTCGCTTCATCCACTTGACCTTCTTTGGCTTTTGTTAGGCTTTTGGGTCATTTGGTTGGGTTTTCTCTTCTCACTCCTTCCTACCTCCTTCTTCTTATTCATGATTTGTTGTGGAGTTGACAATGCACTCATCAAGGGGGAGATTGCGGATACATGGGTGTATGCCGAGTCTCTGTGTGATGAGTGATTGTCAACGGAGATGATGCGCATGTTCCTTGGCTTGTGTTGTGCAGGTGTCGAGCACAGAGACAGTGGTCGATGGCGGGTGAAGGTCAAGTTGCGACGAGCCGTGCCGACGGACCGGGCGCGATGAAGGATGGGCGTGCCGTGCGGCGGACGTGCCATGCCGATGTATCGGACGGTGAAGGGCGGACGTGGACTTAGACTGATGGACTGGAGGCCGGAGGATCAGCTGTGGTGGCTGGCAGCCTGCGACAGCGATAAGCGGAGAAGTGCGATCATGTCGGTGGAAGGGGTGCACAGGCGGTGCATCCCCTCTACGACGCCGGTTTGTTGGTAGAGCCCGGGAAAAACCAACGGTGGACGGTTTCCAGGTTTGGGCCTCAAAACCTGGGTGCTGGGTTTCCAGGTTGAGCCACAAAACCTGGGCGCGACGGTTTCCAGGTTGAGCCTCAAAACCTGGGCGTGGGCCGGTTTCCGAGTTTGGGCCTCAAAACTCGGGCGCGGACGGTTTCCGAGTTTGGCCACAAAACTCGGGCTGGAGGCTGGTTTCCCGGTTTGGGCCTCAAAACCGGGGGCTGATGGAAAAGGCTGGTTTCCCGGTTTGGGCCACAAAACCGGGGGTGCAGAGTGGTGGCGGCACGTGGCGGCGATCTGAAGGTTGCGTGGAGGCGACGCGGAAGACCGTGCGGGCGTGGCCGTCGGATCTACCTACCACCAGCGGGTGGACTAGAATAGCCTTAGGGTTAGGCTGGTCCGCTCTGTAAATACAGTAGTGAGGGGTAGAGTAGGAAATAGGCTTAGGCTAGGTTAGTATAAGTAGTCTAGGGGAGACACCCTCCTCCCTATCTCAGTTAGCGCAGTCATTTGCTTCCTAGCACCTAGGGTTTCCACTCTCCCATCCCCTGCTTTAGCTAGTTGAGATCCGCAGAGAGACTTCACTCTGTGTACTGCTGATTCGAGGAAGTGAGGCCGTATCCTCACCTTGGGTCCCATCTCTTGGTGTCAATTCGCGTTTTGATTTCATGTTTATCATGTTCTTCGCGGATTGCTTTGTGCCTTGAGTTTTCCCGTCGCTTGATCTTTGTGCTCGGTTCATCTTTTGCGATTCCGTTTGAACTGAGTTGTTCTAGATCGTGAGGCACTTCTTTCCACCGAAGGAATCATCCTCCAACCTCACGGTCTAGGAGATCGATCGATTTTTCGTTTCGGGTCACTTTTCTTCCCTTCCCCCGAAATTCTTCGATTCACCGATTTGGAGTTAGGTTCGAGCCATGATCTCTTAGAGATAGCTCACTAATCTCCTCGTGACTTCACTCACCAAGTTTGATCCCTAGAGGATTTGTTTTGGGTGAGTTTGAGTTGAATCGGTGGAAGAACAGAGGGGCTTCGGGGTGACCGGACGCTCGGTTTGGGGTGACCGGACGCTGAGAGTGAGTCCGGTCGTTGAACTTTTCTCTGTTCAGTTTCGAGCTTCGACCGGACGCTTCATCCTGTGCATGACCGGACGCGCCGGACACACTGTTCATCGTTGTTGTCTTTGAGTGACCGGACGCACAAGTGAAGACTGGACGCACTGTGTACCAGAGTCCGGTCCAACACAGTAAGGTCCCAAATCGGTTTTCGCTCGACCGGACGCGTCCGGTGCCTGCTGACCGGACGCAGGCAGAGTCCGGTCAGGTGCAGTCAGCACGTTTTTGTCCGCAGTTTGTTCGTCTGACCTTCGATTTGCGATCCGCTTGTTGCGTTGGATTCCCGACTCCGTGCTCTACAGAAATCGGGCTCCTCGCTTTACAAAATAGCCTGAATCCCCCGAACCCATCCTGTCACTAGTTGACTTGCGTGAACTTGGGTGTGGAAGTTTTTGTGGTGCCTCGCTGTGATCCTAGAGATCATCCACCCTCTTCCAAGGGTCGTGGGTATCACGTTTTCGGTAGTATCTCTTGGGGGTTGATTTTGGGACACTTGGCCAAAGTTTCATAAGAAATTTTTATTGGCTCCCATTCACCCCCCCTCTGGTCGCCTTGCTTTTGTATTCTCGGTCCTTCATTAGACCAAATATGTTTCATCAATTATCAAAACCAAACTAGGGTATAGTCAATGGTGTGGAAGAAAATGAAGTTGCAGTACAACTGTGCTTTTCTGAGTTTTTCTTAGAAAATTCATACAAAAAAGAATATGATATTGCTGTTCATGGAACTTTCTTGATAAATATGAAATATTGTCTAGAATCTGGGGAAAATATGAAAATGAATGTTGCACCCTTTTTGGCAGAGTTGTGTTCAAAGGTTTAAATCTGGACAAAACTTTGGGAATTTGTGGAGTTACATATGCATGCTCTAATAATCATTTTTCTGCAGTAGTGTTGTTTTAGGTAGAAGAAGAGGAAAAGTTAGTTCAAAGTACCTTTTTTGGCAGTTTATTTAATCTTTTTGTATCTGCTGTTCAGAATTTTATTTCTTGCTGAAATTTTTACAGTGAAATTCAGTGAGTACATATTAGCTATTGTAATTTTTGTGGATGTTTCTGAGTACAGGAAACAACACTTGCTGTGCAACCTGGGATATTTGTGAATAATAAATAGGAAATAATTGAGTTAATTGTTTTGTGATTTCAATAAAATAGATATCTTCCTCAATGTCAAAAGTTGTTCAACAAGTTGGTTTTGTTGGTTTGCAAAGATGTTTTGCTTTTGCATGCCATCATAATGCATCACACATTCTTTAATTATTTATTACCGCATTGCACCTAGGATGCGTAGCTCAGGAGACCAATACCGAGCGAGAAGCAAGCGAGGAGCCAGAGATCCAGGAGGTGCCATGAAGCGAGGAGATCAAACCCGCCGACCACGACACCAACCTGCCTGAGTGCCCCACTCATGAGGCCTCAGTCTTCTCCCAAGGCAAGACCCAAGGCAAGCCCCGAAAGCATTCTAAGTCTCCCAGTATTTATAATTAATTTAATTGAGTATTTTATTATGTGATGCATTAGGTATAGGAGTTGATTGAATTCTACTTGCTGCATTACCATTCCTTGATTATTGATTATACCTGCCTTGTTACCCTGTTATCAATTAATAGTAGAATTGCTTAGCTTGCTTAATTATTAGTAAATAAAAGATGTTTTCGTAATACCCCTGGTGGGTATTTATCGGATCACGGTTGACTATATTTGCTATCGTGGAAAAGAACCTGAGTAGTAATGAAATACAGTCGACTGGAAGGCAAGGCACAAGTTTGGAAACTTGGGGCAGCTCGTCCGTTGGATCATGTAGGTTTGTATCGATGTTGGCCCTCGTTCATTTTTGAAAGCGCCCTTTTACTTAGGGTGTCGACGCCGTAATCGCCGACCCCAAAGCCGGTTAGACGCTGTTCGGGCCGGATTCAACCCGAGTCATGCCCTCTAGTATGGAAAATGCGATCTGCCTCGGAATGGTCATCGTCAGGTTCTAATTGGGCGGTCCATGCTTGAACCGCGATGATTACCATTACGAACAGTATCGAGCGGTGACCCAATGCATGGACCCGATGGGGAAAGTATGAGTTTGTATTAAACGTTTCTCACCAGCTGGTTTGTAATTCGATTCGAGTCGCCATCTCCCCCGGTTAGTGGGAAACTATGTCGAGCTTCACCACGATACAACTCCATGTGATGATTAAGGTTCAACTAAAATTTGGATAAAGCAAACCTGATATGGTATTATGTTATTGCTTGTTAGAATCCAGTGGGTGTTATAGCTTAGGTGCAAACCTAGATTAAGAAATAGGTTAAAAGAAGACTACTTATTCATTAAGTAAATATTACTCATCTTAATCTGAGCTTTTCCGTAACTAAATTCCCAGCTCCACCAGAAAGTCATGCATATCCTTGGTGTCTTTATTTTCAGTTAGACGGGTAAGTCTAGCTGAGTACATTCTCGTACTCAGGGTTTATCCCATTGTTGCAAATGACCAGGTTTACTTCGGCTATTGTAAGCACTGCCTCTACCCCGTGGAGGGTGATGTGGAGTAGGCCCAAGGCAGGGTCGTCTAAAAGCTTCTCTTTTGCTGTTGTTGGACCAAGACTGATCATGGCACTTTATGTTTGAAAAAGGAGGAGTGAGTTATCAAAAACAATGTTTTATTTGGACCACATGTGTAGTGGTCGTACTTCAAAGACTTATTTATGCTTCCGCTATTTGAACTCCGTATTGTAATAACTTTGAGTCTTCGCAATCTGATTTTATTTTCATTATCGAACTGTTGTATCCTCGCGAATGTGGTACTTGAACAATGCGAACCTGGTAAGTTAGAAAGTTGTTTGAAATCCATCGAGATTTCCAGACTACCGAAGTTATATGGGTTCAAGTATGGGTCGGAGCCGGTTGTTTCGGCTAAGACGGTACTTGAGCTCTTAAAATTTGGACGGTTTCGCCACAGCTGGTATTGGAGAATGGTTCAAGTTATTGCATCCGTGAGGAGCTATTTTTGAACTAAAATAGGTGTTTTAAAACTATTTTCAAAATTACTTTGAAATTTCTAAGTGTGCCAAGTCTTGTCCTTAAGCCCTCTACTAGGATTGAGGTGGCTTAACTGCTAACAAGGTTCAGGGATTTGCTTCATGTTGGATCTTTTATTTGCTGGTCCATTCTTAGGGAAAAGAGAATGCGGCGATTGTGAAAACATGCATAAAAATGATTTGGTGAGATATGAGAGCATGACCGTCCAACCGTCGGTCTAGGGAGAGTGTTGTTATTCCGAGTATATGTGAGCTCTATGCGAACATATACGAGGGTATCGAGCGCTGGGTATATTTTCTCGGAAATTGGTGCATATGGGCAGATGCTCAATAATTTTCTATCATTAGGATTTTCTTGGGCTGAAATGAATGTTCTGCAGGTACGCTAACTATGTGATCGAGTAGAACGACTAGACAACACATGAGGGATCGTTCTTACCACCGACTATAACGTTAGGACTTACAGGTCATCATTAGTGAGTGAGGGCGTAAGGACAAGCATGCATCATGTTTATGTTACTTTTGCATTGCATTCCTCCCCATAATTAAAATTGTTCCTCTTTCTTTATAAAATTTGCCAACTTAATTATGCATCTCACAAGAGTTCGAAACCCCCTTTGTTTCTACAGATGGCCCAGACCAAGTTGACAGCTTGCAAGGCCACCGAAGGCAGAGGAGCCGGCGTCGCCGCTTGGCTACAAAGTTGACCAAGAACATGTTCTTGTCATACTTTGGGTTGCCAACGATCCTCTGGAGGATTCTGCAGGTAGTTGGTTATGAGGAAGGACAGGAGCCCCGATACTCTTGGCAGAACGATATCTATGGGTAGGATTCCCTGGTCATGGTGCAGGTCAAGCAGGTTAAGGTCTTGGCTAGCAAGCCACATTGGTCAGGATGGACTGAGATCACCAAAGGCAGTTGTGCAAAGGATGGAGCCAGCAGGGCAGCTTACTTGGTGCTGAAGGACATCATAGCTCGTTTCCCCGCTGACCTTGCTAGTGCTATGGCAGGAGTGTTCCCTCGTGGATCACCTTTTCCGTTGCACTGGAGGCAGACTTTGGAGTCGGTTCTGACAGGGGACTGTTGACGGTCCTTACAGTCAACATTATACCATCAACTAATGCATAGAATGATATGGAATGAACCATAAAGCATAGTTGTAGGGTTTGATTCTAACAAGTTCCACGAGTTGTGTGGTTCTCACTTGTTTTGCAGGGTTATCAATATTTCACCATATAAAAGCATCTCAAGTGATGAAACAGAGCACACCATTGCGAAGAGCTCATTGAGACGATCGAAACAGATATATGGTTTGCTACATTTGGAGTCCCGATGAGAGAGTCCTTGTTGGATACGACTTGGAAGCTTCTAGAACAACCTGGAGTGATCACCAAGCAATATAATTCAGGGGCTAAACTGACAGATCCAACAGCTTTGGTGAATCACTATCTTCCAGGGAGTTTTCCAGCAGATGGAAAGAGATAGAATCCTATTCCAACACGATGAATCGCGCAAACAGATGGCAAGTCGCATTAGGGCAACAAGGGAGGTTCCAGAAGACATCATGTTGAAGGAGGGACCGGGTGGCCGCCAGGTGGGGCCGCCCGGCCCTGCCCCCAGGCCGGCCGGCCTGGGCTAGGAAGCCCCTCGGCCCATTGAAGGGTCGAGATGGCAGACTAGAGGGGGGGGTGAATAGTCCTTTTAAAATTAAACGTAGCGGCTAACCAAAACAAATGCGGAATTAAAACTATCGGTCTAGCCAAGACTACACCCCTCTACCTATACTCTATGACACCTTACAAAAGATCCTAAACAAAGCAAATAAGGTGTCGGGCTAGCTAAAGCTCACCTAATCAATCTAGCTTGCAAGGTCACACAAACCTATGCAACTAGTACTCTAATCAAACACAGGGGAGCTCCTACACAATCTAGTGATGCAAAGCCACAAAGCCTAAGCGCACTAGCAATGCTCAATAACAAGGCTACACAAGCCAAATTAGAGAGCTCAACTTAGCTACACAAACTAAGCAACTAAACACTAGCACAAGAATAAGTGTTGCAACACAAGCTAGTGTAAACAGCAGGCAGTCGGTACTACCGGGCTGCTAGGCCGGTACTACCGACGCTGGTACTACCGGACTTTACAGCTGGTAGTACCAAGCATTTGCAGGGAGCTACAAAATCAAAGCGGGTGAGATGCAATCTCAGATCTAGCAATTACCCCACTTCCCTAGATGTTGTAGATGATGAATGTAGCTTCCCAACGTCTTGATTCCTTGCCAAAAGGTAGATCGAGTCTTCCCAACCTAAGATAGAGTGAAGGAGGGAGGAAGAACACGAAGAACACAAGCAAAGCGTAATATGCAAGGAACAAAGAACAATAAGAGCAACAAGAGATGGGGACACAAGATTTTATCCTGAGGTTCACTTGGTTGCCACCAAGCTAGTCCCCGTTGAAGCAAGCCCAAGGTTGCCGCCGATCCTCTTGCTAGTGGTGACCCTAAGTCACACTCTCCACAATGGAGTGCTCACCAAGAGCTCTAGCTTTCGATCCGGCCGAACCACTTGGCGCTCTTCACGCCTCTCTCCACTAGAGTTGCTCTTCGCGATCTCTCGCAGGGCGAGCACAATGCCCCTCACAAAGCTTCTCCGGAGCCACGCACAATCTTCACACGGGCTTCACGACGGAGACAAGCACCAAGCCATCTAGGAGGTGGCAACCTCCAAGAGTAATAAGCACCACCAGCTTGCAACTTGAACACCTAGTGCCACTCGATGCTATCTCTCAAAGAAACACACTAGAATCGCTCACTCGCGGTAGATTTGCACACTAGCAAGAACAAGCGAGTTAGAGGGCTACCTAGCACTCTCACACAAGGACACTAAGTCCCCAAGGTGCTCAACCTCTGCCAAGGGCCGGCCACCCCTCTATTTATAGAGGGGAGCCACCAAGTAGCCGTTTTCCCCTTTTCCCGAGCTTCCACGCCTACGGTCGATACTACCGACGCAAGGGCCGATACTACCGGCAGTCCAAATGACCGTTAGAATTGCCTTCCTAACACAGAACGCATCCAAACTTCCTCCAAACCTAGTGGTCAGTACTACCGGTAGGCCAAATCTAGATCTACACAGAACGCCTCCAAACTTCCTCCAAACCTCGGTACTACCGACCACAAGGGTCGGTACTACTGGGGGCCGGTACTACCGGCCTTATGGCGGTACTACCTTTAGACCAAAACTCCTCCGAACAGAGAGTTTGCACGCTGCCCACAGAGGGGTCGGTAGTAGGGTCGGTACTATCGACTTCTGGGCCAGTACTACCGACTTCAGCATCCTGAACTCGTCGCTAAAACGGCCATAACTCTTAGCTCCAAACTTCGATTTTGATGATCTTGGACATTTTGGAAAGCTTATTCAGAGGGCTACACATCCCACATACAAAACTAATCCAACTCACAAAGGGTTAGTACAGAATTCCAATCCAAGATCCATCGCTTCTCTTTTTCAACCAAAGTTTTCTCCGAAACTTCTCCAAACTTCTTCTTCTTTGCAAATGTGCCAACGCCACCAAGTGTATACAACATTGTGCATGTGTGTTAGCATTTTCACAAACATTTTTCAAAGGATTTTTCACTTGCTCTCACCACGCCACTCGATCCTAGCAACATCGCAAAGTTAGATCGCTCAAGTGGCACTAGATGACCGATATGCAAACAAGTTTGCTCCTCTTAATAGTAGGGCCATCTATCCTAAACCCGGTGATCAACTTCTCTACTCACCTATGACCGGTGAAATGAAATACCCTATACATATACCTTTGCCTTGCGCATTCCATTTCATCTCCTCCGGTGTTGATGCAACACATGCACCAACCTATCTCCAAATGATATGATCCACTTCATATCATCACATGGCCTCCATGGTCCATCGATCTTGACCTCACTTGCTCTTCACCATTGCTTCAGTCCTTCGGCGCCAAGTCTTTGCTCAAGCCTCCCGACACTCGGTGCCAATGGCTTCAAAGCCTCCAACTTGCCCTTCACCTTCGCAACCGGTCCATCAAGCCAAGTCTTACCTTGATCTTCACCATCTTAGCCACATGACCACATATCATGTTTCATGTGCATTAAGCTCCTTCATCGCATGTGTGAGCCTTGCAACATCTTCCAAGCCATTTCCCCTCTATGGCATATGTTGCTCACACATGATCACCTGTGGACTAATCACTTGTGTAATTCACTTCAAACACATATTAGTCCACCTAAGTTGTCACTCAATTACCAAAACCAAACTAGGACCTTTCACCCATCTTCATGGAGTGTTCCCTAATCGACCTTCTCAACGCATCTCAACCCTTGTTCAAGGTCGGTTTGATCCGAGGGCTGCGGTTCATCCTTAGGGGCTATAAAACCAGACCCAGACCCCCCTGGGGAGGCATCTCCATCTTCGTCTTCATTATTCATCTACATATCTTAGGTTCCAAGTAGAAGTAGAGATCCCTCTAGTTGATTTAGATCTAGTTCTAGTTCATGTAGTTGTAGAGAGTTATCCAAAGCTTTGAATTAAAAGAGAGAGGGAGAGAGGTATTAGAGGAGGATTAGAAGGAGCTCCGGCCTGTCGGATCTACTTCTTCAGCTTGTACTTGCGCATTCAAGTTCGTCAAGAGCTTGGATCAGGATATTCTTCGGTCTTCATCTTCTAATTATCAGTAAGCATTCTTGTTCTTATTATTCTTCTGGCTTGCAACTCTAATTAGAGTACTCTAATCTAGTCATTCTAGAATTAGAGGAGTCTTTCATCGTGTAAGCGTGGTGCTTAGACTCGATTATTTGCATAGTGTACCCTATATTCCGGACCGGTGGTAGCTCGCGGGTGTGACTCTTATAGACCTATTGAATCCTTTGTAGTCCACCTCCCGTCTATAGGACTAGCAGGAGTATATTACTTGGGAATAGCGATACTCTGGATGTGGTCTCCCAACGCAATCCACAGTAGAATAATAATCACATAGCTTCCTGTGATTAGAGCTGAAAACCTTAGTTATCCCCTTTACCTTTAGTGTTCCTATCTTTGTTAGTGCTCAGGGTTTAAGCAATAGACTAAAGACAAACATCCGTTCCTTTGGGTTCAATATAAAATTGGGCCTACGCATCACCATAGACGCAGGAGACGCTTGAGCGTTAGCTTCCCTAGGAGTTTCTCTTTGGTTTAGTCATGTTCATGGTCGCTTTTGGATGTAACCTAAGCATGTGTTTATCTTTATAACTCAGTTTGCATGATGACATGTGTTGACACTTCTTAATGCAATTGCCTATAATAAACTTTAATGAACCGATTCTAGCAAAAGCCCTCAGAAATATACAGGACACTCCTAGCATCACTTAAAGTCAAGTTGTCATCCCCAACATGATACTAGAAATGTAAATTATATGTGACACTAGCTCAAAAGATATAAACAAATATTTATCCGCAAGCGCACAAATAAATATACCTGTTGTAGCAGCATTTCACCCAAGGTATCTAGGTATCGTTATTTATATTCTACCGAATATAGCAACGAAGCAGGGAACCAATAGATAAATATGATTCAAAAGGTAACAGAGATTATTATTATTCATTCATTCACTACTCACATGTCTAAACAGGGGTAAGACAAGGTAAAGATAAATGATAATGATAATGGTAATAGCGGGAATTCTAGAGATAGAGCGAACTACATAGATCAAGTAGAGAGTCAGAAGATTAATTAAGAGATTCAAATCCTAAGTTACTTCACATTTACTAAGCCTAGTGATTATTCTAGTTAATATACAATCATTTATAACTAATTAATCTATCATCCATGATCAAGGGACATTACTAAATTAGAATCAAGAATAGAGTAATGAATTCTAACTTGCAACCGCGTCCTACTAAGATCTATACTCAGAGGGAGGACTACAAAGGACTCAACATGACTGTCACTCCTGCGATCTACCTCTTGACCCGGAGCATAGGGTGTATCTGCAGGTAAACTTAGTCTAAACACCATGTTTACACCAGTTTGACCACTTAACTCTATCCGAAATAAAGCTAAGTACTTTACGAACATGATCATAAACTGTATCATAATCAGATCTATATTAAATATATAACTAGAATAAACTCCAAAACTGAATAAACTGAAATATATTAAAGTAGCATAAAGTCGAATAAAGATACAAATTACCGAGTCTTCGACAATGATCCGGAGACTCAGACGAAGCTTCTAGCCGGATATGCCGACGAAGTCGCCTGCCTCTACTTGAACCTAGCTAGACTAAACTCTAATCTTGATGTAGAGCTCTAACTCTCTCTCTAGAAACCCTAATTTTCTATCTTGCCTTCTGATCTTGATCTATCTCAATCTATCGATGATGGAGGGGGGGGGGGGGGGGTGTTAGGGGTCTGGTTATATAGCCCTAGGCGAGGAATCATGATCGTTGGATCAAACCGACTTGAGGTACGGTCGAGATGCATCCTAGAAGTCGGTGGAGGAAGGTTCCGGAAGGAGGAGGCGAGATGGCTCTGGCCATGACCGACCGATGGGCCCTGTGGGACCGGTCGGTCCCACAGGTCAGCCTCCTGTGGTGCCCCGCCTCGTGGTGTCTTGTGGTGTCCTCTGGAGTCTTCTAGAAATATCCCGACGTGGCAGTGAAGTAATCTGCGTCGGGTTCCTTCTTGGGAAAGCAATATAGTTGGTTTTCCCGTTTAATCCCTGGAAAATGTAGAATCACCAAAACTCGTGGAATTTGTTAGTTTAAACCTCCTATTTCTAAGTTGGCAATCCTTTTTAGCATTTATTCAAGTATTGTTGACGGTAAATAATGATAGTTAATAGACGTCAACAAACTCCCCCAAGCTAAACTTTTGCTAGTCCCTTAGCAAACATCGGGTTCTGAGAGTAAAATACAAACCATCAACTGAAAACTTTCTTGAAAAGAGTTTGGAACAATTTTCACATGTTCTTTTTTTTTGCTAATCTTTTACCTTAGTTCAGAATAATTGAAAGTTAGAAGCAATCAAGTCAAGCACTATGTCTCAAATTCTTCATTCCAACTTTACTCCGGAGTTTTGCAAGATTTTCATAAAAACTCAGAGAACTTCTGTATGACATTTTTATTTCAACTTGCATATATATTTTTAAGATCAAAAGCATACCTTACTAAGTCGAAGTTCAGAGCTTGGGGAGAGAAATGTCATACTCTTAGATCAAGCATTTGAAACTTTTTGAAATTGTCAACTGTTACTAGCATATTGTAATTAGAGGAACCATGGGCTATCATTCTTTTTCTTTTCATATTTTTGTCACATATTTTTCTTTTCTTTTCTTTTTCTGAGGTAGTCGGACACATGTCCCTTTTTCTTTCCTCCTTATCATATTTTTGCATAGCCCATGCCTCTAACACAATACTACTTCGGAAGAGTGAATCTTTTATATTTATAGAAGCTTGATCTTTAGAGCATGATAAACCTCTCTACCATGGCTAAAAACTTAAAACAGAGTAAGCAGCCTCGAAGTATGAATCATTTATTATCAGGCTTATGTCATGCAGGTTCTCATCATATGTTTGAGGTTTTCAACATTAAAATTCCGGAGATTCATTGAAACTAAGAACAAGATAAACAATAACTTAAACCTTTTCGTTTCTAATTCTCAATTATCCAAACTTTGATTAAGATTATAAGATTTTTTTTCAATTGAAAATTTGAAAGGAATTATCGTGCAGTTGCAGTTATGTAAAGCAACTCCCCTTTTTTTTATATTCTACATCAAGATTATTTTATTTAAATACTAAACAAATACTAACTAACAATACTAAACATAATCAAAAAGCAAACAGAGGGGTACAACATACTTACCTCGGGAATAGGGGGTCCTCCCCCAAGCTAGTTTCACTCGTACGGTGGTGGTGGCTGAGGTGGATTGATTCCCATATGCCCGAAGAGGTAGTAGAAATTCTCATTCGTCTGGGCGCCTTGATGATGTATCTCTTCAAGAGTGTGGCGCTTATCTTCTTGACCCGTCTCAAGATGAGTAAGACGAGTGTCGATGTCCTGAAAGTAGGGGTCTCTGTGGTACGGGAACTGGTGGTTTGGCTGGTATTCTGGGTAACCATGGGTGGCATGGTAAGAGTATGGATGATGAGTGGCATCATGAACGCCTCTTCCAGAGAAAGACATTCGTCCTCCCTGGAAGTCATACATCGTATCTTCTTCGCGATGTGGTGGAGTGTAGTTGTGAAAGTTTCCTTGTCCCCATGAATCTTGCGGTGTATGTGGCTCGTAGGTAGTAGTATCTTCCCAGGCTTGATGGTGTGATGAAGATGGTCCAGCTCGTTCGAATCCTTGATAGTGAGTGTAGGCTGGGCCGGCTGGTGAAGCGTCTTCTCCTTGATATCTCGGGGCAGCGTTTCTAGTGAATCTTGCGGAGGGGCTTCTTCCTACTCCTGCGCCAGGTCTCTGCAAGTTAAGCAAAAAGGTTTCCATGACATACAGACCAAGTGATCTATTTGGCAACTCATATTCATTTGTATATCCTTTATATTGCATATAGAGTTTGTTATTCCTCTTCTTAATGAGATGCGCTTGACTGAAGAAGTAGAAGCCTACAACAGGACGTGGAGTGGAGATGTACATAATATTTCCATTCAAGTTTAGATTTCCAGCAAGACGAGTAACCCAAGAAGTGATAGATATGGGGCCTTGTAGAGTGTGAATGTAAGGCCAAAAATCTACTAGGAGTTTTACAAGTGAGATTTTAGTTTTCTTAACCATTGCATACATAATTTTTAACTCCTCAGTTCTAACAATACGACCTTTTTGCCTAGGAAAGAGAGTAAAGCCTAGCCACTTGTGCATCACCCTTAATGTGGGGTTGTGTATATCATTGGTGCAAGGGTGATGATTTGTTTTCTTGCCAGTGATGTCCTCCCAAAAACTATTTCTGTCAAAGTTTCTTAAGGCTACATCTAAATCTACAGTGCAGGTTTCAGGAAAACCTAGATTTAGGCTGAACTGTTTCCATGTGAGAGTAAAAGGTTCATTGTACAGCCTAAAGTAGACATATGTGTCATCCGAAGAAAGAGTGCAAAGAAATTCAAGAGTGAGCAATCTACAACCATCTTCGGAGAGCTCCCAAGTGTTCTCCCACCCAATATTATGGAAGACTAGATCAAACTCAGAGTCCATACCTGTGTCTCAGAGAAATTGTGAATCGAAGGTAGGAGTGTGGGTGTACTCTTTATCGCGGTAATGCCTGAACAGATCCTTCTCGTAGGCTGTCTGGAGCTTGATGTGCCTTTCATGAAGAAGATCACGTGGCTTGAACCGGCTTGTGGTAGAGGATCGAGGCATGGATGAAGTATCCATGTCCGAGCCTCCCTGTGATGAGCCAGCTCGCGAACGGCTTCTCGTTGATCAGAAAGTGAGCATGTTCTTCGCCTTTCTCAAGAAATTGCTCATCCTTGCTACAAAAACAATAGAACACACAAACAAAACTAGTGGAACAAGTGAGGGTTAGAGCAAATAAATGTCAGAGAGTTAGCGGTCCAAAAGTCAGTAGTCCAGGAGTCAGTCGTTCAAGTTGACATTTTTTATTTCAACTTCTCTTAGTTTATTAACTAATTGGGCAGCACTTCCACTCTCTTATTGATCTCTTGCTTGCTGATGAGGACATCGCCACGCTGGACACACCGACGCCATGGTCTTTCCCATGTTGCAATCCGTCTCCAACTCAGCTACCTCGTCACCCTCGGAATCCAGGAGTAGCCCCGGGTAAAATCAACGCCCCGGATGCATACGGACTCCGTTTTCGACGAACCAGATATGCTTGGAAAGATAATTTCATAAGCTAACCAATGGCTTTGGAATCATGTCAAAATTCATTCGGAGTCAACGGGAATCCTCGAAACACGTCAGCGTCCAGAATCTGCCAGGGTGCTGCCTCACCGTATTTTGGTGCGTTGGGCCGTGTATCGTCTTAGAGCCCATTAGGGGGCGCGTCCAGCATAGACGACGTCCTAAACCCTATAATTAGCCGCCGCCATCGTCGTTAGGTCTTGGGTTTTGTTTAGAGTTTAGTTTTCCATCGAGAAACTGAATCGTTCATTGTAACTGTGGTGTCGAATCCTTTTACAGTGATCGAGGGCCCCTGTTCTTGATTTCCTCCACCGTGTTGATTAGTCCTTTGGAACCGAGTTCTTGAACCCTCCATATAAATTCGTGAGATTCATATTTGCAATTTCAGATTGCGTGTTTTTACCTTCTTCCTTGTGTTCTTCGATTCGCTTGCAGGATTAGCCTTCTTGGCGAGGTCAATTAAGTTGTGCTTGGTTGATAACCAACGGAGCAGTGGTGTAACGGTTGCAGGGTTCGAATCATGTCTGATTTGATGCCGGATCGCCAACGTCGAGTTCTCCACCAATCGAACATATCGCTACCTCTCGGAAGATCGGGCCGTCCCTCATCAATTGGTATCAGATATTTCAGGTTTCCCACGAGGTATAATCTCGTTTGCCCTTAGATCCATATCTGTTCTTTACCTAGAGTCCACAAAAAGCCTTAAAAATTTATTTCAATTTCCGTTGTCCTATCGCCTTTTGTGCCTTTGCAATTTCGTTTCAGATTCACTTTGTTGAGTTTGTGTCCGTGGTCGTGTCTTGTTGCTGGTTTAGGTTGTGTTCGTCGTCGTAGTTCAACGTGCCTGTTGTTGTTTTTTTTCCGCCACTATCCCATCCACCGTTCCTAAACAACAAGTCGAAGCCACCACTTTACTCGACTTGCCCCGCTAGCCGCCTTGTGTAAATTCTCGCCGCCGCGCAAACCCTAGATAGGTTGCCAACCGCTCTAATTTTTTGCCTGCATCGCAGCCCTCCTTACATCATCTGGCATCTACCTACTGCTGTTAAGTCACAAGGACGCTTGCTCTTGTGATCGGTGTTGGATTTTACGGTCGCTTTGCCCTAACTGCCGCTGCCGAGTTGCCCTAACTCCTGTTTTTATGTTGTGCCTTTCGAAAAACATAACTAGAGATACCTTCACTAAAACAGGCATTACTTTTCGCTCGTTTGTCCGAAAAATCTGAAATTTTTTGTGGACATTCTTGACACCGTTTGGAGCCGACCCAAACATGGCTTTGCCCTGTTTGGTCCCCTCAAAATTGCCAAAAAATTCGGGAAAATAAAGAAAAAAATTGACAAGGTTTTAGCACGCTTTTCAGAGAACTTGCTGATTTTCTATAGACCACATCCCACCTCAGTTGAAGGTGCCAATTTTTGTGGTTACATCTTTTGTGATCCTTGTTCAGGGAAAAATATAAAAAAATAGTGAAAAAATAAAATGTTTGATTCCTACTGGTACCTTTTTGGAAAATCAAGGGAAAATTCAGGAAAAAAAAAATTCAGATTCTTTGCTTGTTCTGTGAGTTCTGCCATCGTTCTTTGTTTCATCTTGTTGCGCTTCGTATACACACGTCTTAGCCAGCAATTGTGACTTGTGCTTTGGATACTTATTGAAATTTGCTAATCTGTATTCGTTAATTGCTAATCCTTGCTGTCATATTGTGCCTACCTATAGCTCCACATATACTTCTGTCAGCACAGGTTCATCTTGCAACTGTTACCCACGCTCAACAACTGATTGCTTTGTCACTTTGGTTTCATCTTGTTTGGCGTTGGTAAGAATACAGGCAAGACAGTGGTAAGCCGCTTGTGATTTTATATTCCACTTTCACCACCACTTGGTTCCTTTTAGTTGATAGGGATAATACTTTGTTGTTGTCCTTTTCTATCTTCTAACAATGGCTGGAATTCCGACGGACTTCAATGAGTGTGTGTCCAAAGGCGAGCTTACAACATTCATGAATGAACAACACAATCTCATGACCGAGCTGACGCGCAACGTGAACAATCTGGTCAACCGCATTGAACAGCTTGAACAACGCCCTCAACCTCATCGTGATGACGAAGATGCGGATGCTTTTGGTGATGACGATGCGGATGCTGATGCTGGTCCCCGTCACCGTCTCAACTTCAATCGTCGAGGTATGAGAGGTAACAATCATAATAATAATCCTTTTGCTAAAATTAAATTTAGCCTACCTTCCTTTGCTGGTAATATGGATTCAGAGACATATTTAGATTAGGAACTTGCTATTCAACAAAAAATTGATTCTCATAATGTTCCTGCTGAGCATAGAGTTAGACTTGGTATTAGTGAGTTTACTAATTTTGCTTTATTCTGGTGGAGTGATCTTTGCAATGCTAATAATGCTGCTGCTGTGCCTCAAACTTGGAATGCTTTAAAGCAACACATGAAATCTCGTTTTGTTCCTCCTTATTACCAACGTGATTTACGTTTAAAATTGCAAACTTTAAAACAAGGTGATAAAAGCGTAGAAGCATACACAAGTGCTAGCAAAGGCTCAAACTGATCACCGAAAACAAGATATGAATGCATAAGCCAAGTGAGCAGTTTTAAGCCATTCTGAAAGGAGTTTCACCATCAAATTAGCACTGAGCATGTATTGACAGGAAGTCAAACAAGTGCTTAAACATGTATACAAGGTGAACTACCCCTAGCAAGGTTCAACCATCATGCTATAGAATGAAACATAGACTTGTGTTTTCAGATTTTATCCGAGAATTTGCAGCGGTTATTAACACAAGTTTAAATTCAGCATGTGATTGCGAGAGGTTAAAAGCTTGTCTTTGCCTAACTTTTCAACCGTGCTAAGCCTATGCATATGCAATCAGGAGCTTAAAGCATCGGTTTCGGTCTTACACTACACGGCTCAAGTTTAACTCAAAGTGCTATGAGAAATAGTCTCAATACCGTGATGTGCTGACAAAGCAATCCCATCTCGATCTTTTCAATTCACTAAAACTTGGTTCATTTTAAGCAGAATATGAACAGTCCAAGCAAGTGAATGATTCAGAACTTGAGACATAGCAACCTAGCATATATGAAATAGCTCAAGTGACCTCAACACATCCTACACATGCTAGTTGCCAAACTCAATGGTGAACATGTATCAAGTTTTAAGTTCATTAAGCATGTTCAACATTCTGAAAAATTAGCTTAGCTCACAAATTGTAGCAGTGATCTAGGAGATCCTAAGCTACAAGCATCATCATATATCATCGAAGCATACACTAATCAGAGCATAAATTCATTCTAAGGAATATAGACATGAAGCATGAAAATGAAAGATATATGCATGATGAAGTCAGAATCGGAGCAAAAAAAAAACAGAAAGACTCAAGACCCAAAAACAAAAAGGATCAGAAAGTCAGTTTATTTTACAACAAGCAAAATGCTTCCCCCATCTAAAAGGGGAAACACACACCGCTCACCTCTCAACCTAGCAAAAGTTGAGAGATCCAAAGGCTTGGTGAAAATATCCGCAACCTGGTTATGGGTGTCTACATGCCTAAGATCAATGTCGCCTTTCTCATAGTGATCACGAAGAAAGTGAAAGCGAACATCGATGTGCTTGGTCTTGGAGTGAAGAACAGGGTTCTTTGCCACACTAATGGCAGAGGTGCTATCGCAAAGCAAAGGGACCCGACTGAAATCTAGACCAAAATCACGCAAAGTAGCAACCATCCATAAAAGCCGCGAAGCACAAGAAGCAGCAGCAACATACTCGGCTTCTGTAGTAGACTGGGCTACGTTTGACTGTTTGCGAGAAGACCACGAAACCAAAGAAGAGCCAAGAAACTGACAAGTCCCAGAAGTAGACTTGCGCTCAAGCCGACAGCCGGCAAAATCCGCATCGGAATAACCACAAAGCGAAAGAGATGATGAAGAAGAGTACCAAAGTCCAAACTCAGGAGTGTATCGGAGGTACCTCATGATGTGCTTGACCGCTTGCTTGTGGGAAGTCCGAGGGGACGCCTGAAAACGAGCACACAGACACATAGAAAACTGTATATCTGGCCTCGTCGCCGTCAGGTACAGAAATGAGCCAATCATGCTTCTGTACTCCTTCTGGTCAACCGGCTCTCCGTCCTGGTCCGCGTCCATCGCCGCAGTCGTCGGCATGGGCGTCGTAAGAGGCTTGGCCTCGCCCATGTCGAATTTCTTCAGGATATCCTTCGTGTATTTTCCTTGATGCACAAACGTCCCATCTCGGGTTTGCTTAATTTGCAACCCAAGGAAGAAAGTCAACTCGCCCATCATACTCATCTCGAACTCCCTACTCATAGTATCTAAAAACTTTGCAACAAGCGCATGAGAAGAGCCACCAAAGATGATGTCATCCACGTAAATCTGGACTAACAGAGTATCGTTGCCTTTTTTGAGGAGAAACAAAGTTCTATCGACCCGTCCCATTTTAAAACCCTTGGAGAGTAAAAAGGTTTTCAAATGATCATACCACGCTCTTGGGGCTTGTTTCAAACCATACAAAGCTTTTGAAAGTTTATAAACATGGTTTGGAAACTTGGGATCCTCGAAACCAGGGGGTTGCCTAACATAAACCTCTTCCTCTATATACCCATTCAAGAAAGCACTCTTGACATCCATCTGGTAAAGCTTAAAACCCTTCGAAGCAGCAAAGGCTAGAAGGATTCTAATGGCTTCTAAATGGGCTACAGGGGCAAAGATTTCCTCATAGTCTATCCCCTCTTTTTGGCAGAAACCCTGGGCTACTAACCTAGCCTTGTTCCTCACTACCAACCCATCCTCACCCTCTTTGTTTTTGAAAACCCATTTTGTACCTATAGGGTGGCATTCTGGTGGAGGTGGAACTAGGGTCCCAACTTGGTTTCGCTCAAAGTTTTCTAGCTCCTCATGCATGGCATTGACCCAGTTAGAATCAGAAAGTGCGTGTCCAACATCTTTGGGCTCAAAAGAAGCAACAAATGCAGAATGAGAAAAGTGAGAGATTTCATACGCTCGCGACCGCGTGACTCGCTGGTCGATGCCGCCGATCATCTGACGCGGAGGATGAACTTGCTGAACGCTTCGGGGCGCTTGCCTCGCCGAAGTCGCCTCTCCCTCGCCAGATGCTGTCGCTCCCTCAGGTCCAGCGAGTGCTCGCTGGAGAGGTGGCTCTAGAGGACCCCAAGAAGAAGACGTCGTGGGATCAGGTCCTCGAGCTAAAGTAGACGTCACAGGGTCAACGGGGGCAGCCAGTGGAGTTGGCTCAGAATCACCCCAATCGGCATTCTCCTGCTCCTCCTCCACAAAGATGGTCTCACCCATCTCCTGTTCTCCTGCAACATCAAAAGCAGAAGAAACACAAGGCATAGTTTCATCAAATGTGACCTCGTAGGTCTCCACTATCCGGTTAGTTTCAAGGTTAAGAACTCGATAAGCACGTGAATAAGAAGCATAACCAAGAAACACCCCATCAGCAGAGCGAGATTCAAATTTGTCCAAATTACCTTGCTTCAGGATAAAGTACTTACACCCAAACACCCAAAAATGAGACACCTTGGGTACCCGTCCAAAACGCAACTCATAAGAAGTCTTTTTCATCAAAGCATGAAGAAAGATGCGATTTGAAACATGGCAAGCGGTGCTGATCGCCTCGGCCCAAAAACGCCTAGGAGTCCTATGCTCATCGAGCATCATCCTGGCCATCTCAACAAGGGTCCGGTTCTTGCGCTCAACAACACCGTTCTGCTGAGGGACATAAGGAGAAGAAAACTGATGCTCAATTCCATTAGAAGAACAGAAGGAAGCAAACTGAGAGTTATCAAACTCAGTACCATTATCGCTACGAATAGCTCTAATGGTATCAGGGGGAAACTCAGTTTTCAACCTCAAAATCAAGTCACGAGCAAAAGAAAGCTTCATCCTTACCCTTCATAAAGAACACCCAAGAGTACCTTGAAAAGTCGTCAACGATCACTAGAACGTACCACTTCCCACCCGCTGAGCAAACCCGAGCTGGACCAACATGTCCATGTGTAAAAGCTCACCGGGTCGCTTTGTCATCACCTGATTAACAGATGGGTGAGAAGCAGCAACCATCTTCCCGTGACGACAAGGATGGCAAACAAGGTCCTTCTGAAACTTAAGCTTGGGCAATCCTAGGATTAGGCCAAGTGAGCTAAGCCTTGCAAGCAAGTCAAAACTCAAGTGACCGAGCCTCCTATGCCACTTCCACAAATCAGAAGAAGGACCAGCCATCAAACACCTAGCAGAGCCGATGGAATGAGAAAAGTCGGCTCTGAAAACACGGCCAAAAGGGACGATCCGACAAACAAGATCTCCCCGAGGGTCTAAAACATGGCTCAAACCCTTCTTAAAACACACTTCACAATCATCCTCAAGAAGTTGCGAAACAGAAAGCAGGTTGAAATACAAGTTAGAAACCAAGGCAACATCCTTAAGGACAAAGTTCTCATTGAGCCGAATAGCTCCATGAGAAACAACCTTACCTCTACTATTATCCCCGAAAGTGATGTACTCCTTGTGCATCACGGGGCTAAGGCTGGAGAACCATTCCCTCTTTCCGGTCATGTGGCGCGAACACCCGGAATCCATGAGCCACATGTTCTCCAACCGAAGTTCCTGCATCAATAGAAAGGCAGGAAGTGAGCATATGGCACGACACTGGGGTTAGTATACTGAGAAGGATACCAGTGCTGTGTAATAGGCCCAGAAAAAGTGTTAGTAGCAACACCAAACTGTCCTCGTCCCATGGGTGGATAGCGATCACCACCAACCTGAAAGGGTGGTCCGCTATGGAACGGAAATCCTCCATACTGACCTACTTGTCCCATTTGAGCAAAGCGATCACCACCATACTGAAAAGGTGGTCCGCTATGGGACTGAGCAGCAAAACCTCTTACACTCGGCTCACGATCGTATTGAGGACGACCAGAGCCACGACAAGCATGACCACCACCCTGTGGTCTCGCTGCCTGGGGCCTAGCAACCTGAGGGGGTGCTCCTCTAGGTCTAGCGCCCTGCCTCTGAACTCCCCGACCTTGCACACCATGGAGAGGGTTGTGCCTGGCCTGGTTGTTCAGCTCCAACTCCTTCCTAGCGTCTCCTTTCCTCCGAAAGCAAAACTCAGCTAGGTGACCCTCACGGTGACAGTACTCGCACTCAAACCTTACCACTCTCTTGGGTTGTTGGTTCCTATTGTTGCGAGGGTTGTTCACTCTGGCTGGCTGCTTGCCTCTCGGAAGGGGATCACTAGAGACGTCAGGAAGGGTGTCAAGTGTGTTCCTAAGGTGGTTAGGTTTGGGAACCCACACTTGCTTGCGAGGTGGAGCCTTGGGAGGTTCATCAAGGATGCCATCCTTGGTGATAGGCTTGGGAGGCTCAGGTGGGGTGATCTTGGTAAGCTTAGGGATAGCGGATGGCTTCTCACTCGGGTTCACTCCGCTAAACTCACCAATCTTGCCAAAGGTACTAGCGCCCTTCCCACCTGAAGCGAAGTCTACTCTCGAGCAATCAGTTCCCCTCTTGAACTGACTGATCATCATGCCCAACTGCGGCTCACTGTATGACACCCAAGTCAGGATGGACCGAAGGTATGTGTTTTCCTCCTCGGTTTGCATCCTGTCATGCCGACAGTTGGCAATCTCAAGCTTCATCCCAACGCATCGCTCACATGGAGCGGACAAGGTGCTAACTGAGCTGGCCTTCAAGGCTTCAGCAAACTTGGCACTAACTTCTGCCAACTCAGTACGCAAGCCAGGACAGGACTTGCACGCACCCAACAAAGAAGGTCTTGCCTTCACTTCCTCTAGCTCCTTCTTCAGGGAGGGACACTCTTTGCAATCACCACCAAGTCTAGCCTACTCTTCAGCTCATCATACACCTCAATCAAAGAGGCATACTTGGTTTGCAGGGTGGCAAAGTTTGTCATATGCATCGTGCACTCCTCGCACTCCTCCTCATCGGTCACCTTCACCTCAGACCTAGCGAACTCAAGCTCCTTAAGCGTCTCATTCATCTTATCCTTAAACTCATTGCGCTCTTGGATAGCTCGCTTGAGTTGCTTGTCCTGACCGAGAACTATGTCGACGAGAGAATCGCGCTCACCGGTAAGATGATCGACAAGAGAAGAGTTTGATACCTCGGAAGCATCGTTGTCGTCGTCGTCGTCGTCGTCGGTGTCGGCGTCCTTTGCCTAGCACTTGGAGTCCTCTTCGTCCAGGGCCATGGTGCACAAGGCCTTGGCGGAGTGGCCGAAGAAGCAGAGTCCGTTGAAGCGTTCTTCTGTCTTGTGCTCAGACCCATCATCGCTGGAGTCGCCGTCGGAGGTCTTCTCGCCGTCGCTCATGGTGGCGAGGAAGGCGTGCCGACCGGCGTCGAAAGCCTTCTCCATGTCCTCTCGGCGTTAGACCCCCTTCTTCTTCTTCCCGGCCTTGTTCTCCGGCTTGCCCTTGCGCCTGGAGTTGCGGTTCTTGCTGGGGAAGGTCTTGTCGTTCTTGGGGCAGTTCGCCATGAAGTGGTCTAGATCACCACACTTGTAGCAGCCCTTGCGTGCGCCACCACGCCGGCGATTCAGGCGGTTGTTGTGAAACCGTGAGAATCGGGTGATGGCAAGGGCAAGCTCATCGTCTCCAAGCGCCTCCAACTGCTCCTCCGTGACTGTATGCAAAGAAGACAAAGCAACAAGAGGAGATGAAGCGTCAGCAGAGAAAGTCGATCCACCCGTGCCTGAGACCAAAGCTATGGTATGTGAAGATGGGTTCTTCAGCTTGACCTGAGTCAGGTGATCGATCTCGGTGGACTTGAGCTTGCTGAACAGCTCGTCCACGGTGAGGGTGTCATAGGATGGAGACTCTATGATGGTCGACACCTTCACCTCCCATACCCTCCGATCCAGGGCGTATAACAGCTTGAGAGCCCTCTCTTGATCGTCATAGGGTAGGTTGGCCTGATTGGCACGCATCTTGTTCACAATCGTTTGGAAATGAGCGAACATGGAGTCAATCGTTTCTCCCTCCAACTGAACAAAGTTCTCGTACTCTCGCTTGTAGGTCTCGAAGAGTCTGGTCTTGACCTGAGCAGTCCCCTCGTGATAGCTTTGAAGCTTCACCCAGATCTCTCGTGCCGTCTCAAGCTCAGAGACACGTTTGAACTCAGGAAGGGAGATGCTGGCTAGAAGAGCATTACGAGCCTTGGAGTTGGCCTCGTGTTGGTCAATCTGGATCTGACCCACACGAGCTGCAAGGACTACGTACTCAGCATTCTCGCATATCTCCCAGACAGAAGATCCGATGCTGTTGAGATAAGCACGCATCCGAATCTTCCAATAGGGATAGTTCGTTCCATCGAACCAAGGAGCCTTGCCGTTCCCTCGTTCCATGTCGCCCTTAGGATCCGAAACCGATTAAGGTAGAAGAGATCCTTAACCGGCTCTGATACCAATTGAAAGACCGGATTAGCGACCAGAGGGGGGGGTGAATGGGAGCCTTAAATTCAACTCGTGAATAATATGACCCTTGTCCCAGAAAGTCACCCCAAAAGCAAAGACTCGAAATGATCGGAGAGTTCACGACCTACGAGTAGGTGGATACACTAGGAGATGTCCTAGTGGTACAGCGGAACCTCCGGAGAAACCCAAAAACCAACTGCCAAAGCCATGGAACAAAACTGCACAAACAACAGGTTCGCGGACTGTCCGGGGTCAGGGTCCCGGACTGTCCGCTGAACACCGGACTGTCCGCCACTGGAGGTGCGGACTGTCCGCTGGCAAAAGACCAGAAACAGAACTGTACTGACCAAGTTCTGGATGACTCCCGGACAGTCCGCGGTTTGCACGCCGGACTGTCCGCCGTTCATGTGAATAGTGAAACCCTAGCGTCCGATGCCAGCACTGTGCTGCGTCCGATGTGACCCCGGACAGTCCGCGGGTCACTAGCAGACTGTCCGCTGGTCATGAGACCGAGAACAGTAACGCGCTGCGCAGAACTGAACCGTGTAAGTCCCGATCCCTGGACTTTCTGCCGCTGGGGGCGCAGACTGTCCGCGGATGAACAAAAAGCACAAAAACGCTCGGGACAAAAGGCAAATTTGATCGAAACTTCACCAAACCAAAAGTGACTTCGATCAAACTTCTCCCAAGTGCTCCTCAATGTATTGGGGTGCTAATCCTAAGAAATCATCGCACCAAACCAAGTCAATTGAAAGAAATCTGAGGATCACCGGAAAGGGGGAAGAAAAGAGGAACAAACACGAAATCGACCCGATCTATGGATTCGTGAGGTTACAGTAGAATTCCTTCGGTGGAAAGAAGGATCTCACGACCAAGAACAGATTGATTCAAATGGAATAAAAAACCATCTCGCGGAGAGGAAGAACGAGACAATTCTCCGGGAGATGAAAAACCAAAACGTGAAGAACACAACACACAAGACACGATTTGATTTCAGCCGAAATTCCTCCACACGAGGAGACAACGAGAATACAGTCTCGTTTCCTCAAAAGATCCAAATACACAGAGGTATGATTCCCGTCTCTGCGGATCGCTTGCAGCGAGGTTTTATTAGAACCTAAGCGAAGGCTAGAGAGAGAGAGTACTCAGGAACAAATGACTGCAAGGATAGATGGAGAGGAGGGGTGCCTCTCTTATTTATAGCCTAAAACAATAATCCCCTTTCTACCCCTAGATACAAGAGCGAAGCGGCCAACCCTAGGGGTATCCCGGTCCAACTCTGCTGATGGCTGATCTGACGGCCACGCGCCTCCCTCACCCTTAGCTTCGCCTTGACGCAAGCCTCAGGATGCCGCCACGTGCCGCCCAATCGACCGCCGCGCCTACCTCGTGGATAGCCTCGCCTCCGCGCCAGCCTCTCCACGCCGCCACGCGTCGACCGTTCTTTTTGCAAACCTCCCCCCGGATTTGAGGCCGAAACCGGGAAACCTGGGCCTTCCCCCAGTTTTGAGGCCGAAACCGGGAAACCTGTCCTCAGGCTGAGTTTTGTGGCCCAAACTCAGAAACCCGCGCACCCAGGTTTTGAGGCCCAAACCTGGAAACCGTCCACGCTGAGTTTTGAGGCCCAAACTCGAAAACCGGCCACCCCGAGTTTTGAGGCCCAAACTCGGAAACCGTCGAGGGTAGCTTTTCGAGGCTCAGCTACCGAACCCGTGCCATAGGCGGAATGTGGTTCGCACACCCCGAGTTCCAGCACCGATGCCGGAGCATGTCCAGCCTCCACGTCGGGCACAGTGCATTCGCCATCCTTCTCGGCCTCCCGCCAAGTGTCACGACGCCATCACCTTCCTCCCGACTTGGCCAATGTACCACACATCCCCATGTACTCTTGCTTGTCAACGTCACGTGCCAGCTACCACAGCTAGTCCTCAGGTGTCCCGGTCCGTCGGTCCAAGCTCCACGTCCGCCCTTCACCGCTCTCGGTCCGTCGGCACGACACGTCCCTACTTGACCTTCACCTCACCTTCGACCACTGTCCGAGCTTCGCACCTGCACATCAACAGAGCCAAGAGACATGTTGCCCGTTGATCGATCACTCGTCACTCAGGAAGGGAACCACAAGGGCACATATCAACCTTGTGTTCTCAAACACCCCTGGTGTTAAGCCCTAATTAAAATCCTAATTAATATGTTTAGTATGCATAATCATTTGACATCATGGCATAAAAGCATTTCATGTGTTTAAGCATAGTTGTGATGCTTTACATTGTTTAATATAAGCGTTGCATGATCTTGTGTGATTTACATAAGTGTCGTATGTTGCATAAGAGTGTAATTAAGTGTCACATAAAAATGATAAGTAGAAAACCTAAATTTTCTATGTTCCTTTTATCCCCTTTCCTATAAGTCAAAAAGTATGTCAAATTTCAAAATGATTTCAAAAGAAAAGTTGAAGCTCTTGTTGAGAGGAACAACTTTTGTATTTAAAGTTTTCAAAGTTTCTATACAAAAGTTCAAAGAAATTCGAAATCTTTCAAACCCTAAATTTGACCTCTAAACTAGATTTCAAAAACTAAAAAGAATTAGACTTTGGTCCTTTAGTAAAAGTTGTAGAGAGGATTAAAAGCAACAACTTTTATTAAGATAGATTTTCAAGTTATTAAAGAAAATCTGGAGTAATTTGGAAAACAAGTTTGATTTAGTTTCAAATTGATATCAATTTCCAAAGTCAGTTTTATCCCCTTTTCTATAGTTTCAAAATTAAGCATAATTTTGATATATGACCAAAAACAAAGTTGTGGATAATTTCATAAGGAACAACTTTTATTTTGGTACAGTTTGAAGTTGTTCAGAAAATTTAAAAGTAATTTTGAAATTCAGTTTGGTCCAAATTTGAATTTGAACTCCATTTCAAAATCCAGGCAGAATTTGACCTTGGTTCTTTAACAAAGTTTGTAGAACACAAAATTTGGAGCAACTTTTGTTTTGGGAGTTTTTCCCATGCAGTACAAAAATCGGGAGTAATTAGAAAGGGGAAAAATCTGTTCCTGAAGCTACAGGAGGGGACCTGCATCTGGTCGCCGCGTGCGCCGCCGCCGTGGTTCGGCCGCCTCCGCGCCGCTCCGCGTGTCCGGCCACGCAGCTAGTAGGCTACTTGCTTCACCCAGCGCGGTGGCAAGCTCTGAAGAGCTCCCCAACCTCCCATCGCCAGCAACCGCCACCTCAGTTTCTTCTTCCTTTGTTTCTCGGTCAAGCTCCGGCGAGCCAATTCGCCGCCGTTGCTGCGTCCCTGCACCCTCCAGCTCCCAAATAGCTCCGCCTGAATCCCTTGTTTCCCCTGAGCCAGCTCGCCCGAACCCAAGAGCTTCCATTTGCCCTCGCCACGGTCTTCTTCCTCGCTACCGGCAGGGAGCCGCCGCGGGCACCTTGGCCTTGGCCACGGCAAACCAAAGCTCCTCCTGTCAAACCGACTAGTGCTTTAGCTTCGTGTTGTGTTGTGGGTCATGATCGGCTCGCTAGTGAGGTCGCTACCGCCCTGGCTTGAGCAGTCCACGGAGCTTGCCGTCGGCGCAAGCTCTGCCATCGCCGCCGTCGTAGCCACCCTTGTTCCAGAACTTCTTTAGCCTGTCTAGCGCGCGCATCATGGTCGCAGTGACTGCCTAAGTGCGATGTGTGCGTTAGCTAGGTCTCTACCGTGTTGTCTGGGTCGGTCCGCGTGGCTTGCCATCGGCACCAACCGCCGCCATGGCCGCCACCGTGGGTCGCGCTAGTCGGAGTCGTCTTCTTGTGAGTTAGCGTGTGCATCGGAGTCGTGGTGTGAGCTGTGGTGTGTTGCTACCTTGGTTTTGGTCGCTACCGAGCCCCAGGGACCAGAACGCCAAGTCATCGCCATGCTCACCATGGCCGAGCCGCCATGGCCGCTGCCAGCTCGAAGTCGTGTAGGCGCTAGGCTTTGTGAGGAGTGGAATCGGAGCGCCAGGTCAAGGGGTAGGGCTTGGAGTCCTCGCCGTCGCCGGAGACCTCGCCGGTGAGGAGGCCGGAGGGCGGTCAACGCGGCCGAGCGGCCGGTCAAGGCCAGTTGGCCTCTGGTCTTGGCGTGAGAGGGGGAGAAGAAGGGTCTGACAGCTTGGGCCCGCTGTCAGGGAGAGAGAAGAAGTTTTCCTTTTTCCAATTCAAGTGAATAGTATAAGGTTTTGTCTTTTTCATATGTTTTTCTAGGAAGCTCCAAAATTTGTAAAAAAATTTGTGTAGCTTTCTCAAGATGTCTAATATTTATGAAAATTATGAAACATGAATTTTCAACAAATTTTGAAAGTGATTTAAATAGGCCTTTTAATTAATAAATGATCTTTGATAATTTTTGTAGGCTTATTTAAATGTCCAAAAATCTTGAAACTAATTTTGTCACTTCTTTTAGCTGAAAATGTATCTTCGCAAAAATTTTGGGCTCTGTTGAAGAAAATAAATGTTATTCTTATTTCTATGCTTTATTTAATTATTTAAATGTTATAGTTTGATTTAATTCTGCAGGTTTATATCTTTGTTTAAAAAATGTGATATTTATTTTGCTACTGTTATTTTATATAATTTATCATCTCTAAAAGTTTGGGCTCAATTTTATAAAGTTTAGTTTAATTCTTTTTCCTATGTTTAGTTATTAATAATGAAATGGTTAAAAGAGTTTTGTTTAAGTAATTAGGTAGTTAAGTGTTTATAAGAAGTTATGGTTAATCTTTGCATCTTCAGTTATCTTTTGTTTAATGGTTATATTTTATGTATTTAGTTAATCATGTTTAGTTTGTTATAGATTAAGTAATGCATTTGGTTTTATATCCATGTTAATATGGCTGCATAACCAATGTTTGTTAATTTACTGTTTCCACTAGGAAGAATATGTTTTCTGTAAATAAGTTATATACCAAAGTTGTAGTTAACTTCTGTCTCTAGCTTGTCCTAAAATGTCATGATTTTAGGCCTGCTGGATTAGGAGTTATAGATTTTCTAGTCAGCAGAACAAATCTGTCCTACCTTTTGGACAGATCTGAGTAGATAAGCAGTTTCAGCCTTTTAACTAGGAGATCACCTCTTGGAGATAATAGAAAAGTTTTAGAGTTTTTCATAAGCTTTCTAGATTGTTAAGGATCACCCTTTTTGGTGACCTAGAGCTCCAGTTATAGCTATTTGAAGTTGGGTCAGCAAATCTGTCCTAGCTCTGGACAGAAATGTTTATCCAAGTTAGCTAACCTAGTTGCCTATAGAATCAACCTTGGGTGACTTTGGGTTATTGTTTGAACACCATGGGACATCCTAACCCCGTTGTCACATGGCTTGGTGGATGCTTTGATAAACCTTAGTTACCATAGTTAACCCACCTAAAGGTGCTTGGTGGAAGTTGTATGTGTAACTAGGAATCTTAGTTGGTAGGTTGCAAGTTGGTTTTGTTGGCTTGCAACTTTACCGCGAAGGAAAGTTGTACTCGACTTTCCTTGTTGTTTAACTTTTGTTATATATTTAATTGTCCTGCATCTTAGCATTCATCCCATGGCATCATACTAAGCATATATCATTTATCTACGTGTAGTATTCGAGAGAGTAAGAAGTTGGGTTGATCAAGCTCCGGATCAAGAAGGTCCAGTTGATCGAGCCTCGGAAGAGGAGCCTTGGAGGACAAGCTTCCGAGGGAGCACTTCCACTTCAAAATGAAGGAGCTAACCTCTGTGGATCCTTCTTGGATCCTAGTCTTCCCTGCAACTGCAACAAAGGCAAGCCCCGGTGCATTTAACCTTTCTGTTTCTATTGCAAAGTTTATACAATGATTTATCAATTGCATTTATGTAGTAGGAGTTGTATGACTCCAGTAGTTGCATTACCAGTTGGTTACCTTTACCCTATCCTTGTTACCTATTTAATTGTAAATGCTTAGCCAAGATGCACGATGATGAGATTATCCTCCGCTTAGGCCTTGAGCAAACTAAGGGATGATAGGCCATCACTGTTAGGATACCTCTCTCAGGTACAATTGATAAATGGATGAAAAATGAAATTCAGACCGGGCAGGTAACTTGCATCCGAAATGGAATCTTGATGCAGTGTTCCTGTCTGTGTCGATTAGGAACCGTCCGTTGTTGGCCCTTGATCGAGTGCATGATAGTACCAATCACGGGATACGGGTTGATATGTTGCAGGTTAGAGTCCTGCCATACAACGCCGTGGTGCTTTGGTATGTTGCAGGTTAGAGTCCTGCCATACAAATCACTTGTGGTTGTGCAATATGTTGCAGGTTAGAGTCCTGCCATATTGTGTGATTGGGAACCCCCAGCTGGGTAGATAAAGCGGTTCCAATCGTCGTTGCTCTACGATAAAAAGAGACTCGATCTCGCACCCTCAACGTAGAGTTTTCAAAACCAAAGCATTTGGGAAATGATGTTTCATTCTAAAAGGGTACTATTGGTGTATTTCGAATTACTAAGGAAAAGAAGAATATTTTGTTAAAAATGTTTTTCTCAAATCTTCTCTCTTTTGCTAGATCCACTACATCCCTTAAAGCTAGCATGACCCTGAAGTCTTTTTCTTAGTCGGATAAGTCTTGCTGATTACGGATAGTACTCAGGGTTTGTTAATTCCCCTGTTGCAGGTTTCTTAACAGGTGTTGTCGATCATGATCATGTCAGTGGGCTCGACGTGATGTGGTTGTTCTTCTTCTCCAACTTGGGTACTCCGCCTAAGTATGGGTCTGTAATACTATTCTGCTTCCGCAATATCAATTATATTTATGTAAAAAGTAACTTATTCATGATTTTGTAAAGTCTATCTCTCTTGCTTCCGCACTCCGACGTATTTTGTATCAACTGTTGTAATATTGTAATTATTCCACCCGAATACAAGACGATCCTGTAACTCGTGGATGATTCGGGGTTCTCTCGGGGACACCCGACAATTCTTTCCAGTGATGTGTTTCATTTGCACTGTCATTGGGCTTCTTATAATGATGACGTGTGCGGGTGGGCCACATTATCGGGAGGTTCTGCCTCAGATTGGTATCGGAGCAGGATTGTCTTGGGGGAGGGGGAAACCTATTCAACATTACTTTTGAAAAACTTCAAAATGATTTCTTAATCTAAAAGTTTTTGAAAGTAATAAGTTAAAAATGATCTTTCCTCAAATTTCTTGCTTTGCTGGAAGGCTTCGTGAAGGATATATTGCTGAAATTACTAGTGTACTTATCTGGTTCAGAAGGTTGTTGTTGACGCAATCCTTGCTTGTGTAGAGTGGTAGAGTTGTTGATGATGTTAACTTCTCCTTGATCTTCGGGAAATTCTATTCCCAAATATTCTCCACTTCTAGTTTGAGCATCAAATGCGTCTTGAATAGCTTGACCTTCTTCCTTGTAGTTGGCTCTCTGAATGAGTCGATCCATAAGTACATCCATCTTAGTTGACAGTGCACACACTTCTTCTGGAACTTTTTCAATTTGGTGACAGCGTTGAGTAGTAACTTGTTTCCAGTTTTGATTCTCAGCTATCTTATCCATTAAACATTCTGCTTTTCTGAAAGTGAGTGACATAAATGATCCTTCAGCAGTGGCATCAAGTTGCTCTCGTGTTCTTGGTAATAATCCGTGATAAAATAATTGGATGAGCAATTCGTTCCCTATTCCATGATGTGGGCATCTTAAGATTTGTTCCTGAAAACGCTCCCAAGTTTCTGGAATGGTTTCTCCTTTTTGTTGCTGAAAGTTGTATATCTTTCCCCTTAAGATATTGACCTTGCTAATTGGGAAAAATCTTGATAGAAAGGTCTCTGAACACTTCTCCCATGTTTTGATGTTGTCCATGTTTGTATAGAACCACTGCTTCGCTTTTCCTTTCAGTGAGAAGGGAAAAAGACGAAGAAGTATAATGTCCTCGGGAACGTCCTTGATGATGATGGTGCTTCCAATCTCCAAGAAATCTTGTAGATGGGCAGTTGCATCTTCTTCTTCCTTTCCACCAAATGTAGTAGCTTGTACCATGTTGATAAGACTTGCCTTGAGCTCGAACTCAAGGTTGCTCGTCTGGAGTGTAGGTCCTGTGCGAATGTTCCTGACACTTGGAGTAGAGAACTCCAGCAGAGTCTTGTTGTCCATGGCTTAACTACTGATGTAGATCTTCCACATGATCAAGTTGATTTCTGATTTGTAAGTGATGAATTACAACTAAACCTGTGTTACCCTATGTATGATATAAACAAAGAAAGACAAGGGTAAGTGAAGGACCGAGAGTGCCACCAGAAAGCGACCAGAGGGGGGGGGGGGTGAATGGGAGCTCTAAATTTTCCTTTCAGAAACTTTAAGCCACTGTCTCAAAAATCAACCCCAAGAGCAAAACCGATGCGCGTGATGTCCACGACCCAAGAGAGTGGGTGGATGTTCCCTAGGAACATAGCGGGACACCACAAAAATTCCTTCGCCCATGTTCACGCAAGTCAACTGATGACAGGATGAACTTTGGGTAACCTCGTCGAGGGGGATTCAGGCTATTTTGTAAAGCGAGAAGCCCAATTTCTGAAGAGCACGAAGTCAGGAATCCAACGCAACAAGCGGATCTCAAATCGAACGTCGGACGAGCAAACTGCGGACGAAAACGTGCAAACTGCAATTGACCGGACTCTGCCTGCGTCCGGTCGAGAGGCACCGGACGCGTCCGGTCACACAAAAGACGAAATGGGATCTCTCTGTTTCTGACCGGACTCACGGAAGGGAAGCGTCCGGTCAGTAACCGAGCGTCCGGTCACAAAAGCCAAGCCAGATGAACAGTAGGATGGGTGCGTCCGGTCGACTATGAGCAGAGCGTCCGGTCAAACTCCGAAACAGAGCATTCTGTGTTCAACGACCGGACTCTGAGACCTAGCATCCGGTCTTCAGGACGCTAGCGTCCGGTCACCCTGCAGCAGCACTGTTTGTCCACCGATTTGACTCAATCTCACCCAAAACGAATCCTCAAGGGATCAAACTTGGTGAGAAGAGTCACAAGGAGGATAGTGAGCTAACTCTACGAGATCATGGCTCGAACCTATCTCCAAATCGATGAATCGAAGAAGTTTGGGGAAAAGAAGAAAAACTTGACCCGAAACGAAAATCTACCGATCTACTAGCTCGTGAGGTTAGAGGCGAATTCCTTCGGTGGAAAGAAGTGCCTCACGATCTAGAATAACTTGGTTCAAACGGATTTGCAAACAACACAACAAGCAAAGAGATCGATCGACGGAAAAAACATGGAGAAAAGCAACCCGCGAAGAGCAAGAACAAAATGCGAATCACAACCACAAATTTGCAACCGTGTGGCTACCACACGCTACAATAGTGAGATTACGGTCTCACTTCCTCAAAATCTCACGGGCACAGAGGTATTGTTCTCTTCTCTATGGATCTCAGTTCGCTACAGTAGGGATGTGGGAGAACAGGAAAACCTAGAAGCAAAAGAGCAAATGACTGAGATAGATGGGGAGGTGGGTGTCTCCCCCTACTTATCCTAATTCTAACTATTCCTAATTCCCACTCTACCCCTAACTACTTACAGAGCGAACCAGCTAAACCCTAAGGTTATTCTGGACCAACTCGATGGTAGGTGGATCCGACGGCCATGCCCGCACAACTGGTAGCGTTGCCTCGACGCAACCTCACCGATTGCCACCACGTGCCGCCACCGCTCTGCGTCCTCCTCACGAACTCCGCCCCCGGTTTTGAGGCCCAAACCGGGAAACCAGCCTTCACAGCCAACCCCCGGTTTTGAGGCCCAAACCAGGAAACTAGCCAACCATCGCCTGAGTTTTGTGGCCCAAACTCAGAAACCCGCAACACCCAGGTTTTGATGCCCAAACCTGGAAACCGTCCACCCGATGGTTTTTCTCTGGCTCTACCACCAAACCGAAGCTGTAGAAGGGATGCACCGCCCGTGCACCTCGTCCACCGACACGTGTCCCTAGGTCCTTGACCTGAGCAACACCATGCCCCACAAGTCTTCGCTCGTCGCTGTCCTAGGTTGCCAGCCACCACAGCTGATCCTCAGGCCACCGGTCCCTCAGTTCAAGCCTCACGTCCGCACTTCACCGCTCCCAGTCCATCGGCATGGCACGTCTCTACTTGACCTTCACCTTGCCCTCGATCACTGTCTCTGTGCTCGACACCTGCTCAACACAAGCCAAAGAACCTGCGATCAAACCCGTTGACAATCACTCATCACTCGAGACTCGGCATACACCCATGTATCCGCAATCTCCCCCTTGATGAGTGCATTGTCAACTATACACACAAATCATAGTGGAAATAGAAGGAGGAAGAAGGAGAAGAGAGAACTCGACCAAATGACCCAAAAGCATAGCAAAGCCGAAGAAGGTCAAGTGGAAAAAGCAAAACAACTTGGTTCCCAAAGACATGGGCAACGGCTCGACGCAACCAAGCAAAGCAAAACTAGCCCTCAAGAAGAGGTAGAACAGGCTCAACGCCGCTAGCAAATACCAAATGAAAAATCAAAGCAAAATGCTAGTCCCTCAAGACAGAGGCACAGAGGCTCAACACAACTAGCAGAAAGCTCGACATCGACTGAAAAGCTCGATACCAACTGAACCCAACTGAAACAAAGATGCGACTGCTAGTCCCTCAAGATAGAGGCAAAGGCTCAACACAACTAGCAAAGCGCTCCGAACCAATTGGAAATTTCAAAAATTCAGCACGAGCAAACTCCCCTTGCATGGTGCACACAACCGATTCCTCTCCCCTTAGTTAAACATGGGAGGCATGATTTGTCCAAATTTTCTCCCCCTTAGTTGAAAATGCACCAGCAAGCAAAAGGAACTGAAAATGATTTTCTCCCCCTTAGAAAATGCACCATCAAAAGTGCCAACAAGAGAAGTTCTCCCCCTTCCAAAATGCATATGATTCAAAATGCAAGTTAGCAGCTTCAGGAATATAGTCAAGAAAATGCAAAGATGCTCTAAACAGTATAGCTCCAACGACTCACTAGAAGCATACAAGCTAGCGAAGGCTCAAACTGATCACCAGATATGAAATATGAACATATGAGCAAAGTGAACAGTTTTTAGCCAAAAGGTATTCACCATCAAAATAGCACAAAACATGTATAGACAGGAAATCAGACAAGTGCTAAACATGTATACAAGGTGAACTACCCCTAGCAAAGTTCAACATCATGCTATAGAAAGAAGCATAACTTGTGATTTCAAAATTTTAGATCGGAGTTGCAGCGGTGAAATAGCACAAGTTCAGAATTTAGCATGTCATTGCGAGAGGTTGAAGGCTTGTCATGCCTAACTTTTCAACTGTGCGAAGCCTATGCAGAAGCAATCAGAAGCTTAAAGCAACAGTTTCGGTCATACACTACACGGCTCAAGTTTAACTCAAAGTGCAATGAGAAACAGTCTCGAAACTGTGATGTGTTGACAAGCAATCCCATCTCGATCTTTTCAATTCACTTAAAACTTGGTTCAGATTTTATTGACAGAATATGAACAGACCAAGCAAGTGACAGACTCAGAACTAGAGACATAGCAACCTAGCATATATGAAAAGCACGAGTGAATTCAACACATCCTACACATTCTAGTTGCAAATCTCAATGGTGAACATATTCAAGTTTTATGTTTGTTAAGCAGGTTCACCATTCAAAAATAGCTCAGCTCACAACATGTACTAGTGATCAGAAAGAGCATAAGCTACTAGCATCAACATATAGCATCGGAGCATACTAAGCAGAGCATAATTACATTTTAGAGAGTATATACATGAAGCTCAGAATGTAAAAGCGTATGCTGAAATGCAAAAGAAAAACAAAAAAACGAGAAAATAGTCAGTTTATGATACAAGATCCAAAATGTTTCCCCCATCTAAAAGGGGAAACACACACCAAGCTCACCCTTCAACCGATTAAAGGTTGATTCGTCCAAAGGCTTGGTGAGAATATCAGCCAACTGATGATGAGTATCGACATGGCGAAGGTCGATATCACCCTTCTCATAGTGGTCTCGCAAGAAGTGAAAGCGCACATCAATGTGTTTGGTCTTCGAGTGAAGCACGGGGTTCTTAGCAACGCTAATCGCACTCGTGCTATCACAAAGCAAAGGAACACGAGAAAAGCTCAGACCAAAATCACGCAAAGTGGCCATCTTCCAAAGCAACTAGGAACAGCAGCTAGCCGCAACAACATACTCAGCCTCCGTGGTAGACTGGGCGACACTAGACTGCTTGCGAGAAGACCACGATACAAGAGAAGAACCAATAAATTGGCAAGTCCCAGAAGTGGACTTGCGCTCAATGCGACAACCAGCAAAATCGGCATCGGAATAACCGCAAAGGCAGAGGGTGGAAGAAGCGGAATACCAAATCCTGAACTCAGGTGTGAAACGAAGATACCTAAAAATGCGCTTGACCGCCTGACGGTGAGAAGTGCGCGGCGACGCCTAAAAGCGCGCACACAGACACACCGCAAACTGGATGTCCGGGCGTGTCACCGTCAGGTAGAACAGTGACCCGATCATACTTCGGTACTCCTTCTGGTCCACAGCTTCTCCATCCTTGTCCGCATCCAGGGCCGTCGTGGTCGACATGGGTGTTGGAAGAGGCTTGGCCTCACCCATATCGAACCTCTTCAGCAAGTCCTTGGTATACTTGCCCTGGTGCACAAACGTCCCTTCTCGGGATTGCTTGATTTGCAATCCGAGAAAGAAAGTCAGCTCGCCCATCATACTCATCTTGAACTCCCTGCTCATAGTATCTGCAAACTTGGCAACCAAAGCGTGAGAAGAACCACCGAAAATGATATCATCCACGTAAATCTCGACCAAGAGAGTGTCTTTGCCTTGCTTGAGGAGAAAGAGCGTTTTATCCACACATCCCATTTTAAAACCCTTAGCAAGCAAAAAGGTTTTCAACCTATCATACCAGGTTCTAGGGGCTTGTTTCAAACCATATAAAGCTTTGTGGAGTTTGAAAACATGGTTTGGAAACTTGGGATTTTCAAAACCGGGAGGTTGTTCAACATAAACCTCTTCTTCTATGTAGCCGTTTAAGAAGGCACTCTTGACATCCATTTGAAAAAGTTTGAAACCTTTAGATGTTGCAAAAGCCAAGAGTATCCTAATAGCCTCCAAACGAGCTACAGGAGCAAAAGTATCCTCATAGTCTATCCCCTCCTTCTGACTATAGCCCTTCGCTACAAGCCTGGCCTTGTTTCTAACAACGTGGCCATCCTCTCCATGCTTGTTTTTGAAAACCCATTTTGTCCCAATAGGCTTACAGTCTGGAGGAGGTGGAACTAATACCCAAACCTGATTCCGCTCAAAGTTCTCTAACTCCTCATGCATGGCATTGACCCAATCCGGATCTGTCAAAGCGTGTCCAACATCTCGAGGCTCAAAATCAGCAACAAAAGTAGAATGAGCAAAGTGAGAGATTTGAGACCTGGACTGAGTGACACATTCGTTAATGTTGCCGATCATCTGCTGAGGGGGGTGTTCGCACTGGATGTGTCATGGCGCCTCCCGTGCTGAAGTGATCTCCCCCTCAACAGCAGCTGGTGCCTCCCCAGGTACAAAAGGTACCGCTCGGGGTGGCGGATCCCACGGCCCCCAGGAAGAAGACGTGTCGGGGCCGTGAGTCGTCATAGAAGCCGCTCCTTGCGGCACAGCAGGTGGAGAGGGTGCTGGATCATCCATACCTTCAGCACCCTCGTCCTCGTCATCAAAAGGGGCTCACCAACCTCATGATCACCTGCACGCTCAAAACGAGAAGAAGGACAAACCATGGTCTCGTCGAAGGTGACATCGGATGTCTCCATGACTCGGTTTGTGTCAAGGTTAAGTACACGATAAGCTCGAGTGTGAGTGCCATAACCCAAAAACACACCGTCAGAAGAACGAGACTCAAACTTGTCCAAGTTGCCCTTTTTGAGTATAAAACAATGGCAACCAAAAACTCGAGAATAACTCACCTTGGGCAGTTTTCCAAAATGCAACTCATAAGAAGTCTTTTTCAAGAAAGCTCGGAGAAAAATGCAATTTGAAATGTAGCATGCAGTGCTCATAGCTTCGGCCCAATATCGCCTAGGAGTCCTATGCTCATCGAGCATCGTCCTGGCCATCTCTACAAGGGTCCGATTCTTCCTCTCTACAACACCATTTTAGGGTGGTGTGTAGGGGGAAGAAAACTGATGCTCTAAACCCAAAGAGTTACAAAACTTCTCAAAATCCGAATTCTTGAATTCAGAACCATTATCACTCCTAATAGCTCGCATCGAGTTCAAAGGGAACTCGTTCTAAAGACGCAAAATCAGATTGCGAGCAAAAGAGAAAGTCTCGGTCTTCTCTGACAAAAAGAAGACCCACGAATACCTCGAAAAGTCGTCAACAATAACAAGCACATACCACTTCCCCCCCAACCGAGCTCACCCGAGCCAGATCAACAAGGTCCATGTGCAAAAGCTCTCCAGGGCGCTTGGTCATGACCTGAGTCACTGGATGGTGGGGAGCGGCAACCATCTTCCCATGTCTACAAGAGTGGCAAACAAGATCCTTCTCCATATGCAACTTGGGCAATCCTCAGATTAGGCCAAGTGAACTAAGCCTTGCAAGCAAGTCGAAGCTCAAATGTCCAAGTCTCCTATGCCACTTCCAAAGATCAGCGGAGGAAGGTCCAGCCACAAGACAACGAGAAATGCAAAAGACTCCGAGAAATTCGCACGAAAGACTTTCCAAAGGGCGAAATCGAACACACAAGATTGCCCTGAGGATCCAAAATACGACTGAGATTCGGTTTAAAACGAATCTCATAGTCATCATCGAAAAGTTGCGAAATAGAAAAAAGGTTAAAATGCAAGTTAGAAACAAGAGCAACATCGCGCAACACAAAGTGCTCATTAACTCGCACCAACCCACGAGACAACACTTTACCTTTGCTATTGTCGCCGAAGGTGATAAACTCCTTCCCGGTGACTGGACTAAGACTGGAGAACCACTTGGCATTTCCGGTCATGTGCCTCGAGCAACCGGAATCCACCAACCAAACGTTCTCCAATCATTTTACCTACATCAATAAAAAGACATAGGGTGAGCATACGGTCCAACACTGGGGTTAGTGAAGTAGGAAGAATACCAGTGTTGGGCCGGCTGCTCAAAAGAACGGTTAGTAGAAAAACCATTCCTAGCACGCCTACGGGGGAAGCGATCACCATGTTGGGGAAAACGTGGTCCGCTAAGGGAAGAGCGTCCATCGCGATACTCAAAACGCGGTGGGGGAAAACGCTCTACAACAAAGCCACCGCCACGGGGTCCATAGCCTACAACTGCAGGCTTCCGCCGGGCACGACCTCTCCGCTGTCTAGGCCTGGGAACTTGAGGTTCTGGACCTCTGGGCCTAGCAGCACGTTTCTGAACATTCGGCGCATGTACATCATGGAAAGGATGGTACATGTCCGCATTGTTCATCTCCCTAGCACGACGCGCCTCTCTCTTGCGCCGAAAGCAGAACTCACTCAAGTGTCCATCTCTCCCACAGTGCTCACAATGTTACCTCACCGCTCTCAAAGGGGGTTGTTGGTAGTCACGGTGGTGGGTGTGGATCACTTTGCCCTTCTGTGGCATAAGCTCCTCCTGGATGGGTGACATGGTGTCAAGCTTGTTCTTGAGGTGGTTTGGTTTTGGAGCCCATGATTGTTTCTTTGGTGGAGCTCTCGGTGGTTCAACAAAGACCCCATCCTTGGTGTTAGGCTTGAGAGGCTCTTTGGGTGGAATCTTGGTAAGCTTGGGAGTAGTGGTGTAGTTGGGCTTCTCACATGGGTTAAGACCACTCGATTCTCCAATCTTTCCAAAAGATGAAACATCAACACCCAGAGCAAAACCTACACCTGGACCTCCTGCAGCTCGCTTGAATTGAGAGATCATCATCCCGAGCTGTGGCTCACCGCTAGACACCCATGACAAGATGGTCCGAAGGTATGTGTTTTCCTCCTCGGTTTGCATCTTGTCATGCTTTACGTTCGCAATCTCCATCTCCAAACCCTCACAAAGAACACACCTAGCCACACATGTGCTACCTGAGTTGGCCTCTTCAAGAGACACAATCTTGGCATTCTTCTCTGCCAACTCAGATTGCAAGACAGGACAAGTCTTGCACGCACCCAACAGCGAGGGTCTAGCCTTCAGCTCATCCACCTCTCCTACCAACGCCACGTACTTACCTCTCAAAGTGAGAAGGTCAGTCATGTGCGTGGTGCACATCTCACACTCCACCTCCTCAGAAATGACCACGGTGGACTTAGCAAACTCAAGCTCCCTCACTGTGTCCTCCCACTTCTGCCTAAACTCCTTGCGCTTGCCGGAGTCGTACTTGTGCCTATGATCGCCCTTCCCAGATGTGTTTTTCTTCTTGGGACAGTTGGCGATGAAGTGGTCGGGGTCCCCGCACTCAAAGCATCCTGAGCGTCCTCCTCCGCGGCGACGGTTCATGCGGTTGTTGTGGAACCGCGAGAACCGGTTGGCAAGCATCACCAACTCATCATCCCCCAAAGACTCCAGCTGGTCCTCTGTGACAGAGAAGAGTGAAGAAAGTGCAAATCCTCCAGAGGGGTTAGCAGAAGAGCCAGAAACCAAAGCCATAGTCGGGCCAGAAGGATTTTCATAAGAAGCCCTCCACATGGCGTCAATCTCACTAGACTTGAGCTTGCTAAAGAGCTCGTTGCAAGTGAGGGTCTCATAGTTAGACGATTTGATGATCGCCTGAACCTTTGAGTCCCACACTGACCGATCAAGAGTGTGCAAAAGCTTCAAAGCCCTCTCATGATCGTCAAAAGGCAATAGCTCCTTGTTCGCTCTCATCTTGTTGACAATGACCTGAAAGCGAGCAAATAAACTCTCTATGCTCTCCCCAGGCATGTGTCGAAAGTTCTCGTACTCCCGCTTGTGCGACTCGTAGAGACGAGATTTGACTTGAGAGGTTCCCTCATGGAAGCGCATGAGGGTAGCCCAAATCTCACGAGCCGTGGGGAGGTGAGAAATGCGATCAAACTCAGACATGCTCAAATAGGAGAAAAGAGCGTTACGCGCTCTGCTATTGGCATCGTGCTCATCCATCTGAAGCTGAGTAACACGAGCAGCCAAGACAACATAATCGTCCCTGTTGCAAATCTCCCAAACAGAAGAGCCCATGCTCTGGAGATAGGCCGACATGCGTATCTTCCAATACGCATAGTTCGTCCCATCAAAGAACGGCGGTTTGCCCACGCCATGATCCATGTCGCCTTCTGTGGATCTGGAACCGGCTAAGGTGGAAGATCCTTAACCTGCTCCGATACCAATTGAAGGACTGAGAGTGCCACCAGAAAGCGACCAGAGGGGGGGGGGGGGGTGAATGGGAGCTCTAAATTTTCCTTTCGGAAACTTTAAGCCACTGTCCCGAAAATCAACCCCAAGAGCAAAACCGATACGCGTGATGTCCACGACCCAAGAGAGTGGGTGGATGTTCCCTACGAACACAGCAGGACACCACAAAAATTCCTTCGCCCAAGTTCACGCAAGTCAACTGGGGACAGGATGAACTTTGGGTAACCTCAACCTCCCCCGAGCAACGCGAGGGGGATTCAGGCTATTTTGTAAAGCGAGAAGCCCAATTTCTGAAGAGCACGAAGTCAGAAATCCAACGCAACAAGCGGATCTCAAATCGAACGTCGGACGAGCAAACTTTGGACGAAAACGTGCAAACTGCAATTGACCGGACTCTGCCTGCGTCCGGTCGAGAGGCACCGGACGCGTCCGGTCACACAAAAGCCGAAATGGGATCTCTCTGTTTCTGATCGGACTCACTGAAGGGAAGCGTCCGGTCAGTAACCGAGCGTCCGGTCACAAAAGCCAAGCCAGATGAACAGTAGGTTGCGTGCGTCCGGTCGACTGTGAGCAGAGCGTCCAGTCAAACTCCGAAACAGAGCATTCTGTGTTCAATGACCGTACTGAGACCTAGCGTCCGGTCTTCACGACGCTAGCGTCCGGTCACTCCGCAGCAGCACTGTTCGTCCACCGATTTGACTCAATCTCAACCAAAACAAATCCTCAAGGGATCAAACTTGGTGAGAAGAGTCACAAGGAGGATAGTGAGCTAACTATACGAGATCATGGCTCGAACCTATCTCCAAATTGATGAATCGAACAAGTTTGGGGAAAAGAAGAAAAACTTGACCCAAAACGAAAATAAACCGATCTACTAGCTCATGACGTTAGAGGCCAATTCCTTCGGTGGAAAGAAGTGCCTCACAATCTAGAACAACTTGGTTCAAATAGATTTGCAAACAACACGCCAAGCAAAGAGATCGATTGACGGGAAAACATGGAGAAAAGCAACCCGCGAAGAACAAGAACAAAATGCGAATCACAACCACAAATTTGCAACCGTGTGGCTAACACACGCTACAACAGTGAGATTACGGTCTCACTTCCTCAAAATCTCACGGGCACAGAGGTATTGTTCTCTTTTCTGTGGATCTCAGTTCGCTACAGCAGGGATGTGGGAGAACACGAAAACCTAGAAGCAAAAGAGCAAATGACTGAGATAGATGGGGAGGTGGGTGTCTCCCCCTACTTATCCTAATTCTAACTATTCCTAATTCCCACTCTACCCCTAACTACTTACAGAGCGAACCAGCTAAACCCTAAGGTTATTCTGGACCAACTCGATGGTAGGTGGATCCGACGGCCACGCCCGCACAACTGGTAGCGTTGCCTCGACGCAACCTCACCGATTGCCGCCACGTGCCGCCACCGCTCTGCGTCCTCTTCACGGACTCCGCCCCCGGTTTTGAGGCCTAAACCGGGAAACCATCCTTCACAGCCAACCCTCGGTTTTGAGGCCCAAACCGGGAAACCAGCCGACCATTGCCCGAGTTTTGTGGCCCAAACTCAGAAACCCGCAGCACCCAGGTTTTGAGGCCCAAACCTGGAAACCATCCAACCGATGGTTTTTCTCTGGCTCGACCACCAAACCGAAGCTATAGAAGGGATGCAGCGCCCGTGCACCCCATCCACCGACACGTGTCCCCAGGTCCTCGACCCGAGCAACACCATGCCCCGCAAGTCTTCGCTCGTCGCTGTCCTAGGCTGCCAGCCACCACAGCTGATCCTCAGGCCACCGGTCCCTCAGTTCAAGCCTCACGTCCGCCCTTCACCGCTCCCGGTCCGTCGGCACGACACGTCTCTACTTGACCTTCACCTTGCCCTCGATCACTGTCTCTGTGCTCGACACCTGCACAACATAAGCCAAAGAACCTGCGATCAAACCCGTTGACAATCACTCATCACTCGAGACTCGGCATACACCCATGTATCCGCAGTAAGCCTGCCAAGACAGAGGTACAAGTGAATGAATGAGTAATCTCCTTTCCTAAAAAGTTTTGTTCCACTGATTTACTGGTTTTCATTTGGTTCCCGGTGGCTTCCGTTACTTAGTTGTTTCCCCGGCAACGGCGCCAGAAATGCTTGTTGACACTTCTTAATGCAATTGCCTATAATAAACTTTAATGAACTGATTCTAGCAAAAGCCCTCAGAAATGTACAGGACACTCCTAGCATCACTTAAAGTCAAGTTGTCATCCCCAACATGATACTAGAAATGTAAATTATATGTGACACTAGCTCAAAAGATATAAACAAATATTTATCCGCAAGCGCATAGATAAATATACCTGTTGTAGCAGCATTTCACCCAAGGTATCTAGGTATCGTTATTTATATTCTACCAAAGATAGCAACGAAGCAGAGAACCAATAGATAAATATGATTCAAAGGTAACAGAGATTATTATTATTCATTCATTCACTACTCACATGTCTAAACAAGGGTAAGACAAGGTAAAGATAAATGATAATGATAATGGTAATAACGGGAATTCTAGAGATAGAGCGAACTACATAGATCAAGTAGAGAGTCAGGAGATTAATTAAGAGATTCGAATCCTAAGTTACTTCACATTTACTAAGCCTAGTGATTATTCTAGTTAATATACAGTCATTTATAGCTAATTAATCTATCATCCATGATCAAGGGACATTACTAAATTAGAATCAAGAACAGAGTAATGAATTCTAACTTGCAACCGCATCCTACTAAGATCTATACTCGGAGGGAGGACTACAAAGGACTCAACAGGACTGTCACTCCTGCGATCTACCTCTCGACCCGGAGCATAGGATGAATCCGCAGGTAAACTTAGTCTAAACACCATGTTTACACCAGTTTGACCACTTAACTCTATCCGGAATAAAGCTAAGTACTTTACGAACATGATCATAAACTCTATCATAATTAGATCTATATTAAATATATAACTAGAATAAACTCCAAAACTGAGTAAACTGAAATATATTAAAGTAGCATAAAGTCGAATAAAGATACAAATTACCGAGTCTTCGACAATGATCCGGAGACTCAGACGAAGCTTCTAGCCGGATATGCCGACGAAGTCGCCTGCCTCTACTTGAACCTAGCTAGACTAAACTCTAATCTTGATGTAGAGCTCTAACTCTCTCTCTAGAAACCCTAATTTTCTGTCTTGCCTTCTGATCTTGATCTATCTCAATCTATCGATGATGGAGGGGGGGGGGGTCAAGGGTCTGGTTATATAGCCCTGGGCGAGGAATCGTGATCGTTGGATCAAACCGACTTGAGGTACGGTCGAGATGCATCCTTGAAGTCGGTGGAGGAAGGTTCCGGAAGGAGGAGGCGAGAGGGCTCTGGCCATGACCGACCGGTGGGCCCTGTGGGACCAGTCGGTCCCATAGGTCGGCCTCCTGTGGTGCCCCGCCTCGTGGTGTCTTGTGGTGTCCTCTGGAGTCTTCTAGAAATATCCCGACGTGGTGGTGAAGTAATCTGCATCGGGTTCCTTCTTGGGGAAGCAATATAGTTGGTTTTCCTGTTTAATCCCTGGAAAATGTAGAATCAGTAAAACTCGTAGAATTTGTTAGTTTAAACCTCCTATTTCTAAGTTGGCAATCCTTTTTAGCATTTATTCAAGTATTGTTGACGGTAAATAATGATTGTTAATAGACGTGAACAACATGTATGAGATTTGGACAAAGTCTAGACTTGGATCTAGCACCTTTTATGGAAACCTGTCATTGGCGTTCTTATTTTCGAGCGATTATTCTGTGATGTTGTATGGAAATGAGTAATTATATTTGGTTGTGTGCTAAATTTTTGAATTATGTACAACATAATATTTATTCATGATCAATATGACATCACCTAATTATTGTTCATCAATGGGATATGCAGATGCCGGCACACACTCGCAGCTAGTGTGGACAGGGAGCAGGATCCGGACAGGAAGAGAATCTGTCATCACCTCCACCACCGCCGATGACAATAGACCTTTCTTTGGCCAATTCTTGGGCAGTCAAAGGAATATGGAACAGATGCACAGACAAATGGAGGCTACACTCCGCGATATCGCGGGTAACACCGCGCAACAGCGTCAGCAGCGCCAGGGACCGGAGCCGAATCAGTACAGCTCGTACCGTGACTTCTTGGACACTCGTCCGCCTGTGTTTGTCCCACCCCAATTTTAAGAACAAAATTGGAGCACAATATATGTATGCGAGGATCAATATTCATACATATATCGACATCATAGTAAATATCAAAACAATATTTTTATTATTAATATCGAACTTTATTACATAAATGACCCTCGGGTCTAAAAGAAAAAGTACAGACTCTCATGACATCTAACTCTGATGAAGACGCGGAAGATCTGGACTCCACTCCACAGGAAGGTCGACCGGGGCTAGCGCCATCCTAGTACAGGTCGTCAGGGTCGAAGCCACCGTCCTCTGGGTACTCCTGCTCCTCGTCGATGTAGTCTCCAACGTCTGGGTGGGGTAGCAGGGGGGACAAAGAGGAAGGGTGAGTACATCGAAATGTACTCCGCAAGTGTAGGAAATATATGCTTATGAGGCTATATCAAAGGTAGGCTGACTCAGTTTGACTCAAGCACCTAAAGAGACACATCCTATTATTCCTATTAATCCTATGCACCTATTTACTAGGTTATAGACAAACACTGTAGAAAAGTAACAACACTTGGAGTCGCACCGAGCAAGACCACACTCGGAGTCACATCGAGCGACCAACACTTGGAGTCACACCAAGCAACCGCACTTGGAGTCGCACCAAGCACCCACACCTGAAGTCTATCAGGCAACCGCACCTGAAGTCCATCAGATGACCCAAACCAGTAACAAGTAACCAACTAATCTCGAAGAAGTCCAAGCCCGCTCGTGACCGTGAGCATGGCTGATATATCAGTTTTAATACTCTGCAGAGTTTGCACATCGTTACCCTTGAGTCATGCGTTCTCCATCATGCTAAACACTGCCAAGGTGCACATCGGGGTCGCACTACAAGGCTTTTACAAAGCCCCTTCAAGTCCGTTCCACACGTACCTCTAAGGTTTCACCCCATACAAAGGTCTACGACCCCCAAGGCCCCCTCTTGAGCCACTACAACAAACCCCGTGTAGACCCTCAACTTGGAGGTAACTAATTAATTAGCCCGGTCCAGCCCATCCAGATCTCATGGTTGTGCTGTTAAGCCGGGTTACAGGCTTCGAGAACCGGGTCCTAGGGATCCAGGCAGGATAAATCTAACACAAGCCCAGAACCAAAAACCAAAAGCAGCTGCCGAGTCCCATGGTACAAAACCACCGGTACGGGTCCATCCTGCCGGATTTACCTAATAACCATGTTTCTACAAAATTACCATGTCCACCTTTGTTCCATAGATTATTAATCAAGATTATTAATATTTAACTCCCATCCTAACCATGACTGCAGGGCTAAGCAAGACACCTACCCGAACATCCCAAACCAGGCGACAAGGATAATAAAACAAATTCTAGTAAACCATAACATGAGATTCAATTTAATGACAAGCATGCATCTACTGGATCTACTCTACTCTAATACCAAAAGTAAAATAAAGTATAGGTGCAAGATGTTCAAGAACACTTGCCTGCGGGCTGGGTCGAATCTGCAGGGTCACAAGAATAGTCAGGAGCGTCCTCGTAGTCCGCACTCTCTGGCCCAATCAACATACATGGCACATACAAAGAAAAATAAATAACAGTACAACAAACAGTACCAAACACAGTAAACTAATAGATCTACTGCGCAGAGAACAAAATTATGAATCTAACGCAAGTTGAATGGGTCAAAACGGAGTTAAAATGAGCAAGTTATAAGCATTTGAAGTGTAGTGACAAAACTGTAAATAACCTGAAGTCATTTTCGTATTTAATTAAATTAAATAAAATCAGAAAAAGAACGGGCGGTGGACAGGGCGTCATTTCGGAAAAGTACAGGAGCTTTGTCGAAAGAAAAACAGGACTCAGAGAATAGTAGGGTTGGAGTGCGGGTTTATTCAAGGAAACTGCAGGCTTTCTTTTGCAAGACTACCAGATCCGGTCGGGGCAATGCTGACGCGGCGCCACGCGGCTGCGTGGGATTGGGAGCGGTGCGCCACGCGGCCGTGGACATGCTTGCGTGGCCACGGTGGACGAGATCCACGACCTGGTGGATCGGGTGCATACCCTTTCAAGGGTGTTTCTAATCTCATCCGTCCGTGATCATTCTGACGGCCGGAAGGGAAGAGGGCGCAGATGCTCACCAGCCGGTGCTTGAGGCACGGCGGCGCCAGAGCCCTGTGCGGCGGCGCTTCACCGGGATAGCGTTCCGGTGCACGGTGAGGCAAGATGGGGACACAGGAAGGTAGCGGAGCCCATCACGAGCACGCTGGTGAGGTTTTTGTCGCTGGAGATGGATCAGGGAAAGGCGGATCCACGACGGCGCCATGGGAGGGTGTGGAACTCGCCGTGTGGTGGCGCGGTGTACGGGGAAGAGAAATGAAGGCACGAGAAGATATAGAGGCTCACCACGGGTCTGACGGAGACGTTCTCGTCGCTGATGGAGGCCGGAGAAGGGAGCACCACGGCCGGCGGTGGGAGAGTGCGGATGGAGCTCCGGCGTGAGGCGGATGGGCGTCTGTGGCCACGATACTGAGTCGCCGGTTAAAGCATGGGCGTGGCTTGTCCTCGCAACACCCGCAGAGAGCACAGAGAGGCGCGGGGTGGCCGGAGAGCAGAGCTTCGGGAGCTCTACCGTGCCCCAGCAATGGTGGCGACCGCGAGTGGATCTGACGTCGGGTGGTCACGCGGTGAGTGCTTTGGAGGGGCTCTTAACGGTGAACGGGTGGCGGCACTCTCGTGCGGTTCCGAAAGCCCTAACGTGACCTCTTATAGGGTCGAAACGAGCGGTGAAGGGAGCTCGGGTGGCGTAGATGGCGAAGAGGTTCGGTGCGGGGAGGCTTGCGCGAGAGGTTGGGGAAAGACCCTGTCAAGCGGGCCCTTGGTGTCAGTGTGTGAGGGAGTTGTGGGTGTGCGGCGCTGTGGAGGGAGCTGGCCGCTCGGCCGGTGCTGCTGCGCGCGCGGGGGGAAAGGGAGCGGGCCGGCGCTGGCCCAGGCGAGAGAGGGAGAGGCCTGCGCGGTTGTTGCGGCCTTTGGCCTAGGATGGAGGGGAAGTTGGCCCAGGGCGTGAGCGGGTCGGGAGAGAGTGGGACGGGCTCGGGGGAAGCGGGCTGACGCCAGAAAAAAAGAAGTTGGGCCAGTGCATGAGCGCCGGGCCGAGAAGAGGAGAAAGATGAGGGTGAGCCCTTTTGCCCTTTTTTCCTTTTCTTTTTCTTTTGCAACTTTTCAAAATCTGTCAAAATTAAAAACTCAAATCCTTTTGAAATCAAAATTGCTTTGTAAACTTTTGAAAATATTTTTCCTAGGTTTTGGAAATACAAACTGAGTTTGATTTTGTAAAATTTTCATAAATCCTTTATTTATTTTCTAAATAGATAAATTCGATTCGCCCTATTCGGTTTTAATAAAATTCTTTTTCACCCAATAAAATTATGCAACGACATGAATGCAACAAACATCTAGCTAGAATATTTCCTCCATCTAGGATTTTGACCATTTCCTTATTAAATTCTAATTTATTTTAATTAATTTAACACCCGGTGTGTTACAGTGTTCAAGGAAGCCATTGAGCCGCTCGAGGCAGATGATTGGCTCAACTCTGTCACCCAGAAGTTTCGTCTTCTCTGGTTGACCGGGGAACTCAATGCTGAGTATGCAGCCCATCTATTGGAAGGACCCGCAGGTCTATGGTGGTCCTGGTGTCGTGCATCCTTGCCGGAAAATGCACCGTGTTAACGTCGGAAGTGATCCGAATCACACACTAGCAGGGCTAGAATGCCCAAAGAGGTTGCTGATCAACCTGAGACAACAAGGAACCTAACCAAATCAATGAAAACCGATTTAGAGACTGGTTTAGGTTGATTTAGGGTTTTGATCCCTTGTGTTGATAACTCTAGAACCCCTCCCGGGAAGACCCGGTCGGGGAGAGGCACGTAAAGGTTGCTCTTGGACCAGCAAGGCCGCCTAGAACGTCGCTGAATCTCGCTGGGAGACGCGTTGAACAATAATGTAGAAGGAAAAAGGGTAAAAAAGGGTAGTAGATTGATTTTGTCGATTAGGGTTGGATGCCTCAATCGGCCATGATCCTCTCATATATATAGAGGGGGTTTGGTCTTATCCCAATAGGAAACATCTCCAAATACGATCGCCAAGTTTCCTATCCGGACTCCATCAAAATATGGAATCTAAGAGTCCAATCCGGACTAGACAAGGTAAACCAGATTTAACCGATTCTTGAACCGACTAAACCGACTTAATGGTATTTGCATACAATAACCCAAACCGACCGCACCGATCAATAGATCTTTACAACCTCTGTAGAAAATTATCCTTTAATCGGCGCTTGGATTGACATTCATCATCATTCTAGGGCTTCCGACCAGAGTCACCTGGTCGTTAGTAGCATAAGTGGTCGGAAGACTTCAAGTGATCAGATCCATCTTACTTAGAACATCTGACATTTCAACTACAAAGCATTAGAAGATAAACTCGTCTTTTAAATTATTATGAGCCGAATACATCTTCTAATCTCATTATTCACCTATGACACTTTTGAGTGTCCACACACCGGTTATTTGGGAACAGTTCTCTACCGCCATGCGCAGGCACTACATCCCTAGTGGTCTGATGGAGATGAAAGTCACCGAGTTTATGAGGCTGTCACAAGGGACCCATTCGATGTTAGAGTATCTGCATAGCTTCAACAACATTTCTCGCTATTCCCCAGACTTTGTGAATGCAGAGGCCAAGAAGATTGCTAGCTTCAAACGTGGCATGAATGCCACTATGCTCTCCAAGATGGGAAACAATCACCGCACCACCTTCAGTGACTTCGTCAGTGATTGCCTGAACCAGGAGGCAAATGATAGCAGGCTGACAATGGAAAATCGTCGTCGTACAAATGAAGGCGGTTTGTCTCAGCATAGGATCCCTTTTGGAGCACGCACTTAGTATCGTCCGCCAGCTTCAGGAGCAAGATTCCGCCCACCTCAGAAGAAAATGACCAACAACAACAACTGTCCCCGTCCGAACTTCATAAAGCCATACACCGCCCCCTTGATGCAGAATAAGGCAAAGGCAGGAGGTCTCGGAGGACAAAAGACTCTATATGTGATTGGGCCATGCTACAAATGTGGTCAGACTGGACATTTTTCACTTCATTGCCCTCAACCAAAGAAGCAGTACACTCATCCTTGACCCCGCACGGGCAATGTTCATTTTACCACTGTTGAGGAGGTACCCGAAGGAGAACCTATCACTGCTGGTACATTTCTTGTTAACCAATGCCCCACAGTTGTGTTGTTTGATTCTGGAGCATCACATTCCTTCATTAGTGAGAATTTTGTTTTAAGAAGTAACCCCAAGTTGGTAGAATTGGATAGGGGTTATCAGATAAGTTCAGCAGGGGCTGTTCTTTCTACCCGCAAATTGGCTAAGGAAATGGAGATCACCTTTGGGGATAAAAAGGTATCTATGGATCTTATCGTGATACCTGGGTTAGGTTTAGATGTGATTTTTGGGAATGGGATGGATGAAATGTTGGAAAGTTAATTTGTACATTGCCGAACGAGTAGTCACGATGGTTAGCCCTCAAAAAGAGTTTCATTTCAGGGTAAAGTTACCTCGGACCCCCCACCAAATAGGAGTGTTGTTCACTATCATGGCAGAGCAGTTAGCTGAAATTCCAGTAGTGTGTGAGTTTCCGGATGTCTTCCCGGACGAGTTACCAGGATTACCACCACACAAAGATGTGGAGTTTGCTATAGAATTGGTCCCCGGAACTGCACCTATTTCTCGGATGCTGTATAGGATGCTCGCTAATGAGCTAGCAGAGCTCAAAACTCAATTACAAGAACTCTTGGATAAAAGTTTGATACGTCCCAGTTCGTCACCCTAGGGATGTCCTGCCATCTTTGTGAAGAAGAAAGATAAAACACTGAGAATGGTGTGTGGATTATAGACCTCTGAATGCAGTAACCATAAAGAACAAGTACCCCTTACCCCGAATTGACATCTTGTTTGATCAGTTGGCTAAAGCAAAAGTGTTCTCCAAGATTGACTTAAGGTCAGGTTACCATAAGATCAAGATCAGAAAGGAGGACGTGCCAACAACAGTTTTTTCCACTAGATATGGACTCTATGAGTATCTAGTCATGTCATTTGGATTGATGAATGCGCCTGCGCATTTCATGTACCTGATGAACTCTGTCTTTATGCCTGAATTGGATAAGTTTGTTGTGGTATTCATTGATGATATCTTGGTGTACTCAGAAAATGAACAAGATCATGCAGAGCACTTAAGAGTTGTTCTGACCCGACTTAGAGAGCATAAGTTGTATGCAAAATTTAGCAAGTGTGAATTTTGGTTAAGGAAGGTGCCTTTTCTTGGACATGTCCTTTTCAGAGGAAGAAATTTCTATGGACCCCACTAAAGTATAGGAAGTTATGGATTGGCAAGCACCCACCAACGTACACGAGGTACACAACTTTTTAGGATTGGCCGGATATTACCGTAGGTTTATTCCGGACTTCTCTAAGATAGCAAAGCCTATGACCCATTTGACTCAGAAGAACAAAAAGTTTGAATGGACTCCGGATTGTGAAGCAGCATTTCGCACTCTCTGGACTTTGTTGACCACCGCACCAGTTTTAGCCCAGCTGAATCTAGAGGAACCTTTTGATGTGTTTTGTGATGCATCCAAGATTGAACTTGGATGTGTGCTTATGCAGAATGGAAGAGTCAGCCTATGCGTCACGTCAGTTACGACCACTTGAGGAGAACTATACCCGACACACGATTTGGAATTGACAGCAGTAGTTCATGCCTTGAAGATCTGGAGGCATTACCTTATGGGCAATCTTTGCAATGTGTATACAGATCATAAAAGTTTGAAATATATCATCACCCAACCTAAGTTGAACATGAGGCAGAGAAGGTGGTTAGAGTTAATCAAGGACTATAACCTGGAAGTGCATTATCACCCTGGAAAAGCTAATGTCATTGCTGATGCTTTGAGTCGCAAGATTCACCGCAACTCCATGCAACCATTGTTGGAAGATGGATTCAATCTGATGCACCCTATCATGCTGAACAATATCACCATTCAGTGCACCCTAGAAAGTGACATCATCGAAGGACAAGGATCAGATAAGGACGTCTGTCAGATCAAAAAGAGGTTGGAAACAAATAGTTCGTTGAATTTTTGAGCGGATGAGCAAGGAATACTATGGTATAATCAAAGATTGGTAGTACCCAAGGATGCAAAGATAAGAGATAGGATTTTGAATGAAGCTCACAATTCAAACTTGTCTATTCGTCCAGGAAGTAGTAAGATGTATCAGGATTTGAAAGCAAGGTACTGGTGGCCTAAAATGAAAAGAGAAGTTGCAGCCTATGTCGCTAAGTGTGATACTTGTTGCAGAATTAAGGCCATATATTTGAAACCAGCCGGACTGTTACAACCTTTGTCTATCCCAGAATGGAAATGGGAAGATATTAGTATGGATTTCATCATAGGGTTACCTGTCACTCAAAAAGGACATGATTCCATTTGGGTCATCGTGGATCGATTGTCAAAAGTAGCTCACTTCGTACCAGTCAAGACTACTTATCGACCTCATTAGTATGCAGATTTATACATTCAAAACATATTAAGGTTACACGGAATTCCTAAGAGAATTGTCTCTGACACAGGACCTCAGTTCGTAGCTCGTTTTTTGGAACAGTTACACAAGTAGTTGGGAACAAAGTTGGTACGAAGCTCCGCTTATCACCCCCAAACCGCAGGACAAACGAAAAGAGTGAATTAAATTTTGGAAGATATCCTCAGAGCATGTGTGCTTTCTTCGGGAGAGTCATGGGAAAAGTGGTTACCCTTGGCCGAGTTCTCATACAATAACAATTATCAAGAAAGTATAAAAATGGCACCATTTGAAGTCTTGTATGGACGAAGAGGTAGAACACCAGTAAATTGGGTTGAATCAAGAGACCGAGGATTTTACGGGTCAGCTTATGCAAAGGATGCAGATGAGATTGTGGAGACAGTTCAACATCATATCAAAGCAGTGCAATCTCGACAGAAAAGTTATGCTGACACTAGAAGGAGACCATTGGAATTTCAAGTGGGAGATTATGTTTACCTCAAAGTCTCACCCATGAGAAAGGTGCAACATTTTGGAATAAAAAAGAAGTTAGCACCACGATATGTCGGACCATATCGGATCACCGCTAAGAAGGGAGAAGTGGCCTATCAAATACAGTTACCCCCGAAAATGAGTGCAATATTTCCTGTGTTCCACGTATCGCAACTAAAGAAGTGTCTTCGAGTGCCCGGAAAAGAAGTACAAGTTCCAGACGTCGCAATCCGATAAGACCTGGAATATTACGAACAACCAAGAGAGATACTTGATACTAAGACTCGAGTAACCCATAACAGAGAAATCAGAACTTACAAGATCCTTTTGAGTAATCATGGATCCAACGATGCTACCTGGGAAACCGAGGATTACCTGCACGTAAATTACCCCGCTTTTAGAAAGATTGGTACGTAACACAGATCTCAGGACGATATTTCTTTAAGGGGGAAGGGCTGTGACACCATGGTGTCAAGCACTGCATTAGGAATAGCATTAGCTAGTAATTAACATGAGCATTGCGTTGCATCATCTCATGTTGTTTTAAAGTGTTTAAATTCCTTTCATTTATTAATTTGGAATTAGGGTCCAATAGTACTTGCTTGTTTAAGTTGAGTCATGTCTTGGCAAATAATTTTATAAAATAGAGAATAATGAGTATGACATTTCTCATGCAGACACTTTGTCCTAATTAAGTGTAGATTAATAATTAAAAATGTAGAAACAAAAATGATTTCTAGCCCTAAAATTTACTTTAATCATGTGCAGGCTAAAGAAATAATTTTCAGAAATTATGTCCTATATAAAAGTTGTAGAGAAAATTATTTTGAGTAACTCTTGTTTTTGGGCCAAACCTTAGTTTTGAGTTTTTGAAACTGTTTTGAAATTAGCAAAGTTTGAAAAGAAATTCGAAAAAGAAAAGCATTTGTTTTTCTCCAGCGCCAACCAAACGACCCATTCGGCCTTTTGGCCCAGGCCCGCGTCGCTTGCCATCGCCCGCACCATGCCACGCGGCCGCACCGCACGCCGGCGAGCACGCCGCGTGGCCGCCGAGCGCCTGACCAAATCTGCTCCGCCCTATTGCCGCGCGATTGCATCACCCGCCTGCACGCAAAAATCCCGCTGGCCCTCTCGTGCGCCGCCTCGCCTGTCGCGCTCTGGCGCACCGCGCACTCGCCCTCTCGCCGCCATCGCTGCGGGTCTGCCCCGACGACCTCTCTGGCCGGTCCAAGGGACAAAATGGCCGCGCGGTCAAGTCCCCTCTCCACTCACCCGTCATTCGTCTACGTCGCTCTCTTGATCCCACTCTCTCCCTCTCGCACAACCGAGCGCGGCCGAGCGCTCAAGCTCACCGTGTCCGCAATCGCAACCACGTCGTCGGCGTTCCGGCCACGCCCGAGCCCCACCTTCCAATCCCTCTTGCACCAAGCTCCACCATCACTGTGCACATGCCGTGCGCATGCTAACCCCTCCGATCGAGCCTCACCGTCGCCGGAGTATGAAGTGCCCCTCTTCGGTCGCCATCGCTGCCAAGGAGAGCTCATCACCGTTTCGCGCCGACCAAGCCACACCAAGCCTTGTCCTTCGCCGACGCTCGTCACCGCACCAAAGCAAGGTGAGAACACCCAACTGCCAGGTCTCTACCGCCCCGTAGCTCTCTCACCGTCACGGCCGAGCGCCATTAGCGCCTCCATGGCGCATACACGAGGCCAAGCTTCTCCGAAGCTCTACCGGCCAAACCATCACCCGTAGCGCCTTCCCTAGGGTTCACTGATCCTCACACACACGCCAATCGAGCCGGCGACCACCGAAAACGGACAAGCCGAGCCGCACCGCCACCGCCGTCCGCCATTGTTCACCGCCGACGAGCTACGGTCGTGCGCTAGCCAAACCATCACCACCATCGGGTTCGCCTCGTCGAGACGAACTCACCCATGCTACCCTCAGTGCCGATGACTCTCACCGGTCAACCCATCTCCCCTGTTTCGCGTCACTGACAGGTGGGCCCATTGACCCGGCCAGGTCCCGCACGTCAGCCACACTGGTCTATGGGCCGAGCCCATGAAGCTCAGGCCGGGGGAAATCAAATCATTTTCTTTTTCCTTTTATTTTCCAGAGATGCTTGTTTATTTTGTAGAGCATGTTTTATTGATCCAAATGAAGTGCTTTAAGTTTTGTTAATTTGTCCATGAGTAGAGCTATCTGATAAAAATAGGAAAGTATTTTTGGTTAACGTCTATTTTTATTTATTTCAGTTTATGTGAAATCTGTTAAATATATGTGTTGTTATGCTTTCTGGTCAGATAAAATTATGGTAAAATTTTTGTATGTTTTTTGTCATGTGTAGAAGCTTGGAAAAATATATGAGGATCTGTTTCTATAGAAAAAGTATTTGTTTGTAATTAAATGTCTTTTTAGCTGTTTTCTTAGAATATTTCTTGAGAAACATATATGAAGGAATAAAATGTGGAAAAATTTGTGCAGTCTCTGTGTATCTTAATGAAGCTAAAAAAATGCTAGGTATAGTCAGTGGTATGGAATGATGAGGACATCACTCCTTTGGATACACACAACGATCCTCCGCTGAGTTATCATGGTCCAATGACACGAGCTCGCGCGCGTCAACTAAATTTAGAGGTGAATTCGTTCCTATGTAACACTTTAAATGTTTTTGAGAATAGATTGCTACCTCATGATTATGTGTTGATTAGGAACCATGGAGAGGACCCAGAGATGTATAGAGGAAGGCTTGGAGGCATGGAGGACCAGCAAGGGCGCCTGATGCAAGTTGGAGACCAAAACCAAGTTGACTTCGAGTTAGTTTCAGAGTTCAGGAGCAGTCCGCACTAAACTGGTCACCCAGGTTGCGTACGGAATCCATTTTTGATGAACCAGATATCGTTGGAAAGCTCCTAAGCCAACGGGAATCGTGGAAACAATCCAGTGCACAGAATCTGTCCCGGTGCTGCGTCACCGTTTTTGGTCCGTTGGGCCGTGTATCGTCCGTGAGCCCATTAAAGGGGCGCGTCCATGGGGGTGACGACCCTTAGGGGCTATAAACAGTAGCCTTCACCTTGGTTAGGGTTTTGGGTTTTGCTTAGATTATTCTGTTCATAACAGTTTCGCCGTTTTATCGGTTCGTGAGACCCCAACTCGTGAGATTAATCATACATCTACAATTTGGTTGCATTCTTGTTCTTGCTCGTGTTCTTCGATTCACAGGCAAGGACTTCCTTCTTGGCATGGTCAACCGTGCAACGCCGGTTGATAACCAGAGGAGACGTGGTGCTGTGATTGCAGGGGTTCGGATCGTGTTGTTCGGAAGCCGGATCGACATGTGTCTCGTTTCCACCAAATCGAGAGTTATCAGAACCTTTCAGAAGATCGGGCACCCTTGTTGACATCATGGAAGAAAATGAAGTTGCAGTACAACTGTGCTTTTCTGAGTTTTTCTTAGAAAATTTATACTGAAAAGTATATGATATTGCTGTTCATGGAATTTTTTCGATAAATATGAAATGTTGTCTAGAATCTGGGAAAAATATGAAAATGAACGTTGCACCCTTTTTGGGCAGGGTTGTAGTTCAAAGGTTTAAATCTGGACAAAACTTTTAGAACTTGTGTAGAGTTATATATGCATGCTGTAGTAGTCATTTTTCTGCAGTAGTGTTGTTTTAGGTAGAAGAAGCCAGAAAACATATAGAATCTGCTGTTTGACACTTTTTAGGGGAAAAGTTAGTTTAAAGCACCTTTTTGGCAGTTTATTTAATATTTTTGTATCTGCTGTTCAGAATTTTATTTCTTGCTGAAATTTTTATAGTGAAGTCCAATGAGTACAAATTAGCTACTGCAATTTTTGTGGATTTTTCCGAGTAGAGAAAACAACACTTGCTGTGCAACCTAGGGTATTTGGGAATAATAAATAGGAAATAATTGAGTTAATTGTTTTGTGATTTCAATAAAATAAATGTTGGTGTTTCAAACCCCAGGGTCTACACCAACGAGTCAATTTGTGTGCGCGTGTTCCCTGATCCGGATGGTGATGCTAGAAGAATACAGGTGGTTTATCCTGGTTTGGGCAAGAGAAGGCCCTGCGTCCAGCGGGGGATTGTATTATCTTGCACCGAAGTGCTTGTATAGGGGCGAATACAAGCGTGAACGAGAGAGGACAGTGTGTATGGAGGGAGGAACTAACACCCAGGAGCTAACCCTAGAATCGAAGACTGATGGAGAGCTTGAGGACTCGGATGCTTGTGTACGTGAGTGTTGGAATCACACTAGCCCAACCTCCGCACTTGTGCAGTGGTGTAGCGAAGGTGACCAACTGTAGGAAACAGAGGCAAAGGTGCTGGAAAATAAATGCTGGAGATGTTTTACTATTTCCAAAAAATCATGCCCTTTACACTGTTCATCCCATGGTATTTATAGGGAATACCAAGGGACACCGGCCAAATTACAATAGGGTATAAGAAAGATTCCCTAGCACCTATAGAGAAAGGGCAGAATCGTACAAACACGGGCAGAGTGAAAACCCTAGTTTGCCTTCCACCTGTCCGGCGCCACCCGGTTCCCGCACACCTTCGCAGGAACGTAAGCGTCAACTTCTCGGCTTCGCCAGTCGCGAGGCCCGCGTTCACTCGCCACCCGTTGAGCTTGACATCTCCGGCGAAGGAGCAACAGAACGCGCGAGGGTCACTTTTTGTGTCCTTCACGCCCCTTGCCTGCAAGAAACACAAAGTTTGCAAGGGTCGAGCCAGTGTCCGAAGGTTAGGAAAACAATCTGAGGGACTCAACAAATGACGAGAAGAAAGTTTGCGAAGGCGCGTGGGTCGCGCGAAGGTCGTCTTTGAGTCAGCCTGCGTGGCGCCACTGCCGAGGGTCCCTTCCCCCAACAGTAGCCCCTCGATGCCTTGGATCCAAAGAATAATACTTAGGCCCAAGCAGCGCTCTTTGATGGGAAACGTAACTTGACCCTTGGCAACGACTCCCGCGGCTGCTTTTGGGCCGGGCGGTTGTTTTTTTGCTTGTACTGTTGAGGTCCATCTCGTTTTTTGCGTCGTGGATTTCGGGGGCCGCGCCGATTTTGTCAGGTGGGATGGCTTGTCTTCCGGCCTATAAATATGTGGGGTTGGTGGAGGGTTTGAAATTGTGCCATCCTTTTGCTCTAGCCAACCTGCTGCTGCGCGTTTCTTGTTGCGAAGGTTTGTTTTGTCTAGTTGCGAGGGTTGAGTGAGTGGTTTGTTTTTTCGAATGTTTTGATTTCGAGAGATGGCTTGGTCTAAGCAAACCGCTCGTGTTGCCTCTCCGTCTGCTGCGGATGAAGGAGTGACGTTTGAGTTTGGACTCAGCCGTGTTTGCAGTTCGGAATTGGTAGCTTATGTCAAACGAGGTTGGATCGAGGATGGAAAGGTGAGGACCAGTGCTGGGGAGACTGTGCCGAAGCCGGATGCTGATGAGGTTGTTGTGTTTGAGGAGTTCTTTTCAGCTGGTCTGCGTTTCCTGGTTGATTCCCTTGTGAATTCGGTTCTACAAAGGTTCAATTTGAAGTTTCATCAGCTCACACCATCATGCTTCATGAAGCTTTTAGTATATGTTTGGGCATGTCGTTCCCAGGGCGTTATCCCTCACGTCGAGGGTTTCGTCCGAACTCATCGTGTGCATATGCAGCCTCGCAAAATAGTGGGTGGCGAAGGTAACACCAACCTTGGCCAGTTTGCGGTGTACACTTTTTGCCATCGCGCTGGGGTGTTGCTGCTGGTGCAGGCTCAGAAGAACAAATGGACTAGTGAGTGGTAAGAGTTCTGGTTTTACTACAAGCTTAGTGGAGCAGCCGAGCTTTGCGGCGAGCTTCCGCCTCTTGGTGACGTGAGCGCCGAAGCTAAGATGAGCGCCGAGGCGCATGCCGCAGTTGACTGTCTGAGGGTGGTTGCGCGCTCTTAGTGTGCTCGCGACTTGGTCGAGGAGTATTGCTGTGCCAATGTGTGGCCTTTTAGCCGGAGACAAATCTGGTTTCCAGTTGAGGATGACCCAAAGTACGAAGGTAAAGGTTTGAAGAAACCGAAGTTGGAGTTGAACAGGGTTTGGGAGAGTGTCCTTAGGAAGTTTCCCAGACGTGAAGATGGTGTCGAAGCTATTTATAAGCGGGTTCAGCAGAGGGCAGAGGACCTCATTGGAAAGCTCTCTACGCTGGAGGTTAAGGCTATCCACAGCTCGGTGGGTAGCGGAGGTCGAGTTAACAGGCTCTTTCACATTCTTGAGATCCAGTATGCTGACTGGCCAGCACCTTCGAGCAAGGATGCACCGAAGAAGAGGAAGCGCGCTACCGCTGAGGAGAAGGGGGTTGTCTCGCGACCGAAGAGGGGTCGAGGTCGAGGCCGTGGCGGAGCCGGTGGCTGAGTGAAAACGCTTGCGACGAAGGTCGCTGTGGGTTCGGGCGCTGCCGGCACTTCATCCTCCTTGGCCATTGTTTCGTTGTCGAGTGGCCGAGGCCTTGCGAAGGTCGGAGGGCGGGTACCCCGCATCGGCGGGATTGGCGCTCTGATCAATGTTTTGGACGACGAAGATGTCTCCGACGATGATGAGAAAGAGGAGGAGAAGGAGGCTGAAAAAGAGGCCGACACTGAAGATGACTCATCTGATGATGTTAGCGACACTTCCAGTCGCGAAGGTGACTCCGATGATGAAGTGTCCATTGGTGATGACCGTGGGAAGGCGGTTGCCTCATCCAGTGCTGACGCTGCAGCTGCTCAAAATATCGATGAGATTATCCGGGACCTTGAGCCTGAGAGTCCCCCGCGAGGGTCAATTCCCGAGTTTGCGGGGGCGCATGTCTGGGTTGACGGGTTCGAGGTGGCCGCTGACCTTGAATCGGAACGAAATCCTGGGAAGAGACCGTATGGCGAAGCCAGCCGATCAAGTCTTCCTTATTTTGCTAAGAAGATCAGGTCTCGGATCCGGCGACGGAGCTTTTCACTAGTCCGGACCTTCGGGAGTGCCACCTGCAATGTGCTCCGGAGGAAAGGCATTTTCTTGGTTGGGTGTTTGGTCGGATTTGTGTGCCGGAGGCGGAGCTTCGACTGGCCAACGAGCCTTTGGACGACCTTCATGATGACATTGATGTCAAGGTGGCTGAACTAATGCTCCTTAACCATTCGGCTCGCCGGAGGGCGAGTTACAATCTTAATTATCTGAATGACCGGCTGGCCGAGTTTGAGAAGGATAATAAGGACCTTCGGAAGAGTTTGGGAAATAAAGAGATTGAGCTTAAAGCTGCTATGGAGAAGGTAACTAAATATCGGGAGGAGGCGCAAGATGTTGCAAATAGTAACGCCAAACTCCTGTCAGCTTGCCGTCAGAAGGATAAAGATTTGTTAATTGCGAACAGTCACATAAGTGAACTGTCCTCTGAGTTGCCTTCTCAATCCGAGGCGTGGCAGAAGAGCATGGGAAAGATTAAGGATAAAGTTGACACCTGCTTGACTGAAGCCGGCGGCTCTGCTAGGGAACCGCTACCTGCTGTTAATGCTGAGGCGTTCGAGGGTTGGCTTAATAATGAGCTGGATGTTTTCAGCTCATTGGTTGATAACGCAACCGACTTTGGTTGCTACGTCGGAGCTTTGGCCATGGCCGGTACCCTTCGCCAAGCTGATTGCGAGCACCTTCGGAAGGTCAGCAAACCGAACCACGTTTTCCCAACAGTTGACGAGGTGCGTCAAATGAAGATTGATGATGCGGAGGTTCGGAATTGCACGATGCGCTTGCTCCGCAGATTTTGGATCAACGGTGGCGGTCGCGCCCTTGCCTTCGAAGAGGCGGTCGAAGCGACTCGTCAGGTAATGATTGTATGAGGTGTCAATTTCTTGTTTTGATTCATGGATGAACATGTTGGTATTAAATTCAGTGTCCTTTTTGCAGGCTCGAAAAGATGCTCTGCCCTCGCCAACTGCGACGGATGACGCTGCCGGTTGTTCTCAGTCTGCACTCAGGCGCAGTTCCGCGGAGGTTCCGCCGGTTGAGACAATTCCTTCGGCCGAAGAAGCTCCTGTCACTAAGGAGGCTGAAGTTGAAGAAACAGCTGGGGTCGAAGCGTCTGCTATTGACCAAACAGCAGCGGGTGCTGCTGCAACTAGCGAGACTGATGATGCAGCTGGCGAGGTTGGAGCGGAGGGGCATGAAACCGAGCAGGTGTGAGAATTGGGGGTGGTTTTTTGAGGGGTTCATCTTGTAATATTTTGTGAGGGGAAGTTGCTGACGTAAAATACTGTTATTTTGTTTGGTTATTTGACAATGCAGGTTCCTGATGGAACCGTACTTGAGGTTTATGACGTGATGCCTCTCATGTTAAATTATCAGGATATTTCTATTACTGGTGAGTCGTGGGCTCGGGCGAAGCTCAGGCACCCTTCGCTGTCTTTCGAACGTTTTTGGTGGTCTAAAGTGCGAAGATATGATTTGAAGAATAGTCGATCAAGCCGATTTTGGCGTAACGCGGATTATACGGATCGGCAAGCTGCGCGGTTTTTGTTTGGTTCTTCTTCTTCTTCGCTGCCAGTTGTTGAAGATGACATCGATGAGAGCACGGCCCTGGACTACTTGTTTGGGCGAAGCAATCTTGATCTTGGTCCGGACGGTTCACTTGTGATTCCGAAAGAGGAGCCTTCGGAAGTTAGTGATATAGGTCGGAGATATATGTATAGGGCGAGGGTTTTGTCCAGTGAACTGCCCATTGTTCCTGCGGCTCCTTTGTTGTGGGGACCCATAGTTCTGGTGGAAATAGGATTTGAGGAGGGTAACGAGGGTTTTGAGGATTTAATGATGATTGAGAATGATGATGGTTCCTTATAATTTTATACTTTCTATTGAGAGTGTACCATACTGTGTTTGATTTGTACATAAGTGGAAAAATTGTAAGATTGTTCTTTGCAGATGCGATTCATTTTTGTAAATTGAGAAAGAAAGATATTTGACCCTCGCTGTCAATTGGCTAGGCTCGTTTTTCGTTTGTGTATGATAATTGTTTGTGTAAGCTGTTTGGGAAAGCGGCGACGTTCCCTTTTTCTTTTTAGCGATGCTTGATTTCCGCTCAAGTAAGATGTTTAGGAAAACAGCGATGCTCCCATTTATTTTTAGCGAGGCTCGCTTTTCGTTTAAGAGGGATGTTTGGTAAAAACAACGACGCCCCCTTTTATTTTTAGCGAGGCTCGCTTTCCATTTTAAGAGAGATGTTTGGTAAAACAGCGACGCCCCCTTTTATTTTTAGCGAGGCTCGCTTTCCATTTTAAGAGAGATGTTTGGTAAAATAGCGACGCCCCCTTTTATTTTTAGCGAGGCTCGTTTTTTGTTTTAAGAGAGATGTTTGGTAAAACAACGACGCCCCCTTTTATTTTTAGCGAGGCTCGCTTTCCGTTTTAAGAGAGATGTTTGGTAAAACAGCGACACCCCCTTTCCTTTTTAGCGAGGCTCGCTTTTCGTTTTAAGAGAGATATTTGGTAAAACAACGACGCCCCCTTTTATTTTTAGGTAGGAATGGTGGAGAAAAGGTCACGATTGTGCTATTACGATCCCCTCATTGTGAAAAGTGGAAGTAAGGTTTGCCTTTCGAGCCCCTGGCGTGTCTTGCGAGGGTGCTCGACTTTTTTGGTCTTCGCGCCTCCCCATATCTTAGGTGGAGGTGAAGTTTGCTTTGCAAGCCCCTAGCATTTTTTTGAGGGTTCTTGCATTTTTTGACTTCGCGCCTCCACTTGTTTTAGGTGGAGGTGAAGTTTGCTTTACAAGCCCCTGGCGTTTTTGCGAGGGTTCTTGCATTTTTTTGACTTCGCGCCTCCCCTTGTTTTAGGTGGAGGTGAAGTTTGCTTTTTCCAAGTTTGCTTCGAAAAAGTTTGTTTTTCGAAGCAATCTCCGGGGGTTTTCATCGATTATAAGCGCTCTTGATGAAGAATTGCCTTTCGATGTTTATGGAGTAAAAGAACAATTTGGAGTTTTGTTTTTTGGGGGTTGTTGCTTATATTAAGGATTTGGATGCTGCCTCGTTAAAAAACCTTATGCCCCTTCGCAAGGAAAAAGATTGCAGCTCCTTTGTTTTTGTTACAATCATGGAACTGAAAAAGGTGAAGAGTAAGAAAAAGCAAATTACATGTTGCGAGAGCTCGCTAAGACTCTGCTATGGATAGTATTTGCGAAGGTCGTCCACATTCCAGGTGTGAGGCAAGCGGTTTCCTTCGCTATCAGAAAGATGATAGGACCCAGGACGATTGCATTCTACTATCAGGTATGGTCCCGTCCATTTTGGTTGAAATTTTCCCGCCATGCTGGCGTTTTGCTTCCGAATAAGGACGAGGTCACCCTTCTTCAAGTCTTTGATTCTCACCTTTTTGTCTCTCCATTTTTTGGTTTCTTCCTGATACTTGCGAAGGTTGTGCACTGTGTTGCATCTTGTTTCCTCGAGCAAATCTTTATCAAGCAGCTGGTTTTGTTCATCTGATTCGAGGGTTGTTCTGAGGGAGCCATGCTTTAATTCTTCTGGTAACACGGCTTATTCTCCAAATAGAAGCCTAAAAGGTGTGAAATTGGTAGCTCTGCATTCCGAAGTGTTATGAGACCAAGTGACTACGGATAGCTCTTCCGCCCACTTTCCCTTGGGCCTGCCTTGTAGTTTCTTGGATATGGCTTGAAAAATTGTTGCGTTAGCTCTTTCAATGAGGCCATTGGATTGGAGGTGTCGGACTGAGGCGAAGCACAAGATTGTTCCAATTTGAGCGCAGAATTCCTTGAAGACCTCACTATCGAACTGAGTGCTGTTGTCGACGGTTAAGTTTTTGGGGACTCCGAATCGACAAACTATTTGCTGCCAAAAAAACCTTTTCACGGCTGGCGAGGTGATGGAGACCAACGGTCTAGTTTCAATCCACTTCGTGAAGTATTCCACTTCTACCACTGCGTAGCGAAGGTTTCCTGGAGCTGTTGGTAGTGGACTGACAAGATCCATTGGCCACCTTTGCAAAGGCCACGTTGGGCATATCAAAGTTGTTGGGGCTCCTAGAGCGTTTTGTGTTTTGGCCGTTAGTTGACAACCCTCGCAATGTTTGACAATATCTTCTCCTTCTCGTAATGCTGTTGGCCAATAGAAGCCTTGACGGAAAGATTTACCAACTAGCGCCCTAGGGCCGTTGTGGGAGCCGCAGATGCCTTCGTGAATGAGTTTGAGTATATCCTTTCCTTGTTCCTGAGACACGCATTTCAGCCAAGGGGAGGTCACCGAGGCTTTGAACAAGGTGTTGTCGATTATCTTATACCCTCGAGTTCTTTGTCTGGCCTGTTTTCTTCTTCTTTTGAATCAGACTCGTGCAAACCGTTTATATAGGCCATGATTGGAGCTCTCCAATCTTCGCTCTGAATTGCATTGATCAGCTTTGCTGTTTTTTCTGGGGCTTCGATTGCTGATTGTATTACTACTTCATAGCAAACGTCTTAGGGAAACTGTAATTGTTGTGCTACTGCCTTGGCCAGATTGTCCACCTCATTGTTCTCAGACCTCGGTATTGCCTTTACTGTTATGCCAAGGAAAAAAGATTCTAACCTTCGAAGATACTGTAGGTACTTTTGTAGCTCTAAATCTTTTGCCTTGTAGTTTTTCTCAATGTGCCCCGCTATGACTTGTGAGTCTGTGTTGATGACTGCCCTTCGAACTGATAATGCTCGAAGTCTTGAAAGCGCTAGTAATACGGCTTCGTATTCAGCGGAATTGTTTGTGCACTTGAAATCGAGTCTCTTTGCATACCGAAGCTTCGACTCAGATGGCGAGACTAGGATAGCCAAGGCTCCTGCTCCAGCTGCTCCCCAAGCTCCGTCGACATACACTGTCCAAAACGGATCTGTTTGGGCTCCATCGCTGCGAGGGTCTGGGGTTCATTCGGCTATGAAATATGCTAGTGCCTGCGATTTGATCGCTGTTCTTCCCACGAAGGTTATGGCGTAGCTATTCAGTTCAACTGCCCATTTTGCTATTCTGCCGACTGCCTCATTGTTCTTGAAAATGTTGTCGAGGGGGTATGCTGAAGGTACTTGGATTTCGTGTGTCTGGAAATAGTGTTTTAGCTTTGTTGATGCCATGACCACGGCGTATGCTATCTTCTCGAGCTCTGAGTTGTTTCGTTTGGGACCCTCGAGGGTTTCCGACACATAGTAGATCGGGGCCTGCCTGGTTTTGCTGTTTTCGTGCAATTCTTCGATCAGTACTGCGCCGGCTGCATGAGGCGAGGCTGTGACATACAGCAGTAGCAGGTCCCCTTTGCTCGGGCTGGTTAATATGGTCAAGTTGGTGAGATACTTTTTCAGATCCTCGAAGGCTTTCTGCTGCCGAGGTCCCTAATTGAATGGGGTTGTGCTTCTCAATGTTTCGAAGAAAGGTAACCCTCACTCAGCTGATCTGGAGATGAATCTGTTGAGTGCTGCTAAGCGGCCTGACAAACGCTGAGCTGCTTTTTTGGTTGTCGGGGGTTCCATATTAATGATGGCGTCAATTTTCTCAGGGTTGGCTTCAATTCCCCTTGCTGAGACGATGCAACCTAGCAGTTTTCCTTCGCTTACCCCGAAAACACATTTTTTGGGGTTTAGTTTTAATCCGGCTGACCGAAGGTTGTTGAACACTCTTGCCAAATCTGAAATGTGGTTTTCTTTTTGTTCGCTTTGAACAATCAAATCATCGACGTAGGCAGAGATGGCGTGTTCATCTTTGAAGACTTCGGAAGTCATACGTGCGAAGGTAGATCCTGCGTTTCTCAAGCCTTCTGCCATTCTTCGAAAGCAAAAGGTGCCCGAAGGTGTGATGAAGCTTGTTTTTTCCTCATCTTCTTCATTCATCCAGATTTGATGGTACCCCGAGAAACAGTCGAGGAGAGAAAGCATTTGGCAACCGGCTGCTCTGTCAACTAGGGTGCTTATGTTTGGTAGGGGGAAGTCATCCTTCGGGCAAGCTTTGTTCAAACATGTGAAATCTACGCACAATCTCCATTTGTTGTTCTTTTTCTGGACTAGGACCACATTTGAGAGCCATGTTGGGTTTTTGACTGGGCGGATAACCCCCGCATCCAAGAGTCTTTTTACTTCTGCGCTTGCTGCCTCTTTCCTTTCTTCAGACATTTTGCGAAGCTTTTGCTTAACTGGGCGATAACCTTGCTTTATGTTTAAGCTATGCTCGATCAAAGTTCTGTTTACTCCCTTGAGGTCCTCCGCAGACCAAGCGAAGGTGTCGGAGTTTTCCTTGAGGAAACGGATGAGGTTGTTTTCTGACTGGGGGTCTAAGTTGGCTGAGATGAATACCTTTCTTTCGGAGTTGCCCTCAAAGAGTTGGACTTGTTTGGTTTCCTCTTTGGGTGATGCTCTTCTTTGGTCACTGATTACTTCACCTTCGCTGTGGGGCTTTGATATTTGATGGTTTGTTAAATTGTGTACATTACGTTGCCCAGGTGCTACTGTTCCTTCAGCGGCTCTTGCAACGTCTTGATCTCCGTATACTGCAACGACCCCCTTTGGAGCAGGAAGCTTCATGCAAAGGTATGCAAGATGGATGACTGCGTTGAATGCATTGGTGACCCCTCGGCCAAATATTGCATTGTAAGGATAAAACATGTCAACCACATCGAAGGTTATGTGCTCTGTTCTGCAGTTCACCTGGTCTCCGAAAGTTACGGGCAAAGATATTTTCCCAATAGCTCTTACTTGTTGACCGCCGAAACCGTATAGGGGGTTGCCAACGGGTTGCAAGAGGTTTCTTTCAAGCTTCATGCTGTCGAAGGTTGTGGCAAACAGAATGTCTGCGTAGCTTCCAGTGTCGACCAAGATTTTGGTGACTGTCCACCCTGCTAGATTGGTTTCGATCACCATAGCGTCAGTGTGAGGGTAATCCCTTAACTTCATGTCGCAGGAATCGAAGGTTATTGGGATATGGGACCATCGTCCAAATTTGTGCGGTCCTTCGATGGCTACGTGGTGTACTCTTCTAGCATGCTCTTTCCTTTGCCTTGTGTTACCATGATCTTCGTTGGAGCCCCCGGTGATGGCAAGTATTACCCCGAAGGTTGATGTTGGGTTGTTGATGGTTGTCTGGGTTTGGGTTTCGGATTTGACAGGTTGGGGGCTGGTAGTGCTGGTATTGGTGGTGGTGGTGGTGGTAAAGCGTTGCTCGCTTGTTGGTTGATTTGGGTTTGAGGGGTTGTAGGGTATGTGACGGTGTATGGTGTGTTTTGTCGTTGAGGGATGGAGGTTGGTTGATATGAGGTGTGGTTGTAGTGTGGGTGATGAGCGTAGAATGGTTGATGCGAGAGTAAGCCGTAGTTTATTGGGGTGTACTGGTATGGAGGATGAGTTGGGTTGTAGTTTGGCTTTCTGGTGTGATTGATTGTTCGGTTTTCTGCCGATGTGGCTCTTTTGGATTCCTGGTACTCTTTTCCCTTGGCGAAGCACTCACATTGTTTGGTGGTGTGCCCTTTTCCTGGACCACAAAAATGACAATACATTTTTGCGGGATCTTTCTGTTGGTTTCTTTGGTCAGGCGGAGGTGGATAACCTTGCGGATTTTGGTTGCCCGAAGGCTGAGTGCCCCTTCTCTGATCTTCGAGTGGATTTGCCTTGTTGATTGCGCCAATGTTACTTTGATCTTGGCGAGGGTTGTTTTCTCTCGCTTGGGGCCTCAACTGTGGTTTCTGCTGTGACCTTCAGGCGTTGGACTTTGTCCTGAAGTCCATGTCCGCTCTACAGTATCTCTCCATTGTCTCATGTAGTTCTTCAATTGTGTTTGCTGGCTTCCTGGCAAACTTCGAGGAGCAGGGTCCTAGGCGCAGACTGCTTATGGCTGCGAGGATTATGGCTTCATCAGATATCCCAGAAGTTCTTGCTCTGATTGGATGAACCTTCGATAGTAATCTTGCAGTGGTTCACGCTCTTCTTGTTTGCAGTTGAATAGGTCAATAGGATTTGATGGGGCTGCTGTGATACCCTTGAAGTTTGTGCAGAGCCTGTCTCTGAGGTTGGCCCAGGAATCCACAGTTCCGGGGCGGAGGTTGTTGTACTAAGTCTGGGCGATGTCGCGAAGTATAATTACAAAGGACTTCGCCATTGTTGATTCGTCTCCCCCTGCTGCGGCCACTGCCGCTTCATAGCTCATTATGAATTGGCGAGGGTTAGTGAGTCCGTCATAACGGGCAGATTTTGTGGATTGTAGCATGGTGGCCAGGGTTGGGTTTGCAGTATCTAGGAGAGTGGTGATCTTGGGTCGTAGGGCATCTGATGTTGTTGAGCCCTTCGCTGGATGCGAAGGTTTGGCTCTCGCTCTTCTGGGTAAAGTTGGCAAAAATTTGGTGGTGGTGGGGTGGTGGTGGTGGCTGACGGGCGTTGCCCTGACCCAACTCCTCATTCCCCTCTTGAAGTGGTGACATTTCTCTATCATTCCAACCCTCGGCTTCGGCCTCAGCTGCCGTGAGGGCTCCTCCATTCGGCGAAGTTGTTCCCTTGCTTCATCCGCCTTTTGCCTGATGGCGCGCAGCCAGTTATTCCTTTCAAGCTGGTCTAGGCGCCTTTTCTTTTCCTGCAATTCGGCTTGAAGCCAGTCCAAGGCCTCGAGGCCCAACTCTTCTTCATCTCCTCTTCCACCTTCTCCGGAGGTGTGCGGGTGTGGCTATGATACTAGTCGAGTGTGAGGACCCGGGACCTCTGTCCCTGGAGTAACTTCTTTTCTTCCCGAGGGTTCCACATTTTCTTCCACGGGTTGAATCGTCACCGTGGCCTCTCTGGTTGTGCGATGGTCTCTGGTTGAGGATGCTCTTCTGTTTCCGGCCATCACGAACTCCGCGTCCCCACGGTCGGTGCCAAACTGTTGGAATCACACTAGCCCAACCTCCGCACTTGTGCAGTGGTGTAGCGAAGGTGACCAACTGTCAGAAACAAAGGCGAAGGTGCTGGAAAATAAATGCTGGAGATGTTTTACTATTTCCAAAAAATCATGCCCTTTACACTGTTCATCCCATGGTATTTATAGGGAATACCAAGGGACACCGGCCAAATTACAATAGGGTACAGGAAAGATTCCCTAGCACCGTATAGAGAAGGGCAGAATCGTACAAACACGGGCAGAGTGAAAACCCTAGTTCGCCTTCCACCTGTCCGCCGCCACCCGGTTCCCGCACACCTTCGCAGGAACGTAAGGGTCAACTTATCGGCTTCGCCAGTCGCGAGGCCCGTGTTCGCTCGCCACCCATTGAGCTTGACATCTCCAGCGAAGGAGCAACAGAATGCGCGAGGGTCACATTTTGTGTCCTTCACGCCCCTTGCCTGCAAGAAACACAAAGTTTGCAGGGGTCGAGCCAGTGTCCGAAGGTTAGGAAAACAATCCAAGGGACTCAACAAATGACGAGAAGAAAGTTTGCGAAGGCGCGTGGGTCGTGCGAAGGTCGTCTTTCAGTCAGCCTGCGTGGCGCCACTGCCGAGGGTCCCTTCACCCAACAGTGACTGTCGCCTGCCCTAACCTAATCCCCGGTGTTGACACTTCTTAAAGCAATTGCTTATAATAAACTGATTCTAGCAAAAGCCTTCAGAAATGTACAGGACACTCCTAGCATCACTTAATGTCAAGTTGTCATCCCCAACATGAGGCTCGAAATGTAAATTATATGTGACACTAGCTTAAAAGATACAAACAAATATTTATCCGCAAGCGCACAGATCAATATACCTGTTGTAGCAGCATTTCACCCAGGTTATCTAGGTATCGTTATTTATGTTTTACCGAAGATAGTAACGAAGCTGGGAACTAGTAATGATTCAAAGGTAGCAGAGATTATTATTCATCATTCATTCATTCACTACTCACATGTCTAGGCAGGGGTAAGACAAGGTAAAGATAAATAATAATGATAGTGATAAAAACGGGAATTCTAGAGATAGAGCGAACTACATGAATCAAGCAGAGAATCAGGAGATTAATTAAGAGATTCGAATCCTAAGTTACTTCATATTTACTAAGCCTGGTGATTACTCTAGTTAATATACAATCATTTATAGCTAGTTAATCTATCATCCATGATCAAGGGACATTACTAAATTAGAATAAAAATAGAGTAATGAATTCTAACTTGCAACCGCGTCCTACTAAGATCTACACTCGGAGGGAGGACTATAAAGGACTCAACAGGACTGTCACTCCTGCGATCTACCTCTCGACCCGGAGCATAGGATGTATTCGCAGGTAAACTTAGCCTAAACACCATGTTTACACCAGTTTGACCACTTAACTCTATCCGGAATAAAGCTAAGTACTTTACGAACATGATCATAAACTCTATCATAATCAGATCTATATTAAATATACAACTAGAATAATCTCCAAAACTGAATAAACTGAAATATATTAAAGTAGAATAAAGTCAAATAAAGATACAAATTACCCAGTCTTCGACAATAATTCGGAGACTCAGACGAAGCTCCTAGCCGGATATGCCGACGAAGTCGCCTGCCTCTACTTGAATCTAACTAGACTAAACTCTAATCTTGATGTAGAGCTCTAACTCCCTCTCTCTAGAAACCCTAATTTCTGTCTTGTCTTCTGATCTTGATCTGACTATTCTCTGGAGAGGGGTCAGGGGTCTGGTTATATAGCCCTGGGCGAGGAATCATGATTGTTGGATCAAACCGACTTGAGGTACGACCGAGATGCATCCTAGAGGTCGGTGGAAGTAGCTTGCAGAAGACGGAGGCGTGGCGGCTCTATGGCCGACCGACCGGGGGGCCCTGTGGGACCAGTCGGTCTCACAGGTAAGCCTCCTGTGGTGCCCCGTCTCATGGTGTCTTGTGGTGTCTTCTGGAGTCTTCTATAAATATCCCGACGTGGCGGTGAAGAAATCTGCGTCGGGTTCCTTCTTGGGGAAGCAATGTGGTTGGTTTTCCTGTTTAATCCCTGGAAAATGTAGAATCACCAAAACTCATGGAATTTGTTAGTTTAAACCTCCTATTTCTAAGTTGGCAATCCTTTTTGACATCTATTCAAGTATTGTTGACAGTAAATAATGATATTTAATAGATGTCAACAAACTCCCCCTAGCTAAACTTTTGCTAGTCCCTTAGCAAACATCGAGTTCTGAGAGTAAAATACAAGCCATCAACTGAAAACTTTCTTAAAAAGAGTTTGGAAGAATTTTCACATGTTTCTTTTTGCCAATCTTTACCTTAGTTCAGAATAATTGAAAGTTAGAAGCAATCAAGTCAAGCACTATGTCTCAAATTCCTCATTTCAACTTTACTCCGGAGTTTTGCATGACTTTCATAATAAAAACTCAGAGATCCTCTGTATGACATTTTTCAAATTGCATATATATATATTTTAAGTTTAAAAAGCATACCTTACTAAGTCGAAGTTCAGAGCTTAGGGAGAGAAATGTCATACTCTTAGATCAAGTATTTGAAACTTTTTGAAATTGTCAACTCTTACTGGCATATTGTAGTTGGAGGAACCATGGGCTATCATTCTTTTCCTTTTCATATTTTGTCATACATTTTTCTTTTCTGAGGTAGTCGGACATTTGTCCCTTTTTCTTTCCTCCTTATCATATTTTTGCATAGCCCATGCCTCTAACACAAATACTACTTCGGAAGAGTGAATCTTTTATATTTATAGAAGCTTGATCTTTAGAGCATGATAAACCTCTCTACCATAGCTAAAAACTTAAAAACAGAGCAAGTAGTCTCAAAGTATGAATCATTTATTATCAGGCTTTAGTTATTATGTCATACAGGTTCTCATCATATGTTTGAAGTTTTCAAAATTAAAATTTCGGAGATTCATTGAAACTAAGAACAAGATAAGTAGTAGCTTAGACTTTTTCATCTCTAATTCTCAACTATCCGAATTTTGGTTAAGATCATAAGATATTGACATTTTCTGAAAATTTGAAAGGTATTATTCTACAGTTGAGGCCATGAAAAGCAGTTCTTTCTTCTTTTTATATTCTACTTCAAATTATTTTATTCAAAATACTAAACAAAAACTAACTAGTAGTACTAAATATAAGCAAACAGAGTGGTACAACATACTTACCTCGGGAATAGGGGGTCCTCCCCCAAGCTAGTTTCACTCGTACGGTGGTGGTGGCTGAGGTGGATTGATTCCTGTGGCGGAACCACCCTGATTATAAGAGCTCAAGTATTATTTTAGCCAAATCCGTCTGACTTCGACTCATACTTGAACCCATATAACCCCGGTAGTCCGGAAATCTTGAAGGATTTCTTGCACCATTCATCATAAAGGATCGCACCGTTCAAGGATTACATTCGTAAAGATACATCATAGCTAAAACGAAACCGAATTTAAAATATCAGAGTGCGAATTTAAAACGGAGTTATTACAAACTGAATTTTGAAAGAGCGGAAGCTTGAATAAGTTTGAAACACGACCACAACACATGAGGTCCAAATAAAACATTGTTTGCTAAACTAACTCACACCACTCACTCTTCCCTTTTTAGATAATGTGCCACTAGAAGTCTCAGACTAGCAAAAGAAAAAGGGAAGCTTCTGGACGATCCTGCCCTGGGCCTACTCCTCATCACCTTCCACTGGGTAGAGGCAGTGCTTACAATAGCCAAAGTAGACCTGGCCATCTGCAACAAACGGGATAAACCCTGAGTACGGGAATGTACTCAGCTAGACTTACCCGTCCAACTGAAAATGCTTACAATAGCCAAAGTAGACCTGGCCATCTGCAACAAACGGGATAAACCCTGAGTACGGGAATGTACTCAGCTAGACTTACCCGTCCAACTGAAAATAAAGACTCCAAGGGTATGCAAGGCTTTTGAGGTGGAGCTGGGATCTTTAGTTGCGAAAAGCTTAATTTTAGATAAGAGGTAATTAATGATAATGATGAGCTGTCATTTTTAGACCTATTCCTTAATTCTAGGTTTTTCACCTGTCCTAGAGCACTCACTTGAATCTACCAATCAATAATATAACCATATCCAGTTGACTTATCCACATTTTAGTTGAACCTTTAATCATTACATGGAGTTGTATCGTGGTGAAGCTCGCCATAGTTTCCCACTAACCGGGGGAGACGGCGACTCGAATCGAATTCTAAACCAGCTGGTGAAAGACCTTAATACCAGCCCACATTTTCCCCGTCGGGTCCATGCATTGGGCAACCGCTCGATGCTTGTTCGTGGTGGTAATCGTCGCGGCTCACAGCACGGACCGCCCAATTGGAACCTGGCGATGGCCTCACGCGGTAGATCGCAATTTCCATACTAGAGGGCACGACACGGGTTGAGACTGGCCCGAATAGCTTCTAACCGGCTTTGGGGTCGATGATTACGGCACCGACATATCCCTAAGTAAAAGGGCGCGTTCAAAAATGAACGAGAGCCAACATCGATACAAACCTACACGATCCAACAGATGGACTGCCCCAAGTTTCCAAACTTGTGCCTTGCCTTCCAGTTGACCGTATTTCACTATAACTCAGGTTCTTTCCACGATAGCAAATATAGCCAACCGTGATCCGGTAACTACCCATCAGGGTATTACGGAAACATCCTCAACTACTACTTTTATTAAGCAGGCTAAGCAATTCTACATTTATAAGTAAGTAACAGGATAACAAGGCGGGTAATAATCAATAATGAAGAAACAATAATGCAGCAAGTAGGATTCAATCAACTCCTAACCTAATGCATCACAATATAAAAGGACTCAAGTAATTTTAATTGCAAAAGATAGGAGGCTTAATATGCTCCGGGGCTTGCCTTGGGTGAAGACCGAGGCCTCGTGGGAGGGGCACTCGGGCAAGTTAGCGTCGCAGGCGGGGTCGGCTTCCTCGGCTTGCTGGAGCTCCGAGATCTGCTGCTCGGCGTTTATCTCTGGCTCCTGGTCGGGCTCCGGAGGGGTCGATCCTATTGCATGCGACGATTAATAACTAATTACAATGCGGGTGCAAGATGTGTGGTATGAAAAGAGCATTTCTTGCAAACTAACAAACCCAACTTGTTGAACCACTTTTGACATTGAGGTAAATACTTATTTAATTCATAAAACAAAATCCATTTATTCACCTTTTTCTTATTTAATAATTCAAAAGAAACTTAGGTTTGAACTGCAAGTGCACTTTTCTGAACTCCGAAAAATCCACGAAAATTTCACAAGGCAAACAACAGTTGCTGAACTCCACTGAACAAATTTCAGTCAAAAATAAAATACAGAACTGCAGATATAAAAATGACAAGCAAACTGCCCAAAAAGGTGCTTTGAACTAGCTCCTCATTCAAAAAGTGTCAAACAGTAGATTTCATAATTTTCCTGGCTTCTTCTACTCATACACATCCTACTGTAGAGAACTTGTGGCCAGAGCATAAACATACAAGCCTACACAAAATAAACAAATCTATCCCAATTTAAACCATTTGAACTACAACCCTACTGGAAAAGGGTGATAAACTCAACTTCATATTTTTCCTAGATTCTACTTCACATTTTATGCTTATCAAGAAAGTTCCATGGACAGAAACATTATACTATTTCTTACATGAATTTCCAAAGGAAAACACAGAAAAGCACATTTGTAAAGCATCTCCAGATTTCTTCACATAACAGATCATGCTTACATTTTTCTTAGCTTGAACATCATGAACAGAGACTACACAAATTTTCCCAGATTTTATTTTGACATATAAAACACCTTAACACTATTTCCAAGAAATCAGCTAAACAAGACTTTAAACCATAACAGAAACTTTTTCCACATAAACAGTGCATCATATATTTTTCACAGGTGTAAAACATGATAATAAACTCTACACAAAATTTTCCAAGAATTATCTCAACCAGAAAACATATATAACCATTTATCTAAACAAAAGCTCATAAACTGAATTAAATAAAAATAGTAATAAAAACTTCTACCAAAATACTTTCATATTTTTCCATGATAGATCTACTCATAAGCAAGCTAGCAAAACTGAAAGTACTCCATTTGGATTTGTAAAACGTGCTACACAAAAATAACAAGCATCTTTGGAAAATAAAAGTAAAAAGGAAAACATTTTGAATTCATCCCGACCACTGTGTGAACCCGGTCCATAGACCAGTGAGGGGCTGACGTGCGGGGTCCATGGGTCAACGGGACCCACCCGTCAGAGAGAGGAAAACAGGGGAGAGGGTTGACCGGCGAAGGCTCGTCGGCGGTGAGGTCGCCGGCGGTGTGGTTAGGCTAGATCGATCATCTCGACGAGGCGCATCCAATGGTGGGGTTGGTTCGGCCAGCGCATGGCCGGAGCATACCGGCGACGAGCGGCGACTCACGGCTTTGCCGTTTCCGACGGTGGCTGGAGAAATTGGGGGAGGCAAAAGCTTGTGTGAACCCTAAGGAGCAAAGCTACGGGGTTGGTTTGGCTCGGATGGCTCCAGAGGAGCTTGGCCACATGAGAGGTCCGCGGCGGCGGCCATGGCGTTCGGCCGGAGAGAAGCGGGAGGTAGGAGACGGTAGCGTTGAGACTGGGTCGTGTTCTCACCTTGCCTTGGCTTGGTGAAGCTCGAGGAGGAAGAAGAGGTTCGGCGGAGGCTTGGTGGATGAAGAACGGGAACTTGCCCTCCTTCGGCGGCGACGGCGACCGAAAGGGGAACTTCGCGTTTCGGCAACGGTGGAGCTTGGCCGGGGGAGTGAGCGCGCGCACGACGTGTGCACGGTGATGGCGGAGCGGTGTACGGAGGGAATCGAAGGGAGGTGCTCCGACGAGGTCAGAACGGAGAGGGGGTTTCGGCGGTGGCGTGCGGTGGCCAGAGCGAGCGGAGCGCTCGTCTTGCTCGGTGGCGCGGGGAGGGAGTGCGAGGGGAGTGTGAGTGCGTTGTGCAGTGAGTGAGAGCGAGCGAGAGGGTGCTCGGGTCTTTAGCTCGGCCGGCGGGCGACCGTGGTCATTGCGGGGCCGGCGACGGGACGTTGCGGCAGCGCGGCGCGGTCGGCGAGGCGGCACGACAGGCAAGGCCGCACGGGAGTGGGCGAGCGAGATCATGGCGTGATCGCGGAGGAGAAGATCGCGCGGCGATAGGCGGAGGTGGATTTGCGGCAGAGGCGTGCCGCCACGCGGCACTCCGGCCGGCGTACGGCGCGGCGCGGTCGGGGCGACCGGCGCGCGGCGTGCGGCGGGCGCGCGCGCGGGCGCGTGCAGGCGAGCGTGCGGGCTGGGCCGAAAAGGCCAAACGGGCCGAAAGTGGGGGCGCGGAAGAAATTCGTTTTTCTTTTTCTTTTTCCAAAAAACTTTTCAAACTTTGACCACTCAAAAAACACTTTCAAAACCTCCAAACTAAGTTTTGACCCAAATGTAAAAGTTGCTCGAAATAATTTTCTCTACAACTTTCATATAGGACACTTTTCCTGAAAACCATTTTTAAATCCTTCACATAAATAAAGCCAATTTTGAAATATAAACCATTTTGTTTGACTTATTTTTATATAACAAACTATTTTGAACTAGGTCAAAACTCCAACATGAAAGGCACTCTATTCGATGTTCTCTATTTATAAAACTCTTTGCCAAATCAGAAATCCACTTAGATCATCAAGTCCAATAGAAATCCAAATCCAAATAAATAAACAAAAGACAAAAGCACTCTCATGCACATGAAATGATGCAATGCATTGCTTATGCTTTCTTAGTATCTAATTGCAGTGCCTAATGAAGTGCTTGACACTAGGGTGTCACAATTCCCATCTGCCCAAAGAGGTAGTAGAAATTCTCGTTCGTCTGGGCGCCTTGATGATGTATCTCTTCAAGAGTGTGGCGCATATCTTCTTGACCCATCTCAAGATGAGTAAGATGAGTGTCGATGCCCTGAAAGTAGGGGTCTCTGTGGTACGGGAACTGGTGGTGTGGCTGGTATTCTGGGTAACCATGGGTGGCATGGTAGGAGTGTGGATGATGAGTGGCATCATGAACACCTCTCCCAGAGAAATACATTCGTCCTCCCTGGAAGTCATACATCGTATCCTCTTCGCGATGTGGTGGAGTATAGTTGCAAAAATTTCCTTGCCCCCATGAATCTTGTGGTGTATGTGGCTCATAGGCAGTAGTATCTTCCCAGGCTTGATGGTGTGATGAAGATGGTCCAGCTCGTTCGAATCCTTGATAGTGAGTATAGTCTGGTCCGGCTGGTGTAGCGTCTTCTCCTTGATATCTCGGGGCAGCGTTTCTAGTGAATCTTGCGGAGGGGCTTCTTCCTACTCCCGCGCCAGGTCTCTACAAGTTAAGCAAAAAGGTTTCCATGACATACAGACCAAGTGATCTGTTTGGCAACTCGTATTCATTTGTATATCCTTTATATTGCATATAGAGTTTGTTATTCCTCTTTTTTATGAGATGTGCTTGGCTGAAGAAGTAGAAGCCTATGACTGGGCGTGGAGTGGAGATGTCAATAATATTTCCATTCAAGTTTAGATTTCCAGCAAGACGAGTAACCCAAGAAGTGATGGATATGGGGCCTTGTAGAGTGTGAATGTAAGGCCAGTAGTCTACCAGGAGTTTTACAGGTGAAATTTTAGTTTTCTTAACCATTGCGTACATAATCTTTAACTCCTCAGTTCTAACAATACAACCTTCTTGCCTAGGAAAGAGAGTAAAGCCTAGCCACTTGTGCATCACCCTTAATGTGGGGTTGTGTATATTCATGTGCAAGGGTGATGATTTGTTCTCTTACCAGTGATGTCCTCCCAAAAGCTATTTCTGTCAAAGTTTCTTAAGGCTACATCTAAGTCTACAGTACAAGTTTCAGGAAAACCCAGATTTAGGCTGAACTGTTTCCAAGTGAGAGTGAAAGGTTCATTGTACAGCCTAAAATAGACATACGTGTCATCCGAAGAAAGAGTGCAAAGAAATTCTAGAGTGAGCAATCTACAACCTTCTTCAGAGAGCTCCCAAGTGTTCTCCCACCCAATGTTATGGAAGACTAGATCGAACTCAGAGTCCATACCTGTGTCTCAAAGAAATTGTGAATCGAAGGTGGGGGTGTGAGTGTACTCTTTATCGCGGTAATGCCTAAATAGGTCCTTCTCATAGGCTGTCTGGAGCTTGATGTGCCTTTCATGAAGAAGATCACGTGGCTCGAACCGGCTTGTGGTAGAGGATCGAGGCAGAGATGAAGTATCCATGTCCGAGCCTCCCTGTGATGAGCCAGCTCGCGAACGGCTTCTTGTTGATCGAAAAGTGAGCGTGTTCTTTGCCTTTCTCAAGAAGTTGCTCATCTTTGCTGCAAAAACAAGAGAACATACAAACAAAACTAGTGGAACGAGTGAGGGTTAGAGCAAATAAGTGGTCCAAAAGTCAGTAGTCCAGGAGTCAGTCGTTCAAGTTGACAATTTTATTTCAACTTCTCCTAGTTTATTAACTAATGGGGCAACACTTCCCCTCTCTTATTGATTTCTCTTGCTTGTTCCCACTTTCCCTTTCCTACTTGCTATTTGCTCAAAGCTTCCTCCTCTCTACTCTTATATCTTCTCTCACTCAGAAACTATCCAAATGAAGTGCTAAGTGAACTCGAAATGGAATTCTGAATTTCGAAGTGAGGCTAGTGTTCTGGAGAGTGGAGTGTGTGAAGAGTGTGAAGAAAGCTTGCCATTTTATAGAGGGAGAAGGGGATGGCCGGTCGGTCTAGTGGTGGGACCGACCGGTCCCCTGTGGGGCCCACTTTCTTCCATGTTGCTCCCTCACCTACCTTGCTCAAGTTCCCACTCTTTGGAGTATATGCCGACAGTTGCATGTGGTGGTAGGTGAGGTGAGTGGTTGTGAGTGCATGTAATAATGTGAAGTGATATGATGTGGGTCCCAGGTGTCTGTGGGTCCGTATGTCTCCCGTATTTGTACAATGCAAGTATAAAAGAAATTGCTTTTATGAAACTATAGAAAATGAGGATTCTAATGATGAAATTCTTATATGTTTTTGTTGCCACAGTAAATAATACTTACGGGATTCGTAAATATTAATTACATGGGGCCAATTTTATGATGCAATAATGATGTTAATTTTAATTTTGTTTTCCTATGCATGAGAAGATGAAAATGCAAAAAGTAAATGCTGATAACTACCGAGTTACCTCCGGCGAAGGTTCGGGATTTAAAGTCCACAGAATTGGACTCTCCAGTCTTCTTCATTCTTCTTGATGGGTCTCCACTACCGGACACAACAGTTTCGTTTCTTGAGTTTTATGGTCTACTAGAGTTGAGCATTGTTCGGGCCGTGGTTTGAATGAGAACTTTTCTTCCTTCCCATTTATAGTGAATTTGATTTCTCCAGCTCCGACATCAATGTGGGCCGTGGCAGTGCTTAAAAATGGTCTTCCGAGAATGAGTGACACTTTTGAATCCGGATGCATTTCTAGTACCACGAAGTCTACTGGTACGAAGAACTCTCTAATCTTGACTGGGATGTTCTCAGCAATTCCTATAGGGTATCTGAGTGATTGATCAGCTAGCTGAAGACACATTGGTGTTGACACAAGTGCTGAATGGTTGAGCTTATAGTAGACTGATGCAGGCATCACACTAACACTGGCTCCAAGATCGCACAGTGCATTGCTAAACCGTTGATTTCCAATTGAGCATTCAATAGTGGGGCATCCTGGTTCTTCTTCTTTTCTAGTATTTGATTGAGGATAGCCGCACTACATTCTTCTGTCAGCTCGATTACTTCAGTAGTTGGCAGTGGTCATTTGTTGTTAAGTATATCCCTCACATACTTAGCATAGGTAGGTACCTGTAATGCATCCAGCAGAGGAATATTGATATATAGTTTCTGAATTACTTCAACAAACTTACTGAACTGCGCATCTAGCTTGGTGTTTCGATTTCTGCGTGGGAATGGTAGAATGTTGGTGTCTTGAAAATCTATCGGTATTTCTTCATTTTGTTCTTGAGTTTCTTGAACTTCATCATCTTTTTCTTCTGCCCTCAGGGGTGTTACTGGTGCTGTCTCTCTTCTTTGTGCTCCTTCTGGGTATGGCGGATCTCGAGTAGTCCTCCCACGTCTAGTAGTGATCCCCTTAATCTGCTCATGGTTAGTGGTAACAGGCAAAACAACAGCCAATTGTGATATTTGGGTTTCTATTCTTTTATTATAATTGAGTTGATCTTTAATGGCAGAAGAAAAATCATCCATCTTAGCATTTATATTTTCAAGAGTCTTATCATTTAAAGCAAGTCTTTTAGTAATTCTATCATTTATCCTGGCTTGTTCTAAAATTAAATCTCTTAAAGTAGGTTGCTTAGAATCGGAACTGAAATTACTGGTGTACTTATCTTGTTTGGAAGGTTGTTGTTGACGCAATCCTTGCTTGTGTAGAGTGGTGGAGTTGTTGATGATGTTAGCTTCTTCTTGATCTTCGGGAAATTCTATTCCTAAATATTCTCCACTTCTAGTTTGAGCATCAAATGCGTCTTGAATAGCTTGACGTTCTTCCTTGTAGTCGGCTCTCTGAATGAGTCGATCCATAAGTACATTCATCTTAGTTGATAGTGCACACACTTCTTCTGGAAATTCTTCAATTTGGTGACAGCGTTGAGTAGTAACTTGTTTCCAGCTTTGATTCTTAGCTATCTTATCCATGAGACATTCTGCTTTTCGAAAGTGAGTGACATAAATGATCCTTCAGTGTTGATGGTCCTTAAACACCTGTTTTACCATCAACATTTTACCCTAAAGTCCACCAAAAAGGCATGAAATGTAGTCAAATAGGTTTCAAACTAACCAAATTCCACATGTCCAAAGATTTTTATTTGAATGCAGGAATTTGGACCAAATTTGGACAGCTGAACCATCAGCGACCAAACCCACTCAGCAGGGCCCAATTGGGCCTTAGAGGGGTGGCGCCCGCCACTAGGGTTTGGCCCAGAATCCCCCCTGCCACATCACTGATCCATGTGACCACCCCAAGGCCAAATTTTGGCCCTTGGTCACTAGGTCGGTTTGATCGGAGGGCTACGGAGGGGAGTGGCATGGATCATGACCCAAGTCGGTTGCTAGGACATGCAACCGACTTCCAAACCGCCTTGGACAACCACCTGGAGGCCGTAGGATCAGTGATGATGCATCCAACGGCCAGGGGACTGGCGGCCGCCAGTAGGGGGTGGCGCCCGCCACCTGACCTAACCCTAGGTCGGTTGGCTGCCCCCTATAAGTACCCCCCTCACTCCTCAAGACTATAAATACCCCCCGGAGGCATCACTTCATTCACATCCCAGTACACACAAAGAGAAGCAACACAAGCAAGAGAAGCAAGTGAGAGTTAGGTTAGAAGCTCAGAGAGCTTAGGCAAGTAGGGAGCTAGTAGAGCAAGGCATCTTCGCCCTCGCGGTAGCGCTGCTCAAGGCTTAGCTCAAGAGTAGAGGCGTGCGAGTGATTGGTTCTGGAGCTGTGAAGAGTCTTCCTTCATCTCTAGTTCAGGTTTTGCTCTTGTTACTCAAGCACTTTACTATATTCTATTTCATCATTTCAAGTATTACTTTATTCTACTTGAGTGGTATACTTGATTGATTGCTTGAGTGCCTAGCTATCCTACAGTTCAATTCACTTAGCCATAGTAGTTAATCTCTAGTGTGCTTAGTGATTGATCTTTGCTAATAGGTTGCTTAGTTAGTTTAGTGTTTATCTTGTTAAGTCAAGTATTTGCTCTGACGTCCGCAAGGGTGTCTCTATTCAAGCTAGGGTAGAGATAGTTAGAATATAATTAAGCGTGGTGCTTAGTTATAGACTTACCTTCAGATACGGCTGGACCCCCGGATAGCTGTGGTAGCAAGCAGGTGGCGACAGCCCTGTGCACCTTGAATTCCACCACGTAGTTGGCCTAGTTTAACAGTAAGGCTCGTTGTGCTAGCGTTCAACCTAAGTAAGTGGTAAAGGCTAGTACGCCTTGATACTTGACAAGATAGGAATAAAACTTTACTTAACTTAGTTGCTTAATTGACTTTTGCCTGCCTTGCTTCATAACTGTCTTGCTTCGTAGTTATCTTGCTTTGTAGTTATCTAGGAGTAGTTGGTAGTTAGTAGTTAGTTATCTTAGTTACCCTTAGTTATTATATTCCATTTATCTACCTATTCGTCCACCTTACCTTAGCCATCCACTTCATCCTTACCTATCGACCCATATATTCTTTCTAGCCTTTCATCTCCTCTCTTCTCCCCTTTTCCTTTTTCTTATTTCTTCGACTCTCATCCCCTCCTTGTCTCAACTCATACACCACCCTAGCCTTCCCTTGAGATCAAATAAATCGACACCTGGTACTCCCAGGCGAAGTGCTACTACGATAGTTCTGTGCGCTTGCAGAATCTCCCCTTGGTAGATGGCAATCTCTCTAGCTAGCTCCTACTAGTGTCGGGATTGACAACCCCGCTTGGCATTAGTAGATAGCTGCTTTAGCTCCACTCCTTTAGGTATAGTGACCGGTCTTGCTTCAAGCACTTCTGACGCCATTGCCGGGGATAGACTCCATAGTCTACTCCTAGATAACAACGTTAGCAAGTGCCAACAAGCATTTCTGGGCCGTTACCGGGGATAGTTGCCTAGCTCTATCTTTAGTGAAGCTAAGAACTACCAACAAGCATTTTTGGCGCCGTTGCGGGGAAGGCAATCGGTATATCGGGTTGAGTCCGTGTCGAATTATCTTCGCTTAAGCTCCCGCTTAGCGAATCCCATCTTACCCCATTCTTTCTTTCCTTAGTCCTTCTTATCTTTTTCCTTCATCTTCTTCAACTTCTTTCTTTCTTATCTCGTTCTATCTTCACGAAGGCCAATAAGACCATTCGTGAATTTTCTGCTCCTTCTGTCGTTAATGTAGCGATAGGACCAGACGTGATCGATGCCAACCTCAATTTTGAGTTGAAACCGGCTCTGATCACGATGGTCCAAGCTAGCCTGTTCTGTGGCAAAGCTCATGAGGATGCCAATGCTCACCTCCAACAATTTTTGGAGATTTGTGGCACCTTCACCATTAAGGGGATAACCCAAGAAGCCATCCGTCTTCGTCTTTTTCCTTTCTCTTTGCTAGGAAAAGCGAAGCAATGGTTCTATACCGATCGGAACGCTGTAGACACATGGGACAAGTGTTCCAATGCTTTTCTCGCCAAATTCTTTCCTTTGGGCAAGACGAATGCTCTTCGCAACAAAATTTCCAGCTTTACGCAACAAGCCGAGGAGTCTATTCCTGAGGCTTTGGAGAGGTTGCAAGAGTATGTCGCTGCTTGTCCGCACCATGGTATGGAGGACTGACTATTGATCTAGAACTTCTACCATGGCCTAACCCCACTCTCTAGAAGCCATTTGGATGCCGCCGCCGGTGGTGCATTCTTTTCTCTGAATGTTGCAGATGCTAAGGCTCTCATAGAGAAGATGGTGTCGAACCAAGGATGGAATGACGAAAGACTACAGCCTCGTAAGCGAGGTATGCATTTCTTTAAGGAGGCCGACATGATCGTGGCCAAGATGGACCTGCTGGCAAAGAAGCTGGACAGCTGTGAGAAGATGAACCAACAAGAGAGTGTCCAATCTCTGGAATCCTACATGACTTGTGAAGTCTGTGGAGAAACCGGACATTCTAGGAGCCACTGCCTCGAGCTATATGAAGATTTGAACTTCATCAACAACAACAACGGTTTCCGTCAACAGAATCAAGGATGGAATCAGCCTGCAAACTCTCAAGGTAACAATTCATTGCCCCGCTCTAATTTTCATAATTCTGATAGTCTCTCATTCTTGAAAAATTTAGTTTACTCACAAGGTAGAACTACTGATTTCTTGAATAAGAAATTAATGTCAAATGATAAAACCCTTGAGAATATAAATGCTAAATTGGAATATTTCTCATCTGCTCTGAAAAATCAATTAAGCTTTAATAAGATGTTAGAAACCCAATTAGCTCAACTTGCTGCTATCATACCATCTTTTGAAACTGGCAAAATTCCTGCTAAACCTGACTTGGAAACTGCTAATATGGTTGAAATAAAATATTTTAACTATTATGAAGATCAAACCATGACTGTTAAAAAGGGTGATCCTAGTAGTCCCATAATTAGATGCTCAATCTTTGGTGAAGTCTTTAAAAATGCCATGTGTGATTTAGGATCGAGTGTGAACATTCTATCTAAAGATTTTTATGAAAACTCATTCTTTCCACCCATGTCATCCACATCTGCCTATGTTGTGCTAGCTGATCAATCCACTTGCTATGTAGAAGGAATAGTTAATGACTTACCTGTTCATATTAGAGGTTCATATGTTCCTACTGATTTCATAATACTAGATATGGGAAATAGGAAAGATGTGCCTCTAATCTTAGGTAGACCCTTCTTGAATACTGTTGATGCCTGCATATATGTGGGAAGTGCTAAAATGCAAATGACATTAGGAGGGAGGAAGGAAATATTCTCCTTTTCCCGTGGTCCCGCATATGCCGCTAACATGCAGGTAGCAAAACCCGTTCGTACCAAGAAGAGGCGCCCAAGAACAAGGTGGAACAGAAAGAAAGAACCACCTCCTGAGTTGTGTGATTCACATAACAAGGGAGAGGTGCCAAAAGAAGAAGAACCAGATGGAGTACTAAGAGAAGAAGTGCCCAAGGAAGAAGATCCACCCGATAAGGATGAAACTCCATGGACCTAAGGTATGGTTTTACTTTTAATTTTTCCCTTCAATTTTCCCTTTTCGAATAAATAACATATGTCATGCATGTAACTAAAAAAAATCAACAGTTATCATGAGTTATATGCATAAGTATATGTTAACTTAGCTAGAATAATAAAATATCATAATAGGATAGTTTCCCTTTTCACAACATTAGATAGTTTCCCTTTTAATAAAATGAGAACAAGAGCTCCGACTGAGAAGAAGAAGATCTTTCACCAAGCAAGAAGCCAGCTTGGGGGAGACTCCCGCTCCAGTAAGGTATGTCTCAAAGCCTACACTTTACATTCAGTTCTTAAATTCTATATCTTTTGAATGTCACATGCTTGCCTAAATAACCACTCCATGAATAAAATTGATAAAATCTGCTTAAACAAGTTGAAACCTGAATAAGATTTGAAATATATCATGCAAATGCTATTGTTATGGTTTGAATAACTGGTCTTATCTAAGTTGTAGCTTTTGTGGGTTGCACGTGCTTTAACTGAAATCATGCTTAGTGAATAAAGCTAGTAAAAAATGGAGTAATTCTTTAACCTTGCTAAGGTGAAATTAGGACCTAATCTGGAGGATTTCTTTTAAAAATTATGAAACATTGCTAAAAGTTCCTCCTAGATTTGATCCCATCCCACCATCAGCTAAATATTTGTTAGTCATTAGTCAAAACCACAAAGAGCTTTGTCTGTGTTGAGCTTTGTTAGACCTCATAGATCTTAGTAGAGAAGCTTATCATATCTTTTAAATCAAGATTCACACACACCCACCATAAATTGCCTACTCTCCACTTGGAAGTTTGCAACCACCAAATAAATTGCTTATTCTCTACACTGGAGATATGCAATACCCTACCAAACATCCCATTGCTAGCCTTATGCTTATTCCTACACTGGGAATAAGCATTTCTCTCCCTTTCCCTACTCATTTCAAAAATCCTTTCCTATAGATAACCTACGGAAATCAAGAGCTAAAAGAGAGAGAGAGAAAAATGAGCAAAGTAGCGCAAGAAAGGACTATGTCCTGAAAAAAAATGAGCAAAGTAGCTCAAGAGAGGACTATGTCCTAAGAAAATGTGAGGACACATCTTTTGTCTACTCACTATGTATCAAAAAAAGAGAGAGAGAATTATCATTAGCTCTAGACCCCAGAAATTAACTAGGAAGGATTATGAAATATCTCTCTATACACTTCCACATAACCACACATGCACATCTTGATCAATTTTTATGATTTGTTGCTCCTTATGATCTGAGTGTCTAGCTTAGCAATAAACATCAGGCAATTTGCTCATGGTTCTTAGCCTACCTATAACTCCACATATCATTCTTTAGAAATAGGAGAGGCTACATTTTGGCCTAAGTGAGGATTTAAACACCATTGAGTGATTGAGTGAATCTTAGAGGACTTAAGCAAGTTGTTATCTTTTGAAAACCTTGAAAAACCTCCAGACAGAATCCTAGTCAAACCTAAGCAAGATAAAAGTTTCCTATCTACTGCTTTATTTCACTCTTGCATGTTTAAAGTGAAAAGCTATAAGCCCCACATTGCTATGATTAATGATATATGCTAAGTTATTTCTCACTATACAATATGCACTTGCATACATCTTAAGTTGCTATCTATTTCATGCTCAATGCTTAAACCGCATTGTTGCTCGAGGACGTGCAACAGGTTAGCTTGGGGGAGCTTGTTGATGGTCCTTAAACACATGTTTTACCATCAACACTTTACCCTAAAGTCCACCAAAAAGGCATGAAATGTAGTCAAATAGGATTCAAACTAACCAAATTCCACATGTCCATAGATTTTTATTTGAATGCAGGAATTTGGACCAAATTTGGACATTTGAACCACCAGAGGCCAAACCCACTCAGCAGGGCCCAATTGGGCCTTAGGGGGGTGGCGCCCGCCACCCCTAGGTGGCGCCCGCCACTAGGGTTTGGCCCAGAATCCCCCCTGCCACGTCACTGATCCATGTGACCACCCCAAGGCAAAATCTTGGCCCTTGGTCACAAGGTCGGTTTGATCGGAGGGCTACGAAGGGGAGTGGCGGGGATCATGACCCAAGTCGCTTGCTAGGACATGCAACCGACTTCCAAACCGCCTTGGACATCCACCTGGAGGTCGTAGGATCAGTGATGATGCATCCAACGGCCAGGGGACTGGCGGCCGCCCGTAGGGGGTGGCGCCCGCCACCTGACCTAACCCTAGGTCGGTTGGCTGCCCCCTATAAGTACCCCCCTCACTCCTCAAGACTATAAATACCCCCCGGAAGCATCACTTCATTCACATCTGAGTACACACAAAGAGAAGCAACACAAGCAAGAGAAGCAAGTGAGAGTTAGGTTAGAAGATCAGAGAGCTTAGGCAAGTAGGGAGCTAGTAGAGCAAGGCATCTTCGCCCTCGCGGTAGCGCTGCTCAAGGCTTAGCTCAAGAGTAGAGGCGTGCGAGTGATCGGTTCTGGAGCTGTGAAGAGTCTTCCTTCATCTCCAGTTCAGGTTTTGCTCTTGTTACTCAAGCACTTTACTATATTCTATTTTATCATTTCAAGTATTACTTTATTCTACTTATCAGTATTGAGTGGTATACTTGATTGACTGCTTGAGTGCCTAGCTATCCTACAGTTCAATTCACTTAGCCATAGTAGTTAATCTCTCTAGTGTGCTTAGTGATTGATCTTTGCCAATAGGTTGCTTAGTTAGTTTAGTGTTTATCTTATTAAGTCAAGTATTTGCTCTGACGTCCGCAAAGGTGTCTCTATTCAAAGCTAGGGTAGAGATAGTTAGAATATAATTAAGCGTGGTGCTTAGTTATAGACTTACCTTCAGATACGGCTGGACCCCCGGATAGCTGTGGTAGCAAGCAGGTGGTGACAGCCCTGTGCGCCTTGAATTCCACCACGTAGTTGGCCCAGTTTAACAGTAAGGCTCGTTGTGCTAGCGTTCAACCTAAGTAAGTGGTAAAGGCTAGTACGCCTCGATACTTGACAAGATAGGAATATAACTTTACTTAACTTAGTTTCTTAATTGACTTTTGCCTGCCTTGCTTCGTAACTGTCTTGCTTCGTAGTTATCTTGCTTTGTAGTTATCTAGGAGTAGTTGGTAGTTAGTTGTTAGTTATCTTAGTTACCCTTAGTTATCCTATTCCATTTATCTACCTATTCATTCACCTTACCTTAGCCATCCACTTCATCCTTACCTATCCACCCATATATTCTTTCTAGCCTTTCATCTCCTCTCTTCTCCCCTTTTCCTTTTTCTTATTTCTTCGACTCTCATCCCCTCCTTGTCTCAACTCATACACCACCCTAGCCTTCCCTTGGTATCAAATAAATCAACACCTGGTACTCCCAGGCGAAGTGCTACTACGATAGTTCTGTGCGCTTGCAGAATCTTCCCTTGGTAGATTGCAATCTCTCTAGCTAGCTCCTACTAGTGTCGGGATTGACAACCCCGCTTGGCATTAGTAGATAGCTGCTTTAGCTCCACTCCTTTAGGTATAGTGACCGGTCTTGCTTCAAGCACTTCTGACGCCATTGCCGGGGATAGACTCCATAGTCTACTCCTTGTAACAACGTTAGCAAGTGCCAACAAGCATTTCTGGGCCGTTACCGGGGATAGTTGCCTAGCTCTATCTTTAGTGAAGCTAAGAACTACCAACATTCAGTGGTGGCATCAAGTTGCTCTCTTGCTCTTGGTAATAATCCATGATAAAACAGTTGCATGAGCAATTCGTTCCTTATTCCATGATGTGGGCATCTTAAGATTTGTTCCTGAAAACGCTCCCAAGTTTCTGGAATGGTTTCTCCTTTTTGTTGCTGAAAGTTGTATATCTTTTCCCTTAAGATATTGACTTTGCTAATTGGGAAAAATCTTGATAGAAAGGTCTCTGAACACTTCTCCCATGTCTTGATGTTGTCCATGTTTGAATAGAACCACTGCTTCGCTTTTCCTTTCAGTGAGAAGGGAAAAAGATAAAAAGGTATAATGTCCTGGGGAACGTCCTTGATGATGATGGTGCTTCCAATCTCCAAGAAATCTTGTAGATGAGCGGTTGCATCTTCTTCTTCCTTTCCACCAAATGTAGTAGCTTGCACCATGTTGATAAGACTTGGCTTGAGTCCGAACTCAAGGTTGTTCGTCTGGAGTGTAGGTCCGGTGCGAATGTTCCTGACACTTGGAGTAGAGAACTCCAGCAGAGTCTTGTTGGCCATGGCTTGACTACTGATGTAGATCTTCCACACGATCAAGTTGATTTCTGATTTGCAAGTGATAGATTACAACTGAACCTGTGTTACCCTGTATATGATATAAACAAAGAAAGACAAGGGTAAGCCTGCCAAGACAGAGGTATAAGTGAATGAATGAATAATCTCCTTTGTTAAATTCCTAATAAGTTTTGTTTCCCTGATTTAGTTCCCGGTGGTTTCTGTTACTTAGATAGATGTCCCCGGCAATGGCGCCAGAAATGCTTGTTGACACTTCTTAAAGCAATTGCTTATAATAAGCTTTAATAAACTGATTCTAGCAAAAGCCTTCAGAAATGTACAGGACACTCCTAGCATCACTTAATGTGAAGTTGTCATCCTCAACATGAGGCTAGGAAAGTAAATTATATGTGACACTAGCTCAAAAGATATAAATAAATATTTATCCGCAAGCGCACAAATAAATATACCTGTTGTAGCATCATTTCACCCAGGTTATCTAGGTATCGTTATTTATATTTTATCGAAGATAGTAACGATGCTGGGAACTAGTAATGATTCAAAGGTAGCAGAGATTATTATTCATTCATTCATTCATTCACTACTCACATGTCTAGGCAGGGGTAAGACAAGGTAAAGATAAATAATAATGATAGTGATAAAAACGGGAATTCTAGAGATAGAGCGAACTACATGAATCAAGCAGAGAATCGGGAGATTAATTAAGAGATTCGAATCCTAAGTTACTTCATATTTACTAAGCCTGGCGATTACTCTAGTTAATATACAATCATTTATAGCTAATTAATCTATCATCCATGATCAAGGGACATTACTAAATTAGAATCAAAAACAGAGTAATGAATTCTAACTTGCAACAGCGTCCTACTAAGATCTACACTCGGAGGGAGGACTACAAAGGACTCCACAGGACTGTCACTCCTGCGATCTACCTCTCGACCCGGAGCATAGGATGTATTCGCAGGTAAACTTAGCCTAAACACCATGTTTACACCAGTTTGACCACTTAACTTTATCTAGAATAAAGCTAAGTACTTTACGAACATGATCATAAACTCTATCATAATCAGATCTATATTAAATATACAACTAGAATAAACTCCAAAACTGAATGAACTGAAATATATTAAACTAGCATAAAGTCGAATAAAGATACAAATTACCAAGTCTTCGACAATAATCCGGAGACTCAAACGAAGCTTCTAGCCGGATATGCCGACGAAGTCGCCTGCCTCTACTTGAATCTAACTAGACTAAACTCTAATCTCGATGTAGAGCTCTAACTCCCTCTCTCTAGAAAACCTAGTTTATATCTTGTCCTCTGATCTTGATCTGACTATTCTCTGGAGAGGGGTCAGGGTCTGGTTATATAGCCCTGGGCGAGGAATCGTGATCGTTGGATCAAACCGACTTGAGGTATGGTCGAGATGCATCCTAGAGGTCGGTGGAAGTAGCTTGCAGAAGACGGAGGCATGGCGGCTCTATGGCCGACCGACCGGTGGGCCCTGTAGGACCGGTCGGTCCCACAGGTAAGCCTCCTGTGGTGCCCCGTCTCGTGGTGTCTTGTGGTGTCCTCTGTAGTCTTCTAGAAATATCCCGACATGGCGGTGAAGAAATTTGCGTCGGGTTCCTTCTTGGGGAAGCAATGTGGTTGGTTTTTCTATTTAATACCTGGAAAATGTAGAATCACCAAAACTCATGGAATTTGTTAGTTTAAACCTCCTATTTCTAAGTTGGCAATCCTTTTTGACATTTATTCAAGTATTGTTGACAGTAAATAATGATAGTTAATAGATGTCAACACCCGACGTCCCCTTTTATAGACGAAGAGGAGGCACAGGGTTACACAGTCTTTAGGGCTATCGTAGGCGATGATGTTACTGATGACGTCAGGGATGACGATGCCCGTCATGTCGGTGCCGCTGTAGCAACGCTCCTCGTCCTGTGGCGACGTGCCCGGTGACGGGGGCGAAGGACGACGCCCATGCGCCGGTGTGCGCAGAGACGTCGTATCGAGAGTTGTTGGAGTGTAGACCGATCCCGGTAGACCCGTGCTCAAGGGTGTGGTCGAGACCTTCACGGTTGAACCCGAGGCTAGACGGAGGGGGTCGGGTTCCGAACCGTATGCGAGACGTAGTGTCGCATGTACCTCGAGGGGTGTCCTTGAGAGGGGTACGGTGCATGGTATGGGGCGATAGCTCCGCACGACGTGCTTGTTCCCTGGGGAAAGCGGTTGAAGTTTCATTTTACTGGGGTACGGTCAACTGTGTACTTGCTGTAGCCATGCGGGCCTTGACCGGAGTGGACAAGGTGCAATTAATGCTTCTGGGGTCATACTAGCGGTAGGTACGGGGTAGTCGTGACTTGTTTCCTTCGCTAGGATGCTTTCTTCCGATACCTGACACGGAGGGCTCAGGCGGGATAGAGAATGGACGCTTGCCCGAGGCCTGGCTCGGAAGGCTCGGGCGAAGCGGAGAATGGGTGCTAGCCCGAGGCCTGGCTTGGATGGCTTGGGCGAGGCGGAGAAATAACGCTTAGCCTGAGGCCTAGCTCTAGAGGGTCGGGCGAGGCAGAGAGTGTGTGTTGACTCGAAGTCTTTCTTGGATCGTTGGGCCGTCGTGGCCCACTTCCTCTTGATGGGCTTTCAGCCTAGTGGCCTACGTAATGTTAGTTACCCTTTTATCCTTGGCTATGTTTTTCCTGATCGGGGTTTTGGGGTACCCCTTTTCCATACCAACGACAGTAGCCCCCGAACCCCAGCTCGAGCGCTGGCGCTCGAGCTGGGGGTCACAAGGTCGTAGTCTCGTGAGGTGCTCCAAAAAACCGCCCCAAGCCTTGGCCCGAATGTTGTCATTCGAGATTGGGCTGAGAATTAGAAAGAGAAGAGAATTCTAAGTTTTTCAGTGGGGGACGGGGGTAGCCCCCGAGCCCTGGTTTGAGTGTTGGCACTCGAACTAGGGGCGAAAGATTATCTTCAAGGACTTTGTTTATCTTGCGTGGGTCGAGCCCGGGCTCGACCCTCTTTCCTCGAGGGTTGCCGATCGTAGATGAACCCTTGGGCCTCGCGCGGTTTTGGATATTGCCGGCCCCGGCGCCTTTCTCGTGAGCCCTTTTGATCGGGTGCGAGGTGGGAAGCATCGTACCACCCTCGATAGGGCAGAGTCTCAAAGTGCATGGTGAGCTGGTGTGCATGCGCACGATAATCGAGAGGTCATATGGCGTTTCGGCTCCCTCCTGGGGAAACGTGAGGGTTACGCGGCGCTTTGACCCCCTCTTAGGGAAGCGTGAGGGTTGTGTGGCATTTTGACTTGCAAGTGCTGGCTGTCGGTCCTTCCCGTTATAAATTTGGGGCAAGGGCTTTTGCATTCGTCCAGTCCGCTCCGTCGTCCTCTTCGTTGCTCCGTGTTAACTCCTCGTTCCCTCGCTATGGACCGCGGGAAGCGGCCTGCTGATGAGCAGCCAAGCTCGGGAGGTCCGGGACAGCGCCGCCGTATTCCAGGGTTAGTTCGCCGCTTCTTCTCATCGCAACTCAATGGTATTTTTAATTACGTCCTTCGTGTGTTCCTCAGGGTGATCTCGACGTTGAGGTCGATCCCTCTTCACCGTCTGACTTCTCCCCCAGTCCCTCATTCGGTCCATGATCTGGAGGTCACGGTTTCGGCAGTGTCGGCAGCGTTGGATGCCGTCGAGGAGGAGGCCGTGGAGCTTCGTGGGTGACTGGCCGCGGCGGACGGCCGAGTGGCCAAGCTGGAGGCCACGCTCCAAGTTCTTCGTTCGGCGGCGGAGGCGGCGGTGGAGTTCGTGCGTGCCCGAGGTTACAACCTCGTGGAACGTCTCCAGGACGTGCCTGAGCGCGTCCAGACTTCGGTGGAGCATGGTGTTCACCGAGGCCCAGCAGTGGCCTTGGCGAGTGCTCAGGTCCGCTCTGGTCGTGACCTGCGCGGGCTCGTGGGGTTTCCGGAGGGATCCGGGGTGACCGACTTCGAGGAGCTCATCGAGGAATTCGACGACGCTGCGGAAGCCATAGTTACCGAGGTTCCTGTGGAGCAGGTCATCCGAGACTCTCGGTTAAGGGGCCAGGGTCGCGGTTTCGTCGGATGTCCTAGAGCCGCTTGGAGCCGGCGTTGAGGACGATGAGCGGCTTGGTGTACTCTTCGAGCAACTTCAGGGTAGAGCCTTTGAGACCTCTGATCTGTCAAAACACATATATATATATGTATATATATGCGATCAATCTTTGGTCGTCGAGCCCTTTCGTGCCCTTTAATCCGTTGCTTGTTCTGCGTCTTTCGGGTCCCTCTTTCTTTTCGGAACTTTTGTTGACAGTGCCATCTTTTTGATTCATGGGGTGCTTTCGACCGCCACTACCCTGGTTCGGACCGCTTTGTTCCGTAGTATTGGGGTCCGGTCGACGTGATCTCGCGGCGGTATTTTAGCCCTTTCCTCGAGGGTGCGTTCCCGCGTCGTGAGGGTTCCCCCAGTTCTTTAAGTGTGATTGGCCGCCACCTTATGCAGCGAGGCATTCATCCAAAGCCTGAAAATCTCGTAATCACACGAAGAGAGGAGGTTAGTCGCGTTCCCTGAGCCCCCGAGCCCCTCGACTGCCATCTGATGGCTTTGGGCTTGGGGGTAGTCCAAGGTTTTTTTCGACCTTATCTCGGGTGCGAGACCAGCCCCCGTCCCCTTTTTTCGCAAAGGGTCGGTCAGGGGCGGCCTCGTCTTGGTTTTTTGCCCCTCACACATCCTTTTCACAAGGAAGAGGGGTGGTGATGCCATGCAACCCTCGGTGGGTATCGATCACGGCATCCCTGGTGAGCTGTTAACGGGTAAATCCGAGTGTGTGCCCGTGCCCCATTCGATAGGGATCGGCTAGGGGCCTAGAGGCGCACACATAGAGCCAGAGGAAAGTCACCAGGGCCCGGAACCGTTTGATTGGTTCCGAGGGCTCGTTGCCTCCCTTCGTTGGGATCCCGTTTGTGACCGTCCTTCTAGCCTCGGATACAACTTTGGATGCCCTGAGCGGTCGAGCTCAGGCTCGGTTCAGGCCGTGCGATAGGCGCATCCGTGGTCATCCCTGACTCAGTTATCCTAGGGCGGTTGTCGAACCCTCGGAGGGGCCAGCCTCCGAACCCCTAGAACGTAATGGGCTCGGTGCCCTAGGTTCCTTCGCTAGGAAGGAGTCAGAGGTAGGTTACCTTTTTCATTGGAGTGGTGGACACACCTTTTTAGGCTGCTTTTACGGGGGCGTGGGCGGCGCCGGTTGCGGACGTGTGTTGGGACCCACGCCTGGGCATTTAATGCTTGCGTGTGCACTCGTATTGAGCGGATTTCCACAATCATGAGATCCCCTGGTGTGCACCGCATTAAATGTGTGTGAATAGTAATCGACCGGGATCTGGCCGTTGGTTTTCACCTTATATATATACCCCTTGGAGATTTTGGGACAGTTCCTTTCCTTGTACGCCATCTCCCTTCCTTGCTCATCTTCTTCCTTCGTCCAACCGCGCAAAAGCAGAGGAGGGGAAAGAGAGACCGAATCAGCGGCCGGGTAGGAGGTTGAGCGAAAAAGAAGAAAGAGAAGAGGAGAGAGAAAGGGAGAGAAAGGGAGTTTGAACGGCCTTTTCCCTTCATGACGTCCGCGCCCCCCTCTTCATCATTCGGGATGGCTGATGCTGCTGAGCCGTGGGGCGCTTCCGTCGCCACCTCGGTGAAGTTAGCGGAGCTGGTGCAGAAGGGGCTCCTTCGGGGCTTATCCGGCTCTGATAGGCCAGAGTGGATCGCCCCCGGTCCGGAGGAGAAGGAGCCGAAGCCACAAAAAGGTTATGTGGTTAGCTCCATCGCCTTCCACGAGTGCGGGTTCAGAATGTCGGCGGGCCGTTTCCTCCGGGCCCTTCTCTCTTATTACGGGCTTGAGCTGCACCACCTTGCTCCCAACTCCATTTCGCAGACGGCCATCTTCGTGACCGTCTGCGAAGGTTTCCTAGGGATTGAACCCCACTGGGAGCTCTGGATTCACCTCTTCTAGGGAGAATTCTTCACGAAGGCCGTTTCAGATGGACGAAGGTTGGTGAGGTTGAGGAGTTGCATGCTCTGCGTTCGCCAGCATAGGGCAAGCCTGTACATCCCGTCCTAGGCGACCACCTCGAACAAGGACTAGCGTTTGGGCCGGTTCTATCTTCGCAACGACGACAGCCTGCTACCAGCGTACACCGGCCATGTCGTCGAGTCGTGGCCAGACTCTTGGAATTACGACGTTGTTGAAAAGAGGTAGAGTCGGCTCGACCCACTACTCGAGGCCTTGTCGAGGCTGCAGAAGACGGGTCTTACGGCCGGGATGGTCGTGGCCTGGTTCCACCAGCGGTGCGTACTGCCGCTGACGAACCGTCCCCTGATCATGGCGAAGATGAGGGACGACATGCCTCTTTCGCTGGGGTGCCAGATGAAGGTGTCTTCGCCCACCTACCCCGAGCTCGTTTGCTGGGTGAAGGATGTAGTGAAGGAGGTGAAGGACGCGAGCAAGCTGCTCAGCATTCCGATGCGCCCGTTCCGTGGGTACATCAGTTTGGTAAGGGGATCGGTCCTTTTGGGCCTGTTGCCACGGAGCTTTCTTTTCTCATGTTTGGTCCATATCCTTCTCCTTGTAGGGTCTACGGAGGGTCAGCGCCTCGAAGCCTCCCCTTCCCGAGGAAAGGGAGGAGAGGCGATGCCTAGCCGAGGAGAAGAAGAAGAGGAAGGATGATAGGGACGCCAGGCGGGCTAAGCGTCGGAAGGCCCGTGAAGACCTGGAGAGGCATCGGCGGCAACAACGGCTCCATGGCGAGTCAGAGGAGTCCTCCCCCACGAAGGAGGATTCCGATGATGATGATGACGATGAGGGCTCAGAGGGGGACTCCGAGCCCCTCGTGGGTTTTCCGGATGTGGACCGTTCGCCGGTCCGGTTGGCGAGTCCCATGATGGGTCCGTCCGAGGAGCAGTCGGTGGGAAAAAACCCTATTCCTCCCTTGAGCGCGGGTGGAGAGGCTTCTGCGTCCCGCGGGGGTGGTAGGTCCGATCAGGGTCCGTTGCCGCCACCGCCGGCGGAGGTTTCGACGAAGATTCCTGAGACGGAGCTCCCACCTCCCCCACGTGGGGTTCCCCCAGCAGTGACGCCGCGACTGCAGACCCCATCCACGCCCTCTGCAAGGAGGGCTCCGAGGGCTGGGTGAGAAATCATCGCTAACCCTTCACGTGTTTGCTTGTGTGGGGATTTTTCTTCATGATGCATATCTTTCTCCTGTCTCAGCGGGAAGCGTTCCGCGGAGGCGCCGTCCCTCTGCCCCCGAAAGGTGCTAAAAGTGGGTGCGACCTCCTCTGCCGGTGCGGTGCTGGCACCATCTACGGTGCTACCACTCCCGGGGTCTAGTGGGCTGGCCGTCACCCCCGAAGTCGTCAGGCTCTCTCAGGGGGCCTCGATCTCTGGTGGAGCGCCAGAGGAGGCCCCGGGAGCCTCGACCGTCGAGGTCGAGGCCGCCAAGGCGGCTAAGGCCGAGCTGTCCCAGGCCGTCGCGTCCGAGGTACACGAAGTCGACGCCTTGCCTCAGGGGTTGCGTTTGCCGGGGGTGATCCATAATATCTCTTCCGACGAGACTTCCCCAAGAGATGGGAAAGCAGAGGTGGAGGGCACCGGCGAGGCTACCAGTGCGTTGCCGAGGCTGCCGGCGCCAGTGATCGGAGGAGGGGGCAAAAACTCGGCCCTTGCCCGCTTGGGGGTCGTTCTATCGCTTGGGGCGGCCCTCGAGTGGAGTGGAGGGATCCAGCTCATCCCAAGGCCGAGCCAGTGTTCATCCTCGACAATGCCCCTGAGGCTGAAAGCTGGAACGTCCTTGGGCAGCTCGGCTCGCTCCTCACACGGTCGCTGAAGACGTCCTTGATGTTGGTAGAAAGGGATCTTCCTCGGGCCGTCTAGGTGAGGGCCCTCATTCGGGCGATCTTCTTCTTCCCGTTCCATCGTATAAGGGGTTAATATTCGATTGATTATCTGCATTAGGAGCTTATGAAGACCTCCCACGCTAAGTCAGATTTCCTAAGTCAGGAGAGCCGTGTCTGGGAGCAGCTTCAGACGTCGAGTGTTGAGCTCGCTCGTACCCAGAAGCAGCTTGCCGAGAAGAGTACCGAGGCGGGGCGGGCTGAGCGTCCGCTGCTCAGATTTGACCACCGCGGTTGCCGAGGCCCGAGAGCATGCCGCTCGGGAGGCGGAGAAGGTTAAGAACCTGGCGTTGCGACTGGAGGAGTCCGAGAAGGCGGCCGAGGCCCTTCGTGCTCAGGCTGCCGAGGAGGCGTCCAAAGCACGGGCCCTGAGTACGGACCTCGAGTAGGCTCGAAAATCTGCTAAGGCCTCGACCACTGATGCCCAGAAGTGCGAGGGGGTGGCAAAAGGTGGCCCTTTGTTCCATAGGCCTTGTGGTTTCCTTATCGTGTTTTTTGATCTTTTGACGAGTTGTGTTGATCCTCTGTAGATCTGAGGGGGAAGCTTGCTGAGGCAGAGGAGGCGTCGGCCGCCCTGCAGTCAGTTTTACCAAGCTGAGGCTTCGGATCACCAGGCTTTGCAAGATGTTGCCACCGAGGCCTGCACGTCCCTCGGGACTATAGATGTTCAGTCGGGGAGCTCCCTGACCAGCTGTCTGGCCGCCCTGAGGGGTCAGGTGAATGACCGGGTGCGCGGCGCCCTGCACCTTGGGGTGAAGCGGGCCCTCGCCGTGACCTCCAGCCACTATGACGGCCTCAACTTCGACGCCGTCAGCCAGGGATATATCCTGTCAGATGATGAAGACGAAGCTGAGCAGGAGATCGCGGAGTTCACCAAGGCGGTTGAGGCCCCTAGGGAGACCCTGGCTCAGTTTTTTTGAAGAGGACGTGAGGCTTCTCCCAGCTACGTCCTCGGCTCCTGAAGACCCCCCGGTGACTGCTCCTGCGGACGAGCCTCGAGAGGAGAGACGAAGGTAGTTTGGGCCATCGGGCCCCTTGTGCTGTGTCCTCCATGGAAGGATACTTTTGTAAGAAAGGACATGCTCGCGGCCTTCGAGGTTTAATGTAAAAATGTTTTTTTGCTCGTGTCTTCTTATTTTTCTTTGCCTGAGTTTTGCTTTGACTAAGTTTTCAACATAGACTCGGGAACCTCGGGGGTGGGAGTAAGTGGAGGTACCGTAGCCCGGAGGTGTAGGAGAGCTCCCGTCTCGACACCCCTCGACCCTTTGGGAGCTCGAGATGTTTTCTACCTAGCCATGTAGTGCGTTCGAGGTATATATGAATAAAATAACATCGAGCTTGTTAAAAAACTATGTGAGTTTTAGGAACTTAGAGGGTTATCCCCAGTCAGCCCCTGAGGGAGTTTTGACTCTGATTTGGCAGGGTCGAGGCTACCTCTGTTTTGAAAAAAAAGCACGTGGAAATGGGAACTTTTATTCATTCGTGATGCGATGTTTGTACAAAATACGAGGAGTGTACAGGGCCTTGAGGCTCTAGGGATAGAAACGACGTAGTTGTTCGATGTTCCAAGCGTTGGTGAAGATTTCGCCTTTGCTGTTCGAGAGTTTATATGTTCCAGGCTTTAGCACTTCAACCACAGTGTATGGTCCTTCTTATGGTGGAGTCAGCTTGTGCCATCCCACGCTGCTCTGGCACCGACGGAGGACGAGGTCGCCAATTTGGAGGTCTCTCTTGCGCATGTGCCTGTCGTGGTAGCGTCGGAGCGTTTGCTGGTACCTTGCAAAGTGAAGGAGGGCCATGTCCCGTGCTTCCTCGAGCTGGTCGGCGGCATTTGCTAGGGCCCCTTCATTTGTTTCTTCGTTGTAAGCTTTCAGTCGAGGGGACCCGTACTTGAGGTTAGTGGGGAGGATGGCCTCGGATCTGTAAACTAAGAAGAACAGAGTGAATCCAGTGGCCCGACTAGGTGTTGTTCTTAGGCTCCAAAGGACCGAGGGTAGTTCTGCGGCCCACCGTGCGGATACATGGGTGTATGCCGAGTCTCTGAGTGATGAGTGATTGTCAACGGGTTTGATCGCATGTTCTTTGGCTTGTGTTGTGCAGGTGTCGAGCACGGAGACAGTGATCGAGGGCAAGGTGAAGGTCAAGTTGAGACGTGTCATGCCGACGGACTGGGTGCGATGAAGGATGGGCGTGCCGTGCGGCGGACGTGCCATGCTGATGGATCGAGCAGTGAAGGGCGGACGTGAGGCTTGGACTGAGGGACCGGAGTGCCTGAGGATCAGCTGTGGTGGCTGGCAGCCTGGGACAGTGACGAGCGGAGACTTGCGGGGCACGGTGTTGCTCAGGTCGAGGACCTGGGGACACGTGTCGGTGGATGGGGTGCACGGGCGGTGCATCCCCTCTACAGCTTCGGTTTGGTGGCTGAGCCAGTGAAAACCACCGGTGGACGGTTTCCAGGTTTGGGCCTCAAAACCTGGGTGCTGAGGGTTTCCGAGTTTGGCCACAAAACTCGGGCCGAGGACGGTTTCCAGGTTTGGGCCTCAAAACCTGGACGCTGCGGGTTTGCTGAGTTTGGGCCTCAAAACTCAGGCTAGAGGCTGGTTTCCCGGTTTGGGCCTCAAAACCGGGGGATTGCTGGAAAAGGCTGGTTTCCCGGTTTGGGCCTCAAAACCGGGGGTGCAGAGCAAGGGCGGCACGTGGCGGCAATCGGAAGGTTGCGTGGAGGCAACACGGACGAGTTGTGCGGGCGTGGCCGTCGGATTCACCTACCTCTTCGAGTTGGTCCAGAATAACCCTAGGGTTTAGCTGGTTCGCTCTGTAATTAGATTAGAGAGGGGTAGAGTAGGAAATAGACTTAGTCTAGAATAGGTTAAGTAGTCCGGGGAGACACCCTCCTCCCCCATCTCAGTTTTAGCCATCTCATTTGCTCTCTAGCTCTTAGGGTTTCCTGCTCTACCTATCCCCTGCTGTAGCTGAGATCCGCAGAGAAAACTTGAACTCTGTGTACTGTTGATTTTGAGGAAAGGAGGCCGTAACCTCCTTGTCGTAGCGTGTGTTTGCGCTTCGGCTTGCAATTCGTGGGTGTGATTCGCATTTTATTCGTGTTCTTCCCGGAATCCTTTTTCTCCACGATTTTCCCGTCGCTTGATCTCTTTGCTCGGTTCATCTTTTGCAAATCCATTTGAACCAAGTTGTTCAAGATCGTGAGGCACTTCTTTCCTCCGAAGGAATTCACCTCTAACCTCACGGTCTAGGAGATCGGTCGATTTTCGTTTCGGGTCAAGTTTTTCTCCTTTCCCCCGAAATTCTTCGATTCACCGATTTGGAGATAGGTTCGAGCCATGATCTCTTAGAGATAGCTCACTATACTCCTAGTAACTCATCTCACCAAGTTTGATCCCTAGAGGATTTGTTTTGGGTGAGATCGAGGCAAATCGGTGGACGAATAGTGCAGTCATGGAGTGACCGGACGCTGACCCAGTGCGTCCGGTCGTTGAATACCCAACGCATCTTTCCCGTGACTTGACCGGACGCATCGTTTCTCTTCTGACCGGACTCGTCTTTGGCACTGTTCACCGGGCTTGTTCTTGTCTGACCGGACGCACTGCTAGTGACCGGACGCTCCAGGACAGTGAGTCCGGTCACAAACAGAGAGCTCCGAAAACAGTATCTGCACGACCGGACGCGTCCGGTGCTCAGTGACCGGACGCAGGCAGAGTCCGGTCAGTGCAGGTTCAGCACGTTTTTGTTCGCAGCCTGCTCATTCGTTGTCGGATTCGATTTCCGTCTTTTGCGTTGGCTTTCTAGAATTGTGTAGTGTCCCGCTGTGCTTCTTGAAAGCATCCACCCTGCATCTAGGGTCGTGGACACTAGCAAGCTCTAGGGTTTGTCTTTGGGGTTGTTTTTGGGACAGTGGCATTGAGTTTCCAGAAGGAAATTTTGAAGCTCCCATTCACCCCCCCTCTGGTCGCTTTCGGGTAGCTTTCTCGGTCCTTCAATTGGTATCGGAGCGGGTTAAGGATCTTCCACCTTAGCCGGTTCCAGATCCACCGAAGGCGACATGGATCGCGGCGTGGGCAAACCGCCGTTTTTCGATGGGACGAACTATGCGTGTTGGAAGATACGCATGTCAGCCTATCTGCAGAGTTTGGGTGCTTCTATCTGGGATATTTGCAACTCTGCTGATTACATGGTCTTGGCTGCTCGTGTGACTCAGCATCAGATCGATGAGCACGAAGCCAATAGCTGAGCCCGTAATGCTCTCTTTTCGTGTTTGAGCATGGGAGAGTTTGATCGCGTTTCTCACCTCTCTATGGCTCGGGAGATTTGGGCCACCCTCATGCATTTTCATGAGGGCACCTCTCAAGTCAAAACCCGACTCTACGAGTCGTTCAAGAGAGAGTATGAGAACTTTCGACATCAGCCTGGCGAGAGCATAGAAAGTTTATTCGCTCGCTTTCAGGTGATTGTCAACAGAATGAGGGCTAACAAGGAGCAGTTGCCTTTCGACGATCATGAGAGAGCTTTGAAGCTTTTGCACACTCTCGATCGGTCGGTGTGGGACTCAAAGGTCCAGGCGATCATCGAATCGCCTAACTATGAGACCCTCACTTGCGACGAGCTCTTCAGTAAGCTCAAGTCCAGTGAGATTGACGCCATGTCGAGGGCTTCTTATACGAATCCTTCTGGCCCGACTATGGCTTTGGTTTCTGGCTCTTCCTCTAACCCTCAGCTGGCTTTGCGCTTTCTTCTCTCTTTTCTGTCACAGAGGACCAGCTGGAGTCTTTGGGAGACGAGGAGCTGGCTTTGCTTGCCAACCGGTTCTCACGGTTTCACAACAACCGCATGAACCGTCGCCGCGGAGGAGGACGCTCGGGCTGTTTTGAGTGCGGCGACCCCGACCACTTCATTGCCAACTGCCCTAAGAAGAACAAGCACTCGGGGAAGGGCGATCATGGGCGCAAGTACGACTCCAAGCACAAGGAGAAGCACGTTCCCCCGAGGCACAAGAAGCGGGGCGGCTTCGACAAAGAGTACATCAAGAAGAAGTACTTGGAGAAGGCCCAAGCTAAGCAGCGTGCGTTCTTCGCCACGCTCAGTGACGTCGACGGCTCGGATGATGACTCCGCCTGCTCAAGCGATGACGAGTCCGAGAAGATGAAGAAGATCGAGGACAAGTTCAACGGTCTTTGCTTCTTCGCCGGCGATGGAGGCCTTTGCACCATGGCGCTCGAAGATGAGGTCGGAGGCGAGCTGGAGGACACCCCTCGGAACGACGACGACGACGATGCCTCCCAGGTATCTCTCACCTACGACGAGCTTTCTTCCGAGGTTGAGAAGCTTACTGCTGCCCTCCTTAGCCAAGATAAGTTGCTTAGGCGTGCTGCTAGAGAGCGCAAGGAGTTTAGGCAGAAGTGGGAGGACACGGTGAGGGAGCTTGAGTTTGCCAAGTCCACCGTGGTCGTGTCGGAGGAGGTTGAGTGCGAGTCGTGCACCACGCACATGACTGACCTTCTCACTTTGAGAGGTAAGTATGCTGCGTTGGTAGGAGAGCTGGATGAGCTGAAGGCTAGACCTTCCTTGTTGGGTGCGTGCAAGACTTGTCCTGTCTTGCAGTCCGAGTTGGCAGAGAAGAATGCCAAGCTTGAGTCTTTAGAGATGGCCCGCTCGGATAGCACTTGTGTCACGAGGTGCGCTTTGTGTGAGGGCTTGGAGATGGAGATTGCCAATGTGAAGCATGGCAAGATGCAAATCGAGGAGGAAAACACATACCTTCGGACCATCTTGTCATGGGTGTCTTGTGGAGAGCCACAGCTCGAGATGATGATCTCCCAATTCAAGCGAGCTGCTGGAGGTCCTGGTGTAGGTTTTGCTCAAGGTGTTGATCTTTCCGCTTTTGGGAAGATTGGAGAGTCTAGTGGTCTAAACCCGAGTGAGAAGCCCAACTCCACCACTACTCCCAAACTAACCAAGCTTCCACCCAAAGAGCCTGCCAAGCCTACCACCAAGGACGGGGTGTTTGAGGAACCCCCGAGAGCTCCACCCAAGAACCAAGTCTGGGCACCCAAGCCAAACCACCTCAAGAACAAGCTGGACACAATGCCACCCATCCAGCAGGAGTGCTTGCCACAGAAGGGCAAAGTGAGCCATACCCACAGTCCTGCGTACCAACAACCCCCTGTGCGTGCGGTGAGGTACCAGTGTGACTTCTGTGGGAGGGATGGTCACTTGACTGAGTTCTGCTTTCGGCGCAAGCGAGAGGCGCGCCATGCTCGGGAGATGGACAACCCTGACATGTACCACCCTTCTCATGGTGGGCATGTGCCGAATGTCCAGAAGAGAGCTGTTAGGCCCGGAGGTGAGGTTCCCAGGCCTAGGCAGGAGAGGAGAGCTCCGAGGAGAGAGGCTAGGCCTAGAGGTCCAGAACCTCAAGTGCCTAGGCGTAGGCCTCGTAGAGAGCGTGCCCGGCGGGAGCCTGCAGTTGCAGGTTTTGGACCCCGTGGCGGAGGCTTTGTAGTTGAGCGCTTTCCCCCACCGCGTTTTGAGTATCGCGGTGAGCGCTCCTTCCCTAGAGGACCACGTTTTCCTGTACGTGGTGATCGCTACCCCCGTAGACAGGCTAGGAATGGCTTTTACACTGACCGTTCTTTTGAGCAACCGACCCAACACTGGTATTCCCCTTACTTCACTAACCCCAGTGTTGGACCGTATGCTCACCCTATGTCTTTTTATTGATGTAGGTAAGACGGTTGGAGGACATTTGGTTGGTGGATTCCGGTTGTTCGAGGCACATGACCGGAAACGCCAAGTGGTTCTCCAGCCTTAGCCCGGTCGCCGGAAAAGAGTACATAACCTTCGGCGACAATAGTAAAGGTAAGGTGTTGTCTCGCGGATCGGTGCGGGTTAATGAGCACTTTGTGTTGCGCGATGTTGCTCTTGTTTCTAACCTGCATTTTAACCTGCTTTCTGTTTCGCAACTTTTTGATGATGACTATGAGATTCGTTTTAAACCGAACCTTAGTCGCATCCTAGATCCACAGGGCAATCTTGTATGTCTGATTTCGCCCTTTGGGAAAGTCTTTCGCGCGAATTTCTTGGAGTCGTTTGGTTCTTCTCGCTGTCTTTTGGCTAGTCCTTCTTCCTCCGATCTTTGGAAGTGGCATAGGAGGCTCGGTCATTTAAGCTTCGACTTGCTTGCAAGACTTAGCTCATTTGGCCTAATCCGAGGATTGCCCAAGCTTTCGATGGAGAAGGATTTAGTTTGTCATTCTTGCAGACATGGGAACATGGTTGCCGCTCCTCACCATCCAGTGACTAAGGTCATGACCTCGCACCCCGGAGAGCTTTTACACATGGACCTTGTTGGTCCGGCTCGGGTGAGCTCGGTTGGTGGCAAGTGGTATGTTTTGGTTGTTGTTGACGATTTTTCGAGGTATTCGTGGGTCTTCTTTTTGACTGAGAAGACCGAAACTTTCTCCTTCGCTCGCAATCTGATTTTGCGTCTTCAGAACGAGTTCCCTTTGAACTCGATGCGAGCTATTAGAAGTGATAATGGTTCCGAATTCAAAAATTCAGATTTTGAGAAGTTTTGTAACCGCCTTGGCTTGGAGCATCAGTTTTCTTCCCCCTACACACCGCCCCAAAATGGTGTTGTAGAGAGGAAGAATCGGACCCTTGTTGAGATGGCCAGGACGATGCTCGATGAGCATAGGACTCCTAGGCGCTATTGGGCCGAAGCTATGAACACTGCATGCTATATTTCCAATCGCATTTTTCTGAGAGCGTTCTTGAAAAAAACTTCTTATGAGTTGCGTTTTGGTAGACAGCCCAAGGTGAGTTATTTTAGAGTCTTCGGTTGCCATTGTTTTATTTTGAAGAAAGGCAACCTGGATAAATTTGAGTCTCGTTCTTCTGACGGTGTGTTTTTGGGTTATGGCACTCACACTCGAGCTTATCGTGTACTTAACCTTGACACTAACCGAGTCATGGAGACATCTGATGTCACCTTTGACGAGACCATGGTTTGTCCTTCTTCTCGTTTTCAGCGTGCAGGTGATCATGAGGTTGGTGAGCCTCTTTTTGATGACGAGGACGAGGGTGCTGAAGGTATGGATGATCCAACAACCCCTCCACCTGCCGTGTCGCAAAGAGCGGCTTCTACGACGACTCACGGCCCCGACACCTCTTCTTCCTGGGGGCCATGGGATCCGCCACCCCGAGCGGTACCATTTGTACCCGGGGAGGCACCAGCTGCTGTTGAGGGGGAGGCTACTTCACCTCGGGAGGCGCCACGACACATCCAGCGCCAGCACCCGCCTCAGCAGATGATCGGCAACATCGACGAACGGGTCACTCGGTCCAGGTCACAGCAAATCTCGCACTTCGCTCATTCTGCTTTTGTTGCTAATTTTGAGCCCCGAGATGTTAGACACGCTTTGACGGATCCGGATTGGGTCAATGCCATGCATGAGGAGTTAGAAAATTTTGAGCGAAATCGGGTTTGGGTTCTAGCTCCACCTCCTCCTGAGTGTAAGCCTATTGGGACAAAATGGGTTTTCAAAAACAAGCAAGGAGAGGATGGCCACGTTGTTAGAAACAAGGCCAGGCTTGTAGCGAAGGGTTATAGTCAGAAGGAGGGGATAGACTATGAGGAGATGTTTGCTCCTGTAGCTCGTTTGGAGGCAATTAGGATACTCTTGGCCTTTGCTACATCCAAAGGTTTCAAACTTTTTCAAATGGATGTCAAGAGTGCCTTCTTAAACGGCTACATAGAAGAAGAAGTTTATGTTGAGCAACCCCCCGGTTTTGAAAATCCCAAGTTTCCAAACCATGTTTTTAAACTCCACAAAGCTTTATATGGTTTGAAACAAGCCCCTAGAGCCTGGTATGATAGGTTGAAAACCTTTTTGCTTGCTAAGGGTTTTAAAATGGGATGTGTAGATAAAACGCTCTTTCTCCTCAAGCAAGGCAAAGACACTCTCTTGGTCCAGATTTACGTGGATGATATCATTTTCGGTGGTTCTTCTCACGCTTTGGTTGCCAAGTTTGCAGATACTATGAGCAGGGAGTTCGAGATGAGCATGATGGGCGAGCTGACATTCTTTCTCGGGTTGCAAATTAAGCAATCCCGAGAGGGGACGTTTGTGCACCAGGGCAAGTACACCAAGGACTTGCTGAAGCGGTTCGATATGGGTGAGGCCAAGCCTCTTCCAACACCCATGTCGACGACGACTGCCCTGGATGCGGATGTGGATGGAGAAGCAGTGGACCAGAAGGAGTACCGCAACATGATCGGGTCGCTCCTCTACCTAACGGCGACACGCCCGGACATCCAGTTCGCGGTGTGTCTGTGTGCGCGCTTTCAGGCGTCGCCGCGCACCTCTCACCGTCAGGCGGTGAAGCGGATTTTCAGGTACCTTCGTTTCACGCCTGAGTTCGGGATTTGGTATTCTGCTTCCTCCACCCTCTCCCTTTGCGGTTATTCGGATGCCGATTTTGCTGGTTGCCGTATTGAGCGCAAGTCCACTTCTGGGACTTGCCAATTTATTGGTTCTTCTCTTGTTTCGTGGTCTTCTCGCAAGCAGTCTAGTGTCGCCGAGTCTACCACGGAGGCTGAGTATGTTGCTGCGGCTAGCTGCTGTTCCCAGTTACTCTGGATGATGGCCACTTTGCGTGATTTTGGTTTGAGTTTTTCTCGAGTGCCTTTGCTTTGTGACAACACGAGTGCTATTAGCGTTGCTAAGAACCCCGTGCTTCACTCGAAAACCAAACACATTGATGTGCGCTTTCATTTCTTGCGAGACCACCAGGAGAAGGGTGATATCGACCTTCGCCATGTCGATACTCATCACCAACTGGCTGATATTTTCACCAAGCCTTTAGACGAATCAACCTTTAATAGGTTGAGGGGTGAGCTTGGTGTGTGTTTCCCCTTTTAGATGGGGGAAGAATTTTGAGTTGTCTCCTAGTCTGACTCTTTTACTTTGATCTTCTTTTCTGTTACATTTTAGCATACGCATTTACATTCTGAGCTTCATGTTTATAATCACTAGAATGTAACTATGCTCTGTTTAGTATGCTCCGATGCTTATGTTGATACTTGTAGCTTATGCTCTTTCTGATCATTAATACATGTTATGAGCTGAGCTATTTTTGAATGGTGAATTTGCTTAATGTATAGAAAATCTGAAAATGTTCACCATTGAGATATGCAACTAGCATGTGTAGGGTGTGTTGAGTCCATTCCTGCTTTTCATATATGCTGGGATGCTATGTCTCTAGTTCTGAGTCATTCACTTGCTTGGCCTGTTCATATCATGTTTAAAATTTGAACCAAGTTTTAGTGCATTGAAAAGATCGAGATGGGATTGCTTGCCAACACCTCACGGTATCGAGACTGTTTCTCATTGCACTTTGAGTTAAACTTGAGCCGTGTAGTGTATGACCGAAACCGTAGCTTTAAGCTTCTGATTGCTTCGGCATAGGCTTCGCTCGGTTGAAAAGTTAGGCAAAGACAAGCTTTCAACCTCTCGCAATCACATGCTAAATAATTGAACTTGTGAATTCTTTACCGCTGCAACTCCGATATAAAACTGAAATCACAAGTATATGCTTCATTCCTATGCATGATGATTGAACTGTGCTAGGGGTAGTTCACCTTGTATACATGTTTAGCACTTGTCTGGATTCCTATCTATACATGTGTAGTGCTATTTTGATGGTGACTATCTTTTTGGCTAAAAACTGCTCACTTGCTCATATGCTTCATATTTCATATATGTGATCAGTTTGAGCCTTCGCTATTTGAGTGCTTAGTTGTGCCATTGGAGCTATACCGATTAGAGCATTTTTGTACTCTTTTGATTATATGTCTGAAGCTGCTAACTTGCATTTCTGACTTCATATGCATTTTGGAAGGGGGAGTTGTGTTGGCTCAAGGGAAGAGTTTGTGCTTGATAAGTGCATTTTCAACTAAGGGGGAGAGTTTTTGCATTGCAAATCATGTCTCCTGGCGTTCACCTAAGGGGAGTCCGTTCACCTAAGGGGGAGTCCCTGGTTGCTTGCACTTGTCGAGGGGGAGTTTGCTAGTTGTGTTGAGCCGTTGTCTCTGTCTTGAGGGACTAGCAAACATTTTCCTCATTTGGCGTCGAGGTTGATTTTGATTGGTTCTGAGACTTTTCGTTTGTTTTTCAATTGGTTCGGAGTGGTTTTCGTGCTAGTTGTGTTGAGCCTCTGTGCCTCTATATTGAGGGACTAGCATTTTGCCAGTTTTTGCTCCGATTTCCGATTGGTTTTTGCTAGCAGTGTTGAGCCTGTTCTACCTCTTCTTGAGGGCTAGCTTTGCTTTGCTTGGTTGCGTCGAGCCGTTGCCCATGTCTTTGGGGACCAAGTTTTCGCTTCTTCCACTTGACTTTCTTCGGCTTTGTTATGCTTTTGGGTCATGTGGTCGAGTTCTCTCTTCTCCTTCCTCCTACCTTCTTTCATTATGATTTGTGTGTGTAGTTGACAATGCACTCATCAAGGGGGAGATTGCGGATACATGGGTGTATGCCGAGTCTCTGAGTGATGAGTGATTGTCAACGGGTTTGATCGCATGTTCTTTGGCTTGTGTTGTGCAGGTGTCGAGCACGGAGACAGTGATCGAGGGCAAGGTGAAGGTCAAGTTGAGACGTGTCGTGCCGACCGACTGGGTGCGATGAAGGATGGGCGTGCCGTGCGGCGGACGTGCCATGCTGATGGATCGAGCAGTGAAGGGCGGACGTGAGGCTAGGACTGAGGGACCGGAGTGCCTGAGGATCAGCTGTGGTGGCTGGCAGCCTGGGACAGCGACGAGCGGAGACTTGCGGGGCACGGTGTTGCTCAGGTCAAGGACCTGGGGACACGTCTCGGTGGACGGGGTGCACGGGCGGTGCATCCCCTCTACAGCTTCGGTTTGGTGGCTGAGCTAGCGAAAAACCACCGGTGGATGGTTTCCAGGTTTGGGCCTCAAAACCTGGGTGCTGAGGGTTTTCGAGTTTGGCCACAAAACTCGGGCTGAGGACGGTTTCCAGGTTTGGGCCTCAAAACCTGGGCGCTGCGGGTTTGCTGAGTTTGGGCCTCAAAACTCAGGCTGGAGGCTGGTTTCCCAGTTTGGGCCTCAAAACCGGAGGTGCAGAGTGAGGGCGGCACATGGCGGCAATCGGAAGGTTGCGTGGAGGCAACGCGGACGAGTTGTGCGGGCGTGGCCGTCGGATTCACCTACCTCTTCGAGTTGGTCCAGAATAACCCTAGGGTTTAGCTGGTTCACTCTGTAATTAGATTAGAGAGGGGTAGAGTAGGAAATAGACTTAGTCTAGAATAGGTTAAGTAGTCCGGGGAGACACCCTCCTCCCCCATCTCAGTTTTAGCCATCTCATTTGCTCTCTAGCACTTAGGGTTTCCTGCTCTCCCTATCCCCTGCTGTAGCTGAGATCCGCAGAGAAAACTTGAACTCTGTGTACTGTTGATTTTGAGGAAAGGAGGCTGTAACCTCCTTGTCGTAGCGTGTGTTTGCGCTTCGGCTTGCAATTCGTGGGTGTGATTCGCGTTTTATTCGTGTTCTTCCCAGAATCCTTTTTCTCCACGATTTTCCCATCGCTTGATCTCTTTGCTCGGTTCATCTTTTGCAAATCCGTTTGAACCAAGTTGTTCAAGATCGTGAGGCACTTCTTTCCTCCGAAGGAATTCACCTCTAACCTCACGGTCTAGGAGATCGGTCGATTTTCGTTTCGGGTCAAGTTTTTCTCCTTTCCCTCGAAATTCTTCGATTCACCGATTTGGAGATAGGTTTGAGCCATGATCTCTTAGAGATAGCTCACTATACTCCTAGTAACTCATCTCACCAAGTTTGATCCCTAGAGGATTTGTTTTGGGTGAGATCGAGGCAAATCGGTGGACGAACAGTGCAGTCACGGAGTGACCGGACGCTGGGTACGGGCTGACCAGACGCTGACCCAGTGCGTCCGGTCGTTGAATACCCAGTGCATCTCTCCCCTGACTTGACCGGACGCATTGTTTCTCTTCTGACCGGACTCGTCTTTGGCACTGTTCACCGGGCTTGTTCTTGTCTGACCGGACGCACTGCTAGTGACCGGACGCTCCAGGACAGTGAGTCCGGTCACAAACAGAGAGCTCCGAAAACAGTATCTGCACGACCGGACGCGTCCGGTGCTCAGTGACCGGACGCAGGCAGAGTCCGGTCAGTGCAGGTTTAGCACGTTTTCGTTCGCAGCTTGCTCGTTCGTTGTCGGATTCGATTTCCGTCTTTTGCGTTGGCTTTCTAGAATTGTGTAGTGTCCCGCTGTGCTTCTTGGAAGCATCCACCCTGCATCTAGGGTCGTGGACACTAGCAAGCTCTATGGTTTGTCTTTGGGGTTGTTTTTGGGACAGTGGCATTGAGTTTCCAGAAGGAAATTTTGAAGCTCCCATTCACCCCCCCTCTGGTCGCTTTCGGGTAGCTTTCTCGGTCCTTCACACCGCTTCCCGAATTTCTTCAGCCGGTTGTAGATTCTTGGTTTGAGACCTTAGAGGATCATACCGTTGGCGCGTTCTACTTGACCGTTGGTTTTGGGATGGGCAACTGCAGACCAATTCACACGGATGTGATGATGGTCACAGAAGTCTAGGAACTTCTTGCTAGTGAACTGCGAGCCGTTGTCAGTGATGATGACATTCAGGATTCCGAAGCGGTGGATGATGTTGGTGAAAAATTCGACCGCTCGCTTGGAGCGGATGTTGACGATGGGCCATGCCTCGATCCATTTAGTGAACTTATCAATAGCTACGAGCAAGTGCGTGTAGCCTTTGGTCGTCTTTTTGGAGGGGTCCCATGAGGTCGAGCCCCCAGGTTGCGAATGGCCATGAGATGGGGATCATCTGAAGGGCATGTGCTGGAAGGTGCGTTTGTTTAGCATAGAACTGGCACCCTTCGCAGGAGCACACGATGTTGGTGGCGTCGGAAACATCGGTCGGCCAGTAGAATCCTTGCCGGAAAGCGTTGCCGACGAGGGTGTTTGGCGCTGCGTGGTGGCCGCAAGCCCCCAAGTGGATGTCCTCGAGGAGGCTCTTGCCTTCTTCGATGGGGATGCAACGTTGGAGAATCCCCGATGCGCCTCTTCGGTACAGTTCCTTGCTGTTGCCATAAACCACATAGGTCTTGGCTCGCCGAGCGATTTGGCGGGCTTCAACTCGGTCTTCCGGTAGCTCCCCTCGAGTCAGCCAGTCGATGAAGGGAGTTCGCCAGTCTTGTGGGTGGCTCGAGGAAGGGGAGGGTGGCTCGATTTCCATGGCCTCGGCCTCGGCCGAGGGTGCCTTGGTCGGAGGGCCGGGATCGAGCGATGGTGTTATAGTGTCAGCCCCCGAGCCCAGGTCGACGGAAGGCTCGAGGAGGTCCTTTGAGAAGACGTCAGGTGGAACGGTACCGCGAGAGGACGCGATCCTAGCCAGCTCGTCCGCGGCTTCGTTGTAACATCGGGCGACGTGGTTGGGCTCGGGGCTGAGGAATTTGTCCTCAAACTTACGCACCTCGGTGCAGTAGGCTTCCATTTTGGGGTTATGACAACTCAAAGCCTTCATAACTTGGTCGACGACAAGCTGCGAATCACCTCGGGCATCAAGGCGTCGAACTCTGAGCCCGAGGGCGATGCGTAGGCCGTTGACAAGAGCTTCGTTTTCTGCGACATTGTTGGAGGCAGCGAAGTGGATGCGGATGACGTAGCGCATGTGCACCCCGGGGGGTGAGATGAAAAGCAAGCCCGCGCCTGCTCCTGTTTTCATGAGCGACCCGTCGAAGTACATTGTCCATAGCTCGGCTTGGATTTGTACCGGAGGTAGCTGGGTGTCAGTCCATTGTGCGACAAAGTCCGCAAGTATTTGAGATTTGATTGCCTTCCTTGGTGCGTAGGTGATTGTTTCGCCCAGGAGCTCAGCTGACCATTTAGCGATTCTTCCTGCAGCATCCTGATTCTGGATGATCTCTCCCAGCAGGAAAGATGAAACCATAGTGACTGGGTGGCTGAGGAAGTAATGCTGGAGCTTGCGACGTGTTAGGTCAATCGCATAGAGCAGCTTTTGGATGTGCGGGTAGCAAATTTTAGCTTCTGATAGTACCTCGCTGACAAAATACACCGGCCGCTGGAACAGTAGCGCGTGTCCCTCTTCTTGCCTTTCGACTACTATGACCGTGCTGACCACCTGGGTGCTTGCGGCGACGTAGAGGAAAAGTGATTCGGGTGGCTCGGTTGCTGTAGCTGGTTGCGGCGGGACAAGGATCGGAGCCGAGGTCAATCCTTGCAAGTGGTGCCGAAGACGAATGCCATGATCACGTCATGGTCGGTGATGTGCGGGAGCTCCATGCGCTGCTTGGAGAAGCGTCGTGCATAATCGCGGAGAGACTCGTTGGCCTGCTGCTTGCATCAGCTCAGGTCCCACGAGTTGCCTGGGCGGATGTATGTTTCCTTGAAATTTCCTTCAAATACCCGAACTAGGTCGGCCCAGGTTCGGATCTGGCCGGGAGGGAGCGTCTTGAGCCATCTTCGGGCGGAGTCAGAGAGGAAAAGCGGCAACTGAGGGATGATGGCTCGGTCATCGCCCCGAGCCCCACCTAGCTGACAAGCTAGGCAGAAATCGGCTAACCAGAGCTCGGGCTCGGTTTCGTCGTTGTATTTGACGAGGCTCGTAGGGGGGCAGAACAGTTCTGGTAGCGGTGTGCTGCGGATGGCCCTGCTGAAGACTCGAGGGCCAAGCGGCTCGGGCGCAATGCAATCTTCGTCGCTATCGTAACGTCCCCCTCGATGGGCGGTAATGCCATGTTCCTCAGCTCCTTTGTCCTTGTGACGCCGCCCCCGGAGGATGTCGTGGCGGGCATCGTTCAGATCACGCGGCTCACGTGGATCGACGATCCGATCCCGCACATTCTTAGCTTGGCGGGTGACGGGCTGGTGAACCGAGGCCTCCCTTTCGTTGCGGGGGGGGGGGGGGCTCGATTGGTCGTTCTGAAGCTGCACCTCGATGCTTCAAGGCTGAACTCTGAGCCTGTTGCACGGCTGCGGCCTAGAGAAGGTCTTTCATCTCGTCTCGAATGCGTCGACCTTCGGGGGTCGATGGCTCGAGCATGTTTCGCAGTAGCATGGTTGCAGCAATAACATTGTGCCTTGCTCGAGGGAAGCTCGGGTACTTCCTCTTCGACGATATGCCATTGGACATCTCGAGCCCTACTTCGAGCGCCTTCACCGCGCGGAGGGCGTGGCTTCGCTCAAGGACTTGCTCCATCTGGTTCAGCCGCCAGCGATCCTCGTCGAGTTGGGCCTTCATCTCCTAGAATTGCGTGATCTGTGTGATCTGTTCATCATGCTGGTTGGCTGGATCGACAGGATCCTCTGGTTCGTTTCCTCGTCCTGGAGGCGTTCCCCCAGCTGCCGCTGCTGCTGCCACGGCGACCGCGTTAGGGTTATGCGTCTCGCTGTTCGAGGCGGTGACTCCATCATGCTCGATGTGGAAGCACTCCCTCATGGGGTCGTAGTCGTCCTTGTCATCTAAGAGGTCATCCTCGTTAGCGTCGAAGTCATCGAAGCAGTAGTTGCTGACCGCGAGAAAGCGATGTAACGATTCTGCGTCGTGGAGCCCGGAGAAGTCTGCGTTTGCCCACGTATTGTCGTCGTCGGTGGTTTCGGCGCACGCGGGCGTTGCCGTCGTTGCCACAGGGTTGAGGGTTTGTCCCAAGTGACATCCCGGGAGACCTGTAGTGTTGTTGAAGTGGGCACGCACCATCGTGGAGTAGGCTTGAGCAGTATTGTTGAGACCGTAGAGCTACGAAGACAGCGCCGCCCCTGCCCTTGGTGCCGGTAAGCCCGATGCCTCCACTGGTGGTGGTATCGCAGTGCTTGTCATCGGGGTTTGAGGAAGATCCATCGGCATTCCTCCGCCGGCCTGACCCGTCCAAGCCAAACCCCTTACAGAGGGTTTTGTCGGATCGACCGGGCGGGAAGCTTCAGTGGAACGTGGCGGGGTGACCATTGTCCGCGCGGAGTGACTAGGTGCGGTCAGCACCCAATGCCTCTGCGAGGCGTGGGGTGACCGACATCCTGGGCGTCCGATATGCTCGGGCAGGCTCCGAGGGGTCTTGGCAGCGAGGGGCTGCGCAAGCGGGAGAAGGGCCATGTCGTAGCCGCTGCCTAGAGCTATGAACTCTAGACTCCCGAAGCGCATCACCGTGCCGCAACAGAGTGGTATAGAGGGATCTTCCATCCGTAACGAACTGTGGGGAATCGTCGAGACACGCGCGGCCCCTACCTAGCGCGCCAACTGTCGGTGTTTCGAACCCGGGGGTCTACAGCAATGAGTGAATTTGTGTGCGTGTGTTCCCTGATCCGGATGGTGATGCAAGAAGAATACATGCGGTTTATCCTGGTTCGGGCAAGAGAAGGCCCTACGTCCAGCGGGGGGGGGGGAGATTGTATTATCTTGCACCGAAGTGCTTGTATAGGGGCAAATACAAGCGTGAACGAGAGAGGACAGTGTGTACTGAGGGAGGAACTAAGACCCAAGAGCTAACCCTAGAATCCCAGACTATGATGGAGAGCTTGAGGACTCAGATGCTTGTGTACGTGAGTGTCGTCTGCCCTAACCTAATCCCCAGCGTCCCCTTTGATAGACGAAGAGGAGGGACGAGGTTACACAGTCTTTAGGGCTGTCGTAGGCGATGATGTTATTGATGACGTCGGGGATGATGATGCCGGTCATGTCGGTGCCGCTGTAGCGACGGTCCTCGTCCTGTGGTGACGTGCCCGGTGACGGGGGCAAAGGACGACGCCCATGCGCCGTTGTGCGCAGAGACGTCGTATCAGGAGTTGTTGGAGTGTAGATAGGTCCCGGTAGACCCGTGCTCGAGGGTGTGGTCGAGACCTTCACGGTTGAACCCGAGGCTAGACGGAGGGGGTCGAGTTCCGAACCGTACGCGAGATGTAGTGTCACATGTACCTCGAGGGGTGTCCTCGAGAGGGGTACAGTGCATGGTATGGGGCGATAGCTCCGCACGACGTGCTTGTTTCCTGGGGAAAGTGGTTGAAGTTTGATTTTACTGGGGTACGGTCAACTGTGTACTTGTTGTAGCCATGCGGGCCTTGACCAGAGTGGACAAGGTGCAATTAATGCTTCTGGGGTCGTACAAGCAGTAGGTACGGGGTAGTCGTGACTTGCTTCCTTCGCTAGGATGCTTTCTTTCGATACCTGACATGAAGGGCTCAGGCGGGACGGAGAATGGACGCTTGCCCAAGGCCTGGCTCAGAAGGCTCGGGCGAAGCGGAGAATGGGTGCTAGCCCGAGGCCTGGCTTGAATGGCTCGGGCGAGGCGGAGAAATAACACTTAGCCCGAGGCCTAGCTCTGGAGGCTCGGGCGAGGCGGAGAGTGTGTGCTGACTCGAAGTCTTTCTTGGATCGTTGGGCAGTCGTGGCCCACTTCCTCTTGATGGGCTTTCGGCCTGGTGGCCTACGTAATGTTGGTTACCCTTTTAGCCTTGACTATGTTTTTCTTGATCGGGGTTTTGGGGTACCCCTTTTTCATACCATCGACAATAAATATCTTCCTCAATGTCAAAAGTTGTTCAACAAGTTGGTTTTGTTGGTTTGCAAAGATGTTTTGCTTTTGCATACCATCATAATGCATCACACATTATTTAATTATTTATTACCGTATTGCACCTTGGATCGGTAGCTCAGGAGACCAACACCGAGCCAGAAGCAAGCAAGGAGCCAGAGATCCAGGAGGTGCCACGAAGCGAGGAGATCGAACTCGCCAGCCACGACACTAACCTGCCTGAGTGCCCCGCTCATGAGGCCTCAGTCTTCTCCCAAGGTAAGCCCCGGAGCATTCTAAGTCTCCCAGTATTTACAATTAATTTAATTGAGTATTTTATTATGTGATGCATTAGGTATAAGAGTTGATTGAACCCTACTTGCTGCATTACCATTCCTTGATTATTGATTATACCTGCCTTGTTACCCTGTTATCAATTAATAGTAGAATTGCTTAGCTTGCTTAATTATTAGTAAATAAAGGATGTTTCCGTAATACTCCCGGTGGGTATTTACCGGATCACACTGTTCGGACTAGATTCAACCCGAGTCGTGCCCTCTAGTATGGAAAATGCGATCTGCCTTGGAATGGCCATCGCCAGGTTCCAATTGGGCGGTCCGTGCTTGAACCGCGACGATTACCACCACGAACAGTATCGAGCGGTGACCCAATGCATGGACCCGACGAGAAAAGGGTGAGTTTGTATTAAAGGATTCTCGCCAGCTGGTTTGTAATTCGATTCGAGTCGCCATCTCCCCCGGTTAGTGGGAAACTATGTCGAGCTTCACCACGATACAACTCCATGTGATGATTAAGGTTCAACTAAAATTTGGATAAAGCAAACCCGATATGGTAAAATTTGGATAAAGCAAACCTGATATGGTATTATGTTATTGCTTGTTAGAATCCAGTGGGTGTTATAGCTCAGGTGCAAACCTAGATTAAGAAATAGATTAAAAGAAGACTGCTCATTCATTAAGTAAATATTATTCATCTTAATCTGAGCTTTTTCGCAACTAAATTCCCAGCTCCACCAGAAAGTCGTGCATATCCTTGGTGTCTTTATTTTCAATTAGACGGGTAAGTCTAGCTGAGTACATTCCCGTACTCAGGGTTTATCCCGTTGTTGCAGATGACCAGGTTTACTTCGGCTATTGTAAGCACTGCCTCTACCCCGCGAATGGTGACAAGGAGTAGGCCCAAGGCAGGGTCATCTGAAAGCTTCTCTTTTGCTGTTGTTGGACCAAGACTGATCATGACACTTTATGTTTGAAAAAGGAGGAGTGAGTTATCAAAAAAAATGTTTTATTTGGACCACATGTGTAGTGGTCATACTTTAAAGACTTATTTATGCTTCCGCTATTTGAACTCTGTATTGTAATAACTTTGAGTGTTCGCACTCTGATTTTAATTTCATTATCGAACTTTTGTATCCTCGCGAATGTGGTACTTGAACAATGTGATCCTAGTAAGTTGAAAAGTTGTGGAAATCCATTAAAATTTCCGGAGTACCGGAGTTATATGGGTTCAAGTATGGGTCGGAGTAGGTTGTTTCGGCTAAGATGGTACTTGAGCTCTTATAATTTGGACGGTTCCGCCACAGTAACACCTTGTTTTTTAAATAAATAAAATTAATTATAATTTAATTAGAAAAATGGCCAAAATCCTAGATGGAGGAAAATTCTAAACAAATGTTTGTTGCATTCATGCCGGTGCATAATTTTTATGGGGTGAAAAAGAATTTATTAAACCTGTCTAGGGCGAATCAGATTTATTCTATTTAGAAATTAAATAAAAGCTTTATGAAAATTTTACAATACCAAAATCAAAATTTTATTTGAAAAACCTAGGGAAAATGTTTTCAAAACATTTCAAATTTAGTTTATTTCAAACAGATTTGAAATGAATTTGAAATGAGTTTACAAAGGAGTTTGAAAAAGAAAAAGGAAAAAAATCTTGGCACTTGGGCCCTCTCCCTTCCCCTGCCCCTCCTCTTAGCCAGCCCAACTACCACCACCTTCACCCTTTTCTCTCGGGCCCAACCCAGACCTAGCCTCCTCTCCTTCCACGTCCAAGTCGGCCTGCTCCCACACTGCTTCCTGGTTCGCAAGCCAGCCGACCCGCTTCCACTTCCCTCCAATTCCCGCTCCCCCTCTCCGTCGCGCGCGGCCCTCCTCCTCTCCTACCGGCCCGTCGTGCTCGCCCTAGGCGCCACACACCCCTCCTCCCTTCGCACTCATCTCTTGGGCCAAGCCCACGTGAGCTCTCCACCCCCCTCTCTGTTCCTATGACGGAAGGGCCCAGTGTGCTCCTTCTCCACTGACCGGCGGTCCCCACCCGTCAGGGTCTTCTCTCACCCCCAACCGCTCGCCCCTTGACTGTTCTGCATGGAGCACCAGGCCAGATCGATTCCCATGCTATCCCCGCACTTTGCACGGGCATTGCAATCCTACCACACCGTGCGAGCGCTGACCTCCTTCTCTGCACTTCTCGCACTGCCACCCGTGCTCATCATCGTGAACAGATCATTTCCGCCGAAGGCGGTGTGGATGCAGAGCTCACCCATCGCTCAGTCCCACACTTTAGGCCCCATAAGAAGCCCCATTAGGGCTACACGCGCCGCCATCGCACATTCCCACCAGAATTCCATCCCTCGGGCCTCCTCGCCCACTACAACTTCGTCACCGGCGCGGCTCTGAAGCAGTCGCCGCCGCCGTCACCGATTCCTCCTAACCGCTCATGAGTTCCTCTCCCTCCCGCACCATCTCGCGTAGTCGCTACCATCCCTACGCCTCTTCCTGAGCCGCGCCGAAGCTCATGACCATGGCGCCGATGCCGCTGCTACACTGCCGCCGCGTCCAAAGTCCCCTTTCGGTGACGAGAACCCTTGCATCGGCTTCCCGGTGAACTCCTCTCCCCGTTGTGTCCTACCCCGGCGTCTCCCGCGCTCCCTAGGCCCAGTCCGAGCCGAGCAGTAATGGCGTCGTCGCACGACCATGGTGCCGCTGTGCCCCCGCACAGCCGGCGGTCGCACCCCTCCTCCCTTCTCACCCTGGCTGAGTCCGCGGCGTCGAGCTATATGCTCTGGTGCCCGCCAGTTGGCCAGCCAGACCTTGCAGCTCGCATTGTGCTGTGCGCCGGTGAGTTCCCGCGATGCCCTATGTAGGACGCAGAGCTATACACGACGCTACTGAGCCACGACACGCTCGTCGTCAATGCGACCGCCCAACCCCCACTCAGCCGCTCGATCGGATGTGGTCGACTCGAATCCATCGCGGATCGAGTCAACTGCCCTGTCAGCAGCCCACGTGGCTGCCACGCAAGCGCCACGCAAGCACTGACCAAGTCAACATGGTCAGACACAGTCGCCCTAGAAACTTTGCTAATAAGCCCTTCCCATTTCTCAAAATCAACCCGCACTCCATACAGGACTGTTCATTGTGCCTTGGTTTTCTTCCCATATACCCCTCTAGTTTTCAAATAATTGAGGCCCGATCCACCAACCATGGACTTGGTCCACCCCACACTCGCGCACCACGTCCACGACACAGTTATGCACCGTGTCCACCCAGCGCGCTGTTGACGCTCACTAATGCTCATAATTAACCATCAACTATTGCATGAAATGACACTAAATGAATTACAAAGCATAGTTGTAGGGTTTGAAACTAACAAGAGTTTTGGTGCTCTCACTTGTTTTATAGGACATTCATGTTTTTACCATATAAAAGTATCTCAAGTGATGAATTGGAGCGCACCATTGCGAAGAGCTCATTGAGACGATCAAAACAGACATATCATTTGCTATATTCGGAGTCCCTGAAGTCGGTTTGATCCTCTGGCTCTCCGAAATTCGATGAAAGGATCCAACGGAGAGTTGTAAACGTGATGCAGATCGATGACATGGCGATTTTATGCCCCCTACTCCACCTCGGGCTATATAAGCAGGCCAGGAGGTGCCCCAGAAGGCCATCTCCATCTTCATTATTCATCTCCACATCAGAAACTAGGGTTTCAATTAGAAGTAGAGGTCCCTCTAGATGAATCTCTTCTAGTTCATCTAGAATTAGATCTAGTTCTAGTTCTTCAAGTTCTAGTTCTTTTCTAGTTCTAGTTCTAGTTTTAGTTGTCTAGTTCATCTAGTTGTAATTAGAGATTGGATTAGAGAGAGGAGAAGGAGAGAGATGAGGAGGAGCCAGAGCTGTCGGATCTTCCTCGACATTGTATTGGTGCAACATCTAGTTCGTCTTCAAGTAATCAACATGTTCTTCATTTATTCTTTCCAAGTATTATATTTAATTTCAGTTCTTGCTTTATTTTATTTACTGGATTTCCACTCGTATCAGGTGCTATCATTATTGTACATAGTTAGAGTAGTAGACATTAGTGTAGACGTGGTGTCCAGACTAGGGTTTACCTGAGTTTGCACCCAGCCCCACGGATAGTTGTGGTAGCCCCATGTGGTGGCAACCCTGACGGCCGACGTAGTCCACCACGTTCGGGTTGGTGTTTGTAGGACCGTAGTCGGAGCTTCCTAGCCCCTTTCTCATCCCTTTCTGTGGCTAGTGTTTTGATGTCCTGAAGTAAGTAAAGTATAGTGAGCCTTTAATTAGATAGACCTGCTTAGAAAACCCTAAATCTCTCTCTACCCATATTATCATTCTTTTTCTTGGACGTTCTTGATTCTTCTAGTATACTTCACGTTCCCCGTGGAAATCAATACCCTAGAATACTCTCGGGTCAAAGCTACATTGGTATCCGTGCGTTTGCGGATTTTCTATGTGCGTTTAAAATACCCAACAAGCTTTCTAGCGCCATTATCGGGGAACGGTAGTAGTGTTAGTTTCGAACCAAGTTGTTCGTGTTTCTTTTCTTTTACCACTTTTTTCTCTTACCACCACCTTTACGTCACCACCACACTTCGTACCATATGAATTCAACTCCTATCTTTAAATACTCCGCTCCAAAGGGCGAATTGTTGGAGCCATCACCATCATCACATCCTATTCTTATAGATGGCTACCAAATTTGTCCCGGCTTTATAGCCATGGCTCGGGAGCAACCCTTCTCTGGGCTAGAAGACGAGAATCCTTACACCCACCTTCGTGAATTTGAGCAATTGTGTTCTTGCTTGTCTATTGCTGGCATGACACAAGAGACCATTAAATGGAAATTGTTTCCATTCTCCCTTTTTGGAAGAGCGAAACAGTGCTATGCTCATAATGTAAGAGGAGTAGATGGAAACTGGGTTGAACTTCGAGACAAATTTTGTCTTGCTTTCTTCCCTCTATCTCGAACCACTGCCCTTCGAATAGAAATTCTTTCCTTTAAACAAAAAGAGAAGGAGACACTAGGAGCAGCCTGGGCTAGATTTATGAGCCTTGTCAACACTGGCCCAGATCTTTCTTTGACTGAGGACGTTATTTTACAATATTTTCGTTATGGTCTTAGCAAAGAAGCTACCCTTTTTCTTGATACCTCTTCGGGAGGATCATTCACTCATAAAACTGTTAGTGAAGGGAAAGCCATCCTTGAGAAAATCCTTAAAAACACTCCTTACACTGGCATTTTTGATGAATTCCCCGAAGAAGAAGTCGAGCCCAACCCCGACCAACGCAAGGAGGAACACATAACCAAATTTGAAATTCCTTCAAATCATTCTAATAATTTGGTTGTCATAGAACCTTCTCTAGAGAAAACACCCTACACATTAGAAAATGATGAACCCCATCCTTTGGTGTTCTTCTCTGAAATCGAGGAAGGTGATATCAAAGAGCATAGAAGCTGCTTCATAAACACCTTTTAAAATCCATGCTCATATGAGGCATCTCCTGATTCAATTGGTCTGTCTAACATTGCCACACTCGAGATTTTGAACCCCCTCACACTTTCTATTTACAAAAACTTCAAAAGGGTGGTTGTAGATGCATATGTTTATCACAAATGTTGTAGATCTCATTGTGCTCTAAAAGTTGGTGTTGGAGGAGAAACCACTCATAAAATCACATCTTGAAGGTTTCCAAAAGACAAGCTTAGTGTCCTAAAACAAGCACTTTTCAGATCAGTGTTCATCTTCCTGCTACACTGCCCTTGTGTAATGAGCCTGAGGATATAATTGTTAAAATATTCCTTCAGATATTCTTGTCACTAACGTTTGTAGGTCTGGAGCAAAAAGTTTGAAGGAATGACAAACACAAGGTATGTCCAACCAATCATCATGCGACATTAAATTACATTCATCCAATCTTGATTTTTGCAAAATCCAAGCTTGGGAATACACTTTGTAAGAACATCTCTTACCATGTAGTTGTCCTTACCTTTAAGACATGCTCATGTGCTATACACTAATCATGCTCTCTCATCACCATTTGAGTAAATCTCTTTAATGTTTTAATGGTACCTTCATCTCCTGTAGAATATGTTTAGGTTTGAAGTACTTTCATACATCTCTTAAATTGAGCATAGTGCCTAGTTTAGGAGTGATGATCTTGTTTTCAAAGGCTTTTAAATTAAGCATGGTGCTTAGGTTGAAATGCCTTCCTAAATAAAATTAGACATGGTGTCTAGGTTGGTTTTTGAGCCGATAGTATGATTTAGTATATGTTGTATATTTTGTTGGACTAACCTCTGCAGGAAAACTTTCAATATCAATTTGGGAAAGTCCTGAGATGAACTCACACTGGAGATGAAGAGACACATGAACTTCAGAAACTTGCGCAAGGGAGACACAACTCACTGATCATGGAGAAATGAGATCCATAGATCAAGACACAAGATGAGTGCAATGAAAGCACTCACTCCATGGAAGTAGGTGAACAAGTCTGAGCTGGGCCACTAGAAGACAAAGACCATCGTGCGGGCACTTGATTCCTCATCTCTCATATCAGAGAGTACAAACACAAGCTAAAAGAGAGAGGTCCTGGTACGGACCTGAGGAACAACACACCTTCACTGATAGGTCGACACATAGAGAAGGAAGGCTGATCCCTCTAAAGATGATCCCACTATGGCCTTCCTCCTCTCAAGCTCCCATCACTCAGGCTCACTATGAGATAAGCAAGAGAAGACAAGCCATTCATGGGCACAACCAGATAGATAAGAGAAGCTTCCATAAGGTGGTTCAACACAATCACTCTTCAATGATAAGGCAACATTTCAAGGTAAGTGACCATCACTTTAAAAGCTTCTCCTTAATTCTGGTATGCGCATAAATAAAGAACGAAACATGTTTAAGTTGCACCTCACATGATCCAACCTAATCAACTCAACATGTTCAGTTCTTTACACTTTGTTCTTAGCTTTATCTCACTATCTTAACCAAATGAGCTAAAATGTTGTGCATCCAACCTTTGAAAGATGATATATCACAATCATGAAAAGATCGATACATTATGCATAGATTATCCTTCCTTGGGTTTAGCAATCTGATCTGTTAAATATTTTAAGTTGCTATTTTCATGCTCATCTTTTGATCCTATCACTCATGTTAAGATTGAATAAGACACATAAACAACAAGTTTATCTTGTGTGATGTGCTTAAGGTTAGAGAGGAATGAACAAAACTTTTGGTTCCGTTGGTGTTTTTCCACCAACAAAGCCCATGCACTTGATCTCTACCTTGTCTTTATGAGCAGGACACACTCTTAAGCAAAACATGGAGGAGTTTGTCAACTCCCAAATTCTACAGAGTGAAGGTCCTGGATCTACAATAACATGCACACTAAGCAAGATGCTGCCAGCTTCCACAACTAATGTTTCACTTCAAATTGTTGGGCGAACGAAGAACATGGGTGACACCCTACCAAGAGATATACTTATCAAGATCTACATATCGAGATCCAATGATGCACCTCAGGAATGAACATGGTGAGAAGTCCTGTTCGGAGGACTTAAAACATTGAACCCTCGCCGAAAGGTAAAATCGGTAGTTATCCATATTTATCTTTTCTGCATTAGTTTCACTTTTTGCATGTTTACTTTCCATCATCATCTCACCATAGCATATTTACTTTTTTGCATTAGCATTGCATTAGAAAAGAAAATAAAATATTTTACTTATTGCACTACATCATAAACTATGAAGCCCCATGTGAATAATTTTGTGGTGTGTAAAAACCCACATGAAATATTCACTGTGGTGGCATAAAAACAAAAATAAATATGCATACATTCATCCTGTTGCATTTTCTCTTGCATCATAAAAATATTAAAATACAAAAATGTTGAGAAAGAAATTTTACTGAAACTCTAGACAACTGAGGCTTAAGTGGCCAACCACTAATACTTAATCTGTTCCACAAGTTTTGTTGTCTATTTGAGTTTCACAGGATTGAAGGACTAAGAATTGCTGACAAGCAAGTGAATATTCCATCCACTGTTGAACACTGTTACAACAACCATCAACATCAATCAAAGCTCTGATAGAGGAAGAACATTTTCACCACGAGCCCGCTGCATTACAAGATCAAATGACTATGTCAACATCCAGCTTGGGGGAGGCACCCTAAACGTGTATGCAGGTAAGTATCATTATCCTCTTAAGTTTGGCAACGTATCCTATGCAAACTAAACTCTTGTGCAAACTATGCAAACTCTAATCAAGACCACAAGAATCTAATCCGATGGCTAGTAATTTTAGCACTCAAACCCCCCACTCATCCTATCCGGTTGTTGCAAAACACCCCCATGAGTGGAGGGGTTTAAGTGCTAAAATTACGAGCCATCAGATTAGATTCCTGTGGTCTTGATTAGAGTTTGCATAGTTTGCACAGGAGTCTAGTTTGCATAGGATACGTTCCCCTTAAGTTTTCTTTCTATACATAAAATAAAAAATGTGGGCACATGAAGGCTCCCCATTAATTAAAAAAAACAAAAAAATATGGGCACATGAAAGCTCAACGCTATCAATGGAACCGACTTGGGGGGAGACGCACCCTCGTTATCTTCGTGATCCAGGTATGTCTTATTCACTGTCTTAGTTATTTATAATAAGTGTGTTAGGTTAAATTAATACTATGTTAAGTTTGCTTAGTTTTAAGAAGTTAATAATAAAACAAGAACTTTCTCTATAATCGTTTACATGGAAATGATGAATAGTTGCTCTATCTAATTTCTTTCAAGTACCTAGCATTCAAAGCATGAGTTCTCCTGATTAATAATGATGCTTAAAAATAGAATTAAATGCATGGGTAGCAAATGCTTGACCTAGAGTCTAGGTAGTTGACAGATATGACATGTGATGATCTGAGCTGCTATTACCTTGTTCTAAACAACACTAGAGTTCTGGAAATTTCTTAAAATAAATATGACTAATAATTGTATTGAGTTAAATTAAGCTTTGTTGACCCTATGAGAAGTTATCATGCTATTGAATTGAGATCACTTACACATTTCATCCATCTTTCGCATAAATGCTCATGATTATCTGTTGCTATCCTCTCAAAAGTTTGTTGGAAGCATGTGGCTATTAAAAAAAATCCGAGGAAATAAAAAGGGGCAAGTGCCTGAAACCTCAAAAAGATAGATCCCGAGGAAATAAAAAGGGACAAGTGTTCGAAACCTCGAAAAAGAGAAATATATATATATAGGGTAATTATTCTATACTCCCAGGAGTAGTTACTCCCATCTTCAATAAACCATGTTGCGTATGGGTGTATACTCATTTATCACTATGAGTATGTTAACATACTTATTTTAAGATACTCTAAATCTTACTATGCGAAAAACTTAACAAAGCATATATTTTTTAATATATTACTATAATACCATTACAGTAGTATATAAAGTAAGTATAATCATATACTTCATGTATATATGCATACTCGACAAATATACTACCATAGATGTTCTAGTATGTTCATATACCCCGCGTACATATACTTTGGCAGACTATATATACTATAGATATTGAGATATACACATGGGAGTAATTACTCCCTAGGAGTAAGAAATAATTATATCAGAAAAATGGGCACGTGCCCGCTAGTAGAATTAGCCTGATAGCCATGTGTCTCTAATAGACAGAAGAGAGTGATATCTTCAAAAGAGCATCCGACTCCATTTTCCATACACATACACTTCTCAATTCAATGATGTGGTTGACTTTCTCTTTGGATCCATTGTTTAATTTGGAAACATATGTTAAGCTTTTTGAAAACTCATAAAAACTCCGAAATAATGGTGAAGTGAAAGAGCTAGAGACATGGTGCTTTATTTGATTGTTCTATCTTTCAATTACTCAAGATTCAAGGTAACGTATTAAGCCCCATAATGAATAATATGATATCTTTTTGAGAACTTTTGTTTAAATGCTTGTGTACTTGTTGGAAGTGAAGATTTTGCAGCAACTCCTGATCCACTATTAAGCTTGACTTTGCTAAGGGACTAGCAAAGGTTAAGCTTGGGGAACTTGTTGACGCTCACTAATACTCATAATTAACCATCAACTATTGCATGAAATGGCACTAAATGAATCACAAAGCATAGTTGTAGGGTTTGAAACTAACAAGTTCCACGAGTTTTGGTGCTCTCACTTATTTTGTAGGACATTCATGTTTTTACCATATAAAAGTATCTCAAGTGATGAATTAGAGTGCACCATTGCGAAGAGCTCGTCGAGACGATCGAAACAGACATATCATTTGCTATATTCGGAGACCCGGATGAAAAGATATTAATTTCACAACGAAACCTGCAAAAGAAGGATCTAGAAGACACTAAAAGACACCACAAGGCGGCCCACAACGGGGGCCCACTGGGCCAGACCGACCGGTGGGGCCCACTGACCGGTCGGTCGGTCATGGAGGCCGTTTTGCCTCCGCCTTCTAGAACCTTCTTCCACCGCCTCCTAGGATGCATCTCCACCGTCCCTGAAGTCGGTTTGATCCTCCGGTTCTCCGAAATTCGATGAAAGGATCCAACAGAGAGTTGTAAACGTGACGCGGATCGATGACATGGCGATTCCTTGCCCCCTACTCCACCTCGGGCTATATAAGCAGGCCAGGAGGTGCCCCCAGAAGGTCATCTCCATCTTCATTATTCATCTCCACATCAGAAACTAGGGTTTCAATTAGAAGTAGAGGTCCCTCTAGATGAATCTCTTCTAGTTCATCTAGAATTAGATCTAGTTCTAGTTCTTCAAGTTCTGGTTCTTCTAGTTCTTCTAGTTCTAGTTCTAGTTCTAGTTGTCTAGTTCATCTAGTTCTAATTAGAGATCGGATTAGATAGAGGAGAAGGAGAGAGCCGAGGAGGAGCCAGAGCTATCGGATCTTCCTCGACATTGTATTGGTGCAGCATCTAGTTCGTCTTCAAGTAATCACCAGGTTCTTGCTTTATTTTATTTACTGGATCTCCGCTCGTATCGAGTGATCTCATTATTGTACATAATTAGAGTAGTAGACGTTAGTGTAGACGTGGTGTCTAGACTAGGGTTTACATGAGTTTGCACCGAGCCCCACGGATAGTTGTGGTAGCCCCAGGTGGTGACAGCCCTGATAGCCGACGTAGTCCACCACGTTCGGGTTGGTGTTTGTAGGACCGTAGTCGGAGCTTCCTAGCCCCTTTCTCATCCCTTTCTGTGGCTAGTGTTCTGATGTCCCGAAGTAAGTAAAGTATAGTGAGCCTTTAATTAGATAGACCTGCTTAGAAAACCCTAAATCTCTCTCTACCCACATTATCTTTCTTTTTCTTGGACGTTCTTGATTCTTCTAGTATACTTCACATTCCTCGTGGAAATCGATACCCTGGAATACTCTCGGGTGAAAGCTACATCGATATCCGTGCATTTGTGGATTTTCTGTGTGCGTTTAAAATACCCAACTAGCTCGACACGTGGCGCCACCGCCTGCAGAACTGACCCGGTCGTGGCACTTTTGAACAAAACACCTCTGACTTTAAAGAAATCAACCCGCCGTCAACCAGGGTTGTTCGTTGAGTCTTGGGATTCTTCCAATCTAGCCCTTGAACTCTCGGATAGCCCTTGCACTCTCGGATAAATGAGGCCAGGTCTTTTCGCCTTTTATTTTTAGTTTTAATTTAAATAAATTATGAAAATCAGTTTCATCTATTCACAGTTTTGCCATCAAACTTCAAAACCCCATAACTTTTGTGTTTTAACTCCTTTTTCACCCGTTCAAGTTGCATTAGATTCGTAGCAATGAGCTTTACATAGTATATCTATTTATATTCTGTTTTCTTACTATTGATGTACTGTGGTTTATTATGTTTGTTTGGGCCATGTGATGATAATTGATCTAGCGAGTGCGAGCTATGCAGAACCCAAGGATCTAGTCTGTGCCTTCGCTGATCCGACCCAGCCCGAAGGCAAGTGTCCTTGAACATCTTGCTCTCGTATTTATTTCACTTTTGAGTTAGAGTAATTAGATCCAGTAATTGCATGTAGTGTCTTAATACTGAATCCCATGTTAAGGTTGAAGGACCGAGAGTGCAACCAGAACGCGACCAGAGGGGGGTTGAATGGGAGCTTCAAATTCTTTTTCAGAAACTTGTCGCCACTGTCCCGAGAGTCGACCCCAAGAGCAAATCTAGAGCTTGCAAGTGTCCACGACCCTAGATGTAGGGTGGATGCTTCCGAGAAGCACAACGGGACACTACACAACCCTAGAAACCCAACGCAAAAGACGGAAACCAAATCTGACAACGGACGAACGAACCGCGGATGAAAACACGCAAAGCAGAGATGACCGGACTCTGACCTGCGTCCAGTCAGTGAGCACCGGACGCGTCCGGTGAGAGAAAAATGTCTCAGGAACCTTACTGTTCCTGACCGGACTCTGGTGAACGATGCGTCCGGTCACTTGGTGTGCGTCCGGTCACGTAAAACACGAGTGATGAACAGTAGGACCGTTGCGTCCGGTCATAGGCGAGGGGCAGCGTCCGGTCAAGGTGCGAAACAGAACAATGGAATGTTCAATGACCGGACTCTCTTCCTGGCGTCCAGTCAGCCCGAGCTGAGCGTCCGGTCACCCCGAAAAACCTGTCGTTCGTTCATGATTCAACTCAATCTCACCCAAAACGAATCCCGTAGGGATCAAACTTGGTGAGAAGAGTCACAAGGAGGATAGTGAGCTATCTCTAAGAGATCATGGCTCGAACCTATCTCTAAATCGATGAATCGAAGAAATTTGGGAAAGGGAAGAAAACTTGACCCGAAACGAAAAACGACCGATCTACTAGCTCGTGAGGTTAGATGTGAATTCCTTCGGTGGAAAGAAGTGCCTCATGATCTAGAACATCTTGGTTCAAACGGATTTGCAAAAGACACACCAAGTAGAGAGATCGATCAACGGGAAAATCATGGAGAAAAGCAACCCGCGAAGAACATGAACAAAACGCGAATCACAACCATGAAATTGCAACCGTGTGGCTACCACACGCTACAACAGTGAGATTACAGTCATACTTCCTCAAAATCTCACGAACACAGAGGTATTGTTCTCTTCTCTGTGGATCTCAGTTTGCTACAGCAGAGGATGTGGAGAGCAAGAAAACCTAGAAGGCAAAGAGCAAAATGGCTGAGATGGAATGGGAGGAGGGTGTCTCCCTCTATTTATCCTAATTCTAATTCCTACTCTACCCCTCACTAATTACAGAGCGAACCAGCTAAACCCTAGGGTTATTCTGGACCAACTCAAAGGTGCTGGTGATCCGACGGCCACGCCTGCACAACTGGTAGTGTTGCCTCGACGCAACCTCACCAATTGCCACCACGTGCCGCCACCGCTCCGCTCGTCCTTTTCCTGGACTTCGCCCCCGGTTTTGTGGCCCAAACTAGGAAACCAGCCTTCATGACCAACCCCCGGTTTTGAGGCCCAAACCGGGAGACCAGCCGTCCATCGCCTGAGTTTTGTGGCCCAAACTCAACAAACCCGCAGCACCTAGGTTTTGAGGCCCAAACCTAGAAACCGTCCTCAGCCCGAGTTTTGTGGCCCAAACTCGGAAACCATCAGCGTCCAGGTTTTGAGGCCCAAACCTGGAAACCATCCACCCGGTGGTTTTTCTATGGCTCAACCACCAAACAGAGCTGTAGAGGGGATGCGCCGCCCGTGCACCCCGTCCACCGACATGTGTCCCCAAGTCCTCGACTCGACCAACACCATGCCCGCAAGTCTCCTCTCGTCGCTGTCCCAGGCTGTCAGCCACCACAGCTGATCCTCGGGCCACCGGTCCCTCAGTCCAAGCCTCACGTCCGCCCTTCGCCACTCTCAGTCCATCGGCACGGCACGTCTCTACTTGACCTTCACCTTGCCTCTGATCACTGTATCCGTGCTCGACACCTGCACAACACAAGCCAAAGAACATGCGCATTATCCCAGTTGACAATTACTCATCACTCGAGACTCGACATACACCCATGTATCCGCAATCTCCCCCTTGATGAGTGCATTGTCAACTATTCACACAAATCATAATGGAAATAGAGGAAGGGAGGAAGAAGAAGAGAGAACTCGACCAAATGACCCAAAAGCATATTAAAGCCGAAGAAGGTCAAGTGGAAAGAGCAAGACAACTTGGTCCCCAAAGACATGGGCAACGGCTCGACGCAACCAAGCAAAGCAAAGCTAGCCCTCAAGAAGAGGTAGAACAGGCTCAACACCACTAGCAGGAAAGCTCGATACCAATCAAAAAATCAATTGAAATCCAAGCAAAGATAGAGCTAGCCCTCAAGAAAAGGCAGAACGGGTCAACGCCGCTAGCGAGAAAGCTCAATACCAACTGAACAAGCACAAAAGCAAAAACGCTAGTCCCTCAAGAAAGAGGCAAAGGCTCAACACAACTAGCTATCAAAAAAGCCAAAAGTGCTCCGAACCAATTGGAAAAATCAAAATCCGAAAAATCCGAGCCAGCTCAAGCTCCCCCTCCAATAGTGCACACAACCAGGAAATCTCTTCCCCTTAGTTCAACTGGGAAAGCACATGATTTGCAAGATTTTCTCCCCCTTAGTTGAAAATGCACCATCAAGGATCTCCCCTCCAAAAGGCATATGAGTCAGAATGCAAGTTAGCAGCTTCAGGAATATAGTCGATAGAAATAGAAGATGATTGACAAAATGTTGTTCCGATGATTCAACAATATGCACAAAATGCTAGCAGAGGCTCAAACTGATCGCTAAATATGAAATGTGAACATGTGAGCAGTTTTTCAGCCAAAAGGTATTCACCATCAGAATAGCAATAAGCATGTATAGACAGGAAGTCAAACAAGTGCTAAACATGTATACAAGGTGAACTACCCCTAGCAAGGTTCAATCATCATGCTATAGAATGGAACATAGACTTGTGTATTCAAATTTTATCAGAGTTGCAGCGGTTAAATTACACAAGTTCAAAGTTCAGCATGTGATTGCGAGAGGTTGAAAGCTTGTCATTGCCTAACTTTCCAACTGTGCGAAGCCTATACAAAAGCAATCAGAAGCTTAAAGCAATAGTTTCGGTCATACACTACACAACTCAAGTTTAACTCAAAGTGCAAGGAGAAACAGTCTCGAAACTGTGATGTGCTGACAAGCAATCCCATCTCGATCTTTTCAATTCACTTAACTTGGTTCAATTTTAAAGCAGAATATGAACATACCAAGCAAGTGAATGACTCAGAACTAGAGACATAGCAACCTAGCATATATGAGAAGCACAAGTGATTTCAACACATTCTACACATACTAGTTGCATATCTCAATGGTGAACATTTTCAAGTTTTATGTACATGTAAGTAGGTTCACCATTCAAAAAATAGGCTCAGCTCACAACATGTATCAGTGATCAGAAAGAGCATAAGCTACAGGTATCATTAGATAGCATCAGAGCATACACTAAGCAGAGCATAGTCACATTCTAAGGATTATATTAATGAAGCTCTGAATGTAAATATGCAAGATGAAATGCAAAGATGAATGAAGAAACCAAAAGAAGTAAAAAGAGACAGTCTATAATACAAGAACCAAAATGTTTCCCCCATCTAAAAGGGGAAACACACACCAAGCTCACCTCTCAACCTAGCAAAAGTTGATTGGTCCAAAGGCTTGGTGAAAACATCAGCCAACTGATGATGAGTATCGACATGGCAAAGGTCGATATCACCCTTCTCATAGTGGTCTCACAGAAAATGAAAGCGCACATCAATGTGTTTGGTCTTCGAGTGCAGCACGGGGTTCTTAGCAACGCTAATCGCACTCGTGCTGTCACAAAGCAAAGGAACGCGAGTAAAGCTCAAACCAAAATCACGCAAAGTGGCCATCATCCAAAGCAATTGAGAACAGCAGCTAGCCGCAGCAACATACTCAGCCTCTGTGGTAGACTGGGCGACACTAGACTGCTTGCGAGAAGACCACAATACAAGAGAAGAACCAATAAACTGACAAGTCCCAGAAGTGGACTTGCGATCAATACGGCAACCAGCAAAATCGGCATCAGAGTAACCGCAAAGGGAGAGGATGGAGGAAGCAGAATACCAAATCCTAAACTTTGGAGTGAAGCATAAGTACCTCATAATGCGCTTGACCGCCTGACGGTGAGAAGTGCGCGGCGACGACTGAAATCGCGCGCACAGACACACCGCGAACTGGATGTCCGGGTGTGTCGCCGTCAGGTACAGCAGCAACCCGATCATACTCCGGTACTCCTTCTGGTCCACAACTTCTCCATCCACATCCGCATCCAGGGCCGTCGTGGTCGACATGGGTGTTGGAAGAGGCTTGGCCTCACCCATATCGAACCTCTTCAGCAAGTCTTTGGTATACTTGCCCTGGTGCACAAATGTCCCTTCTCGGGATTGCTTAATTTGCAATCCGAAAAAGAAAGTCAGCTCGCCCATCATACTCATCTCGAACTCCCTGCTCATAGTATCTGCAAACTTGGCAACCAAAGCGTGAGAAGAACCACCGAAAATGATATCATCCACGTAAATCTGGACCAAGAGAGAGTCATTGCCTTGCTTGAGGAGAAAAAGCGTTTTATCCACACATCCCATTTTAAAACCCTTAGCAAGCAAAAAGGTTTTCAACCTATCATACCAGGCTCTAGGGGCTTGTTTCAAACCATACAAAGCTTTGTGAAGTTTAAAAACATGGTTTGGAAACTTGGGATTTTCAAAACCGGGGGGTTGTTTCACATATACTTCCTATTCTATGTAGCCGTTTAAGAAGGCACTTGTTGACACTGGTTAACTATCATAATTAAGAGATAAATAAATATGAAAAGGGCAAGAATATGATCACCAACAAAGGTTTAGGGTTTCAACTGACAATATTCCATGAGTTTTTGTGAGTTATGGTTCTGCAGGGACTAAACCAGGAAATTAGCACCAATAGCTTCCCATAGAAGGAAACCGTCGGGAGATAACGCAACCGCCACGTCGGGATACTTCTAGAAGACTCCAGGGGACGTAAGAAGACACCACAAGGAAGGACACCACCAGAGGGCGACTGGTGGGACCGACCGGTCCCACCAGGTGACCGATCGGTCGCCCCCTGGGCCCGCTGGGTTCCGTCCTCTGCAAGCTACTTCCACCGACCTCCAGGATGCATCTCGACCGTACCTCAAGTCGGTTTGATCCAAGGGCCACGATTCATCGCCCAGGGCTATATAAACAGACCCCTGACCCCCCTCTCAGGCAATAGGGTTTCAGGCAATTCATTCATCAGGGTTAGACCAACCAGAAGGAGATCAATCAGAAGTTTTAGGACTACATCCACCTAGATTAGTAGATAGAATAGGATTAGAGGAGGCAAGCTTCGCTTGGATTCCTGATCTAGTCACGAGAAGGCTCGGTAAACCCAAGATCTTCTCTCTTGTATTAACATTATGGATCTATTTCATAATTGCTCTTCTAGTTCATCATTGTTCTTCATTGTTTATGTTCTAGTTCATCATCTAGTTCATGTTCATCGTCTAGTTCATCCTTTAGTTCATAATCTTGTTCTAGTTCATGTTCTAGTTCGTACTTTAGTTCTTCTCGATGATCTAGTTCACCTTATTGTTCATTATTGTGTTCTAGATAGCAATACAATTGATTTGATTAAGACATCAATGATTATATTCTTAGTTATAATGCTTATAGTCTGCTTTGATTATATATTTGGCATAGATAGTTCATCTTATTGTTTATACTCATGTTCGTATAACGCTCATCTTAAAGTACAATGGGTGGGTGATGAATGCTGTGTAGGCATGGTGCTTATACATTATTTATCTGCGAATACGTCCTATGTTCCGGATAGAGTGGTAGATCGCGGGTGTGACAGACCTGTTGAGTCCTCTGTATTCCACCTCCCGAATATAGTGTTCAGTATGGCTCAGTTAACTCATGGTTTAAGGGTTACTTTGTTTAACACTTTAGCTATGGAGTTGCCTCTTGATTATAAATATGATGTGACCTAGCCAATGATTGTCATATATAATTGCACTAATCAATGTATGCTATGACTTATAATTAGAATAACTTAGGAATGTTCCTTATTAATACCTGTTCTAACCATCATCTTGCTAGGCAGTACTGTTCTAAGTTTATCCTTGATTGATCTGATCTCTGCTATCCTTTATCAATTATTTACTATATCATTTACTCTGTACCTGATTCTTGTTCATAGTAGTTAGTGTGTTATCAGTCTTACAACAAGTGTGTGCCATATTAAATACTGTTAAGTCCTTACCATACCATCATATCTTGAATTGATTAGTCTCTAGGCTAAAATATAAATAACGATACCTGAGACTAGCTTGGGTCAAATGCTGTACAACGGGTATGTTTATCTGTGCGCTTGCGGATAAATATCTTTCTCTTAAATCCAGTGCCCTGATATAATTACATTGCTAGCTTCATGTTGGGGATGACAACTTGACGTTAAGTGGAGTTAGTAGTGTCCCGTACACTCTTTTGTGCTTTCACTAGTTTATTATTTTATGGGACTCATTCTTAGAGTGAATCCATTAAGGAGTGTCAACAAGCATTTCTGGCGCCGTTGCCGGGGACCACATCAATTCAATTAGGAATGGTACCTAGGGTTTTCATTAAAATCTTTATGAACATTGATAAGGACATTGTATTAGCAGCATTTAAAACGGTAGCTAGAACATATCATTTTACTTAAACACATGTGATAATGCACTAATTATTTAATTTTACAGACTCACCCTGGCTTTGTTTATCTTTTATATCTTACGCAGGGTGATGTATGACTGGTTTCCAACTTTCGAACAACTACACTGAGGATCCCGAAGCTTTACTAAGGAAAACTAGACACAAACTTAAGAGACCCTCAGCACCACTACCAGAAGTTAGCTAGATAAGGAGAAGCTTAACACCAGTATTAGACACCATGGCCGACAGGACACTCCACGAGTTCTCTGCACCAACCACTGCCAACATAAGGACTGGACCAACAGTCAATGTGGGGGACAACGGATTTGAACTCAAGCCAGTTTTGATCAACATGGTGCAAGCTAATCAATTTTGCGGAAAGGCACATGAAGACGCAAGTGCTCATCTCCAACACTTTCTGGAGATTTGCAGCACTTTCACCATCAAAGGAGTCGAAAGGGATGCCATTCTACTTCACTTGTTCCCATTCTCACTCTTGGGAAAAGCAAAACAATGGTTTTACGCCAACAAAGATAAAAACACCTCGTGGGTGATCTGTTCAACTGCCTTCCTAGCAAAGTTCTTTCCAGTGGGCAAGACGAATGCCCTCCGTGCCAAGATTTCAACTTTCCAACAACCACATGAAGAATCAATCCCAGAAGCTTGGGAACGCTTTCAAGACTACATATCAGAATGCCCTCACCATGGGATGGAGAATTGGCTACTCATGCAGACCTTTTATCACGGGCTCACTTCAAGCACCCGTGAAAATGTAGATGCCGCTGCTGGAGGATCATTCTTATCACTCACAATCAACAATGCAACTACACTCATAGAGAAGATGGCCTCGAACCAAGGATGGAATGAGGAACGCTCTCAGCCACGCAAGAGGGGAGGAATACATCAACTAAAGGAAGTAGACATGTTGTCTGCTAAACTTGTCCTACTTATGAAGAAGATTGATGAACACACTCCCAAGAGAGAAGACGTCAAGCAAATCTACGAATCTCGCATGACATGTGAAGAGTGTGGAGGCACTGGTCATTCAGGGAGAAACTGCCCTGAGACTCAAGAGGATGCAAAGTACATCAACAACAACACCAACTATCGTCCTCAACAAGCTCAAGGATGGAACCAGCAATCAAGGCCTAATTACTCAGGTAACTACCAAGGTAATACTTTTAATCAACCACCTTTGAGAGAGATGATATCTAATCAAAATAAAATTATTGATAATATGTCTAAGAAGATAGCTTCCAATGATAAACTACTTGAAAATATTAATACTAGAATGGATAGCTTTACTTCTGCCATAAAGAATCAGCATAGCTTTAATAAGATGATAGAATCTCAGTTATCTCAGTTAGCAGCTTCAGTCCCTATGACTGAAAACGGAAAGATTCTAGGAAGTCCAAAAGAACTAGAAACTGCAAATCTTGTAGACATCTTTGATGCAGGACACCTCATACCTAGACCTTCGAGGGAATGGATGGATGACTCCATTGCCCCAAAGAAGGGAGATCCAGGAAGACCTGTGATTCCAATTCATATTGGACCTCACAGTTTTGAAGAAGCAGTCTGTGACCTTGGAGCAAGCGTCAACATTATGCCAAGGGTAATATATGAACAAATGCATGGTGCACCTCTATTATATACAACCATGTGTTTGCAGCTTGCAGATCAGACACTGTGCTACCCATTAGGAATTCTAGAAGACATCTGTATACGAGTAGGACGCTCGTATGTGTGTGCAGACTTTATGATCATTGAAACAGGTGGAAACGAAAGAGCACCCATCATTCTTGGACGCCCGTTCCTAAGCTCAAACAAAGCCATCATCTACGCGGACATCGCCAAGATCTGTTTCACAATCGCAGGCAACAAAGAGAGATTCAGCTTCAAGAGCCGTACACTCACTACCAAAGTCCACACTCAGATACCCTACGAAGATGCAAACATCATATCATCAAAGAAGAAGAATAGAAACAGAAGAAGGAAGAACAAGGCTACACAACCACATCAAGACACAGTATGGATGGTCAACTCTGTCCAAACAGAATACGACCACCTTCTTGCATCACCATTCCTCGCTAAGAGAGATGACCCAGGCGTACCCACCATCGATTGCAAGATCGAAGGAAGTACATTCCACAAGACATTCTGCGACATTGGCTCAAGTGTCAATAAAATGTCTAAGGTAACATATGAACACTTATATAAAAATAGACCTATGTATTCGACATATGTGCAGCTACAGATGGCGGACCAAACTTATCGATTTCCGGAGGGAATAGTAAAGGACGTGATGATCCAAATTAAAGACCACTATGTTCCCACCGACCTCTTAGTACTAGACATGGGAAAAGAAGACGACATTCACATCATCCTAGGAAGACCCTTCCTCAACACCACTGGCGCTATCATCTACATGAGATCTAGAGAGATCCACTTCCAGTTTTCAGAGAGAAGGTACGCTGTTACTTCAATAGTTATGCCACTAATGTACAGAAAAAGAAGAACCACTCAAGGAGGAGACGCCGCACATCCCAACACAACAAGAGACGACAAATCAAGGATGGATGGGCTGACTATGAAGGAGAAGTTACCAGGAGTGAAGATGTCCCATTAAAGGAAACGAAGGACGAGGAAGTCAAGGAGATAAGTCCACCAGTCAAGCAAGTATGGAAAAAGAAAGAGAGTTCTACAGACGTGCAATCATCGAGGTCCTTCTCAGGATCCGCTGATACACCTAAGGAAGAATAAAGAGCATACAAGGAGTCTTGTTCGATAGACTATAAACGTCGAATTCTCGTCGGAAGGTAATTCGGTAGTTATCCATAATCATTAGCATTAAATTTATCACTGCATAATTAGGTAAAGCATGATCATTTTCTATTAGCATCATATTTACTTCTTAAGCAATTATATTTGCATCATTAAAAAATAATAATAATAAATATATATATATGCTAAAATATTGAGAAAGAGATCTTACTGAAATTCTAGACAACTAAGGCTAGAGTGGCCAATCGCTAATGCTTAATCTGTTCCACAAGTTTTGTTGTCTATTTGAGTTTCACAGGATTTAAAAGGCCAAGAAAAGCTGACGAACAAGTGAATGCTCCATCCACTGTTTGAGCACTGTCTTAACAACATCAACATCAATCAAAGCTCTAATAGAGGAAGGACATATCCATTGTCAGTCTGCTACATTTCAAAATGACCACATCAACATTCAGCTTGGGAGAAGGCACCCCCATGTATCCACATAAGTATCTCTATCCTCTCAAGTTTTTCATAAATAAATTCAAAACAACAAAAAAAATTGTGGGCACATGAAGGCTCACCATTAAATCTAAAAAGAGACACTATGGAAACACTACTGAAACTCTGCTTAGTGGAGAGGAAGAACATAAATAATTTTAAGAGCTTTAAAACAACTAGACAAATGGAGGAATATTTATCACTAACCTTTAATCAAGTTCCACTAGTTGTATTGTCTATCTTTGAATTCAGCAGGAAGAGAAGAAGAGAAGGACTTAAGAAATCTTTAACGGTCTACTCGACTTCTGGAGAAAAAAAAAATAAGTCAAGATCCAGCTTGGGGGAGAGCACCCTCAGTTACCACGATAAGTATCACTATTTTTTATTTATTACTATTAGTTCAATTTAGTTAGATCAGGTCAATAAACATATAGAAATTCCTAAAAAAAAGAAGATAAATAACTATTACAAAACCAAATAAAGATATTATATAATGAATAAATGTCTAGGTGGATAAAAGATTAATTTTGCTCATAATAAAAAATAATAAACAATTGCTCCGCTGTAATTCCTTTTTAGTACCTAGTGTTTAAACTTAGATTTTCTTGAGAAAGTTGTTCTGAATAAACTCTGAATCTAAAACCTGTGGATGGCAATTGCTTGATCTAAAACCTAGATAATTGTGAGATATGACATAAAAAGGTTTGAGCTGCTGTTTATCTAATTCCTAGAGATACTAGAGTTCTGGAGATTTACATTTTGAAAAGATTAAAAACACATGATGAGATCCTGTATGACATAACATGAATTTCTACCCAGAGCCATTAATATGATTTTAAGATAAGGCTACTTTCTTTGTTCTAAGTTTTTAGTTATGGTTGAGAAATTTATCATGCTCTAGAGATCAAGAATGTTTTATTAAAAGATTCACTCTTTCGAAGTAGTATTGTGTTAGAGGCATGGGCTATGCAAAAATATAAAAGGAGGAAATAAAAAGGGACAAGTGTCCGACTACCTCAAAGAAAGAAAAAAAAAGAAGAAAGTTATGATAAAAGTATGAGAAAAAGAATGATAGCCCATGGTTCCTCTAATTACAATATGCCAGCAAGAGATGACAAATTTCAAATTTTCTAAGATCTTGATCTATGAGTATGACATCTTTCTTCCTAAAGTTTGAACTTTGACTTGATAAGATATGTTTTTCACTTCTTAAAGCTCTAGATATTTATCCATAGAAGGAAGGAAAAGTGCATCAGTGAGGAATCATAAAATATAAAAGAGCGATTTGAGACTATCATACAAGGGAATCTCTGATTTTCATTTGAAAATATATAAAAACTCCAGAATGAAGGTTGATCAAAGAATTAGAAATACAATGCTTAACTTGATTGCTCTATCTTTCTATTGTTTAAACACCCAGGTGAAGGCAAAAGCTCCATAGTTAAAGGTAATATGAGAAAGTCAGAATAGTTAACTCTAAACCAAGGAAGATTTTTGTTTTAACATATGTGGAGGCATAGTAACAGTTCCAGATTCATCATGAGTGTTTGCTAAGGGACTAGCAAAAGGTAAGCTTGGGGGAATTGTTGACACTGGTTAACTATCATAATTAAGAGATAAATAAATATGAAAAGGGCAAGAATATGATCACCAACAAAGGTTTAGGGTTTCAACTGACAATATTCCATGAGTTTTGGTGAGTTATGGTTCTGCAGGGACTAAACCAGGAAATTAGCACCAATAGCTTCCCATAGAAGGAATCCGTCGGGAGATAACGCAACCGTCATGTCGGGATACTTCTAGAAGACTCCAAGGGACGTAAGAAGACACCACAAGGAAGGACAGCACCAGAGGCCGACTGGTGGGACCGACCGGTCCCACCAGGTGACCGATCGGTCGCCCCCTGGGCCCGCTGGGTTCCGTCCTCTACAAGCTAATTCCACCGACCTCCAGGATGCATCTCGACCGTACCTCAAGTCGGTTTGATCCAAGGGCCACGATTCATCGCCCAGGGCTATATAAACAGACCCCTGACCCCCCTCTCAGGCAATAGGGTTTCAGACAATTCATTCATCAGGGTTAGACCAACCAGAAGGAGATCAATCGGAAGCTTTAGGACTACATCCACCTAGATTAGTAGATAGAATAGGATTAGAGGAGGCAAGCTTCGCTTGGATTCCTGATCTAGTCACGAGAAGGCTCGGTAAACCCAAGATCTTCTCTCTTGTATTAACATTATGGATCTATTTCATAATTGCTCTTCTAGTTCATCATTGTTCTTCATTGTTTATGTTCTAGTTCATCATCTAGTTCATGTTCATCGTCTAGTTCATCCTTTAGTTCATAATCTTGTTCTAGTTCATGTTCTAGTTCGTACTTTAGTTCTTCTCGATGATCTAGTTCACCTTATTGTTCATTATTGTGTTCTAGATAGCAATACAATTGATATGATTAAGACATCAATGATTATATTCTTAGTTATAATGCTTATAGTCTGCTTTGATTATATATTTGGCATAGATAGTTTATCTTATTGTTTATACTCATGTTCGTATAACGCTCATCTTAAAGTACAACGGGTGGGTGATGAATGCTGTGTAGGCATGGTGCCTATACATTATTTATCTACGAATACGTCCTATGTTCCGGATAGAGTGGTAGATCACGGGTGTGACAGACCTGTTGAGTCCTCTGTATTCCACCTCCCGAATATAGTGTTCAGTATGGCTCAGTTAACTCATGGTTTAAGGGTTACTTTGTTTAACACTTTAGCTATGGAGTTGCCTCTTGATTATAAATATGATGTGACCTAGCCAATGATTGTCATATATAATTGCACTAATCAATGTATGCTATGACTTATAATTAGAATAACTTAGGAATGTTCCTTATTAATACCTGTTCTAACCATCATCTTGCTAGGCAGTACTGTTCTAAGTTTATCCTTGATTGATCTGATCTCTGCTATCCTTTATCAATTATTTACTATATCATTTACTCTGTACCTGATTCTTGTTCATAGTAGTTAGTGTGTTATCAGTCTTACTACAAGTGTGTGCCATATTAAATACTGTTAAGTCCTTACCAAACCATCATATCTTGAATTCATTAGTCTCTAGGCTAAAATATAAATAACGATACCTGAGACTAGCTTGGGTGAAATGCTCTACAACGGGTATGTTTATCTGTGCACTTGCGGATAAATATCTATCTCTTAAATCCAGTGCCCTGATATAATTACATTGCTAGCTTCATGTTGGGGATGACAACTTGACGTTAAGTGGAGTTAGTATTGTCCCGTACACTCTTTTGTGCTTTCACTAGTTTATTATTTTGTGGGACTCATTCTTAGAGTGAATCCATTAAGGAGTGTCAACAGCACTCTTGACATCCATTTGAAAAAGTTTAAACCCTTTGGATGCAGCAAAAAGCCAAGAGAATCCTAATTGCCTCCAAACGAGTTACAAGAGAAAAAGTCTCCTCATAGTTTATCCCCTACTTCTGATTATACCCCTGGGCTACAAGTGTGGCCTTGTTTCTCACAACATGGCCATCCTCTCCTTGTTTGTTTTTGAAAACCCATTTTGTCCCAATAGGATGACAGTTAGGAGGAAGAGGAACCAAAACCCAAACCCGATTTCTTTCAAAATTTTCAAGCTCCTCATGCATGACATTGACCCAATCTGGATCAGATAAAGCGTGTCCAACATCTCGGGGTTCAAAATCAGCAACAAATGCAGAATGAGCAAAGTGAGAGATTTGTTGTGACCTTGACCGAGTGACACGTTCGCCGATGCTGCCGATCATCTGTTGAGGCGGATGTTGGCGCTGGATATGTCGTGGCGCCTCCCGAGCAGACGTGATCTCCCCCTCAACAGCAGCTGGTGCCTCCCCGGGTACAAAAGGTACCGCTCGGGGTGGCGGATCCCATGCCCCCCAAGTCGAAGAAGAAGGATCGGGGTCGTGAGTCGTAGTAGAAGCCGCTCTTTGCGGCACAGCAAGTGGAGGAGGTGCTGGGTCATCCATCCCTTCAGCACCCTCGTCCTCATCATCAAAAAGAGGTTCGCCAACCTCATGATCACCTGCACGCTCAAAACGAGAAGAAGGACAAACCATGGTCTCGTCGAAGGTGACATCTGATGTCTCCATGACTCGGTTAGTGTCAAGGTTAAGTACACGATATGCACGAGTATGAGTGCCATAACCCAAAAACACACCGTCAGAAGAACGAGACTCAAATTTGTCTAGGTTGCCTTTCTTGAGTATAAAACAGTGGCAACCAAAAACTCTAAAATAACTCACTTTGGGGAGTTTTCCAAAATGCAACTAATAAGAAGTCTTTTTCAAGAAAGCTCGGAGAAAAATGCGATTGGAAATATAGCATGCAGTGCTCATAGCTTCGGCCCAATATCGCCTAGGAGTCCTATGCTCATCGAGCTTCGTCCTGGCCATCTCAACAAGGGTCCGATTCTTCCTCTCTACCACACCATTCTGAGGGGGTGTGTAGGGGGAAGAAAACTAATGCTCTAAACCCAGAGAGTTACAAAACTTCTCAAAATCCGAATTCTTGAATTCAGAACCATTATCACTCCTAATAGCTCGCATTGAGTTCAAAGGGAACTCGTTCTGAAGACACAAAATCAGATTGCGTGCAAAAGAGAAAGTCTCGGTCTTCTCAGCTAAAAAGAAGACCCACGAATATCTCGAAAAATCGTCAACAACAACAAGCACATACCACTTCCCCCAACCGAGCTCACACGAGCCGGACCAACAAGGTCCATGTGTAAAAGCTCTCCAGGGCGCTTGGTCATGACCTGAGTCACTGGATGGTGGGGAGCAACAACCATCTTCCCATGTCTACAAGAATGACAAACAAGATCCTTTTCCATGGACAACTTGAGCAATCCTCGGATTAGGCCAAGTGAGCTAAGTCTTGCTAGCAAGTCGAAGCTCAGGTGACCTAGTCTCCTATGCAACTTCCAAAGATCAGAGGAGGAAGGTCCAGCCAAAAGACAACGAGAAATACCAAACGATTCTGAGAAATTCGCACGAAATACTTTTCCAAAGGGCGAAATCACACATACAAGATTGCCCTGAGGATCCAAAATGCGACTGAGGTTCGGTTTAAAACGAATCTCATAGTCATCATCAAAAAGTTGCAAAACAGAAAGAAGGTTAAAATGCAAGTTAGAAACAAGAGCCACATCGCGCAACACAAAGTGCTCATTAACTCGCACCGACCCACGAGACAACACTTTACCTTTGCTATTGTCGCCGAAGGTGATAAACTCCTTTCCGGCGATCGGACTAAGACTGGAGAACCACTTGGCCTTTCCGGTCATATGCCTTGAGCACTCGGAATCCACCAACCAAATGTTCTCCAATCATTTTACCTACATCAATAAAAAGACATAGGGTGAGCATACGGTCCAACACTGGGGTTAGTGAAGTAAAGAGAAAACCAGTGTTGGGCCGGCTTCTCAAAAGAACGGTTAGCAGAAAAACCATTCCTAGCATGCCTACGGGAGGAGCGATCACCACGTTGAGGAAAACGTGGTCCGCTAAGGAAAGAGCGCTCACCGCGATAGTCAAAACGCGGTGGGGGAAAACGCTCGGCTACAAAGCCACCGCCACGGGGTCCATAGCCCACAAAAGTAGGCTGTAACAGAACCGTCCAATTTATAAGAGCACAAGTGTGAAAACCTCTACCGGAGCAGTGAAATTAGCACACTTGAGCCCATATAAACCCGGTAGTCCGTGAAATCCTGAGGGATTTCAAACTTTTTCAACCTCTCAGCCAAGATCGCATGGTCAAGCAAATACAAATCATGTCCACGGAGCTTTGCAGCGGAAATAATATTACAATAGAGTTTACAAATAAAGATACAAGTTGAGTTCCATTTAATTTAGAAGAACAACATAGCTTTGAAATGAATACCATAACATAAGTTGAAATACTTTGCTAGCTTGAGTGACATCCTCCAACAATAGCATAAGAGAAGAAGTAGGGAACTGCCGAGCCCACTGGCACTGGCCATCACCTCTCGGCAGGCCTAACCTTCACCTGCAACAAGGTGGGATAAACCCTGAGTACTCGAATGTACTCAGCTAGACTTACCCGTCAAAAACCAGAAATAAAGTGACACCAAGGAGTATGCAAGGCTGATATAAGAGTGGAGCTGGCAATGACCACAGTTTTGCATAAAGGCATATATAATAAAGTAGCATTATCTTTTACTTACTAGCCGCAGGTTTTAGATAAATAATTAACCTACTCAACTAGATTAGCACCGGTTCTAAAAACAGTCATAGTAGTGATTTATTCGATCACCACAATATAACAAACAGACCAATTAACAATTGCCAACAGTGCCACGATAACTGTCACGTGTTCCACAATTTCAGTATCAAGATCGATCAGCGTTCAAGTCAAGTGCTCACTATCCAGGAGCGATGGCGATTATAATCGATTCCTAACCAGCTGGTGATTTATTCCCCACACAAACCACACTCACCCGCTAAGGTGAGCTACAGATAACCACAACATTGTTCCAGGAAGCCGCGGTTTCAACCGCCACCATCACACCCGGAGGCAAGCCCGACTGCCAAGGAGTTGGACTTAACCACCATCACCCGGGTCTTACTCTTCGCGCCCCCGCGTCCCACTAACCCTCCACCGTGGCTTCGGCTGATGCGTGGGACCTGAGAGCCGGCCTGGAACAATGAGCGGCTTCGCGGTCGGAACGAGTTATCCTTCCAGCTAAATGTGGGGCATGCGTTCAACATGACAAGAAGTCCATCTCAACAAGATACTGTTTTTCCGTACGACACGGCTAGAAATACTGTAGCACAACGCTACAGGAATCTGCCGATCTCCATTTTCCACAACACTCAGTTATCTCACTTACTGGCAATATCCGTTAAAAGGTCGAGTAACCACCTATTACTCGCGGGTAACATGAAGGTTGCCCGACTTCTACCGGTCTAAGCATGGCTAAGCATATAAAGTCGAGCCTAGACCTAGCAGGGTAACAAGGGTGTATATCTCAAGTAATCAAGGTAAGGATAAGTAATGCAACAACGGTTTCACACAACTCCTATAACTTAATGCAACAATCATTATATTAACTCAATTGCATTTATAAAAGAGTGGGTAGGAGACTTAGAATGCTCCGGGGCTTGCCTGGGAAACAACACTTATTCTAGTGTTAGATGTCATCAACTTCAGGAACATCAACGCTCCAGTAACTTGTGGAGTTCGCCAACACCTTCTTCGGGATGGCCACCCAACACCATCTTCGGGTTGAGCCTCACCGTCACCTCTTTCACGATGCATCTATCGTACCTAGATGGGATGCATAGTGCAAGCGTATGAATGCAAGGCAAACACTCACAAAACAAACACAAGGCCACAACACAAGCATTACCAACTATTTCACATAAGCAATCAAGATAACTATATAAGAGAAGACATAACTTAATTATTAGTTTAGCACACACATAGAACACTCACTTCAGCAGGTCATGGTTATATTAAGGTGTTACACAAGGGTCATTAGGCATGTAGACAGGTTAACTATAACAATCAATCAAGATTATATTACACACATCACCCACTTGACACATGCATGCACATAAAAGCTTCTATTTTAATTAAACATGTTAACCAACATGGTAAACATATTAACACAATATATTGGGTTGATTAATTTAGAAACACGGAATGCATGAACTAATTATTATCAAGGCATGATGTAGCATCAAAAGTCACATAAACAATCTCAGACTTATAACAAGCAACTCAGTTTATTTGCACAGTTTGGATAGCACACAGCGAGCACTCAATTTAATTATAACTGGAGCTACACACATCCAAACAAGGCAAACTAAGACTTTCTGGAAAGCTAATGAAACTATCTACAACTTTGTTATTATTCACTAAACATGATTCAGCTCTTAAAAAGGGCAAACATTACATGCAAGACAGTTCTATCCAAACTTTGGACAGAATATGACTTCTATCTTCGAACAGCCATAACCAGAGCTTTAGAGCGCCAAAGGACTTGATATAAGACTTGTTGGAAAGCTTATTAAGTTGTCTACAACTTATTTATTATCATCTCAAGTTGATTAAGCAGTTATCAAGGTCAAACAATACAAACAAAGAAATCTGTCCAGACTTGGACAGATTCTGAACCTCAACTTAAAACATGTGTATCTGAAGATCTAGATTACCAAAAATAGTGATATAAGACTTTTTAGAAAGCTTATAAAAAGCACTACAACTCTTCTATTAACATAAAGACATGATTCATAAGTTAAATTAGCCAAACAGTTCACTCTTTCAGCTCTGCACAGAAAACATGTAAAACCTGACAGCAAACTTCTAAAATCTATAACTCCTAAACCACTTGGCCTAAAATCATGAAATTTCAGGACAAGCAAGATAAGGAAGTTATCTACAACTTTTGTATAGACCACATCTACAGAAAACACCATTTTTATCACGAAGTAATCGCCACAACAGAAACTACACATGCAGCCATATTTCAGCAAATTAACAAACTTGCTTTACTAGTTATTTTATTAACATGAGAGCACATATATGACCTATACAAACACTTCTAACATTCATGAACATGATCACACATCCTTTATCTCAGATCAACATGCAACAAGGCAAGCACATAAACATATATATGTTCATCTTATCACTAAGCTTCCATTAATTAAATAACTAGCAAACATGGGCATTACTTTAAGTGATGTTGTAAACACCTTATTTGGAGCTCATATTTTTACAGGTGATAGATGACATCAAAATATAGATATTATAAAAAGATTACACTCTCAGGTCATATAGATTATTTATTACAAACATGGCAAGATTAATTCACGAAAAAGCATGTGAGAGCAAGATAAATCCACAAATCATATTTTCAGCAAACATATGACCATAATAAAATTATCTAAGCTATAACAATACTATTAAAAGGCAGTAGAACCACCTTTTCTATTTTTACATGCAAACATTTACCACAAACTCATTTTAATTCATTTAACAAGCTGAAAGCAAGATAAAATCATAACTAAATCATACATGCACCAATAAATCTGAAATTTTTATCACAGCACACACATGACCAGAGGAGCCTACCATAAAAATTTCACATCATTTCAAGCAACATAACAGCAGATATCTTTTTCTCCCTATTTAACATAAATAAATCATCACAGCACAAAACATCCACTAACAGCCCACATATTATGCATCCACTGGATAGATCTACTCACAAGGATTCCAAAAAGTGCTCATTTGTAATTTTTGGACAAACATACAATTTACTATGCATTTTTCCATTTTCAGCCACATTTGCTAATTAACCAAAAACGAAAATAAAAACAGATCTTGCATCTGGACCCCTGGAACCTGCAGAAATCCACCAAGGACTTGTTAGCAAATCTATGAGTCATGCCACATTACACAAAAACCCAAGAAAGAGTTTCAGCTTCCAATCTATACCCTTTCACCATGGATTCACGGGAGAACGACGGAACCGGAGGGGAAACACCGAGCTCTGGCAGGGAAGGTCGGGCTAGGGTTTGGGCGCTGGACTGCTGCTGGCTGGCCGGCGCTGCAGCTGGGCACCGCTGGCCGGCTGCTGCTTGCGCTGCTCGCCCTGGCCACGCTGGACCGCGGCTCTGCGCGGCAGAAAGGGTCGCGCCCTTGCGCGGCTTCTGCAGACGCGCGCAGAAGGGGGAGCGAAGGAGCAGGGAGCGGCCAGGGAAGGATAGGGGAAAAAGGAGGGGAAGAAGGGGAGAGAACCTGCTGCTGCCCTTGCTCGACCAGGAAGAGAAGGAGGAGCAGGGAGGAGGAGGCCATGGAGAAGCTGCTGGTTTCTGCCATGGAGAACAGAGAGAGCGAGAGAAGGGAGAACGAGGGGAGGAGCGCCGGTCTCTCTCTTTTTTTTTTTTTTGCGAGAATGGGAAAGACCGAAGGGGAGGAGGCCGGCCTTTTATTAGCGCGGTCAGGAAAGCTCGGCGTTTTTTTTTTTTTTTTTAGAATTTCTTTCCCAAAACGACAGGTTTCCGGAAACTTTCGGCTGAACTCCAAAATTGCAAACACCGCTCAAACGGACTCCGATTTCGATGAAACAAATTTGTTGTCGTCGTCTCGCCGAGTGCTCCGACTTTCGTTAAAGGCACTTGGTCAAATTCCTAATCGTTTGTCCGGTAACAGTCGTCGACGGCAGCTTCGCGGTGACCGAAATTCCAATTTCGCAGTACTGACTTAACCAATTTTTCGGAACCTGAAATCCGCAGTGTACTTCATCTTGCGAGCTCTTTTTCACTATTTTCGGCACCGATCCAGGTCTCGGGCATAAAACGAAATTTGTTCCTCTCGATCTGTACTATAACTTTCATTTAGGGCGCACTGACATGCAAACATCCGAAAATACCGTTCAAAGCTGGTCAAAGTAGTCACCCGGTAGTATCTGATTTAGGGTTCCTCGTCCGTCGGAATATTTTCTGGCCATCTGCTCAACACGAAACTTTCATAACTTTTGGTCGGGAGTCCATATACAGTTGATTGGGCATAATTGCAGTACTTGGTTAAGCCCAAATAATTTTCTTCAATTAATCAACCATTATAGGCAAAGATGTGACTCGTCATTTCATGTGACTTTTTGATTCCAAACTCCGTGAAACTTTTTCACCAGGCACTATAGACAGGAACTGAGATGGGGCACATGAAAAATCCATGTTTAGCATTTCTCTTGAATATTCATAAATTGGCAATCATTATTATCCGGCACTGTTAATTATTTCTCAAATAATTCAAACTGAGATTCCATCTCCGAGATTGATCCCAAAACTTCTGTCATTACTGACCATACTTGAAACACTTGAATTTAGTTATTCATCATCGCTTGATATACCATATCTGTGCTCATTTGACTGCTCAACTGACGGCGAACACCTGGGGTGTTACAGCCCTCCCCCCTTAAAAGAATCTCGTCCCGAGATTCCGGACGAAAGACTTTACAAGGGAAGAGAAGAATAGCACCCACTCTTAATCACAGGTTACTGGCAGCTCAACATACTGACTTCTTGATAGAACAGAAACTATAGGAATAGAACAACTTTCCGATCTTTGAGGTCATTTTCAGATTACTAGCTCTTGTTGAAAGAATTTTCTTCACTGATTTCCATTGAACACTGAGGTGCACTTAAGACATTACTGATAGGTTGGAAGGAACACCAAAATTGCATTGTCACTTTGGGAGGAATCCAAGATAAAATTTCTGCAAAAAATACATCCTCGAGAAGGTTAGGAACGGATTGACGGCAACCATCATTTATACCACTGTGAAGGTCTAATTAATCAGATAGCAATCGATGGAAAGCTACATAAGGTTTCATGTGGTGCAATTCTCTTTCTCTGATGACAACACTGTATTATCCGAATCTGATAAGAGAGCGGTAAATGTGATAGCTGACTCTACCAAATCCACGTTTTTTTTTACTGATCCTTCTTCACAGAAATTCTTATCTCTTAAGCCGTGATAGTCACAAGGTTGAATTTCATGCAACCTCTTGGGTATGAATACCAAACTACTGGATTTCTGTACTACTAAGCAGATCAACATCATTCTTCTTCAAGGTGTAGTTGCAATTCAGTGAGACTGACTTGCTGAACTACTTGGGTCATAGAGCCATCTTTCTCAAATTCCCTTAATAAAATAGGAACATAATCCGAAATCTGTTATTTGACACCTCAATTTGCCATCAATATGCACTTCTAAGAGTTAAATTTTTTTTTTTTTTTTGCTAGAACACCTTGAATGCTCAAGAATAAGGGACTCATTCTGAATGTCCTTTCTGGCTTCATCCAAAATAATCTGGAGTAACCTTTTTATAGTACCAAGATATATCATTAGTCTGTCCTTATCCGAAGTATAATTCTAACTGAGTTACTAGATCGGCGTACTGTCTTGTATTACCATTTAAATTTCTCTAGGATAGAGTTGGCAGGAACATAACTGAAACTTGGATGTACGAGTACCACAAACAAAAACAGTCGGTTTACAGACTTCGGGCATAACATTGTTCTGCGAGACATAGCCTTCATAGCTACCAAAGAGTCATTTCTGAACTGGAGATTGGCTTTCATTGGCAGAAACTAATCAGTTGTCTCTCAACACTTATAAAGCTCCAAGGTTTCAGCTTTTACTGCAAGCACTGTCGATATCAACGCTCATAGTCAGCAGAGAATCAGACACATCTGGGAGGATTGAGTTGATTATGAGATCATTATGCAGATATATGTGTTAAGTTCTGACAGAAACTTCTGGACCTCAGGTATCTGGTTCAATAACATACATTTCTGTTGCTCATTCCTTAGCTGATACTTGTCCACTTTTAAGAATTTTGTGCCACCTTGCTTCACTATGACCATATATGTTGCTCAATCTTTTGTTGTTGATCCAACAGAGTTCTTTGTCTACCACCTCTTACAGTCTGTTACTGTTTTCATCACTGCCACTTTGCCACTTTCAGAAAGAAACACTGCCATATATGAGCCGACAAAAGGATTTTCCTGAAGGAATATAGAGATAACAAGGAGAAAGATTCATGAAAGATAACACATTGGCGTAGTCCCATAATAGATCTTGATCATAACCCACGGTACCAGCGCGTGCCGAGCAGCTCAAACTTGTGTCGGCCGCCACAAGAGGCTCTCGGTTTCGTCGCGGCACTATTAGTTCATAACCAAGACACCATTATCGAGTCCACAATCAATGAGAAATCCCACATGACGCAGATAAATCTTGCATGGATAGCAGGCATCACATGCAAGGCATAAGCTAGCAAAACAAGGATGATCTCAAGGTTCAGAAATCGGCAAGGAGGTGATTTCGAGGATCAACATGGCACAAGACAACAAGGATTCGTCTGGTGCACATCAAGGTCATGACAAGACAAAAGATTTCATGAACTTGATTTGGCCAAGCAGCAATAAAAGGCAACCGAGGGGATACAACAAGGGTTTGAGCATGGTCTCGACCACTTGGCAAGACAAGCTACGGGCAAAGGCTGAGGTTAACAGGAACTAACTTGGCGGGTCAAACAAACAAGGGTCTTCACAGCAAAGGGTACAAACATCTATGGCTTCGGCAACACTTAAGACCAAACTTGGATCTACAGGTTGGTTAGAGGCATGGCTACACAACCAGCATAGGCATACCACAGATCAGATCTAGGATTTGGAGAGGTTAACTTAGGCTAGCTGGCCCAACAAAAGGCATGGACAGACATAGGTATAGGTCTTTTGCACAGGCATTCTAAACCATCTGAACTAGACACACGAACATAGGTCTTAGAAGCATCAGGGTTCTACTAAAGGCATCTTGGAAGGTCAAGAGGGCTTGAGCATGATTCTAACCGAAGGCTGAACAAACCACTCATGAACTCACCGAGGACAAAGGTTTTGACTCACCAGGGCACCACTTAGATTACAACACATCCACAAACAGCCTTAACAAACATTGGGAACAAACAAACATACAGCTAAAATGATCAACACTAATCACCAAGCTCAGACCAGACAAACATGTATCTATAACACACAAGCAAACATAAACATACAAAACATGGTAGATAGATGTCGTCATACTTTTACTTCTTGTTTACAAGATTGGAGCACAACTCTTTGTTTAGAAGCAAACATACCAAGCAAACTAGGGCATACTTATTTGTTAACTATAAGCAGTTTACAATTTTAAGTTAAAACTCACTTACTTAGCACATGAAGCTAACAACAAGCAACAAGCTCATGCATAGTCTATATTCTGAAAAGGAACAACAAGCACTTAGATAGCAACAACTAACAACAGCATGCAACAACTTGCTTTTAGGGTACAATCAAGCATAATCAACAGTTTAAAACATTCTAAGCATGTTAGAAAAGCTAATATTACAGCCACTTAAGTTGGTTGCAAGAATTTAGTTCTAACAAGCATATAAGCTAATATAAATTAAAGCTAGATTAAAGAGTAGTTATAAAGCATGGTGCACATAAAAACATAATTCTAGGCATAATCAGGTATGAAAATAGTTCAGATATATCTTAAACATGTTAGACAGTTCATGATTAATCCAAATTAGGTTCTTTACATGCACTTATTAATTTACTCTAACTTAGCAAGGTAAGACAGAGAGCTATTTTAATCTTCCCCTAGAGAATTCTAGGAAGATTATGGAAGCTCACTCATGCATTCAGCAAACTATTACAAGTATTTCAGAATTTTGAGCAAGTAAAACAACCTACAAAATTCTAGTAAGCAAATATGCTTATAACAACTTAAACAAGTTTATGCTAATTAATTTTTTGTAAGACAACATGTTTTACATCTTTCTTGCAGCAACATGATTAGCGAGGTATGAAAATTAGTTTCACCAACTTTTAATTCATATAACTCTAGTTCTCATGATTGCAAGAAAATAAGCATGAAACAAGGTTATACGAGTATAGCATGAAAAAGCATTTAAACAACATGTTTAGTACATTTCCTTACTAAAGCATGTTAAAACTAACAAAACTAGAATTACATATTTAGGAAGCACTTAGCATACCCAAACAAGACTGCATACAAAACAAGATCAAACAACAAGTTTTATGGTTTCTTTAAGTGGAGCATTTTAAAACAAAACTAACCCAGTTGGTTTCACCCAAAAGGGAGTTTCCTAACTCAAAACATGGAATTACAAATTTAGCAAAGTTTTGTCATACAAGCAGGATAACATCACACCCGTATTCGGTTACAACAAAGCATTTCAACATAGGGGGAACTGCTAACCATTAGAAACTTTATTGTGTAACTACTCTAGCAAACAAACATGAAGCAGCTAGAGCAAGACAACACACAGTCATGATGAGCTAACAGGGTTATTCAAACAACAGCATACAAGGCATTTACTTCGAGTCTAAACAAGCAATCACTTAATTAGCTAACATGAAAGCACCCATATAAAACATTGCACACCCTACCAACCATCAAGAACAAGACCACATTAATCCTAGCTCAGAGCAACACACAACATCAAACAGAACATTTATTTCTAACTTTAATAAGCAAGCTAGCACATCACATCGAAGCACTAGTTCACAACAAACTTTATCATTATAGGAACAAGGGTGGGGAAGCATTTTGATGCATAGACAACCATTAGGTTTTATCATTACATTTTTCACATTCTGGCAACAAGTTGTTTATTATTAGAACAAAGGTGAGAGAAGCATGTTCATGAGGAATGCACAACAAGATGTATGCTCGTCCTATACGTCCTCACAAATTGCCAACCTGAGGTAGCAATCACGTTCTAGGTCGGTGGCATAACACGCACTCTCGATATAGCTAGTCGTCAACTATGCATACGCATACGAGGTTAACGTACCTGCAGAAAATCTCATTTCAGCCCATTCCCACAACAGATATAAATACATTGCAGGAATTTAAATCTAGATACTATCTTAGGTGCATACCCAGTATACACGTAAGTAGTATATGCACCCATCAGAAAAGTATTACTCCCACAATTAAATACCTTCACCCGTATTCGTGTGCTTACGAGTACAGGTTCCAGTACCAAACTAGCTCTTCCCTAGACCAACGGTTGTTTGGTCATGCTCTCACAACTCACACTTACCTGAGCGTAGGTGCGACGTTGCATAAAATAAATTCAACTACCCCACATATATGAGTACATCATATGTGAGGGCTACCTCCAACATTAGACCACAGGGTAGCATAGTGCGGTCATCACACGTACCTGTTGAGTCGACGTGTCGTTGCAAGAAAGTAAACCCCCCAGAGTTAGTATTACTTAACTAAGCCACCTGAAAGTCCTAGTTGGGCATAACTGGAGGTTGTCGCTAGCACATAGTTTACAAATTAGGTTTTAACAAACTCGCCTACTAGCTAAAGCTTTTTAGATAAAATAGGCTTTGCAAAATCAAAACTTTGTTTTAAAACCATGCACACGACAGTATTATGCTTAACCTTGCTCCGATGCCAGCTGTAACAGAACCGTCCAATTTATAAGAGCACAAGTGTGAAAACCTCTACCGGAGCAGTGAAATTAGCACACTTGAGCCCATATAAACCCGGTAGTCCGTGAAATCCTGAGGGATTTCAAACTTTTTCAACCTCTCAGCCAAGATCGCATGGTCAAGCAAATACAAATCATGTCCACGGAGCTTTGCAGCGGAAATAATATTACAATAGAGTTTACAAATAAAGATACAAGTTGAGTTCCATTTAATTTAGAAGAACAACATAGCTTTGAAATGAATACCATAACATAAGTTGAAATACTTTGCTAGCTTGAGTGACATCCTCCAACAATAGCATAAGAGAAGAAGTAGGGAACTGCCGAGCCCACTGGCACTGGCCATCACCTCTCGGCAGGCCTAACCTTCACCTGCAACAAGGTGGGATAAACCCTGAGTACTCGAATGTACTCAGCTAGACTTACCCGTCAAAAACCAGAAATAAAGTGACACCAAGGAGTATGCAAGGCTGATATAAGAGTGGAGCTGGCAATGACCACAGTTTTGCATAAAGGCATATATAATAAAGTAGCATTATCTTTTACTTACTAGCCGCAGGTTTTAGATAAATAATTAACCTACTCAACTAGATTAGCACCGGTTCTAAAAACAGTCATAGTAGTGATTTATTCGATCACCACAATATAACAAACAGACCAATTAACAATTGCCAACAGTGCCACGATAACTGTCACGTGTTCCACAATTTCAGTATCAAGATCGATCAGCGTTCAAGTCAAGTGCTCACTATCCAGGAGCGATGGCGATTATAATCGATTCCTAACCAGCTGGTGATTTATTCCCCACACAAACCACACTCACCCGCTAAGGTGAGCTACAGATAACCACAACATTGTTCCAGGAAGCCGCGGTTTCAACCGCCACCATCACACCCGGAGGCAAGCCCGACTGCCAAGGAGTTGGACTTAACCACCATCACCCGGGTCTTACTCTTCGCGCCCCCGCGTCCCACTAACCCTCCACCGTGGCTTCGGCTGATGCGTGGGACCTGAGAGCCGGCCTGGAACAATGAGCGGCTTCGCGGTCGGAACGAGTTATCCTTCCAGCTAAATGTGGGGCATGCGTTCAACATGACAAGAAGTCCATCTCAACAAGATACTGTTTTTCCGTACGACACGGCTAGAAATACTGTAGCACAACGCTACAGGAATCTGCCGATCTCCATTTTCCACAACACTCAGTTATCTCACTTACTGGCAATATCCGTTAAAAGGTCGAGTAACCACCTATTACTCGCGGGTAACATGAAGGTTGCCCGACTTCTACCGGTCTAAGCATGGCTAAGCATATAAAGTCGAGCCTAGACCTAGCAGGGTAACAAGGGTGTATATCTCAAGTAATCAAGGTAAGGATAAGTAATGCAACAACGGTTTCACACAACTCCTATAACTTAATGCAACAATCATTATATTAACTCAATTGCATTTATAAAAGAGTGGGTAGGAGACTTAGAATGCTCCGGGGCTTGCCTGGGAAACAACACTTATTCTAGTGTTAGATGTCATCAACTTCAGGAACATCAACGCTCCAGTAACTTGTGGAGTTCGCCAACACCTTCTTCGGGATGGCCACCCAACACCATCTTCGGGTTGAGCCTCACCGTCACCTCTTTCACGATGCATCTATCGTACCTAGATGGGATGCATAGTGCAAGCGTATGAATGCAAGGCAAACACTCACAAAACAAACACAAGGCCACAACACAAGCATTACCAACTATTTCACATAAGCAATCAAGATAACTATATAAGAGAAGACATAACTTAATTATTAGTTTAGCACACACATAGAACACTCACTTCAGCAGGTCATGGTTATATTAAGGTGTTACACAAGGGTCATTAGGCATGTAGACAGGTTAACTATAACAATCAATCAAGATTATATTACACACATCACCCACTTGACACATGCATGCACATAAAAGCTTCTATTTTAATTAAACATGTTAACCAACATGGTAAACATATTAACACAATATATTGGGTTGATTAATTTAGAAACACGGAATGCATGAACTAATTATTATCAAGGCATGATGTAGCATCAAAAGTCACATAAACAATCTCAGACTTATAACAAGCAACTCAGTTTATTTGCACAGTTTGGATAGCACACAGCGAGCACTCAATTTAATTATAACTGGAGCTACACACATCCAAACAAGGCAAACTAAGACTTTCTGGAAAGCTAATGAAACTATCTACAACTTTGTTATTATTCACTAAACATGATTCAGCTCTTAAAAAGGGCAAACATTACATGCAAGACAGTTCTATCCAAACTTTGGACAGAATATGACTTCTATCTTCGAACAGCCATAACCAGAGCTTTAGAGCGCCAAAGGACTTGATATAAGACTTGTTGGAAAGCTTATTAAGTTGTCTACAACTTATTTATTATCATCTCAAGTTGATTAAGCAGTTATCAAGGTCAAACAATACAAACAAAGAAATCTGTCCAGACTTGGACAGATTCTGAACCTCAACTTAAAACATGTGTATCTGAAGATCTAGATTACCAAAATAGTGATATAAGACTTTTTAGAAAGCTTATAAAAGCACTACAACTCTTCTATTAACATAAAGACATGATTCATAAGTTAAATTAGCCAAACAGTTCACTCTTTCAGCTCTGCACAGAAAACATGTAAAACCTGACAGCAAACTTCTAAAATCTATAACTCCTAAACCACTTGGCCTAAAATCATGAAATTTCAGGACAAGCAAGATAAGGAAGTTATCTACAACTTTTGTATAGACCACATCTACAGAAAACACCATTTTTATCACGAAGTAATCGCCACAACAGAAACTACACATGCAGCCATATTTCAGCAAATTAACAAACTTGCTTTACTAGTTATTTTATTAACATGAGAGCACATATATGACCTATACAAACACTTCTAACATTCATGAACATGATCACACATCCTTTATCTCAGATCAACATGCAACAAGGCAAGCACATAAACATATATATGTTCATCTTATCACTAAGCTTCCATTAATTAAATAACTAGCAAACATGGGCATTACTTTAAGTGATGTTGTAAACACCTTATTTGGAGCTCATATTTTTACAGGTGATAGATGACATCAAAATATAGATATTATAAAAAGATTACACTCTCAGGTCATATAGATTATTTATTACAAACATGGCAAGATTAATTCACGAAAAAGCATGTGAGAGCAAGATAAATCCACAAATCATATTTTCAGCAAACATATGACCATAATAAAATTATCTAAGCTATAACAATACTATTAAAAGGCAGTAGAACCACCTTTTCTATTTTTACATGCAAACATTTACCACAAACTCATTTTAATTCATTTAACAAGCTGAAAGCAAGATAAAATCATAACTAAATCATACATGCACCAATAAATCTGAAATTTTTATCACAGCACACACATGACCAGAGGAGCCTACCATAAAAATTTCACATCATTTCAAGCAACATAACAGCAGATATCTTTTTCTCCCTATTTAACATAAATAAATCATCACAGCACAAAACATCCACTAACAGCCCACATATTATGCATCCACTGGATAGATCTACTCACAAGGATTCCAAAAAGTGCTCATTTGTAATTTTTGGACAAACATACAATTTACTATGCATTTTTCCATTTTCAGCCACATTTGCTAATTAACCAAAAACGAAAATAAAAACAGATCTTGCATCTGGACCCCTGGAACCTGCAGAAATCCACCAAGGACTTGTTAGCAAATCTATGAGTCATGCCACATTACACAAAAACCCAAGAAAGAGTTTCAGCTTCCAATCTATACCCTTTCACCATGGATTCACGGGAGAACGACGGAACCGGAGGGGAAACACCGAGCTCTGGCAGGGAAGGTCGGGCTAGGGTTTGGGCGCTGGACTGCTGCTGGCTGGCCGGCGCTGCAGCTGGGCACCGCTGGCCGGCTGCTGCTGCTTGCGCTGCTCGCCCTGGCCACGCTGGACCGCGGCTCTGCGCGGCAGAAAGGGTCGCGCCCTTGCGCGGCTTCTGCAGACGCGCGCAGAAGGGGGAGCGAAGGAGCAGGGAGCGGCCAGGGAAGGATAGGGGAAAAAGGAGGGGAAGAAGGGGAGAGAACCTGCTGCTGCCCTTGCTCGACCAGGAAGAGAAGGAGGAGCAGGGAGGAGGAGGCCATGGAGAAGCTGCTGGTTTCTGCCATGGAGAACAGAGAGAGCGAGAGAAGGGAGAACGAGGGGAGGAGCGCCGGTCCTCTCTCTTTTTTTTTTTTTGCGAGAATGGGAAAGACCGAAGGGGAGGAGGCCGGCCTTTTATTAGCGCGGTCAGGAAAGCTCGGCGTTTTTTTTTTTTTTTTTAGAATTTCTTTCCCAAAACGACAGGTTTCCGGAAACTTTCGGCTGAACTCCAAAATTGCAAACACCGCTCAAACGGACTCCGATTTCGATGAAACAATTTGTTGTCGTCGTCTCGCCGAGTGCTCCGACTTTCGTTAAAGGCACTTGGTCAAATTCCTAATCGTTTGTCCGGTAACAGTCGTCGACGGCAGCTTCGCGGTGACCGAAATTCCAATTTCGCAGTACTGACTTAACCAATTTTTCGGAACCTGAAATCCGCAGTGTACTTCATCTTGCGAGCTCTTTTTCACTATTTTCGGCACCGATCCAGGTCTCGGGCATAAAACGAAATTTGTTCCTCTCGATCTGTTACTATAACTTTCATTTAGGGCGCACTGACATGCAAACATCCGAAAATACCGTTCAAAGCTGGTCAAAGTAGTCACCCGGTAGTATCTGATTTAGGGTTCCTCGTCCGTCGGAATATTTTCTGGCCATCTGCTCAACACGAAACTTTCATAACTTTTGGTCGGGAGTCCATATACAGTTGATTGGGCATAATTGCAGTACTTGGTTAAGCCCAAATAATTTTCTTCAATTAATCAACCATTATAGGCAAAGATGTGACTCGTCATTTCATGTGACTTTTTGATTCCAAACTCCGTGAAACTTTTTCACCAGGCACTATAGACAGGAACTGAGATGGGGCACATGAAAAATCCATGTTTAGCATTTCTCTTGAATATTCATAAATTGGCAATCATTATTATCCGGCACTGTTAATTATTTCTCAAATAATTCAAACTGAGATTCCATCTCCGAGATTGATCCCAAAACTTCTGTCATTACTGACCATACTTGAAACACTTGAATTTAGTTATTCATCATCGCTTGATATACCATATCTGTGCTCATTTGACTGCTCAACTGACGGCGAACACCTGGGGTGTTACAGCCCTCCCCCCTTAAAAGAATCTCGTCCCGAGATTCCGGACGAAAGACTTTACAAGGGAAGAGAAGAATAGCACCCACTCTTAATCACAGGTTACTGGCAGCTCAACATACTGACTTCTTGATAGAACAGAAACTATAGGAATAGAACAACTTTCCGATCTTTGAGGTCATTTTCAGATTACTAGCTCTTGTTGAAAGAATTTTCTTCACTGATTTCCATTGAACACTGAGGTGCACTTAAGACATTACTGATAGGTTGGAAGGAACACCAAATTGCATTGTCACTTTGGGAGGAATCCAAGATAAAATTTCTGCAAAAAATACATCCTCGAGAAGGTTAGGAACGGATTGACGGCAACCATCATTTATACCACTGTGAAGGTCTAATTAATCAGATAGCAATCGATGGAAAGCTACATAAGGTTTCATGTGGTGCAATTCTCTTTCTCTGATGACAACACTGTATTATCCGAATCTGATAAGAGAGCGGTAAATGTGATAGCTGACTCTACCAAATCCACGTTTTTTTTTTACTGATCCTTCTTCACAGAAATTCTTATCTCTTAAGCCGTGATAGTCACAAGGTTGAATTTCATGCAACCTCTTGGGTATGAATACCAAACTACTGGATTTCTGTACTACTAAGCAGATCAACATCATTCTTCTTCAAGGTGTAGTTGCAATTCAGTGAGACTGACTTGCTGAACTACTTGGGTCATAGAGCCATCTTTCTCAAATTCCCTTAATAAAATAGGAACATAATCCGAAATCTGTTATTTGACACCTCAATTTGCCATCAATATGCACTTCTAAGAGTTAAATTTTTTTTTTTTTTTTTGCTAGAACACCTTGAATGCTCAAGAATAAGGGACTCATTCTGAATGTCCTTTCTGGCTTCATCCAAAATAATCTGGAGTAACCTTTTTATAGTACCAAGATATATCATTAGTCTGTCCTTATCCGAAGTATAATTCTAACTGAGTTACTAGATCGGCGTACTGTCTTGTATTACCATTTAAATTTCTCTAGGATAGAGTTGGCAGGAACATAACTGAAACTTGGATGTACGAGTACCACAAACAAAAACAGTCGGTTTACAGACTTCGGGCATAACATTGTTCTGCGAGACATAGCCTTCATAGCTACCAAAGAGTCATTTCTGAACTGGAGATTGGCTTTCATTGGCAGAAACTAATCAGTTGTCTCTCAACACTTATAAAGCTCCAAGGTTTCAGCTTTACTGCAAGCACTGTCGATATCAACGCTCATAGTCAGCAGAGAATCAGACACATCTGGGAGGATTGAGTTGATTATGAGATCATTATGCAGATATATGTGTTAAGTTCTGACAGAAACTTCTGGACCTCAGGTATCTGGTTCAATAACATACATTTCTGTTGCTCATTCCTTAGCTGATACTTGTCCACTTTTAAGAATTTTGTGCCACCTTGCTTCACTATGACCATATATGTTGCTCAATCTTTTGTTGTTGATCCAACAGAGTTCTTTGTCTACCACCTCTTACAGTCTGTTACTGTTTTCATCACTGCCACTTTGCCACTTTCAGAAAGAAACACTGCCATATATGAGCCGACAAAAGGATTTTCCTGAAGGAATATAGAGATAACAAGGAGAAAGATTCATGAAAGATAACACATTGGCGTAGTCCCATAATAGATCTTGATCATAACCCACGGTACCAGCGCGTGCCGAGCAGCTCAAACTTGTGTCGGCCGCCACAAGAGGCTCTCGGTTTCGTCGCGGCACTATTAGTTCATAACCAAGACACCATTATCGAGTCCACAATCAATGAGAAATCCCACATGACGCAGATAAATCTTGCATGGATAGCAGGCATCACATGCAAGGCATAAGCTAGCAAAACAAGGATGATCTCAAGGTTCAGAAATCGGCAAGGAGGTGATTTCGAGGATCAACATGGCACAAGACAACAAGGATTCGTCTGGTGCACATCAAGGTCATGACAAGACAAAAGATTTCATGAACTTGATTTGGCCAAGCAGCAATAAAAGGCAACCGAGGGGATACAACAAGGGTTTGAGCATGGTCTCGACCACTTGGCAAGACAAGCTACGGGCAAAGGCTGAGGTTAACAGGAACTAACTTGGCGGGTCAAACAAACAAGGGTCTTCACAGCAAAGGGTACAAACATCTATGGCTTCGGCAACACTTAAGACCAAACTTGGATCTACAGGTTGGTTAGAGGCATGGCTACACAACCAGCATAGGCATACCACAGATCAGATCTAGGATTTGGAGAGGTTAACTTAGGCTAGCTGGCCCAACAAAAGGCATGGACAGACATAGGTATAGGTCTTTTGCACAGGCATTCTAAACCATCTGAACTAGACACACGAACATAGGTCTTAGAAGCATCAGGGTTCTACTAAAGGCATCTTGGAAGGTCAAGAGGGCTTGAGCATGATTCTAACCGAAGGCTGAACAAACCACTCATGAACTCACCGAGGACAAAGGTTTTGACTCACCAGGGCACCACTTAGATTACAACACATCCACAAACAGCCTTAACAAACATTGGGAACAAACAAACATACAGCTAAAATGATCAACACTAATCACCAAGCTCAGACCAGACAAACATGTATCTATAACACACAAGCAAACATAAACATACAAAACATGGTAGATAGATGTCGTCATACTTTTACTTCTTGTTTACAAGATTGGAGCACAACTCTTTGTTTAGAAGCAAACATACCAAGCAAACTAGGGCATACTTATTTGTTAACTATAAGCAGTTTACAATTTTAAGTTAAAACTCACTTACTTAGCACATGAAGCTAACAACAAGCAACAAGCTCATGCATAGTCTATATTCTGAAAAGGAACAACAAGCACTTAGATAGCAACAACTAACAACAGCATGCAACAACTTGCTTTTAGGGTACAATCAAGCATAATCAACAGTTTAAAACATTCTAAGCATGTTAGAAAAGCTAATATTACAGCCACTTAAGTTGGTTGCAAGAATTTAGTTCTAACAAGCATATAAGCTAATATAAATTAAAGCTAGATTAAAGAGTAGTTATAAAGCATGGTGCACATAAAAACATAATTCTAGGCATAATCAGGTATGAAAATAGTTCAGATATATCTTAAACATGTTAGACAGTTCATGATTAATCCAAATTAGGTTCTTTACATGCACTTATTAATTTACTCTAACTTAGCAAGGTAAGACAGAGAGCTATTTTAATCTTCCCCTAGAGAATTCTAGGAAGATTATGGAAGCTCACTCATGCATTCAGCAAACTATTACAAGTATTTCAGAATTTTGAGCAAGTAAACAACCTACAAAATTCTAGTAAGCAAATATGCTTATAACAACTTAAACAAGTTTATGCTAATTAATTTTTTTGTAAGACAACATGTTTTACATCTTTCTTGCAGCAACATGATTAGCGAGGTATGAAAATTAGTTTCACCAACTTTTAATTCATATAACTCTAGTTCTCATGATTGCAAGAAAATAAGCATGAAACAAGGTTATACGAGTATAGCATGAAAAAGCATTTAAACACATGTTTAGTACATTTCCTTACTAAAGCATGTTAAAACTAACAAAACTAGAATTACATATTTAGGAAGCACTTAGCATACCCAAACAAGACTGCATACAAAACAAGATCAAACAACAAGTTTTATGGTTTCTTTAAGTGGAGCATTTTAAAACAAAACTAACCCAGTTGGTTTCACCCAAAAGGGAGTTTCCTAACTCAAAACATGGAATTACAAATTTAGCAAAGTTTTGTCATACAAGCAGGATAACATCACACCCGTATTCGGTTACAACAAAGCATTTCAACATAGGGGGAACTGCTAACCATTAGAAACTTTATTGTGTAACTACTCTAGCAAACAAACATGAAGCAGCTAGAGCAAGACAACACACAGTCATGATGAGCTAACAGGGTTATTCAAACAACAGCATACAAGGCATTTACTTCGAGTCTAAACAAGCAATCACTTAATTAGCTAACATGAAAGCACCCATATAAAACATTGCACACCCTACCAACCATCAAGAACAAGACCACATTAATCCTAGCTCAGAGCAACACACAACATCAAACAGAACATTTATTTCTAACTTTAATAAGCAAGCTAGCACATCACATCGAAGCACTAGTTCACAACAAACTTTATCATTATAGGAACAAGGGTGGGGAAGCATTTTGATGCATAGACAACCATTAGGTTTTATCATTACATTTTTCACATTCTGGCAACAAGTTGTTTATTATTAGAACAAAGGTGAGAGAAGCATGTTCATGAGGAATGCACAACAAGATGTATGCTCGTCCTATACGTCCTCACAAATTGCCAACCTGAGGTAGCAATCACGTTCTAGGTCGGTGGCATAACACGCACTCTCGATATAGCTAGTCGTCAACTATGCATACGCATACGAGGTTAACGTACCTGCAGAAAATCTCATTTCAGCCCATTCCCACAACAGATATAAATACATTGCAGGAATTTAAATCTAGATACTATCTTAGGTGCATACCCAGTATACACGTAAGTAGTATATGCACCCATCAGAAAAGTATTACTCCCACAATTAAATACCTTCACCCGTATTCGTGTGCTTACGAGTACAGGTTCCAGTACCAAACTAGCTCTTCCCTAGACCAACGGTTGTTTGGTCATGCTCTCACAACTCACACTTACCTGAGCGTAGGTGCGACGTTGCATAAAATAAATTCAACTACCCCACATATATGAGTACATCATATGTGAGGGCTACCTCCAACATTAGACCACAGGGTAGCATAGTGCGGTCATCACACGTACCTGTTGAGTCGACGTGTCGTTGCAAGAAAGTAAACCCCCCAGAGTTAGTATTACTTAACTAAGCCACCTGAAAGTCCTAGTTGGGCATAACTGGAGGTTGTCGCTAGCACATAGTTTACAAATTAGGTTTTAACAAACTCGCCTACTAGCTAAAGCTTTTTAGATAAAATAGGCTTTGCAAAATCAAAACTTTGTTTTAAAACCATGCACACGACAGTATTATGCTTAACCTTGCTCCGATGCCAGCTGTAACAGAACCGTCCAATTTATAAGAGCACAAGTGTGAAAACCTCTACCGGAGCAGTGAAATTAGCACACTTGAGCCCATATAAACCCGGTAGTCCGTGAAATCCTGAGGGATTTCAAACTTTTTCAACCTCTCAGCCAAGATCGCATGGTCAAGCAAATACAAATCATGTCCACGGAGCTTTGCAGCGGAAATAATATTACAATAGAGTTTACAAATAAAGATACAAGTTGAGTTCCATTTAATTTAGAAGAACAACATAGCTTTGAAATGAATACCATAACATAAGTTGAAATACTTTGCTAGCTTGAGTGACATCCTCCAACAATAGCATAAGAGAAGAAGTAGGGAACTGCCGAGCCCACTGGCACTGGCCATCACCTCTCGGCAGGCCTAACCTTCACCTGCAACAAGGTGGGATAAACCCTGAGTACTCGAATGTACTCAGCTAGACTTACCCGTCAAAAACCAGAAATAAAGTGACACCAAGGAGTATGCAAGGCTGATATAAGAGTGGAGCTGGCAATGACCACAGTTTTGCATAAAGGCATATATAATAAAGTAGCATTATCTTTTACTTACTAGCCGCAGGTTTTAGATAAATAATTAACCTACTCAACTAGATTAGCACCGGTTCTAAAAACAGTCATAGTAGTGATTTATTCGATCACCACAATATAACAAACAGACCAATTAACAATTGCCAACAGTGCCACGATAACTGTCACGTGTTCCACAATTTCAGTATCAAGATCGATCAGCGTTCAAGTCAAGTGCTCACTATCCAGGAGCGATGGCGATTATAATCGATTCCTAACCAGCTGGTGATTTATTCCCCACACAAACCACACTCACCCGCTAAGGTGAGCTACAGATAACCACAACATTGTTCCAGGAAGCCGCGGTTTCAACCGCCACCATCACACCCGGAGGCAAGCCCGACTGCCAAGGAGTTGGACTTAACCACCATCACCCGGGTCTTACTCTTCGCGCCCCCGCGTCCCACTAACCCTCCACCGTGGCTTCGGCTGATGCGTGGGACCTGAGAGCCGGCCTGGAACAATGAGCGGCTTCGCGGTCGGAACGAGTTATCCTTCCAGCTAAATGTGGGGCATGCGTTCAACATGACAAGAAGTCCATCTCAACAAGATACTGTTTTTCCGTACGACACGGCTAGAAATACTGTAGCACAACGCTACAGGAATCTGCCGATCTCCATTTTCCACAACACTCAGTTATCTCACTTACTGGCAATATCCGTTAAAAGGTCGAGTAACCACCTATTACTCGCGGGTAACATGAAGGTTGCCCGACTTCTACCGGTCTAAGCATGGCTAAGCATATAAAGTCGAGCCTAGACCTAGCAGGGTAACAAGGGTGTATATCTCAAGTAATCAAGGTAAGGATAAGTAATGCAACAACGGTTTCACACAACTCCTATAACTTAATGCAACAATCATTATATTAACTCAATTGCATTTATAAAAGAGTGGGTAGGAGACTTAGAATGCTCCGGGGCTTGCCTGGGAAACAACACTTATTCTAGTGTTAGATGTCATCAACTTCAGGAACATCAACGCTCCAGTAACTTGTGGAGTTCGCCAACACCTTCTTCGGGATGGCCACCCAACACCATCTTCGGGTTGAGCCTCACCGTCACCTCTTTCACGATGCATCTATCGTACCTAGATGGGATGCATAGTGCAAGCGTATGAATGCAAGGCAAACACTCACAAAACAAACACAAGGCCACAACACAAGCATTACCAACTATTTCACATAAGCAATCAAGATAACTATATAAGAGAAGACATAACTTAATTATTAGTTTAGCACACACATAGAACACTCACTTCAGCAGGTCATGGTTATATTAAGGTGTTACACAAGGGTCATTAGGCATGTAGACAGGTTAACTATAACAATCAATCAAGATTATATTACACACATCACCCACTTGACACATGCATGCACATAAAAGCTTCTATTTTAATTAAACATGTTAACCAACATGGTAAACATATTAACACAATATATTGGGTTGATTAATTTAGAAACACGGAATGCATGAACTAATTATTATCAAGGCATGATGTAGCATCAAAAGTCACATAAACAATCTCAGACTTATAACAAGCAACTCAGTTTATTTGCACAGTTTGGATAGCACACAGCGAGCACTCAATTTAATTATAACTGGAGCTACACACATCCAAACAAGGCAAACTAAGACTTTCTGGAAAGCTAATGAAACTATCTACAACTTTGTTATTATTCACTAAACATGATTCAGCTCTTAAAAAGGGCAAACATTACATGCAAGACAGTTCTATCCAAACTTTGGACAGAATATGACTTCTATCTTCGAACAGCCATAACCAGAGCTTTAGAGCGCCAAAGGACTTGATATAAGACTTGTTGGAAAGCTTATTAAGTTGTCTACAACTTATTTATTATCATCTCAAGTTGATTAAGCAGTTATCAAGGTCAAACAATACAAACAAAGAAATCTGTCCAGACTTGGACAGATTCTGAACCTCAACTTAAAACATGTGTATCTGAAGATCTAGATTACCAAAAATAGTGATATAAGACTTTTTAGAAAGCTTATAAAAAGCACTACAACTCTTCTATTAACATAAAGACATGATTCATAAGTTAAATTAGCCAAACAGTTCACTCTTTCAGCTCTGCACAGAAAACATGTAAAACCTGACAGCAAACTTCTAAAATCTATAACTCCTAAACCACTTGGCCTAAAATCATGAAATTTCAGGACAAGCAAGATAAGGAAGTTATCTACAACTTTTGTATAGACCACATCTACAGAAAACACCATTTTTATCACGAAGTAATCGCCACAACAGAAACTACACATGCAGCCATATTTCAGCAAATTAACAAACTTGCTTTACTAGTTATTTTATTAACATGAGAGCACATATATGACCTATACAAACACTTCTAACATTCATGAACATGATCACACATCCTTTATCTCAGATCAACATGCAACAAGGCAAGCACATAAACATATATATGTTCATCTTATCACTAAGCTTCCATTAATTAAATAACTAGCAAACATGGGCATTACTTTAAGTGATGTTGTAAACACCTTATTTGGAGCTCATATTTTTACAGGTGATAGATGACATCAAAATATAGATATTATAAAAAGATTACACTCTCAGGTCATATAGATTATTTATTACAAACATGGCAAGATTAATTCACGAAAAAGCATGTGAGAGCAAGATAAATCCACAAATCATATTTTCAGCAAACATATGACCATAATAAAATTATCTAAGCTATAACAATACTATTAAAAGGCAGTAGAACCACCTTTTCTATTTTTACATGCAAACATTTACCACAAACTCATTTTAATTCATTTAACAAGCTGAAAGCAAGATAAAATCATAACTAAATCATACATGCACCAATAAATCTGAAATTTTTATCACAGCACACACATGACCAGAGGAGCCTACCATAAAAATTTCACATCATTTCAAGCAACATAACAGCAGATATCTTTTTCTCCCTATTTAACATAAATAAATCATCACAGCACAAAACATCCACTAACAGCCCACATATTATGCATCCACTGGATAGATCTACTCACAAGGATTCCAAAAAGTGCTCATTTGTAATTTTTGGACAAACATACAATTTACTATGCATTTTTCCATTTTCAGCCACATTTGCTAATTAACCAAAAACGAAAATAAAAACAGATCTTGCATCTGGACCCCTGGAACCTGCAGAAATCCACCAAGGACTTGTTAGCAAATCTATGAGTCATGCCACATTACACAAAAACCCAAGAAAGAGTTTCAGCTTCCAATCTATACCCTTTCACCATGGATTCACGGGAGAACGACGGAACCGGAGGGGAAACACCGAGCTCTGGCAGGGAAGGTCGGGCTAGGGTTTGGGCGCTGGACTGCTGCTGGCTGGCCGGCGCTGCAGCTGGGCACCGCTGGCCGGCTGCTGCTTGCGCTGCTCGCCCTGGCCACGCTGGACCGCGGCTCTGCGCGGCAGAAAGGGTCGCGCCCTTGCGCGGCTTCTGCAGACGCGCGCAGAAGGGGGAGCGAAGGAGCAGGGAGCGGCCAGGGAAGGATAGGGGAAAAAGGAGGGGAAGAAGGGGAGAGAACCTGCTGCTGCCCTTGCTCGACCAGGAAGAGAAGGAGGAGCAGGGAGGAGGAGGCCATGGAGAAGCTGCTGGTTTCTGCCATGGAGAACAGAGAGAGCGAGAGAAGGAGAACGAGGGGAGGAGCGCCGGTCTCTCTTTTTTTTTTTTTTTTTTGCGAGAATGGGAAAGACCGAAGGGGAGGAGGCCGGCCTTTTATTAGCGCGGTCAGGAAAGCTCGGCGTTTTTTTTTTTTTTTTTAGAATTTCTTTCCCAAAACGACAGGTTTCCGGAAACTTTCGGCTGAACTCCAAAATTGCAAACACCGCTCAAACGGACTCCGATTTCGATGAAACAAATTTGTTGTCGTCGTCTCGCCGAGTGCTCCGACTTTCGTTAAAGGCACTTGGTCAAATTCCTAATCGTTTGTCCGGTAACAGTCGTCGACGGCAGCTTCGCGGTGACCGAAATTCCAATTTCGCAGTACTGACTTAACCAATTTTTCGGAACCTGAAATCCGCAGTGTACTTCATCTTGCGAGCTCTTTTTCACTATTTTCGGCACCGATCCAGGTCTCGGGCATAAAACGAAATTTGTTCCTCTCGATCTGTACTATAACTTTCATTTAGGGCGCACTGACATGCAAACATCCGAAAATACCGTTCAAAGCTGGTCAAAGTAGTCACCCGGTAGTATCTGATTTAGGGTTCCTCGTCCGTCGGAATATTTTCTGGCCATCTGCTCAACACGAAACTTTCATAACTTTTGGTCGGGAGTCCATATACAGTTGATTGGGCATAATTGCAGTACTTGGTTAAGCCCAAATAATTTTCTTCAATTAATCAACCATTATAGGCAAAGATGTGACTCGTCATTTCATGTGACTTTTTGATTCCAAACTCCGTGAAACTTTTTCACCAGGCACTATAGACAGGAACTGAGATGGGGCACATGAAAAATCCATGTTTAGCATTTCTCTTGAATATTCATAAATTGGCAATCATTATTATCCGGCACTGTTAATTATTTCTCAAATAATTCAAACTGAGATTCCATCTCCGAGATTGATCCCAAAACTTCTGTCATTACTGACCATACTTGAAACACTTGAATTTAGTTATTCATCATCGCTTGATATACCATATCTGTGCTCATTTGACTGCTCAACTGACGGCGAACACCTGGGGTGTTACATAGGCTCCCGCCGGGCACGACCTCCTCGTGGCCTAGGCCTAGGAACCTGATGCATTGGACCTCTAGGCCTAGCAGCACGCCTCTAAACATTCGACACATGTACATCATGGAAAGGATGGTACATGTCCAGGTTGTTCATCTCCTTTGTACGACGCGCCTCTCTCTTGCGCCGAAAGCAAAAGTCACTCAAGTGTCCATCTCTCCCACAGTGCTCACAATGGTACCTCACCGCTCTCATAGGGGGTTGTTGGTACTCACGGTAGTGGGTGTGGATCACTTTGCCCTTTTGTGGCATAAGCTCCTCTTGGATGGGTGCATGGTGTCTAGCTTGTTCTTGAGGTGGTTTGGTTTGGGAGCCCACTGCTGTTTCTTGGGTGGAGATCTCAGAGGTTCAACAAACACTCCATCCTTGGTGTTAGGCTTGAGAGGCTCTTTGGGTGGAATCTTTGTAAGTTTGGGAGTAGTGGTGGAGTTGGGCTTCTCACACGGGTTCAGACCACTCGACTCTCCAATCTTGCTAAAAGATGAAACATCAACACCCTGAGCAAAACCTATACCAGGACCTCCAGCAACACGCTTGAACTGGGAGATCATCATCCCAAGCTGCAGCTCACCACAAGACACCCATGACAAGATGGTCCGAAGGTATGTGTTTTCTTCCTCGGTTTGCATCTTGTCATGCTTCACGTTTGCGATCTCCATCTCCAAACCCTCGCACAAAACACATCTAGACACACAAGTGCTACCCGAGCTGGCCTTCTCAAGAGACACAATCTTGGCATTCTTCTCTGCCAACTCGGTTTGCAAGCCAGCACATGACTTGCACGCACCCAACAGCGAGGATGTAGCCTTAAGCTCATTCACCTCTCCTACCAACGCAACATACTTACCTCTCAAAGTGAGAAGGTCAGTCATGTGCGTGGTGCACATCTCACACTCACCCTCCTCAGAAACGACTACGGTGGACTTCGCAAACTCAAGCTCCTTCACCGTATCCTCCCACTTCTGCCTAAACTCCTTGCGCTCTCTAGCAGCACGCCTAAGCAGCTTATCTTGACTAAGGAGAGCGGCAGTAATTTTCTCGACCTCAGCAGAAAGCTCATCGGGGGTCAGAGATACCTGGGAGGTGTCGTCGTCGTCGTTGTTCTGAGGGATGTCCTCCAGCTCGCCGTCGACATCCTTGGCGAGGGCCATGGTGCAGAAGCCCTCGTTGTCGGCGAAGAAGCAGAGGCCGTTGAGCTTGTCCTTTATCCTCTTCTTCTTCTCGGACTCGTCATCGCTTGAGGAAGCGGAGTCGTCATCCAAGTCGTCGACGTCGCTGAGCGTGGCGAAGAACGCTCGCTGCTCAGCCTGAGCCTTCTCCAAGTACTTTGTCTTGATGTACTCCTAGTTGAAGCCGCCCTTCCGCTTGTGCTTAGCGGGGACGTACTTCTCCTTGCGCTTGCCGGAGTCGTACTTGTGCCCATGATCCGCCTTGCCGAAGACTTGCTTGTTCTTCTTCGGGCAGTTGGCGATGAAGTGGTTGGGGTCGCCGCACTCAAAGCATCCTGAGCGTCCTCCTCCATGGCGACGGTTCATGCGATTGTTGTGGAACCGCGAGAACCGGTTGGCAAGCAAAGCGAACTCGTCATCCCCAAAGAACTCTAGCTGCTCCTCTGTGACAGAAAGAAGAGAGGAAAGTGCAAAACCTCCAGAGTGGTTAGCAGAAGAGCCAGAAACCAAAGCCATCGACGGGCCAGAAGGATTCTCATAAGATGCCCTCGCCATGGCATCAATCTCACTGGACTTGAGCTTACTGAAGAGCTCGTCGCACGTGAGGGTCTCATAGTTAGGCGATTCGATGATCGCCTGAACCTTGGAATCCCACACCGACCGATCAAGAGTATGGAGTAGCTTGAGAGCTCTCTCATGATCGTCGAAAGGCAACAGCTCCTTGTTAGCCCTCATCCTATTGACAATCACCTGAAAGCGAGCGAATAAACTTTCTATGCTCTCGCCAGGCATGTGTCGAAAGTTCTCATACTCTTGCTTGAATGACTCGTAGAGACAGGTTTTGACTTGAGTGGTTCCCTCATGGAAACGCATGAGGGTAGCCCAAATCTCCCGAGCCGTAGCAAGGTGAGAAACGCGATCAAACTCACTCATGCTCAGACATGAGAAAAGAGCATTACGGGCTCGGCTATTGGCATCGTGCTCATCAATCTGATGCTGAGTAGCATGAGCAGCCAAGACCATGTAATCAGCAGAGTTGCAAATATCCCAGATGGAAGCACCCAAACTCTGCAGATAGGTCGACATGCGTATCTTCCAATACGCAAAGTTCGTCCCATCAAAAAACGGCGGTTTGCCCACGCCGCGATCCATGTCTCCTTCTGTGGATCTGGAATTGGCTAAGGTGGAAGATCCTTAACCTGCTCCGATACCAATTGAAGGATCGAGAGTGCAACCAGAAAGTGACCAGAGGGGGGTGAATGGGAGCTTCAAATTCTTTTTCAGAAACTTGTCGCCACTGTCCTGAGAGTCGACCCCAAGAGAAAACCTAGAGCTTGCAAGTGTCCACGACCCTAGATGTAGGGTGGATGCTTTTGAGAAGCACAGCGGGACACTACACAACCCTAGAAACCCAACACAAAAGACGAAAACCAAATCTGACAACGGACGAACGAACCGCGGATGAAAACACGCAAAGCAGAGACGACCGGACTCTGACCTGCGTCCGGTCAGTGAGCACCGGACGCGTCCGGTTGGAGAAAAATGTCTCTGGAACCTTACTGTTCCTGACCGGACTCTGGTGAATGATGCGTCCGGGCACTTGGTGTGCGTCCGGTCACGGAAAACACGAGTGATGAACAGTAGGACCGTTGCGTCCGGTCATAGGCGAGGTGCAGCGTCCGTTCAAGGTGCGAAACAGAACAATGGAATGTTCAATGACCGGACTCTCTTCCTGGCGTCCGGTCAGCCCGAGCTGAGCGTCCGGTCACCCTGAAAGCTGCTGTTCGTTCATGATTCAACTCAATCTCACCCAGAACGAATCCCCTAGGGATCAAACTTGGTGAGAGGAGTCACAAGGACGATAGTGAGCTATCTCTAAGAGATCATGGGTCGAACCTATCTCCAAATTGATGAATCAAAGAAATTTAGGAAAGGGAAGAAAACTTGACCCGAAACGAAAAATGACTGATCTACTAGCTCGTGAGATTAGAGGTGAATTCCTTCGGTGGAAAGAAGTGCCTCACGATGTAGAACATCTTGGTTCAAACGGATTTGCAAAAGACGCACCAAATAGAGAGATCGATCAATGGGAAAATCATGGAGAAAAGCAACCCACGAAGAACACGAACAAAACGCGAATCACAACCACGAAATTGCAACCGTGTGGCTACCACACGCTACAACAGTGAGATTATGGTCTCACTTCCTCAAAATCTCATGAACACAGAGGTATTGTTCTCTTCTCTGTGGATGTCAGTTTGCTACAGCAGAGGATGGGGAGAGCAGGAAAACCTAGAAGGCAAAGAGCAAAATGGCTAAGATGGAATGGGAGGAGGGTGTCTCCCTCTATTTATGCTAATTCTAATTCCTACTCTACCCCTCACTAATTACAGAGCGAACCAGCTAAACCCTAGGGTTATTCTGGACCAACTCGAAGGTGCTGGTGATCCGACGGCCACGCCCGCACAACTGGTAGCGTTGCCTCGACGCAACCTCACCGATTGCCACCACGTGCCGCCACCGCTCCGCTCGTCCTTTTCCTGGACTTCGCCCCCGGTTTTGTGGCCCAAACCGGGAAACCAGCCTTCAGGACCAACCCCTGGTTTTGAGGCCCAAACCGGGAAACCAGCCGTCCATCGCCTGAGTTTTGTGGCCCAAACTCAGTAAACCCGCAGCACCCAGGTTTTGAGGCCCAAACCTGGAAACCGTCCTCAGCCCGAGTTTTGTGGCCCAAACTCGGAAACCATCAGCGCCTAGGTTTTGAGGCCTAAACCTGGAAACCATCCACCAGGTGGTTTTTCTGTGGCTCAACCACCAAACCGAGCTGTAGAGGGGATGCACCGCCCGTGCACCCCGTCCACCGACATGTGTCCCCAAGTCCTCGACTCGAGCAACACCAAGCCCGCAAGTCTCCGCTCGTCGCTGTCCCAGGATGTCAGCCACCACAGCTGATCCTCGGGCCACTGAAAGGTCCTTGTTTGGTTTTGGTAATTGAGTGACAACTTAGGTGGACTAATATGTGTTTAAAGTGAATTACACAGGTGATTAGTCCACAGGTGATCATGTGTGAGCAACATATGCCATAGAGGAGAAATGGCTTGGAGGATGTTGAAATGCTCATGCATGAAGATGAAGAAGGAGCTTAATGCACATGAAACATGACATGGAGTCATGTGGCTAAGATGGTGAAGATCAAGGCAAGACTTGGCTTGATGGACCGGTCGCGAAGGTGAAGGGCAAGTTGAGGCTTTGAAGCCGTTGGTACCGAGTGTCGGGAGGCTTAAGCAAGACTTGGCGCCGAAGGACCGAAGCGATGGTGAAGAGCAAGTGATGTCAAGATCGATGGACCATGGAGGCCATGTGATGATATGAAGTGGATCATATCATTTGAAGATAGGTTGGTGCATGTGTTGCATCAACACAAAAGGAGATGGAATGGAATGCGCAAGGCAAAGGTATATTTGTAGGGCATTTCATTTCACCGGTCATAGGTGTGTAGAGAAGATTATGACCGGGTTTAGGATAGATGGCCGTACTATTAAGAGGAGCAAACTTGTTTGTATATCGGTCATCTAGTGCCACTTGAGCGATCTAACTTTGCGATGTTACTAAGATCGAGTGGCGTTATGAGAGCAAGTGAAAATCCTTTGAAAATTGTTTGTGAAAATGCTAACACACATGCACATGATGGTGTACACTTGGTGGTGTTGGCACATTTGCAAAGGAGAAGGTGTTGGAGTTGATTTGGATCAACTCGGAGAAGTTTCAGAGAAAGCTTTGGTTGAAAAAGAGAAGCGATGGATCTTGGATTGGAATTCTGTTCTAATCCTTTGTGATTTGGATCTTGAATTCATGTGGGATATGTAGCCCTCTGAATAAGCTTTCCAAAATGTCCAAGATCATCGAAATCGGAGTTTGGAGTGAAGAGTTATGGCCGTTCGAGCGCGGGGAGTGCAGGCTGGTGTAGTCGGTAGTACCGACCCTAGTGGTCGGTAGTACCGACCCAAGAGGGCTGTTTGCAGCCTCTCTGGAAGTGGCTTGGTTTGGCCTGGCGGTAGTACCGCCATAACCTCGGTACTACCACCCGCGGTGGTACCGACCTATGGCCGGTAGTAACCAAGTTTGCGGAGCTCTCTGGTTTGAGTTGAAAATGGTCTGGCGGTAGTACCGCCATTACCTCGGTACTACCGCCCGCGGTGGTACCGACGCAAGGTCGGTAGTGTCTGGTTTTTCGCAGAGCTCTCTGGTCGCGGCGATTTGGCCTGGCGGTAGTACCGCCATGACCTCGGTACTACCGACCTCGGAGGAACCGACCAGGGGTCGGTGGTTTGCCTAAATCTGCGCGATGTGAGGTAACGGCTAGTTTGACTAAGCCGGTAGTACCGCCCAGGAGGGGTCGGTACTACCGACCGGAGCGCAGAATGCCCAGTGAAGGGGCATAACGGCTAGTTGGCCGTTGAGGCTATATATAGTCGTTGAGGCCGGCTTTGGGCCGGTGGTTGGAGCACTCCAAAGCCTTGGTGGCTTGTGTAGATGTGCTTGGGAGCCCTCTAACACACATATGCTTTATTGCTCATCCGATTGTGTGAGAGAGTGATCCTAGTGCGTTGCTTTGAGAGATAGCATCGAGTGGCACTAGGTGTTCGAGTTGCAAGCCGGTGGTGCTTATTACTCTTGGAGGTTGCCACCTCCTAGACGGCTTGGTGATCGAGTCTCCGTCGTGAAGCCCGCGTGAAGATTGTGCGTGGCTCCGGAGAAGGATTGTGAGGGGCATTGTGCTCGCCCCGCGGGGATCGCGAAGAGCAACTCTAGTGGATTGCGCGTGTCATTGAGTTACCCTCACTTGTGGGTGAGTTCTTGCGGCGCTCGAGTGTCGAGCTAGGTGTGGTGCCTATTAGCCGCCGAACTACCAAAGTGTGTGGTCGACACAACGGGGACTAGCTTGGTGGCAACCAAGTGAACCTCGGGGAAAAATCACCGTGTCAACATTGTCTACTCTTCTCGGTGGTTTGCAATCTCCTTACACAAGCTTGTATTTACTTTCATACATATTGTGCTTGTGTAGCTATCTTGCTTGTGTAGCATAGAGTTGATCCCATGAGTGACTAGTTGAGTTGTAGTCTTACTAGTCACATTGCTTAGTTTGTGTAGCTAAGTTGAGCTCTCTAATTTGGCTTGTGTAGCCTTGTTATTGAGCATTGCTAGTGAGCTTAGGCTTTGTGCTTTTTGCTTAGTGGCATGTGTAGGAGCTCCCCCGTTGTTTGAAGTACTAATTGCTTAGGTTTGTGTAACCTTGCAAGCTAGAATTGTTTAGGTGAGCTCTAGCTAGCACGACACCTTATTTGCATTGTTTAGGATTTTTTATAAGGTGTCATAGAGTACAAGTAGAGGGGTGTAGTCTTGGCTAGACCGATAGTTTTAATTCCGCATTTATTTCGGTTAGCCATTCCGCTGCAATTAAGTTTAAGTTTTTAAAAAGGACTATTCACCCCCCTCTAGTCCGCCATCTCGACCCTTCAATTGGTATCGGAGCAAGGTCTCTCATTTGTGGTCTTCACCGACCCGAGAGGATGGCGTCTAGTGGGCTAGATGATGTGTGTGATACACATATTTTTGATGGCACACACTTTGCACAATGGAAACACCATATGCTTGATCATTTTCGTGCAAAGGGGCCAAAGTTTTGGTGGATTATCACTAGTGGTCTCACTCATGTTTTGGACCATAGAAATCTCACCAAAGCTCAAAAGGATCTCTTTGAACTTGATGCAAATGCTTATTGTTATCTAATGGATGCATTGAGTTTTGAGTTGTTTTATAAGATCAACTCCAAAGGGACCGCCCATGAGATGTGGGAATCCATCAAGACCACCTTCGGTGATCCCTCCACGTTTGATGATGGCAAGTTCATAAAGGAGGATGAACCGGTGGTACATGAGGATGTTGAGCATGACCGCAACATAGTTGTTGTGAAAGATTGCTCCACCTCATGTTCAAGTGATGCAATCAATGAAAATACTTCAAGCACACTTGACAAGATGGAAGATGATGCCTCAAGTGATGCAAGTGATGATTCAACCTCAAGCACACTTGATGGTAATGATGGCTCATGCTCGGGCGATGATCGTGATACTACTACAAGCCCATCGCCACATTGCTTCATGTCACAAGGTGACACCAAGGTATTTAATGCAAATGTGGTTGATCATGTTGATTCATATGATGAGCTTGTTAGTAGACTTGCTAGCATGACCATGTCTTTAGAAAATGAGAAAAATAAAACAATGAAATTAACAAATGAAAACTCATTTCTAAAGAACTCATGTGAAGAACATAAGCGCTTACTTGATGTTCTTAAAGCTTCACATGATGATTTAATTGAAAAGTATGGCTCTCTCATTAAGGAGCTTTCAAAGAAAATTAAAAATAATGAGAGCTCATCACATGGATCAAATGATCAATTGCAAAATGTTGCTAACCCATGTGATGTAGGCAAGAAGAATGTATCCACCTCTTGTGATGATTTAATATCTATGCCATGTTCTTCACATATAGATGCTTGTTCTACTTCTATGTCTTGTGAGACTAACCTTTTGAAGGAGAACAATGAGCTCAAACTTGAAGTGAAGAACTTGAGCAACAAGTTAGAGAGGTGGTGTAAATCAAAGGTCACCTATGAGCACATAATGAAGAATCAAAGAAGCTATGGTGACAAGAGTGGCATTGGCTTCAACAAGAGCAATGTCAAAGGCAAGAGATGGGGCAAGAGAAGACATGAAAGAGAAATGAAGAAGCAAGAACAAGAAAAGCTATCTCATTTCATGTGCTATCAATGCCATGAGATGGGACATCTTGCAAAGGCTTGCCCCAACAAGAAGAAGCCCCAAGCTCAAATCAAGAACAACCATCATGATGGTGACTTGATAAAGAAGAAGAAAACAAGAAGGGGCGGAAGAGCAAGGCATCCAACTCATATCCATGATGCCAAGATGATGATGAGCAAGAATGAAGAAAAGAAGAAAGATTTGGCTCACATCAAATGCTACAAGTGTGGTGACATGGGACACTTTGCCTCGAAGTGTCCTAACAAGCTTGAGAAGAAGGCTCAAGCAACTCATGAGAGGCAAGGCAATGAGAAGCAACAAATGAGCAAAGAAGAGAAGGCTCAATCCAAGAGAAGTTGCTACTCATGCCGGGAAAGGGGACACATGGCTCATTCATGTCCCCTAGGTATGACTTCTAAGCCTATTTCAATTGATGATAATATTATGCTTAGAAAGGATGAAAATGGTACCTCTAAGGATACTATTGCAACTCATCCCGCTACTCATACTAAGGCTATGCCTAAGTATGTTGCTCCTAACTTGAGAGGACCCAAACTAGTTTGGGTACCATCAAAAAGTGGATGATTGTGTGTAGGTACCATGGCATTGGAGACTTGATTCAATTGATTTCATATTGTTCATTATATGATTGAGTCAAGTAATGAAGCTTAGTGATATCCAAACCCAATGCCAAGTCAAGTCAAGTGAAGTCCAAATGTGCTACAACATACAAGTGTCACATTCTAGTTGTGGTGATCTTATTGGAATTATTTGAAGGCTTGCAATCAAATTGAGTAGAAGCTTGCTATTGGATGATCATGATTTACAAAGGTATATTTCTAGTTGATCATATTCATTTGGGTGCATATGAGTTAATTGAATTGGATATATATGCATATGTTGCTTGTTATAAGGTGATTGAATGGATAAATTGCTTAGTGATCAAGTTTTGAGTTAGTTTGATTGGATATGTTCATGAGACTTCTTTTAGTAAGTGGTTTGAATGGATATATGTCTTGTGTTGATGTTCAAACAAGTTTAGCTCAAGTTTGATTCAAATTGGTAGAGTATAGCTCAATTGCTCAAAGTTGTCAAAAATCTGAAATCTGAGCTAGCTGTGATAATAGCCATGTTTGAATGATCAAATCTATTTGGATTGGCTTGAAATTTGGTACACATGCTCTACACTTGTGATATTAGTCGCTGTGCAAAAATTCATGATTATTGGATAAGATGTACTTTGGTTTTGGAGTAGATCTTGTCAACTATTGTGCAGCAGTTTTCAGCATGTAGTACTATGGAAAGAATTGAAATCTGGTAGCAATCTAGAAAGCCAATGAAGCTCAAATTTTTATGGCTGCTAGAACACTTAGAGAGGCACATCTCCACCAAATTTCATAGTCATTAGACTTATATTTTGGGAGATAAGCATGTCTCTTTGAGAAGGACAGAATCTGCCAGAAAAGTGACAAATATTGGATTGATTTAGAGTCACTTTGATTGAAAGGCCCTCAAGTTGGAATCATGTTTATAAAGTGGTTGAGGGACCTATGTTTGGTTTTGAGATGAGCTAGAAGTATGGCAAATATGAGTACAAGTTCATGTGATTGGGAAGTGTATTTGGCACACATTTGGTACTCAAATTGAAGATCAAGACCAACATCAAGATGAAGATAAAGATCAAGCTCTAGTATCAAATTGAAGATCATTTGGAAGAAAGAAAAGGACTCAAAGAGGAATTCAAAGTCACATTTTCAAGAAGAGTTTAATTGGATCAATCAAACAAGGTCAATTCAAGTGAGTATCAAGGATGGTTCTTTGGAGAGAGGTCACTTCTCCCTTTTGTAGGGGCTTGCCGCCTTTGGTAGGTTAACCAAGTATGATACTTGGAAGGCTAATATGGAAGTGGTGATTCAAAGGATATTTGAGATGCTTAGTTGAAGCAATGAATGGATTGACCAAGCAAAGCAAGCAACATGCAAGATAGAAAAGCAAATCATGTCAATTCAAGTGGTATTCATATGCAAGCTATGTTAAAATGAAGAAGCAAGCCAACCACAACAAGATAGTGCACTTAATCATATGAGTGAAGATTTGTTCTATCAATTGGTATATATTGGTCTTCACCATGGACTTCACATTGCTATTTGGAGCTTAATTGGAATCAAATGACTATCCTCTACTCCAAGATAGCAAAGGTATCATTGTAATGTGCATGATCATTTCATCCCTTACTAGTATGCGGTTAGTGCATATAGTACGTGCTCAATAGGATCATGCATAACAAATAAAAAGTTTAAATTCATAAGCTTACCACTATTGCTTGATTTATTATATGATCTAGTGGTTAGTATATGAGTTTGTTCATGAGCTAGTGAACCCAAGTACTTGATCTAGAAGATGAACTTTCAAGTGTCTAATTCAACATGAGTAAGATAACCATTGAAAAATGTGTGAAGAAGCTTACTCTAGAGCAAACCGAGTTAGATATCTTGTGCAATATTGCCTAGTTCAAGTCACAAATGAGAAGCTCATGAAGATGACAAGAGTTCAAGAAGAAGATAATAATGCAAATGGATATCAAGTTAAACCTTTTATTCAAGTGGTATCCTACAAGACTTCAAGTGATCCTCAACTATAAGTGATCAAATCAAGTAAAGCATCCCTCTCCAACAAGAGCTCAAGTTTATCAAGTGGATGACCCATGCTATGACTTAGGGGAGGTGCCCCACCTATTGGTATCAAGGTCAAAGATCCTACACATGGTGTCATTCCAACACATATGGTGGTGTCCATCAAAAATGAAGACTCAAGTATCATCCATCTACCCTAGTCCAACCCTTTGTATCAAGAGAAGCATACCTTTTATGGTCATTGATGACAAAGGGGGAGAAGTTATGGAAAAGATATGTCAATTATGATATGTCAAGGACAAAGAGGGAGAAAAGAAGATGGACATGGATCAAGAAAAGATATGTCAATTATGATATGTCAAGGACAAAGAGGGAGAAAAGAAGATGGACATGGATCAAGAGGGAGCAAGATTGAAGGAACAAAATTCTTGGACAATGAGAGCACACAAGTAGGGGGAGCAAGCTCATGAACTTGGTTGTTGCATTTGATATGTGCATAATCATGTGCTTGCTTGCATTGCATAAGTTTTAAAATTTTATATGCATGCTTGTGTGGTGTATGCTAGTTATAGGATTTAATTGATGAATTGATAACTAGCATGCATAGGTTAATAGCTAGACTTGTGCTTTTAATGCAAAACTAGACCCTTGCTATTAATGTTGATCTCACGGGGTTTTCTAGTTTTTATGATGTCTAGCTACTCTTCGATGCTAAGGATGAATCAAAATGTGGTATGCACGCTTCAAAGGTAAAATTTCATCATGTATACCTTAGCATCACTTAGTAGTGCTAACACTCCCACAAATTTCATATTTATGCATGTGTGCAAGCTTGAAACCAAACCATTTGAGCACACATGTAGGGGGAGTTAACACTACAAAGTCGGATTGTATGGTGCTTATCCAAATTCTCGTATATGGTCTTAATGTTGGATAAGTAACATAGAATCCAAAGGAGCTTAATTTCCATATCTTTGTAGAGTTGTCATCAATTACCAAAAAGGGGGAGATTGAAAGGTCCTTGTTTGGTTTTGGTAATTGAGTGACAACTTAGGTGGACTAATATGTGTTTAAAGTGAATTACACAGGTGATTAGTCCACAGGTGATCATGTGTGAGCAACATATGCCATAGAGGAGAAATGGCTTGGAGGATGTTGAAATGCTCATGCATGAAGATGAAGAAGGAGCTTAATGCACATGAAACATGACATGGAGTCATGTGGCTAAGATGGTGAAGATCAAGGCAAGACTTGGCTTGATGGACCGGTCGCGAAGGTGAAGGGCAAGTTGAGGCTTTGAAGCCGTTGGTACCGAGTGTCGGGAGGCTTAAGCAAGACTTGGCGCCGAAGGACCGAAGCGATGGTGAAGAGCAAGTGATGTCAAGATCGATGGACCATGGAGGCCATGTGATGATATGAAGTGGATCATATCATTTGAAGATAGGTTGGTGCATGTGTTGCATCAACACAAAAGGAGATGGAATGGAATGCGCAAGGCAAAGGTATATTTGTAGGGCATTTCATTTCACCGGTCATAGGTGTGTAGAGAAGATTATGACCAGGTTTAGGATAGATGGCCGTACTATTAAGAGGAGCAAACTTGTTTGTATATCGGTCATCTAGTGCCACTTGAGCGATCTAACTTTGCGATGTTACTAAGATCGAGTGGCGTTATGAGAGCAAGTGAAAATCCTTTGAAAATTGTTTGTGAAAATGCTAACACACATGCACATGATGGTGTACACTTGGTGGTGTTGGCACATTTGCAAAGGAGAAGGTGTTGGAGTTGATTTGGATCAACTCGGAGAAGTTTCAGAGAAAGCTTTGGTTGAAAAAGAGAAGCGATGGATCTTGGATTGGAATTCTGTTCTAATCCTTTGTGATTTGGATCTTGAATTCATGTGGGATATGTAGCCCTCTGAATAAGCTTTCCAAAATGTCCAAGATCATCGAAATCGGAGTTTGGAGTGAAGAGTTATGGCCGTTCGAGCGCGGGGAGTGCAGGCTGGTGTAGTCGGTAGTACCGACCCTAGTGGTCGGTAGTACCGACCCAAGAGGGCTGTTTGCAGCCTCTCTGGAAGTGGCTTGGTTTGGCCTGGCGGTAGTACCGCCATAACCTCGGTACTACCGCCCGCGGTGGTACCGACCTATGGCCGGTAGTAACCAAGTTTGCGGAGCTCTCTGGTTTGAGTTGAAAATGGCCTGGCGGTAGTACCGCCATTACCTCGGTACTACCGCCCGCGGTGGTACCGACGCAAGGTCGGTAGTGTCTGGTTTTTCGCAGAGCTCTCTGGTCGCGGCGATTTTGGCCTGGCGGTAGTACCGCCATGACCTCGGTACTACCGACCTCGGAGGAACCGACCAGGGGTCGGTGGTTTGCCTAAATCTGCGCGATGTGAGGTAACGGCTAGTTTGACTAAGCCGGTAGTACCGCCCAGGAGGGGTCGGTACTACCGACCGGAGCGCAGAATGCCCAGTGAAGGGGCATAACGGCTAGTTGGCCGTTGAGGCTATATATAGTCGTTGAGGCCGGCTTTGGGCCGGTGGTTGGAGCACTCCAAAGCCTTGGTGGCTTGTGTAGATGTGCTTGGGAGCCCTCTAACACACATATGCTTTATTGCTCATCCGATTGTGTGAGAGAGTGATCCTAGTGCGTTGCTTTGAGAGATAGCATCGAGTGGCACTAGGTGTTCGAGTTGCAAGCCGGTGGTGCTTATTACTCTTGGAGGTTGCCACCTCCTAGACGGCTTGGTGATCGAGTCTCCGTCGTGAAGCCCGCGTGAAGATTGTGCGTGGCTCCGGAGAAGGATTGTGAGGGGCATTGTGCTCGCCCCGCGGGGATCGCGAAGAGCAACTCTAGTGGATTGCGCGTGTCATTGAGTTACCCTCACTTGTGGGTGAGTTCTTGCGGCGCTCGAGTGTCGAGCTAGGTGTGGTGCCTATTAGCCGCCGAACTACCAAAGTGTGTGGTCGACACAACGGGGACTAGCTTGGTGGCAACCAAGTGAACCTCGGGGAAAAATCACCGTGTCAACATTGTCTACTCTTCTCGGTGGTTTGCAATCTCCTTACACAAGCTTGTATTTACTTTCATACATATTGTGCTTGTGTAGCTATCTTGCTTGTGTAGCATAGAGTTGATCCCATGAGTGACTAGTTGAGTTGTAGTCTTACTAGTCACATTGCTTAGTTTGTGTAGCTAAGTTGGGCTCTCTAATTTGGCTTGTGTAGCCTTGTTATTGAGCATTGCTAGTGAGCTTAGGCTTTGTGCTTTTTGCTTAGTGGCATGTGTAGGAGCTCCCCCGTTGTTTGAAGTACTAATTGCTTAGGTTTGTGTAACCTTGCAAGCTAGAATTGTTTAGGTGAGCTCTAGCTAGCACGACACCTTATTTGCATTGTTTAGGATTTTTTATAAGGTGTCATAGAGTACAAGTAGAGGGGTGTAGTCTTGGCTAGACCGATAGTTTTAATTCCGCATTTATTTCGGTTAGCCATTCCGCTGCAATTAAGTTTAAGTTTTTAAAAAGGACTATTCACCCCCCTCTAGTCCGCCATCTCGACCCTTCAGCCACCGGTCCCTCAGTCCAAGCCTCACGTCCGCCCTTCGCCACTCTCGGTCCATCGGCACGGCACGTCTCTACTTGACCTTCACCTTGCCTCTGATCACTGTATCCGTGCTCGACACCTGCACAACACAAGCCAAAGAACATGTGCATTATCCCAGTTGACAATCACTCATCACTCGAGACTCGGCATACACCCATGTATCCGCAAAGGTTTACTAGCACTTGATTATATTTTCCTTGACACCTGGTTTGGGAATACGAGTAGAAGTCATGCTTAGTCTTGCTGTCTTGGTTGGGATGGGTTGGTTACAATTAATAATCTTGATTAATGATCTATGGAACACTGTGGACTGGTAATTGAGTAGTATGGTGAGTAGGTAAATCCGGCAGGATGGACCATTGGTGGTGTGGTTGCCATGGACTTGGCATACGGTTGCCGTGTGACCCAGCATTACGGTTTGTCATAGACTTGGTGTTGGTTTGGGTTGGTGGTTTGTTATCCTGCCTAGATCCTTAGGACCTGGTTCTTGTACATGTAACCCAGCAAAACAGTGCAAACCATGAGACCTATATGGCTCTAGGACTGGCTAATTAATTAGAGAAGCCTTATGTCGTTACTAATTAATTAGAGACGCTTCTTCTACGCAGGATACTGCTTGGTACGGGAGACCGGCTCCCAGGCTCGGGCGCCAGACCTGGTGTTATTACAGAAGGTAGCTCTATGTTGTGACATATGGAACTAATACACATAGGAGGACTCTTTGTAACGGAATTGTAGTGCGACCTCGCTATGCACCTTGGTAGTGTTTAGCTTGGCGGGGAATACATGACTCATGGGTAAAGATGTGCAAACTCTGCAGAGTATTAAAACTGATATATCAGTCGTGCTCACAGTCACGAGCGGGCTTAGACTTCTTCAAGATTAGTTGGTTACTGGTTCGGTGTGGTTCGGGTCATCTGATGGACTTCAGGTGCGGTTTGCCTGATGGATTTCAGGTGTGGGTTTGCTTGGTGGACTTCAAGTGTGGTTGCTTGGTGTGACTCCAAGTGTCGGTTGCTCGGTGTGACTCCGAGTGTGGTTTTGCTCGATGCGACTCCGAGTGTTGTTACTTTTCTATAATATCTGTGTCTATAACTTAGTAAATAGGTGCATAGAAAATATGATTTAATAGGATGTGTCGCTTTAGGTGCTTGAGTCAAACAGAGTCAGCCTACCTTTGATATTAGCCTCATAAGCATATATTTCCTACACTTGTGGAGTATATTTCGATGTACTCACCCTTCCTCTTTGTCCCCCTGCTACCCCACTCAGACGCTGGTGGCTACATCGACGAGGAGCAGGAGTATCCAGAGGACGGTGGCTTCGACCCCAACATCCTATACTAGGATGGCGCTACCCCCGGTCGACCTTCCTATGGAGTGGAGTCCAGATCTTCTGTGTCTGCATCAGAGGATACATTAGAGTCAGTTTCATGAGAGTCTGTACTTTTCTTTTAGACCCGAGGGTCAATTATGCAATAAAGTTTGATATTATTAATAAAGGATTGTTTTGATATTTACTATGATGTCGATATATGTATGAAAATTGATCCTGGCATAATATATATATATATTGTGCTCCACTTTTATTCTTCAAATTGGGATATGACAATGATGGATTTGTATATTACGAGGTTGGAACTGGCCAACTACCGTTTGACCAGAAATCTCACCCCAAAACTTGTGGTGGTTAAAACTCTTAAGTGTCTAGCCAAGATCGGTAGAACACATTCTATTAAAGCTGACATAATAAGATGCGAAATCCTTCCATGATACTAAATATTTAATACTAAACATGCAGAGGGTAAAGCCATTTTCTACTTCTACCACGGTACATAAAAAATTGGATGGTTAGGAAATGGGAACCTTCCTCACAGAGGGGGTCAACCTTTTCCCAACCAACTACTTCGAAAATAGCGCGGAACTCGGAATCCATACCTATCTTCTCGAGGAGGTTGGATTCGAATTGTGGAGTGTGGACGAAGATACGGTCCCGAAGGATCGCGTATGCTTGAAACTCCCGTTTTCACTCTAGGAAGATGTTGGTGTTGTCCGCGCTTGCTGCATCGGCTTGGCTTGCGGTTGGTGGAGAATCTCCTTGCACCGAGCTCTCTTCTTGATCGGTGGAGTATGGTGCACTTCGACTTTCGTGAGCGCTTCTCCTTGCTACCTTCTTCATTGCATCGGGGAGAGCTCTTCTAAAACCTTCCATGATTTTTGTGGAGTGGAGCTAGAGAGGAGTTTTGGGCAAGGTCTTGCTGCTAGTACCTTGCTCAAATTTTGTGAAGTTGGTTTGGAAATGAAGTCGGGAGATGGAAAGTGAGTGAAAAATGTGAAGAGGAGTGGATGGAATGAGCTCAACCAGTAGCCCTTCTATTTGTAGAGTTGGTAACCTGCCAAGGATGAGGGAGGGCAACAGCCAGGAGCCGTTGGCAAGATTAAGAGCCATTGGGCTCTGGCGTGGTGCATGTGGGCCCTACTTAGCCTCCCCTTTGGCTGGTGGCTTCCAACAGCTAGTTGGAGCCACTAGCCGTTGGGCACTTTCCCCAGAAAAAATCTTTTCCCCCAGTTTTATAAATTTCCACAAATTTTGATGCTTTTTGAATTTTGTGAAAATAAGAAATAGTAATATAAAATTACTTTTATTCAGAAAGTAATTTTTAAATATTTTTCCATGCATTTTGAAAAATTGATTCTAAAAATAAATAAATTTAAATTTTGAATTTTTTGTATGCATGGTTAAAATCAAATCTGAATTTTGGAAATATTAAAATGAATTTTAAAAATGGATAACTACCATTTTATCTCTGGCTGAGTGTTGATGGTCCTTATAGTCAATATTATACCATCAACTAATGCATAGAATGATATAAAATAAACCATAAATCATAGTTGTAGGGTTTGATTCTAACGAATTCCACGAGTTGTGTTGTTCTCAATCGTTTTGTAGGCACATCCAATTTTCAGAGAATAAAAGTATCTCAAGTGTGATTTGGAGTGCACCATTGTGAAGAGCTCATCGAGATGATCGAAATGAACATATGGTTTGCCCTATTTGGAGTCTGGAGTCAAAAGATATCAATTCCATATGAAAACCAACACTAGAAGACTCTAGAAGACACGAGAAGGTGATTCACCGAAGGCGGGGCCCACATATCACAGGTGGAGGCCGGCCGGCCTCCTCCCTGGGCTGGCCGACCCACTTTAGAGTCCATTTGGGCTCCGCTTCGACGGATGACTTCTTACCGCCTTAGGATTTGCATCTCAACCGTTGTTTAAGTTGGTTTGATCCAAAGGCTTATGTTCCACGCTCCAGGCTATAAAACCAGACCTAGACCCCCCTGGGGAGACATCTTGATGCGACTCGTTGTCCCGATCTTCACGACGTAGGATCAATCTCTAGATAATTAGCTGTAGAACAGCCGGATAACTTGCTGCAAGCAGCGCTAACTAGTGCAACCTGACAAATAAAACTCGAAGCCAACCACCGTCTTTAACCGGCAACCGGAATCGAGGATTCGCCCAACCACACTCTCAAAAAACCAACCAACACAGCCTACAATCAATCAAGGCAAACCTTGAAGGGAGTAGGAGCACCAATTGGGAGCGGATGACGCCGCCGCTTCTGTAAATCCCGCGAAGGGAATCACAAGAGCAAAGGGGTAGAGATTCACTCTCAAGTTTGTTAGCACACAGCTGAACAAAGGGGTTCTGTATTTCGATTATCAAAAGTCTTCATTTGCTATGAAGCAATGACATATTTATACTAGGAACAGCCCTCCTAGATAGGTATAAACACAAAATGGAAATGAAAGGGTAGAGTATGTGAACAGGCTTACACGAAAGGGCTTCTGAGATAATCCCGCGTGACTGTTGGGCTTCGGAGCAGTCTTCAATGTTTTGGCAATAACTCCACTTTGGAAAGTCCAAATGATGCACCGTCAGTTGCGTTGGAAAGTTAACTTCATAAGCTTTCAAGCATGCACCATGAAGTTTCGTAGATTCGTACAGTTTTGCACGGCAAGTTGACAACATGCAGTCAGTCCACCAGCTGACCAGCATGCACTAAATCTGGTCGGCAGTCAAGAGGAAACTTCCAAACTGGTCTGAACTTCTTGCATTGGAAACTAAACTTCATAAGCTTTCCAAAATGTCCTCATGGGCCTTCATAGCTTTTGTGAATCAAAAGATATGACTAATTCTTTTCGACGGTTTTGCTGGACTAGACTGGTCGGAGTGTGGAGTTTCATTGTAATCAATTCTTTGTGTGTTCTTGTCTTCCTTCTTGGTGAACTTGAGCAATAGCAATGTACACGACTTAGGTAGTATATAATTCTCATTAATATTAAAATGAATTTCACAAAGTAGCGCGTGCACCTCTCGTTGTAGCTTCTTTGCTCGGCTACGTGTAATCGGTCCATCGAAGACTTGAGCTGGTGTAGTTTGACTCGGAGCTTGTAACATCTTGTTGGTCGGCGAGCTGGTCGGTGAGGTCGATGTGCTGGTCGGTGAGGTGGTCGTGGTCGGTGGGGTCATATCATCCTCCCCTCCTTGAAAAGGAGTCGTCCTCGACTCTGAAATGTCTTCGCTTTTGAATGGCAATAAGTCAGCAACATTGAAGGTGTTGCTCACGCCATAACTTGCTGGAAGATCTATCTTGTATGCATTATCATTGATCTTGGCAAGAACAGGAAATGGACCATCTCCTCGTGGCATCAACTTGGATTTGCGCTTATCAAGAAAGCGATCCTTGCACAAGTGGATCCACACCAAGTCTCCTGGTTCGAACAACACTTTCTTTCTATGCTTGTTCGTACTTACAGCCTTACATGTCACCTTGAGTTCGATTACCTCCTTGGTTTTCTCATGTATCTTCTTTACATATGCAGCACACTTGGAGGCTTCCATATTGGTTCCTTCCTGCAATGGAGAGGCAACAAATCTATCAGAGCAATGGGTTTGAACCCATATACAATTTCAAAAGGACACAAATTAGTGGTAGAGTGCACGACTCTGTTGTAAGCGAATTCCACATGAGGTAAGCAGTCCTCCCAATCCTTCAGGTTCTTTTTCACCATTGTTCGCAGCAACATTCACCACTTCAGTTTGTCCATCGGTTTGAGGGTGACAAGTGGTGGAGAACAGAAGCTTTGTTCCAAGTTTTGCCCATAACGTTTTCCAGAAATAACTCACGAACTTGACATCACGATCTGACACAATGGTCCTGGGCATTCCATGTAACCTCACAATTTCCCTGAAAAATAAATTAGCAACATGTGAAGCATCGTCGCTCTTGTTACAAGGGATAAAATGAGCCATCTTTGAAAATCTATCAACCACAACAAATATAGAATCCTTTCCTCTCTGAGTTCTAGGTAATCCTAAAATAAAATCCATGCTTATGTCTTCCCAAGGAATATTAGGTGTAGGCAAAGGAGTGTATAAACCATGAGGGTTCAGTTTTGACTTAGCTTTGTGACATGTGATGCATCGCTCCACAAATCAGATGACGTCTCTTTTCATCTTGGGCCAATAGAAATGATCATGTAGCAGCTCGTAAGTTTTCTTTTGTCCAAAATGACCCGTTAGTCCACCTCCAAGTGACTCCTGCATTAAAAGCAATCTAACCGAAGAATTTGGAACACAAAGCTTATTAGTTCTAAACAAAAATCCATCATGTATGTGATATTTTTCCCAACCCTTTCCATCTTTGCATTGAGTATATGGTTCTGAAAACTCAAGATCACTTTTATTCATATCTTTTACACTTTCAAGACCCAAAACCCTTACCTCGAGTTGGTTCAACAACACACTCTTTCGAGATAGAGCATCAACAACCACATTGTCCTTACCTTTCTTATTTTTCCAATGTAGGGAAATGTTTCAATGAACTCAACCCATTTGGCATGATGACGATTCAACTTAGCTTGGCCCTTCAAGTACTTCAGAGCTTCATGATCAGAATGAATAACAAACTCTTTTGGCCATAAGTAGTGCTGCCAAGTTTCAAGCACACGTACCAACGCATACAATTCTTTGTCATACACAAAATAGTTCAGTTGAGCACCTCCCAATTTTTCACTAAAATATGCTACAGGTTTTCCATGTTGCATTAAAACTCCTCCTATCCCAATTTCACTAGCATCACATTCTACTTAAAAAGTTTGGGTGAAATTAGGAAGAACAAGTAATGGTGCTGTAGTTAGACGTTTCTTTAATTCTTGAAAATCATTTTCCTGTACTAGCCCCCATTTAAATTCAACACCTTTTTTGTCAATTCATTCAAAGGAGCAGCGATGGTACTGAAATCTCTCACAAATCTTCTATAAAAACCAGCAAGGCCATGAAAACTTCTTACTTGACTTACATTCATTGGAGTTGGCCAATCCTTGATAGCTTCCACCTTAGATTCATCCACTTCTATTTCTTTTCCTGATACAACAAAGCCAAGAAACACAACATTGTTTGTGCAAAAACTGCACTTCTCAAGATTAGCAAGTAATTTTTCCTTCCTAAGCTCATCTAAAACTTGGCGAATGTGATTCATATGTTCTTCAAAAGACTTGTTGTAAATTAAAATATCATCAAAGTAGACAACAACAAATTTTCCAATGAAAGCTCTTAGGACATGGTTCATTAATCTCATAAAGGTACTAGGAGCATTAGTCAAACCAAAAGGCATAACTAACCATTCATACAACCCAAATTTTGTTTTAAATGCAGTTTTCCATTCATCTCCAGTTTTCATCCTTATTTGATGGTATCCACTTCTCAAATCAATTTTAGTAAATATTATTGAACCACTTAGTTCATCTAGCATATCATCTAACCGGGGAATAGGATGGCGATAGCGAACAGTGATATTATTTATAGCTCTACAATCAACGCACATCCTCCAAGAACCATCTTTCGTAGGTACTAAAATTATAGGAACAGCACAAGGACTTAAGCTTTCACGAACAAAACCTTTATCAAGAAGTTTTTGTACTTGCCTTTGTATTTCCTTTGTCTCTTCTAGATTGATTCAGTATGGCGGTCGGTTGGGGAGTGGAGCCCCTGGAATGAGATCAATTTGATGCTCGATCCCATGAATTGGTGGAAGACCAGCTGGTGTTTCTTTTGGAAAAACATCTTCATAGTCCTGCAAAAGATGAGATACAACACTAGGGAGAGAGATGATGTCGTTAGATGAAATTAAAATGTCTTTGCACACAAGTACAAAGAGCACTTGATCTCGGTTGTTCCTCACTTCCCTCAATTCTGATTTTGTAGTAAGCATAACTAGATGCTCTCCCTCTCTTTTGTTTTTTATCTCTCAAATTTGGCTTGTGGCTCTCACTCTCCGAATTGTCGATGGCACTCAATTTATTTTGTTCTTCTTCCTCTCTACTCACTGTACTTGTGGTAGACTTCTTCTGTAGATGCTCAGCCATGATTTGTTGAGGGGTCATAGGTTTGAGTACAAACTTCTTCCCTTTCAGCTCTAGAGTGAACTGATTTATTCTCCCACAATGTTGGCTATATCGATCATATTGCCATGGCCTTCCAAGCAGCAGGTGACACACCGACATGGGTGACACATCACACTCTACTGTGTCAACATATTCACCAATTTTAAATGGAACTTTTACTCTATATCCAATCTTAATATCTCCTGATTCATTCAACCATTGGACATGATATGGATGAGGATGTCGCTGTAATTTTAAACCAAGCTTATCAACCATCTCACGACTAGCAAGGTTATGGCAGCTCCCGCCATCAATGATCACCTTCACTACTTTATCGTGCACCTTTGCTTGGGTTTGAAAAAGATTATGTCGTTGTCCAATTTCAGTTTCTTTAATCTAAACACTCAAGATTTGGGCCACTACAAGAGCAGCACCATGCTCAAATTCGCATCGAGTATGTTCCTCTTCTTCATGAACTTCGTCAACATTCTCTTCCTCAACTTCTTCTTCACTAGCTGATTCATATTCTCCTTTATCATTCACAATGACCACACAATTGTTTGGACACTCTCTGGCTACATGCCCACGGCCTCCACACTTGAAGCATTGAATCCCACTACTTTTGGCTGTAGAACCTACTGAAGTAGAGGTCGATACCGCTGGTTTAGAGCTCGTGCTTGGGGCAACAACATTCTTCCCACTATAAACACTTGGACCATTGGAGCGCAAGCCTCCACTCAAGTTCTTTGACATTGAGGGTGCAGCAGCAAACTTGGAGATCGACTTGTTTCCTCCTGACATAGTCCTCACACCATATGGCAAGGACTTGCTGCTCTTAGCATCCTGCTGCAGTTGGCGTTCGGCTTTGGTTGCTTGATGTACCAAATCAATAAGATGACGGTACGGCTGAAACTCAACAATGCGTTGGATATTGCGATGCAAACCAGCCATGAAACGTGCAATAGTTTGCTCTTCATCTTCACACACATTCTCTCTAATCATAGCCTTTTCCATCTCCTTAAAGTACTCCTCAATATAGAAACTTCCCTGCTTTAGATTCTGCAATTTATCAAAAAGATCACGCCGATAGTGCTTTGGCACAAAACGAGTTCTCATTTCTCTTTTCATTTCTATCCAACTTTCAATAGGATCTTCTCCATCTTCTTCACGATCACGAAGAAGTTGTTCCCACCATATTAGCGCATATCCTTCAAACTCCAAAGATGCCATTGCCAACTTTTTCTATTCTGAATAATTATGCAAGCGAAAGATCTTATCCACCTTCAGCTCCCAAGTGAAATAAGCTTCAGGATCAGACCCTCCATCAAATTTTCGCATGGTAAATTTCAGTTTTCCAAACCTCTCCTCACGGTTGCCTCTTCTATGATGTCGGTGACCAGAATTTTGTGAACGATTATCATCATCCACATCTTCAGATTCTTCATCTGCATCACTTCTTTGTCCTTGCCCCCTTCCTCTACCATATGCAGTTCTTCGGTTCCTCCTTTCTAGTTCTCTTGCCCTTCTAGCAGCAATTCTTCCTTCACTTTCTTCCTCATCTTCATCTTGGTTGCTTGCTCCATCATGAGGTTGCCGATGTTCTCTGATTTCAGCCATAAGAGCTTGAAGATCTTGTGTCAACCTGTCTTGCTTATCTTCCATGCTTTGTCTTAATTCATTAAATTGTGCCATAGTGACACAATCTTCTATCTCAACTCCACCCATCTTCCTGAAAGGTTAGCTGAAAACGGAACAATACTTATTTGTGGAATGAAAAATCTGTAGATCTCTCAACCTCACCTCTCTTACCAACCGAAGCTCTTATGAGGTCCCTGCGGGTTACAGAAAAGCAAAGCGTGTGGTGGTAACAGATAGTGATGGTTAGGCGAATACAAGACCAGAAAATACCGATTACGATGGCTTGTATGTGGAGCTTGGTGAGAATTAATACACACGGAAAAGCAATCTGAAATCTAGTTATTGTAAAGTTAAATAACAATCCAAACTAGAAGTTCACTGCCTAGTGCTGACCACAAGATATGAAAGATGTAAATGGATCACACACGCACAATGAAATTTCAGACTTGATGCAAACAAGGAGTATGATTGGGATACAAGTGTTGCAATCATACCCAACCAAAGTTTTGCACCAAACAAAGATAGCAAACTGGTTGCACAACTTGATGTGATAAACCTCAACACTTTTGCATATAAACTACTGATCTTAATCACTTTTGTTTTTTTTTACTTCTTGCAGCACTATTTTTTTGCACTTTTTCTTTCTTCTTTTTTGACATGATTCTTTTAAATAGAACTAAACACACAGATCAGATATGATACTTGCACACTTAGGGATAAAATCGCACAAATAACAAAAGCAACCAGTGGCTATAACTTGACAGGAACAAAGTTAACGCGAAGGATGATATAGGTTTCTGATTTTTTATAGGGATTTTCAGATATATTAAAGAGGCACAAAGGACACACGAAGGATAAATGATCAGCAACTAAACAAAGATTCTAATGGACTGAAACTTACAAAACTCACTAAAATAACAGATTGAAACAAAGGGCTATGGCAAAATATTTTTATGGCTTTTTGGTGGATAGGACGAACACAAAATATATGTAGCTAAGGGTAAAGATTCCTACCGTGGTAACGAAATCTTTGATACCAGATGATGCGACTCATTGTCCCGATCTTCATGACGTAGGATCAATCTCTAGATAACTAGTTGTAGAACAGCCGGATAACTTGCTGCAAGCAGCGATAACTAGTGCAACCTGACAAATAAAACTCAAAGCCAACCACCGTCTTTAACCGACAACCTGAATCGAGGATTCGCCCAACCACACTCTCAAATAACCAATCAACACAGCCTACAATCAATCAAGGTAAACCTTGAAGGGAGTAGGAGCACCAATTGGGAGCGGATGACGCCGCCGCTTCTGTAAATCCCGCGAAGGAAATCACAAGAGCAAAGGGGGTAGAGATTCACTCTCAAGTTTGTTAGCACACAACTGAACAAAGGGGTTTTGTATTTCGATTATCAAAAGTCTTCGTTTACTATGAAGCAATGACATATTTATACTAGGAACAACCCTCCTAGATAGGTATAAACATGAAATGGAAATGAAAGGGTAGAGTATGTGAACAGGCTTCCACGAAAGGGCTTCTGAGTTAATCCCGCGTGACTGTTGGGCTTCGGAGCAGTCTTCAATGTTTTGGCAATAACTCCACTTTGGAAAGTCCAAATGATGCACTGTTAGTTGCGTTGGAAAGTTAACTTAATAAGCTTTCACACCATGTGCAGCATGCACCATGAAGTTTCGTAGATTGGTACAGTTTTGCACGGCAAGTTGGACAACATGCAGTCAGTCCACCAGCTGACCCGCATGCACTAAATCTGGTCGGAAGTCAAGAGGAAAATTCCAAACTGGCGGAACTTGTTGCATTGGAAACTAGACTTCATAAGCTCTCCAAAATGTCCTCATGGGCCTTCATAGCTTTTGTGAATCAAAAGATATGACTAATTCTTTTCGACGGTTCTGCTGGACTGTACTGGTCGAAGTGTGGAGTTTCATTGTAATCAATTCTTTATGTGTTCTTGTCTTCCTCCTTAGTGAACCTGAGCAATAGCAATATACACGACTTAGGTAGTATATAATTCTCATTAATATTAAAATGAATTTCACAAAGTAGCGTGTGCACCTCTTGTTGTAGCTTCTTTGCTCGGCTGCGTGTAATCGGTCGATCGAAGACTTGAGCTGGTGTAGTTTGACTCGGAGCTTGTAACATCTTGTTGGTCGGCGAGCTGGTCGGTGAGGTCGATGTGCTGGTCGGTGAGGTGGTCATGGTCGATGGGGTCATATCACATCTCCATCTTTATTATTCATCTCCACATTAGAATCTAGGGTTTCAAGTAGAAGTAGAGGTCCCTATAGATGAATCTCTTCTAGTTCATCTAGGATTAGATCTAGTTCTAGTTCCTCTAGTTCTAGTTCTTTTAGTTCTAGTTCTAGTTCTAGTTGTCTAGTTCATCTAGTTGTAATTAGAGATCAGATTAGAGAGAGAGGAGAAGGAGAGAGCTGAGGAGGAGCTGGAGTTGTCGGATCTTCCTTGACATGGTATTGGCGCAACATCTAGTTCGTCTTCGAGTAATCTCCAGGTTCTTCATTTACTATTTTTGAGTATTATATTTAGTTTCAGTTCTTGCTTTATTTTATTTATTGGATATCCGCTCATATCGAGTGCTCTAATTATTCTAGATAATTAGAGTAGTAAGCGTTGGTGTAGACGTGGTGTCTAAACTAGGGTTTACCTGAGTTTGCACCCAGCTCCATGGATAGTTATGGTAGCCCCTAGTGGTGACAGCCCTGACGGCTGACATAGTCCACCACGTTCGGGTTGGTGTTTATAGGACCGTAGTTGGAGCTTCCTACCCCCTTTCTCATCCCTTTCCGTGGCTAGTGTTCTGATGTCCTAAAGTAAAGTATAGTAAGCCTTTAATTAGATAGACCCGCTTAGAAAACCCTAAGTCTCTCTCTACCCACTTTATCATTCTTTTTTGGACGTTCTTGATTCTTCTAGTACACTTCACGTTCCACGTGGAAATCGATACCCTGGAATACTCTAGGATGAAAGCTACATCAGTATCCATGTGCTTGCAGATTTTTCTATGTGCGTTTAAAATACCCAACATTGAGGACATACAATTTATAGCCTGGTAGTAAGGCTATACGTCCTCTACTTTCCCGAAGTAAAAGCTTCCAACTCAGGAGTTGGAGGTGGTTGCTGCGGATACATGGGTGTATGCCGAGTCTCTGTGTGATGAGTGATTGTCAATGGAGATGATGCGCATGTTCTTTGGCTTGTGTTGTGCAGGTGTCGAGCACGGAGACAGTGATCGATGGCGGGTGAAGGTCAAGTTGCGACGTGCCGTGCCGACGGACCGGGCGCGATGAAGGATGGGCGTGCCGTGCGGCGGACGTGCCATGCCGATGTATCGGACGGTGAAGGGCGGACGTGGACTTGGACTGATGGACTGGAGGCCGGAGGATCAGCTGTGGTGGCTGGCAGCCTGCGACAGCGACAGGCGGAGAAGTGCGATCATGTCGGTGGAAGGGGTGCACAGGCGGTGCATCCCCTCTACGACGCCGGTTTGTTGGTAGAGCCCGGGAAAAACCAACGGTGGACGGTTTCCAGGTTTGGGCCTCAAAACCTGGGTGCTGGGTTTCCAGGTTGAGCCACAAAACCTGGGCGCGACGGTTTCCAGGTTGAGCCTCAAAACCTGGGCGTGGGCCGGTTTCCGAGTTTGGGCCTCAAAACTCGGGCGCGGACGGTTTCCGAGTTTGGCCACAAAACTCGGGCTGGAGGCTGGTTTCCCGGTTTGGGCCTCAAAACCGGGGGCTGATGGAAAAGGCTGGTTTCCCGGTTTGGGCCGCAAAACCGGGGGTGCAGAGTGGTGGCGGCACGTGGCGGCGATCTGAAGGTTGCGTGGAGGCGACGCGGAAGACCGTGCGGGCGTGGCCGTCGGATCTACCTACCACCAGCGGGTGGACTAGAATAGCCTTAGGGTTAGGCTGGTCCGCTCTGTAAATTAGAGTAGAGAGGGGTAGAGTAGGAAATAGACTTAGGCTAGGTTAGTATAAGTAGTCTAGGGGAGACACCCTCCTCCCTATCTTAATCTGAGTTAGAGCTTTCATTTCCTAGGGTTTTCCACTCTCCCACACCCCTGCTTTAGCTAGTTGAGATCCGCAGAGAGACTCCACTCTGTGTACTGTTGATTCGAGGAAGTGAGGCCGTATCCTCACCTTGGATCCCATCTCTTGGTGTCAATTCGCGTTTTGATTTCATGTTCATCATGTTCTTCGCGGATTGCTTTGTGCCTTGAGTTTTCCCGTCGCTTGATCTTTGTGCTCGGTTCATCTTTCACGGTTCCGTTTGAACTGAGTTGCTCTAGATCGTGAGGCACTTCTTTCCACCGAAAGAAATCATCTCTAACCTCACGGTCTAGGAGATCGATCAAGTTTTAGTTTCGGGTCTCTTTTTCTTCTTTCCCCCGAATTCCTTCGATTCACCGATTTGGAGTTAGGTTCGAGCCATGATCTCTTAGAGATAGCTCACTAACCTCCTTGTGACTCCTCAGATCGAATCCCAAGCCTAGAGCACTTGATTCGGAGGAGATCGGGTTGAATCGCCGGAGTTTCAGTGCAGTCGCGGGGTGACCGGACGCTCTGTCGGGCTGACCGGACGCACGCTTTCAGAGTCCGGTCGTTGAGCACGGCGCCAAGCTTTTCTGCGTACTGACCGGACGCTCTCGACCGGACGCTCTGTTTGCATTTCGACCGGACGCTACGCTTGCACTGTTCCCGTGTCATTGTCTCATCTGACCGGACGCTCAGTGAACGACCGGACGCTTGAGCTCCGTGCGTCCGGTCGCGAACAGAGAGCTCCCAGAGCTGTTTTCTGACGACCGGACGCGTCCGGTCCCTGCTGACCGGACGCAGGCCAGAGTCCGGTCGCTGCAGTTTCGCGCGTCTTCGTTCGCGGTTCGTTCGTTCTTGATCGGATTTGAGTTCCGTCTTTTGGGTTGGCTTTCTAGGGTTGTCTAGTGTCCCGCTGTGCTTCTAGGAAGCATCCACCCTACATCTAGGGTCGTGGACATTAGCAAGCTCTAGGTTTCGCTTTTGGGGTTGATCTTGGGACAGTGGCATCTAGTTTCCGAAAGGAAATTTTTGAAGCTCCCATTCACCCCCCCTCTGGTCGCTTTCGGGTAGCTTCTCGGTCCTTCAATTGGTATCGGAGCGGGTTAAGGATCTTCCACCTTAGCCGGTTCCAGATCCACCGAAGGCGACATGGATCGCGGCGTGGGCAAACCGCCGTTTTTCGATGGGACGAACTATGCGTATTGGAAGATACGTATGTCGGCCTATTTGCAGAGCTTGGGCGCTTCGATCTGGGATATTTGCAACTCCCCTGATTACGTGGTCTTGGCTGCTCGTGTGAATCAACAGCAGATCGATGAGCACGATGCCAATAGCCGAGCCCGTAATGCTCTTTTCTCTTGTTTGAGCATGGGTGAGTTTGATCGCGTTTCTCACCTCGCTACGGCTCGGGAGATCTGGGATACTCTCATGCGTTTTCATGAGGGCACCTCTCAAGTCAAAACCCGACTCTACGAGTCGTTCAAGCGAGAGTATGAGAACTTTAGACATCAACCTGGCGAGAGCATAGAAAGTTTATTCGCTCGTTTTCAGGTGATTGTCAACAGGATGAGGGCTAACAGAGAGCAGTTGCCATTTGACGATCATGAGCGTGCTTTGAAGCTTTTGCACACTCTTGACCGTTCGATGTGGGACTCCAAGGTTCAGGCAATCATCGAATCGCCGAACTATGAGACTCTCACCTGCGACGAGCTCTTCAGTAAGCTCAAGTCCAGTGAGATTGATGCTATGGCGAGGGCTTCTTTTGAAAATCCTTCTCGCCCGTCCATGGCTTTGGTTTCCGGCTCTTCCTCTAACCCCTCAGCTGGCTTTGCGCTTTCTTCTCTCTTTTCTGTGACAGAGGACCAGCTGGAGTCTTTGGGAGACGACGAGTTGGCTTTGCTTGCCAACCGGTTCTCGCGGTTCCACAACAACCGCATGAACCGTCGTCGCGGAGGAGGACGCACCGGATGCTACGAGTGCGGCGACCCCGACCACTTCATCGCCGACTGCCCCAAGAAGAAGAACAAGCATCTTGGGAAGGGCGATCACGGCCACAGGCGCGACTCCAAGTACAAGGAGAAGCACGTTCCCCCAAGGCACAAGAAGCGGGGCGGCTTCAACAAAGAGTACATCAAGAAGAAGTACTTGGAGAAGCAGCAGGCTGAGCAGCGAGCGTTCTTCGCCACGCTCAGCGACGTCGACGGCTCGGATGACGACTCCGCTCGATCGAGTGATGACGAGTCCGAGAAGAAGAAGCTGGAGGACACGTTCAACGGCTTGTGCTTCTTCGCCGGCGACGAAGGCCTGTGTACCATGGCGCTCGGAGATGAGGTCGACGGCGAGCCGGAGCGTACCCCTCGGAACGACGACGACGACGACACCTCCCAGGTATCTCTCACCTACGACGAGCTTTCCTCCGAGGTTGAGAAGTTGACTGCTGCCCTCCTTAGTCAAGACAAGTTGCTTAGGCGTGCCGCTAGAGAGCGCAAGGAGTTTAGGCAGAAGTGGGAGGACACGGTGAAGGAGCTTGAGTTCGCTCGGTCCACCGTGGTTGTGTCGGAGGAGTTGGAGTGCGAGAGTTGCGCCGCGCACATGACGGATCTTCTCACTCTGAGGAGTAAGCATGCTGCACTGGTAGATGAGGTGGATGAGCTCCGAGCTAGACCGCAGCTGTTGGGTGCGTGCAAGACTTGTCCTGTCTTGCAATCCGAGTTGGCAGAGAAGAATGCCGAGCTTGAGTCTTTTGAGAAGGCCGGCTCGGATAGCACTTGTGTCAAGAGGTGTGCTTTGTGTGAGGGCCTGGAGCAGGAGATGGCCAATGTGAGGCATGACAAGGTGCGTACCGAGGAGGAAAACACATACCTTCGGACCGTCTTGTCATGGGTGTCTTGTGGTGAGCCTCAGCTCGGGATGATGATCTCCCAATTCAAGCGAGCTGCTGGGGCTCCTGGTGTAGGTCTTGGCCAGAGTGTTGATCTTTCAGCTTTTGGTAAGATTGGAGAGTCTAGTGGTCTGAACCCCTGTGAGAAGCCCAACTCCACCACTACTCCCAAACTAACCAAGCTTCCACCCAAAGAGCCTGCCAAGCCTGTCACCAAGGATGGAGTTGTAGTTGAACCCCCCAAGGCTCCACCCAAGAATCCACAATGGCAACCCAAGCCCAATCACCTAAAGAACAAGCTTGACACAATGCCACCCATCCGAGAGGAGTTGCCACAGAAGGGCAAGGGCAAGGTGAACCATACCCACATCCCTGCAAACCAACAACCCCCTTTGCGCGCGGTGAGGTTTCAGTGTGACTTTTGTGGGCGGGATGGTCACCTGAGTGAGTTCTGCTTTAGGCGCAGGAGAGAGGCGCGCCGAGCTAGGGAGATGCAGAACCCGGACATGTTTCACCCAGCTCGTGGTGGACATGCTCCGAAGCCTCAGGGGAGAGCTGCTAGGTCTGGAGGGAAGCATACCCAGCCTAGGCAGCAGGAGAGAGCCCCTAGGAGGGAGACTAGGCCTAGAGGTAGAGCACCTCAGTTTGTGAGGCCTAGGCAGGAGAGAGCTCCGAGGAGAGACGCTAGAGTTGAGCAGCAGGCTCCTAGGCGTAGACCTCGTAGAGAGCGTGCCCGACGAGGTCCTGTTTTTGCAGGTAACGGACCCCGTGGCGGAGGCTTTGTTGAGCGCCTGTCCCACCGCAGGTAGAGTTTCGCGGTGAGCGCTTCTTCCCCAGCGGACCACGTTTTCCTGTGCGTGGTGATCGCTATCCCCCTAGACAGGATGGTTTTTACACTGACCGTTCTTTTGAGCAGCCGGCCCAACACTGGTTTCCTTCTTATCTTACTAACCCCAGTGTTGGACCGTATGTTCACCCTATGTCTTTTTATTGATGTAGGAGGAGCGGTTGGAGGACATTTGGCTTGTGGATTCCGGTTGCTCGAGGCACATGACCGGAAATGCCAAATGGTTCTCCAGCCATAGTCCGGTCGCCGGAAAAGAGTACATAACCTTCGGCGACAAAGGTAAGGGCAAGGTATTGTCCGTTGGTGCAGTGCGGGTTAATGAGCACTTTGTGTTGCGCGAGGTTGCTCTTGTTTCTAACCTGCATTTCAACTTGCTTTCTGTTTCGCAACTTTTTCGTGAAGGCTATGAGATTCGTTTCAAACCGAACCTTAGCCGGATCTTAGATCCTCAGGGTGATCTTGTATGTCTGATTTCACCCTTTGGGAATGTCTTTCGCGCGAATTTCTCAAAGTCGTTTGGATCTTCTCGCTGTCTTTTGGCTAGTCCTTCTTCTTCTGATCTTTGGAAGTGGCATAGGAGGCTCGGTCACCTGAGTTTTGACTTGCTTGCAAGACTTAGCTCACTTGGCTTAATCCGAGGATTGCCCAAGCTTTCGTTGGAGAAGGATCTAGTTTGCCATGCTTGCCGGCATGGAAAGATGGTTGCTGCTCCCCACCATCCTTTGACCAAGGTTATGACCTCGCACCCCGGAGAGCTTTTGCATATGGACCTTGTTGGTCCGGCTCGGGTGAGCTCGGTTGGTGGGAAGTGGTATGTGCTTGTTATTGTTGACGACTTTTCGAGGTATTCGTGGGTCTTCTTTTTAGTTGAGAAGTCCGAGACATTCTCCTTCGCTCGCGATCTGATTTTGCGTCTTCAGAACGAGTTCCCTTTGAACTCGATGCGAGCGATTAGAAGTGATAATGGTTCCGAGTTTAAAAATTCGGATTTTGAGAAGTTTTGTAAACGCCTTGGTTTGGAGCATCAGTTTTCTTCTCCCTATACACCACCCCAAAATGGTGTTGTAGAGAGGAAGAATCGGACCCTTGTTGAGATGGCCAGGACGATGCTTGATGAGCATAGGACTCCTAGGCGCTATTGGGCCGAAGCTATGAACACTGCATGCTATATTTCGAATCGCATTTTTCTGAGAGTGTTTTTGAAGAAGACCTCTTATGAGTTGCGTTTTGGTCGCCAGCCCAAGGTGAGTTATTTTAGAGTCTTTGGTTGCCACTGTTTTATACTGAAAAAAGGCAACCTAGACAAGTTTGAGTCTCGTTCTTCTGACGGTGTGTTTTTGGGTTATGGCACTCACACTCGAGCTTATCGTGTACTTAACCTTGACACTAACCGAGTCATGGAGACATCAGATGTCACCTTCGACGAGACTCTTGTTTCTCCTTCTTCTCGTTTTGAGCGTGCAGGTGATCACGAGGTTGGAGAGCCTCTTTTCGATGACGAGGAAGAGGGTGCTGAAGGTATAGATGATCCAGCACCCCCTCCGCCTGCCGCGCCGCCGGGAGCGGCTTCGACGACGACCCGTGGCCCCGAGACGTCTTCTTCCTGGGGGCCGTGGGATCCACCTCGCGCGGTACCTTTTGTACCCGGGGTGGAACCAGCTACTGTTGAGGAGGAGGTTACTTCTTCCCGGGAGGCGCCACGACACATCCAGCGCCAGCACCCCCCTGAACAGATGATCGGAGACATCGACGAGCGAGTTACTCGCTCCAGGTCACAGCACATCTCGCACTTTGCTCATTCTGCTTTTGTTGCGTCTTTTGAGCCCCGAGATGTTGGACACGCATTGACGGATCCGGATTGGGTCAATGCCATGCATGAGGAGCTAGAGAACTTTGAGCGAAATCGGGTTTGGGTTCTAGTGCCACCACCTCCTGACTGTAAACCTATTGGGACAAAATGGGTTTTTAAAAACAAGCAAGGAGAGGAGGGCCACATTGTGAGAAACAAGGCCCGGCTTGTAGCGAAGGGTTATAGTCAGAAGGAGGGGATAGATTATGAGGAGACCTTCGCTCCTGTAGCTCGTTTGGAGGCTATTAGGATACTCTTGGCTTATGCTGCATCCATGGGTTTCAAACTTTTTCAAATGGATGTCAAGAGTGCCTTCTTAAACGGCTATATTGAGGAGGAGGTCTATGTCCAGCAACCCCCCGGTTTTGAAAATCCCAAGTTTCCAAACCATGTCTTTAAACTCCACAAAGCTTTGTATGGTTTGAAACAAGCCCCTAGAGCCTGGTATGAGAGATTAAAAACCTTTTTGCTAGCTAAGGGTTTTAAAATGGGATGTGTAGATAAAACGCTCTTTCTCCTCAAGCAAGGCAAAGATACTCTCTTGGTCCAAATTTACGTGGATGATATCATTTTCGGTGGTTCTTCTCACGCTTTGGTTGCCAAGTTTGCAGATACTATGAGCAGGGAGTTCGAGATGAGCATGATGGGCGAGCTGACTTTCTTTCTCGGGTTGCAAATTAAGCAATCCCGAGAGGGGACGTTTGTGCACCAGGGCAAGTACACAAGGGACTTGCTGAAGCGGTTCGACATGGGTGAGGCTAAGCCTCTTCCGACGCCCATGTCGACGACGACTGCCCTGGATGCCGACACGGATGGAGAAGCAGTGGACCAGAAGGAGTACCGCAGCATGATTGGATCGCTGCTCTACCTGACGGCGACACGGCCGGACATTCAGTTCGCCGTGTGCTTGTGCGCGCGCTTTCAGGCTTCGCCACGCATTTCTCACCGTCAGGCGGTGAAGCGCATCTTCAGGTACCTTCGTTTCACGCCCGAGCTCGGGATTTGGTATTCTGCTTCCTCCACCCTCTCGCTTTGTGGTTTTTCTGATGCTGATTTTGCTGGTTGTCGCATTGAGCGCAAGTCCACTTCTGGGACTTGCCAGTTTATTGGATCTTCTCTGGTGTCGTGGTCTTCTCGCAAGCAGTCTAGTGTCGCTCAGTCTACCACGGAGGCTGAATATGTTGCTGCGGCTAGCTGCTGTTCCCAGTTACTCTGGATGATGGCCACTTTGCGTGATTTTGGTTTGAGCTTTACTCGAGTTCCTTTGCTTTGTGACAGCACGAGTGCCATTAGCGTTGCTAAGAACCCTGTGCTTCACTCGAAAACCAAACACATTGATGTGCGCTTTCATTTCTTGCGAGACCACCAGGAGAAGGGTGATATCGACCTTCGCCATGTCGATACTCATCACCAATTGGCTGATATTTTCACCAAGCCTTTAGACGAATCAACCTTTAATAGGTTGAGGGGTGAGCTTGGTGTGTGTTTCCCCTTTTAAATGGGGGAAGCATTTTGAGATGTACAGACTGACTCTTTTATTGTGAGGCTCTTTTCTTTTGAGTTTCTTGAGTCTCTCCTTTTGGTATCTTCTTTCCTTCAGTTTTGTGTCGGGCATACGCATTTACATTCTGAGCTTCATGTCTATATTCACTAGAATGTAATTATGCTCTTGTTAGTATTGCTCCGATACTTATGATGATGCTTGTAGCTGATGCTCTTTCTGATCACTGTTACATGTTATGAGCGAGCTATTTTTTGGAATGGTGAATTATGCCTAATGTATATAAATCTGAAAATGTTCACCATTGAGATATGCAACTAGCATGTGTAGGGTGTGTTGAGTCCATTCCTGCTTTTCATATATGCTAGGTTGCTATGTCTCTAGTTCTGAGTCATTCACTTGCTTGGTTGTTCATAACTTGCTTAAAATCTGGACCAAGTATTGTTGAATTGAAAAGATCAAGATGGGATTGCTTGTCAACACCTCATGGTATTGAGACTGTTTCTCATTGCACTTTGAGTTAAACTTGAGCCATGTAGTGTATGACCGAAACCGTTGCTTTAAGCTTCTGATTGCTTCGGCATAGGCTTCGCACGGTTGAAAAGTTAGGCGATGACAAGCTTTCAACCTCTCGCAATCACATGCTAAAAATGAACTTGTGAATTCTTTTACCGCTGCAACTCCGATATGAATTTGAAATCACAAGTATATGCTTCATTCCTATGCATGATGATTGAACTTTGCTAGGGGTAGTTCACCTTGTATATATGCTTAGCACATGTTTGGATTCCTTCTATACATGTCTAGTGCTATTTTGATGGTGACTATCCTTTTGGCTTAAAACTGCTCACATGCTCATATGCTTCATATTTCGTATAAGTGATCAGTTTGAGCCTTTGCTATTTGAGTGCTTAATTGAGATGTTGGAGCTATACTGATTAGAGCATCTTTGCACTCTTTTGACTATATACTTGAAGCTCCTAACTTGCATTTTGACTTCATATGCATTGTGGAAGGAGATCTTGTGTTCAGAGGGAGTTTATGTGAAGAGAGTTGCTTCTCCGATACCTTTTGGCCTTGATAAGTGCATTTTCAACTAGGGGGAGAAATTTACGCAAATCATATGCCCTGAAAATCTTTTGTCCTAGTTGCTTGCATTTGTCGAGGGGGAGTTTGCTAGTTGTGTTGAGCCGTTGCCTCTGTCTTGAGGGACTAGCAAACGTTCCTAGCTTCTCATGAGCTTTCATAAGCTTTTTCATTTGGCTTTCAATTGGTATCGTCTGGTGTGCTTTCCCATTTGGTTTGGGTTGATTTTCAATTGGTTCGGAGTGATTTTCTTGCTAGTTGTGTTGAGCCTCTGTGCCTCTATCTTGAGGGACTAGCATTTTGCTTCTGTTGTCCTCCGATCTTCAATTGCTATCTGCTAGCGGTGTTGAGCCTGTTCTACCTCTTCTTGAGGGCTAGCTTTGCTTTGCTTGGTTGCGTCAAGCCGTTGCCCATGTCTTTGGGGACCAAGTTTTTGCTTCATCCACTTGACCTTCTTCGGCTTTTGTTAAAGCTTCTGGGTCATTTGGTTGGGTTTTCTCTTCCCACTCCTTCCTACCTCCTTCTTCTTATTCATGATTTGTTGTGGAGTTGACAATGCACTCATCAAGGGGGAGATTGCGGATACATGGGTGTATGCCGAGTCTCTGTGTGATGAGTGATTGTCAATGGAGATGATGCGCATGTTCTTTGGCTTGTGTTGTGCAGGTGTCGAGCACGGAGACAGTGATCGATGGCGGGTGAAGGTCAAGTTGCGACGTGCCGTGCCGACGGACCGGGCGCGATGAAGGATGGGCGTGCCGTGCGGCGGACGTGCCATGCCGATGTATCGGACGGTGAAGGGCGGACGTGGACTTGGACTGATGGACTGGAGGCCGGAGGATCAGCTGTGGTGGCTGGCAGCCTGCGACAGCGACAGGCGGAGAAGTGCGATCATGTCGGTGGAAGGGGTGCACAGGCGGTGCATCCCCTCTACGACGCCGGTTTGTTGGTAGAGCCCGGGAAAAACCAACGGTGGACGGTTTCCAGGTTTGGGCCTCAAAACCTGGGTGCTGGGTTTCCAGGTTGAGCCACAAAACCTGGGCGCGACGGTTTCCAGGTTGAGCCTCAAAACCTGGGCGTGGGCCGGTTTCCGAGTTTGGGCCTCAAAACTCGGGCGCGGACGGTTTCCGAGTTTGGCCACAAAACTCGGGCTGGAGGCTGGTTTCCCGGTTTGGGCCTCAAAACCGGGGGCTGATGGAAAAGGCTGGTTTCCCGGTTTGGGCCGCAAAACCGGGGGTGCAGAGTGGTGGCGGCACGTGGCGGCGATCTGAAGGTTGCGTGGAGGCGACGCGGAAGACCGTGCGGGCGTGGCCGTCGGATCTACCTACCACCAGCGGGTGGACTAGAATAGCCTTAGGGTTAGGCTGGTCCGCTCTGTAAATTAGAGTAGAGAGGGGTAGAGTAGGAAATAGACTTAGGCTAGGTTAGTATAAGTAGTCTAGGGGAGACACCCTCCTCCCTATCTTAATCTGAGTTAGAGCTTTCATTTCCTAGGGTTTTCCACTCTCCCACACCCCTGCTTTAGCTAGTTGAGATCCGCAGAGAGACTCCACTCTGTGTACTGTTGATTCGAGGAAGTGAGGCCGTATCCTCACCTTGGATCCCATCTCTTGGTGTCAATTCGCGTTTTGATTTCATGTTCATCATGTTCTTCGCGGATTGCTTTGTGCCTTGAGTTTTCCCGTCGCTTGATCTTTGTGCTCGGTTCATCTTTCACGGTTCCGTTTGAACTGAGTTGCTCTAGATCGTGAGGCACTTCTTTCCACCGAAAGAAATCATCTCTAACCTCACGGTCTAGGAGATCGATCAAGTTTTAGTTTCGGGTCTCTTTTTCTTCTTTCCCCCGAATTCCTTCGATTCACCGATTTGGAGTTAGGTTCGAGCCATGATCTCTTAGAGATAGCTCACTAACCTCCTTGTGACTCCTCAGATCGAATCCCAAGCCTAGAGCACTTGATTCGGAGGAGATCGGGTTGAATCGCCGGAGTTTCAGTGCAGTCGCGGGGTGACCGGACGCTCTGTCGGGCTGACCGGACGCACGCTTTCAGAGTCCGGTCGTTGAGCACGGCGCCAAGCTTTTCTGCGTACTGACCGGACGCTCTCGACCGGACGCTCTGTTTGCATTTCGACCGGACGCTACGCTTGCACTGTTCCCGTGTCATTGTCTCATCTGACCGGACGCTCAGTGAACGACCGGACGCTTGAGCTCCGTGCGTCCGGTCGCGAACAGAGAGCTCCCAGAGCTGTTTTCTGACGACCGGACGCGTCCGGTCCCTGCTGACCGGACGCAGGCCAGAGTCCGGTCGCTGCAGTTTCGCGCGTCTTCGTTCGCGGTTCGTTCGTTCTTGATCGGATTTGAGTTCCGTCTTTTGGGTTGGCTTTCTAGGGTTGTCTAGTGTCCCGCTGTGCTTCTAGGAAGCATCCACCCTACATCTAGGGTCGTGGACATTAGCAAGCTCTAGGTTTCGCTTTTGGGGTTGATCTTGGGACAGTGGCATCTAGTTTCCGAAAGGAAATTTTTGAAGCTCCCATTCACCCCCCCTCTGGTCGCTTTCGGGTAGCTTCTCGGTCCTTCAGTTGCTTCTTCTCCCGCCATACTGGTCGAGGTTTGGCTGATGGTGGCGGAGTAGGCATGATTGGCTTCGGGTTCTTCACCTTCTGTGGTTTCCATGTAGGCTCATGGCGGAAATAGCCAATAAACTGGCACTTGATGATCTTTTCCGGAAGCCGAAAGTGGATTCGTCCTCCAAAGACGAAGATCACAGCGTTAGCCGTGTTTAGGAATGGTCGCCCGAGGAGGAGCGGGATGTCGTCATCTTTTCCTGTATCCAAGATGACGAGGTCAACGGGGATGTAGCTATCTTTGAAGCAGATCAAGATGTCTTTAGCTACTCCCTCTGCCTGCATAGCGTGTTGTTGGCCATTTGGAGCGTGATGTTGGTGGTTGTCAACAGACCACCAAGGATCTTCTCATATACCGCCTTGGAGAGGATGTTGACGCTTGTTCCAAGGTCGCAGTATGCATTGTGAAACTGAAGGACCGAATTGGCAACCAGAGGGGGTGTGTGAATGGGAGCCTCAAATTTCTTCTTGAAAAATCGATGGCCCTTGTCCCAGAGAGTCACCCCCAAAAGCAAGACAAAGACTTGATAGTGTCCACGACCCTAAATGTAGGGTGGATGTTTCCAAGAAGCACAGCGGGACACTACTAGAGCACAAATGAGGCTCGGAGCGTTTGCAAGACTCCAGCGACCAATCTTGAGAGGAAAACCAAAACCTGTATCAAACAGTGTCCACAAACTGTGAAATTTGAACCACATGTACTAGACACCCTCAGAAAGGTCTCCCAAAAATTGCAGCTCAAAACTCTAATGTCTTAATACCGGACATGTCCGGGTTTCCTACCGGACATGTCTGGTATGCACTGCCCAGACCAGTTTTGGGAGAAAATTCCAAAACCCTATCAAACGGTGTCCAAAAATATGCAATTTTAACAGGAGCAAGTACACACCAAAGGGAAGATCTCCACAAAATTGCAGCTCAAAATTCCAAGGTCTCATTACCGGACATGTCCGGGTTGCCTACCGGACATGTCCGGGTTGCACGCTGCAGCTTCAGAAAATTCTGATTTCGAAGCCAAAACTCAACCAAATCAACTCCGAAAAATCTGAAATTTTGCAGAGGAGTTCACAAAAAGGTTAGTGAGCTAACTCTAAGAGAGCATGGATCAAACCTAACTATAGATTGGAGAATCGAATAAAACCGAGGAAGAATGACCATGGGAGAAAGAACTCGATCCAAACACGAAAACCGACCGATCTGCTAGCTCGTGAGGTTAGAGATCGTTCGGTGAAAAGAGGCGCCTCACGATCTAGAACAAGTTGGTTCAAGTGGGATCGAAAACCATCTCTCAGAGAGGGAGAACGAGGCAAATCTCTGGGAGGGGAAAAACCGAAACGCGAACAACAAAAATGTGAGTTCAATCCAAATTCGAGACTAGCAAGAGGAGTACGAAATCGATCCTTGGATTTCAACTAGAAGATGGATTGTGTAGCACACGATGTCGGGTTACAAGCCACTCCTCGCAACAACAAAGCGCGGATGGTGAAAAGCTCAAGAACAAGAGCCACTCCTCTCTCTCTAACCCTAGCCACTTCTCACACTAGCAAAATGAGAATGACACTCTCCAAGGATAGCTACCCTAGCAGTCCCTTCACATATATATATAGTTGCACGTCCAAAGACAAAAATGCCCTTACATGACGCACTTGACCCAAATACCCCCTAGGGGTAAAACCGTTCAATCCTGGCAGTTTTCATCCGACGGCCGCGCGCCTTCTCATCCTTCGCTTTGCCTCGACGCAAGCTCCAGGATGCCGCCACGTGCCATCATGTTGACCGCCGCGCCTCCTCACCGATAGCTTCGCCGCAACGCAAGCCTCTCGGTGCCGCCACGCGTCGACCGTTCCGCATAGGAACCTCTGCCCGGTTTTGAGGCCTCAACCGGTAAACCCCACCAGCCCAGGTTTTGAGGCCCAAACCTGCAAACCATCCACCCCGAGTTTTGAGGCCCAAACTCGGAAACCGACCACCCCTAGTTTGAGGCCCAAACTTGGAAACTGTCGATGGTAGCTTTCTGAGGCTCAACTACCGAACCCGCACCTTAGACGGGATGTGGTTCTCACACCCCGACCACCGGCAACGATGCCGATGCATGTCCAGCCTCCACGCCGGGCACAACGCCTTCGCCTTCCTTCTTGACTCGGCCGACGACACTTGCGCCGCACGCAAACCCGTGTCCAACCTCCCGCCAAGTGTCACGACGCCATCGTCTTCCTCCCGACTTGGCCGATGCATCGCACATCCCCATGTGCTCCTGTTCGCCGATGCCACGTGCCAGCTACCACAGCTGGTCCTCTGGTCCTCCCGGTCCGTCGGTCCAAGCCTCACGTCCGCCCTTCACCGCTCTGGGTCCATCGGCATGGCACGTCCACCGCATGGCACGCCCATCCTTCACCGCTCCCGGTCCGTCGGCACACGTCACATCTCTACTTGACCTTCACCTCGCCATCGACGACTGTCTCCGAGATCCACACCTACACATCTACACAGCCAAGAGACACATGTTGCACACGCACACCAACACATGAAACACCACAACTCAATGCCACCGGTTAATCATAAACATTAAGCGCATAGCAAGATATGGACTCAACCAGGAAAAGCCTCAAACCTTCGTCATAAATGTCAATCATTCATCATATATGTTCTCAATCTCCCCCTTGATGAATGCATTGACTAACAATAAAACCAAAAAGGAAGGATTTGAAGACAAGCCTCATTCAAGTGCCCAAAATCCAAGCAAAAGCAAACACAAGACCACTTGATATGAGGAAGGATCATGAAAACTCCAAATAAAAGCTCTTGGTCCTAAAAGAAACAGAAAAAGCGGGAAAAGCCTCCACATAACCGAAGAGTCAAGAGAATGCAAGAGCTTCATGAAATCCGAAAAGGCACTCAAAAACCATTCTCAAATAAATTGTCAAACAATCATCACCAAAGAAACCAAGGTTCTTATCTACTTGAAAGGTTCTTATCCACTTGGGTTTCAAAATTTCTCCCCCTTGATGATTGAATTGATAAAAACTAGGCACATGAGATGGTTTGAGATACCAAAACTGAAAACTTGGTCCCCAAAGACATGGGCAATGGCTCAACACAACCAAGCAAAGGATCAGAGCAACAAACTCTACAAAGAGCAAAACTCGATCACCATAGAGCGAAAGACTTGGTTCCTAAAGACATGGGCAATGGCTCAACACAACCAAGTCAAAAACAAGCTAGTCCTCAAGAAGAGGCAGAAAAGGGCTCAACACCACTAGCTGAAAGCTCGATACCAACTGAAAAGCACATAAATATGCAAAAACTGCTAGTCCCTCAAGATAGAGGCACAAGGCTCAACACAACTAGCAGAAAGCTCCATACCAATCACAAAATCAGAATTGCGACAACAGCTAGTCCCTCAAGATAGAGGCACAGAGGCTCGACACAACTAGCTAAAAGCTCCATACCAATTGGAACACAAACACTTGGAGCACGTGGAGAAGCAGCAAGGCAAAAGCGACTCCCCCTGAAAACAAGCCTATACACAAAGACTATGTGTCAAAGCTCATGACACCAATTGCACTCCATACCACCTGAACGGAACCACTTGCTACCAATGGAGGTACAAAAGGATGCCAATTAAAAGACCATAACAGAGCTAAACTCCCCCTAGCTCAAAGCTCTCCCCAAAGTGCACCACTCTCCCATTTGTGCCAACACACAAACTCCCCCTCGCAAACAACTTCTCCCCCTTGACAAAAGGGAACATGATGAGGGGTTTTGACATTTCTCCACAAAGATGACACAAACATAATCAAGTCATCAACAGAATGCACATGGGGGTAGTGAAAAGCATTGAAAGTGACCACGAAGTGTATCGGAGCTGGGAGTGTGTACACTAAGCTAAAAATGCATGATATGCATATGCAATAGCTTCAATTGTATATCAATTAGAATGAAAAGATGCTCAAAGGGTGCTGCCCCTGAAATTTTAACAACCAATACAAATGCTAGCAAAGGCTCAAACTGATCAAATGAAAACGGAATATGAACAATTGAGCATATGAGCAGTTTTAAGCCATTTGAAAAGGAGTTCACCACTAAAATAGCACTTAGCATGGATAGACAAGAAATCAAACCAAGTGCTAACTCAAGTATAAAAGGTGAACTACCCCTAGCAAAGTTCAATCATCATGCCATAGAATGAAGCATAACTTGTGTTATTTTTTCAAATTTTATCGGAGACTACAACGGTATTAACACAAGTTCATATTAAAGCATGTGATTGCGAGAGGTTGAAAGCATGATCATTGCCTAACTTTTCAACTGGGCTAAGCCTATGCAAGAAAAGCAATCGGAAGCTTAAAGCACCGGTTTCGGTCTTACACTACACGGCTCAAGTTTAACTCAATTGTGCAATGAGAAACAGTCTCGATACCGTGAGGTGTTGACACATGCAATCCATCTCAATCTTTTCATTTCACTTAGACTTGGATCAAATTTTAAGCACAAGGTAAGTATGAACAATCCAAGCAAGTGAATGACTCAGTGTAAGAGACATAGCAACCTAGCATACAAAAGATAGCTCAAGTGATCTCAACACATCTTACCCATGCTAGTTGCCACTCTCAATGGTGAACAAATTCAAGGTTTCATAGTTGATTAATCAAGTTCACCATTTGCAAAAATAGCTTAGCTCATAAGATGTATCAAGTGATCAAAAAGAGCCTAAGCTACAAGCATCATCATGAATAACAGGGCATACCAAAAAGAGCATAATCTCATTCTCATTACTATATACATGAAGCTCTAAAATGCACTAAATACATGATGAAAGCATGCAAAAGCTAGTCGATTAGAATCAGAACATAAACTAGCCCAAAAAGAAGACCCAAAACAAAAGGGGTATCAGAGAAGTCAAACTAAGATACAACAAGCAAAATGCTTCCCCAACTAAAAGGGAAACACACACCAAGCTAACCTCTCAACCTAGCACAAGTTGAGAGATCCAAAAGCTTGATGAAAAGCAACGAGATGCGACACCAACACATTCGGTCTTAGTGGAAAACCGGGCTACTCTAGACTTGCTTGCGGGAGAACAAAGACATAGGAGAAGAGCCAAGAATGCTGAAGCTGACGGTCAGCAAAATCCACATCGGAAGAATCACAAAGCGAAGGGGTCGAAGAAGAGGAGTACCAAAACCCGGACTCAGGAATGTATCAGAGGTACCTCATGATGCGCTTGACCACCTGCTTGTGTGCTGCCCGAAGGGACGCCTAAATCTGGTCTACGGGCTCTCAGTCCTTGTCTGCGTCTGTTGACGCTGGTTTATCTATCAAAATTAAAGGATAAATAAATATGAAAAGGACAAGAATTTGATCACCAACAAAGGGTTTAGGGTTTCAACTGACAATATTCCACGAGTTTTGGTGAGTTATGATTCTGCAGGGACTAAACCAGGAAATCAGCACCGATAGCTTCCCATAGAAGGAAACCGTCGGGAGATAACGCAACCTGCCACGTCGGGATACTTCTAGAAGACTCCAGAGAACACATAGAGACACCACGAGAAAGGGCACCGCGGTCCACCTCCAGGTGGGACCGACCGGTCCCCTGGACACACCGGTCGATCCCCCTTGGGCCAGCTGGTCTCCGTCTTCTGCAAGCTTCCTCCACCGACCTCTAGGATGCATCTTAGCCGTACCTTAAGTCAGTTTGATCCAACGGCTGCGGTTGATCCCTCAGGGCTATATAAGCAGCCCTAGACCCCCCCTCTCCAGGCATCTCCATCTTCATTATTCATCTCCACATCAGAAACTAGGGTTTCAATTAGAAGTAGAGGTCCCTCTAGATGAATCTCTTCTAGTTCATCTAGAATTAGATCTAGTTCATCTAGTTGTAATCAAGAGCCATCTATCAAGTAGAAGACTACATACCCCTCTAGTAGGATTAGAACCTAGTCTTATATTAGAACTAGAAGAGAGAGAGAGGAAGAGATCAAGAAGGAGCTCTGGCCTGTCGGATCCACTTCTTCATCTTGTACCTGCGGATTCAAGTTCATCTTCAACTTGCTTCAGCGATTGTTTCGGTAATCAACGTCTATATTTAAGTTTGAGCTATTGTTCTTATTATTCTTAAGGTTTGTGACTCTCTTTTGAGTACTTTAATTCTAGTCATTCTAGAGTTAGAGTTGTTGGATAGTATAAGCGTGGTGCTTAGACTTGATAGCTCATAAATGCCTCCTATAACGCCGGTAGTAGTGGTTGTTCACAAGGGTGACTCTTATAGCCTTGTTGATTCTTCTATAGTCCCACTTACCCGTGTGTAGGCTCGGTAGGATTATACATTTGCATAAAAGACACATACTCTGTTTGTGACCTTTTATAGCAACTTCCCCACTAAGAATAATATAAACATATCACTCTTAAATTGGAATTAGGACAACCTTAGTGATCCCCTCTATGCTTCTAGATTCTCCGTCCTTGTTAGCTACTCAGGGGTTAGACTTGAGACTTAACGCTATCCGTTTCTTTGGGCTCGATAATAAAACTGGGTTACTCCGGTGAAGTGCTACACGATAGATCTTATCTGTGCGCTTGCGGATAAAGTAGAGTGTGCGTTAATTTATACCAACAAGCATTTCTGGCGCCGTTGCCGGGGAACGGTAGATCATCTTAAGTCTTAGTCTAACCTTGTAATCATACTTTTATCTTTTCCTTTTTGTCCCAGTCTTTTCATTATTTTTGTTTTCATTCTTATGAATGTTGTTCCACTCTTATCTATCACTACCCCATGAGCAAGCTATAACCAGTAGAATCTTTACACCCCATCATAACACCTGGTTAAGAGCTATGCTACCTTTCTGCTGCACTGTCCTTGTAATGAGCATAGAATATAATTATGAAAATATTCCTTCGGGTATTTTGTCACTACCTTTCTAGGTCTGGAGCAGAAAAGAACGAAGGAACAACAAACACAAGGTATGTCCAACCAATCATCATGCAATATTGAATTACATTCATCCAATCTTGATTTGTGCAAAATCCAAGCTTGGGAATAGACTTTCTAAGAACATCTCTTGCCATGTTGCTATGTTGGTTGTCCCTACCCTTAAGATATGCTCATCATGCTCTTTCATCTGAGTAAATCTCTATAATGCCTTCATGTTACCTTTATTTGCTATAGTTATATGTTTAGGTTTGAAGTACATTCATACATCTCTTAAATGAAGCATGGTGCCTAGTTTAGGAGTGGGTGATCTTGCTTTCAAAGGCCTTTTAATTTAGCATGCTTAGGTTAGAATGCCCTCTTAATCAAATTAGATGTGGTGTCTAGGTTGGTTTCTGAGCCGACAGTATGCTATAGTGGATGTTGGATATTTTGTTGGACTAACCCCTGCAGAAAACTTTCAATATCAATTTGGGAAAGTCCGGAGATGAACTCACACTGGAGATGAAGAGACACATGAACTTCAACGACTCTTGCACAATGAAGACTCAGCTCATTCATCATGGATGAAAGAACTGTGAGTATCAAAGTTTATTTTGTTTTGTCTTCTACTGCAAGTTATATTTTGCCTTGAATCATGTTAAAGTGCAGCCAACACATGAAATACTAGTCTATGCTAAAGTAATCCTAAAAAACCATCTTTCTATTAGCATAGATGCAAAATACATAAGTTGTGGATAATAACCCATGCTTTCAAATTCTTGCAATCCTTCGGGTATATGTCTACTAACATTACGCAGGAGAGAGATTTTGTTCATCCATGGTTTGGTCTGAACATTGAAGATCCAAAACTCAAACCATAGACACACAAACCTACTCTCAGATCACAAATGGTGCTAGCCTAGCTTTGAGTCTTGCTTGGGCGCTGATTACAACAGGATGCAACTTACCGCATATGAGACAACCTATGCCTGCAACCATCATTGCCCAAGACACAAGACAAGAAGTGGGAAGTTATCCTCTTTTCTATCAAGAGCTAGCTTAGGAGGAGATAAGATGGTACCACTACAACAATAGCAAGATCTACAAGTCAAACACATAAACATGCTGTTGGGAAGTCCATCTACATCACAAGCTAGCCTGGGAGAGACAATTCCGTTGTCTAGATGTGTTTGGACAATCAAAGGAGGAAGGAGAAACCAGCTTCAAGACATAATTGATCTCATACCTATCACTTTGATCAGTACAAACCACTAGATGTTGTCCCAGTCGAGAAGAAGAATATGATCCACCACTCATTCTTGGATGATTGTTCTTAAACACCATCAATGTTATCATCTTTATTGGACCTGGAGAAGTCAACTTTTGGACCTTTCGCTACACCTTCAACATCTACACCACTTATGAGCAGCCAAAGAGAACCAAGAGAAGACGTCGAAGGGAGAACCAACTGCCAAGAATTGAGGAGGGCATCATGAAGGATGAAGCCACTGCACCACATGAGTTAGAAGATGGAGAGATAATACCTAAGCCAGTAAATCAAGAAGAACAGCCGATAAGATCTCCATCATCTAGACACTGTTGAGAGGACAAGTCTCAGTTGTGACTTTACAAGACAAAAGACTCTCATGGAGGCACTCGAGTAGCAGCTCTAAATTCAAGTCTCTTGCCAACACAATGATTAAAGGAAACAAGAAAGGTTGACAAGAGAAGAATACGGAACTGTCCCTACATCTGCGGATACATGGGTGTATGTCGAGTCTCTGAGTGATGAGTGATTGTCAACTGGGATAATGCGCATGTTCTTTGGCTTGTGTTGTGCAGGTGTCGAGCACGGATACAGTGATCAGAGGAAAGGTGAAGGTCAAGTAGAGACGTGTCGTGCCGATGGACCGAGAGTGGCGAAGGGCAGACGTGAGGCTTGGACTGAGGGACCGGTGGCCCGAGGATCAGCTGTGGTGGCTGACAGCCTAGGACAGCGACGAACAAAGACTTGCGGTCATGTGTTGCCTAAGTCGTTGGATTTGGGGACACGTGTCGGTTGGACGTGTGCACGAGCGGTGCATCCCCTCTACAGTTTCGGTTGGTGGTTAGAGCCAGAGAAAAACCATCGGGTGGAACGGTTTAGGTTTGGCCTCAAAACCTGGGCGCGGATGGTTTCCGAGTTTGGCCACAAAACTACGGTGAGGACGGTTTTCCAGGTTTGGGCCTCAAAACCTGGGTGTTTGCGGGTTTGCTGAGTTTGGCCACAAAACTCATACGCTGGTAGGCTGGTTTCCGGTTGGGCTCAGAAACCGCGGGTTGGACATGAAGGCCCTGGTTCGTTCCCTCCGGCCACAAAACCGGGGGGGCGAGTCCATGAAAAGACGCAGAGCGGTGTGGCGGCACCTGGCGGCAATCGGGAGGTTGGGTTGAGGCAACGCTACGAGTGTGTGCGGGCGTAGCTGCTGTCGGATCCACCTACCACGAGTTGGTCGGTTTGGGCCACAAAACTCATACGCGGTGTGGTAGGCTGGTTTCCCGGTTGGGCCTCAAAACAGCGCGGTTGGACATGAAGGCCTGGTTTCCCGGTTTCGGCACAAAACCGGGGGCGAGGTCCATGGAAAGGACGCAGAAGCTTGGGTGGCGGCAACACCTGGCGGCAATTGGGAGGTTGGGTTGAGGCAGACAACGCTAACGAGTTGTGCGGGCGAGCTGTCGGATCCACTACACCGAGTTGGTCCAGAAAACCTTAGGGTTTCGCTGGTTCGCTCTGTAAGTGTTAGGGGTAGAGTGGGAATTAGGAATATGTTAGAATTCAGGATAAGTAGGGGAGGACACCCACCTCCCCAGGTATCTCAGTCATTGCCTCTTGTGCTCTAGGTTCTGCTTCTCCCAATCCCCTGCTGTAGCTAGCTGAGATCAGCAGAGAACACCAATCTCTGTGTACTGGAGATTTTGAGGAAGTGAGGCCGTAACCTCACTGTTGTATGATTTGCTTTCGTCTTTTGCGTTGGCTTTCTAGGTTGTGTTGTGTCCGCTGGGCTTCTAGGAAGCATCCACCCTAACTCTAGGGTGTGGACATTAGCAAGCTCTATGGTTTGTCTTTTGAGGTGATTCGGGACAGTGGCTATACTAGTTTCTGAAAGGAAGGAGTTTGAAGCTTCCCATTCACCCCCCCTCTGGGTGCTTGTTTAGGTCCTTCAATTGGTATCGGAGCGGGTTAAGGATCTTCCACCTTCGCCGATTCAGATCCACAGAAGGCGACATGGATCGCGGCGTGGGCAAACGCCGTTCTTTGAGGGACGAACTATGCGTATGGAAGATACGCATGTCGGCCTATCTCAGAGCATGTGGCGCTTCTTTTTGGAGATTTGCAACAGGGACGATTACGTTGTCTTGGCGCTCATGATTACTCAGCTTCAGGGGATGAGCCGACGATGGCCAATAGCCGAGGCGCGTAAAGCTCTTTCTCCCATTGAGGCATGTCCGAGTTGATCGCGTTTCCACCTCCCCAACGGCTCGAGAGATTTGGGTGACCCTATGCGCTTCCATGAGGGAACCTCTCAAGTCAAATCTCATCTCTACGGCGTCGCCACAAGCGGGAGTACGAGAGAACTTTCTGACAACAATGCGGGCGAGAGCATAGAAAGTTTATTCGTCTCGCTTTCAGATCATTGTCAACCAGATGAGAGCGAACAAGGAGCTGTTGCCCTTTGAGACGACTGCATGAGAAGGGCTTTGAAGCTTTTGCACACTTTGATCATTCCGTGTGGGACTCAAGGTCCAGGCGATCATCGAATCGTCTAACTATGAGACCCTCACTGCGATGAGCTCTTTTAGCAAGCTCAAGTCTAGTGATATGACGCCTGTCGAGGGTCTTCTTTGAAAATCCTTCTCGGCCCGACTATGGCTTTGTGGTTTCTGGCTGTGTCGCGTGACGCCCTCGAGGATTTAGTCACTCTCTTCACTCTTTTCTGTCCCAGAGGACTAGCTTGAGTCCTTTGGGGATGACGAGTTGGCGATGCTCGCCAACCGGTTCTCCTCATGGTTCCATCAACAACGATTTGAACCGTCCCGTCGGATGAGCGCTCAGGTATGGCTTTGAGTGCGGCGACCCCCGACCACTCATCGCCAAGCTGTCCCAAGAAGAAGAACACATCTGGGAAGGGCGATCACGGGCACAAGTAGACTCCGGCCAAGCGCAAGGAGAAGTAGCGTTCGCCCGTACAAGGCACAAGCGGAGGGGCGGCTTCGACAAGGAGTACATCAAGAATGCAAGTTACGTGGAGAAGGCCCAGCGAGCAAGCGTGCGTTCTTCGACGGGACGCTTAAGTGAGCGTCGACGGCTCGGATGACGACTACACGTGCTCAAGCGATGACGAGTCCGGAGAAGAAGAAGAGGGATCGAGGACAAGCTGACCGGACTCTGCTTCTTCGCGACGACGACGGCTCTGCACCACGGCCCTTGGTGATGAGGTCGACGGCAAGATGGAGGACGTCCCCGAAAACAACGACGACGAGACACCTCCCAGGTATCCACCTCACCACGACGACTTTCTGCTGAGGTCGGAGAAGCTTACTGCCAGCCTTGCTTAGTCAAGATTATTTGCTAGGCGTGCTGCTAGAGAGCGCAAGGAGTATTAGGCGTGCTGCTCTAGAGGAGCAAGGAGCTTGAGTTGCCCAAGTCCACCGTGGTGCGTTTCTGAGGAGGGTGGAGTGTGAGATGTTGCACCACGCAAATGAGTGACCTTCTCACCTGAGAGGTAAGTATGCTGCATGGAGGATAGGTGATGAGGCTGAAGGCTAGACCCTCGCTTTGGGTGCGTTTGCCAAGAATGTCCGTCTTGACAATCTGAGTTGGCAGAGAAGAATGCCAAGATTGTTGTCTCTTGAAGAGGCCAACTCAGGTTAGCACAAGTGTGGCTCGGTGTGCTCTTTGTGAGGGTTTGGAGATGGAGATCGCTATGTGAAGCATGACAAGATGCAAACCGAGGAGGAAAAACACATACTTCGGACAATCTTTCATGGGTTGTTCTAGCGGTGAGCCACAGCTCGAGATGATGATCTCCCAATTCAATGCGAGCTGCTGGAGGTCCTGGTGTAGGTTTGCTCCGGGTGTTGATGTTTCTGCTTTGGAAGGATGGAGAGTGAGAGTGGTTGAACCCCGGTGAGAAGCCCAACTCCACCCTACCTCCCAAACTTACCATCTTCCACCAAAGAGCCTCTCAAGCCTAACACCAAGAGGAGTGTTTGAGGAACCTCCGAGAGCTCCACCCAAGAAACCAAGTGTGGCACCCCCAAACCCAACCACTAAAGAACATGCTGGACACCAATGCCACACATCCAGGAGGAGCTTATTGCCACGAAGGGCAAAGTGATCAACACCCCACAACCATGTGTACCAAACACCCCCTTGAGAGCGGTGGGTGAGTTTACATTGTGAGCACTGTGGGCGAGAGGACACTTGAGTGAGTTTTTGCTTTCGACCAAGGAGAGGCGCGTCGTGTAGGGGTGAACAACCCGGACATGACCATCCTTCCATGTGTACATGTGCCGACATGTTTAAGAGGGGAGCTCCGAGGAGAGTGCTGGCCCAGAGGTCCAGAAACCTCAAGTTCCTAGGCCCAGGCAGCAGCCGTGAGGAGAGGCGTGCACGGCGGGAGTTGCAGTTGTAAGTAGGTTATGGACCCCGTGGCGGTGTGTTGGCTTGGTACGCGTTGAGCGCTTTTCCCCACCGAGTTTTGGTATCCGCACTCCGGTGAGCGCTCTCCTTCCGCCAGACGGACACGTTTTCCTCAGCGTGGTGATCGCTTTCCTCGTAGGCTGTTGCCATACGGAATGGTTTTTCTCTCCGGCTGAACCGTTCTTTTGAGCAGCCGGCCCAACACTGGTATTCTTCCTACCTTCACTAACCTCAATGTTGGACCGTCTGCTCACCCTATGTCTTTTATTGATGTAGTTTAAAAACGATTGGAGAATGTTTGGGTGTGCGGATCCGGTTGTTTGAGGCAATGACCGGAAACGCCAAGTGGGTTTCTCCAGGTCTTATCGGTGTCGGAAAGGAAATTTATCACCTTCGGCGACATAGCCAAAGGTAAGGTTTGTCTCGTGGATCGGTGAGGTAAGTTAGTTACTGAGCACTTTGTGTTGCGCGATGTTTGCTTTGTTTTTCTAACTTGCCATTTTAAACCTTCTTCCGTTTCGCAACTTTTTGATGATGACTAGAGATTCGTTTTAAAAACCGAATCTCAGTCGTATTTTGGATCCTAAGGGGAAATCTTGTGTGTTTGATTTCGCCCTTTGGACAAAGTCTTTAGTGCGAATTTCTTGGAAGTCTTTTGGCACTTAGTGTTTTGGTCTTGTGGCTGGACCTTCCTCCTCTGACCTTGGAAGTGGCATAGGAGACTAGGACATTGAAGGCTCGACTTGCTTGCAAGACTTAGTTCACTTGGCCTAATCTGGGATTGCCAAGTTATCCATGGAGAAGGATCTGTTTGCCAATCTTGTAGACATGGGAAGATGGTTGCCGCGCCCCACCTCCAGGGACTCAGGTCATGACCAAGCGCCCTGGAGAGCTTTTTCACATGGACCTTCTTGGTCCGGCTCGGTGAGCTCGGTTGGGGGGAAGTGGTGTGCTTGTTGGTGGATGACTTTTCGAGATATCGTGGGTCTTCTTTTTAGTTGGAAGACCCGAGACTTTCTCCTTCGCTGCCCAATCTGATTTTGCGTCTTCAGAAACGAGTTCTACTTGAATCGATTGCAAGCTATAGAGTGGATATGGTTCCGAATTCAGGAATTCGGCTTTTGAGAAGTTTTGTAACTCTTTGGGTTTGGAGCATTTCAGTTTTCTTCCCCCTACACACCGGGCCCCCAAAATGGTGTTTGTAGAGAGGGGGAAGGGGGGGGAAAAAAAGAATCGAGCCTTGTAGAGATGGCCAGGACGATTGCTCGATGAGCATAGGACTCCTAGGCCCGAGATTGGGCGGAGCTATGAAAAATGATCTATATTTCCAATCGCATTTTTTTTCTCCGAGCTTTCTTGAAAAAGACTTCTTATGAGTGCATTTTGGAAAACTACCCAAGGTGAGTATTTTCGAGTTTTGGTTGCCTTTTTTATTACTCAAAAATGGCAACTGGACAAGTTTGAGTCTCGTTCTTCTGACGGTTGTGTTTTTAGGTTATATGGCACTCACACTCGAGCTTCACGTTGTTACTTACCTTGACACTAGACCGAAGTCATGGGAGACATCACCGATGTCACCTTCGAATCGAGACCATGGTTGTCCTTTTCTAGTTTTGAGCGTTGGCTGCAGGTTGAATCATTGAGGTGGTGAGCCTCTTTTGATTGACGAGGAACGAGGGTGCTGAAGGTGGTATGGATATCCAGCACCCCCTCCACCTGCTATGCCGCAAGGAGCGGCCTCTACGATGACTCACGGCCCCGACACGTCTTCTTCCTGGGGGACGTGGGATTGACAAAACGAGACAGGTACCATTTGTAAAAGGGGAGGGCACCAGCTGCTGTTGAGGGGGGAGATCATGTCTGCCACGGGAGGGTAGGGTGCCACGAAAAATCCAGCGCCAACACCCCCTCAGGCAGATTATGATTTGGCGAACATGGCGAATAGGGTCACTCGGTCCAGTCTCAAATCTCTCACTTGCTCATTCGCTTTTGTTGTGAATTTTGAGGACTCCCGAGATGTTGGAACACGCTTTGAGGATCCGGATTGGGTACAATGCCATGCATGAGGACGACTTCTAGAGCAACTTTGACGCGACCATCGGGTTTGGGTTATTAGTTCCAACCCCTCCAGACTTAGTGAACACGCCCTAATGGGACACAAAATGGCCGTTGTACAAAAGCGCAAACAGGGAGAGATGGCCATGTGTGAGAAACAAGGCCAGAATCTGTAGCCCTAGGTATAGTCAGGAAAGAGGGATAGAATCTATGAGGAGACTTTTGTCCTGTAGCACGTTTGGAGGCTATTAGGATACTATTGGCTTGCTGCATCCAAAGGTTTTAAACTTTTTCAATATGGATGATCAGATGTGTGTACTTTTAAACGGCGCTACATAGAAGAGGAGGTGTATGTTGACACACCCCCACTGGTTTCAAAAATCCCAAGTTCCAAACCATTGTCTTCAACTCCAGCAAAGTGTACTGGTTTTGAAAAAAATCCCCTATGCACGATGGTAAAAACCTCGTGCTTGATAGGTAAAAACCTTTTTTGCTTGCTAAGGGTTTAAAATGGGAGTGTGTGGATAAAACGCTCTTTCTCGCTCAAGCAAGGCAAAGGAACTCTCTTGGTCCAGATTTACGTGGATGATATCATTTTGGTGGTTCTTCTACGCTTTGGTGCCAAGTTTGCAATACCACGAGCAGGGAGTTCGAGATGAGCGTTGTGAGGCGAGCTGACTTTCTTTCCAGATTGCAAATTTAAGCAAAATCCCGAGAAAGGGACGTTGTGACCAGGCAAAGTATACCAAGGACTTGCTGAATGCAAGCGGTCGATATGGGTGGGCCACGCCTCTCCAACACCCTGTCAAACCACGACGGCCCTGATGGCGAACAAGGATGGAGAAGCTGTGGACAAGAAGGAGTACCGAAGCATGATCGGGGTCGCTGCTATACCTGACGGCGACACGCCCGGACATCTAGTTCGCGGTGTGTCTATGCGCGCGCTTTCAGGCGTCGCCGTGTGTACCTCTCACAGGCAGGCGGGTCAAGCGTATTTTCAGGTACTGTTTCACACCTGAGTCAAAAGATTGGTTATTCAGTCCCCCCCTTTCCTTTGCGGTTTATTCCGATGCCGATTTTGCTTGGTTGTCGCATTGAGCGCAATCCCACTTCTGGGACTTACCAATTTATTGGTCTCTCTTTGTATCGTGGTCTTCTCCGCAACAAGCAGTCTAGTGGCGCCCAGTCGACTACAGAGGCCTGCTGTGAAGTGAGGAGGTATGTTGCTGCGGTCTAGCTGATGTTTCCCAGTGCTTGGATGATGAGACCACTTTGCGTGGATTTGGCGTCTAAGCTTTCTCATGTCCTTTGCTTTGGGACAACACGAGTGCCGACTGTAGACGTTGTAAGAACCCCGTGCTTCACTTCAAAGACCAACCAAATGATGTGCTCTTTCACGTTTTGCGGACCCACCAGGGAAGGGTGTATCGTACCTTCGCCATCCCACCTCTGTCGATTAACTCATCACAACTGGATGATGATTTTCACAGCTTGTTTGGGTACGAGGCAACCTTTAGAATCGGGTTGCGCTCAATGCTTCGAGAGGTGAGCTTGGTGTGTGTTCCCCTTTTGGATGGCGGACAACATTTTGCGTTGCTGTATCATAGACTGACAGTTTCGTTTTGTCTTGTTTTCTGTGCTTCAGCATACGCTTTTACGATTTATGAGCTTCGGGGAGTATCATCATTAGAGATGTAATTTATTCTCGTGTTTGATTGTCACAATGCTGTCGTGCTTGTCGTGATGTTTGCCTTGGGTCGCTTAGCTCACCGTTCTGCTATGCACACTAACTACCCATACCTACGGAGCTGAGCTGATTTTTAGATGGGGTTAATGATGTCTGCTAGAATGACACTTAAAAGACCTGAAAAGGTTCACCATCGAGATGTGCAACGAGCCTGTTTGTAGAATATGTGAAATCCACTATGTTTTAATTATGCTAGGTGCATGTCTCTAGCTCTGGATTGATCACTTGCTTGGTCTTTCAATATAGGTCATTTTAATTTGAACCAAGGTTAAGGAATCAGAAAGATCGTTCCGAGATGGGAATGTTTGTCAACACATCACAGTTTCGAGACTTGTTTCTCATTCACTTGAGTTGAACTTGAGCTAGGTAGTGAGGACCGAAATGTTGCCTTTAAGCTTCTGATGTGCTTCTGCATAGGCTTCACACAGTTGAAAAGTTAGGCAAGACGAGCTTTTAACCTATCGGCAAACACATGTAAAAATTTGACACTTGTTGGTAATTCAAACTGCTTGCAAGTCCGATAAAATTTGGATACACAAGTTTATGTTTCATTCTATGCATGATGGTTGTGGTTGAAACTTTGCTAGGGGTAGTCACCCTTGTTACATTGTTTAGCACTCTGTTGGACTCCGATCTATAATGTTTGGTAGTGCGGATTTTGATGGTGAAGGACCTTCTTGGCTGTAAAACAAACAACTGCTCAATTTGCTCACAATGATTCATAGTTCCACATTATGCGCGTGGTGATTCAGTTGAGCCTTTGCCAGCTTTTATGCTTTCCAGTGAGTCGTTGGAGCTATACTGTTTAGAGATCTTTGATTCTGTCTTGACTCTAAGTTCTGAAGATGCTAACTTGCCATTAGACTCATATGCATTGAAAGGGGGTAGGAGTCCCTCTTATGGTGGCACTTTAGCTGGGTTGCAAGTTTTCTTGAGGGCGCCCGTGAGAGATCATTTTTCGGGTTCTTTTACTTGATTGTGCATTCTCAAAAAAGGGGGAGGAATTTGGAACAAACATTGCACTCCCGATGTTTACTAAGGGGGAGAAGAATTCGTTGTGTGCCCAGAAGGGGGAGTTGGGAGCTTGCGTTGATTATTGTATTGCCGAAAAAGGTTTTGGTACCCGGCTTTCTTTGCTAGTTGATGTTGAGCCTCTGGGCCTCGTCTTGAGGGACTAGCCTTTGCTGAATTTTTGCCTCGACTTCTCAACTGCGTATTGCTGATTTTCAATTGGTTTTGCTAGCACGGTGTTTGAGCCTGTTCTACCTGTCTTCTTGAACCGGCGCTAGCTCTTGCTTTGCCTTGGATTTGCGGTCGAGCCGTTGCCCAGTGTCTTGGGAAGCACCAAGTTGTTTGTGTCGAGGATCTTCCTCGGCTTGCTATGCTTTTGGGTCATTTGGTCGAGTTACTCCTCTTCCTCCTTCCTCCTGCTTCCTTTCTATTTGATTTGTCTGGTAGTTGACAATGCACTAATCAAAGGTGGAGATTGCGGGCCTACAGTCGGGGGATGCGAGTCTCTGAGTGAGTGATGAGTGATGTCAACTGGGATAATGCGCATGTTCGTTGGCTTGTGTTGTGCGGTGTCGAGCACGGATACAGTGATCAGTATGGCAAGGTGAAGGTCAAGTAGAGACAGCCGTGGCCAAGGACCGAGAGTGGCGAGGGCGGGACGTGAGGCTTGCGACTGATGGAACGCTGTTGGCCGGGATCGCTGTGGGGGCTGACAGCCGGGATCAGCTCGCGAGCGTAAAAGACGTGACGGTCATGTGGGTTTGTGTAAGTATGGACTTTGGGGGAAACGGCTGTCGGTGGAGGTGGTGACCACGGGCGAGTGCCATCCACCCTCTACAGTTTCGGTTTGGTGGTAGAGCTAGAGAAAAAACAATCGGGTGGACGGTTTTCCAGGTTTGGGCCTCCAAAACCTGGGCGCGGATGGTTTCGAGTTGGCCACAAAACTCGGGCTGAGGACGGGTTCCAGGTTTTGGGCCTCCGAAAACTTGGGTGATGCGGGTTTGCTTGAGTTGGGGCCAGCAAAAATCAGGACGTTGGTAGCTGGTGGTTCCCGGTTCGGGCCCTCAAAAGACTGGGGGGTGTTGGACGGTGAAGGCATGGTTTCCGTTTCTGGCCACAAAGAACCGGGGGCAAAGTCCGTGAAGTACTGGACGCCAGAGCGCGGTGGCGGCCGTGGGGCGGCAATGGAGTTGCGTTGACCGCAACGCTATAAGTGCGGGCGTGGCCGTCGGATCCCACCTACCACCCGAGTTGGTTTCAGAATAAACCTTAGGGGTGTTAGCTGGTTCGCTCTGTAAGTAGTTAGGGGTGGTATAGGAAGGGTGGGGGAATTAGGAATAGTAGAATTAGGATAAGTTAGGGGAGGACACCCACCTCCCCAGTAGCTCAGTCATTTGCTCTTTGCTTCTAGGGTTTCTGCTTCTCCCAATCCCGGATGAGCTAGCTGAGATCCGCAGAGAACCATTACCTCTGTGTACTGGAGTTTTGAGGAAGTGAGGACGCGTAACTAGTATTACTGTTGTAGCGTGTGGTAGCAACACGGTTGCAATTTCGGGTTGTTGTGTTTCGCGGTTCGTTCGTGTTGGTTCTTCGCGGAATTCTTTTCTCCCACTTTTTCCCGTCGCTTGATCTCTTGCTCGGTTCATCTTTGCACATCCATTGAACCAAGTGTTCTAGATGTGAGCACTTCTTTCCACCGAAGGAATCACCTTAACCCCCTTCATGGCTAGGAGATCGATCGATTTTAGCGTTCGGGTCCAAGGTTTTCTCTCTCCCTGAATTCTTTGATTCATCGGTTTGGAGATAGGTTTCGAGCCATGGTCTCTTAGAGATACTCACTATCTTCCTTATGAATTCCTCACCAGTTGATCCCTAGGAGGATTTGTTGTGGGTGAGATCGAGTGGAGTCGGGAAGAGACAATTGAATTTTCGGGAGATGACCGGACGCTTGGTCGAGATGACCAGGACGCACGGGCAGAGAGTTTGGTCATTGAATGCTCAGTGTGTTGATCTCTGTGACTGGACCGGACTGACTCACCGGGGCTTGTGGACCGGACTCAACGTTCTACTGTCATCGTAGTTCTTGTCGTTGTGGACCGGATGCTGAGCATGACCGGCCGCTCAAAGGACAGAGAGTCAGGTCAGGAACAGTAAGGTTCTGAGTGGTTTTTGGTGACCGGGACCGTCCGGCCATGCTGACCGCCGTTTGACCAGAGTCCGGTCGTGGTTGTCTGTGAGTTTTGTCCGCGGTTCATTCGCCTCGTATTCGGATTTGGTTTCCGTCTTTTGCGTTGGCTTCTAGAGTTGTGTTCGTGTCCCGTGTGCTTCTAGGAAAGCATCCACCCTACATCTAGGGGTCGGGGATATTTAGACAAGCTCTAAGGTGTTTCGAGGTGATTCTCAGGGACAGGGGCACTAGTTTCTGAAAGAAAGTTGAAGCTCCATCACCCCCCTCTGGTCGCTTTCGGTTGCTTTCTCAGTCCTTCAACTCCTCAAGTACAGAAAGAGGAGAGGATCCTAGTCAGCATACTCGAGGAGGAAGGACAATGCGCCTTCATGATGATGAGTCGACACAAGAGAAGGAAGGTCGATACCTCTAAAGATGATTCCATTGTGAATCTTCCTCCTATCAAGACATTACATGTGAGAGCGCAAAACAAGAGAAGACAAGCCAGCTAGACAAAGAGAAGCTTCCACAGGTGGTTCGACACATCACTCTTCAATGACCAACCAGTGGAGTAACATTCTTCGCAACGGCTAAGTGAGGTGTAACCAGTCACTTTAAAAGCTTCTTCGTGATTTCTAGTATGAACATAGGATAAAGACAAAACAGTAGTTGCAATCTCACTTGATAACCTAAGTCAACTCAGGACATTGTAGTCCTGTGATCCGTTCCTAGCCGCGGTACTCTCTTGAATCTCACGTTGTCTTAACTACATGAGGCTAGAAATGTTGTGCATCGACCCTTTGGAAGATGATATATCGTAATCATAAAAGATCCACACTTTTATGCATGATTTCCTTTCCTTGGGTTATGTAATGATCATGTTAAATATTTTAAGATGAATTTTCATGCTCATCCTCTGATACTAATCACTCATGTTAAAAAATTGATAGAACACCTAAACCACAAGTTTGTCTTGTGCAATGTGCCCAAGGATAGAGGGGAATAAACAAAACTCTTTGATTCTGTTGGTGTTGTTCGACAACAGAGCGCATTGGCACTTGATCTCTACCTTGTCTTTATGAGCAGGATACACTCTGAGGGAAAAGAGGGCGAAGTTGTCAACTCCTAAAATTCTACAGAGTTGAAGATCTAAAATCTACAAGAACATTGAACACTGATCAAATGATGCCAGCTTCCATAATTACCGACTTCATTCAAACGTAGACGTGACACGAAGAACAAGAGTGACACCATATCAAGGAGCATTAAACAGGAAGGATGATGGAAGAGAGTCGTATCTCCAAAAAGTAGAGGTCATGAAGTCCCCCCAGGACTCTGATCTTTCGACATAGGAGAAAACGATGATGTCCACGTCTAATCCTAGGAAGACCGATTCCCGTCTACGCTACAATGCCAATCATTTACAAGCGGAAATCCTTTCAACATTCCTGGAGAAAAAGCACGATTGCATTGTGCAACTTCATCAGCCACATTCCCAATGAAGCACCTAGAAGAATGAAGTGAAATACGCGCTCTCAAAGCCAAAGAAGACAAAACTATCAGAATAGAGAGGTCAATTATGAGAAGAAGTTGTCGACACTTCCCAGAAAAAGAAAGGAGAGAAAAACCTCAAGACAGGACCCACAGGAGAGTGAAGACTCAGACCAAGGAAAATATGGAAGAAGAAAAGGTCTGCACCTCAGAGGTACAATCAATAAACATCTTTCAACGTTGCATACCTTGGAGGTCTTTAACCAATGGGAAGTCCGGTTCGTCGGACCTAAAAATCCGAACCTTTGCCACAAAAGGTAAAAATCGGTTTAGTTATCCTACATATTTATTTCCTGCATTTTTCTCATATTTAATTCTAGATTCATTGCATCATCATATTTAATTCATAAACATTTAATTCTGCCATTGCAGTAGAAAGGAAAATAAAAATATGCATTTGTTACACGTACATCATAAACCAGAAGCCCCATGTGAATAAGTTTTATGGTGTTTGTGTAAAAACCCACAGAAGGAATGTTCACGTTGGGGGCATAAAAAAATATAATATAAAATAATACTAATAATAAATATGCATAAATCATCCTGTTGCATTTTCTTTGCATCATAAAGAAGAATAAAAAATATGATAAAAAATTGAGAAAGAGATCTTACTGCTGAAATTCTGGACAGCTAAGGCTTGAGTGGCCAACCGCTAATGCTCTTAATCGTTCCACAGTTGTGTGGTATGTTTTTGTTTCACAGGTAGTCTAAAAGGCCGAGAAAGAAAGCTTTGACGAGCAAGTGAATGTTCCATCCACTACTGGAGGCCACTGTTTCAACACCATCAGAACCATCAACAAAGACGCTTCTGTCAGCATGCGACACCCACTTAACAAGACTCGAACGACTACGTCAAACATCGCTTGGGGGAAGGGCACCAACATGGACCAGGTTAAGTATCCTCTATCCTCTTAGTTTTTCATTCTTAAAACAAATTCAAAACACCAAAAATAAAGTGAGCACATGAGGTCACTCTTAAAAATAAAAACACAAAAAATAGTGGCAGAGCCATGAAGGTCCCCTTAAAAAGAAAGAAAGCAAGCAAATATGGGGCAATGAAGGCCTCACATTAATTAAAAAGAGGCACAACAAAAAATAATGGGCAAGTGAAGGGCTCAACACTTATTAATGGAACCAGTTGGGGAGACGCACCCCCGGTTATCTTCGGATCCAGGTATGTCTTATATTTATTCTTAGTTAGTTATAATTAAAGTGTGTTAGTTAATAGCCTATGTTAAGTTTGCTTAATTGTTTTAAGAAGTTAATAAAAAAGGAAGAACTCTTCTCTAATCTTTTGCATGGAAATGATGAATAGTTGCTCTTTCTAATTTCTTTCAAGTACCTAGCCTTCCAAAGCATGAGTTCTCCTAATTAATAAAATGACGCCCTTAAAATTTAAAAATTAATACACTGGATGGCAAATACTTAATCTAAGGTCTAGGTAATTGAGGATATGACATGTGATAGTCTAAGGCTGTGCTATTATCTTGTTCTAAACAACACTAAAGTTCCAGAGATTCCAATGAATAACATGACTAATAATTGCATTGAGTAAATTATCAGCCTTTGTTGACCCTCCTATGAGTTAGGTTATTGAGCCTCACCATTGTGTTCTGAGGATCCACTTACAATTTCATGGCATCTTCCGCAATCATAAATGCCTCTAATATATGTTGCTGCAACCCTCTCAGAAGTTTGTTTGGCAAGCATGTGGCAGTAAAAAAAGAAGTAAAGAGAGAAAAAAAATAGGAGAGAGATACGAGGAAATAAATAAAAAAGGGACAAGGTCTGAAACCTCAAAAAGATAGATCCCGAGGAATTAAAAAGGGCAAGTATCCGGAACCTCGAAAGAAATAAAAAAAAAAATGTCAAAAAAGGGGCAAAGTGCCCGATAGTAGAATTAGCCTAATAGGCCAATGTCCTGATAAACAGAAGAAGTGAATGACATTCAAGAGACGACGCATACACTCCATTTTTCAATACACATGCACTTCTGATTTCAATGGTTGGTTGTCTTCTTTTGGCATCCTTTGTTTAATTTGACAACACATGTATTTAAAGATTTGAAAATTAATTTAAAACTCTGGGGATTAAAGGTGAAGTGAAAGAACTAGCGACATAGTGCTGATTTGATTGTTCAATTCTGGCCTAATTATTAAGATCTAGGTTAAGAGTCTTCTTTCCTCGGGTTGCAAATAAGCAATCCCGAGAGGGGACGTTTGTGCACCAGGGCAAGTACACAAGGGACTTGCTGAAGCGGTTCGACATGGGTGAGGCTAGCCTCTTCCGACGCCCATGTCGCGACGACATTGCCTGGATGGCGACACGGATGGAGAACAGTGGACCAGAAGGAGTACCGAGCATGATTGGATCGCTGCTGCTACCTGACGGCGACACGGCCGGACATTCAGTTCGCCGTGTGCTTGTGCGCGCGCTTTCAGCTTCGCCACGCATTTCTTACCGTCAGGCGGTGAAGCGATATCTCAGGATCCTTCGTTTCACGCCGAGCTCGGGATTTGGTATTCTGCTTCTCCACCCTTCGCTGTGGTTTTCTGATGCTTGATTTTGCTGGTTGTCGCATTGAGCGCAAGTCCACTTCTGGGAATTGCCAAGTTTATTGGATCTCATCTGGTTGGTGTCGTGGTCTTCTCGCAAGCAGTCTAGTGTCGCTCAGTCTACCACGGAGGCTGAATATGTTGCTGCGGCTAGCTGCTGTTCCCAGTTACTCTGGATGATGGCCACTTTGCGTGATTTTGGTTTGAGCTTTACTCGAGTTCCTTTGCTTTGTGACAGCACGAGTGCCATTAGCGTTGCTAAGAACCCTGTGCTTCACTCGAAAACCAAACACATTGATGTGCGCTTTCATTTCTTGCGAGACCACCAGGAGAAGGGTGATATCGACCTTCGCCATGTCGATACTCATCACCAATTGGCTGATATTTTCACCAAGCCTTTAGACGAATCAACCTTTAATAGGTTGAGGGGTGAGCTTGGTGTGTGTTTCCCCTTTTAAATGGGGGAAGCATTTTTGAGATGTACAGACTGACTCTTTTATTGTGAGGCTCTTTTCTTTTGAGTTTCTTGAGTCTCTCCTTTGGTATCTTCTTTCCTTCAGTTTTGTGTCGGGCATACGCATTTACATTCTGAGCTTCATGTCTATATTCACTAGAATGTAATTATGCTCTTGTTAGTATTGCTCCGATACTTATGATGATGCTTGTAGCTGATGCTCTTTCTGATCACTGTTACATGTTATGAGCGAGCTATTTTTTGGAATGGTGAATTATGCCTAATGTATATAAATCTGAAAATGTTCACCATTGAGATATGCAACTAGCATGTGTAGGGTGTGTTGAGTCATTCCTGCTTTTCATATATGCTAGGTTGCTATGTCTCTAGTTCTGAGTCATTCACTTGCTTGGTTGTTCATAACTTGCTTAAAATCTGGACCAAGTATTGTTGAATTGAAAAGATCAAGATGGGATTGCTTGTCAACACCTCATGGTATTGAGACTGTTTCTCATTGCACTTTGAGTTAAACTTGAGCCATGTAGTGTATGACCGAAACCGTTGCTTTAAGCTTCTGATTGCTTCGGCATAGGCTTCGCACGGTTGAAAAGTTAGGCGATGACAAGCTTTCAACCTCTCGCAATCACATGCTAAAAATGAACTTGTGAATTCTTTTTACCGCTGCAACTCCGATATGAATTTGAAATCACAAGTATATGCTTCATTCCTATGCATGATGATTGAACTTTGCTAGGGGTAGTTCACCTTGTATATATGCTTAGCACATGTTTGGATTCCTTCTATACATGTCTAGTGCTATTTTGATGGTGACTATCCTTTTGGCTTAAAACTGCTCACATGCTCATATGCTTCATATTTCGTATAAGTGATCAGTTTGAGCCTTTGCTATTTGAGTGCTTAATTGAGATGTTGGAGCTATACTGATTAGAGCATCTTGCACTCTTTTGACTATATACTTGAAGCTCCTAACTTGCATTTTGACTTCATATGCATTGTGGAAGGAGATCTTGTGTTCAGAGGGAGTTTATGTGAAGAGAGTTGCTTCTCCGATACCTTTTGGCCTTGATAAGTGCATTTTCAACTAGGGGGAGGAAATTTACGCAAATCATATGCCCTGAAATCTTTTGTCCTAGTTGCTTGCATTGTCGAGGGGGCGTTTGCTAGTTGTGTTGAGCCGTTGCCTCTGTCTTGAGGACTAGCAAACGTTCCTAGCTTCTCATGAGCTTTCATAAGCTTTTTCATTTGGCTTTCAATTGGTATCGTCTGGTGTGCTTTCCCATTTGTTTGGGTTGATTTTCAATTGGTTCGGAGTGATTTTCTTGCTAGTTGTGTTGAGCCTCTGTGCCTCTATCTTGAGGGACTAGCATTTTGCTTCTGTTGTCCTCCGATCTTCAATTGCTATCTGCTAGCGGTGTTGAGCCTGTTCTAACTCTTCTTGAGGGCTAGCTTGCTTTGCTTGGTTGCGTCAAGCCGTTGCCCATGTCTTTGGGGACCAAGTTTTTGCTTCATCCACTTGACCTTCTTCGGCTTTTGTTAAAGCTTCTGGGTCATTTGGTTGGGTTTTCTCTTTCCCACTCCTTCCTACCTCCTTCTTCTTATTCATGATTTGTTGTGGAGTTGACAATGCACTCATCAAGGGGGAGATTGCGGATACATGGGTGTATGCCGAGTCTCTGTGTGATGAGTGATTGTCAATGGAGATGATGCGCATGTTCTTTGGCTTGTGTTGTGCAGGTGTCGAGCACGGAGACAGTGATCGATGGCGGGTGAAGGTCAAGTTGCGACGTGCCGTGCCGACGGACCCGGGCGCGATGAAGGATGGGCGTGCCGTGCGGCGGACGTTGCCATGCCGATGTATCGGACGGTGAAGGGCGGACGTGGACTTGGACTGATGGACTGGAGGCCGGAGGATCAGCTGTGGTGGCTGGCAGCCTGCGACAGCGACAGGCGGAGAAGTGCGATCATGTCGGTGGAAGGGGTGCACAGGCGGTGCATCCCCTCTACGACGCCGGTTTGTTGGTAGAGCCCCGGGAAAAACCAACGGTGGACGGTTTTCCAGGTTTGGGCCTCAAAACCTGGGTGCTGGGTTTCCAGGTTTGAGCCACAAAACCTGGGCGCGACGGTTTCCAGGTTGAGCCTCAAAACCTGGGCGTGGGCCGGTTTCCGAGTTTGGGCCTCAAAACTCGGGCGCGGACGGTTTCCGAGTTTGGCCACAAAACTCGGGCTGGAGGCTGGTTTCCCGGTTTGGGCCTCAAAACCGGGGGCTGATGGAAAAGGCTGGTTTCCCCGGTTTGGGCCGCAAAACCGGGGGTGCAGAGTGGTGGCGGCACGTGGCGGCGATCTGAAGGTTGCGTGGAGGCGACGCGGAAAGACCGTGCGGGGCGTGGCCGTCGGATCTACCTACCACCAGCGGGTGGACTAGAATAGCCTTAGGGTTAGGCTGGTCCGCTCTGTAAATTAGAGTAGAGAGGGGTAGAGTAGGAAATAGACTTAGGCTAGGTTAGTATAAGTAGTCTAGGGGAGACACCCTCCTCCCTATCTTAATCTGAGTTAGAGCTTTCATTTCCTAGGGTTTTCCACTCTCCCACACCCCTGCTTTAGCTAGTTGAGATCCGCAGAGAGACTCCACTCTGTGTACTGTTGATTCGAGGAAGTGAGGCCGTATCCTCACCTTGGATCCCATCTCTTGGTGTCAATTCGCGTTTTGATTTCATGTTCATCATGTTCTTCGCGGATTGCTTTGTGCCTTGAGTTTTCCCGTCGCTTGATCTTTGTGCTCGGTTCATCTTTCACGGTTCCGTTTGAACTGAGTTGCTCTAGATCGTGAGGCACTTCTTTCCACCGAAAGAAATCATCTCTAACCTCACGGTCTAGGAGATCGATCAAGTTTTAGTTTCGGGTCTCTTTTTCTTCTTTCCCCCGAATTCCTTCGATTCACCGATTTGGAGTTAGGTTCGAGCCATGATCTCTTAGAGATAGCTCACTAACCTCCTTGTGACTCCTCAGATCGAATCCCAAGCCTAGAGCACTTGATTCGGAGGAGATCGGGTTGAATCGCCGGAGTTTCAGTGCAGTCGCGGGGTGACCGGACGCTCTGTCGGGCTGACCGGACGCACGCTTTCAGAGTCCGGTCGTTGAGCACGGCGCCAAGCTTTTCTGCGTACTGACCGGACGCTCTCGACCGGACGCTCTGTTTGCATTTCGACCGGACGCTACGCTTGCACTGTTCCCGTGTCATTGTCTCATCTGACCGGACGCTCAGTGAACGACCGGACGCTTGAGCTCCGTGCGTCCGGTCGCGAACAGAGAGCTCCCAGAGCTGTTTTCTGACGACCGGACGCGTCCGGTCCCTGCTGACCGGACGCAGGCCAGAGTCCGGTCGCTGCAGTTTCGCGCGTCTTCGTTCGCGGTTCGTTCGTTCTTGATCGGATTTGAGTTCCGTCTTTTGGGTTGGCTTTCTAGGGTTGTCTAGTGTCCCGCTGTGCTTCTAGGAAGCATCCACCCTACATCTAGGGTCGTGGACATTAGCAAGCTCTAGGTTTCGCTTTTGGGGTTGATCTTGGGACAGTGGCATCTAGTTTCCGAAAGGAAATTTTTGAAGCTCCCATTCACCCCCCCTCTGGTCGCTTTCGGGTAGCTTCTCGGTCCTTCAGTTGCTTCTTCTCCCGCCATACTGGTCGAGGTTTGGCTGATGGTGGCGGAGTAGGCATGATTGGCTTCGGGTTCTTCACCTTCTGTGGTTTCCATGTAGGCTCATGGCGGAAATAGCCAATAAACTGGCACTTGATGATCTTTTCCGGAAGCCGAAAGTGGATTCGTCCTCCAAAGACGAAGATCACAGCGTTAGCCGTGTTTAGGAATGGTCGCCCGAGGAGGAGCGGGATGTCGTCATCTTTTCCTGTATCCAAGATGACGAGGTCAACGGGGATGTAGCTATCTTTGAAGCAGATCAAGATGTCTTTAGCTACTCCCTCTGCCTGCATAGCGTGTTGTTGGCCATTTGGAGCGTGATGTTGGTGGTTGTCAACAGACCACCAAGGATCTTCTCATATACCGCCTTGGAGAGGATGTTGACGCTTGTTCCAAGGTCGCAGTATGCATTGTGAAACTGAAGGACCGAATTGGCAACCAGAGGGGGTGTGTGAATGGGAGCCTCAAATTTCTTCTTGAAAAATCGATGGCCCTTGTCCCAGAGAGTCACCCCAAAAGCAAGACAAAGACTTGATAGTGTCCACGACCCTAAATGTAGGGTGGATGTTTCCAAGAAGCACAGCGGGACACTACTAGAGCACAAATGAGGCTCGGAGCGTTTGCAAGACTCCAGCGACCAATCTTGAGAGGAAAACCAAAACCTGTATCAAACAGTGTCCACAAACTGTGAAATTTGAACCACATGTACTAGACACCCTCAGAAAGGTCTCCCAAAAATTGCAGCTCAAAACTCTAATGTCTTAATACCGGACATGTCCGGGTTTCCTACCGGACATGTCTGGTATGCACTGCCCAGACCAGTTTTGGGAGAAAATTCCAAAACCCTATCAAACGGTGTCCAAAAAATATGCAATTTTAACAGGAGCAAGTACACACCAAAGGGAAGATCTCCACAAAATTGCAGCTCAAAATTCCAAGGTCTCATTACCGGACATGTCCGGGTTGCCTACCGGACATGTCCGGGTTGCACGCTGCAGCTTCAGAAAATTCTGATTTCGAAGCCAAAACTCAACCAAATCAACTCCGAAAAATCTGAAATTTTGCAGAGGAGTTCACAAAAAGGTTAGTGAGCTAACTCTAAGAGAGCATGGATCAAACCTAACTATAGATTGGAGAATCGAATAAAACCGAGGAAGAATGACCATGGGAGAAAGAACTCGATCCAAACACGAAAACCGACCGATCTGCTAGCTCGTGAGGTTAGAGATCGTTCGGTGAAAAGAGGCGCCTCACGATCTAGAACAAGTTGGTTCAAGTGGGATCGAAAACCATCTCTCAGAGAGGGAGAACGAGGCAAATCTCTGGGAGGGGAAAAACCGAAACGCGAACAACAAAATGTGAGTTCAATCCAAATTCGAGACTAGCAAGAGGAGTACGAAATCGATCCTTGGATTTCAACTAGAAGATGGATTGTGTAGCACACGATGTCGGGTTACAAGCCACTCCTCGCAACAACAAAGCGCGGATGGTGAAAAGCTCAAGAACAAGAGCCACTCCTCTCTCTCTAACCCTAGCCACTTCTCACACTAGCAAAATGAGAATGACACTCTCCAAGGATAGCTACCCTAGCAGTCCCTTCACATATATATATAGTTGCACGTCCAAAGACAAAAATGCCCTTACATGACGCACTTGACCCAAATACCCCCTAGGGGTAAAACCGTTCAATCCTGGCAGTTTTCATCCGACGGCCGCGCGCCTTCTCATCCTTCGCTTTGCCTCGACGCAAGCTCCAGGATGCCGCCACGTGCCATCATGTTGACCGCCGCGCCTCCTCACCGATAGCTTCGCCGCAACGCAAGCCTCTCGGTGCCGCCACGCGTCGACCGTTCCGCATAGGAACCTCTGCCCGGTTTTGAGGCCTCAACCGGTAAACCCACCAGCCCAGGTTTTGAGGCCCAAACCTGCAAACCATCCACCCCGAGTTTTGAGGCCCAAACTCGGAAACCGACCACCCCTAGTTTTGAGGCCCAAACTTGGAAACTGTCGATGGTAGCTTTCTGAGGCTCAACTACCGAACCCGCACCTTAGACGGGATGTGGTTCTCACACCCCGACCACCGGCACCGATGCCGATGCATGTCCAGCCTCCACGCCGGGCACAACGCCTTCGCCTTCCTTCTTGACTCGGCCGACGACACTTGCGCCGCACGCAAACCCGTGTCCAACCTCCCGCCAAGTGTCACGACGCCATCGTCTTCCTCCCGACTTGGCCGATGCATCGCACATCCCCATGTGCTCCTGTTCGCCGATGCCACGTGCCAGCTACCACAGCTGGTCCTCTGGTCTCCCGGTCCGTCGGTCCAAGCCTCACGTCCGCCCTTCACCGCTCTGGGTCCATCGGCATGGCACGTCCACCGCATGGCACGCCCATCCTTCACCGCTCCCGGTCCGTCGGCACACGTCACATCTCTACTTGACCTTCACCTCGCCATCGACGACTGTCTCCGAGATCCACACCTACACATCTACACAGCCAAGAGACACATGTTGCACACGCACACCAACACATGAAACACCACAACTCAATGCCACCGGTTAATCATAAACATTAAGCGCATAGCAAGATATGGACTCAACCAGGAAAAGCCTCAAACCTTCGTCATAAATGTCAATCATTCATCATATATGTTCTCAATCTCCCCCTTGATGAATGCATTGACTAACAATAAAACCAAAAAGGAAGGATTTGAAGACAAGCCTCATTCAAGTGCCCAAAATCCAAGCAAAAGCAAACACAAGACCACTTGATATGAGGAAGGATCATGAAAACTCCAAATAAAAGCTCTTGGTCCTAAAAGAAACAGAAAAAAGCGGGAAAAGCCTCCACATAACCGAAGAGTCAAGAGAATGCAAGAGCTTCATGAAATCCGAAAAGGCACTCAAAAACCATTCTCAAATAAATTGTCAAACAATCATCACCAAAGAAACCAAGGTTCTTATCTACTTGAAAGGTTCTTATCCACTTGGGTTTCAAAATTTCTCCCCCTTGATGATTGAATTGATAAAAACTAGGCACATGAGATGGTTTGAGATACCAAAACTGAAAACTTGGTCCCCAAAGACATGGGCAATGGCTCAACACAACCAAGCAAAGGATCAGAGCAACAACTCTACAAAGAGCAAAACTCGATCACATAGAGCGAAAGACTTGGTTCCTAAAGACATGGGCAATGGCTCAACACAACCAAGTCAAAAACAAGCTAGTCCTCAAGAAGAGGCAGAAAGGGCTCAACACCACTAGCTGAAAGCTCGATACCAACTGAAAAGCACATAAATATGCAAAAACTGCTAGTCCCTCAAGATAGAGGCACAAAGGCTCAACACAACTAGCAGAAAGCTCCATACCAATCACAAAATCAGAATTGCGACAACAGCTAGTCCCTCAAGATAGAGGCACAGAGGCTCGACACAACTAGCTAAAAGCTCCATACCAATTGGAACACAAACACTTGGAGCACGTGGAGAAGCAGCAAGGCAAAAGCGACTCCCCCTGAAAACAAGCCTATACACAAAGACTATGTGTCAAAGCTCATGACACCAATTGCACTCCATACCACCTGAACGGAACACTTGCTACCAATGGAGGTACAAAAAGGATGCCAATTAAAAGACCATAACAGAGCTAAACTCCCCCTAGCTCAAAGCTCTCCCCAAAGTGCACCACTCTCCCATTTGTGCCAACACACAAACTCCCCCTCGCAAACAACTTCTCCCCCTTGACAAAAGGGAACATGATGAGGGGTTTTGACATTTCTCCACAAAGATGACACAAACATAAATCAAGTCATCAACAGAATGCACATGGGGGTAGTGAAAAGCATTGAAAGTGACCACGAAGTGTATCGGAGCTGGGAGTGTGTACACTAAGCTAAAAATGCATGATATGCATAATGCAATAGCTTCAATTGTATATCAATTAGAATGAAAAGATGCTCAAAAGGGTGCTGCCCTGAAATTTTAACAACCAATACAAATGCTAGCAAAGGCTCAAACTGATCAAATGAAAACGGAATATGAACAATTGAGCATATGAGCAGTTTTAAGCCATTTGAAAAGGAGTTCACCACTAAAATAGCACTTAGCATGGATAGACAAGAAATCAACCAAGTGCTAACTCAAGTATAAAAGGTGAACTACCCCTAGCAAAGTTCAATCATCATGCCATAGAATGAAGCATAAACTTGTGTTATTTTTTCAAATTTTATCGGAGACTACAACGGTATTAACACAAGTTCATATTAAAGCATGTGATTGCGAGAGGTTGAAAGCATGATCATTGCCTAACTTTTCAACTGGGCTAAGCCTATGCAAGAAAAGCAATCGGAAGCTTAAAGCACCGGTTTCGGTCTTACACTACACGGCTCAAGTTTAACTCAATTGTGCAATGAGAAACAGTCTCGATACCGTGAGGTGTTGACACATGCAATCCCATCTCAATCTTTTCATTTCACTTAGACTTGGATCAAATTTTAAGCACAAGGTAAGTATGAACAATCCAAGCAAGTGAATGACTCAGTGTAAGAGACATAGCAACCTAGCATACAAAAGATAGCTCAAGTGATCTCAACACATCTTACCCATGCTAGTTGCCACTCTCAATGGTGAACAAATTCAAGGTTTCATAGTTGATTAATCAAGTTCACCATTTGCAAAAATAGCTTAGCTCATAAGATGTATCAAGTGATCAAAAAGAGCCTAAGCTACAAGCATCATCATGAATAACAGGGCATACCAAAAAGAGCATAATCTCATTCTCATTACTATATACATGAAGCTCTAAAATGCACTAAATACATGATGAAAGCATGCAAAAGCTAGTCGATTAGAATCAGAACATAAACTAGCCCAAAAAGAAGACCCAAAACAAAAGGGGTATCAGAGAAGTCAAACTAAGATACAACAAGCAAAATGCTTCCCCAACTAAAAGGGAAACACACACCAAGCTAACCTCTCAACCTAGCACAAGTTGAGAGATCCAAAAGCTTGATGAAAAAGCAACGAGATGCGACACCAACACATTCGGTCTTAGTGGAAAACCGGGCTACTCTAGACTTGCTTGCGGGAGAACAAAGACATAGGAGAAGAGCCAAGAAATGCTGAAGCTGACGGTCAGCAAAATCCACATCGGAAGAATCACAAAGCGAAGGGGTCGAAGAAGAGGAGTACCAAAACCCGGACTCAGGAATGTATCAGAGGTACCTCATGATGCGCTTGACCACCTGCTTGTGTGCTGCCCGAAGGGACGCCTAAATCTGGTCTACGGGCTCTCAGTCCTTGTCTGCGTCTGTTGACGCTGGTTATCTATCAAAATTAAAGGATAAATAAATATGAAAAGGACAAGAATTTGATCACCAACAAAGGTTTAGGGTTTCAACTGACAATATTCCACGAGTTTTGGTGAGTTATGATTCTGCAGGGACTAAACCAGGAAATCAGCACCGATAGCTTCCCATAGAAGGAAACCGTCGGGAGATAACGCAACTGCCACGTCGGGATACTTCTAGAAGACTCCAGAGAACACATAGAGACACCACGAGAAAGGGCACCGCGGTCCACCTCCAGGTGGGACCGACCGGTCCCCTGGACACACCGGTCGATCCCCCTTGGGCCCGCTGGTCTCCGTCTTCTGCAAGCTTCCTCCACCGACCTCTAGGATGCATCTTAGCCGTACCTTAAGTCAGTTTGATCCAACGGCTGCGGTTGATCCCTCAGGGCTATATAAGCAGCCCTAGACCCCCCTCTCCAGGCATCTCCATCTTCATTATTCATCTCCACATCAGAAACTAGGGTTTCAATTAGAAGTAGAGGTCCCTCTAGATGAATCTCTTCTAGTTCATCTAGAATTAGATCTAGTTCATCTAGTTGTAATCAAGAGCCATCTATCAAGTAGAAGACTACATACCCCTCTAGTAGGATTAGAACCTAGTCTTATATTAGAACTAGAAGAGAGAGAGAGGAAGAGATCAAGAAGGAGCTCTGGCCTGTCGGATCCACTTCTTCATCTTGTACCTGCGGATTCAAGTTCATCTTCAACTTGCTTCAGCGATTGTTTCGGTAATCAACGTCTATATTTAAGTTTGAGCTATTGTTCTTATTATTCTTAAGGTTTGTGACTCTCTTTTGAGTACTTTAATTCTAGTCATTCTAGAGTTAGAGTTGTTGGATAGTATAAGCGTGGTGCTTAGACTTGATAGCTCATAAATGCCTCCTATAACGCCGGTAGTAGTGGTTGTTCACAAGGGTGACTCTTATAGCCTTGTTGATTCTTCTATAGTCCACTTACCCGTGTGTAGGCTCGGTAGGATTATACATTTGCATAAAAGACACATACTCTGTTTGTGACCTTTTATAGCAACTTCCCCACTAAGAATAATATAAACATATCACTCTTAAATTGGAATTAGACAACCTTAGTGATCCCCTCTATGCTTCTAGATTCTCCGTCCTTGTTAGCTACTCAGGGGTTAGACTTGAGACTTAACGCTATCCGTTTCTTTGGGCTCGATAATAAAACTGGGTTACTCCGGTGAAGTGCTACATCGATAGATCTTATCTGTGCGCTTGCGGATAAAGTAGAGTGTGCGTTAATTTATACCAACAAGCATTTCTGGCGCCGTTGCCGGGGAACGGTAGATCATCTTAAGTCTTAGTCTAACCTTGTAATCATACTTTTATCTTTTCCTTTTTGTCCCAGTCTTTTCATTATTTTTGTTTTCATTCTTATGAATGTTGTTCCACTCTTATCTATCACTACCCCATGAGCAAGCTATAACCAGTAGAATCTTTACACCCCATCATAACACCTGGTTAAGAGCTATGCCTACCTTTCTGCTGCACTGTCCTTGTAATGAGCATAGAAATATAATTATGAAAATATTCCTTCGGGTATTTTGTCACTAACCTTTCTAGGTCTGGAGCAGAAAAGAACGAAGGAACAACAAACACAAGGTATGTCCAACCAATCATCATGCAATATTGAATTACATTCATCCAATCTTGATTTGTGCAAAATCCAAGCTTGGGGAATAGACTTTCTAAGAACATCTCTTGCCATGTTGCTATGTTGGTTGTCCCTACCCTTAAGATATGCTCATCATGCTCTTTCATCTGAGTAAATCTCTATAATGCCTTCATGTTACCTTTATTTGCTATAGTATATGTTTAGGTTTGAAGTACATTCATACATCTCTTAAATGAAGCATGGTGCCTAGTTTAGGAGTGGGTGATCTTGCTTTCAAAGGCCTTTTAATTTAAGCATGCTTAGGTTAGAATGCCCTCTTAAATCAAATTAGATGTGGTGTCTAGGTTGGTTTCTGAGCCGACAGTATGCTATAGTGGATGTTGGATATTTTGTTGGACTAACCCCTGCAGGAAAACTTTCAATATCAATTTGGGAAAGTCCGGAGATGAACTCACACTGGAGATGAAGAGACACATGAACTTCAACGACTCTTGCACAATGAAGACTCAGCTCATTCATCATGGATGAAAGAACTGTGAGTATCAAAGTTTATTTTGTTTTGTCTTCTACTGCAAGTTATATTTTGCCTTGAATCATGTTAAAGTGCAGCCAACACATGAAATACTAGTCTATGCTAAAGTAATCCTAAAAAAACATCTTTCTATTAGCATAGATGCAAAATACATAAGTTGTGGATAATAACCCATGCTTCAAATTCTTGCAATCCTTCGGGTATATGTCTACTAACATTACGCAGGAGAGAGATTTTGTTCATCCATGGTTTGGTCTGAACATTGAAGATCCAAAACTCAAACCATAGACACACAAACCTACTCTCAGATCACAAATGGTGCTAGCCTAGCTTTGAGTCTTGCTTGGGCGCTGATTACAAACAGGATGCAACTTACCGCATATGAGACAACCTATGCCTGCAACCATCATTGCCCAAGACACAAGACAAGAAGTGGGAAGTTATCCTCTTTTCTAATCAAGAGCTAGCTTAGGAGATAAGATGGTACCACTACAACAATAGCAAGATCTACAAGTCAAACACATGAACATGCTGTTGGGAGTCCATCTACATCACAAGCTAGCCTGGGAGAGACAATTCCGTTGTCTAGATGTGTTTGACAATCAAAGGGAGGAAGGAGAAACCAGCTTCAAGACATATTGATCTCATACCTATCACTTTGATCAGTACAAACCACTAGATGTTGTCCCAGTCGAGAAGAAGAATATGATCCACCACTCATTCTTGGATGATTGTTCTTAAACACCATCAATGTTATCATCTTTATTGGACCTGGAGAAGTCAACTTTTGGACCTTTCGCTACACCTTCAACATCTACACCACTTATGAGCAGCCAAAGAGAACCAAGAGAAGACGTCGAAGGGAGAACCAACTGCCAAGAATTGAGGAGGGCATCATGAAGGATGAAGCCACTGCACCACATGAGTTAGAAGATGGAGAGATAATACCTAAGCCAGTAAATCAAGAAGAACAGCCGATAAGATCTCCATCATCTAGACACTGTTGAGAGGACAAGTCTCAGTTGTGACATTACAAGACAAAAGACTCTCATGGAGGCACTCGAGTAGCAGCTCTAAATTCAAGTCTCTTGCCAACCCAATGATTAAAGGAAAACAAGAAAGGTTGACAAGAGAAGAATACGGAACTGTCCCTACATCTGCGGATACATGGGTGTATGTCGAGTCTCTGAGTGATGAGTGATTGTCAACTGGGATAATGCGCATGTTCTTTGGCTTGTGTTGTGCAGGTGTCGAGCACGGATACAGTGATCAGAGGAAAGGTGAAGGTCAAGTAGAGACGTGTCGTGCCGATGGACCGAGAGTGGCGAAGGGCAGACGTGAGGCTTGGACTGAGGGACCGGTGGCCCGAGGATCAGCTGTGGTGGCTGACAGCCTAGGACAGCGACGAACAAAGACTTGCGGTCATGTGTTGCCTAAGTCGTGGATTTGGGGACACGTGTCGGTGGACGGGGTGCACGAGCGGTGCATCCCCTCTACAGTTTCGGTTTGGTGGTAGAGCCAGAGAAAAACCATCGGGTGGACGGTTTCTAGGTTTGGGCCTCAAAACCTGGGCGCGGATGGTTTCCGAGTTTGGCCACAAAACTCGGGCTGAGGACGGTTTCCAGGTTTGGGCCTCAAAACCTGGGTGTTGCGGGTTTGCTGAGTTTGGGCCACAAAACTCATACGCTGGTAGGCTGGTTTCCCGGTTTGGGCCTCAAAACCGCGGGTTGGACATGAAGGCCTGGTTTCCCGGTTTCGGCCACAAAACCGGGGGCGGAGTCCATGAAAAGGACGCAGAGCGGTGGCGGCACCTGGCGGCAATCGGGAGGTTGGGTTGAGGCAACGCTACGAGTTGTGCGGGCGTAGCTGTCGGATCCACCTACCACCGAGTTGGTCGAGTTTGGGCCACAAAACTCATACGCTGGTAGGCTGGTTTCCCGGTTTGGGCCTCAAAACCGCGGGTTGGACATGAAGGCCTGGTTTCCCGGTTTCGGCCACAAAACCGGGGGCGGAGTCCATGAAAAGGACGCAGAGCGGTGGCGGCACCTGGCGGCAATCGGGAGGTTGGGTTGAGGCAACGCTACGAGTTGTGCGGGCGTAGCTGTCGGATCCACCTACCACCGAGTTGGTCCAGAATAACCTTAGGGTTTCGCTGGTTCGCTCTGTAAGTAGTTAGGGGTAGAGTGGGAATTAGGAATAGTTAGAATTAGGATAAGTAGGGGGAGACACCCACCTCCCCAGGTATCTCAGTCATTTGCTCTTTGCTTCTAGGGTTTCCTGCTCTCCCAATCCCCTGCTGTAGCTAGCTGAGATCCGCAGAGAACCATATCTCTGTGTACTGGAGATTTTGAGGAAGTGAGGCCGTAACCTCACTGTTGTCTGATTTGCTTTCCGTCTTTTGCGTTGGCTTTCTAGAGTTGTGTTGTGTCCCGCTGTGCTTCTAGGAAGCATCCACCCTACATCTAGGGTCGTGGACATTAGCAAGCTCTATGGTTTGTCTTTTGAGGTGATTCTCGGGACAGTGGCTACTAGTTTCTGAAAGGAAAGTTTGAAGCTCCCATTCACCCCCCCTCTGGTTGCTTCTAGGTCCTTCAATTGGTATCGGAGCGGGTTAAGGATCTTCCACCTTAGCCGATTCCAGATCCACAGAAGGCGACATGGATCGCGGCGTGGGCAAACCGCCGTTCTTTGATGGGACGAACTATGCGTATTGGAAGATACGCATGTCGGCCTATCTCCAGAGCATGGGCTCTTCTTTTTGGGAGATTTGCAACAGGGACGATTACGTTGTCTTGGCTGCTCATGTTACTCAGCTTCAGATGGATGAGCACGATGCCAATAGCCCGAGCGCGTAATGCTCTTTTCTCCTATTTGAGCATGTCCGAGTTTGATCGCGTTTCTCACCTCCCCACGGCTCGAGAGATTTGGGTGACCCTCATGCGCTTCCATGAGGGAACCTCTCAAGTCAAATCTCATCTCTACGAGTCGCACAAGCGGGAGTACGAGAACTTTCGACACATGCCTGGCGAGAGCATAGAAAGTTTATTCGCTCGCTTTCAGATCATTGTCAACAAGATGAGAGCGAACAAGGAGCTGTTGCCCTTTGACGATCATGAGAGGGCTTTGAAGCTTTTGCACACTCTTGATCATTCCGTGTGGGACTCAAAGGTCCAGGCGATCATCGAATCGTCTAACTATGAGACCCTCACTTGCGATGAGCTCTTTAGCAAGCTCAAGTCTAGTGAGATTGACGCCATGTCGAGGGCTTCTTATGAAAATCCTTCCGGCCCGACTATGGCTTTGGTTTCTGGCTGTTCTGCTAACCCCTCTGGAGGATTTGCACTCTCTTCACTCTTTTCTGTCACAGAGGACTAGCTGGAGTCTTTGGGGGATGACGAGTTGGCGATGCTCGCCAACCGGTTCTCGCGGTTCCACAACAACCGCATGAACCGTCGCCGCGGAGGAGGACGCTCAGGATGCTTTGAGTGCGGCGACCCCGACCACTTCATCGCCAACTGTCCCAAGAAGAAGAACACATCTGGGAAGGGCGATCACGGGCACAAGTACGACTCCGGCAAGCGCAAGGAGAAGTACGTCCCCGCAAGGCACAAGCGGAGGGGCGGCTTCGACAAGGAGTACATCAAGAAGAAGTACTTGGAGAAGGCCCAGGCTGAGCAGCGTGCGTTCTTCGCCACGCTCAGTGACGTCGACGGCTCGGATGACGACTCCACTTGCTCAAGCGATGACGAGTCCGAGAAGAAGAAGAGGATCGAGGACAAGCTGAACGGACTCTGCTTCTTCGCCGACGACGACGGCTTCTGCACCACGGCCCTTGGTGATGAGGTCGACGGCAAGCTGGAGGACTCCCCTCGGAACAACGACGACGACGACACCTCCCAGGTATCCCTCACCCACGACGAGCTTTCTGCTGAGGTCGAGAAGCTTACTGCAGCCTTGCTTAGTCAAGATTATTTGCTTAGGCGTGCTGCTAGAGAGCGCAAGGAGTTTAGGCGTGCTGCTAGAGAGCGCAAGGAGCTTGAGTTTGCCAAGTCCACCGTGGTCGTTTCTGAGGAGGTGGAGTGTGAGATGTGCACCACGCACATGACTGACCTTCTCACCTTGAGAGGTAAGTATGCTGCATTGGTAGGATAGGTGGATGAGCTGAAGGCTAGACCCTCGCTGTTGGGTGCGTGCAAGACTTGTCCTGTCTTGCAATCTGAGTTGGCAGAGAAGAATGCCAAGATTGTGTCTCTTGAAGAGGCCAACTCAGGTAGCACAAGTGTGGCTAGGTGTGCTCTTTGTGAGGGTTTGGAGATGGAGATCGCTAATGTGAAGCATGACAAGATGCAAACCGAGGAGGAAAACACATACCTTCGGACCATCTTGTCATGGGTGTCTAGCGGTGAGCCACAGCTCGAGATGATGATCTCCCAATTCAAGCGAGCTGCTGGAGGTCCTGGTGTAGGTTTTGCTCCGGGTGTTGATGTTTCTGCTTTTGGGAAGATTGGAGAGTCGAGTGGTTTGAACCCGAGTGAGAAGCCCAACTCCACCACTACTCCCAAACTTACCAAGCTTCCACCCAAAGAGCCTCTCAAGCCTAACACCAAGGATGGAGTGTTTGAGGAACCTCCGAGAGCTCCACCCAAGAACCAAGTGTGGCACCCCAAACCCAACCACCTAAAGAACAAGCTGGACACCATGCCACCCATCCAGGAGGAGCTTATGCCACAGAAGGGCAAAGTGATCCACACCCACAACCATGTGTACCAACAACCCCCTTTGAGAGCGGTGAGGTACCATTGTGAGCACTGTGGGCGAGATGGACACTTGAGTGAGTTCTGCTTTCGACGCAAGAGAGAGGCGCGTCGTGCTAGGGAGATGAACAACCCGGACATGAACCATCCTTTCCATGATGTACATGTGCCGAATGTTCAGAGGAGAGCTCCGAGGAGAGCTGCTAGGCCCAGAGGTCCAGAACCTCAAGTTCCTAGGCCCAGGCAGCAGAGGAGAGGACGTGCCCGGCGGGAGTCTGCAGTTGTAGGTTATGGACCCCGTGGCGGTGGCTTTGTAGTTGAGCGCTTTCCCCCACCGCGTTTTGAGTATCGCGGTGAGCGCTCCTTCCCCAGCGGACCACGTTTTCCTCAGCGTGGTGATCGCTTTCCTCGTAGGCGTGCTAGGAATGGTTTTTCTGCTAACCGTTCTTTTGAGCAGCCGGCCCAACACTGGTATTCTTCCTACTTCACTAACCTCAATGTTGGACCGTATGCTCACCCTATGTCTTTTTATTGATGTAGGTTAAACGATTGGAGAATGTTTGGGTGGTGGATTCCGGTTGTTTGAGGCACATGACCGGAAACGCCAAGTGGTTCTCCAGTCTTAGTCCGGTCGTCGGAAAGGAATTTATCACCTTCGGCGACAATAGCAAAGGTAAGGTTTTGTCTCGTGGATCGGTGCGAGTTAATGAGCACTTTGTGTTGCGCGATGTTGCTCTTGTTTCTAACTTGCATTTTAACCTTCTTTCCGTTTCGCAACTTTTTGATGATGACTATGAGATTCGTTTTAAACCGAATCTCAGTCGTATTTTGGATCCTCAGGGAAATCTTGTGTGTTTGATTTCGCCCTTTGGAAAAGTCTTTCGTGCGAATTTCTTGGAGTCTTTTGGCACTTCTTGTTGTCTTGTGGCTGGACCTTCCTCCTCTGACCTTTGGAAGTGGCATAGGAGACTAGGACATTTGAGCTTCGACTTGCTTGCAAGACTTAGTTCACTTGGCCTAATCTGAGGATTGCCCAAGTTATCCATGGAGAAGGATCTTGTTTGCCACTCTTGTAGACATGGGAAGATGGTTGCCGCTCCCCACCATCCAGTGACTCAGGTCATGACCAAGCGCCCTGGAGAGCTTTTGCACATGGACCTTATTGGTCCGGCTCGGGTGAGCTCGGTTGGGGGGAAGTGGTATGTGCTTGTTGTTGTTGATGACTTTTCGAGATATTCGTGGGTCTTCTTTTTAGCTGAGAAGACCGAGACTTTCTCCTTCGCTCGCAATCTGATTTTGCGTCTTCAGAACGAGTTCTCTTTGAACTCGATGCAAGCTATTAGGAGTGATAATGGTTCCGAATTCAAGAATTCGGATTTTGAGAAGTTTTGTAACTCTTTGGGTTTGGAGCATCAGTTTTCTTCCCCCTACACACCGCCCCAAAATGGTGTTGTAGAGAGGAAGAATCAGACCCTTGTAGAGATGGCCAGGACGATGCTCGATGAGCATAGGACTCCTAGGCGATATTGGGCCGAAGCTATGAACACTGCATGCTATATTTCCAATCGCATTTTTCTCCGAGCTTTCTTGAAAAAGACTTCTTATGAGTTGCATTTTGGAAAACTACCCAAGGTGAGTTATTTTCGAGTTTTTGGTTGCCTTTTTTTTATACTCAAAAAAGGCAACTTGGACAAGTTTGAGTCTCGTTCTTCTGACGGTGTGTTTTTAGGTTATGGCACTCACACTCGAGCTTATCGTGTACTTAACCTTGACACTAACCGAGTCATGGAGACATCCGATGTCACCTTCGACGAGACCATGGTTTGTCCTTCTTCTCGTTTTGAGCGTGCAGGTGATCATGAGGTTGGTGAGCCTCTTTTTGATGACGAGGACGAGGGTGCTGAAGGTATGGATAATCCAGCACCCCCTCCACCTGCTATGCCGCAAGGAGCGGCCTCTACGATGACTCACGGCCCCGACACGTCTTCTTCCTGGGGGCCGTGGGATCTGCCACCCCGAGCGGTACCATTTGTACCCGGGGAGGCACCAGCTGCTGTTGAGGGGGAGATCACGTCTGCACGGGAGGTGCCACGACACATCCAGCGCCAACACCCCCCTCAGCAGATGATTGGCAACATTGACGAACGGGTCACTCGGTCCAGGTCTCAAATCTCTCACTTTGCTCATTCTGCTTTTGTTGCTGATTTTGAGCCCCGAGATGTTGGACACGCTTTGACGGATCCGGATTGGGTAAATGCCATGCATGAGGAGCTAGAGAATTTTGAGCGAAATCGGGTTTGGGTATTAGTTCCACCTCCTCCAGACTGTAAGCCTATTGGGACAAAATGGGTTTTCAAAAACAAACAGGGAGAAGATGGCCATGTTGTGAGAAACAAGGCCAGACTCGTAGCCCAGGGATATAGTCAGAAAGAGGGGATAGACTATGAGGAGACTTTTGCTCCTGTAGCACGTTTGGAGGCTATTAGGATACTCTTGGCTTTTGCTGCATCCAAAGGTTTTAAACTTTTTCAAATGGATGTCAAGAGTGTCTTCTTAAACGGCTACATAGAAGAGGAGGTGTATGTTAGACAACCCCCCGGTTTCAAAAATCCCAAGTTTCCAAACCATGTCTTTAAACTCCACAAAGCTTTATATGGTTTGAAACAATCCCCTAGAGCTTGGTATGATAGGTTAAAAACCTTTTTGCTTGCTAAGGGTTTTAAAATGGGATGTGTGGATAAAACGCTCTTTCTCCTCAAGCAAGGCAAAGACACTCTCTTGGTCCAGATTTACGTGGATGATATCATTTTTGGTGGTTCTTCTCACGCTTTGGTTGCCAAGTTTGCAGATACCACGAGCAGGGAGTTCGAGATGAGCATGATGGGCGAGCTGACTTTCTTTCTCAGATTGCAAATTAAGCAATCCCGAGAAGGGACGTTTGTGCACCAGGGCAAGTATACCAAGGACTTGCTGAAGCGGTTCGATATGGGTGAGGCCAAGCCTCTTCCAACACCCATGTCAACCACGACGGCCCTGGATGCGAACAAGGATGGAGAAGCTGTGGACCAGAAGGAGTACCGAAGCATGATCGGGTCGCTGCTCTACCTGACGGCGACACGCCCGGACATCTAGTTCGCGGTGTGTCTATGCGCGCGCTTTCAGGCGTCGCCGTGTACCTCTCACCGGCAGGCGGTCAAGCGTATTTTCAGGTACCTTCGTTTCACACCTGAGTTCAAGATTTGGTATTCAGCTTCCTCCACCCTTTCCCTTTGCGGTTATTCCGATGCCGATTTTGCTGGTTGTCGCATTGAGCGCAAGTCCACTTCTGGGACTTACCAATTTATTGGTTCTTCTCTTGTATCGTGGTCTTCTCGCAAGCAGTCTAGTGTCGCCCAGTCTACTACAGAGGCTGAGTATGTTGCTGCGGCTAGCTGCTGTTCCCAGTTGCTTTGGATGATGACCACTTTGCGTGATTTTGGTCTAAGCTTTTCTCATGTTCCTTTGCTTTGTGACAACACGAGTGCGATTAGCGTTGCTAAGAACCCCGTGCTTCACTCAAAGACCAAACACATTGATGTGCTCTTTCACTTTTTGCGAGACCACCAGGAGAAGGGTGATATCGACCTTCGCCATGTCGATACTCATCATCAACTGGCTGATATTTTCACCAAGCTTTTGGACGAGTCAACCTTTAATCGGTTGAGGGGTGAGCTTGGTGTGTGTTTCCCCTTTTAGATGGGGGAAACATTTTGGTTCTTGTATCATAGACTGACAGTTTTTCGTTTGTCTTGTTTTCTTTTGCATTTCAGCATACGCTTTTACATTCTGAGCTTCATGGATATAATCATTAGAATGTAATTATGCTCTGTGTAGTATATGCTCTGATGCTTTCTGTTGATGCCTGTAGCTTATGCTCCTTCTGATCACTAATCCATACTATGAGCTGAGCTATTTTTAAATGGTGAACTTGCTAAATGAACTTAAAACCTGAAAATGTTCACCATCGAGATGTGCAACTAGCCTGTGTAGAATATGTTGAAATCACACTTATGCTTTTCATATATGCTAGGTTGCTATGTCTCTAGCTCTGAGTTGATCACTTGCTTGGTCTATTCATATACTGTCATTAATTTGAACCAAGTTAAGTGAATCAGAAAGATCGAGATGGGATTGTTTGTCAACACATCACAGTTTCGAGACTGTTTCTCATTGCACTTTGAGTTGAACTTGAGCTGTGTAGTGTATGACCGAAACTGTTGCTTTAAGCTTCTGATTGCTTCTGCATAGGCTTCACACAGTTGAAAAGTTAGGCAAGACGAGCTTTTAACCTCTCGCAAACACATGCTAAAATTTGAACTTGTGTAATTCAAACTGCTGCAAGTCCGATAAAATTTGGATACACAAGTCTATGTTTCATTCTATAGCATGATGGTTGAACTTTGCTAGGGGTAGTTCACCTTGTATACATGTTTAGCACTTGTTTGACTTCCTATCTATACATGTGTAGTGCTATTTTGATGGTGAATACCTTTTTGGCTAAAAACTGCTCACTTTGCTCACATGTTCATAGTTCATATTTGGTGATCAGTTTGAGCCTTTGCCAGCTTTTATGCTTTCCAGTGAGTCGTTGGAGCTATACTGTTTAGAGCATCTTTGCATTCTCTTGACTATATTTCTGAAGCTGCTAACTTGCATTATGACTCATATGCATTTTGAAAGGGGGAGTCCCTCTTTTGTTGGCACTTTAGTTGGTGCACTTTCTGAGGGGGAGAACATTGTTTTCGGTTCCTTTTACTTGATGGTGCATTCTCAACAAAGGGGGAGAATTTGGACAAATCATGCCTCCCATGTTTAGCTAAGGGGGAGAAGAATTCGTTGTGTGCACCATGCAAGGGGGAGTTTGGGAGCTTGCGTTGCTTCTTGTTTGCCGAAAGGTTTTGGTATCGAGCTTTCTTTGCTAGTTGTGTTGAGCCTCTGTGCCTCTGTCTTGAGGGACTAGCATTTGCCTTGATTTTGCCTCGACTTCTCAACTGGTATCTGCTGATTTTTCAATTGGTTTTGCTAGCGGTGTTGAGCCTGTTCTACCTCTTCTTGAGGGCTAGCTTTGCTTTGCTTGGTTGCGTCGAGCCGTTGCCCATGTCTTTGGGAACCAAGTTGTTTTGCTTCCTCCACTTGATCTTCTTCGGCTTTGCTATGCTTTTGGGTCATTTGGTCGAGTTTTACTCCTCTTCCTCCTTCCTTCCTTCTTCCTTCTATTTTGATTTGTCTTGGTAGTTGACAATGCACTCATCAAAGGGGAGATTGCGGATACATGGGTGTATGCCGAGTCTCTGAGTGATGAGTGATTGTCAACTGGGATAATGCGCATGTTCTTTGGCTTGTGTTGTGCAGGTGTCGAGCACGGATACAGTGATCAGAGGCAAGGTGAAGGTCAAGTAGAGACATGCCGTGCCAATGGACCGAGAGTGGCGAAGGGCGGACGTGAGGCTTGGACTGAGGGACCGGTGGCCCGAGGATCAGCTGTGGTGGCTGACAGCCTGGGACAGCGACGAGCGAAGACTTGCGGTCATGTGTTGCCTAAGTCATGGACTTGGGGACACGTGTCGGTGGACGGGGTGCACGGGCGGTGCATCCCCTCTACAGTTTCGGTTTGGTGGTAGAGCTAGAGAAAAACCATCGGGTGGACGGTTTCCAGGTTTGGGCCTCAAAACCTGGGCGCGGATGGTTTCCGAGTTTGGCCACAAAACTCGGGGCTGAGGACGGTTTCCAGGTTTGGGCCTCAAAACTTGGGTGCTGCGGGTTTGCTGAGTTTGGGCCACAAAACTCAGACGTTGGTAGGCTGGTTTCCCGGTTCGGGCCTCAAAACTGGGGGTTGGACGTGAAGGCCTGGTTTCCCGGTTTCGGCCACAAAACCGGGGGCAAAGTCCGTGAAATGGACGCAGAGCGGTGGCGGCACGTGGCGGCAATCGGGAGGTTGCGTTGAGGCAACGCTATAAGTTGTGCGGGCGTGGCCGTCGGATCCACCTACCACCGAGTTGGTTCAGAATAACCTTAGGGTTTAGCTGGTTCGCTCTGTAAGTAGTTAGGGGTAGAGTGGGAATTAGGAATAGTTAGAATTAGGATAAGTAGGGGGAGACACCCACCTCCCCAGGTATCTCAGTCATTTGCTCTTTGCTTCTAGGGTTTCCTGCTCTCCCAATCCCCTGCTGTAGCTAGCTGAGATCCGCAGAGAACCATACCTCTGTGTACTGGAGATTTTGAGGAAGTGAGGCCGTAACCTCACTGTTGTAGCGTGTGGTAGCCACACGGTTGCAATTTCGTGGTTGTGTTTCGCGTTTCGTTCGTGTTCTTCGCGGAATTCTTTTCTCCACGTTTTTCCCGTCGCTTGATCTCTTTGCTCGGTTCATCTTTTGCAAATCCATTTGAACCAAGTTGTTCTAGATCGTGAGGCACTTCTTTCCACCGAAGGAATTCACCTTTAACCTCATGGTCTAGGAGATCGATCGATTTTAGTTTCGGGTCAAGGTTTTCTCCTCTCCCTGAATTTCTTTGATTCATCGGTTTGGAGATAGGTTCGAGCCATGGTCTCTTAGAGATAGCTCACTATCTTCCTTATGACTTCTCTCACCAAGTTTGATCCCTAGAGGATTTGTTTTGGGTGAGATCGAGTTGAGTCGGTGAATGGACAATTGATTTTCGGGGTGACCGGACGCTTGGTCGAGATGACCAGACGCACGGGCAGAGAGTTTGGTCATTGAATGCTCAGTGTGTTGATCTCTGTGACTTGACCGGACTCACCCGGTGCTTTGTGACCGGACTCAACGATTCTACTGTTCATCGTAGTTCTGTCGTTGTGACCGGATGCTTGAGCATTGACCGGACGCTCAAGGACAGAGAGTCCGGTCAGGAACAGTAAGGTTCTAGATTGGTTTTTGTGTGACCGGACGCGTCCGGTCCCTGCTGACCGGACGTTGACCAGAGTCCGGTCGTGGTTGTTCTGTGAGTTCTTGTCCGCGGTTCATTCGCTCGTTGTCGGATTTGGTTTCCGTCTTTTGCGTTGGCTTTCTAGAGTTGTGTAGTGTCCCGCTGTGCTTCTAGGAAGCATCCACCCTACATCTAGGGTCGTGGATATTAGCAAGCTCTAAGGTTTGTCTTTCGAGGTGATTCTCGGGACAGTGGCTACTAGTTTCTGAAAGGAAAGTTTGAAGCTCCCATTCACCCCCCTCTGGTCGCTTTCTGGTTGCTTCTCAGTCCTTCAACATCCTCATAGTACAAGAAAGAGAGAGGATCCTAGTCAGCATACTCGAGGAACAATGCGCCTTCACTGATGAGTCGACACAAGAGAAGGAAGGTCGATACCTCTAAAGATGATTCCATTGTGATCTTCCTCCTCTCAAGCATACTGTGAGACAAACAAGAGAAGACAAGCCAGCTAGACAAGAGAAGCTTCCACAAGGTGGTTCGACACATCACTCTTCAATGACAAAGTAACATTTCAAGGTAAGTAACCATCACTTTAAAAGCTTCTTCTTGATTCTAGTATGAACATAGATAAAGAACAAAACATGTTTAAGTTGCATCTCACTTGATCCAACCTAATCAACTCAACATGTTTAGTCCTTTGATCTCTGTTCCTAGCTTTACTCTCTTGAATCTCACTGTCTTAACTACATGAGCTAAAATGTTGTGCATCTAACCTTTGGAAGATGATATATCTTAATCATAAAAAGATCCACACTTTATGCATAGATTATCCTTCCTTGGGTTATGTAATTTGATCTGTTAAATATTTTAAGATGCTACTTTCATGCTCATCCTCTGATCCTATCACTCATGTTAAAATTGAATAGAACACATAAACAACAAGTTTGTCTTGTGCAATGTGCCCAAGGTTAGAGGGGAATAAACAAAACTTTTGATTCTGTTGGTGTTTTTCTACCAACAGAGCCCATGCACTTGATCTCTACCTTGTCTTTATGAGCAGGATACACTCTTGAGAAAACAGGGCGAAGTTTGTCAACTCCTAAATTCTACAGAGTGAAGATCCTAAATCTACAAGAACATGAACACTGAGCAAGATGCTGCCAGCTTCCATAATTAACGCTTCATTTCAAACTGCTAGACGAACGAAGAACAAGAGTGACACCATATCAAGAGGCATAAACAAGAAGGAATGATGGAAGACGTCGTAGTCAAAATTAGAGGTCATGAAGTCCCCACAGACTTCTTGATCTTCGACATAGGAGAAAACGATGATGTCCACCTCATCCTAGGAAGACCATTCCTCTACGCTACAAGTGCAATCATTTACAAGAGGAAATCCATTTTCACTTTCCTGGAGAAAAAGCACGATGCAACTTCATCAGCCACATTCCCAATGAAGCACCTAAGAAGAATAGAAGTGAAATACGCCGCTCTCAAAGCCAAAGAAGACAAACTATCAAGAATAGAGAGGTCAATCATGAAGAAGAAGTTATCGACACTGTCCCAGAAAAGAAAGGAGAGAAACCTCAAGACAGTGAACCACAGGAAGTGAAGACTCAGACCAAGAAAATATGGAAGAAAATGTCTGCACCTCAGAGGTACAATCAATAACATCTTTCCAACGTCTGGCATACCTTGGGAGGTCTAAACCAAGGGAAGGTCCGGTTCGTCGGACCTAAATATCCGAACCTTTGCCAAAAGGTAAAAATCGGTAGTTATCCTCATATTTATTTTCCTGCATATTTCTCATATTTAATTCTTAGTTATTCATTGCATCATCATATTTAATTCATAAACATTTTAATTTCTGCATTGCATTAGAAAAGAAAATAAAAATATTGCATTTGTTACACTACATCATAAACCATGAAGCCCCATGTGAATAATTTTATGGTGTGTAAAAACCCACAGGAATGTTCACCGTGGTGGCATAAAAAAATATAATAATAATAATAATACTAATAATAAATATGCATACATTCATCCTGTTGCATTTTCTCTTGCATCATAAAAATATAAAAATATAAAAATATTGAGAAAGAGATCTTACTGAAATTCTGGACAGCTAAGGCTTGAGTGGCCAACCGCTAATGCTTAATCTGTTCCACAAGTTTTGTTGTCTATTTTTGTTTCACAGGATTTAAAAGGCCAAGAAAAGCTGACGAGCAAGTGAATGTTCCATCCACTACTGGAGCACTGTTTCAACAACCATCAACCTCAATCAAAGCTCTGTCAGTCTGCTACATTACAAGATCGAACGACTACGTCAACATTCAGCTTGGGGGAAGGCACCCCATGTATCCACGTAAGTATCTTTATCCTCTTAAGTTTTTCATTCTATAAACAAATTCAAAACACCAAAAATAAGTGAGCACATGAAGGTTCACTCTTAAAAATAAAAACACAAAAAATATGTGAGCACATGAAGGCTCACCCTTAAAAAGAAAAGAACAAAAATATGTGGGCACATGAAGGCTCACCATTAATTAAAAAAGAGACAAAAATATATGGGCACATGAAGGCTCAACACTATTAATGGAACCAGCTTGGGGGAGACGCACCCCCGTTATCTTCGTGATCCAGGTATGTCTTATTCATTATCTTAGTTATTTATAATAAAGTGTGTTAGGTTAAATAAATACTATGTTAAGTTTGCTTATATTGTTTTAAGAAGTTAATAATAAAAGAAGAACTCTCTCTCTAATCTTTTGCATGGAAATGATGAATAGTTGCTCTTTCTAATTTCTTTCAAGTACCTAGCCTTCAAAGCATGAGTTCTCCTAATTAATAATGACGCCTTAAAATAAAATTAATACATGGATGGCAAATACTTAATCTAAGGTCTAGGTAATTGAGATATGACATGTGATGATCTAAGCTGCTATTATCTTGTTCTAAACAACACTAAAGTTCCAGAGATTTCTCAATATAAACATGACTAATAATTGCATTGAGTTAAATTAAGCTTTGTTGACCCTATGAGTAGTTTATCATGCCATTGAATTTGAGACCACTTACACATTTCATGCATCTTCCGCATAAATGCTCATAATTATCTGTTGCAACCCTCTCAGAAGTTTGTTGGAAGCATGTGGCTATAAAAAAAAGAAGAAGAAAAAAAAGAGAGAGATACGAGGAAATAAAAAGGGACAAGAGTCTGAAACCTCAAAAAGATAGATCCCGAGGAAATAAAAAGGGACAAGTATCCGGAACCTCGAAAGAAATAAAAAAAATGTCAAAAAATGGGCAAGTGCCCGATAGTAGAATTAGCCTAATAGACATATGTCTCTGATAAAACAGAAGAGAGTGAATACATTCAAAAGAGCATCCGACTCCATTTTTCCATACACATGCACTTCTTGATTCAATGGTTGGTTGTCTTTCTCTTTGGATCCTTTGTTTAATTTGACAACACATGTATTAAAGCTTTTGAAAATTAATTAAAACTCTGGGATAAAGGTGAAGTGAAAGAACTAGAGACATAGTGCTTGATTTGATTGTTCAATCTCTCAATTATTTAAGATCTAAGGTAAGAGTAATAAGCCCCATGAAGAATAACATGATATGTTTCGGAGAATTTTTGTTTAACGGCAGGTATACTTGTTGGAAGTGAAGATATTGTAGCTACTCCTGATCCATTGTTAAGTTTTGGTTTTACTAAGGGACTAGCAAAGGGTAAGCTTGGGGGAATTGTTGACGCTGGTTATCTATCAAAATTAAAGGATAAATAAATATGAAAAGGGCAAGAATTTGATCACCAACAAAGGTTTAGGGTTTCAACTGACAATATTCCACGAGTTTTGGTGAGTTATGATTCTGCAGGGACTAAACCTGGAAATCGGCACTGATAGCTTCCCATAGAAGGAAACCGTCGGGAGATAACGCAACCGCCACGTCAGGATACTTCTAGAAGACTCCAGAGAACACATAGAGACACCACGAGAAAGGGCACCGCGGTCCACCTCCAAGTGGGACCGATCGGTCCCCTGGACCCACCGGTCGGTCACCCCCTGGGCCCGCTGGTCTCCGTATTCTGCAAGCTTCCTCCACCGACCTCTAGGATGCATCTTAGCCGTACCTTAAGTCGGTTTGATCCAACGGCTACGGTTGATCCCTCAGGGCTATATAAGCAGCCCCAGACCCCCTCTCCAGGCATCTCCATCTTCATTATTCATCTCCACATCAGAAACTAGGGTTTCAATTAGAAGTAGAGGTCCCTCTAGATGAATCTCTTCTAGTTCATCTAGAATTAGATCTAGTTCATCTAGTTGTAATCAAGAGCCAGCTATCAAGTAGAAGACTAGATACCCTCTAGTAGGATTAGAACCTAGTCTTATATTAGAACTAGAAGAGAGAGAGAGAGGAAGAGATCAAGAAGGAGCTCCGGCCTGTTGGATCCACTTCTTCATCTTGTACCTGTGGATTCAAGTTCATCTTCAACTTGCTTCAGCGATTGTTTCGGTAATCAACGTCTATATTTAAGTTTGAGCTATTGTTCTTATTATTCTTAAGGTTTGTGACTCTCTTTTGCGTACTTTAATTCTAGTCATTCTAGAGTTAGAGTTGTTGGATAGTGTAAGCGTGGTGCTTAGACTTGATAGCTCATAAATGCCTCCTATAACGCCGGTAGTAGTGGTTGTTCACAAGGGTGACTCTTATAGCCTTGTTGATTCTTCTATAGTCCACTTACCCGTGTGTATGCTCGGTAGGATTATACATTTGCATAAAAGACTCATACTCTGTTTGTGACCTTTTATGGCAACTTCCCCACTAAGAATAATATAAACATATCACTCTTAAATTGGAATTAGACAACCTTAGTGATCCCCTCTATGCTTCTAGATTCTCCGTCCTTGTTAGCTACTCAGGGGTTAGACTTGAGACTTAACGCTATCCGTTCCTTTGGGTTCGATAATAAAACTGGGTTACTCCGGTGAAGTGCTACATCGGTAGATCTTATCTGTGCGCTTGCGGATAAAGTAGAGTGTGCGTTAATTTATACCAACAGCGTCCATCACAATCGTCATCACCATGGGCGTCGAAAGAGGCTTGGCCTCACCCATATCGAACCCATCATCCACATCTCAATCTTCCTGCTCATAAAATCTGCAAACTTGCCAAAGAGACCATGAGAGGAGCCACCAAAGGTGATATCATCCACATCCATCTGAAACAGGTCAGAAAGCATGTGTCCAACATCTCTGGGCTCAAAAAGGGGCAACAAAAGCAGAAAGAGTGGAATGAGACACAAAAAGACCTGGACCGCATCTCGTGCTGGTTAGTGTCGTCGTCCATCTGTAGAGGGGTGAATCTGCAGAAAGATCCGGGGCACCTACCTCGCCAAAGTCATCTCCCCCTCGCCAGATGCTGTCGCTCCCTCAGGTGCAGCTAGTGCTCGCTGGAGATGCTGCTCGAACGGAACCACAAGTCATGGAAGAAGTGGGATCGAGTCCATGAGCCGAAATGCCCTCTCCAAGGTCATGTTCTCCTGCAACCTCAAAGGCAGAAGAAACACAACGCATTGTCTTGTCCAGTGTGACCTCAAGGTCTCCACAAAACGGTTAGTCATATAATACTCATAAGGTAAACTCTCGACAAAGAGACCTACCTATGAATGATACCGCAAGGAGATCTGAACTCAAACTAGTCAAGACTACCATGCAACAGGATAAAGCACTATATAGAAAAATGCAGCCTATAGACATGATGAACCCAAACACAACCTAAACCTCAACACATGCTACAACGCAAGATAATGATAGCAATAGATCCAGAAGCATGTAACATGATAAAAGTGTGGAAAGGCTAGTGCTCGAACTAAACATATCAACAGGATACATGTAGCTAACCAAAACTAGCACCTGAAAAGTGACACCTAATGAAGATCATACCACTACAAATCAAGCTCATGGAGAAAAAAATGGTGAAACATGGCACAATGTTCATGAGGATCACAAATTAGCATGAAAAGTGGATTAGCCACCAAAGCTGTACACAAAGCTAGCATGACATGATATACATGATAGCACATGCTAGACTAAAACAAAACATGTTACAAAAGATAATGTACATGCAAGAACTATACAAGTGAGCATATGAAGGACCATCTCATACCACAAGGAATAGACCATGAATGTACAAGGTATGAGTGTAAAAGAAAGCTCACCAAACTGCAAAAGCCTCTTTGGAGGCACATCTAAGCGGGGTGTAGAGAACCATCAAATCTTGATCACATCTAAAAGATCAAGCTCCATCAGGCGCATGTTCTCCACCCCGCGTCCTCATATCTACACACAAGAGGACAAAGTAACCCGAGCCTTGGATCCCGAAGGGTAAGCAAGCATGTACTTGGGAATCCAAGACTTGGTCACACATCTCATTGGGACACTCGACTTATCATGTGGGTTAGCATGATGCAAATGTTGGTTCAAATGCAATTTTGAAGCATCCCGGGAAACATTCCTCAAAAGGACAACTCAAGGAGAAGAATGAGTCATACCACAAGAAAAGAGGCAAACATCTCCCAAGGTTTTTGGAGAAGAACCAATAGAAGCACCATGAGAAGCATGACGTGGACCAACACAAGAAGCACTAGAAGCATGTCCATGACCATGACCTAACCCACTAGAAAAGGAGTCATAAAACCCATCAACAAAGAGTGACTTCTTACTAGGAGCACAAGCGTTCATGCCATGAGAAGGGCTATGAACTACCATCTTCCTAGAAGAGCGAGCTTGGCGCAAGCGTTTGGCACGCCGATAGCAATATCTTTCTTGATGCCCATCTTTCTCACAAAAAGAGCATTGGTACAAAGGCCTACTAGAAGGCACACCATTCTCCGACAAGTGAGAAGTCCCTTGAGACTTAGAACAAGAAGCATCAACAACCAACTTGGTGCCAATACTAGGAGCACACGTGTCATGGGAAAGGCTACGTGGCTTCCTAAACGCCTTAGCTCGAATACGTCGCTCATGTTTGACACGGCGGAAACAAAAATCGAGCGAATGTCCATCCTTCTTGCAAAAGGTGCAATGAAATATCAGATTGGGAACATGAGTTCCAAAAATGTGAGAAGCACCCTTGTCAAGAGAAGTCCCTTGGACATCACTCAAAGAAACAACAAGGTTAGGAGTAGCTATGAAAGAGCTATCCGAAACCTTGGCACAAGTGCTATCATCAAAAGACTCACGAGCAACACAAGAACTCAGCTCCGGTTGCAAAGATGCAAACTTAGAAATATCAACATCGGAGTTGCAAGAAATGCGTGACTCAAAAGACTTAGCGCAAAGACTCTTGCATCTTTTGGCTAAAACCTCATTCTCAAACATGAGGCGATCACAAGTACCACATGGAGCATTTTTCAGATTTTCCATCTCCTTTCTAATGCACTCGGAATATGTGGTATGCAAGAGTTCAATTTCCTTCTCAAGGTTGGCACTCACATCATTGTGCTCAACTAACTTGGCGCTCATATCATCGCACATTTGTTTCAAAGCCAAAACTTCTTTTTCTAAATCAATGCATGATGTGCACATGAAATCGGTGGAAGAAACGTCACCATTCACATCAAGCAATGAATCATGATTAGCACAAGAAGTAAGACGAGCATTTTTATTCAAAGAGGATAAGCCACAAGGCCTAGAATTTATTTTAACAATTTCAGCCCTAGCATGCTCAAGTTCAGCTACACATGTACTGTGAATCAAACTGAATTCTCTAAGTCTAGTAACAAAAGACTCAAAAGTATCCCATGGTAACAAAGCATTTGGCTCAAGCAAGGCTATTTCAGTTTTAGCACAATCAAGGTCCTTGCGCAAGTCAATGCAAACTAGACATGGTTTGGAAGAATTGGATTTTAACATTTCATTTTCAGATTTTAAGCTAGCAAGAGAAAAGCATAGCTCATCATCCTTCCTAACCATGCCACTGCAAGAGGTGCAAGGTAAAGACGCACTAGACTTTCAATGAGAAAGACCACATTTCAACCTAGCAATGGAGCATTTCAATTTTTTGATCTTTCTACGCAAGGTATCACAAAGCTCATCATATCTAATGTTATCATCATAGCAAGCATCAAATCGTTGGGACAAAATCCCAAGACTAGCGGCAAGTGTACCTTTCTTGGCCATGCCAAGTTCACGTATACGATCCTCCGTTGAATGCTCATCATCTCCTAGGAAGTCCAACAAAGCATCCACCTCACATTCTGCCTCAACAGCCGCACTCCTCCTTCTTCCAGAAATGTCATCCTCGATCGCATGTCCATGATTAAAACCTGAGGACAAAGACACACTAGTAGAGGAACTTGGTGCCATTTGCAAAAGCACCATTAGTGTTAGCAAGATAAAAGCTCAACACCTCGACAAACAAAGTCAGAAGCAAAATCACTCTAAAAGGTCACCTTCGTGGATCCGGAACCGGTTAAGGTAGAGAGATCCTTAACTGGCTCTGATACCAATTGAAAGATCCAATTGGCGACCAGAGGGGGGGGGGGTGAATGGGAGCCTCAAATTTCTTCTCAAAAAATTGACGACCCTTGTCCCAGAGAGTCACCCCAAAAGCAAGACAAGGACTTGGTAGTATCCACGACCCTAGATGTAGGCTCGGAGCACAAATGAGGCTCAGAGCGTTTGCAAGACTGCAGCGACCAATCTTGGGAGAAAAACCAAAAGTTGTATCCAACAGTGTCCAAAAATTGTGAATTTGAACCACAGGTACTAGACACCCTCAGGACGGTCTCCCAAAAATTGCAGCTCAAAACTCCAAAGTCTCAATACCGGACATGTCCGGGTTTCCTACCGGACATGTCTGGTATGCACTGCCCAGACCAGTTTTGGGAGAAAATTCCAAAACTATACCAAACTGTGTCCAAAAATTAGGAACTTTTAACAGGAGCAAGTAGACACCTAAGGGAAGATCTCCACAAAATTGCAGCTCAAAATTCTAAGGTATCACTACCGTACATGTCCGGGTTGCCTACCGGACATGTCCGGGTTGCACGCTGTAGCTTCAGAAAATTCTGATTTCAAAGCCAAAACTCAACCAAATCAACTCCGAAAAATCTGAAATTTTGCAGAGGAGTTCACAACAAGGTTAGTGAGCTATCTCTAAGAGAGCATGGATCAAACCTAACTATATATTGGAGAATCAAATAAAATCAAAGAAGAACGGCCAAGGGAGAAAGAACTCGATCCAAACACGAAAACCAACCGATCTGCTAGCTCGTGAGGTTAGAGATGGATTCCTGTGGTGAAAAGAGGTGTCTCACGATCTAGAACAAGTTGGTTCAAGCAGAATTGAAAACTATCTCTCGGAGAGGGAGAACGAGGCAAATCTCCTGGAGGGCTAAAACCGAAACACGAAGAACAAAAACGCAAATTTGATCCAAATTCGAGACTACCAAGAGAGTACGAAATTGATCCTTGGATTTCAACTAGAAGATGGATTGTGTAGCACAGGATGTCGGGTTACAAGCCACTCCTTGCAACAACAAAGGGCGGATGGCGAAAAGCTCAAGAACAAGAGCCACTCCCCTCTCTCTAACCCTAGCCTCTTCTAACCCTAGCAAAATGAGAATGGCACTCTCCAAGGATAGATGCCCTAGCAGTCCCTTCACATATATATTTGCGCATGTCCGAAGACAAAAACGCCCTTACATGACGCACTCGACCCAAATACCCCTAGGGGTAAAACTATCCAATTCTGGCAGTTTTCATCCGACAGCCACGCGCCTTCTCATCCTTCGCTTTTCCTCGACGCAAGCTCCAGGATGCCACCACGTGCCATCACGTCGACCGCCATGCCTCCTCACCGATAGCTTCGCCACAATGCAAGCCTCTCGGTGCCGTCACGCATCGACGGTTCTGCATAGGAACCACTGCCCGGTTTTGAGGCTCAAACCAGTAAACCCGCTAGCCCAGGTTTTGAGGCCCAAACCTGGAAACCATCCTGAGTTTTGAGGCCCAAACTCGGAAACCGACCACCCCGAGTTTTGAGGCCCAAACTTGGAAACTGTCGATGGTAGCTTTCTAAGGCTCAACTACCGAACCCGCACCGTAGACGGGATGTGGTTCTCACACCCCGACCACCGGCACCGATGCCGATGCATGTCCAGCCTCCACACCGGGCAGAATGCCTTCGCCTTTCTTCTTGACTTGGCCGACGACACTTGCGCCACACGCAAGCCCTTGTCCGACCTCTCGCCAAGTGCCATGACGCCATTGTCTTCCTCCCGACTCGGCCAATGCATCACACATCCCCATGTGCTCCTGCTCGCTGATGCCACGTGCCAGCTATCACAGCTGGTCCTCTAGCCTCCCGGTTCATCGGTCCAAGCCCCACGTTCGCCCTTCACCGCTCCGGGTCCATCGGCATGGCACATCCACCGCACGACATGCCCATCCTTCACCGCTCCTGGTCCGTCGGCACGACACATCTCTACTTGACCTTCGCCTCACCATCGACCACTGTCTCCGAGCTCCACACCTGCACATCAACACAACCAAGAGACACATGTTGCACACGCACACCAACACATGAAACATCACAATTGAACACCACCGGTAAGTCATAAACATTAAGCGCATAGCAAGATATAGACTCAACCGGGAAAAGCCTCAAACCTTCCTCATAAATGTCAATCATTCATCATATATGTTCTTAGAAACTTGCGTGCCCCAATGGCACACTCAATGGTTGGTCAGCCCAGATCCTCCTGCTTTGTGATGAAGGGTGGATCAAGATAGTAGTGGTAGATGGGCCGACTTGGGGGCTTACTATGCCTCGTAGCGATGGTTTTGACGGACTCGAGGGGGGTCTCAGGTTTCCCTGGGATCTTCCCCGAGTCGCTAACTGGGATAGCTGCCGCAATCTGAGCTAGCTGTGTTTCTATCATCTTGTTAAAGCTCAGTTGGTTCTTCACTGCCGAGGTCAGGCCCTCGATCTTGGAGTTCATGCTCTCTAGGGTCTTGTCATTGTGGTCTAGCTTCTTAGTGATGCTCTCGTTGATCTTTGCTTGCCCTAGCACAAGATCCTTGAATGTAGGTGTGTTGGAGTTGTTGCAGTTGTAGCCTTGGTTACCTCCTTGATATGGAGGTCAATGCTGATTGTTCCACGAGTTCGCGGCCTGCGGGCGAAACCCATTGTTGATGTACGCAACATCTTTGTGGATCTCAAAGAAATCATTCCCTGAGTGCCCGGTTTCTCCACACACTTCGCATGTCATGCATGCGTCCTTGGCTTGGACGATGTTTCTTTCTTCTCTATCTGTCATCTTCTCGTCTAGCTTCTTTAGCAACAAATCTATTTTTGTGGTAAGCATGTCCGTTTCCTTCACAGTATGCATACCTTTTTGTGATTTAGCTTGGGTTCTTCCATCCCCCAAGCTTGGTTCACCATAACTTTGTCAATCAGGGCCTTGGCTGTGGCAGAACTGTCCAAATTATAAGAGCTCAAGTACAGTTGCAGCCGAAATAACTGCCTCTAACCTATACTTGAACCCACATAACTCCGGTAGTCTGGAAATCTCGAAGGATTTCAAACAACTTTACAACATACTAGGATCACATTGTTCAAGTACCACATTCGTAAGGATACAACAGTTCTTCATTGAAATAATATCAGAGTGCGAAAACTCAAAGTTATTACAATACAGAGTTCAAACTGCGGAAGCTGAAATAAGTCTTGAAACACGACCACTACACATGTGGTCCAAATTTAACACATTGTTTGATAACTCACTCCTCTTTCAAAGATATAGTGCCATGACTAGTCCTGATCTAACAAAAGTAGAAGAGAAGCTTTCAGACGACCCTGCCTTGGGCCTACTCCTCATCACCCTCCACGGAGTAGAGACAGTGCTTACAATAGCCGTAGTAAACCTGGCCATCTACAACAACGTGATAAACCCTGAGTACGGGAATGTACTCAACTAGACTTACCCGTCTAACTAAAAATAAAGACACCAAGGATATGCAAGGCCTTTGGGGTGGAGCTGGGAAGTTTAGTTGCGGAAAGAGCTCAGGTTAACATAAGTTTAATGTTTAATTAATGGAATGAGCAGTCATCTTTTAGCCTATCTTTTATTTCTAGGTTTTTCACCTGAACTAAAGCACTTACTTGAATCTAGCAAACAATAATATAGGACCAAATCAGGTTTTCTTTATTAATATTTTAGTTGAACCTTTATTGTCATATGGAGTTGTATCGTGGTGAAGCTTGACATAGTTTCCCACTATTCGGGGGAGACGGCGACTCGAATTGAATTACAAACCTGCTGGCGAGAAACCTTTAATACAAACCCATACTTTTCCCATCAGGTCCATGCATTGGGTCACCGCTCAATACTGTTTGTGGTGGTATTCGTCGCGGTTCAAACACGAACCACTCAATTGGAACTAAACGATGGTCATTCTGAGACAGATCGTGTTTCCATACTAGAGGGTGCGACACGGGTTGAGACCGGCCCGAACAACGTCTAATCGGCTTTGGGGTCGGAAATACATCATCGACACCCTAAGTAAAAGGGCGCTTTCAAAAATGAACGAAGGCCAACATCGATACATACCTACACGATCCAACGGACGAGCTGTCTCCAAGTTTCCAAACTTGGTGCCTTGCCATCCAGTTGACTATATTTCATTACTACTCAGGTTCTTTTTCACGATAGCAAATATAGCCAACCGTGTTCTTGTAATTACCCACCAAGGGCATTACAATAATATCCTCTATTTACTACTTTATTAAGCAGGCTAAGTAGTTCTACTTTTACTTAACAACAGGATAACAAGGCAGGTGTAAGCAATAATCAAGGATGGATAATGCATCAAGTAGGATTCAAACAACTCATATACCTAATGCAATACAATATAAAATACTCAATTAAATTGATAGTAAATACTGGGAGGCTTAGAATACTCCGGGGCTTGCCTCGAGAGAAGACTGAGGCCTCATGAGCGGGGCACTCAGGCAGGTTAGTGTCGGGGTCGGCTGGGTCGACTTCCTCGCACTACTGCACCTCCTGGATTTCTGGTTCCTTGTTTGCTTCCGCCTCGAGGTTGACTTCTCGAGCTACCGATCCAAGGTGCATGCGAACGATAAATAAGTAAATAAATAATACGTTGGTGCATTATGAGGGTATGCAAATGAATCTAACTCATGCAAACCAACAAAACCAACTTGTTGAACAACTTTTGACATTGCAACAACTTTTAATTTCCTATAATTATAAAACTACTATTCCACTATTTTCTATTTAATAATTTCTGAATCAATTAAGTTTTCAAAGCAAGTGTTGTTTCCATTACTCCAAAAAAATCTACAAAAATTACAGAAGCTATTCTGTACCTACTGAACTCCTTTGTAAAAATTTTAGCAAGAAATAAAATACTGAACAATAGATAGAAAAAGATTAAATATTCAGCCAAAAAGAAGCCTTGAACTACCTTTTTCCTTTGAAAAGTGTCAAACAACAAATTGAATACTACTCCAAAAAGATGACTGCTAGAGCATGTATACTTTGCCCTGCAGAAATTCCCAAAGCTTTTCCCATATTTTAACCTTTGAACTACAACACTGCTGGAAAAGGGTGCAACATTCATTTTTATATTTTCCTAGATTTTGAACAGAATTTTATATCTGTCAAGAAAGTTCCATAAGCAATACAGTCATGTTATTTTCTACATGAATTTCTTAAGAAAAACATAAAAAAAGCACAGTTGAACTACAAGTTCAGTTTCTTCCGTACAACTGACCACATACAATATTATTCTTATCTTCAGTAAGATGCACAGAGGCTACATAAAGTTTTCCATAATTTATTTCTGCATATATTTCTCACAAGAAATATTCTAAGAAAACAGCTAAAAAAATATTTAAACATTAACAAATACTTTTTCTACAAAAATAGACCCTCATATATTTTTCTTAGCTTCTTCTCATAACAAGGAACATAGACAAATTTTACCACATTTTTATTTGACCAGGAAATACAGTAAAATATTTATTTGACATATTACACATAAAATAATTAATTAAAAACAATATAATAAACTTTATCCAAAAATTACTTTCCTATTTTTCTCAGATAGCTCTACTCAAGAACAGATTAACAAAATTTACAACACATCATTTGGATTAATAAAACGTGCTCCACAAATTAAACAAGTATTACTGAAAAAGATAAAAGGAAAAACATTTCAAAACTCCTGGCTGGGCTTCGGTGGATGCGGTCCATGGAGCAGTGGGCGACTGATGCGCGGGTCCAGCGGTCAATGGGGCCCACATGTCAGCGGGAGGGAAACAGAGGCGGTGGTTGACCGGCGATATCTCGCTGACGGCGAAGGTGGTATGCTCGAGTTCGTCTTGACGAGGCAAACCGACTGGTGGTGATGGTGTGGCTAGTGTGTGGCCGGATCTAGCCGGCAGTGAGCGGCGGCGGAGAAGCGAGGCAGTGATGGATGGCTATGGTGATTTCGGCGTTTACTGGTGAAAAGGGTGGGTGCGTGAAGACCAGTGACCCCTAGGGAAGGTTCGAGAGGGGGTGGTTTGGTCGGAGAAGCTCCGGTGAGGCGTGACCTCGCGCGCATGCCGCGACGGCGGCCATGGCGCTCTGCTGTGGTGAAAAGAGGGCTCAGAAGCGGTAGAGATGGAAACGTCGGGGGTTCTCACCTTGCCTTCACGCGGTGAGGCCTGCCGGGGAAGGAGGAAGGCTCGAGGTGGCTTGGTCACGTCAAAATGGTGGCGTGCTCCACTCGGTGGCGATGGCAACCGAGAAAGGGGGCAAGGTTTGTCGGCGACGGTAGGGCTCCGATGGCGGCGCTAGCGAGCGCACCGCGTGTGCGGGAGCGAGGCGGGGGCCACAGCGACGACGTTGAGCGGGCAAGCGGGGCGGCGCTGCAGCGCTCGGCAGGCGAGGCGAGCGCGGAGTGGGCAAAGACAATCGTGGCGTGGAGGCGAGCGGATGCAATCGCACGAGGAGTGGTCGAGTGCGATCTTGCTGGGCGAGCGGCGGCCACGCGACGGGCGGTCGGCGTTCGACGCGGGCGCGGTCGGGCACGGTCGGCACGGCACGCGAGTGCAGGCGCGGGCAGGTGCGCCTGCTGGGCTGGGCCGAAAAGGCCGAGTGGGTCGAAAGGGTGGCGCCGAGAATTTTCCAAGTATTTTTCCTTTTCGAAATTCTTTTTTCCCAAACTTCTTGAATTCAAAATAATTTCAAAAACTCAAAACTAGGGTTTGACCAAAAAACAAAAGTTGCTCAAAATAATTTTCTCTATAACTTTTATATTGGACAAAAACATAGAAAAGCATTTCCCTAGCCTGTACTGAATTAAAGTCAATCTTAGGGCTAAAATCATTTTAGCATTTGCATTTTAATTATTTATCTACACTTAATTAGAACAAGTCATCAACATGAAAAGTGTTATATCCATTATTTACATTTAAGAAAATTATTTGCAATGACAAAACTCTACTTAAACCAGCAAGTCATATAAATCCCTAATTCAATTTAATAAGCATATGGAATTTAAACATTTTAATTCGACATATGATGATGCAATGCAATGCTCATGCTCATTAGTGGCTAATGCTATTCCTAATGCAATGATTGACACCAGGTGTCATAGCCTCTCCCCTCTTAAAGAAATCTTATCCCGAGATTTGTGTTGTGTACCATTTATTATAAAAATAGGGATAGTTTGTGCGTAGGTATTCCTAGGTCTCCCAGGTGGCATCATTGGGTCCATGATTACTCCAGAGAATCTTGTAGGTCTTGACTTCTCGGTTGCGAGTGACTCTGGTCTTGGTATCAAGTATCTCTTCTGGTTGTTCGTAATATTCTAGATCTGATCGGATCGTGATGTCTGGAATTCGGACTTCTTCTTTTTCCGGAACTCGAAGACACTTCTTGAGTTACGATACATGGAACACTGGAAAGATTGTACTCATTTCGGGTGGTAACTGAACTTGGTAAGCCACCTGTTCCTTCTTGGCGGTGAACTGGTATGGTCCGACATACCACGGTGCTAGCTTCTTTTTAATTCCAAATCATTGCACCTTCCTCATGGGCGAGACTTTTAGGTAGATATAATCCCCAACTTGGAATTCCAATGGTATTCGTCTTGTGTCAGCATAACTTTTCTGTCGAGACTACACTGCTTTGATATGCTGTTGTACTGTCTGCACAATCTCTTCTACATCTTTCACGTAGTCTGACCCATAGAATCCTCGATCTCCAGATTCAACCCAGTTTATTGGTGTTCTACATCTTCGTCCATACAAGACTTCAAATGGTGCCATCTTTATACTCTCCTGGTAACTGTTATTGTACGAGAATTCTACCAAAGGCAACAACTTCTCCCAGGATTCTCCTGATGAAAGCACACATGCTCTGAGGATATCTTCTAGAATTTGATTCACTCTTTCTGTTTGTCCTACGGTTTGGGGGTGATAAGCGGAACTTCGTACCAACTTTGTTCCCAATTCTTTGTGCAATTGTTCCCAAAAACGAGCTATGAACTGAGGTCCTTGGTCAGAAACAATCCTCTTAGGAATTTCATGTAGCCTTAAGATATTCTAAATGTACAAGTCTGCATACTGATGAGGTCGATATGTAGTTTTGACTGGTACAAATGAGCCACTTTTGATAATCGATCCACAACAACCAAAATGGAATTGTGATCTTTCTGAGTAACAAGCAATCCAGTGATAAAGTCCATACTGATCTCTTCCAATTTCCATTCTAGGATTGACAAGGGTTGCAACAGTCTGGCTGGTTTCAAATATATAGCCTTTATTCTGCAACAGGTGTCGCACTTAGCAACATAGGTTGTGACTTCCTTCTTCATCTTAGGCCACCAATACCTTGTTCTTAGATCCTGATGCATTTTACTACTTCCTGGATGAATAGACAAGTTTGAATTGTGAGCTTCATTCAAATCCTGTCTCTCAATTCTGGATCCTTGGGTACTACCAACATTTGGTTATACCATAAAATTCCTTGTTCATCCACTCAAAAGTTCAATGAACTGTTACTTTCCAATCTCCTTTTAATCTGACAAACTTCTTCGTCTGACTTTTGTCCCTCGATAATATCACTTTCTAAGGTACACTAAATGGTCATGTTATTTAGCATGACAAGGTGCATTAGATTGAATCCATCTACCAAAAGTGGTTGCATTAAGCTGCAATGAACTTTGGAACTGAAAGTGTCTGCCACGACATTGACTTTTCCAAGGTGATAATGCACTTCTAGGTTATAATCCTTGATCAACTCTAACCATCTTCTCTACCTCATGTTTAGCTCAGGTTGGGTGAAGATATATTTCAAACTTTTATGATCGGTATACACATGACAAAGGTTGCTCATAAGATAATGCCTCCAAATCTTTAATGCATGAACTACTTGAAGGGTCGAGATGGCGAACTAGAGGGGGGGGGGGGTAAATAGTTCTTTCTAAAATTAATCACGTCGGCTAACCGAAACAAATGCATAATTAAAACTATCAGTCTAGCCAAGACAACACCCCTCTACCTAACTCTTTAGCACCTTATAAAAGATCCTAAATAAAGCAAATAAGGTGTCGGGCTAGCTAGAGCTCACCTAAACAATTCTAGCTTGCAAGGTTACACAAACCTAAGCAACTAGTACTCAAACAACCGGGGAGCTCCTACACATGCCACTAAGCAAAAGCACAAAGCCTAAGCTCACTAGCAATGCTCAATAACAAGGCTACACAAGCCAAATTGCAGAGCTCAACTTAGCTATACAAACTAAGTAATGTGACTAGCAAGACTACAAGTCAACTAGTCACTCACGGGATGAACTTCTATGCTACACAAGTAAGGAAGGTAACTAGCAAGCTACACAAGCTAACTAATTACAAGAGCAACTACACAAGCACAATGTATATGAAAGTAAATACAAGCTTGTGAAAGGGGAATGCAAACCAATGGGATGAACAAGGTTGACACGGTGATTTTATCCCGAGGTTCACTTGGTCGCCACCAAGCTAGTCCCCATTGAGGCAAGCCCAAGGTTGCCACCGATCCTCTTGCTAGTGGTGACCCTAAGTCACACTCTCCATGATGGAGTGCTCACCAAGAGCTCTAGCATTCGATCCAGCCGGACCACTTGGAGCTCTTCACACCTCTCTCCAATAGAGTTGCTCTCCGCGATCTCCCGCGGGGTTAGCACAATGCCCCTCACAAAGCTTCTCCGGAGCCACGCACAATCTTCACGCAGGCTTCATGACGGAGACTCGAACACCAATCCGTCTAGGAGGTGGCAACTTCCAAGAGTAACAAGCACCACCGGTTTGCAACACAAACACCTAATGCCACTCGATGCAATTTCTCAAAGCACCGCACTAGAAATAGTCACTCGCTATTGATTCGCACACTAGAAAGCACAAGCAAGTTAGAGGGCTCCCTACCACATCCACATAAGCCACCAAGGCTTTGGAGTACTCAGACACAAGCCCAAGGGCCCGCTACCACCGCTATATATAAAGGAGGAAACAAACTAGCCGTTTCCCCCTTTTTTTCCCGAGCTCCACGAAGACCACCGGTACTACCGGTCAGTGGAACGGTACTACCGGTCCCTGACCGATACTTCCGGTCGGGCCCCAATCCGCCCGTTGGAGAAACTAAGAAAAAACTGTGACTTCCGGTGGCCCGACTGGTACTACCGGTCGACCACCGGTATTACCCACCGGTACTACCCGTCGACAACCGGTACTACCTGTCGACGACCGGTACTACCGACTGCAGCCTGAGCTTGAAGGACCGAGAAACTACCAGAAAGCGACTAGAGGGGGGAGGTGAATGGGAGCCTAAAAATTTCTTTCGAAACTTTGGCCTCTATCCCAACAAATCAACCCCCAAAAACTCTGAGTGCAAACGTGATGCCCACGACCCTTGGAAGAGGGTGGATGATCCCTAGGATCACAGCGAGGCACCACCAAACGAGAGCAAGCCAAACATCGAAAGCTCCGACTCAAGTTCAACCCCAAAAACCAACTCCCGGACGTAGATGGACGGCTACGTCGGAAAATCTCCAAACACCAATGCTAACAAGTAGCAAAGATACCTAGAGAGGTTCCTTGATGAACTCTAGGCCCAAACGAGAAGTCCGGAAATCAAGCGGAAAAGCCGAGTGAGAAAACACACTAAAAACCAACACATAGCGAGTTACCGAACTGTCCGCGGGTATGGTCCTGGACTGTCCGCGGTACTGTCGGACTGTCCGCAGGAGAAGGGCGGACTATCCGCCAGCAAAATCCCCAAAATAGCACTGCTGCTGAATAGCCCCTGGATAGTCCCGGACTATCCGCGGGTTACAACGGCGGACTATCCGCCGGTCAACCCAAACACAAACAGCCGAGCCGTGGAGCCACTGGTCTGGCTCGAGCCCGATGCGTGGACTGTCCGTGGTCACAATGGCGGACTGTCCGCCAACACCCAGAGAGGGCGATTTTGATCGCCCCTCTCACAAATCTTCCCAAATCCGATCCAAATCAAAATCCCTCAATCCCAAACTTGGAGAAGATGATCACAAGATAGTTAGGAGACTGTCCCCAAGAGATCATCCGCTCAAATCAACTCAAACTCCAGGAAATCAAAAGGGAAGGTGTAGGAACGACAAAGTCACAATGAAACTTGAATCGGCCCGATCTACTTATTCGTGAGGGTAGAGATGAATTTCTTCGGTGGAAATGTTCTCCTCACATCAAAGAACAAGTTGATTCAAGTGGATTTGAAAACAACGCAGTGAGGAGGGAGATCGAGTGACGGGAAAATTGTGAAGAAACGAAGAACGTGAAGAACAAGTTCAAAACGCGAATCACAATCACGATTGCCAGCCGAAATTTGTCCCCACGAAGAGACAACGGAAATCCGGTCCCGTTTCCGCAAAATCCAAATACACAGAGGTATGATCAAACCGTCTCTATGGATCTCAGTAGCTACAACAGGGACTAGGAGAGCAGGAAACCCTAGAATGAAAATAGCAATGGCTGAGATGGTCTGGAGGGAGGGGTTGCCTCTGCTTATATAGCCTAATACAATTATTCCCCTTCTACCCCTACTGCTAAAGAGCGAGCAGGCTAACCCTAAGGGTATTCCTGACCAACTCGAAGTTGATGTTGATCCGACGGCCACGCCCGCACATCGGGTAGCTTCGCCTCGACGCGACCTCACCGGATGCTGCCACGAGCCACCAACGTGTCGCTCGTCCTTTTCACGGACCTCCCCCTGGTTTTCAGGCCGAAACCAGGAAATCTGGGCCATCCCCCGGTTTTGAGGCCGAAACCTGGAAACCTGTTGTCCGTCGCCTGAGTTTTGTGGCCCAAACTCAGAAACCTGCCAGCACCCAGGTTTTGAGGCCCAAACCTGGAAACCGTCCTCAGCCCGAGTTTTGTGGCCCTAACTCAGAAACCGGACGCACCCAGGTTTTGAGGCCCAAACCTGGAAACCGTCCACTCGGTGGTTTTTTTGTGGCTCAACCACCAAACTGAGCCGTAGAGGGATGCACCGCCCGTGCACCCTGTCCACCCGCAAGTCTTCACTTGTCGTTGTCCCAGGCTATCAGCCACCACGACCGATCCTCAGGCCACCGGTTCGTCAGTCCAAGCCTCACGTTCGCCCTTCACCGCTCCGGGTCCATCGGCACGGCACGCCTCTACTTGACCTTCACCTTGGCTTTGATCACCGTATCCGTGCTCGACACCTGCACAACACAAGCCAAAGAACATGCGCATCATACCAGTTGACAATCACTCATCATCTCAAGATCCGGCATACACCCATTTATCCGCAATCTCCCTTTTGATGAGTGCATTGTCAACTACCAACACAAATCATATGAAGGTAGAAGAAGGAAGAAGGAGGAAGCGAACTCAACCAGACGACTACAAGCGAAGCAAAGACAATAGAAGTCGAATGGAGTGATCGAGACAACTTGGTTCCCAAAGACATGGGCAACGGCTCGACGCAACCAAGCAAAGCAAAGCTAGCCCTCAAGAAGAGGTAGAACAGGCTCAACACCGCTAGCGAGAAGGTCGGAGCAAGGAAGACAAAGACAAGCTAGTCCCTCCAGAAAGAGGCAAAGGCTCAACACGACTAGCAAAATTGTTCCAAACCAATTGAAAATCCATACAGGCTAAAAGTAGCTGCAAACCAAATAAGCAGCTCGTCAAAGCAAAAAAACCGAGCAAGCTCCCCCTGAACATGAACTCCCCCTTCAATAGTACATACAACTAGGGACATGATTTGTCAAAATTTCTCCCCCTTAGTTGAAAATGTACACAACAAGGCAAAATGCATATGAGTCACAAATGCAGGTTAGCAGCTTCAGGTATAATCCCTCTGTCCTAAAATAGAAGTCATTCTCGCTTCCCGAGAAACAAATATCGGCAATTATATATTAAAATATATAAATATTTATAATAAGTTATTAGTATCATCGAAAAGATCTTAAAGTCTAGTTTTTTAACAAATTTATTTGAAGATATAAATGTTGTACGTATTTTATACAAATTGAGTCAAACTTGTGGCACAAAACCCCAAAACGACTTCCTTTCTGGGACGGAGGGAGTATATTCCATAGAGTGAATAGATGCTCTAAATAGTGCTGATCTAACTACTCAACAAAAAGCATAATGACCAGCAAAAGGCTCAAACTGATCACAGAATACAAAATATGAACATATGAGCAAAATGAGCAGTTTTGAAGCCATTCAGAAAGGGTTTCACCATCAAAATAGCACCAAACATGTATAGACACGAAGTTACACAAGTGCTAAACATGTATACAGGGTGAACTACCCCTAGCAAAGTTCAATCATCATGCTATAGAATGAAACATAGACTTGTGTTTTCAAAATTTTATCGGAGTTGCAGCGGTGATTACACAAGTTTGAATTTTCAGCATGTGATTGCAAGAGGTTGAAAACTTGACATTACCTAACTTTTCAACTGAGCTAAGCCTATCCATAAGCAATTAGAAGCTTGAAGCAACGGTTTCGTCTTACACTACACGACTCAAGTTTAACTCAATGTGCAATGATAAACAGTCTCGATACCGTGATGTGCTGTCAAGTGATCCCATCTCGTTCTTTTCAATTTACTTAGACTTGGTTCAAATTTAGCAGAATATGAACATACCAAGCAAGTGAAAGACTCAGAACTAGAGACATAGCAACCTAGCATAGTAGCATATATGAAATAGCACAAAATACTTCAACATATTCTATACATGCTAGTTGCCAATCTTAATGGTGAACATGTTTCAAAATTTTATGTTGAATTTAGTATATTCACAACATGTATCAGTGATCAAAAAGAGCCTAAGCTATAAGCCTCATCATATATCATCGGAGCACACACTAATCAGAGCATAGATTCATTCTACGAATTATAGACATGAAGCTCAAAAAGATAAACATGCAAACATGATGAAATGCAAAAACTAACAAGAACAAAAGAAAAGAAGTCAGTCTATGATACAAGAACCAAAATGTTTCCCCCAACTAAAAGGGGAAACACACACCAAGCTCACCTCTCAACCTAGCAAAGGTTGATTGGTCCAAAGGATTGGTGAAAATATCTACCAACTGAAGATGAGTATCGACATGGTGAAGGTCGATATCACCCTTCTGATAGTGTTCTCGCAAGAAATGAAAGCACACATCAATGTGTTTGGTCTTAGAATGCAGCACGGGGTTCTTAGCAATGATAATCACACTCGTGTTGTCACAAAGCAAAGGAACTCGAGAAAAGCTCATACCAAAATCACGCAAAGTGGCCATCATCCACAACAACTGAGAACAGCAGCTAGCCGCAGCAACATATTCAGCCTCTGTGGTAGACTGTGCGACACTAGACTGCTTGCGAGAAGACCAAGATACAAGGGAAGAACCTAAAAACTGATAAGTCCCAGAAGTGGACTTGCGCTCAAGTCTGCAACCAGCAAAATCAGCATCCGAGTAACCACAAAGGGAGAGGGTGGAAGAAGCAGAATACCAAATCCCAAACTCAGGTGTGAAACAGAGGTACCTCATAATGCGCTTGATCGCCTGACAGTGAGAAGTGCGCGGCGATGCCTGAAAGAGTGCGCAAAGACACACCACGAACTGAATGTCTGGGCGTGTCGCCGTCAGGTACATTAGCGACCCGATCATACTCTGGTACTCCTTCGGGTCCACAACTTCTCCATCCTTGTCCGCATCCAGGGCAGTCATGGTCGACATGTGTGTTGGAAGAGGCTTGGCCTCACCCATATCGAACTTCTTCAATAAGTCCTTGGTGTACTTGCCCTGGTGCACAAATGTCCCCTCTCGGGATTGCTTGATTTGCAACCCAAGGAAAAACGTCAACTCGCCCATCATGCTCATCTCCAGTTCCCTGCTCATTGTATCTGCAAACTTGGAAACCAAAGCATGGGAAGAACCACCAAAAATGATATCATCCACGTAAATCTGAACCAACAAAGTGTCATTGCTTTGCTTGAGGAGAAAAAGAGTTTTATCCACACATCCCATTTTAAAACCCTTAGAAAGCAAAAAGGTTTTCAACCTATCATACCAGGCTCTAGGGGCTTGTTTCAAACCATACAAAGCTTTGTGAAGTTTAAAACATGGTTTGGAAACTTGGGATTTTCAAAACTGGGGGGTTGTTTCACATACACCTCTTCTTTTATGTAGCCGTTCAGGAAGGCACTCTTGACATCCATTTGAAAAAGTTTGAAACCTTTGGATGCAGCAAAAGCCAAGAGGATCCTAATTGCCTCCAAACGAGTTACAGGAGCAAAAGTCTCCTCATAATCTATCCCCTCCTTCTGACTATACCCCTGGTCTACAAGTCTGGCCTTGTTCCTCACAGCATGGCCATCCTCTCCTTGTTTGTTTTTGAAAACCCATTTTGTCCCAATAGGGTGACACTCAGAAGGAAGAGGAAGAAGAACCCAAACCCGATTTCTCTCAATTTCAAGCTCCTCATGCATGGCATTGACCCAATCCGGATCAGATAAAGTGTGTCCAACATCTCGGGGTTCAAAATCAGGAACAAATGCAGAATGAGCTAAGTGAGAGATGTGTTCTGACCTAGACCGAGTGACGCGTTCGTGGATGTCGCCGATCATCTGTTGAGGTGGGTGTTGGCGCTGGATGTGTCATGGCGCCACCCTTGCTGAAGTGACCTCCCCCTCAACTGTAGCTGGTGCCTCCTTTGGGTACAAGTGGTACAGCCCGAGGTGGTTGATCACACGGCCCCCATGTATAGGAAGAAGAGGGGTCGGGGCCGCGAGCAGTCGTGGTAGAAGTTGACCCAATCGGCACAACAAGTGGAGGAAGTGTTGGATCATCAATCCCTTCAACACCTTCTTCCTCATCATCAAAAAGAGGTTCTCCAACCTCATGATCAACTACACGCTCAAAACTAGAAGAAGGACAAAGCACATTCTTGTCGAAGGTGACATCAGATGTCTCCATGACTCGGTTGAAGGGTTATGAGGATGCTACGCTAGCACAAAACAAAAAAAATTAACCCCATAAACTAGGAACTACTGATAGTTATAGATCACGGGATACCACTAGACGCGCAGGTGCAGCGGAAGACGTCTCGGTGTAGACGTGCGCGTCGCAGCGATGCCCGTGTAGATGTTCACGTCCGACCTTCACGTCTCCACGTGCGGTTCGTCCTTGTGCTCCAGATGCAGCACCTTCGAGGTATCCCACACGTACAAGGAGAAAGCATCACGCCTCCAGACTGCTAGTTCTGCGAGGATCAATAGGCGCGGGCGTGGGGTGGGCGACGGCTGTCTAATGACGTCTCTTAACCCTGGTCGCCCCACCCCTCTATTTATAGGCATCCCTAATGAGCCCATCGAGCTGGAGGCCCATTAGCAAACCCCAGCCCCTTAAGCGTGCGACCCTATGGGTTCACCCATACATAGACACGGCCCGAGTACTCCTACTCGCCCGATAGTTGATAGCGTCCTCTAGCAAGACGTGTCAACTCCTATGTATACGCAAAGATCATATCTGATGAACCACCACGATCACATATACGTAATTCTCTTGCCACACAATATTTGGTCCAACTCATAGGTTAACACTTAGCCTAAGCACGTCCATGCATTTTATGATCCAATCATTTGAGTGGTCCAGTGATATCTCTCTTGCATGGAGAGGGGAAAATCCCATCTTGATCGTCTATGTCTCACAGCATACTTCCTGACAAACCCGAAGACTATCTTTATAACTACTCTGTTACGAAGTAGTGTTTGATAGTCCCTAAGTAAGTCGATTCATATCTTGAGTACATACCACAATCTCAGGTCTAAGGACATAACGTACATGATGTGTAAAGAGATAATAAGAAGAACATCTCATGTTGGGTCAGTCTAGCCCCATGTCATACTTGTGCCCGCATTATTAGTTTGACATCTCCATGTTTATGACTTGTGAAACATAGTCATCAACTAATATGTATGTGCTGATCTAATATTCATGTGTGTCCTCACATGAACTCCGATCAGGGACAACTATCGAATAACCAAAAAGTAAAAGAGTTTTGCAGATAATTCACATAATTGTCAATCAATACAAGTTGACATTAATGGATATTCAATGAACATATAATAAATCATGGATACAATAGAAATATCATCATCTCTATGATTACCTCTAGGGCATATTCCCAACAGTCTCCCACTTGCATTAGAGTTAATCTTTTAGATATCTAATACCCATAGACCTCACATGCACCTCATGTTTAGGATGTGGAAGAGCCTTTGTCAGAGGATTTGCTATATTCAAATCTGTGGGACGCATTTGGGAGACTGATTCAAATCATGCATTCAAATCCGATTCTACAGTTGTAAATGGGCTGGACGCATTTGGAAACACACCAAGATCAATGAGGAACCTCCTCATCCAAACACCTTCCTTTGCAGCTCCACTAGGTGCAATGTACTCAGCTTCTGCTGTAGAATTGGACACGGTCTCCTGCTTGGAACTTTTCCAACTCACTGCACCACCATTTATTGTGAAAACAAAACCTGATTGAGATTGTGAATCATCTATGTCAGTTTGGATGCTAGCATTGGTGTAACCATTTACAATGAGCTCCTCCTCACCTCCATAGATTAGGAACACATCTTTAGTCCTTCTCAAGTACTTAAGGATGTTTTTAACAAGTGTCTAGTGACTCTCACCTGGATTAGCTTTATATCTGCTCGCAACACTTAGAGCAAATGAGACATCTGGGCGTGTACATGTCATGGCATACATCATGGAACCAATGGCTGAAGCATATGGAACCTTACTCATGCTCTCTCGCTCATCAGATGTCGAAGGAGACTGTTTCTCGCTAAAGCGCATGCCAAGTGACATAGGTAAGAACCCTTTCTTGGATTGTTCCATGTTGAACCGCTTCAACACCTTGTCAATGTATGTTTCTTGGCTTAATCCTATTAGCCTCTTTGACCTATCTCTATAGATCTTAATGCCCAGAATATATGCTGCTTCTCTTAAATCCTTCATAGAAAAACTATTATTCAGTGAAGTCTTTACGGTTTGCAACATCAGAATGTCATTCCCAATCAACAATATGTCATCTACATACAAGATTAGAAACCAACAACGCTCCTACTTTCCTTCTTGTAAACACAAGGTTCTTCTTCACTTTGACGAAAGCCAAACCCTTTGACCACCTCATCAAAACGAATATTCCAACTCCGAGATGCTTGCTTTAACCCATAAATAGATTTCTTAAGCTTGCATATTTGTCCAGCATTGCTAGGATCAACAAAACCTTCGAGCTGTATCATATACACGTCCTCTTCCAAATTTCCATTTAGAAAGGCTGTTTTAACATCCATCTGCCATATCTCATAGTCATGATAGGCAGCAATTGCTAGAATGATCCGGATAGATTTAAGCATCGCTACCGGTGAGAAAGTCTCGTCGTAGTCAATTCCTTGAACTTGTCGAAAACCTTTTGCGACAAGTCGAGCTTTATAAACTTGGACGTTTCCATCCATATCCCTTTTCTTTTTATAGATCCATTTGCACTCTATGGGTCTTACCCCATTAGGCGGGTCAACCAAGTTCCAAACTTGATTGGCTCCCATGGAATCTATCTCGGATCTCATGGCACAATGCCATTTTTGGAATCTTGGTCCATCATTGCCTCGACATAAGTTGCAAGTTCGTCATCATCTAACAATAGCACATCCCCACACAACTCACGGATTCTTGCCGACCTTCGTGGTTGGGGCGGGGTGTCTGTTGCCATAGGTTTCTCAACTTGTTCTGCTACATTAGCATCACTCGTGGAGTCAATCCCTGTTAGCTCATCCTGAACTTCTTCAAGATACACCTTCTGCCCTCTCTTGTCTCTTTTGAGAAACTCTTTCTCTAAGAAAACACCGTTTCGAGCAACAAATACTTTGCCCTCTGAGCGGTTGTAGAAGTAATACCCTAAAATTTCCTTTGGGTATCCCACGAAAAAGCACTTGTCCGACTTGAGTGTTAGTTTATCTGATATAAGTCGTTTGACATAAACTTCACAACCCCAAATATTTAGAAAAGACAAACTGGGATTCTTACCAGTCCACATCTCATATGGTGTCTTAACTATGGACTTAGATGGTACCCTATTTAATGTGAAAGCGGCTGTTTCTAGAGCGTATCCCCAAAACGATAAAGGAAGGTCCGACTGGCTCATCATAGACCGAACCATGTCTAACAGAGTTCGGTTAGGTCGCTCGGACACGCCGTTTCTCTGAGGCATTCCGGGTGGCGTAAGTTGTGGAACAATTCTGCAACTCTTAAGATGATTGCTAAATTCGTGGCTCAAATATTCGCCTCCACGATCAGATCGCAAGGCCTTAATTTTCTTGCCACGTTGATTCTCTACCTCATTCTGAAATTCTTTGAACCTTTCAAATGTTTCAGATTTATGATTCATTAGATAGACATAGCCATATCTGCTAAAATCATCAGTGAAGGTTATGAAGTATTGAAATCCGCCTCTAGCTGTCGTACTCATTGGTCCACATACATCAGTATGTACAAGTTCCAACAAGTCAGTCGCCCTCTCAGGAAAACCTGTGAAAGGCGACTTGGTCATTTTGCCCAGCAAACAAGCCTCACATGTCTCATATGATTCAAAATCAAACGAAGTTAGAAACCCATCAGCATGGAGCCTCTTCATGCGATTCTCACTTATATGACCCAAACGACAATGCCACATATAGGTAGGACTTAACTCATTAAGCCGAGGCCTTTTAGCAGTAATATTACAAATAGACATAGGTGCATCATCAAGATTTAAAATAAACAACCCATTCACAATGGATGCAAAAGCCACAAACATATCATTCTTAGAGATTACACAACCATTGTCTTTACTCGCAAATGAATATTCATCAAACATGAAGGTGACATAATGTTTCGACTTAAACTTGGAACAAAATAACAATTATTCAATTCCAAAATAAATCCTGATGGGAGGTGTAGTTTCATCGTCCCGACGTTCAACGCAACAACTCTTGCATTATTGCCCACGCGGAAATCAACCTCCCCTTTTTCAACGCTTCTACCTCTTATCATTCCCTGCATCGTATTGCAAATATGAGCAACCGAGCCGATATCAAATACCCAAGAATTAATATAAGAGTTAGCGAGGAAAATATTTGTAATATAAACAACAAGTGTATGAGCAGCGGGAGTACCTTTACCACCGCCATCCTTCTTCAAGGATGCTAAGTACACCTTGCAGTTGTTCTTCCATTGACCTTTCCCCTTACAGTGGAAGCACTCAGAATCAGCAGTTGGTCCAGCAGTGTCAGGCGCAAGAGGGTTTGGCTTAGAGATCACATCTTTGGCCTTGCCCTTGCCCTTCATATTCTTCCAAAAGTTGCCCTTCCTTTTAAAGTTAGGCTTGTTTTGGATCGCCATCACATGGCTGCTGCCAGCACCTTTCTTGATGTCTGCCTCTGCTGTCTTAAGCATGCCACATAGCTCATTCAAGCCCCTCTCCGCACCATGCATATGGTAGTTCGAGATGAAGTTACCATAGCTAGGTGGGAGAGAAGAGAGAATGAAGTCAGTAGCCAGTTCTGGACCAATTGGGAAGCCTAGCTTCTTCAACCTCTAAGTGTAACCAACCATCTTGATCACATGTGGTCCAACTGCTGCACCCTCCGCTAACTTAGTCTCAGCAAGAGACTTAGAAACATTGAACCTTTCAGTTCTAGCCTGAGTCTGGAACATCTCATCTAGCGCTACGATCATATCGTAGGCTATATGGTTATTATCAAACTGCATCTGCAGATCTGGTTCCATGCTAGCAAGCCTCAGGCATCCTACTTCAAGATCTGCATCACATGCTTTCTTGTAAGCGGTTTTCTCAGTAGCAGGTGCATTATAAGCAGATTCCTCTGGTAGTGGGGTGTCTAGAATATCTTCCTTTTTCAGCCCTGAGAACAATTCTCAGGTTGCGGATCCAATCCGCATAGTTTGTTCCAGTCAACTTATCTTTCTCAAGTATTGAATGTAAAGTAAATGGTTGAGGTGCGGGTGCCATTTATCTACAACAAAAGTAAATGCAAAATACAAAGACAATGTATCCAAGACAGAGTAAATGATATTAAAACTTTAATAAAATTTACTCCCACTAAGATCAATATCCCTCTATTGAATTTTAGTGATTCAAGACCCAAACTAACAAGTCTACTAGTGAGCTTTAGCATCACCGCTAGTGGACATGGTAGATCGGTAAGCAACTCTTTGCTATTCATATCACATATGACTCTTGTTGTTGGCTAGCATCTCTATGCGTGCTCAACTCCTTACGCTTCAAGGTCCCTAACCGTTAGGATGACCTTGTTCAAGCAACCAACCCTTCTGTAGTAAGTATCCGATACGAACCTGCCTGGTCAAGAAAAATCAGTGACACCCTAATTTCATAGGCGCGCCACCAATTGTACAAGACATATGACAGTGCAAGGTTTGGGGAAGCATATGACTTGAACATTACTGAGGGATCGTTCTTCACTTTCACTACCGCATGTAGACAATAAACATGAATCATACGTGAAAGTAGAACATAATAAGAGAATAGCATCAACACAGATTTGACTTGGTATAGCCCAGTGTCCCTTTGGAGATCTCCATCTCCGCCAATCTGTTCACCATGATGATCTCCATCTACATGGTACATGCACGCCATCCTCCAGTGATGAATCCATCGAGACTAGCTACAACTAGCGTAATTAATAAAGTAATTACATAGTCGTGTGTAGGATCATCATAATTTTGGCACGTAGACCATTACATCAAATGGGAAATATATATGTGGCTCCAGCCATATTGTCATAATCACGACATGCAAGTCATGAAATAATTACATACATGCATCACATACACATAAGGGCTATACCAGTCATCAATCCCTGCAAAACAGAGTTAAACGTTCCCGATGTCTAATCTTGAATCGCAGAAAACAAAATTTTACCTTCCTTTTTCGCAAATATAAATTCGACGATACCGGCCAAGGCGGGTGAAAATCAGATGTAAAATTTTATGTAGATCGATTTTCGTTTAAAGATCATCTCAATCCGAGGTTATATGCAAAAGTTATGGTCGTTTTACCGAACAACACTCCTTTTGCAGATCTCATGCTGACGCACATCTCATGCACCCGACTCTTGACCTAGATTCGATTCAATAAACTGATTGATCTCCATCTTGCCATGATTGGATTTACACGTACCACTTAATTCCGATGGCGGAAATCCGACCGGTAGGAGTAGATCGTTACATGACCAATACGACAAGATCACGAATCAAGATCAGAAATTGATCTACAACCGTGCATATCTCTATATGCACACAACCAAATCTATAACAAGGCAGTAACAGCTCCGATACCACTAAAGGGTTATGAGGATGCTACGCTAGCCGAAAACAATTTTTTTTTGACCCCATAAACCAGGAACTACTGATAGTTATAGATCACGGGATTACCACTAGACGCGTAGGTGCAGCGGAAGACGTCTCGGTGTAGACGTGCGCGTCGCAGCGATGCCATGTAGATGTTCACGTCCGACCTTCATGTCTCCATGTGGGGTTCGTCCTTGTGCTCCAGATGCAGCACCTCCGAGGTATCCCACATGTACAGGGAGGAAGCATCACGCCTCCAGACTACTAGTTCTGCGAGGAGCAATAGGCGCAGGCGTGGGGTGGGCGATGGTTGTCTAATGACGTCTCTTAACCCTGGTCGCCCGACCCCTCTATTTATAGGCGTCCCTAATGAGCCCGTCGAGCTGGAGGCCCATTAGCAAACCCCAGCCCCTTAAGCGTGCGACCCTATGGGTTCACCCATACATAGACACGGCTCGAGTACTCCTACTCGCCCGATAGTTGATAGCGTCCTCTAGCAAGACGTGTCAACTCCTATGTATACGCAAAGATCATATCTGACGAACCACCACGATCACATATATGTAATTCCCTTGCCACACAATATTTGGTCCAACTCATAGGTTAACACTTAACCTAAGCACGTCCATGCATTTTATGATCCAATCATTTGAGTGGTCCAGTGATATCTCTCTTGCATGGAGAGGGGCAAATCCCAACAGAAGAGTTTCACAGACAATTCACATAATTGTCAATCAATACAAGTTGTCTTTAATGGATATTCAATGAACATATAATAAATCATGGATACAATAGAAATATCATCATCTCTATGATTATCTCTAGGGCATATTCCCAACATCTATTAGTATCAAAGTTAAGTACACGATATGCACGAGTATGACTACCATAACCCAAAAATACACCGTCAGAAGAGCGAGACTCAAACTTGTCCAAGTTGCCTTTCTTAAGTATAAAACAATGGAAACCAAAAACTCTAAAATAACTCACTTTGGGTTGCCTCCCAAATCGCAACTCATAAGAAGTTTTCTTCAAGAAAGCACGGAGAAAAATGCGATTTGAAATGTAGCATGCAGTGTTTATAGCCGCGGCCCAATACCGCCTAGGTGTCCTATGCTCATTGAGCATCGTCCTAGCCATCTCTACAAGGGTCCGATTTTTCCTCTCTACAACACCATTTTGAGGTGGTGTGTAGGGGGAAGAAAACGGATGCTCTAAACCCAAAGAGTTACAAAACTTCTCAAAAACCGAGTTCTTAAACTCGGAACCATTATCACTACAAATGGCTCTCATCAAGTTCTTAGGGAACTCGTTTTGAAGTCGCAAGATCAAATTGCGAACAAAAGTGAAAGTCTCGGTTTTCTCAGCTAAAAAGAAAACCCACGAATATCTCGAAAAGTCGTCAACAACAACAAGCACATACCACTTCCCACCAACCGAGCTCACCCGAGCCGGACCGACAAGGTCCATATGCAAAAGCTCTCCAGGGTGCTTGGTCATAACTTGGTTCACAGGATGGTGGGGAGCGGCAACCATTTCCCATGTCTACAAGAATGGCAAACAAGATCGTTCTCCATGTGTAACTTGGGCAATCCTCGGATTAGGCCAAGTGAACTAAGCCTTGCAAGCAAGTCAAAGTTCATGTGACCGAGTCTCCTATGCCACTTCCAAATATCAGAGGAGGAAGGTCCAGCCAAAAGACAACGAGAAATGCCAAAAGACTCCGAGAAATTCGCACGAAAGACTTTCCCAAAGGGCGAAATCAAGCAAACAAGATTGCCCTGAGGATCCAAAATACGACTGACATTCGGCTTAAAACGAATCTCATAATCATCCTCAAAAAGTTGAGAAACAGAAAGAAGATTAAAATGCAAGTTAGAAACAAGAGCAACATCATGCAACACAAAGTGCTCATTAACTCACACCGACCCACAAGACCACACTTTACCTTTGCTATTGTCGCCGAAGGTGATAAACTCCTTTCCGGCAACTGGACTAAGACTGGAGAACCACTTGGCATTTCCGGTCATATGCCTTGAGCACCCGGAATCCACCAACCAAACATTCTCCAATCACCTTACCTACATCAATAAAAAGACATCGGGTGAGCATACGGTCCAACACTAGGGTGAGTAAAATGGGAAGTGTACCAGTGTTGTCCCGGCTGCTCAAAAGAACTTTTAGTAGAAAAACCATTCCTAGCACTCCTACGGGGAAAGCGATCACCACGCACATGAAAACGTGGTCCGCTAAGGGACGAGCGTCCATGGCGATAGTCAAAACGCGGTGGGGGGTAACGCTCAACAACAAAGCCACCGCCATGGGGTCCATAGCCCACAAAAGCAGGATCCCGCCGGGCATGACCTCCTTGAGGCCTAGGACCTTGAGGCATTGGACCTCTAGGCCTAGCACTCCTCCTTTGAACCTTCGGCACATGTACATCATGGAAGGGATGATACATGTCCGAGTTGTTCATCTCCTTTGCACGACGCTCCTCTCTCTTTCGCCAAAAGCAGAACTCCCTCAAGTGTCCATCTCTCCCACAGTGCTCACAGTGGTACCTCACCGCTCTCATAGGGGGTTGTTGGTACTCACGGTGTTTGGTATGGATCACTCGGTTCTTTTGAGGCATGAGCTCCTCATGGATAGGTGGCATCGTGTCTAGCTTGTTCCTTGGGTGATTGGGTTTTGGAGCCCATGTTTGCTTCTTGGGTGGAGCTCTTGGAGGTTCCACAAACACTCCATCCATGGTGTTAGGTTTGAGAGGCTCTTTGGGTGGGATCTTGGTCAGTTTGGGAGTAGTGGTGGAGTTGGGCTTCTCACTCGGCTTAAGACCACTAAACTCTCCAACCTTCCCGAAAGATGTAGCACACTCAACACCCTGAGCAAAACCAACACCAGGTCCTCTAGCAACACATTTGAATTGGGCAATCATCATCCCAAGCTGCGGCTCACCACAAGACACCCATGACAAGATGGTCCGAAGGTATGTGTTTTCTTCCTCGGTTTGCATCTTGTCATGCTGCACGTTTGCAATCTCCATCTCCAAACCCTCACACAAGGCACACCTAGACACACAAGTGCTACCCGAGCTGGCCTTCTCAAGAGACACAATCTTGGCATTCTTCTCTGCCAACTCGGATTGCAAGCCTGCACAAGACTTGCACGCACCCAGCAACCCTGGTCTAGCCTTTAGCTCATCCATCTCTCCAACCAAAGCAACATACTTCCCCCTCAAAGTGAGAAGGTCAGTCATGTGCTTGGAGCACATCTCACACTCATCCTCCTCAGTTACGACAACGGTGGACTTGACAGACTCAAGCTCTTTCACTGCATCCTCCCACTTCTACCTAAACTCCTTCCTCTCTCTAGCAGCATGCCTAAGCAGCTTATCTTGACTAAGGAGGGCAGTAGTAAGTTTATCGACCTCAGCAGAAAGCTCATCGGGGGTCTATGATACCTGGGAGATGTCGTTGTCGTCGTCGTCCCGAGGGATCTCCTCCAGCTCGTCGTTGACCTCATCACCGAGGGCCATGGTGCAGAAGCCCTCGTTGTCGGCAAAGAAACAGAGTCCATTTAGCTTGTCCTCGATCTTCTTCTTCTTCTCGAACTCATCATCGCTTGATGTAGCGGAGTTGTCATCCGAGTCATCGATGTCGCTGAGTGTGGCGAAGAAAGCACGCAGTTCAGCCTGGGCCTTCTCCAAGTACTTCTCCTTGATGTACTCCTTGTTGAAGCCGCCCCTCCGCTTGTGCTTGGCGGGGACGTACTTCTCCTTGCGCTTGCCGGAGTCGTACTTGTGGCCATGATCCGCCTTGCCGAAAGCTTGCTTGTTCTTCTTCGAGCAATTGGCGATGAAGTGGTCCGAGCCTCCACACTCATAGCAGCCACCACGTCCTCCTCCACGGCGATGGTTCATGCGATTGTTGTGGAACCATGAGAACCGGTTGGCAAGCAGGGCCAAGTCATCGTCCGCCATGAACTCCAGCTGCTCCTCTGTGACAGAAAGAAGAGACGACAAAGCAAAGCCTCCAGAGGTGTTAGCAGAAAAGCTAGAAACCAAAGCCATCGACGGGCCAAAAGGGTTTTCATAAGAAACCCTCACCATGGCATCAATCTGACTAGACTTGAGCTTACTAAAGAGATGGTCACACGTGAGAATCTCATAGTTAGGCGATTCGATGATCGCCTGAACCTTAGAGTCCCACACCGACCGATTGAGAGTGTGTAAAAGCTTGAGAGCCCTCTCATGATCGTCGAAAGGCAACAGCTCCTTGTTAGCCTTCATCATGTTGACAATCACCTGAAAGCGAGTGAATAAACTTTCTATGCTCTCGTCAGGCATGTGTCGAAAGTTCTCATACTCTCGCTTGTGCGACTCATAGAGACGGGTTTTGACTTGAGTGGTTCCCTCATGAAAACGCATGAGAGTAGCCCAAATCTCCCGAGCCGTAGGGAGGTGAGAAACGCGATCAAACTTAGACATGCTCAAACAGAAGAAAAGAGCATTACGGGCTCGGCTATTGGCATCGTGCTCATCGATCTGATGCTGAGTCGCACGAGCAGCCAAGACCATGTAATCAACAGAGTTGAAAATATCCCAAATGGAAGCACCCAAACTCTAAAGATAGGCCGACATGCGTATCTTCCAATACGCATAGTTCGTCCCATCGAAAAACGGTGGTTTGCCCACGCCGCGATCCATGTCGCCTTCTATGGATTTGGAACCAGCTAAGGTGGAAGATCCTTAACCTTGCTCCAATACCAATTGAAGGACCGAGAAACTACCAGAAAGCGACCAGAGGGGGAGGGTGAATGGGAGCCTAAAAATTTCTTTCACAACTTTGGCCTCTATCCCAACAAATCAACCCCCAAAAACTCTGAGTGCAAACGTGATGCCCACGAACCTTGGAAGAGGGTGGATGATCCCTAGGATCACAGCGAGGCACCACCAAACGAGAGCAAGCCAAACACCGAAAGCTCCGACTCAAGTTCAACCCCAAAAACCAACTCCCGAACGTAGATGGATGGCTACGTCGGAAAATCTCCAAACACCGATGCTAACAAGTAGCAAAGATACCTAGAGAGGTTCCTTGATGAACTCTAGGCCCAAATGTGGCGCTTTTTCGTTCATACTTCTTCCCTCTCGAATTCCCGTTGATTGGATTGTTTTGAGCGGATGATTTCTTGGGGATAGTCTCCTAACTACCTCGTGATCATCTTCTCCAAGTTTGGGAACTAGGGATGTTGAGTTGCATTGGATTTGGGGAGATTTGAGTTGAGGGCGACCAAAATCGCCCTCACTGGGCACTCGCGGACAGTCCGCCGTTGGGGGCGCGGACAGTCCGCGCGTCGGGCTCTGACCGAGCAGTGGTCGCGCGGCTCGGCTGTGTTGACAAGGATTGACTGGCGGACAGTCCGCAGTGCACGATCGTGGACAGTCTGGGAGGTGTCCAGGGGACATCAGCAGCAGTGTTGTTTCGGGGTTTTTGCCGGCGGACAGTCGGCCATCCCCTCGCGGACAGTCCGCGGTTGAGCCGGACAGTCTGGGACCGTACTAGCGGACAGTCCGAGAACTGGCTGAGTGTTAAGTTTTAGTGCGTTTGCTCTCCCAGCTTCTTTGCTTGGTTTTCGGACTTCACGGTTGGCCCTATAGTTCACCTAGGAACCTCTCTAGGCATCTTTGCTACTTGTTAGCATTGGTATTTAGAGATTTCTCAACGTAGGTTTCAATCTACGTTCGGGACTAGGTTTTTTAGGGGTCAAACTTGTGCTGGTGCTTTTGGCATTTTGTTTGCTATCATTTGGTGGTGTCTCGCTGTGATCCTAGGGATCATCCACCCTCTTCCAAGGGTCGTGGGCATCACGGTTTTGGTCGAAGCTTTTGGGGGTTGATTTTGGGGACAAAGCCCAAAGTTTCGTGAGAATTTTTTGTGCTCCTATTCAGCCCCCTCTAGTCTCCTTGCTTTTGCATTCTCGGTCCTCCAATTGGTATCAGAGCGTGTTAAGGATCTTCCACCTTAGCCGGTTCCAGATCCACCGAAGGCGACATGGATCGCGGCGTGGGCAAATCGCCATTTTCGATGGGACAAACTATGCGTATTTGAAGATACACATGTTGGCCTATCTGTAGAGTTTGGGTGCTTCCATCTAGGAAATTTGCAACTTTGCCGATTACGTGGTCTTGGCTGCTCGTGCTACTCAGCATCAGATTGATGAGCACGATGCCAATAGCCGAGCCCATAATGCTCTTTTCTCATGCTTGAGCATGACGGTGTTTGATCGTGTTTCTCACCTCGCTACGGCTCAGGAGATTTGGGCTACCCTCATGTGTTTCCATGAGGGAACCACTCAAGTCAAAACCTGTCTCTACGAGTCGCACAAGCGAGAGTATGAGAACTTTCGACATATGCCTGGCGAGAGCATAGAGAGTTTATTCGCTTGCTTTCAGGTGATTGTCAACAGGATGAGGGCTAACAAGGAGTGTTGCCTTTCGATGATCATGAGAGGGCTTTGAAGCTTTTGCACACTCTTGATCGATCGGTATGGGACTCAAAGGTTCAGGCGATCATCGAATCATCTAACTATGAGACCCTCACATGCGACGAGCTCTTTAGTAAGCTCAAGTCCAGTGAGATTGACGCCATGACGAGGGCTTCTTATGAAAATCCTTCTGGCCCGTCGATGGCTTTACTTTTTGGCTCTTCTGCTAACCCCTCTGGAGGATTTGCACTCTCTTCTCTTCTTTCTGTCACAGAGGAGCAGCTGGAGTTCATGGGGGATGATGAGTTGGCTTTGCTCGCCAACCGGTTCTCGCGGTTCCACAACAACCGCATGAACCGTCGCCGTGGAGGAGGACGCTCGAGATGTTTTGATTGCGGCGACCCCAACCACTTCATCGCTAATTGCCCGAAGAAGAACAAGCAAGTCTTCGGCAAGGCGGATCATGGGCACAAGTATGACTCCGGCAAGTGCAAGGAGAAGTACGTCCCCGCGGAGCACAAGCGGAAGGACGACTTCAACAAGGAGTACATCAAGACGAAGTACATGGAGAAGGCCCAGGCTGAGCAGCGTGCTTTCTTCGCCATGCTCAGCGACGTCGACGACTCGGATGACGACTCCGCTTCCTCAAGCGACGACGAGTCCGAGAAGAAGAAGAGGATCAAGGACAAGCTGAACGGCCTCTGCTTCTTCACTGACAACGAGGGCTTCTGCACCATGGCCCTCTGCAAGGAGGTCGACAGCGAGCTAGAGGACATCCCTCGGAATGACGACGATGACGACGACACCTCCCAGGTATCTCATACCCCCAATGAGCTTTCTGCTGAGGTCAAGAAACTTACTGCCGCCCTTCTTAGTCAAGATAAGATGCTTAGGCGTGCTGCTAGAGAGCGGAAGGAGTTTAGGCAGAAGTGGGAGGATACGGTGAAGGAAGTTGAATCTGTCAAGTCCACCATTATTGTCACCAAGGAGGAGGAGTGTGAGATGTGCTCCACACACATGACTGACCTTCTCACTTTGAGAAGTAAGTATGCTGTGTTGGTAGGAGAGGTGGATGAGCTTAAGGCTAGATCCTCGCTGTTGGGTGCATGCAAGTCCTGTGCAGGCTTGCAATCCGAGTTGGCAGAGAAGAATGCCAAGATTGTGTCTCTTGAGAAGGCCAGCTCGGGTAGCACTTGTGTGTCTAGATGTGCTTTGTGTGAGGGTTTGGAGATGGAGATTGTGAATGTGCAGCATGACAAGATGCAAACCGAGGAGGAAAACACATACCTTCGGACCATCTTGTCATGGGTGTCTAGTGGTGAGCTGCATCTAGGAATGATGATGTCCCAATTCAAGCGTGCTGCTGGAGGTCCAGGTGTAGGCTTTGCTCAGGGTGTTGAGTGTGCTTCATCTTTTGGCAAGATTGGAGAGTCGAGTGGTCTGAACCAATGTGAGAAGCCCAACTACACCACTACTCCCAAGCTTACCAAGATTCCACTCAAAGAGTCCCTAAAGCCTAACACCAAGGATGGGGTATTTGTTGAACCTCCGAGAGCTCCACCCAAGAAACAATCATGGGCTCCAAAACCAAACCACCTCAAGAACAAGCTAGACACAATGCCACCTATCCAGGAGGAGCTTGTGCCACAGAAGGGCAAAGTGATCCACACCCACTACCGTGAGTACCAACAACCCCCTATGAGAGCGGTGAGGTACCACTGTGAGCACTATGGGAGAGATGGACACTTGAGTGAGTTTTGCTTTCGGTGCAAGAGAGAGGCGCGCCGTGCAAAGGAGATGAACAACACGGACATGTGCCATCCTTTCCATGATGTACATGTGCCGAATGCTAGGCCTAGAGGTCCAAAACCTAGGCCTAGAGGTCCAAAACCTTAAGTTCCTAGGCCTAGGCCGCGAGGAGGTCGTGCCCGGAGGGAGCCTGCAGTTGTGGGCTATGGACCCCGTGGCAGTGGCTTTGTAGTAGAGTGTTTTCCCCCATCACGTTTTGAGTATCGCGATGGACACTCTTCCCTTAGCAGACCACCTTTTCCTCTACGTGGTGATCGCTCCTCCCGTAGGCGTGCTAGGAATGGTTTTTCTGCTAACCGTTCTTTTGAGCAGCCGGCCCAACACTGGTATTCTTCCTACTTCACTAACCCCAGTGTTGGACTGTATGCTCACCCTATGTATTTTTATTGATGTAGGTAAAACGATTGGAGAACGTTTGGTTGGTGGATTCCGGTTGCTCGAGGCACATGACCGGAAACGCTAAGTAGTTCTCTAGTCTTAGTCCGGTCACCGGAAAGGAGTTTATCACCTTCGGCGACAATAGCAAAGGTAAAGTGTTGTCTCATGGGTCGGTGCGAGTTAATGAGCACTTTGTGTTGCGCGATGTTGCTCTTGTTTCTAACTTGCATTTTAACCTTCTTTCTGTTTCGCAACTCTTTGATGACGACTATGAGATTCGTTTTAAGCCGAATCTCAGTCGTATTTTGGATCCTCAGGGCAATCTTATTTGTTTGATTTTGCCCTTTGGGAAAGTCTTTCGTGCAAACTTCTTGGAGTCTTTTGGCATTTCTCATTGTCTTGTGGCCGGACCTTCCTCCTCTGATCTTTGGAAGTGGCATAGGAGACTTGGTCACTTGAGCTTCGACTTGCTTGCAAGGCTTAGCTCACTTGGCTTAATCCGAGGATTGCCCAAGTTATCCATGGAGAAGGATCTTGTTTGCCACTCTTGTAGACATGGGAAGATGGTTTCCGCTCCCCACCATCTCGTGACTCAGGTCATGACTAAGCGCCCTGGAGAGCTTTTGCATATGGACCTTGTTGGTCCGGCTCGGGTGAGCTCGGTTGGGGGGAAGTGGTATGTGCTTGTTGTTGTTGATGACTTTTCGAGATATTCGTGGGTTTTCTTTTTAGTTGAGAAAACTGAGACTTTCTCTTTTGCTCGCAATCTGATTTTGCGTCTTCAGAACGAGTTCCCTATGAACTCGATGCGAGCTATCCAAAGTGATAATGGTTCCGAGTTCAAAAACTCGGATTTTGAGAAGTTTTGTGACTCTTTGGGTTTAGAGCATCAGTTTTCTTCTCCCTACACACCGCCACAGAATGGTGTTGTAGAAAGGAAGAATCGGACCCTTGTAGAGATGGCCAGGACGATGCTCGATGAGCATAGGACTCCTAGGCGATATTGGGTCGAGGCTATGAGTACTGCATGCTACATTTCCAATCGCATTTTTCTCCGAGCTTTCTTGAAAAAGACTTCTTATGAGTTGCGTTTTGGAAAATAGCCCAAAGTGAGTTATTTTAGAGTTTTCGGTTGCCATTGTTTTATACCCAAAAAGGGCAACTTGGACAAGTTTGAGTCTCGTTCTTATGACGGTGTATTTTTGGGTTATGGCACTCATACTCGTGCATATCGTGTACTTAACCTTGATACTAACCGAGTCATGGAGACATCCGATGTCACCTTCGACGAGACCATGGTTTCTCCTTCTTCTCGTTTTGAGCGTGCAGGTGATCATGAGGTTGGCGAGCCTCTTTTTGATGATGAGGACGAGGGTGCTGAAGGGATGGATGACCCAGCACCACCTCCGCCTGTTGTGCCACAAAGACCGGCCTCTACTACCACTCACGGCCCCGACCCTTCTTCTTCGACTACCTGGGGGCCGTGGGATCCGCCACCTTGAGCTGTACCTTTCATACCCGAGGAGGCACCAGCTGCTGTTGAGGGGGAGGCTACATCAGCTCGGGAGGCGCCACAACACATTCAACGCCAACACCCGCCTCAACAGATGATCGGCAGCATCGGCGAACGTGTCACCGAACGTGTCACTCGGTCTTGGTCACAACAAATCTCTCACTTTGCTCATTCTGCATTTGTTGCTGATTTTGAAACCCAAGATGTTGGACACGCTTTATCTGATCCGGATTTGGTCAATGCCATGCTTGAGGAGCCTGAAAATTTTCAAAGAAATCGGGTTTGGGTTCTTGTTCCTCTTCCTCCTGAGTGTCATCCTATTGGGACAAAATGAGTTTTCAAAAACAAACAAGGAGAAGATGGACATGTTGTGAGAAACAAGGCCAGACTTGTAGCCTAGGGGTATAGTCAGAAGGAGGGGATATACTATGAGGAGACTTTTGCTCTTGTATCTCATTTGGAGGCAATTAGGATCCTCTTGGCTCTTGCTGCATCCAAAGGGTTTAAACTTTTTCAAATGGATGTCAAGAGTGCCTTCCTAAACGACTACATAGAAGAGGAAGTGTATGTGAAACAACCCCCCGGTTTCGAAAATCCCAAGTTTCCAAACCATGTTTTAAAACTTCACAAAGCTTTGTATGGTTTGAAACAAGCCCCTAGAGCCTGGTATGATAGGTTGAAAACCTTTTTGCTTGCTAAGGGTTTTTAAATGGGATGTGTGGATAAAACGCTTTTTCTCCTCAAGCAAGACAATGACACTCTCTTGGTCCAGATTTACGTGGATGATATCATTTTCGGTGGTTCTTCTCACGCTTTGGTTGCCAAGTTTGCAGATACTCTGAGCAGGGAGTTTGAGATGAGCATGATGGGCGAGTTGACGTTTTTCCTCGGGTTGCAAATCAAGCAATCCCGAGAAGGGACGTTCGTACACTAGGGCAAGTACACCAAGGACGTATTGAAGAAGTTCGATATGGGTGAGGCCAAGCCTCTTCCAACACCCATGTCGACCACGACGGCCCTGGATGCGGACAAGGATGGAGAAGCGGTGGACCAAAAGGAGTACCGTATTATGATCGGGTCGCTGCTGTACCTGACGGCGACACGCCCGGACATCCAGTTCGCGGTGTGTCTTTGCGCCCGATTTCAGTCGTCGCCGCGCACCTCTCACCGTCAGGCAGTCAAGCGCATTATGAGGTACTTATGCTTCACAACTAAGTTTGGGATTTGGTATTCTGCTTCTTCTACCCTTTCCCTTTGTGGTTACTTGGATGTTGATTTTGCTGGTTGCCGGATTGATCGCAAGTCCACTTCTGGGACGTGTCTATTTATTGGTTCTTCTCTTGTGTTGTGGTCTTCTCGCAAGCAGTCTAGTGTCGCCCAGTCTACCACGGAGGCTGAGTATGTTGCTGCGGCTAGCTGTTGTTCCCAGTTGCTTTGGATGATGGCCACTTTGCGTGATTTTGGTCTGAGCTTTTCTCGCGTTCCCTTGCTTTGTGACAGCACGAGTGCTATTAGCGTTGCTAAGAACCCCGTGCTGCACTCTAAGACCAAACACATTGATGTGCGCTTTCATTTCTTGCGAGACCACTATGAGAAGGGTGATATCGACCTCCACCATGTCGATACTCATCATCAGTTAGCAGATATTTTCACCAAGCCTTTGGACCAATCAACTTTTGCTAGATTGAGAGGTGAGCTTGGTGTGTGTTTCCCCTTTTAGATGGGGGAAACATTTTTGTCTCGTGTATCATAGACTGATTCTTTTTCTTTTGTTTTGTTTTCGTTTCTGATGAGTTAGTCTTTGCATTTCATCAAGCATATTTACATTCAGAGCTTCATGTATATAATATTTAGAATGTGACTATGCTCTATTTAGTGTATGCTCCGATGCTTTATGATGATGCTGGTAGCTTATGCTCTTTCTGATCACTTATACATTTTGTGAGCTGAGCTATTTTATGAATGGTGAACTTGTTAATGAACATTAAAACTTGAAACTGTTCACCATTGAGATATGCAACTAGCATGTGTAGAATGTGTTGAATTCACCTGTGCTTTTCATATATGCTAGGTTGCTATGTCTCTAATTCTGAGTCATTCACTTGCTTGGTGTGTTCATATTCTGCTTTTAAAATTTGAACCAAGTTAAAGTGAATTGGAAAGATCGAGATGGGATTGCTTGTCAGCACATCACAGTATCGAGACTATTTCTCATTGCACTTTGAGTTAAACTTGAGTTGTGTAGTGTATGACCAAAACTGTTGCTTTAAGCTTCTGATTGCTTCTGCATAGGCTTCGCACAGTTGAAAAGTTAGGCAATGACAAGCTTTCAACCTCTCGCAATCGCATGCTGAAATTTGAACTTGTGTAATTTAACCACTCCAACTCTGATAAAATTTGAATACACAAGTCTATGTTTCATTCTATAGCATGATGATTGAACTTTGCTAGGGGTAGTTCACCTTGCATACATGTTTAGCACTTGTTTGACTTCCTGTCTATACATGTTTAGTGATATCCTGATGGTGAATACCTTTTTGGCTGAAAACTACTCATTTTGCTCTAATGTTCAGATTTCGTATTTGGTGATCAGTTTGAGCCTTTGCTAGCATTCTGTGCATATTGTTGAGTCATCAGATCAGCATTTTGTCGAGCATCTTCTCATTCTATCGACTATATTCTTGAAGCTGCTAACTTGCATCTTGACTCATATGCATTTGGAGGGGAGATTCCTGATAGTGCATTTTCAACTAAGGGGAGAATTTTGTCAAATCATAAGGGAGAAATCATATCTTAGTTGTGTGCACTATTGGAGGGGGAGTTTGCCTTTGTCAAATCATAAGGGAGAAATCATATCTTAGTTGTGTGCACTATTGGAGGGGGAGCTTGAGCTAGGAGCTTGAGCTGGCTCGGATTTTTTGGATTTTGCATTTCCCAATTGGTTCGGAGCTTTTATGCTAGTGGTGTTGAGACCGTTCTGCCTCTTCTTGAGGGCTAGCTCTATTTTTGCTTGAATTTCAATTGGTGTCGAGCTTTCTCGCTAGCGGTGTTGAGCCTGTTCTACCTCTTCTTGAGGGCTAGCTTTACTTTGCCTGGTGGCGTTGAGCCGTTGCCCATGTCTTTGGGGACCAAGTTGTTTCGCTCCTTCCACTTGACCTTCTTCGGCTTTGCTATGCTTTTGGGTCATTAGGTCGAGTTCTCTCTCCTTCTCCTTCCTTCTTCTATTCCGTTATGATTTGTGTTGGTAGTTGACAATGCACTCATCAAGGGGGAGATTGCGGATACATGGGTGTATGCCGAGTCTCGAGTGATGAGTGATTGTTGTGGCGTAACGGCCCTAATCCCATGGCCCACCGGTCCCTGTCATCCACTGACAGCCGAACTGATGTTCCGTGTGATTAAGACTGTTCGTCACCGGGCTGCATCAGCGCCCATTGTCCGCAGGATCATCTCACCATTCGGTTACAACACTTGGATATTTTTTTTAAATAACATCGGAATACAGAGCGGAAGACTTAAATAACATTAGTTTTACAAACCGAGTTTCCAAATAAGATTAAAGGTGCAGTTATTACAAACCAAGTTCGGATAATAGAAATTAGAAATAGAAATAGGCAACGTAGCGGAGTACAACAAAATAAAGATACTTGTAATCACCCAGCCCGAGGGTGCACAACTATTCTTCGGCCTCATCGGCCTCTTCCTGGATGATGGTCATGCAGCAGGGCGCAAGACACATCGGGGACTCAGTCATACCTGCAGCATGGGTAACAAACCCTGAGTACTGGGGTACTCAACAAGACTTACCCGACTAAAGAAAAGGAAGAAGACTCAGGAATGAGAGGCTTAGGAAGTCAAGGTAAGGCTTAAGCAAGATCAAGTATTTTGTAGAAAAAGCATTTTGTAAACCTTGTTCTATTTTTGGAAAGGTTCAAGTATTTCTCAATTCTTCATTGCTCATGATTCTTTTTACCTTTCAAAACATTCCTAGTTGAGAACCACTCTCCGTTGACAGTAAGTGACCAAGTCTTCATAACCGAGGAGCAACGTTAATCCGGATAAATAATACTCAGCTGAGGATCCCTATCCACACTGCATATGTAGCACCCAAGCTTGATATGCCAACTCGTCTTCCACGATTCCTCCAAGATTGGACCGGTCCTACGCCACCCGGAAGTACAGTACACCACTCATATCCAGGTACGACGACCACGTGGGTACAAGCTACTTCCGCCATCTCGCCACTCCCAGTGCGCGGTTGTCGGTCCCAATAAAGGAGTCCTCGGAGCCAGAGCTTTCCGAAGTATGTGAATAGTTACAAGTCTTGACCAGCAGGCCCCCATACGGATGGTCCCTAATATTTTTCTGCCAGAACTATACCTTGGTTATATCGCACCCAAGCGTAATAGTCCTGTCAGTTTTTCAACCCTGTCCCGGTCGGTGTCAACTGTTGAGTCCCGGACTTCAACATGACGGCACCGTACGCTCAGACAACCTCTCCTCGCAATTGACTAGGTACGGATCAGATACCTAGCCAATGGCCGGGGAGTAAAACCAAATTCCCATAAAAATTTCTTTAAGTGATCACACTTTTGAAATTGGCATTTTTATTGCAAATCTATTGTATAGCATCACTAAGCATTTGCAAATAGTTTTTAAACAGGGCAGGTGGATCTTCTGGTGGAGGTAAACCGTGCAGGTAATAGGTCATCACACAACTCCTATAACCTAATGCAGTAGTTTAACTCAAAGACATTTTAAGTAAACCTTTTATAAAAACAAGGAAAGGTTAAAATGCACCAGGGCTTGCCTTGAAGAGCAAAGAGGATAGGCTCGGGGTCGGCAGTGCAGGTGTCGGAGCTCGGGGTCGCCTCAGGGGTAGGTCCGTCAGCGGCTGCTTCGACTTTGACGTTTTCTCCTTCGGTCACTATACGGATGCAATGATGTATGCTTATGAGGATGCTGACATGAACAAAAGGCTTGCAAAAACGCAGGACAAAACCTACTGATTCTAGAGTACACTTTCCATCGCGTAAGTAACTTCTTAGTGTGGACATAAAGTTACTTATCTTTATCCCTAAGCAAAATTAATCAACCTATTAAGCATCATTTATCCGACCTAAACACAAATCATGCATGGAATCACAAACATCATAGACCAAATGGGTGGGGGTCTATGAACAGCAAACAATCCCAAAAGTCACATCACAGGGCATACAACATGAACCCTACTTGATTTTCTATTTTTTCCTCATTATTTAAAAAGGTCATTTTATGAAGTTGCTCCAAAAATTACCAAATTAATCTCATAAGTTCATTATGGTATAAAAAGATGGAAAAACAAATTTCATAATTTTTGGATGTCATTAAGGTGCTCAATTAAAATCAGTCATTAATTAACAAAAGGCACTATTTAAAATTAAAATAAATGCTCAAAAATCAACTTGTTCTAAAAGACTTCAAAATTTCACCAGAGACTAAACATGGCATAGGAAACTCACAAAAATTTATCTCATGATTTTTGGAGTTATAAATGATTTTCTAAAAATCAAAAACCATGCATTTATTAATTAAAAGAGGGATTTTACATTTTCAAATTCTTGCAGAAAAGTCAAGTTTTATATTTTTATAAAATACTTCAAGGTATAAAGAGTCTACCACGAATTTTTCAGAATTTTTGGAACCATACAGAAAATCACACAAAAAGATGAAAACTGAACACTATTCATTTAAAACTGAAAAAGGAAAAATGCACTGTGCATCTTCCCCGAGGGCTCGGGCGAATCGCAGGCGAGGCGCACGGCGGACCGGCCGCTCGGGCCTTGCGCTGGGAAAGCAGAGGGTGGGGGAAGCTTCGCGGGCTCACCGTGAGTCGGGAGCGAGGCTCGGCGAGGCGGTGCAAGGGTCGGAGGAGAGAGTCCGACGGTGGTGGCGGATCTCTTCGGCGGCAACCGGCGTCCGGCGGCTCTGTCTACCAAAAGAGGTCACCGAGGGTGCGGTTAGGAGCACGCTGAGGTGAGGAAGAGAGGGCAGGGGTCGGAGGGAAGAGAGAAGCACTCACGGCGGCGAATTTCTCGCTTAGCCGAAACGCGGCCATTTGCCGGAGTCGGGGACGAAGCTCCTGCGCCGGCGAGAGGAGGGCGGAGAGGTGAAATTGAGGGGCTGGGAAGCTTCGCGAGCTCAAGGCGAAGGCGGTGGAGGGCTCGGCGGGCGCTGGGGTGGTCTGGTGGCTCGGGGTGCCGTGGTGGCGGCAATGGCGGAGCTCGGCGGCTTCTTATAGCCGCGGCCAGAGGCAGGCAGGGAGCGCGCGGGGGTGGATAAGAATGCCCGTGGCGCGTGCGATCATTTGCATGATGAAGAAAGGACGGAAGTCTGCTCAGGGGCCGGGCGTGAGCTTGCCGGCGACGGCCACGCGGCGGCGGCGTGCTGGGAGCAGCGGGGGACGGGCGAGGGTCAGCGCTTTGCGCGTGCGGGTGCGGCATGATGGCGCGGTCGAGAGCGACGGGTCGGGAGCAGGTGGGCGGCTGCCAGGCGCGTGGCGCGCGCAGCTCCGGCGGGGTGGCCATGGCCGGGGCCCCCCTGTCCCTAGGTAGGAGACGAACAGTAGACTAGGCTAGGGTTTGACTTTGAATGGATTTCAGTATTTTGCAAATTACTCCCAAAATTTGAACTGAGCAGAAAAAACTCAAAACACCAAAGTTGTGCAGAAGAAGGAGATCTACAACTTTGTCAATATGAACATTTTCAAAATCCAAAAATTTTTTTGAATCACATTTGAAATTTTAAAAGGGGACACTTTTGGGATTTTAATAAATTCAAAATTACTTTTGATTTTATATTGAAAGTTGAAAATATGTAAACATGCAAGTTGTTCCTTTTGTCAAAACCTATAACTTTGCTATTATACACTTTTTCTGAAACTCATTAGTTTTTGAAATAATTTTGAAAACTAAAAGGGGATAAAAACTGGAGTTTCAATGAATTTGAAATTACTTCAAACTTTGTACAGAAACTTGAAAATTTGTAAATACCAAAGTTGTTTTTATTGATCAGATCTACAACTTTGCTTTTTGGACCAACTCCAAATTTTGAATTGTTTTTAAATTAATAAAAGAGGGGTAAAACGAGGGTTTGGAAATCAGGGTTTTTTTAAAGGAAATTGAAATCTGTTTTGATTTTGGTTTTTGAACAACACAACAAAGCTTCAAGGACACTAAAATGCACAAGAATTACACAAAGCTAGGCACAGAGGTGAAATTATCATTTTGCCCTTATAGGAAGATTTGGGCTTTTAGGGTTTTAGAAAAAGGAATCGCTACACACAAAATACCTTTAGGGAAGGTAAAGGCAAGCAATCATTAGACAAACATTAATGCATGACAAGAATGATTATGACTTAAGATGATGACATGTCAGGTTAATTACAAATTAATCACCAGAGGTGTTATAGCCTTCCCCCCTAAAAGAAATCTCGCCCCGAGATTCTGCGTCTTATGAAAGACAAAGACAAAACTTTACATCTACAGAGTATCGAGAAAGTCGGGATAGCTCTTCGCTAAGAAGTCTTCGGATTCCCAAGTGGCTTCTTCTTCAGAGTGTTGGTTCCACTGGACCTTGTACCATCTTGTGGTAGTCCTCCGGGCAACACGGTCCTTTTAATCCAACACACGAACTGGATATTCAGAGTATGACAGATCGGGTTCTAATTCAACACCTTCAACTTCCACCACGTGTTCGGGTACTCGGAGACACTTCTTGAGTTGGGAGACGTGAAACACATTTTGGACGGCGGAAAGATGATCGGGCAATCTTAGTTTGTAAGCTACCTTGCCAAAGCGTTCCAAAATTTCAAAGGGACCAATATAGCGTGGTGCTAACTTCCCCTTGACTCCAAAACGAGTAACTCCTTTGGTGGGTGAGACCTTCAGGTACGCATAATCCCCGATCTGGAACTTCAGAGGTCGACGTCTCTTGTCAGCATAGCTCTTCTGTCGAGACTGCGCAATCTTCATATTCTCTTGTATTTGCTTGACTTTTTCTTCCATATCTTTTACTAGGTCAACCCCAAAGAATTCCCTTTCTCCAGGTTCTGACCAACTGAGAGGTGTACGACAACGGCGACCATACAGTGCTTCAAAGGGTGCCATTTTGATGCTCTCTTGATAACTGTTATTATACGAGAATTCTGCCAAGGGCAAACAGTTATCCCAAGTATCTGCAAAGGTGAGCACGCAGGCTCTCAACATATCCTCTAACACTTGGTTGACTCGCTCAGTTTGTCCATCCGTTTGTGGATGATATGTTGTGCTATGCAGTAGCTTGGTTCCTAGTGAGGTATGGAACGCTTTCCAGAACTTTGCGACAAACTGAGTACCACGATCAGAGACAATGGTCTTGGGTATGCCATGGAGTTTTACTATGTTGTTCTTGTACAAAGTGGCATAAGTGGGGACGGTGTAGCTGGTTTTGACTGGCAGGAAGTGAGCTTGCTTAGTGAGGCGATCCACGATCACCCAGATGGAATCAAAACCTCTTTGTGTCTTGGGTAGCCCATTGATAAAATCCATACTGATATCGTCCCATTTCCAAGCAGGTACAAGTAAAGGTTGCAATTCTCCTCCGGGCTTCATGTGCACAGCTTTGACTTTCTGACAAGTATCACAGTGAGCGACATATCGGGCGATCTCAATCTTCATCTTTGTCCACCAGAATCTCTGCCTCAAGTCCTGGTACATCTTGTTGCTGCCGGGGTGGATGGAGAATCTAGTCAAATGTGCTTCATCAAGGATTAACTGTCTCAACTCAGGCACTTTGGGAACTACCAGTCGGTTCTTGAACGAAACCACTCCTGCATCATCAATCCTGAAACAATCCGCTTTTCCAGCTCGGACCCTTTCGATGATGTGCTTGATTCCAGGGTTATCTTTCTGTGCAGTGACGATCTGTTCCCTGATAGGGGTTTCTATCCTGATATTATTCAGAGTTCCTTGTGGAACCATTTCAATACCCAGCTTCTCTAGTTCATAACACAGGGAAGAATCATAGGGTTTCATTACCAGACAGCTGCAATATGACTTGCGACTGAGCGCATCGGCGACCACATTCGCCTTACCCGGATGGTAATGTACTTCGAGATCATAGTCCTTAATTAATTCAAGCCATCTTCTCTGTCTCATATTCCGTTCTTCTTGAGTGAAGATATACTTCAGGCTTTTGTGATCTGTGTACACATTGCAGGCACTACCCAACAAATAATGACGCCAGATCTTTAAGGCATGCACCACTGCTGCTAACTCAAGATCATGGGTTGGATAATTCTCTTCATGTCGCTTAAGCTGCCATGAGGCATAAGCGATCACTCGTCCTTCTTGCATCAAAACACAGCCCAAACCAGTACCAGATGCATCACAGTAGACATCAAAGGGCTTTTCGATGTTCGGCTGGGCTAGCACTGGTGACGTGGTTAACAGTTTCTTCAATGTCTGAAAGGCTTGTTCACAAGCTGGTGACCAGACAAACTTCACAGAATTCTTTACTAACTCGGTGATAGGCTTGGCGATTCTAGAGAAATCCGGGATGAAACGGCGATAATATCCAGCCATTCCCATGAAGCTACGGACTTCGTGAACAGTGGTAGGTGGCTTCCAATCCAGAATGTCTGCCACTTTTCCGGGATCAACTGACACACCTTCAGCGGATAGAACATGACCAAGGAACTGTATCTGATCTAACCAGAACTCACATTTACTGAACTTGGCATAAAGCTGATGATCTCTGAGGCGGGTTAGAACGATACGAAGGTGATCGGCATGCTCTTCTGGGGTTTTTGAGTAGACAAGAATGTCGTCAATGAACACGACCACAAATTTATCAAGCTCCGGCATGAATACAGAGTTCATGAGGTACATGAAGTGGGCAGGGGCATTGGTCAAGCCGAAGGACATGACCAAGTACTCATATAGGCCGTATCTGGTGGTGAAAGCAGTTTTAGGAATGTCTTCAGGACGTATTTTTATTTGGTGGTAGCCAGATCTGAGGTCAATTTTGGAGAATACTCTGGCTCCAGCTAGCTGGTCAAAAAGAAGGTCAATTCGAGGCAAGGGATATTTATTTTTGATGGTGATTTCGTTGAGTGGGCGATAATCAACGCATAACCTGAGACTTTTGTCTTTCTTCTTTACAAAGATTGCAGGACAGCCCCAAGGAGACGAACTTGGGCAAATGAAGCCCTTATCCAGCAATTCTTGCAATTGGATTTTTAGCTCTGCCAACTCTCTGGGAGGCATTCGATAAGCTCTGCGGGATACAGGAGCAGTCCCAGGCTTTAGCTCTATGGCAAACTCAACATCACGGTCAGGAGGCAGACCAGGTAAGTCCTCTGGAAAAACATCAGGGAATTCACAGACCACGGGGATGTCTCTGGTTTCCAGAATATAGGTGGTATTCAACTGTGTGGCTGCTGGTTTTTGAGGCATTGGGAGTTGGAGAAGGAGTTTGGAGGTACTGTTGGGAATGTCCACTCTCACAACCCTATTCAGGATGTCAATCATGGCCTTATACTGGCACATCCAATTCATGCCTAGAATGACATCTATCTCCTGATCACGTAGCACTATCATGGTGGTAGGAAATACATGTTCCCCCAACATCACCGGTATATTGCGAACCACTTCCTTAGTACTTATACGCCCTCCAGGCGAAAATATACAGAAACTTTCTTTCAACTCCCCAATTGATATCCCATGCTTAGAGACAAATGTACGACTGATGAAGGAATGCGATGCACTAGAATCAAACAACACGACTGTGGGATGATTGGCAATGGGAAACCTACCGATCATGACGGGCTCTCCTTCTGGGATGTCGCCGACAGTGGTGTAGTAGACTTGCCCGTGCTTCTTGACAACTTTGCCTTTCTAAGCATGCTGCTGCTGGACACGGTGCTGCTGCTGCTGAGATCCTCCAGGATCCTTCTGAGCATTCTGAGCATATCTCTTGGGCTTTGGGCACTCACGAGCCCAGTGGCCAGTCTGGCCGCAGTTGTAGCAGGGATGGTTGTAAGCGGTTTGTGGGGTGGTGATACGAACACCTGGGGCGTTCGGCTGCGTGGCACTTTGCTGGTTGGTGTTGTGGGTGGTGGCCGCAGTACGGACGACCACTTGCTGGTGGGGGTAAGGTGGGCGATTGTGGTGGTGGCTAGGGTGATAAATGACCCTCTGGCGCTTGTGACTGCCAGAGAAACTATTGGATCCTGCTTTCTTCTTCTTCTTTTCCTCTTGGTACTGTCGATTGCTCTCCTCAAAAGCAACAGCCCGGTCAACGGCATCATGATACGAACTGGTCAGGTTATTGGACATACTTCTGCGGATCTTGGGGTGCAGTCCCCTGAGGAAACAGTCCCTCTTCTTTTTGTCCGTGTTGACGTATTCCGAGGCATACTGGCTAAGGTGGTTGAACTGACCCACATACTGCATCACTGTGGAGTCTTTCTGCTGCAGTGCCAGAAACTGATCAAGCTTCATCTTCATCAATCCGGAAGGGATATGATGTGCACGGAAAGCGGTGCGGAACTCTTCCCAGGTCAACTGATGACCTTCTGGCTGGGCAGCCAACAGGTTGGCATACCAAGCGCTTGCTGGACCACGAAGTTGCAGAGAAGCGAACCGGGGCTTCTGGGTGTCGGTGCAGTGAAGAAGTCCAAACTTCTGCTCCATGGTGCGGAGCCAATCATCAGCTTCAAGGGGTTCATCGGCCTGGGTAAAGACTGGTGGACGGGTTTCGGTGAAATCCACATATGTGGTCTCGTTGTTGATGTTATGGCGACCTCGGTGGCCATTGTTCTGCTACCCCTGGTTTCGAGCCATCAGGTTAGCTGCGGCTGCCAAGGCTGCGATGGCATCTGCTAGCGTAGCAGGTACAGGTGGAGGGTTTGGAAGGGCGGCACCCTCAGAACCTCCAGCTCCAGTGCGAGTGTTCACAGGCATCTGTTAAGCAACTTGGAACTTAGCATCCATTGATAAGGTTCTGAAAACAACTGACTAAAAAGCTTCACTGATACAAAGGTAGATGACCGATAAAGATGACTTGACAGATAACAACAGACTGATAAGGGGAAAAGGTACGAAAAGAAAGATACAGACCCAACTTAGCAAAAGACAGACTAGCGCCCCAAACCTAGACTAAGGGTTTAGGTAAGCAGGTGGTACAGACACACGGGATCTCCATCCTCTAACAACGAGTCTAGTCTTCGTCAAAGATGATCATGTCCTCGTCGTCATCTTCCTCGAGGATGAGCTCAGGCTCAACCTCCTCGTCCTCGTCTTCAGCGTAGATGTTCTCGGCAGGTTCAATCTCCTCGTTCATGCTTGGCTCCTGCTCCACGTCCGGTTCTTCCACTACTCCGTCCTCAGGGTCCTCGACAACCGGGGGAACCACGGGGTGGAGTTGGTTGTACAGCTGGTGTACCTCCTCATGAAGCATATCCTTGAACTGCTCAATCTGAGTTGTGTACTGCCGCAGTCCGTGGAGCTCGGCTCTGGTGACGTCCTCGCGTATCCAAGTGGCATCGCGCTGCTGGATGGCGCGAATCACGTTCCGGTTGGCCTGCTCCAGGGAGGCTCGGGCCTCATAGAACTCCAGACGTGAGTGGTAGAAGTCACGCTCCAAGTTCTTCAGCTCAGCCTTCAGGTTCTTGATCTCCTCCTTTAGGTGTTTGCGGGTGCGACGGGGAAAGCGACGACCGTTGGAGGCTTCGCCAGTCTCTTCTCCAGTGCGTGGTGCCAGCTGGTGACGTGGCACACCATTGGGTCCAGTCAACTTGCGAGCAGTCAGCTTGATGCGAGCCATGTCTGGATAGGATAAGATGGATGAGGAGTGAAAAGGCTAGCAAGAAAAAGGTAAAGGCATACTAACCCAACGAACTTAGAGAGGAAGTTATTATCTAGCTTAGGTGAATATGTCATGATGCATGAATCGTTTCTATGGAACAAGGCAATGCAATAATTAAATAAGGTACATAGGGCTTAAAACATGTTGTCTCGCTAGCTAATGTTGCCATATACAAGACAAGAGAAGAGAAGCAATTTGGACCCAAAATAGTCAAGTTTAGTTTGTTTGGACTCAAAATATCTTTTGAAGTTTTCGCAAGAACACTGCAACGTTATAGTGAGATGCTCCGATACCACTCTGTGGCGTAACGGCCCTAATCCCATGGCCCACCGGTTCCTGTCATCCACTGACAGACGAACTGATGTTCCGTGTGATTAAGACTGTTCGTCACCGGGCTGCATCAGCGCCCATTGTCCGTAGGATCATCTCACCATTCGGTTACAACACTTGGATATTTTTTTAAATAACATCGGAATACAGAGCGGAAGACTTAAATAACATTAGTTTTACAAACCGAGTTTCCAAATAAGATTAAAGGTGCAGTTATTACAAACCAAGTTCGGATAATAGAAATTAGAAATAGAAATAGGCAGCATAGCGGAGTACAACAAAATAAAGATACTTGTAATCACCCAACCCGAGGGTGCACAACTATTCTTCGGCCTCATTGGCCTCTTCCTGGATGATGGTCATGCAGCAGGGCGCAAGACACATCGGGGACTCAGTCATACCTGCAGCATGGGTAACAAACCCTGAGTACTGGGTACTCAACAAGACTTACCCGACTAAAGAAAAGGAAGAAGACTCAGGAATGAGAGGCTTAGGAAGTCAAGGTAAGGCTTAAGCAAGATCAAGTATTTTTGCAGAAAAAGCATTTTGTAAACCTTGTTCTATTTTTGGAAAGGTTCAAGTATTTCTCAATTCTTCATTGCTCATGATTCTTTTTACCTTTCAAAACATTCCTAGTTGAGAACCACTCTCCGTTGACAGTCAGTGACCAAGTCTCCATAACCGAGGAGCAACGTTAATCCGGATAAATAATACTCAGCTGAGGATCCTTATCCACACTGCATATGTAGCACCCAAGCTTGATATGCCAACTCGTCTTCCACGATTCCTCCAAGATTGGACCGGTCCTACGCCACCCGGAAGTACAGTACACCACTCATATCCAGGTACGACGACCACGTGGGTACAAGCTACTTCCGCCATCTCGCCACTCCCAGTGCGCGGTTGTCGGTCCCAATAAAGGAGTCCTCGGAGCCAGAGCTTTCCGAAGTATGTGAATAGTTACAAGTCTTGACCAGCAGGCCCCCATACGGATGGTCCCTAATATTTTTCTGCCAGAACTATACCTTGGTTATATCGCACCCAAGCGTAATAGTCCTGTCAGTTTTTCAACCCTGTCCCGGTCGGTGTCAACTGTTGAGTCCCGGACTTCAACATGACGGCGCCGTACGCTCAGACAACCTCACCTCGCAATTGACTAGGTACGGATCAGATACCTAGCCAATGGCCGGGGAGTAAAACCAAATTCCCGTAAAAATTTCTTTAAGTGATCACACTTTTGAAATTGGCATTTTTATTGCAAATCTATTGTATAGCATCACTAAGCATTTGCAAATAGTTTTTAAACAGGGCAGGTGGATCTTATGGTGGAGGTAAACCGTGCAGCTAATAGGTCATCACACAACTCCTATAACCTAATGCAGTAGTTTAACTCAAAGACATTTTAAGTAAACCTTTTATAAAAACAAGGAAGGGTTAAAATGCACCGGGGCTTGCCTTGAAGAGCAAAGAGGACAGGCTCGGGGTCGGCAGTGCAGGTGTCGGAGCTCAGGGTCGCCTCAGGGGTAGGTCCGTCAGCGGCTGCTTCGACTTTGACGTTTTCTCCTTCGGTCACTATACGGATGCAATGATGTATGCTTATGAGGATGCTGACATGAACAAAAGGCTTGCTAAAACGCAGGACAAAACCTACTGATTCTAGAGTACACTTTCCATCGCGTAAGTAACTTCTTAGTGTGGACATAAAGTTACTTATCTTTATCCCTAAGCAAAATTAATCAACCTATTAAGCAACATTTATCTGACCTAAACACAAATCATGCATGACATCACAAACATCATAGACCAAATGGGTGGGGGTCTATGAACAGCAAACAATCCCAAAAGTCACATCATAGGGCATACAACATGAACCCTACTTGATTTTCTATTTTTTCCTAATTATTTAAAAAGGTCATTTTATGAAGTTGCTCCCAAAATTACCAAATTAATCTCATAAGTTCATTATGGTATAAAAGATGGCAAAACAAATTTCATAATTTTTGGATGTCATTAAGGTGCTCAATTAAAATCAGTCATTAATTAACAAAAGGCACTATTTAAAATTAAAATAAATGCTCAAAAATCAACTTGTTCCAAAATACTTCAAAATGTCACCAGAGACTAAACATGCCATAGGAAACTCGCAAAAATTTATCTCATGATTTTTGGAGTTATAAATGATTTTCTAAAAATCCAAAACCATCCATTTATTAATTAAAAGAGGGATTTTGCATTTTCAAATTGTTTCAGAAAAGTCAAGTTTTATATTTTTATAAAATACTTTAAGGTATAAAGAGTCTACCACGAATTTTTCAGAATTTTTGGAACCATACAGAAAATCACATAAAAAGATGAAAACTGAACACTATTCATTTAAAACTGAAAAAGGAAAAATGCACTGTGCATCTTCCCCGAGGGCTCGGGCGAATCGCAGGCGAGGCGCACGGCGGACCGGCCGCTCGGGCCTTGCGCTGGGAAAGCAGAGGGTGGGGGAAGCTTCGCGGGCTCACCGTGAGTCGGGAGCGAGGCTCGGCGAGGCGGTGCAAGGGTCGGAGGAGAGAGTCCGACGGTGGTGGCGGATCTCTTCGGCGGCGACCGGCGTCCGGCGGCTCTGTCCACCAAAAGAGGTCGCCGAGGGTGCGGTTAGGAGCGCGCTGAGGTGAGGAAGAGAGGGCAGGGGTTGGAGGGAAGAGAGAAGCACTCCCGGCGGCGAATTTCTCGCTTAGCCGAAACGCGGCCGTTTGCCGGAGTCGGGGACGAAGCTCTTGCGCCGGTGAGAGGAGGGCGGAGAGGTGAAATTGAGGGGCTGGGAAGCTTCGGAGCTCAAGGCGAAGGCGGTGGAGGGCTCGGCGGGCGCTGGGGTGGTCTGGTGGCTCGGGGTGCCGTGGTGGCGGCAATGGCGGAGCTCGGCGGCTTCTTATAGCCGCGGCCAGAGGCAGGCAGGGAGCGCGCGGGGGTGGATAAGAATTCCCGTGGCGCGTGCGATCGTTTGCATGATGAAGAAAGGACGGAAGTCCGTTCAGGGGCCGGGCGTGAGCTTGCCGGCGACGGCCACGCGGCGGCGGCGTGCTGGGAGCAGTGGGGGACGGGCGAGGGTCAGCGCTTTGTGCGTGCGGGTGCGGCATGATGGCACGGTCGAGGGCGACGGGTCGGGAGCAGGTGGGCGGCTGCCAGGCGCGTGGCGCGCGCAGCTCCGGCGGGGTGGCCATGGCCGGGGCCCCCCTGTCCCTAGGTAGGAGACGAACAGTAGACTAGGGTAGGATTTGACTTTGAATGGATTTCAGTATTTTGCAAATTACTCCCAAAATTTGAACTGAGCATCAAAAACTCAAAACACCAAAGTTGTGCAGAAAAAGGAGATCTACAAATATGAACTTTTTCAAAATCCAAAAAGTTTTTGAATAACATTTGAAATTTGAAAAGGGGACACTTTTGGGATTTTAATAAATTCAAAATTACTTTTGATTTTATATTGAAAGTTGAAAATCTGTAGACATGCAAGTTGTTCCTTTTGTCAAAACCTATAGCTTTGCTATTATACACTTTTTCTGAAACTCATTAGTTTTTGAAATAATTTTGAAAACTAAAAAGGGGACAAAAACTGGAGTTTGAATGAATTTAAAATTACTTCAAACTTTGTATAGAAGCTTGAAAATTTGTAAATACCAAAGTTGTTTCTCTTGATCAGATCTACAACTTTGCTTTTTGGACCAACTCCAAATTTTGAATTGTTTTTAAATTAATAAAAGAGGGGTAAAACCCAGGGTTTGGAAATCATGGTTTTTTAAAAGGAAATTGAAATCTGTTTTTGATTTTGGTTTTTGAACAACACAACAAAGCTTCAAGACACTAAACTGCACAATAATTACACAAAGCTAGGCACAGAGGTGAAATTACCATTTTGCCCTTATAGGAAGATTTGGGCTTTTAGGGTTTTAGAAAAAGGAATCGCTACACACAAAATACCTTTAGGGAAGGTAAAGGCAAGCAATCATTAGACAAACATTAATGCATGACAAGAATGATTATGACTTAAGATGATGACATGTCAGGTTAATTACAAATTAATCACCAGAGGTGTTACAATTGTCAACTGGGATAATGCGCATGTTCTTTGGCTTGTGTTGTGCAGGTGTCGAGCACGGATACAGTGATCGAAGGCAAGGTGAAGGTCAAGTAGAGACGTGTCATGCCGACGGACCGAGAGCGGTGAAGGGCGGACGTGAGGCTTGGACTGAGGGACCGGTGGCCTGAGGATTAGGTGTGGTGGCTGACAGCCTGGGACAGCGATGGGCGAAGACTTGCGGGGCACGGTGTTGCTTGGGTCGAGGACCTGGGGACATGTGTCGGTGCACGGGCGGTGCATCCCATCTATGGCTCGGTTTGGTGGTTGAGCCACAGAAAAACTACTGAGTGGACGGTTTCCAGGTTTGGGCCTCAAAACCTGTGCACTGATGGTTTCCGAGTTTGAGCCACAAAACTCGGGCTGAGGACGGTTCCAGGTTTGGGCCTCAAAACCTGGGCGCTGCGGGTTTCTAAGTTTGGGCCACAAAACTCAGGCGATGGACGGCGGGTTTCCCAGTTTGGGCCTCAAAACCGTGGGTTGGTCATGAAGGCTGGTTTCTCGGTTTGGGCCTTAAAACCGGGGGCGAAGTCCAGAAAAAGGACAAGCAGAGTGGTGGCGGCGCGTGGCGGCAATCGGTGAGGTTGCGTCGAGGCAACGCTACCTATTGTGCGGGCGTGGCTGTCGGATCACCACCTACCATGAGTTGGTCCAGAATAACCCTAGGGTTTAGCTGGTTCGCTCTGTAATTAGTTAGGGGTAGAGTGGGAATTAGAATTAGGATAAGTAGAGGGAGACACCCACCTCCCATCCTATCTCAGTCATTTTGCTCTTTGCCTTCTAGGTTTTCTTGCTCTCCCAATCCCCTGCTGTAGCAACTGAGATCCGCAGAGAACCATACCTTTGTGTACTGGAGATTTTGAGGAAGTGAGACCTTAATCTCACTGTTGTAGCGTGTGGTAGCCACACGGTTGCAGATCGATGTGTTGATTCACGTTTTGTTCGTGTTCTTCGCGTTCTTTCGTTTCTCCATGATTTTCCCATCACTCGATCTCCCTCTCTACTGCGTCTTCTGGAAATCCGTTTGAATCAACTTGTTCTTTATAGTGAGGAGATCATTTCCACCGAAGGAATTCATCTAACTCCTCACGAACAAGTAGATCGGGTTGATTTCGTTTTCGTGGCGCTTTTTCGTTCATACTTCTTCCCTCTCGAATTCCCGTTGATTGGATTGTTTTGAGCGGATGATTTCTTGGGGATAGTCTCCTAACTACTTCGTGATCATCTTCTCCAAGTTTGGGAACTAGGGATTTTGAGTTGAATTGGATTTGGGGAGATTTGAGTTGAGGGCGACCAAAATCGCCCTCACTGGGCACTCGCGGACAGTCCGCCGTTGGGGGCGCGGACAGTCCGCGCGTCGGGCTCCGACCGAGCAGTGGTCGCGTGGCTCGGCTGTGTTGACTCGGATTGACCGGCGGATAGTCCACAGTGCACGGTCGCGGACAGTCCGGGAAGTGTCCAGGGGACATCAGCAGCAGTGCTGTTTCGGGGTTTTTGCCGGCGAACAGTCCGCCATCCCCTTGCGTACAGTCCGCGGTTGAGTCGGACAGTCCGGGACCATACTGGCGGACAGTCCGGGAAATGGCTGAGTGTTGAGTTTCAGTGTGTTTGCTCTCCCGGCTTCTTCGCTTGGTTTCCGGACTTCACGGTTGGCCCTATAGTTCACCTAGGAACCTCTCTCGGCATCTTTGCTACTTGTTAGCATTGGTATTGAGAGATTTCTCAACGTAGGTTTCAATCTACGTTCGGGACTAGGTTTTTTAGGAGTCAAACTTGTTCCGGTGCTTTTGGCGTTTGGTTTGCTATCGTTTGGTGGTGCCTCGCTGTGATCCTAGGGATCATCCATCCTCTTCCAAGGGTCGTGGGCATCACGGTTTTGGTCGAAGCTTTTGGGGGTTTATTTTGGGGACAAAGCCCAAAGTTTCGTGAGAAATTTTTGTGCTCCCATTCACCCCCCTCTGGTCGCCTTGCTTTTGCATTCTTGGTCCTTCAATTGGTATCAGAGCGGGTTAAGGATCTTCCACCTTAGCCGGTTCCAGATCCACCGAAGGCGACATGGATCGCGGCGTGGGCAAACCGCTGTTTTTCGATGGGACGAACTATGCGTATTGGAAGATACGCATGTCGGCCTATCTGCAGAGTTTGGGTGCTTCCATCTCGGATATTTGGAACTCTGCCGATTACGTGGTCTTGGCTGCTCGTGTTACTCAGCATCAGATTGACGAGCACGACGCCAATAGCCAAGCCCGTAATGCTCTTTTCTCATGCTTGAGCATGACGAAGTTTGATCGCGTTTCTCGCCTCGCTACGGCTCGGGAGATTTGGGCTACCCTCAAGCGTTTCCATGAGGGAACCACTCAAGTCAAAACCCGTCTCTACGAGTCGCACAAGCGAGAGTACGAGAACTTTCGACATATGCCTGGCGAGAGCATAGAGAGTTTATTCGCTCGCTTTCAGGTGATTGTCAACAAGATGAGGGCTAACAAGGAGCTGTTGCCTTTCGACGATCATGAGAGGGCTTCGAAGCTTTTGCACACTCTTGATCGATCGGTGTGGCCGAATCATCTAACTATGAGACCCTCACATGCGACGAGCTCTTTAGTAAGCTCAAGTCGAGTGAGACTGACGCCATGGCGAGGGCTTCTTATGAAAATCCTTCTGGCCCGTCGATGGCTTTGCTTTCTGGCTCTTCTGCTAACCCCTCTGGAGGATTTGGACTCTCTTCTCTTCTTTCTGTCATAGAGGAGCAGCTGGAGTTCATGGGGGATGATGAGTTGGCTTTGCTCGCCAACCGGTTCTCGCGGTTCCACAACAACCGCATGAACCGTCGCCGTAGAGGAGGACGCTCGGGATGTTTCGATTGCGGCGACCCCAACCACTTCATCGCCAATTGTTCGAAGAAGAACAAGCAAGTCTTCGGCAAGGAGGATCATGGGCACAAGTATGACTCCGGCAAGCGCAAGGAGAAGTATGTCCCCGAGAAGCACAATCGGAAGGGCGGCTTCAACAAGGAGTACATCAAGACGAAGTACATGGAGAAGGCCCAGGCTGAGCAGCGTGCTTTCTTTGCCACGCTCAGCGACATCGATGACTCAGATGATGACTCCGCTTCCTCAAGCGATGATGAGTCCGAGAAGAAGAAGAGGATCGAGGACAAGCTGAATAGCCTCTGCTTCTTTGCCAACAACGAGGGCTTCTGCACCATGGCCCTCGGCAAGGAGGTTGACGACGAGCTGGAGGACATCCCTCGGAACGACGACGACGATGACACCTCCCAGGTATCTCAGACCCACGATGAGCTTTCTGCTGAGGTCGAGAAACTTACTGCCGCCCTTCTTAATCAAGATAAGTTGCTTAGGCGTGCTGCTAGAGAGCGGAAGGAGTTTAGGTAGAAGTGGGAGGATACGGTGAAGGAACTTGAATCTGTAAAGTCCACCATTGTTGTCACCAAGGAGGAGGAGTGTGAGATGTGCTCCACACACATGACTGACCTTCTCACTTTGAGAAGTAAGTATGTTGTGTTGGTAGGAGAGGTGGATGGGCTTAAGGCTAGATCCTCGCTGTTAGGTGCATGCAAGTCCTGTGCAGGCTTGCAATCCGAGTTGGCAGAGAAGAATGCCAAGATTATGTCTCTTGAGAAGGCCAGCTCGGGTAGCACTTGTGTGTCTAGATGCGCTTTGTGTGAGGGTTTGGAGGAAAACACATACCTTCGGACCATCTTGTCATGGGTGTCTAGTGGTGAGCCGCAGCTGGAAATGATGATCTCCCAATTCAAGCGTGCTGCTGGAGGTCCAGGTGTAGGCTTTGCTCAGGGTGTTGAGTGCGCTTCATCTTTTGGCAAGATTGGAGAGTCGAGTGGTCTGAACCAATGTGAGAAGCCCAACTCCACCACTAATCCCAAGCTTACCACCTTTGCATCTTGTCTTGACTAAGAAGGGTGGCACTCCACCACTACTCCCAAGCTTCATCTTCTCCTTTGCAAATGTGCCAACACCACCAAGTGTATACCAACTTGCGCATGTGTGTTAGCATTTTCACAATAATTTTCAAAGGATTTTCACTTTCACTCACCACGCCACTCGATCCTAGTAACAACACAATGTTAGATCGCTCAAGTGGCACTAGATGACCGATATGCAAACCAGTTTGCTCCTCTTGATAGTACGACCATATATCCTAAACCTGGTCATCAACTTCTCTACACACCTATGACCGGTGAAATGAAATGCCCTACAAATATACCTTTCCCTTGTGCATTCCATTCCATCTCCTTCGGTGTTGATGCAACACATGCACCAACCTATCATCAAATGATATGATCCACTTCATTTCATCACATGGCCTCATGGTCCATCGATCTTGGTCTCACTTGCTCTTCACCATTGCTTCGGTCCTTCGGCGCCAAGTCTTTGCTCAAGCCTCCCAACACTTGGTACCAATGGCTTCAAAGCCTCCAACTTGCCCTTCACCTTCGCAACCGGTCCATGAAGCCAAGTCTTATCTTGATCTTCACTATCTTAGCCACATGACTCCATGTCATGTCACATATGAAATAAGCTCCTTCATCACATGTGTACTTGTGGACTAATCTCTTGCGTATCTCACATAAACATAATTAGTCCACCTAAAGTTGTCACTCAATTACCAAAACTAAACTAGGACCTTTCAATGTCCCCCTTTTTGGTAATTGATGACAACTCTACAAAGATATGAAAATTAAGCTTATTTGGATTCTATGTTAATTATCCAACATTAAGACAATATGAGAGGATTTGGATAAGCCGACTTTCTAGTGTTAACTCCCCCTACATGTGTGCGCAAATGGTTTGGATTCAAGCTTGCACACATGCATAAATATGAAATTTGTGGGAGTGTTAGCACTACTAAGTGATGCTAAGGTCTACAAGATAGAATTGTACCTTTGTAGCGTGTATACCACATTTTAAATCATCCTTAGCATCAACCTTGCTAGAAACAAGTGAAACTAGATACCACGTGAGATCAACATTATAATCAAGATTCTAGTTACCACTTGCTACACTAATACTAAACTCTAGATATGCAATGCATAAAACATGTATTCATGAGCTTGCTCCCCATAATTGTGTGCTCTCATTGTCCAAGAATTTTGATCCTTTTCCATTCTCCAATCTTGCTCCCTCTTGATCCATGTCCATCTTCTTTTCTTGTTTTCTCCCCCTTTGTCCTTGATATATCTTTGCCAACAATTTCGCCCCCTATCATATCGTATCTTTGGCACTTCTCCCCCTTTGTCATCAATGACCATAAAAGGCATTTTTTATACACAAAGGGTGACACTAGGGTAGATGGTTGACACTTGAGTCTTGTATTTTTTATGGACACCCTTCATATGTGTTGGAATGACACTACTTGTAGATACCCCGTGTAGATGCATGAAAGCCACTTATAGGATCTTTGACCTTGATACCAATCGGTGAGGCATCTTCCCTTATGTCATAGCATGGGTCATCCACTTGATAAGCTTGAGCTCTTGTAGATGAGGGATTTTTGCTTGATTTGATCACTTACGGTTGAGGATCACTTGACATATTTGTAGGATACCACTTGAATGAAAGTTTAAACTTGATATCCATTTGCATTATTGTTTTTCTTGAACTCTTGTCATGAGCCTCTCATTTATGACTTTTGAACTATTAAATTTGCACAAGATATCTAACTCGGCTTGCTCTAGAATAAGCTTCTTCACACATATTTCAATGGTTATCTTACTCACGTTGAATTAGACACTTGAATGCTCATCTTCTAGATCAAGTGCTTGGGTTTACTAGCTCATGAACAAACTCATATACTAACCACTAGATCATATAATCAAACAAGCAATAGTGGTAGGCTATGAATTTAAACTTTTCATTTGTTATGCATGATCCTATTAAGCATGTACTATATGCACTAACCGCATACTAGTAAGGGATGAAATAATCATGCACATTACAATGATACCTATGCTATCTTGGAGTAGAGGATCGTCATTAGATTCCAATTAAGCTCCTCAAAGCAGTGTGAAGTCCATTTATAAAGCTTGGTGAAGACCAATAGATAACAAATATGAATTCCTTTCTTCACCCATATGAATTGAGAACCACTAAAAATCAAGTGCACTTCTCGTTGTGGTTGGCTTGCTTTTTCATTTGATCTTTCCTTGCATATATGGACATACTCATGATTTGCTTTCTTTTTGGGTGTTTCTTGCTTTCTTTCTTTCTTGATCAATCTCATGATTGCTCCAAGTAAGCATCTCCACTGACAGTTTAGATCACCACTTGCATATTAGCCTTCCAAGCCTTGCTTCGTTAACCTACCAAAGGTGGCAAGCCCCTACAAAAGGGATAAGTGACCTCTCCAAAGAATCATCCTCGATACTCACTTGAATTGACTTTGTTTGATTGACCCATTGAAAGCCCTAGTTGGATTTTGGTAAATTGATGAAACCCATTTTGGTCTAATCCTATTGATAAGCATGTGTGTAGCTAATGAGAGTATTATGACCAAGCCTTTGATGGAGCTAGCTAGATGGTGACCATATTGGATGGTGATGGCCACATGTTCTCAAGTGATCAAATGCTTCGTCTTCGGTGAATGGGAAAAGGGAAAGATGCCATTGCTCAAGTTGAGACTTTAGTTTTATCTTTGATCTTGAGTGATAGGCAAGCCGGACTATCAAGAGGGATACATTTGAGGCTAGCTAGATGTGGAGAAAAGTGCTCATGATGACTAACTTCTAGCGCCTGAGAGACACCATGCACTCACGAACGCATAGAGGTTTTCTAGGTGTGGTCGGTAGTACTGACCATGGGGGTCGGTAGTACCGCCTAAGGGTGCTGAGTGCAATACTCTCTGGATTAGGTCTCAAGTGATCTAGCGATAGTACCGCCATAGGGCCGGTACTACCGGCCTCGGTAGTACCGACCCCGAGGTCGGTAGTACCGAGGATCCAGGACGTTTTACACCCTCTCTATGTTGGGACTGAGTTGGCTTGGCGGTGGTACCGCCATAGGGTCGGTAGTACCGACCCCCGATAGCACCGACACCCTGGCCGGTGGTACTGTGGTCAGAAGGTGTCTTGCGAAGCTCTCTGTGTAGATACTTTTCTGGCCTGTCGGTAGTACCGCGATAGGGCCGGTACTACCCACAGTTGGTGACACCAAGGTTTGGTGGAAGTCTGGTGCTCTCTGTGTGAATCCAGTTTGGCTAGTCGGTAGTACCGCCATAAGGGCAGGTACTACCGACCACCGGTGGTACCGACCGGGGGTCGGTAGCTCCATCGGGTCAACGGTTGCTGTAACGGCTGTATTTGGTACAGTCGATACTACCGACCAGGGGGTCGGTACTACCGACCATGGCGCAGTTTGATATGTATAAGTAGCCACTCGACCGGCTTCTAACCGTTACTTCTCCTATTCGCCTAACCTAAGAGAAGAAAGAAAAGGTCCCAAGTGTTGACCAAGCTCCTCTCTCTCCCCCTTTGATTCTAGAGTGAATCTCTTGCAAGCTTTGAGCTAGGGAAGTGAGATTAGAGAGTGAGACACATCGATCTACGTCTAGAGCACTTGGGGCCAACATCTCACCGACTTGATTTGTGCTCTTTACTCTTGGGTTCTTGAAACCTTAGCCGGTTAGGTGTTCTTCGGTTGTTGCCTGTGATTGACTCACTTGTGAGGGTACTCCGAAGTGTTTGTATTACCCTCTGATTCTTAGTGAAGAAACTCAACTAGCCTTTGTGGTTGCTTGAGTGAGGCAAGGAGGTGAAAGAGACTCCGACCTTCGTGGTCACCTCAACAACGGGGACGTAGGTGCTTCTTAGTGAAGTGGTCGAACCTCGGGTTAAATCTCGTGTCTCATCTGCTTGTTGGATTTGCATCTTGGATTATTTCGTTTGTACGCTTGTTCTTCGTGTTCTTCCTCCCTCTACTCTCATTCTAGGTGTGGGAAGGCTCGATCTAGTCTTTGGGGAGGAGCCACTACTTGAACAAGGTATAAACTTCATCTACATCTCTTAGGAATGCCTTGGTATAAGCTAGATTCATTCTTGCATCTCGTTCATCTCGATTTCATAGCTATTCCTAGGTTGTCGGTAGTACCGACCCCGGTAGTATCGGCCCCGCAATTGCGACTGTGTGTTCTGATATCCGTTTTGAGCTTTGAGTATCAGGATTCTAGATTTTTTAAATAGGCTATTCACCCCCCCCCCCCCCCCGCTCTAGCCTTTTGGACCTTTCACCCATTTGAACTCTTCTTGAAATGAGACTTTGAATCCTTCTTTGAGTTCTTTTCTTTCTTCCAAATGATCTTCAATTGATACTAGAACTTGATCTTCATCTTTATCTTGATATTGGTCTTGATTTTCAATTTGAGTATCAAATTATGTGTCAAATACATTTCTCAATTGGATGACCTTGTACTCATATTTTTCATGCTTCTAGCTCATCTCAAAACCAAACATAGGCCCCTCAACCACTTATAAACATGATTCCAACTGGAGGGCCTTTCAATCAAAGTGACTCATGATCTATCCAATAAATATCACTTATATGGCAGATTCTGTCATCTTCAATGAAATGATCAAATCTCACAAAGTATTGATCCAATTGCCATGAACTTTGGTGGAGATGTGCCTCACTATGTATTCTAGTAGCCATAAAAATTTGAGCTTCATTGGACTTCTAGATTGCTACCAGATTTCACATCTTTCCTCACTACTACATGCTGAAAACTGTTGCACTATAGTTGACAAGATCCACTCCAAAACCGAAGCATCACTTATCCAATTATCATGAATTTTGCACAGCAACTAATACCATAAGTGTAGAGCATGTGTACCAAATTTCAAGCCAATCAAAACAGATTTGATCATTCAAACATGGCTATCTTCTCAGCTCACTCAGATTTTGCAATATTGGACAACTTTGAGCAATTGAGCTATACTCTACCAATTTGAATCAAACTTGAGGCTAACTTATTTGAACATCAACACAAGACATATATCCATGCAAATACACTTACTAAAGGTCATCCTGTGAACATATCCAATCAAACTAACTCAAACATGATTACTAAGCAATTTATCCATTCAATCATCTTATAGCAAGCAACATATGCATATATATCAATTTCAATCAACTCATATGCACCTAAATGAATATGATCAACTATAAATATACCTTGGTAGATCATGATCATCCAATAGCAAGCTTCTTCATTTATCAATTGCAAGTCTTCAAATATTTCCAATAAATCAGCACAACTAGAATATGACACTTGTATGTTGTAATACTTGGACTTCACTAATTTTGACTTGGCATTGGGTTTGGATGTGCACTAAGCTTCTTTACTTGACTCAATCACATGATGAACAATATGGATTCAATTGAATCAAGTCTCCAATGCCATGGTACCTACACACATTCATCCACTTTTTGATGGTACCCAAACTTGTTTGGGTCCTCTCAAGTTAGGTGCAACATACTTAGGCAATGCCTTAGTATGGATAGCGGGATGCTTTGCAATAGACACCAATGAGGTACCATTGTCATCCTTTCTAAGCACAATATTATCATCAATTGAAATAGGCTTAGAAGTCATACCTAGGGGACATGAAATTGCCATGTGTCCCCTTTCCCGGCATGAGTAGCAAACTCTCTTTGATTGAGCCTTATCTTCCTTGCTCATGTGTTGCTTCTCATTGCCTTGCCTCTCATGAGTTGCTTGAGCCTTCTTCTCAAGCTTGTTTGGACACTTCGAGGCAAAGTGTCCCATATCACCACACTTGTAGCACTTGATGTGAGCCAAATCTTTCTTCTTTTCTTCATTCTTGCTCATCATCATCTTGGCATCTTGAATGTGAGTTGGATGCCTTGCTCTTCCACCCCTTCTTATTTTCTTCTTATTTATCAAGTCACCACCATCATGGTTGATCTTGATTTGATCTTGGGGCTTGTTTTCTTGTGACAATACTTGAGGCTTCTTGGTTGAGCAATGCTTAGCAAAGTGTCCCATTTCATGGCATCGGTAGCACATGAAATGAGATAGCTTCTCTTCTTCTTGCTTCTTCATCTCTCTTTCATATCTTTTCTTGCCCCATCTCTTGCCTTTGATTTTGCTCTTGTTGAAGCCAATGTCACTCATGTCCCCATAGCTCTTTTGATTCTTCATCATGTACTCATAGGTGACCTTTGATCCATACCACCTCTCTAAATTATTGCTCAAATTCTTCACTTCACTTTTGAGCTCATTGTTCTCCTTCAAAATGTTAGTCTCACAAGACGTAGAAGTAGAACAAGCATTTATATGTGAAGAACATAGTATAGATAATAAATCATCACAAGAGGTGGATACATGCTTCTTCTCTACATCACATGGGTTAGCACGAATATGTGATTGATCATTTGACCCAAATGATAAGCTCTCACTAGTTTAGTATCTTCATTAGAAAGCTTCTTAGTGAGAAAAGCATGGTCTTCTACCAAGTTGTCATGAGCAACACTAAGTTCCTCATGAGTCAATTTAAGCTCCTCATTGCGGATACATGGGTGTATGTCGGATCTTGAGTGATGAGTGATTGTCAACTAGGATGATGCGCATGTTCTTTGGCTTGTGTTGTGCAGGTGTTGAGCACGGATACGGTGATCAAAGGCAAGGTGAAGTTCAAGTAGAGACGTGTCATGCCGATGGACCCGGAGCGGTGAAGGGCGAACGTGAGGCTTGGACTGACGGACCAGTGGCCTGAGGATCGGCCGTGGTGGCTGACAGCCTCGGACAGCGACAAGTGAAGACTTGCGTGTGGATGGGGTGCACGGGCGGTGCATCCCCTCTACGGCTAGGTTTGGTGGTTAAGCCATAGAAAAACCACCGAGTGGACGGTTTCCAGGTTTGGGCCTCAAAACCTGGGCGCTGACGGTTTCTGAGTTTGGGCCACAAAACTCGGGCTGAGGACGGTTTCCAGGTTTGGGCCTCAAAACCTGGGTGCTGGCAGGTTTCTGAGTTTGGGCCACAAAATTCAGGCGACGGACGACAGGTTTCCTAGTTTCTCCTCAAAACCGGGGGTTGGCCCAGGTTTCCCGGTTTCGGCCTCAAAACCGGGGGGAGGTCCGTGAAAAGGACGAGCAGAGCGGTGGCGGCACGTGGCGGCAATCGGTGAGGTCGCATCGAGGCGAAGCTACTAGTTGTGTGGGCATGGCCGTCGGATCACCAGCAACTTCGAGTTGGTGAGGAATACTCTTAGGGTTAGCCTACTCGCTCATTAGCAGTAGGGGTAGAAGGCGAATAATTGTATTAGGTTATATAAGGAGAGGCAACCCCTCCCTCCAGATTATCTCAGCTATTGTTATTTTCATTCTAAGGTTTCCTGCTTCCCATTCCCTGTTGTACCTACTGAGATCCGCAGAGACGGTGAACAATACCTCTGTGTATTTGCTTTTTGAGGAAACGAGACCGTAATCTCGTTGTCTCCTCGTGGAGACGAATTTCAGCTGGCAATTTGTGGTTCGATTTGCGTTTTGAACTTGTTCTTCGCGTTCTTCGTTTTCTCCACGTTTTTCCGGTCACTCGATCTCCCTCCTCTGAAGGACCGAGAATGCTACCAGAAAGCGACCAGAGGGGGGGGGGGTGAATGGGAGCTTCAAAATTCCTTTCGGAAACTTATCGCCACTGTCCCGTAAATCAACCCCAAAAGCAAACCCTAGAGCTCGTAAGTGTCCACGACCCTAGAGATAGGGTGGATGCTTCCAAGAAGCACAGCGAGACACTTTACAACTCTAGAAACCCAACGCAAAAGCCAGAAATCAAAACCGACAACGAACGAACGAACGGCGAAAGAAACAACGCAAACTGCACTCGACCGGACTCTGGCCAGCGTCCGGTCAGTGAGCACCGGACGTGTCCGGTCGAGTAAAATCCGATTTGGAACCTTACTGTTTGTGACCGGACTCTCAGTGGAGATGCGTCCGGTCAGGCAGCTAGTGTCCGGTTGATTCAGACAAAACCCGTGAACAGTAGTAGAGGCGAGTCCGGTCTTAGAGCAGGAGGTGTGTCCGGTCAAGTCACGAAGAAAACTTGCTGAGCATTCAACGACCGGACGCACTGGGTCAGCGTCCGGTCAATTCGTGCCCAGCGTCCGGTCACCTTGATACTGCTCTGTTCGTTCACCAATTCGACTCGATCTCACCCAAAACAAATCCTCTAGGGATCAAACTTGGTGAGAGGAGTCACAACGAGGATAGTGAGCTATCTCTAGGAGGTCATGGCTCGAACCTATCTCCAAATCGATGAATCGAAGAATTTCGGGGGGAAGAAGAAACACTTGACCCGAAACAAAAATCAACCGATCTACTAGCTCGTGAGGTTAGAGGTGAATTCCTTTGGTGGGAAGAAGTGCCTCACGATCTAGAACATCTTAGTTCAAACGGATTTGCAAGAAGCGCACCAAACAAAGAGATCGATCGTCGGGAAAAACGTGGAAACCGTCCTCAGCCCGAGTTTTGTGGCCAAACTCGGAAACCATCCGCGCCCAGGTTTTGAGGCCCAAACCTGGAAACCGTCCACCCGATGGTTTTTCTCTGGCTCTACCACCAAACCGAAGTTGTAGAAGGGATGCACCGCCCGTGCACCCTGTCCACCGACACGTGTCCCCAGGTCCTCGACCCGAGCAACACATGACCGCAAGTCTTCGGTCGTCACTGTCCTAGGCTGTCAACCACCACAGCTGATCCTTGGGCCGCCGGTCCCTCAGTCCAAGCCTCACGTCCGCCCTTCGCCACTCTCGGTCACTCGGCACGGCACGTCTCTACTTGACCTTCACCTTGCCTTTGATCACTGCATCCGTGCTCGACACCTGCACAACACAAGCCAAAGAACATGCACATCATCCCAGTTGACAATCACTCATCACTCAGAGACTCGGCATACACCCATTTATCCGCAATCTCCCCCTTGATGAGTGCATTTTCAACTACCAACACAAATCATACAGAATTGAAGAAGGAAGAAGGAAGGAGAGAGAGAGCTCGACCAAATGACCCAAAAGCATAGCAAAGCCGAAGAAGGTCAAGTGGAAAGAGCAAGACAGCTTGGTCCCCAAAGACATGGGCAACGGCTCGACGCAACCAAGCAAAGCAAAGCTAGCCCTCAAGAAGAGGTAGAACAGGCTCAACACCGCTAGCAAAAACAATCGACACTCAAAAATCAGAAGAGCTCGACACCAATTGAAAAACTGATAAGCGAAAGCTAGTCTCTCAAGAAAGAGGCAAAGGCTCAACACAACTAGCAAAAACGCTCCGAACCAATTGGAAAATTCAAAACTCATCACGAGCAAACTTCCCCTCAAATAGTGCACACCACTAGGGAATCTCCCCCTTAGTTGATCTTATGATTTGGAGAATTTCTCCCCCTTAGTTGAAAATGCACTAATCAAATAAAAGTTCTCCCCCTCAGAAAATGCATATGAGTCAAAATGCAAGTTAGCAGCTTCAGAAGTATAATCAAGAGAGTGCAAAGATGCTCTACAGAGTTCTGATCCGATGACTCAACAACATCCATAAGAAGCTAGCAAAGGCTCAAATTGATCACTAAGTATGAAATATGAACATGAGAGCAAAATGAGCAGTTTTCAGCCGAAAAGGTATTCACCATCAGAATAGCACAGAGCATGTATAGACAGGAAGTCAAACAAGTGCTAAACATGTATACAAGGTGAACTACCCCTAGCAAGGTTCAATCATCATGATATAGAATGAAACATAGACTTGTGTATTCAAAAATTTATCGGAGTTGCAGCGGTTAAAATTACACAAGTTTAAATTTCAGCATGTGATTGCGAGAGGTTGAAAGCTTGACATTGCCTAACTTTTCAACTGTGCGAAGCCTATGCAGAAGCAATCAGAAGCTTAAAGCAATAGTTTCGGTCATACACTACTCAGCTCAAGTTTAACTCATAGTGTAATGAGAAACAGTCTCGAAACTGTGATGTGCTGACAAGCAATCCCATCTCGATCTTTCCAATATACTTGACTTGGTTCAAGATTAAAACAGTATTTGAACAGACCAAGCAAGTGAGTGACTCAGAACTAGAGACATAGCAACCTAACATATATGAAAGGCACAAGTGACTTCAACATATTCTACACATGCTAGTTGCACATCTCAATGGTGAACATTTTCAAGTTTTAAGTTCATTAGGCAAATTCACCATTCATAAAATAGCTCCGCTCACAACATGTATCAGTGATCAGAAGGAGCATAAGCTACAACATCATCATAAAGCATCGGAGCAAAGACTACACAGAGCATAGTTACATTCTAATGATTATACACATGAAGCTCTGAATGTAAGTATGCAAGATGAAATGCAAAGATGCATGAAGAAATCAAAGAAAAGAGAAGATACCAACTAAAAAATACAAAGTCAGTGTATCATACAAGAACCAAAATGTTTCCCCAATCTAAAAGGGGAAACACACACCAAGCTCACCTCTCAACCGATTAAAAGTTGATTGGTCCAATGGACTGGAGAAAATATCAGCCAACTGATGATGAGTATCGACATGGCGAAGGTCGATATCACCCATCTCATAGTGGTCTCGCAGAAAATGAAAGCGCACATCAATGTGTTTGGTCTTCGAGTGCAACATGGGGTTCTTAGCAACGCTAATCGCACTCGTGCTGTCACAAAGCAAAGGAACACGAGAAAAGCTCAGACCAAAATCACGCAAAGTGGCCATCATCCAGAGTAACTAGGAACAGCAGCTAGCCGCAGCAACATACTCAGCCTTCGTGGTAGACTGGGCGACACTAGACTGCTTGCGAGAAGACCACGAAACAAGAGAAGAACCAATAAACTAGCAAGTCCCAGAAGTGGTCTTGCGCTCAATCCGGCAACCAGCAAAATCGGCATCGGAATAACCACAAAGGGAGAGGGTGGAGGAAGCAGAATACCAAATCCCAAATTTTGGAGTGAAGGATAAGTACCTCATAATGCGCTTGACCGCCTGACGGTGAGAGGTGCGCGGCGACGCCTGAAAGCGCGCACACAGACACACCACGAACTGAATGTCCGGGCGTGTCGCCATCAGGTACAGCAGCGACCCGATCATACTCCGGTACTCCTTCTGGTCCATAGCTTCTCCATCCTTGTCCGCATCCAGGGCCGTCGTGGTCGACATGGGTGTTGGAAGAGGCTTGGCCTCACCCATATCGAATTTCTTCATAATGTCTCTGGTATACTTACCCTGGTGCACAAACGTTTCCTCTCGAGATTGCTTGATTTGCAATCTGAGGAAAAATGTCAACTCGCCCATCATGCTCATCTCAAATTCCCTGCTCATAGTGTCTGCAAACTTGGCAACCAAGGCATGAGAAGAACCACCAAAAATGATATCATCCACGTATATCTGGACCAAGAGTGTGTCACTGCCTTGCTTGAGGAGAAAGAGCGTTTTATCCACACATCCCATTTTAAAACCCTTAGCAAGCAAAAAAGGTTTTCAACTTATCATACCAGGCTCTAGGGGCTTGTTTCAAACCATACAAAGCTTTGTGAAGTTTAAAGACATGGTTTGGAAACTTGGGATTTTCAAAACCGGGGGGTTGTTTCACATATACCTCCTCTTCTATGTAGCCGTATAAGAAGGCACTCTTGACATCCATTTGAAAAAGTTTGAAACCTTTGGATGCAGCAAAAGCCAAGAGTATTCTAATTGCCTCTAAATGAGCTACAGGAGCAAAAGTCTCCTCATAGTCTATCCCCTCCATCTGACTGTACCCTTGGGCTACAAGTCTGGCCTTGTTTCTCACAACATGGCCATCCTCTCCTTGTTTGTTTTTGAAAACCCATTTTGTCCCAATTGGGTGACACTCAGAGGGAGGAGAAACTAGAACCCAAACCCGATTTCTTTCAAAGTTTTGTAACTCCTCATGCATGGCATTGACCCAATCTGGATCCGTCAAAGCGTGTCCAACATCTCGGGGTTCAAAATCAGCAACAAATGCAGAATGAGCAAAGTGAGAGATTTGCCTAGACCGAGTGACGCGATCGTTGATGTCGCCGATCATCTGTTGAGGCGGGTGCTAGCGCTGAATATGTCGTGGCGCCTCCCTTGCCGAAGTGACCTCCCCCTCAACAGCAGCTGGTGCCTCCTCAGGTACAAAAGATACCGCTCGAGGTGGCGGGTCCCACGGCCCCCAAGAAGATGAAGTGTCGGGGTCGTGAGTTGTAGTAGAAGCCGCTCCTTGCGGTACAGCAGGTGGAGGGGGTGCTGGATTATCCATACCTTCAGCACCCTCGTCCTCGTCATCAAAAAGAGGCTCACCAACCTCATGATCACCTGCACGCTCAAAACGAGAAGGACAAACCATGGTCTCGTCGAAGGTGACATCGGATGTCTCCATGACTCGGTTAGTGTCAAGGTTAAGTACACGATAAGCACGAGTATGAGCGCCATAACCCAAAAACACAACGTCAGAAGAACGAGACTCAAACTTGTCCAAATTGCCCTTTTTTAGTATAAAACAGTGGCAACCAAAAACTCTAAAATAACTCACTTTGGGCAGTTTTCCAAAACGCAACTCATAAGAAGTCTTTTTCAAGAAAGCTCGGAGAAAAATGCGATTGGAAATGTAGCATGCAGTGCTCATAGCTTCGGCCCAATATCGCCTAGGAGTCCTATGCTCATCGAGCATCGTCCTAGCCATCTCTACAAGGGTCCGATTCTTCCTCTCTACAACACCATTTTGTGGCGGTGTGTAGGGAGAAGAAAACTGATGCTCCAAGCCCAAAGAGTTACAAAACTTCTCAAAATCCGAATTCTTGAATTCGGAACCATTATCACTCCAAATTGCTCGCACTGAGTTCAAAGGGAACTCATTCTGAAGACTCAAAATCAGATTGCGAGCAAAGGAGAAAGTCTCGGTCTTTTCAGCTAAAAAGAAGACCCACGAATATCTCGAAAAATCGTCAACAACAACAAGCACATACCACTTCCCCCCAACCGAGCTCACCCGAGCTGGACCAACAAGGTCCATGTGCAAAAGCTCTCCAAGGCGCTTAGTCATGACCTGAGTCACTGGATGGTGGGGAGCGGCAACCATCTTCCCATGTCTACAAGAATGGCAAACAAGATCCTTCTCCATGGATAACTTGGGCAATCCTCGGATTAGGCCAAGTGAACTAAGTCTTGCAAGCAAGTCGAAGCTCAAATGTCCTAGTCTCCTATACCACTTCCAAAGATCAGAGGAGGAAGGTCCAGCCACAAGACAATGAGAAATGCCAAATGACTCTGAGAAATCCGCACGAAAGACTTTTCCAAAGGGTGAAATCCCACAAACAAGATTGCCCTGAGGATCCAAAATGCGACTGAGATTCAGCTTAAAACGAATCTCATAGTCATCATCGAAAAGTTACGAAACAGAAAGAAGGTTAAAATGCAAGTTAGAAACAAGAGCAACATCGCGCAACACAAAGTGCTCATTAACCCGCACCGACCCACGAGACAGCACCTTACCTTTGCTGTTGTCGCCGAAGGTGATAAACTCCTTTCCGACGACCGGACTAAGACTGGAGAACCACTTGGCGTTTCGGGTCATGTGCCTCGAACACCCGGAATCCACCAACCAAACGTTCTCCAATCGTTTTACCTACATCAATAAAAAGACATAGGGTGAGCATACGGTCCAACACTGGGGTTAGTGAAGTAGGAAGAATACCAGTGTTGGGCCGGCTGCTCAAAAGAACGGTTAGCAGAAAAACCATTCCTAGCACGCCAACGGGAAGAGCGATCACCACGCTGAGGAAAACGTGGTCCGCTAAGGGAGGAGCGTCCATCGCGATACTCAAAACGCGGTGGAGGGAAACGCTCAACAAAGCCTCCGCCGCGGGGTCCATATGCTGCAAAGTCAGGACCCCGTCGGGCGCGACCTCCTCGCGGCCTAGGCATAGGAACCTGAAGCATTGGACCTCTAGGCCTAGCAGCACGCCTCTGAACGTTCGGCACATGTACATCATGGAAAGGATGGTACATGTCCGGGTTGCTCATCTCCTTTGCACGGTGTGCCTCTCTCTTGCACCAAAAGCAAAACTCACTCAAGTGTCCATCTCTCCCACAATGCTCACAATGGTACCTCACCACTCTCATAGGGGGTTGTTGGTACTCACGGTAGTGGGTGTGGATCACTTTGCCCTTATGTGGCATAAGCTCCTCCGGAATGGGTGGCATGGTGTCAAGCTTGTTCTTGAGGTGGTTTGGTTTTGGAGCCCAAGATTGTTTCTTTGGTGGAGCTCTCGGAGGTTCAACAAAGACCCCATCCATGGTGTTAGGCTTGAGAGGCTCTTTGGGTGGAATCTTGGTAAGCTTGGGAGTAGTGGTGGAGTTGGGCTTCTCACATGGGTTAAGACCACTCGACTCTCCAATCTTCCCAAAAGATGAAACATCAACACCCGGAGCAAAGCTTACACCTGGACCTCCAGCAGCTCGCTTGAATTGGGAGATCATCATCCCGAGATGTGGCTCTCCACTAGACACCCATGACAAGATGGTCCGAAGGTATGTGTTTTCCTCCTCGATTTGCATCTTGTCATGCTTCACATTGGCTATCTCCATCTCCAAACCCTCACAAAGAACACACCTAGCCACACATGTGCTACCTGAGTTGGCCTCTTCAAGAGACACAATCTTGGCATTCTTCTCTGCCAACTCAGATTGCAAGCCCGCACAGGACTTGCACGCACCCAACAACAAAGATCTGGCTTTCAGCTCATCCACCTCTCCTACCAACACAACATACTTGCTTCTCAAAGTGAGAAGGTCAGTCATGTGTGTGGTGCACATCTCACACTCAACCTCTTCAGACACGACTACGGTGGACTTGGCAAACTCAAGCTCCTTCACTGTATCCTCCCACTTCTGCCTAAACTCCTTGCGCTCTCTAGCAGCACGCCTGAGCAACTTATCCTGACTAAGGAGCGCGGCAGTAAGTTTCTTGACCTCAGCAGAAAGCTCGTCGGGGGTCAGAGATACCTGGGAGGTGTCGTCGTCGTCGTCGTCGTCATTCTGAGGGGTATCCTCCAGCTCGCCATCGACCTCCTTGCCGAGGGCCATGGTGCAGAAGCCGTCGTCGTCGGTGAAGAAGCAGAGGCCATTCAGCTTGTCCTCGATCCTCTTCTTCTTCTCGGACTCGTCGTCACTTGAGGCAGCGGAGTTGTCATCCGAGTCGTTGACGTCGCTGAGTGTGGCGAAGAACGCGCGCTGCTCAGCCTGGGCCTTCTCCAAGTACTTGGTCTTGATGTACTCCTTGTCGAAGCCGCCCCTCCACTTGTGCTTCGCGGGGACATACTTCTCCTTGCGCTTGCCGGAGTCGTACTTGTGCCCATGATCCGCCTTGCCGAAGGTGTGCTTGTTCTTCTTCGGGCAATTGGCGATGAAGTGGTTGGGGTCGCTGCACTTGAAGCATCCTGAGCGTCCTCCTCCGCGGCGACGGTTCATGCGGTTGTTGTGGAACCGCGAGAACCGGTTGGTGAGCAAGGCCAACTCGTCATCCCCCACGAACTCAAGCTGCTGCTCTATGACAGATAGAAGTGAAGACAAAGCAAAGCCTCCAGAGGGGTTAGCAGAAGAGCCAGAAAGCAAAGCCATCGACGGGCCAGAAGGATTTTCATAAGAAGCCCTCGCCATGGCATCGATCTCACTGGACTTGAGCTTACTGAAGAGCTCATCGCACGTGAGGGTCTCATAGTTAGGCGATTCGATGATCGCCTGAACCTTGGAATCCCACACCGACCGATCGAGAGTATGCAAAAGCTTCAAAGCTCTCTCATGATCGTCGAAAGGCAACAGCTCCTTGTTAGCCCTCATCTTGTTGACAATCACCTGAAAGCGAGCGAATAAACTCTCTATGCTCTCGCCAGACATATGTCGAAAGTTCTCATACTCTCGCTTGTGCGACTCGTAGAGACAGGTTTTGACTTGAGAGGTTCCCTCATGGAAACGCTTGATGGATGCCCAAATCTCCCGAGCCGTAGCGATGTGAGAAACGCGATCAAACTCCGTCATGCTCAAGCATGAGAAAAGAGCATTACGGGCTCGGCTATTGGCATCGTGCTCATCGATCTATCGTTGAGTAGCACGAGCAGCCAAGACAACATAATCAATAGAGATGCAAATATCCCAGATAGAAGCACCCATACTCTGCAGATAGGCCGACATGTGTATCTTCCAATACGCATAGTTCGTCCCATCAAAGAACGGCAGTTTGCCCACGCCGCGATCCATGTCGCCTTCTGTGGATCTGGAACCGGCTAAGGTGGAAGATCCTTAACCTGCTCTGATACCAATTGAAGGACCGAGAATGCTACCAGAAAACGACTAGAGGGGGGGGGGTGAATGGGAGCTTCAAAATTCCTTTCAGAAACTTATCGCCACTGCCCCGTAAATCAACCCCAAAAGCAAACCCTAGAGCTCGTAGGTGTCCACGACCCTAGAGATAGCGTGGATGCTTCCAAGAAGCACAGCGAGACACTTTACAACTCTAGAAACCCAACGCAAAAGCCGGAAATCAAAACCGACAACGAACGAACGAACGGCGAAAGAAACAACGCAAACTGCACTCGACCGGACTCTGGCCAGCATCCGGTCAGTGAGCACCGGACGCGTCCGGTCGAGTAAAATCCGATTTGGAACCTTACTGTTTGTGACCGGACTCTCGGTGGAGATGCGTCCGGTCAGGCAGCTAGCGTCCGGTCGATTCAGACAAAAACCGTGAACAGTAGTAGAGGCGAGTCTGGTCTTAGAGCAGGAGGTGTGTCCGGTCAAGTCACGAAGAAAACTCGCTGAGCATTCAACGACCGGACGCACTGGGTCAGCGTCCGGTAATTCGTGCCCAGCGTCCGGTCACCCCGATACTGCTCTGTTCATTCACCGATTCGACTCGATCTCACCCAAAACAAATCCTCTAGGGATCAAACTTGGTGAGAGGAGTCACAAGGAGGATAGTGAGCTATCTCTAGGAGGTCATGGCTCGAACCTATCTCCAAATCGATGAATCGAATAATTTCGGGGGAAGAAGAAACACTTGACCCGAAATGAAAATCAACCGATCTACTTGCTCGTGAGGTTAGAGGTGAATTCCTTTGGTGGGAAGAAGTGCCTCACGATCTAGAACATCTTAGTTCAAACGGATTTGCAAGAAGCACACCAAACAAAGAGATCGATCGTCGGGAAAAACGTGGAGAAAAGTAACCCGCGAAGAACAAGAACAAAACACGAATCACAACCACAAATTTGCAACCGTGTGGCTACCACATGCTACAACAGTGAGATTACGGGCTCACTTCCTCAAAATCTCAGGGACACAGAGGTATGGTTCTCTTCTCTGTGGATCTCAGTTCACTACAGCAGGGGAGAGGGAGAGCAGGAAAACCTAGAAGGCAAAATAGCAAATGACTGAGATATCCAATGGGAGGAGGGTGTCTCCCTCTACTTATCCTAATTTCTAATTCCTACTCTACCCCTCAACTAATTACAGAGCGAACCAGCTAAACCCTAGGGTTATTTTGGACCAACTCGGGTAGGTGGTGATCCGACGGCCACGCCCGCACAACTGGTAGCGTTGCCTCGACGCAACCTCACCGATCGCCGCCACGTGCCGCCACCGCTCTGCTTGTCCTTTTCCTAGACGTCGCATCCCCGGTTTTGTGGCCCAAACCAGGAAACCAGCCTTCACAGCCAACCCCCGGTTTTGAGACCCAAACCGGGAAACCAGCCATCCAAGGCCTGAGTTTTGAGGCCCAAACTCAGCAAACCCGCGGCACCCAGGTTTTGAGGCCCAAACCTGGAAACCGTCCTTAGCCCGAGTTTTGTGGCCAAACTCGGAAACCATCCGCGCCCAGGTTTTGAGGCCCAAACCTGGAAACCGTCCACTCGATGGTTTTTCTCTGGCTCTACCACCAAACCAAAGCTGTAGAAGGGATGCACCGCCCGTGCACCCCGTCCACCGACATGTGTCCCCAGGTCCTCGACCCGAGCAACACCTGACCACAAGTCTTCGCTCGTCACTGTCCTAGGCTGTCAGCCACCACAGCTTATCCTCGGGCCACCGGTCCCTTAGTCCAAGCCTCATGTCCGCCCTTCGCCACTCTCGGTCCCTCGGCACGGCACGTCTCTACTTGACCTTCACCTTGCCTTTGATCACTGCATCCGTGCTCGACACCTGCACAACACAAGCCAAAGAACATGCGCATCATCCCAGTTGACAATCACTCATCACTCAGAGACTCGGCATACACCCATGTATCCGCATCCTCTGTGCGTCTTTTTCGAATCCACTTGAATCAACTTGTTCTTTGATGCGAGGAGAACACTTCCACCAAAGGAATTAATATCTATCCTCACGAGCAAGTAGATCGGGTCGATTCAAGTTTCGTGGCGCTTTTTCGGTTCATACACCTTCCTCTTCGATTTCTCGTTGATTGAATCAATTTGAGCGGATGATTTCTTGGGGATAGTCTTCCAACTACCTTGTGATCATCTTCTCCAAGTTTGGTAACAAGGGACTATGAGTTGGATCGGATTTGTGGAGATTTGAGAGAAGGGCGATCAAAATCGCCTTCTCTGGGTGGTCGCGGACAGTCCGCGGTTCCACCGGCGGACAGTCCGCGCGTCGGGCTTGAGCCAGACCAGTGGCTGGGTGGCTCGGCCACTTTGCCTTCGATTGACCGGCGAACAGTCCGCCGTAGTCGATCGCGGACAGTCCGCGAGTCGACCAGGGTGGTTTAGCAGATTTGCAGTTTTGGGGATTTTGCCGGCGGACAGTCCGCCCCTTCCTCGCGGACAGTCCGGAACCGTACCCGCGGACTGTCCGGGACTTCGTAGACTTGTCCTGGTTAGTGCAATTTGCCTCCTGGCTTTTCGGCTTCGTTCTTGGACTTCTCGTTTGGCCCTATAGTTAACCAAGAAACATCTCTAGCTATCTTTGCTACTTGTTAGCATAGGTATTTGGAGATTTCTCGACGTAGCCTTCCATCTATGTTCGAGGGTCGGTTCTTGGGGTCAAATCTGAGCCGAAGCTTTCGGTGTTTGGTTCGTTCTTGTTTGGTGGTGCCTCGCTGTGATCCTAAGGATCATCCACCCTCTTCCAAGGGTCGTGGGCATCACATTTTCGATCGAAGTTTTTGAGGGTTGATTTGTGGGACAAAGGCCAAAGTTTCGAGAGAAATTTTTGAGCTCCCATTCACCCCCCCTTCTGGTCGCCTTGCTTTAGCATTCTCGGTCCTTCAATTGGTATCGGAGCGGGTTAAGGATCTTCCACCTTAGCCGGTTCCACCTTAAACGGCGTGGGCAAACCACCGTTTTTCGATGGGACGAACTATGCGTATTGGAAGATATGCATGTCGGCCTATCTTCAGAGTATTGGTGCTTCCATTTGGGATATTTGCAACTCTGATGATTACTTGGTCTTGGTTGCTTGTGCGACTCAGCATCAGATCGATGAGCACGATGCCAATAGCCGAGCCCGTAATGCTCTTTTCTCATGTTTGAGCATGACGGAGTTTGATCGCGTTTCTCACCTCACTACGGCTCGGGAGATTTGGGCTACCCTCATGCGTTTCCATGAGGGAACCACTCAAGTCAAAACCCGTCTCTACGAGTCGCACAAGCGAGAGTATGAGAACTTTCGACATATGTCTGGCGAGAGCATAGAGAGTTTATTCGCTCGCTTTCAGGTTATTGTCAACAGGATGAGGGCTAATCAGGAGCTGTTGCCTTTCGACGATCATGAGAGGGCTCTCAAGCTTTTACACACTCTCGATCGGTCGGTGTGTGAAGGACCGAGAATGCTACCAAAAAGTGACCAGAGGGGGGGGGTGAATGGGAGCTTCAAAATTCCTTTCGGAAACTTGTTGCCACTGTCCCGTAATTCAACCCCCAAAGGCAAACCCTAGAGCTTGCTAATGTCCACGACCCTAGATGTAGGGTGGATGCTTCCAAGAAGCACAGCGGGACACTACACAACTCTAGAAAGCCAACGCAAAAGACGGAAACCAAATCCGACAACGAGCGAGCAAACTGCGAACGAAACAGTCCGAGACAGCACTGACCGGACTCAGCCTGCGTCCGGTCAAGAATCACCGGACGCGTCCGATCCTGCGAAAACCAAAACCGAAACTCTCTGAGTTGGATCGGACTCTAAGGGGCAGTGCGTCCGGTCAACTGCTGTGCGTCCGATCAGTTACCACCGGACGCGTCCGGTCACAAGAAAACCTCTCTTGAACCTTACTGTTTCTGACCGGACTCACAAGAGGGGAGCGTCCGATCGAAAGCAGTGCGTCCGGTCTGTAAAAGATAGAACAGTGAACAGTAGAAAATTTGCATCCGGTCGTTTACGGGAACCAGCATCCGGTCATGAGCGTCCGGTCAAGTCGCGAGAAACACAGTAAAAACGCTCAACGACCGGACTCCGGGGGTGCGTCCGGTCAGCGCGTGTCAAGCGTCCGGTCACCCCGACAATGAACTGTTCGCCCACCGATTCAACTCGATCTCACCCAAAACAAATCCTCTAGGGATCAAACTTGGTGAGAGGAGTCACAAGGAGTATAGTGAGCTATCTCTAAGAGATCATGGCTCGAACCTATCTCTAAATCGATGAATCGAAGAATTTCGAGGGAAGGGAGAAAACTTGACCCGAAACAAAAATCGATCGATCTCCTAGACCGTGAGGTTAGAGATTAATTCCTTCGGTGGAAAGAAGTGCCTCACGATCTAGAACAACTTGGTTCAAACGGATTTGCAAAGGATGAACTGAGCAAAGAGATCAAACAACGCGAAAAACGTGGAGAAAAAGGAATCCGCGAAGAACACGAACGAAACGTGAATCACAACCACGAATTGCAACCGTGTGGCTACCACACGCTACAATAGTGAGATTACGGTCTCACTTCCTCAAAATCTCATGAACACAGAGGTATTGTTCTCTTCTCTGTGGATCTCAGGTTCGCTACAGCAGGGGAGAGGGAGTGCAGGAAAACCTAGAAGCAAGAGAGCAAATGACTGAGAAAGTTGGGGAGGAGGGTGTCTCCCCTACTTAACCTATTCCTAATTCCTACTCTATTCCTATTCTACCCCTCACTACTTACAGAGCGAGCCAGCTAAACCCTAAGGTTATTCTGGACCAACTCGGTGGTAGGTAGATCCGACGGCCACACCCGCACAACTCGTAGCGTTGCCTCGACGCAACCTCCCGATTGCCGCCACGTGCCGCCACCGCTCCGCGTCCTTTTCCTGGACGTCGCACCCCCGGTTTTGAGGCCCAAACCGCGAAACCAGCCTTCACAGCCAACCCCCGGTTTTCAGGCCCAAACCGGGAAACCAGCCCACCAAGCATCTGAGTTTTGAGGCCAAACTCAGCAAACCCTCAGCACCCAGATTTTGAGGCCCAAACCTGGAAACCATCCTCAGCCCGAGTTTTGAGGCCTAACTCGGAAACCCTCAGCCCAAGTTTTGTGGCCAAACTCGGAAACCATCCACGCCCAGGTTTTGAGGCCCAAACCTGGAAACCGTCCACCCGATGGTTTTTCCCTGGCTCTACCACCAAACCGACGTCGTAGATGGGATGCAGCTCCCATGCACCCCGTCCACCGACACGTGTCCCAAAGTCCACGACTCAGGCAACACATGATCGCAAGTCTTCACTTGTAGCTGCCACAGGCTGCCAGTCACCACAGCTGATCCTCGGGCCTCTGGTCCCTCAGTCCAAGCCTCACGTCCACCCTTCGCCACTCTCGGTCCATCGGCACGGCACGTCTCTACTTGACCTTCACCTCGCCTTCGATCACTGTATCCGTGCTCGACACCTGCACAACACAAGCCAAAGAACATGCGCATCATCCCAGTTGACAATCACTCATCACTCAGAGACCCAGCATACACCCATGTATCCGCAATCTCCCCCTTGATGAGTGCATTGTCAACTACCAACACAAATCATAATAGAAAGAGAAGAAGGAAGAAGGAGAAGAGAGAACTCGACAAAATGACCCAAAAGCATAGCAAAGTCGAAGAAGGTCAAGTGAAAAGAGCGAAAGAACTTGGTCCCAAAGACATGGGCAATGGCTCGACGCAACCAAGCAAAGCAAAGCTAGCCCTCAAGAAGAGGTAGAACAGGCTCAACACCGCTAGCAAAAAACCAATCGAAAATATCGAAGCAAAATGCTAGTCCCTCAAGATAGAGGCACAGAGGCTCAACACAACTAGCAAAGAAAGCTCGATACCGACTGTTACCAAAAAGAGTTCGACACCAATTGAAAATCTGAAAAGCAAATGCTAGTCCCTCAAGAAAGAGGCTAAGGCTCAACACAACTAGCAAATCGGTCCAAATCAATTGAAAATGTCAAAGACTCAATCGGAAACAAACTCCCCCTCGAATAGTGCAAACAACCAGGAAGACTCCCCCTTAGCTGAAACGGAGCGTAATGATTTGCAATTTTGCCCCCTTAGTTGAAAATGCACTTATCAAGAAATAAGGCTCCCCCTCAGAAAATGCACCAACAAAAAGTGCCAACACGCAGATTTCTCCCCTTTCAAAATGCAAATGAGGCACAATGCAAGTTAGGAGCTTCAGGAGTATACACAAAAGAGTGCAAGGATGCTCTATAGAGTTCAAATCCGATGACTCAGAAATATGCACAGAATGCTAGCAAAGGCTCAAGCTGATCACTGAGAATGAAATATGAACATGTGGGCAGTTTTAAGCCGAAAAAGGTATTCACCATCAAAATAGCACAAGGTATGTATGGACAGAAAGTCAAATGTGCTAAGCATGTATACCAAGTGAACTACCCCTAGCATAGTTCAATCATCATGCTGATACCAATTTAGGCATTTACTTGTGATTTCAAATTGTAATCGGAGTTGCAGCGGTGAAATTACACAAGTTCAGAAAACAGCAAGTGACTGCGAGAGGTTGAATGCTTGTTATTGCCTAACTTTCCAACTATGCGAAGCCTATGCATAAGCAATCAGAAGCTTAAAGCAACAGTTTCGGTCATACACTACACAGCTCAAGTTCAACTCAAAGTGCAAATGAGAAGCAGTCTCGAAACTGTGATGTGCTAACAAGCAAACCCATCTCGATCTTTTCAATTCACTTAACTTGGTTCAGATTTTAAACAGAATATGACATACCAAGCAAGTGAATGACTCAACACTAGAGACATAGCAACCTAGCATATATGAAAAGCAGGAATGACCTCAACACATCCTACACATGCTAGTTGCATATCTCAATGGTGAACATTTTCAAATTTTTAAGTTCATTATCAAATTCACCATTCAAAAATAGCTCAGCTCATAGTATGTACTAGTGATCAGAAAGAGCATAAGCTACAGCATCAACATAAAGCATTGGAGCAGAAACTACACAGAGCATAGTTTCATTCTTCAGTTTATACACATGAAGCTCAGAATGTAAAAGCGTATGCAGAAATGCAAAAGATGCACGAAGAAATCAAAAGGAAGCAAAAACAACTGAAATCAAAAAGTCAGTGTATTATACAAAATCCAAAGTGTTTCCCCCATCTAAAAGGCGAAACACACACCAAGCTCACCTCTCAACCGATTAAAGGTTGATTGGTCCAAAGGCTTGGTAAAAATATCAGCAAGCTGATGATGAGTATCGACATGGCGAAGGTCGATATCACCCTTCTCATAGTGGTCTCGCAGAAAATGAAAGCGCACATCAATGTGTTTGGTCTTCGAGTGAAGCACGGGGTTCTTAGCAACGCTAATCGCACTCGTGCTGTCACAAAGCAATGGAACACGAGAAAAGCTCAGACCAAGATCACGCAAAGTGGCCATCATCCAGAGTAACTAGGAACAGCAGCTAGCCGCAGCAACATACTCAGCCTCCGTGGTAGACTGGGCGACGCTAGACTGCTTGCGAGAAGACCACGAAACAAGAGAAGAACCAATAAACTGGCAAGTCCCGGAAGTGGACTTGCGATCAATACGGTAACAAGCAAAATCGGCATCGGAATAACCGCAAAGGGAAAGGGTGGAGGAAGCAGAATACCAAATCCTGAATTCTGGAGAGAAGGATAAGTACCTCACAATGCGCTTGACCGCCTGACGATGAGAGGTGCGCGGCAACGCCTGAAAGCGCGCGCAGAGGCACACCGCGAACTGGATGTCCGGGCGTGTCGCCGTTAGGTACAGCAGCGATCCGATCATACTCCGGTACTCCTTCTGGTCCACTGCTTCTCCCTCCTTGTCCGCATCCAAGGCCATCGTGGTCGCCATGGGTGTTGGAAGAGGCTTGGCCTCACCCATGTCGAACTTCCTCAGTATGTCTCTGGTGTACTTGCCCTGGTGCACAAACGTTCCATCTCGGGTTTGCTTGATTTGCAACCCGAGGAAAAACGTCAACTCACCCATCATGCTCATCTCGAACTCCCTGCTCATAATGTCTGCAAACTTGGCAACCAAAGCGTGAGAAGAACCACCGAAAATGATATCATCCACGTAAATTTGGACCAAGAGAGTTTCAGTGCCTTGCTTGAGGAGAAAGAGCGTTTTATCTACACATCCCATTTTAAAACCCTTAGCAAGCAAAAAGGTTTTCAACCTATCATACCAGGCTCTAGGGGCTTGTTTCAAACCATACAAAGCTTTGTGAAGTTTAAAGACATGGTTTGGAAACTTGGGATTTTTGAAACCGGGGGGTTGTCTAACATACACCTCCTCTTCTATGTAGCCGTTTAAGAAGGCAGTCTTGACATCCATTTGAAAGAGTTAAAAACCTTTGGATGCAGTAAAGGCCAAGAGTATCCTAATAGCCTCCAAACGTGCTACAGGAGCAAATGTCTCCTCATAATCTATCCCCTCCTTCTGACTATATCCCTGGGCTACGAGTCTGGCCTTGTTTCTCACAACATGGCCATCTTCTACCTGTTTGTTTTTTAAAACCCATTTTGTCCCAATTGGATGACACTCAGAAGGTGGAGACACTAGAACCCAAACCCGATTTCTCTCAAAGTTCTCAAGCTCCTCATGCATGGCATTGACCCAATCAGGATCCGTCAAAGCGTGTCCAACATCCCAGGGTTCAAAATCAGCAACAAATGCAGAATGAGCAAAGTGAGAGATTTGCCTTGACCGGGTGACGCGTTCATCGATGCTGCCGATCATCTGCTGAGGCGGGTGCTGGCGCTGAATGTGTCGTGGCACCTCCCTTGCCAAAGTGGCCTCCTCCTCAACAGCAGCTGGTGCCTCCTCGGGTACAAAGGGTACCGCTCGAGGTGGCGGATCCCACGGCCCCCAGGAAGACGATGTGTCGGGGCCGTGAGTCGTCGTAGAGGCCGCTCTTTGCGGCACAGCAGGTGGAGGAGGTGCTGGGTCATCTATCCCTTCAGCACCTTCTTCTTCATCATCGAAAAGAGGTTCGCCAACCTCATGATCACCTGCACGCTCAAAACGAGAGGAAGGACAAACCATGGTCTCGTCGAAGGTGACAACGGATGTCTCCATGACTCGGTTAGTGTCAAGGTTAAGTACACGATAAGCTCAAGTGTGAGTGCCATAACCCAAAAACACACCGTCAGAAGAACGAGACTCAAACTTGTCCAAGTTTTCCTTTTTGAGTATAAAACAATGGCAACCAAAAACTCGAAAATAACTCACCTTGGGTAGTTTTCCAAAACGCAACTCATAAGAGGTCTTTTTCATAGCTTCGGCCCAATATCGCCTAGGAGCCCTATGCTCATCGAGCATCGTCCTGGCCATCTCTACAAGGGTTCGATTCTTCCTCTCTACAACACCATTCTGAGGGGGTGTGTAGGGGAAGAAAACTGATGCTCTAACCCAAAAGAGTCACAAAACTTCTCAAAATCTGAATTCTTGAATTCGGAACCATTATCACTCCGAATTGCTCGCATAGAGTTCAAAGGGAACTCATTCTGAAGATGCAAAACCAGATTGCGAGCAAAGGAGAAAGTCTCGGTTTTCTCAGCTAAAATAAAACCCACGAATATCTTGAAAAATCATCGACAACAACAAGTACATACCACTTCCCCCCAACCGAGCTCACCCGAGCCGGACCAACAAGGTCCATGTGTAAAAGCTCTCCAGGGCGCTTAGTCATGACCTGAGTCACTGGATGGTGGGGAGCGGCTACCATCTTCCCATGTCTACAAGAATGGCAAACAAGATCCTTCTCCATGGATAACTTGGGCAATCCTCGGATTAAGCCAAGTGAACTAAGCCTTGCAAGCAAGTCGAAGCTCAGATGACCTAGTCTCCTATGCCATTTCCAAAGATCAGAGGAGGAAGGTCCAGCCAAAAGACAACGAGAAATTCCGAACGACTCCGAGAAATCCGCACGAAAGATTTTTCCAATGGGCGAAATCACACATACAAGATTGCCCTGAGGATCCAAAATGCGACTGAGATACGGTTTAAAACGAATCTCATAGTCATCATCAAAGAGTTGCGAAACAGAAAGAAGGTTAAAATGCAAGTTAGAAACAAGAGCAACATCGCGCAACACAAAGTGCTCATTAACTCGCACAGACCCTCGAGACAGCACCTTACCTTTGCTGTTGTCGCCGAAGGTTATATACTCCTTTCCGGCAACCGGACTAAGACTGGAGAACCACTTGGCGTTTCCGGTCATGTGCCTCGAGCAACCGGAATCCACCAACCAAACGTTCTCCAATCGTTTTACCTACATCAATAAAAAGACATAGGGTGAGCATACGGGCCAACACTGGGGTTAGTGAAGTAAGGGGAATACCAGTGTTGGGCCGGCTGCTCGAAAGAACGGTTAGCAGAAAAACCATTCCTAGCACGCCTACGGGAGGAGCGATCACCACGTTGAAGAAAACGTGGTCCGCTAAGGGAGGAGCGTCCATCGCGATACTCAAAACGCGGTGGGGGAAAACGCTCAACTACAAAGCCTTCGCCACGGGGTCCATAGCCTACAAATGCAGGCTCCCGCCGGGCACGCTCTCTACGAGGCCTACGCCTAGGGACTTGAGGCTCAACACCTTTAGGCCTAGCGTCTCTCCTCTGAGCTCTCTCCTGCCTAGGCCTGGGAACTTGAGGTTCTGGACCTCTGGGCCTAGCAGCACGTCTCGGTGCTCTCCTCTGAACATTCGGCGCATGTACATCATGGAAAGGATGATACATGTCCGGGTTGTTCATCTCCCTAGCACGGCGCGCCTCTCTCTTGCGCCTAAAGCAGAACTCACTCAGGTGTCCATCTCTCCCACAGTGCTCACCGTGGTACCTCACCGCTCTCAAAGGGGGTTGTTGGTACTCACGGTTGTGGGTGTGGATCACCTTGCCCTTCTGTGGCAACTCCTCCTGGATAGGTGACATTGTGTCCAGCTTGTTCTTTAGGTGGTTGGGTTTGGGATGCCACACTTGGTTCTTGGGTGGAGCTCTCGGAGGTTCCTCAAACACCCCATCCTTGGTGTTAGGCTTGAGAGGCTCTTTGGGTGGAAGCTTGGTCAGTTTGGGAGTAGTGGTGGAGTTGGGCTTCTCACTCGGGTTCAAACCACTCGACTCTCCAATCTTCCCAAAAGCAGAAAGATCAACACCCGGAGCAAAGCCTACACCGGGACCTCCAGCAGCTCGCTTGAATTGGGAGATCATCATCCCGAGCTGTGGCTCACTACAAGAGACCCATGTAAAGATGGTTCGAAGGTATGTGTTTTCCTCCTCGGTTTGCATCTTGTCATGCTTCACATTGGCAATCTCCATCTCCAAACCCTCACACCAAGCGCACCTAGTCACACCAGTGCTGCCCGAGCTGGCCTCCTCAAGAGACACAATCTTGGCATTCTTCTCTGCCAACTCGGATTGCAAGACAGGACAAGTCTTGCACGCACCTAGCAGCATGGGCCTAGCCCGGAGCTCATCCACCTCTCCTACCAACGCAACATACTTGCTTCTCAAAGTGAGAAGATCAGTCATGTGCATGGTGCACGCCTCGCACTCCTCCTCATCTGTGACAACTACGGTGGACTTGACAGAATCAAGTTCCTTCACCGTATCCTCCCACTTCTGCCTAAACTCCTTGCGCTCTCTAGCGGCACGCCTAAGCAGCTTATCCTGACTAAGCAAGGCGGCAGTAAGCTTTTCTACCTCAGCTGAAAGCTCATCGTGGGTGAGAGATACCTGGGAGGTGTCGTCGTCGTTTCGAGGGGAGTTCACCAGCTCGCCATCGACCTCCTTGCCGAGGGCCATGGTGCAGAGGCCGTCGTCGTCGGTGAAGAAGCAGAGACCGTTCAGCTTGTCCTCGATCCTCTTCTTCTTCTCGGACTCATCATCGCTTGAGCAAGCGGAGTTGTCATCTGAGCCGTCGACGTCGCTGAGCGTGGCGAAGAACGCACGCTGCTCAGCCTGGGCCTTCTCCAAGTACTTCTTCTTGATGTACTCCTTGTCGAAGCCGCCCCTCCGCTTGTGCCTCGCGGGGACGTACTTCTCCTTGCGCTTGCCGGAGTCGTACTTGTGCCCATGATCGCCCTTCCTAGATGAGTTCTTCTTCTTGGGACAGTTGGCGATGAAGTGGTCGGGGTCGCCGCACTCGTAGCATCCCGAGCGTCCTCCTCCGTGGCGACGGTTCATGCGGTTGTTGTGGAACCGCGAGAACCGGTTGGCGAGCAATGCCAACTCGTCATCCCCCAAAGACTCCAGCTGGTCCTCTGTGACAGAAAAGAGAGACAAAAGAGCAAAGCCTCCAGAGGAGTTAGAAGAGCCAGTAACCAAAGCCATAGTTGGGCCAGAAGGATTCTCATAAGAAGCCCTTGCCATGGCATCAATCTCACTGGACTTGAGCTTACTGAAGAGCTCGTCGCATGTGAGGGTCTCATAGTTAGGTGATTCGATTATCGCCTGAACTTTGGAGTCCCACACCGATCGATCAAGAGTATGCAAAAGCTTCAAAGCTCTCTCATGATCGTCAAAAGGCAACAGCTCCTTGTTAGCCCTCATCCTGTTGACAATCACCTGAAAGCGAGCGAATAAACTTTCTATGCTCTCGCCAGGCATATGTCGAAAGTTCTCATACTCTCGCTTGAACGACTCGTAGAGACGGGTTTTGACTTGAGAGGTTCCCTCATGGAAACACATGAGGGTAGCCCAAATCTCCCGAGCCGCAGCGAGGTGAGAAACATGATCAAACTCACTCATGCTCAAACATGAGAAAAGAGCGTTACGGGCTCGGCTATTGGCATCGTGCTCATCGATCTAAAGCTGAGTGACACGAGCAGCCAAGACCACATAATCGGCAGAGTTGCAAATATCCCAGATGGAAGAACCCAAACTCTGCAGATACGCCGACATGCGTATCTTCCAATACGCATAGTTCGTCCCATCGAAAAACGGCGGTTTGCCCACGCCGCGATCCATGTCGCCTTCTGTGGATCTGGAACCGACTAAGGTGGAAGATCCTTAACTCGCTCCGATACCAGAAAGCGACCAGAGGGGGGGTGAATGGGAGCATCAAAATTCCTTTCGGAAACTTGTTGCCACTGTCCCGTAATTCAACCCCCAAAGGCAAACCCTAGAGCTTGCTAATGTCCATGACCCTAGATGTAGGGTGGATGCTTCCGAGAAGCACAGCGGGACACTACACAACTCTAGAAAGCCAACGCAGAAGACGGAAACCAAATCCGACAACGAGCGAGCAAACTGCGAACGAAACAGTCCGAGACAGCACTGACCGGACTCAGCCTGCGTCCGGTCAAGAATCACCGGACTCGTCCGATCGTGCGAAAACCAAAACAGAAACTCTCTGAGTTGGACCGGACTCTGAGGGGCAGTGCGTCCGGTCAACTGTTGTGCGTCTGATCAGTTACCACCGGATGCGTCCGGTCACAAGAAAACCTCTCTGGAACCTTACTGTTTCTGACCGGACTCACAAGAGGGGAGCGTCCGGTCGAAAGCAGTGCGTTCGGTCAGTAAAAGATAGAACAGTGAACAGTAGAAAAGTTGCGTCGGATCGTTTATGGGAACCAGCGTCCGGTCATGAGCGTCCGGTCAAGTCACGAGAAACACAGTAAAAACGCTCAACGACCGGACTCCGGGGGTGCGTCCGGTCACCGCGTGTCAAGTGTCCGGTCACCCCGACAATGAACTGTTCGCCCGCCGATTCAACTCGATCTCACCCAAAACAAATCATCTAGGGATCAAACTTGGTGAGAGGAGTCACAAGGAGTATAGTGAGCTATCTCTAAGAGATCATGGCTCGAACCTATCTCCAAATCGATGAATCAAAGAATTTCGAGGGAAGGGAGAAAACTTGACTCGAAACAAAAATCGATCGATCTCCTAGACCGTGAGGTTAGAGATTAATTCCTTCGGTGGAAAGAAGTGCCTCACGATCTAGAACAACTTGGTTCAAACGGATTTGCAAAGGATGAACCGAGCAAAGAGATCAAATGACGGGAAAAACGTGGAGAAAAAGGAATCCGCGAAGAACACGAACGAAACGCGAATCACAACCACGAATTGCAACCGTGTGGCTACCACACGCTACAACAGTGAGATTACTGTCTCACTTCCTCAAAATCTCATGAACACAGAGGTATTGTTGTCTTCTCTGTGGATCTCAGGTTTGCTACAGCAGGGGAGAGGGAGTGCAGGAAAACCTAGAAGCAAGAGAGCAAATGACTGGGATAGTTGGGGAGGAGGGTGTCTCCCCCTACTTAACCTATTCCTAATTCCTACTCTATTCCTATTCTACCCCTCACTACTTACAAAGCGAGCCAGCTAAACCCTAAGGTTATTCTGGACCAACTCGGTGGTAGGTAGATCCGACGGCCACGCCCGCACAACTCGTAGCGTTGCCTCGACGCAACCTCCCGATTGCCGCCACGTGCCGCCACCGCTCCGCGTCCTTTTCCTGGACGTCGCACCCCCGGTTTTGAGGCCCAAACCGAGAATCCAGCCTTCACAGCCAACCCCCGGTTTTGAGGCCCAAACCGGGAAACCAGCCCACCAAGCATCTGAGTTTTGAGGCCAAACTCAGCAAACCCTCAGCACCCAGGTTTTGAGGCCCAAACCTGGAAACCGTCCTCAGCCCGAGTTTTGAGGCCAAACTCGGAAACCCTCAGCCCGAGTTTTGTGGCCAAACTCGGAAACCATCCACGCCCAGGTTTTGAGGCCCAAACCTGGAAACCGTCCACCCGATGGTATTTCCCTGGCTCTACCACCAAACCGACGTTGTAGATGGGATGCACCTCCAATGCACCCCGTCCACCGACACGTGTCCCCAAGTCCATGACTCAGGCAACACATGACCGCAAGTCTTCACTTGTAGCTGCCACAGGCTGCCAGCCACCACAGCTGATCCTCGGGCCTCTGGTCCCTCAGTCCAAGCCTCACGTCCGCCCTTCGCCACTCTCGGTCCATCGGCACGGCATGTCTCTACTTGACCTTCACCTCGCCTTCGATCACTGTATCCGTGCTCGACACCTGCACACCACAAGCCAAAGAACATGCGCATCATCCCAGTTGACAATCACTCATCACTCAGAGACCCGGCATACACCCATGTATCCGCAGTGTGGGACTCCAAGGTTCAGGCGATCATCGAATCACCTAACTATGAGACCCTCACATGTGACGAGCTCTTTAGTCAGCTCAAGTCCAGTGAGATTGACGCCATGGCGAGGGCTTCTTATGAAAATCCTTCTGGCCCGTCGATGGCTTTGGTTTCTGGCTCTTCTGCTAACCCCTCTAAAGGCTTTGCTTTGTCATCTCTTCTTTCTGTCATAGAGGAGCAGCTGGAGTTCATGGCGGACGACGAGTTGGCCCTTCTTGCCAACCGGTTCTCGCGGTTCCAGAACAACCGCATGAACCGCCGCCACGGAGGAGGATGAGATGGCTGCTACGAGTGTGGAGGCTCGGACCACTTCATCGCCAATTGCCCGAAGAAGAACAGGCAAGTCTTCGGCAAGGCGGATCACGGCCACAAGTATGACTCCGGCAAGCGCAAGGAGAAGTACGTCCCCGCCAAGCACAAGCGGAGGGGTGGCTTCAACAAGGAGTACATCAAGGAGAAGTACATGGAGAAGGCCTAGGCTGAGCAGCGTGCCTTCTTCGCCACGCTCAGCAACGTTGACGACTCGGATGATGACTCCGCTGATTCAAGCGAAGACGAGTCCGAGAAGAAGAAGAAGATTGAGGACAAGTTGAATGGCCTCTGCTTCTTCGCCGACAATGAGGGCTTCTGCACCATGGCCCTCGGCGATGAGGTCGACAGCAAGCTGGAGGAGATCCCTCAGAATGACGACGACGACGACACCTCCCAGGTATCACAGACCCCCGATGAGCTTTCTGCTGAGGTCGATAAACTTACTGCCGCTCTCCTTAGTCAAGACAAGTTGCTTAGGCGCGCTGCTAGAGAGAGGAAGGAGTTTAGGCAGAAGTGGGAGGATGCGGTGAAGGAACTTGAGTTTGTCAAGTCTACCGTTGTTGTCACCGAGGAGGATGAGTGTGAGATGTGCTCCAAGCACATGACTGACCTTCTCACCTTGAGGGGGAAGTATGTTGCTTTGGTCGGAGAGGTGGATGAGCTTAGGGCAAGACCCTCGCTGTTGGGTGCGTGCAAGTCCTGTGCAGGCTTGCAATCCGAGTTGGCAGAGAAGAATGCCAAGATTGTATCTTTTGAGAAGGCCAGCTCGGGTAGCACCTGTGTGTCTAGGTGTGTTTTGTGTGAGGCCTTGGAGATGGAGATAGCAAATGTGAAGCAAGACAAGATGCAAACCGAGGAAGAAAACACATACCTTTGGACCATCTTGTCATGGGTATCCAATGGTGAGCCGCAGCTTGGGATGATGATTGCCCAATTCAAACGTGCTGCTGGAGGTCCTGGTGTTGGTTTTGCTCAGGGTGTTGAGTGTGCTTCATCTTTTGGTAAGATTGGAGAATCGAGTGGTCTTAATCCGAGTGAGAAGCCCAACTCCACCACTACTCCCAAACAGACCAAGATTCCACCCAAAGAGCCTCTCAAACCTAACACCAAGGATGGAGTGTTTGTGGAACCTCCAAGAGCTCCACCCAAGAAATAGTCGTGGGCTCCAAAACCAAACCACCTCAAGAACAAGCTAGACACCATGCCACCTATCCAGGAGGAGGTCATGCTACAGAAGGGCAAAGTGATCCACACCCACTACCGTGAGTACCAACAACCCCTTATATGAGAGCGATGAGGTACCATTGTGAGCACTGTGGGAGAGATGGACACTTGAAGGAGTTTTGCTTTCGACGCAAGAGAGAGGAGCGCCGTGCAAAGGAGATGAACAACACGGACATGTACCATCCTTTCCATGATGTACATGTGCTGAATGTTCAAAGGCGTGCTGCTAGGCCTAGAGGTCCAATGCCTCAAGGTCCTAGGCCGAGGACGTGCCCGGCGGGAGCCTGCAGTTGTGGGCTATGGACCCCGTGGCGGTGGCTTTGTAGTTGAGCGTTTTCCCCCACCGCGTTTCGAGTATCGCGATGGACGCTCTTCCCTTAGCGGACCACGTTTTTCTATACGTGGTGATCGCTTTCCCCGTAGGCGCGCTAGGAATGGTTTTGCTACTAACCGTTCTTTTGAGCAGCCGGCCCAACACTGGTATAATTCCCATTTTACTCACCCTAGTGTTGGACCGTATGCTCACCCTATGTCTTTTTATTGATGTAGGTAAAACAATTGGAGAATGTTTGGTTGGTGGATTTCGGGTGCTCAAGGCATATGACCGGAAATGCCAAGTGGTTCTCCAGTCTTAGTCCAGTTGCCGGAAAGGAATTTATCACCTTCGGCGACAATAGCAAAGGTTAAGTGTTGTCTCGTGGGTCGGTGCGAGTTAATGAGCACTTTGTGTTGCGTGATGTTGCTCTTGTTTCTAACTTGCATTTTAATCTTCTTTCTATTTCGCAACTCTTTGATGATGACTATGAGATTCGTTTTAAGCCGAATCTTAGTCGTATTTTGGATCCTCATGGCAATCTTATATGTTTGATTTCGCCCTTTGGGAAAGTCTTTCGTGCGAATTTCTCGGAGTCCTTTGGCATTTCTCGCTGTCTTTTGGCTGGTCCTTCCTCCTCTGATCTTTGGAAGTGGCATAGGAAACTAGGTCACCTGAGCTTTGACTTGCTTGCAAGACTTAGCTCACTTGGCCTAATCCGAGGATTGCCCAAGTTGCACATGGAGAAGGACCTTGTCTGCCATTCTTGTAGACATGGGAAAATGGTAGCCGCTCCCCACCATCCTGTGAATCAGGTCATGACAAAGCACCCTGTAGAGCTTTTACACATGGACCTTGTCGGTCCGGCTCGGGTGAGTTCTGTTGGTGGGAAGTGGTATGTGCTTGTTGTTGTTGATGACTTCTCAAGATATTCGTGGGTTTTCTTTTTAGCGGAGAAAACTGAGACTTTCGCTTTTACTCGCAATCTGATTTTGCGACTTGAGAACGAGTTCCCTAAGAACTCGATGAGAGCTATTCATAGCGATAATGGTTCCGAGTTCAAAAACTTGGATTTTGAGAAGTTTTGTGACTCTTTGGGTTTAGAGCATCAGTTTTCTTCCCTCTACACACCGCCACAAAATGGTGTGGTAGAGAGGAAAAATCGGACCCTTGTAGAGATGGCCAGGACGATGCTCGATGAGCATAGGACTCCTAGGCGGTATTGGGCCGAGGCTATAAACACTGCATGCTATATTTCCAATCGCATTTTTCCCCGTGCTTTCTTGAAGAAAACTTCTTATGAGTTGCGATTTGGGAAGCAACCCAAAGTGAGTTATTTTAGAGTTTTTGGTTGTCACTGTTTTATACTCAAGAAAGGCAACCTAGACAAGTTTGAGTCTCGCTCTTCTGACGGTGTATTTTTGGGTTATGGAAATCATACTCGTGCATATCGTGTACTTAACCTTGATACTAACCGAGTCATGGAGACATCCGATGTCACCTTCGACGAGACTGTTCTTTGTCCTTCCTCTAGTTTTGAGCGTGCAGGTGATCATGACGTTTGAGAACCTCTTTTTGATGATGAGGAAGAAGGTGCTGAAGGGATAGATGATCCAGCACTTCCTCCAGCTGCTGCGCCGAGTGGGTCGACTTTGATCACGACTGCACGCGGCCCTGACCCTTCTTCCTCTACTACATGGGGGCCGTGTGATCCACCACCTCAGGCTGTACCGCTTGTACCCGAGGAGGCACCAGCTACTGTTGAGGGGGAGGCTACATCAGCAAGGGAAGCGCCACGACACATTCAGCGCCAACACCCTCCTCAACAGATGATCGGCAACATCCACGAACGCGTCACTCAGTCTAGGTCACAACAAATCTCTCACTTTGCTCATTCTGCATTTGTTGCTAATTTTGAACCCCGAGATGTTGGACACGCTTTATCTAATCCAGATTGGGTCAATGCCATGCATGAGGAGCTTGAAAATTTTGAGAGAAATCGGGTTTGGGTTCTTGTTCCTCTTCCTCCTGAGTGTCACCCTATTGGGACAAAATGGGTTTTCAAAAACAAACAAGGAGAAGATGGCCATGTTGTGAGAAACAAGGCCAGACTAGTAGCCTAGGGGTATAGTCAGAAGGAGGGGATAGACTATGAGGAGACTTTTGCTCCTGTAGCTCGTTTGGAGGCAATTAGGATCCTCTTGGCTTTTGCTGCATCCAAAGGGTTTAAACTTTTTCAAATGGATGTCAAGAGTGCCTTCCTAAATGGCTACATAGAAGAGGAGGTGTATGTGAAACAACCCCCCAGTTTTGAAAATCCCAAGTTTCCGAACCATGTTTTTAAACTTCACAAAGCTTTGTATGGTTTGAAACAAGCCCCTAGAGCCTGGTATGTTAGGTTGAAAACCTTTTTGCTTGCTAAGGGTTTTAAAATGGGATGTGTGGATAAAACTCTTTTTCTCCTCAAGCAAGGCAATGACACTTTGTTGGCTCAAATTTATGTGGATGATATCATCTTTGGTGGTTCTTCTCATGCTTTGGTTGCCAAGTTTGCAGATACTATGAGCAGAGAATTCGAGATGAGAATGATGGGTGAGTTGACATTTTTCCTCGGGTTGCAAATCAAGCAATCCTGAGAGGGGACGTTCGTGCACACCAGGGCAAGTACACCAAGGACATACTGAAGAAGTTCGACCACGGCGGCTCTAGATGCGGACAAGGATGGAGAAGCAGTAGACCAGAAGGAGTACCGGAGTATGATTGGGTCGCTGTTGTACCTGACGGCGACACGCCCGGACATCCAGTTCGCGGTGTTTCTTTGCGCGCGATTTCAGTCGTCGTCGCGCACCTCTCACCGTCAGGCGGTCAAGCGCATTATGAGGTACTTATGCTTCACACCTGAGTTTGGGATTTGGTATTCTGCTTCTTCCACCCTCTCCCTTTGTGGTTACTCAGATGCTAATTTTGCTGGTTGCCGACTTGATCGCAAGTCCACTTCTGAGACTTGTCAGTTTATTGGTTCTTCTCTTGTATCTTGGTCTTCTCGCAAACAGTCTAGTGTCGCCCAGTCTACCACAGAGGTTGAGTATGTTGCTGCGGCTAGCTGTTGTTCCTAGTTGCTTTGGATGATGGCCACCTTGCGTGATTTTGGTCTGAGTTTTTCTCGCGTTCCTTTGCTTTGTGACAGCACGAGTGTGATTAGCGTTGCTAAGAACCCCGTGCTGCACTCTAAGACCAAACACATTGATGTGCGCTTTCATTTCTTGCAAGACCACTATGAGAAGGGTGATATCGACCTTCACCATGTCGATACTCATCTTCAGTTGGCAGATATTTTCACCAAGCCTTTGGACCAATCAACCTTTGCTAGGTTGAGAGGTGAGCTTGGTGTGTGTTTCCCCTTTTAGTTGGGGGAAACATTTTTGTTTTTGCATAATAGACTGACTCTTTTTGCTTTATTTCATTTTCGTTCTTTAGTCTTAGCATTCTATCATGCATCTTTACTTTCTGAGCTTCATGACTATATTCCTTAGAATGTAACTATGCTCTGTCTAGTATGCTCCGATGCTAAATGATGATGTTTGTAAGCTTATGCTCTTTCTGATCACTAATACATGTTGTGAGCTGAGCTAGTTTATGAATGGTGAATATGCTTAATGAACATAAAATTTGAAAATTGTTCACCATTGAGATTGGCAACTAGCATGTGTAGAATATGTTGAAATCACTAGTGCTTTTCATATATGCTAGGCTGCTATGTGGTTTGGGCCAAAAATAGCACTATGGGCCAGATATGATGTTTCATGTGAATGGATTGGGCTGTATCTACCTGAAAATCCAAAAATTGCAAAAAATGGCCTAAAATGTAAATGTTAAATGGGTTATATCATCAAAAAACAGGTCTAGCAATGGGCTTTGTCCATTATAAGTCTTTTAACTACATGGGCCATAATAGGCTGTATTCAATTTTATGACATTTGTTGATCTGCCACCTCAGCGCCACATCATTTTCCTACATGGCATGGTGCAAATATTTGTGACAACAAATTAATGACATGCACTTATATGACACTAAATCCAACGTCATATACTTATGACATGAAACATATATGATGTCACTAAATAAATTTGTGACAGTGGCTTTTTGACGTTTGAATTTTTGTCATCTAGATGTCACAAATCTTAATTTGTGACTTAAATTTCTTATATTATGACATAACAGAAAGTCAAAAAGCCACACATTTCTTGTAGTGTATGTCTCTAGTTCTGAGTCATTCACTTGCTTGGTATGTGCGGATACATGGGTGTATGCCGAGTCTCTGAGTGATGAGTGATTGTCAACTGGGATGATGCGCATGTTCTTTGGCTTGTGTTGTGCAGGTGTCGAGCACGGATACAGTGATCAGAGGCAAGGTGAAGGTCAAGTAGAGACGTGCCATGCCGATGGACCAAGAGTGGCGAAGGGCGGACGTGAGGCTTGGACTGAGGGACCGGTGGCCCGAGGATCAGCTGTGGTGGCTGACAGCCTGGGACAGCGACGAGCGAAGACTTGCGGTCATGTGTTGCTTGAGTCGAGGACTTGGGGACACGTGTCGGTGGACGGGGTGCACGGGCGGTGCATCCCTTCTACAGCTTCGGTTTGGTGGTAGAGCCAGAGAAAACCATCAGGTGGACGGTTTCCAGGTTTGGGCATCAAAACCTGGGTGCGGATGGTTTCTGAGTTTGGCCACAAAACTCGGGCTGAGGACGGTTTCCAGGTTTGGGCCTCAAAACCTGGGTGCTGCGGGTTTGCTGAGTTTGGGCCTCAAAACTCAGGCCTTGGATGGCTTGTTTCCCGGTTTGGGCCTCAAAACCGGGGGATGGCTGTGAAGGCTGGTTTCCCGGTTTGAGCCACAAAACCGGAGGTGCGATGTCCGGGAAAAGGACAAGCAGAGCGGTGGCGGCACGTGGCGGCGATCGGTGAGGTTGCGTCGAGGCAACGCTACTAGTTGTGCGGGCGTGGCCATCGGATCACCACCTACCCGAGTTGTTCCAGAATAACCCTAGGGTTTAGCTGGTTCGCTCTGTAATTAGTTGAGGGGTAGAGTAGGAATTAGAAATTAGGATAAGTAGAGGGAGACACCCTCCTCCCATCTCATCTCAGTCATTTGCTATTTTGCCTTCTAGGTTTTCCTATTGTCCCTCTCCCCTACTGTAGCGAACTGAGATCCACAGAGAAGAGAACCATACCTCTGTGTCCGTGAGATTTTGAGGAAGTGAGACCGTAATCTCACTATTGTAGCGTGTGGTAGCCACACGATTGCAAATTGGTGGTAGTGATTCGCGTTTTGTTCGTGTTCTTCGCGGAATCCTTTTCTCCACGTTTTTCCCGTCGATTGATCTCCTTGCTTGCTGCATCTTTTGGAAATCCGTTTGAACCAAGTTGTTATAGATCGTGAGGCGCTTCTTTCCTCCGAAGGAATTCTTCTCTAACCTCACGAGCTAGTAGATCGGTCGATTTTTGTTTCGGGTCAAGTTTTTCTCCTTTTCCCCGAATTTCCTCGATTCATCGGTTTGGAGATAGGTTTGAGCCATGATCTCTTAGAGATAGCTCACTGTCCTCTTTGTGACTCCTCTCACCAAGTTTGATCCCTAGAGGATTCGTTTTGGGTGAGATTGAGTGGAATCGGTGGACGAACTGCCAGTTTCAGGGTGACCGGACGCTAGTGTCGGGGAGACCGGACGCTTGGTCAGAGTCCGGTCGATGAAGGTTTGACTCGCGTGTTTTCTGTTGACTTGACCGGACGCTGATTCTCGGAGTGATCGGACGCGCCTTGGTTACTGTTCCCGGTTTTGTCCGATTCGACCGGACGCTGGTAGCCTGACCGGACGCATCTCCATCGAGAGTCCGGTCAGAAACAGTAAGGTCCAAAATCTGTTTTGGCACGACCGGACGCATCCGGTGGGTGTTGACCGGACGCAGGGTGAGTCCGGTCAGTGCTGTCTCGCGCTGCTTCGTCCTCGGTTCGCCTGTCCGTTGTCGGTTTTGATTTCCGGCTTTTGCGTTGGGTTTCTAGAATCGCGTAGTGTCTCGCTGTGCTTCTTGGAAGCATCCACCCTACCACTAGGGTCGTGCACACTAGCAAGCTCTAGGGTTTGCCTTTGGGGTTGATTTTGGGTCAGTGGCAACAAGTTTCCAAAAGGAAAATTTGAAGCTCCCATTCACCCTCCCCTCTGGTTGCTTTCTGGTAGCACTTTCGGTCCTTCAAATGGTATCGGAGTGGGTTAAGGATCTTTCACCTTAGCTAGTTCCAGATCCACAGAAGACGACATGGATTGCGGCGTGGGCAAACCGCCATTCTTTGATGGGACGAACTATGCGTATTGGAAGATACGCATGTCGGCTTTTCTGCAGAGTATGGGTGCTTCCATTTGGGATATTTGCAACTCTGCCGATTATGTGGTCTTGGCTGCTCGTGTGACTTAGCGTCAGATCGATGATCACGATGCCAATAGCCGAGCCCGTAATGCTCTTTTCTCATGTTTGAGCATGACGGAGTTTGATCGCGTTTCTCACCTCGCTACGGCTCGGGAGATTTGGGCATCCCTCATGCGTTTCCATGAGGGAACCTCTCAAGTCAAAACCCGTCTCTACGAGTCGCACAAGCGAGAGTACGAGAACTTTCGACATATGCCTGGCGAGAGCATAGAGAGTTTATTCGCTCGCTTTCAGGTGATTGTCAACAGGATGAGGGCTAACAAGGAGTTGTTGCCTTTCGACGATCATGAGAGAGCTTTGAAGCTTTTGCATACTCTCGATCGGTCGGTGTGGGATTCGAAGGTTTAGGCGATCATCGAATCGCCTAACTATGAGACCCTCACGTGTGACGAGCTCTTTAGTAAGCTCAAGTACAGTGAGATCGATGCCATGGCGAGGGCTTCTTATGAAAATCCTTCTAGCCCGTCGATGGCTTTACTTTCTGGCTCTTCTGCTAACTCCTCTGGAGGCTTTGCTTTGTCTTCACTTCTTTCTGTCACAGAGGAGCAGCTGGAGTTCTTTGGGGATGACGAGTTGGCCTTGCTTGCCAACCGGTTCTCGCGGTTCCACAACAACCGCATGAACCGTCGCCGCGGAGGAGGACACTCAGGATGCTTTGAGTGCGGCGATCCCAACCACTTCATCGCCAATTGCCCGAAGAAGAACAAGCAGACCTTCGGCAAGGCTGATCATGGGCACAAGTACGACTCCGGCAAGCGCACGGAGAAGTACGTCCCCGCGAAGCACAAGCGGAAGGGCGGCTTCGACAAGGAGTACATCAAGACGAAGTACTTGGAGAAGGCCCAGGCTGAGCAGCGTGCTTTCTTCGCCACGCTCAGCGACGTCGACGACTCGGATGACGACTCCGCTGCCTCAAGCGACGATGAGTCTGAGAAGAAGAAGAGGATCGAGGACAAGCTGAACGACCTCTGCTTCTTCGCCGACGACGAGGGCTTCTGCACCATGGCCCTCGGCAAGGAGGTCGACGGCGAGCTGGAGAACACTCCTCGGAACGACGACGACGACACCTCCCAGGTATCTCAGACCCCCGACGAGCTCTCTGCTGAGGTCGAGAAGCTTACTGCCGCGCTCCTTAGTCAGGATAAGTTGCTTAGGCGTGCTGCTAGAGAGCGCAAGGAGTTTAGGCAGAAGTGGGAGGATACGGTGAAGGAACTTGAATCTGTCAAGTCCACCGTTGTTGTCACAGATGAGGAGTGTGAGATGTGCACCACGCACATGACTGACCTTCTCACTTTGAGAGGTAAGTATGTTGCGTTGCTAGGAGAGGTGGATGAGCTGAAAGCTAGATCTTCGTTGTTGGGTGCGTGCAAGTCCTGTGCGGGCTTGCAATCTGAGTTGGCAGAGAAGAATGCCAAGATTGTGTCTCTTGAAGAGGCCAACTCAGGTAGCACATGTGTGGCTAGGTGTGTTCTTTGTGAGGGTTTGGAGATGGAGATAGCCAATGTGAAGCATGACAAGATGCAAACCGAGGAGGAAAACACATACCTTCGGACCATCTTGTCATGGGTGTCTTGCGGTGAGCCACAGCTCGGGATGATGATCTCCCAATTCAAGCGAGTTGCTGGAGGTCCAGGTGTAGGTTTTTGAAGGACCGAGAATGCAACCAAAAAGCGACCAGAGGGGGGTGAATGGGAGCTTCAAATTTTCCTTTCGAAAACTAGTAGCCACTGTCCCGAGAATCACCCTGAATGCAAACCCTGGAGCTCGCTAGTGTCCACGACCCTAGATGTAGGGTGGATGCTTCCAAGAAGCACAGCGAGACACTACACAACTCTAGAAACCCAACGTAAAAGTCCAAAATCAAATCCGAGATCGCACGAACGAACAGCGAACAAAACTGCGCGAAACAGCTTGGACCGGACTCTGACTGCGTCCGGTCAGTCACCACCGTACGCGTCCGGTCACAAGAAAATGGTTCTAGAACTTTACTGTTCCTGACCGGACTCACGAGTAAGGAAGCCTCCGGTCAACAACAGTGCGTCCGGTCAAGAGAAGACAAGCACGATGAACAGTAGGACCTATGCGTCCGGTCAGTGACCAAGCCGAGCGTCCGGTCAAGTCACGAGATCAACACACCGAGCATTCAACAACCGGACTCTCTGCCCGTGCGTCCGGTCATCTCGACCAAGCATCCGGTCACCCCGAAACAGTACTGTTCGTCCACCGATTCAACTCGATCTCACCCAAAACAAATCCTCTAGGGATTAAACTTGGTGAGAGGAGTCACAAAGAGTATAGTGAGCTATCTCTAAGAGATCATGGCTCGAACCTGTCTCCAAATCGATGAATCGAAGAATTTCAGTGGAAGGGAGAAAAACTTGATCCGCAACCAAAATCGATCGATCTCCTAGACCGTGAGGTTAGAGGTGAATTCCTTCGGTGGAAAGAAGTGCCTCACGATCTAGAACAACTTGGTTCAAATGGATTTGCTAAAGATGAACCGAGCAAAGAGATCAAGCTATGGGAAAAACGTGGAGAAAATGGATTCCGCGAAGAACACGAACAAAACGCGAATCACAACCATGAATTGCAACCGTGTGGCTACCACACGCTACAATAGTGAGGATACGGCCTCACTTCCTCAAAATCTCCAATACACAGAGGTATGGTTCTCTGCGGATCTCAGCTAGCTACAGCAGGGGATTGGGAGAGCAGAAAACCCTAGAATCAAAGAGCAAAATGACTGAGATAGATGGGGAGGTGGGTGTCTCCCCCTACTTATCCTAATTCAAACTATTCCTAATTCCCACTCTACCCCTAACTACTTACAGAGCGAACCAGCTAAACCCTAAGGTTATTCTGGACCAACTCGGTGGTAGGTGGATCCGACGGCCACGCCCGCACAACTCGTAGCGTTGCCTCGACGCAACCTCCCGATTGCCGCCACATGCCGCCACCGCTCCGCGTCCTTTTCCTGGACGTCGCACCCCCGGTTTTGAGGCCCAAACTGGGAAACCAGCCTTCACAGCCAACCCCCGGTTTTGAGGCCCAAACCAGGAAACTAGCCCACCAACGCCTGAGTTTTGTGGCCCAAACTCAGCAAACCCGCAGCACCCAGGTTTTGAGGCCCAAACCTGGAAACCGTCCTTAGCCCGAGTTTTGTGGCCAAACTCAGACACCATCCGCACCCAGGTTTTGAGGCCCAAACCTGGAAACCGTCCACCCGATGGTTTTTCTCTAGCTCTACCACCAAACCGACGTCGTAGAGGGGATGCACCGCCCGTGCACCCCGTCCATGGACACGTGTCCCCAAGTCCACGACTTAGGCAACACATGACCGCAAGTCTTCGCTCGTCACTGTCCCAGGCTGTTAGCCACCACAGCTGATCCTCGGGCCACCGGTCCCTCAGTCCAAGCCTCACGTCCGCCCTTCGCCACTCTCGGTCCATCGGCACGGCACGTCTCTACTTGACCTTCACCTTGCCTATGATCACTGTCTCTGTGCTCGACACCTGCACAACACAAGCCAAAGAACATGCGCATCATCCCAGTTGACAATCACTCATCACTCAGAGACTCGGCATACACCCATGTATCCGCAATCTCCCCCTTAGTGAGTGCATTGTCAACTACCAACACAAATCATAACGGAGAGAAGGAAGGAAGAAGGAGGAAGAGAGAACTCGACCAAATGACCCAAAAGCATAGCAAAGCCAAAGAAGGTCAAGTGGAAAGAGCAAGACAACTTGGTTCCCAAAGACATGGGCAACGGCTCGACGCAACCAAGCAAAGCAAAGCTAGCCCTCAAGAAGAGGTAGAACAGGCTCAACACTTCTAGCAAATATCAATTGGAAAATCGTAGCAAAATGCTAGTCCCTCAAGATAGAGGCACAGAGGCTCAACACAACTAGCAAAGAAAGCTCGATACCAAAACCTTACGGTCAACAAAAAGCAAAGCAAGCTCCCCCTTGCATGGTGCACACAACGGATTCCTCTCCCCTTAGTGAAACATGGGAGGCATGATTTGTCCAAATTTCTCCCCCTTAGTTGAAAATGCACCATCAAGCAAAAAGAACCGAAAGCAATTTTCTCCCCCTCAGAAAAAGCACCAAAAAGTGCCAAACAAGAGAAATTCTCCCCCTTTCAAAATGCATATGAGTCAACATGCAAGTTAGCAGCTTCAGGAATATAGTCGAGAGAATGCAAGGATGCTCTAAACAGTATAGCTCCAACGACTCACTGGAAAGCATAAAAGCTGGCAAAGGCTCAAACTGATCACCAAATATGAACTATGAACATATGAGCAAAGTGAGCAGCTTTTAGCCAAAAAGGTATTCACCATCAAAATAGGACTACGCATGTATAGACAGGAAAACAGCAAGTGCTAATCATGTATACAAGGTGAACTACCCCTAGCAAAGTTCAATCATCATGCTATAGAATGAAACATAGACTTGTGTATCCAGATTTTATCGGAGTTGCAGCGGTTAAATTACAAAAGTTTAAATTTCAGCATGTGAGTGCGAGAGGTTGAAAGCTTGTCTTGCCTAACTTTTCAACTGTGCGAAGCCTATGCAGATGCAATCAGAAGCTTAAAGCAACAGTTTCGGTCATACACTACACAGCTCAAGTTTAACTCAAAGTGCAATGAGAAACAGTCTCGAAACTGTGATGTGTTGACAAGCAATCCCATCTCGATCTTTCTGATTCACTTAACTTGGTTCAAATTAAAGACAGTATATGAACAGACCAAGCAAGTGATCAACTCAGAACTAGAGACATAGCAACCTAGCATATATGAGAAGCACAAATGTGATTTCAACATATTCTACACAGGCTAGTTGCACATCTCGATGGTGAACATTTTCAAGTTTTAAGTTCAATAGCAAGTTCACCATTCAAAAATAGCTCAGCTCACAACATGTATCAGTGATCAGAAAGAGCATAAGCTACAAGCATCATAAAGCATCGGAGCATACTACATAGAGCATAGTTACATTCTAAAGATTATATGCATGAAGCTCAGAATGTAAATGCGTATGCGAAAGTGCAAAACAAAACAAAGTCAAACGAAAAAGAGTCAGTCTTATGATACAAGAACCAAAATGTTTCCCCCATCTAAAAGGGGAAACATACACCAAGCTCACCCCTCAACCGATTAAAGGTTGATTCGTCCAAAGGCTTGGTGAAAATATCAGCCAGTTGATGATGAGTATCGACATGGCGAAGGTCGATATCACCCTTCTCCTGGTGGTCTCGCAAAAAGTGAAAGCGCACATCAATGTGTTTGGTCTTCGAGTGAAGCACGGGGTTCTTAGCAACGCTAATGGCACTCGTGCTGTCACAAAGCAAAGGAACACGAGAAAAGCTCAGACCAAAATTATGCAAAGTGGCCATCATCCAAAGCAACTGGGAACAGCAGCTAGCCACAGCAACATACTCAGCCTTCGTGGTAGACTGGGCGACACTAGACTGCTTGCGAGAGGACCACGATACAAGAGAAGAACCAATAAATTGGCAAGTCCCAGAAGTGGACTTGCGCTCAATGTGACAACCAGCTAAATCGGCATCGGAATAACCGCAAAGAGAGAGGGTGGAGGAAGCTGAATACCAAATCCCGAACTCAGGTGTGAAACGAAGGTACCTGAAAATGCGCTTCACCGCCTGACGGTGAGAAGTGCGCGGCGACGCCTGAAAGCGCGCGCACAGACACACCGCGAACTGGATGTCCGGGCGTGTTGCCATCAGGTAGAGCAGCGACCCGATCATGCTTCGGTACTCCTTCTGGTTCACAGCTTCTCCATCCTTGTCCGCATCCAGGGCCGTCGTGGTCGACATTGGTGTTGGAAGAGGCTTGGCCTCACCCATATCGAACCTCTTCAGCAAGTCCTTGGTATACTTGCCCTGGTGCACAAACGTCCCTTCTCGGGATTGCTTAATTTGTAATCCGAGAAAGAAAGTCAGCTCGCCCATCATACTCATCTTGAACTCCCTGCTCATAGTATCTGCAAACTTGGCTACCAAAGCATGAGAAGAACCACCAAAAATGATATCATCCACGTAAATCTGGACCAAGAGAGTGTCTTTGCCTTGCTTGAGGAGAAAGAGCATTTTATCTACACATCCCATTTTAAAACCCTTAGCAAGCAAAAAGGTTTTCAACCTATCATACCAGGCTCTAGGGGCTTGATTCAAACCATACAAAGCTTTGTGAAGTTTAAAGACATGGTTTGGAAACTTGGGATTTTTGAAACCTGGGGGTTGTCTAACATACACCTCCTCTTCTATGTAGCCGTTTAAGAAGGCACTCTTGACATCCATCTGAAAAAGTTTGAAACCTTTGGATGCAGCAAAAGCCAAGAGTATCCTAATTGCCTCCAAACGAGCTATAGGAGCAAACGTCTCCTCATAGTGTATCCCCTCCTTCTGACTATATCCCTGGGCTACGAGTCTGGCCTTGTTTCTCACAACATGGCCATCTTCTCCCTGTTTGTTTTTGAAAACCCATTTTGTCCCAATTGGATGACACTCAGACGTTGGAGACACTAGAACCCAAAACCCGATTTCTCTCAAAGTTCTCAAGCTCCTCATGCATGACATTGACCCAATCCGGATCCGTCAAAGCGTGTCCAACATCCCGGGGTTCAAAATCAGCAACAAATGCAGAATGAGCAAAGTGGGAGATTTGAGACCTGGACCGAGTGACCCGTTCGTCAATGCTGCCGATCATCTGCTGAGTGGGGTGTTGGCGCTGGATGTGTCATGGCGCCTCCCGTGCAGAAGTGATCTCCCCCTCAATAGCAGCTGGTGCCTCTCCGGGTACAAAAGGTACCGCTCGGGGTGGCGGATCCCACGGCCCCCAGGAAGAAGAAGTGTCGGGGCCGTGAGTCATCGTAGAAGCCGCTCTTGGCGGCACAGCAGGTGGAGGGGGTGCTGGATCATCCATACCTTCAGCACCCCCATCCTCGTCATCGAACAGAGGCTCACCAACCTCATGATCACCTGCACGCTCAAAACGAGAAGAAGGACAAACCATGGTCTCATCGAAGGTGACATCTGATGTCTCCATGACTCGGTTAGTGTCAAGGTTAAGTACACGATAAGCTCGAGTGTGAGTGCCATAACCCAAAAACACACCGTCAGAAGAACGAGACTCAAACTTGTCCAAGTTGCCCTTTTTGAGTATAAAATAATGGCAACCAAAAACTCAAAAATAACTCACCTTGGGCAGTTTTCCAAAACGCAACTCATAAGAAGTCTATTTCAAGAAAGCTCGGAGAAAAATGCGATTTGAAATGTAGCATGCAGTGCTCATAGCTTCGGCCCAATATCGCCTAGGAGTCCTATGCTCATCGAGCATCGTCCTGGCCATCTCTACAAGGGTCCGATTCTTCCTCTCTACAACACCATTCTGTGGCGGTGTATAGGGGGAAGAAAACTGATGCTCTAAACCCAAGGAGTTACAAAACTTCAAAAATCTGAATTCTTGAATTCGGAACCATTATCACTCCTAATAGCTCGCATTGAGTTCAAAGGAAACTCGTTCTGAAGACGCAAAATCAGATTGCGAGCAAAGGAGAAAGTCTCGGTCTTCTCAGCTAAAAAGAAGACCCACGAATATCTCAAAAAGTCATCAACAACAACAAGCACATACCACTTCCCACCAACCGAGCTCACCCGAGCCGGACCTACAAGGTCCATGCGCAAAAGCTCTCCAGGGCGCTTGGTCATGACCTGAGTCACTGGATGGTGGGGAGCGGCAACCATCTTCCGATGTCTACAAGAGTGGCAAACAAGATCCTTCTCCATAAGCAACTTGGGCAATCCTCGGATTAGGCCAAGTGAACTAAGCCTTGCAAGCAAGTCGAAGCTCAAATGTCCAAGTCTCCTATGCCACTTCCAAAGATCAGAGGAGGAAGGTCCAGCCACTAGACAACGAGAAGTGCCAAAAGTAGAAATTCGCACGAAAGACTTTTCCAAAGGGTGAAATCAAACACACAAGATTGCCCTGAGGATCCAAAATACAACTGAGATTCGGTTTAAAACGAATCTCATAGTCGTTGTCAAAGAGTTGCGAAACAGAAAGAAGGTTAAAATGCAAGTTAGAAACAAGAGCAACATCACGCAACACAAAGTGCTCATTAACTCGCACCGACCCACGAGACAAAACCTTACCTTTGCTATTGTCGCCGAAGGTGATAAACTCCTTTCCGGCGACTGGACTAAGACTGGAGAACCACTTGGCGTTTCCGGTCATGTGCCTTGAACAACCGGAATCCACCAACCAAACGTTCTCCAATCGTTTTACCTACATCAATAAAAAGACATAGGGTGAGCATACGGTCCAACACTGGGGTTATTGAAGTAAGGGGAAAACCAGTGTTGGGCCGACTGCTCAAAAGAACGGTTAGCAGAAAAACCATTCCTAGCACGTCTACGAGAAGAGCGATCACCACGCTGAGGAAAACGTGGTCCGCTGGGGAAGGAGCGCTCACCGCGATACTCAAAACGCGGTGGGGGAAAGCGCTTAACTACAAAGCCACCGCCACGGGGTCCATAACCTACAACTGCAGGCTCCCACCGGGCACGTCCTCTCCTCTGCTGCCTGGGCCTACGAACTTGAGGTTTTGGACCTCTGGGCCTAGCAGCTCTCCTCGGAGCTCTCCTCTGAACATTCGGCACATGCACATCATGGAAAGGATGGTACATGTCCGTGTTGTTCATCTCCCTAGCACGGCGTGCCTCTCTCTTGCGCCGAAAGCAAAACTCACTCAAGTGTCCATCTCTCCCACAATGCTCACAATGGTACCTCACCGCTCTCAAAGGGGGTTGTTGGTACGCATGGTTGTGGGTGTGGATCATTTTGCCCTTCTGTGGCAAACACTCCTCCTGGATTGGTGGCATGGTGTCCAGCTTGTTCTTTAGGTGGTTGGGTTTGGGATGCCACACTTGGTTCTTGGGTGGAGCTCTCGGAGGTTCCTCAAACACTCCATTCTTGGTGTTAGGCTTGAGAGGCTCTTTGAGTGGAAGCTTGGTAAGTTTGGGAGTAGTGGTGGAGTTGGACTTCTCACTCGGGTTCAAACCACTCGACTCTCCAATCTTCCCAAAAGCAGAAAGATCAACACCCGGAGCAAAACCTACACCAGGACCTCCAGCAGCTCGCTTGAATTGGGAGATCATCATCCCGAGTTGCGGCTCACCACAAGACACCCATGACAAGATGGTCAGAAGGTATGTGTTTTCTTCCTCGATTTGCATCTTGTCATGCTTCACGTTTGCGATCTCCATCTCCAAACCTTCACAAAGAACACACCTAGCCACACATGTGCTACCTGAGTTGGCCTCTTCAAAAGACACAATCTTGGCATTCCTCTCTGCCAACTCAGATTGCAAGACAGGACAAGTCTTGCACGCACCCAATAGCGAGGGTCTAGCCTTCAGCTCATCCACCTCTCCTACCAACACAACATACTTGCTCCTCAAAGTGAGAAGGTCAGTCATGTGTGTGGTGCACATCTCACACTCCTCCTCATCGGTAACAACCACGGTGGACTTGACAGAATCAAGTTCCTTCACCGTATCCTCCCACTTCTGCCTAAACTCCTTGCGCTCTCTAGCGGCACGCCTAAGCAGCTTATCTTGACTAAGAAGCACGGCAGTAAGTTTCTCGACCTCAGCGGAAAGCTCGTCGTGCGTCAGAGATATCTGGGAGGTGTCGTTGTCGTCGTCGTTGTTCCAAGGAGTGTAGCCTCCGTCCTCATCACCAAGGGCCATGGTGCAAAAGCCGTCGTCGTCGGCGAAGAAGCAGAGGCCGTTGAGCTTGTCCTCGATCCTCTTCTTCTTCTTGGACTCGTCGTCGCTTGAGGAAGCGGAGTCATCGTCCGAGTCGTCAACGTCGCTGAGCGTGGCAAAGAACGCACGCTGCTCAGCTTGGGCCTTCTCCAAGTACTTGGTCTTGATGTACTCCTTGTTGAAGCCGCCCTTCCGCTTGTGCCTCGCGGGGACGTACTTCTCCTTGTGCTTGCCGGAGTCGTACTTTTGCCCATGATCGCCCTTCCCAGAATGCTTGTTCTTCTTGGGATAGTTAGCGATGAAGTGGTCGGGGTCGCCGCACTCGTAGCATCCCGAGCGTCCTCCTCTGCGGCGACGGTTCATGCGGTTGTTGTGGAACCGCGAGAACCGGTTGGCAAGCAAAGCCAACTCGTCGTATCCCAGAGACTCCAACTGCTCCTCTGTGACAGAAAGAAGAGAATGCAAAGCAAAGCCTCCAGAGGGGATAGCAGAAGAGCCAGAAAGCAAAGCCATCGACGGGCCAGAAGGATTTTCATAAGAAGCCCTCGCCATGGCATCGATCTCACTGGACTTGAGCTTACTAAAGAGCTCGTCGCACGTGAGGGTCTCATAGTTAGGTGATTTGATGAACGCCTGAACTTTGGAATCCCACATCGACCGATCAAGAGTATGCAAAAGCTTCAAAGCCCTCTCATGATCGTCGAAAGGCAGCAGCTCCTTGTTAGCCCTCATCCTGTTGACAATCACCTGAAAGCGAGCGAATAAACTCTCTATGCTCTCGCCAGGCATATGTCGAAAGTAATCATACTCTCGCTTGAATGACTCGTAGAGTCGGGTTTTGACTTGAGAGGTTCCCTCATGAAAGCGCATGAGGGTGGCCCAAATCTCCCGAGCCGTAGTGAGGTGAGAAACGCGATCAAACTCACTCATGCTCAAGCATGAGAAAAGAGCATTACGTGCTCGGCTATTGGCATCATGCTCATCGATCTGATGCTGAGTCACACGAGCAGCCAAGATAACGTAATCAGCAGAGTTGCAAATATCCAAGATGGAAGTGCCCAAACTCTGCAGATAGGCCGACATGCGTATCTTCCAATACGCATAGTTCGTCCCATCGAAAAACGGTGGTTTGCCCACGCCGCGATCCAAGTCGCCTTCTGTGGATCAGGAACCGGCTAAGGTGGAAGATCCTTAACCGCTCCGATACCAATTGAAGGACCGAGAATGCAACCAGAAAGCGACCAGAGGGGGGGTGAATGGGAGCTTCAATTTTTCCTTTCGAAAACTGGTAGCCACTGTCCCGAGAATCACCCTGAAAGCAAACCCTGGAGCTCGCTAGTGTCCACGACCCTAGATGTAGGGTGGATGCTTCCAAGAAGCACAGCGAGACACTACACGACTCTAGAAACCCAACGTAAAAGTCCAAAATCAAATCCGAGATCGCACGAACGAACAACGAACAAAACTGCGCGAAACACCTTGGACCGGACTCTGACTGTGTCCGGTCAGTCACCACCGGACGCGTCCGGTCACAAGAAAATGGTTCTGGAACCTTACTGTTCCTGACCGGACTCATGAGTAAGGGAGCATCCGGTCAACAACAGTGCGTCCGGTCAAGAGAAGACAAGCACGATGAACAGTAGGACCTATGCGTCCGGTCAGTGACCAAGCCGAGCGTCCGGTCAAGTCACGAGATCAACACACCGAGCATTCAACAACCGGACTCTCTGCCCGTGCGTCCGGTCATCTCGACCAAGCGTCCGGTCACCCCGAAACAATACTGTTCGTCCACCGATTCAACTCGATCTCACCCAAAACAAATCCTCTGGGGATCAAACTTGGTGAGAGGAGTCACAAAGAGTATAGTGAGCTATCTCTAAGAGATCATGGCTCAAACCTATCTCCAAATCGATGAATCGAAGAATTTCGGGGGAAGGGAGAAAAACTTGATCCGCAACCAAAATCGATCGATCTCCTAGACTGTGAGGTTAGAGGTGAATTCCTTCAGTGGAAAGAAGTGCCTCACGATCTAGAACAACTTGGTTCAAATGGATTTGCTAAAGATGAACCGAGCGAAGAGATCAAGCTACGGGAAAAACGTGGAGAAAAAGGATTCCGCGAAGAACATGAACAAAACGCGAATCACAACTACGAATTGCAACCGTGTGGCTACCACACGCTACAACAGTGAGGTTACGGCCCCACTTCCTCAAAATCTCCAGTACACAGAGGTATGGTTCTCTGCGGATCTCAGCTAGCTACAGCAGGGGATTGGGAGAGCAGAAAACCCTAGAAGCAAAGAGCAAAACGACTGAGATAGATGGGAAGGTGGGTGTCTCCCCCTACTTATCCTAATTCTAACTATTCCTAATTCCCACTCTACCCCTAACTACTTACAGAGCGAACCAGCTAAACCCTAAGGTTATTCTGGACCAACTCGGTGGTAGGTGGATCCGACGACCACGCCCGCACAACTCGTAGCATTGCCTCGACGCAACCTCCCGATTGCCGCCACCGCTCCGCGTCCTTTTCCTGGACATCGCACCCCCGGTTTTGAGGCCCAAACTAGGAAACCAGCCTTCACAGCCAACCCCCGGTTTTGAGGCCCAAACCAGGAAACTAGCCCACCAACGCGTGAGTTTTGTGGCCCAAACTCAGCAAACCTGCAGCACCCAGGTTTTGAGGCCCAAACCTGGAAACCGTCCAGCCGATGGTTTTTCTCTGGCTCTACCACCAAACCGACGTCGTAGAGGGGATGCACCGCCCGTGCACCCCATCCATCGACACGTGTCCCCAAGTCCACGACTTAGGCAACACATGACCGCAAGTCTTCGCTCGTCGCTGTCCCAGGCTGTCAGCCACCACAGCTGATCCTCGGGCCACCGGTCCCTCAGTCCAAGCCTCACGTCCGCCCTTCGCCACTCTCGGTCCATCGGCACGGCACGTCTCTACTTGACCTTCATCTTGCTTATGATCACTGTCTCTGTGCTCGACACCTGCACAACACAAGCCAAAGAACATGCACATCATCCCAGTTGACAATCACTCATCACTCAGAGACTCGGCATACACCCATGTATCCGTAGTTTTGGTCCGGGTGTCGATGTTTCATCTTTTGGGAAGATTGGAGAGTCGAGTGGTCTTCACCCATGTGAGATGCCCAACTCCACCACTACTCCCAAGCTTACCAAGATTCCACCCAAAGAGCCTCTCAAGCCTAACACCAAGGATGGGGTCTTTGTTGAACCTCGGAGAGCTCCACCAAAGAAACAATCTTGGGCTCCCAAACCAAACCACCTCAAGAACAAGCTTGACACCATGCCACCCAATCAGGAGGAGCTTATGCCACAGAAGGGCAAAGTGATCCACACCCACTACCGTGAGTACCAACAACCCCCTATGAGAGCGATGAGGTACCATTGTGAGCACTGTGGGAGAGATGGACACTTGAGTGAGTTTTGCTTTCGGCGCAAGAGAGAGGCGTGTCGTGCAAGGGAGATGAACAATGCGGACATGTACCATCCTTTCCATGATGTACATGTGCCGAATGTTCAGAGGAGAGCTCCAAGGAGAGCTGCTAGGTGTAGAGGTGCAGTGCCTCAAGGTCCTAGGCGTCAGGGAGGTGTTGCCCGACGGGGTCCTGACTTTGCAGGATACGGACCTCGTGGCGAGGCTTTGTTGAGCATTTTCCCCCACTGCGTTTTGAGTATCGCGATGGACGCTCTTCTCTTAGCGGACCACGTTTTCCTATGCGTGGTGATCGCTTTCCCCGTAGGAATGCTAGGAATGGTTTTTCTGCTAACCGTTCTTTTGAGCAGCCGACCCAACACTGGTATTCTCCTTACATCACTAACCCCAGTGTTGGCCCGTATGCTCACCCTATGTCTTTTTATTGATGTAGGTAAAACGATTGGAGAACGTTTGGTTGGTGGATTCTGGGTGTTCGAGGCACATGACCGAAAACGCCAAGTGGTTCTCCAGTCTTAGTCCGGTCGCTGGAAAGGAGTTTATCACCTTCGGCGACAATAGCAAAGGTAAGGTATTGTCTCGTGGGTCTGTGCGAGTTAATGAGCACTTTGTGTTGCGCGATGTTGCTCTTGTTTCTAACTTGCATTTTAACCTTCTTTCTGTTTCGCAACATTTCGATGATGACTATGAGATTCGTTTTAAACTGAATCTCAGTCGCAATTTGTATCCTCAGGGCAATCTTGTTTGTGGGATTTCGCCCTTTGGGAAAGTCTTTCGTGCGGATTTCTCAGAGTCTTTTGGCATTTCTCGTTGTCTTGTGGCCGGACCTTCCTCCTCTGATCTTTGGAAGTGGCATAGGAGACTAGGACATTTGAGATTCGACTTGCTTTCAAGACTTAGTTCACTTGGCCTAATCCGAGGATTGCCCAAGTTATCCATGGAGAAGGATCTTGTTTGCCATTCTTGTAGACATGGGAAGATGGTTGCCGCTCCCCACCATCCAGTGACTCAGGTCATGACCAAGCGCCCTGGAGAGCTTTTGCATATGGACCTTGTTGGTCCCGCTCGGGTGAGCTCGGTTGGGGGGAAATGGTATGTGCTTGTTGTTGTTGACGACTTTTCGAGATATTCGTGGTTTTCTTTTTAGCTGAGAAAACTGAGACTTTTTCCTTTGCTCGCAATCTGATTTTGTGTCTTCAGAACGAGTTCCCTTTGAACTCGATGCGAGCTATTAGGAGTGATAATGGTTCCGAATTCAAGAATTTGGATTTTGAGAAGTTTTGTAACTCTTTGGGTTTGGAGCATCAGTTTTCTTCTCCCTACACACCGCCCCAAAATGGTGTTGTAGAGAGGAAGAATTGGACCCGTGTAGAGATGGCCAGGACGATGCTCGATGAGCATAGGACTCCTAGGCGGTATTGGGCCGAAGCTATGAGCACTGCATGCTATATTTCCAATCGCATTTTTCTTCGAGCTTTCTTGAAAAAGACCTCTTATGAGTTGTGTTTTGGAAAACTCCCCAAGGTGAGTTATTTTAGAGTTTTTGGTTGCCACTGTTTTATACTCAAAAAGGGCAATTTGGACAAGTTTGAGTCTCGTTCTTCTGACGGTGTGTTTTTGGGTTATGGCACTCATACTCGTGCTTATCGTGTACTTAACCTTGACACTAACCGAGTCATGGAGACATCCGATGTCACCTTGGACGAGACCATGGTTTGTCCTTCTTCTCGTTTTGAGCGTGCAGGTGATCATGAGGTTGGAGAACCTCTTTTTGATGACGAGGACGAGGGTGTTGAAGGTATGGATGATCCAGCACCCCCTCCACCAGCTATGCCACAAGGAGCGGCTTCTACCACGACTCACGGCCCCGACACTTCCTCTTCTTGGGGGCCGTGGGATCCGCCACCTCGTGCGGTACCTTTTGTACCCAGGGAGGCACCAGCTGCTGTTGAGGGGGAGGCCACTTCGGCTCGGGAGGCGCCACGACACATCCAGCGCCAACACCCGCCTCAGCAGATGATCGGCAGCATCGGCGAACGCGTCACTCGGTCTAGGTCACAACAAATCTCTCACTTTGCTCATTCTGCATTTGTTGCTGATTTTGAACCCCGAGATGTTGGACACGCTTTGACGGATCCGGATTGGGTCAATGCCATGCATGAGGAGTTAGAAAACTTTGAGAGAAATCGGGTTTGAGTTATTGTTCCTCTTCCTCCTAAGTGTCATCCTATTGGGACAAAATGGGTTTTCAAAAACAAACAGGGAGAAGATGGCCATGTTGTGAGAAACAAGGCCAGACTTGTAGCCCAGGGATATAGTCAGAAGGAGGGGATAGACTATGAGGAGACTTTTGCTCCTGTAGCTCGTTTGGAGGCAATTAGGATACTCTTGGCTTTTGCTGCATCCAAAGGTTTCAAACTTTTTCAAATGGATGTCAAGAGTGCCTTTTTAAACGGCTACATAGAAGAGGAGGTGTATGTGAGACAACCCCTCGGTTTCGAAAATCCCAAGTTTCCAAGCCATGTCTTTAAACTTCACAAAGCTTTATATGGTTTGAAACAAGCCCCTAGAGCCTGGTATGATAGGTTGAAAACCTTTTTGCTTGTTAAGGGTTTTAAAATGGGATGTGTGGATAAAACGCTCTTTCTCCTCAAGCAAGGCACTAATACTCTCTTGGTCCAGATTTACGTGGATGATATCATTTTCGGTGGTTCTTCTCACGCTTTGGTTGCCAAGTTTGCAGATACTATGAGCAGAGAGTTTGAGATGAGCATGATGGGTGAGTTGACGTTTTTCCTCGGGTTGCAAATCAAGCAATCTCGAGAGGGAACGTTCGTACACCAGGGCAAGTACACCAGAGACATTCTGAAGAAATTCGATATGGGTGAGGCCAAGCCTCTTCCAACACCCATGTCGACCACGATGGCCCTGGATGCGGACAAGGATGGAGAAGCTGTGGACCAGAAGGAGTACCGGAGTATGATCGGGTTGCTTCTGTACCTGACGACGACACGCCCGGACATTCAGTTCGCGGTATGTCTTTGCGCGCGATTTCAGTCGTCGCCGCACACCTCTCACCGTCAGGCGGTCAAGCGCATTATGAGGTACTTATCCTTCACTCCAGAATTTGGGATTTGGTATTCTGCTTCCTGCACCCTCTCCCTTTGTGGTTATTCCGATGCCGATTTTGCTGGTTGTCGGATTGAGCGCAAGTCCACTTCTGGGACTTGCGAGTTTATTGGATCTTCTCTTGTTTTGTGGTCTTCTCGCAAGCAGTCTAGTGTCGCCCAGTCTACCACGGAGGCTGAGTATGTTGCTGCGGCTAGCTGCTGTTCCCAGTTACTCTGGATGATGGCCACTTTGCGTGATTTCGGTCTGAGCTTTTCTCGTGTTCCCTTGCTTTGTGGTAGCACGAGTGCGATTAGCGTTGCTAAGAACCCTGTGCTGGACTCGAAGACCAAACACATTGATGTGCGCTTTCATTTTCTGCGAGACCACTATGAGAAGGGTGATATCGACCTTCGCCATGTCGATACTCATCATCAGTTGGCTGATATTCTCACCAAGCCTTTGGACCAATCAACTTTTTATCGGTTGAGAGGTGAGCTTGGTGTGTGTTTCCCCTTTTAGATGGGAGAAACATTTTGGTTCTTGTATGATACACTGACTTTATGTTTTTCAGTTGGTATTTTTTCTTTTCTTTGATTTCATCATGCATCTTTGCATTTCATCTTGCATATTTACATTCAGAGCTTCATGTATATAATCTTTAGAATGTAACTATGCTCTGTGTAGTCTTTGCTCTGATGCTTTATGATGATGCTGTAGCTTATGCTCTTTCTGATCACTGATACATGTTGTGAGCTGAGCTATTTTATGGTGAATTTGCTTAATGAACTTAAAACTTGAAAATGTTCACCATTGAGATATGCAACTAGCATGTGAAGAATGTGTTGAAGTCACTTGTGCTTTTCATATATGCTAGGTTGATATGTCTCTAGTTCTGAGTCATTTACTTGCTTGGTATGTTCATATTCTGTTTAAAATCTGAACCAAGTTAAGTAAATTGGAAAGATCGAGATGGGATTGCTTGTTAGCACCTCACAGTTTTGAGACTGTTTCTCATTATACTTTGAGTTAAACTTGAGCTGTGTAGTGTATGACCGAAACTGTTGCTTTAAGCTTCTGATTGCTTCTGCATAGGCTTCGCACAGTTGGAAAGTTAGGCAGTAACAAGCTTTCAACCTCTCGCAGTCACATGCTGAAATTTAAACTTGTGTAATTTAACCGCTGCAACTCCGATAAAATTTGCATACACAAGTCTATGTTTCATTCTATAGCATGATGATTGAACTTTGCTAGGGGTAGTTCACCTTGTGTACATGTTTAGCACTTGTTTGACTTCCTGTCTATACATGTTCTGTGCTATTTTGATGGTGAATACCTTTTCGGCTGAAAACTGCTCATTTTGCTCTCATGTTCATATTTCGTACTTAGTTATCAGTTTGAGCCTTTGCTAGCTTCTTATGGATATTATTGAGTCATCGGATCAGAACTCTGTAGAGCATCTTTGCACTCTTTTGATTATACTCCTGAAGCTGCTAACTTGCATTTTTACTCATATGCATTTTTGGAGGGAGATATTCTGTCAAGGGGGGGACTATTGTGTATTTGTGCACATTTGCTTGATGGTGCATTTTCAACTAAGGGGGAGAAATACTCCAAACCATAAGATCAACTAAGGGGGAGATTTCCGGGATTCCCTATTCCCTAGTTGTGTGCACTATTTAAGGGGGAGTTTGCTCGTGTTGAGTTTTGAAATTTCCTTTTGGTTCGGAGCATTTTTGCTAGTTGTGTTGAGCCCTTTGCTAGCATTTTGTGCGTATTGTTGAGTCATCGGATCAGCACTTTATAGAGCATCTTTTCATTCTATCGACTATATTCCTGAAGCTGCTAACTTGCATTTGTGACTCATATGCATTTGCCTTGTTGTGTGCATTTTCAACTAAGGGGGAGAAATTTTGACAAATCATGTCCCTAGTTGTATGCACCATTGGAGGGGGAGTTTGCTCGATTTCTGTTTTGACGAGTTGTTCAATTGGTTTGCAGTAACTTTCAGCCGTTTGGGCTTTTTCAATTGGTTGGAGCGGATTTGGCTAGTTGTGTTGAGCCTTTGCCTCTTTCTGGAGGAAGTAGCTTGTTTTTGCTTTCGTTACTCCGACTTTGTTGCTAGCGGTGTTGAGCCTCTTCTACCTCTTCTTGAGTGCTAGCTTTGCTTTGCTTGGTTGCGTCGAGCCGTTGCCCATGTCTTTGGGAACCAAGTTGTCTCACTCACTTCATTTGACTTCTTCTGGCTTTGCTTCACTTTTGGTCGATTGGGTGAGTTCGCTTACTTCTTCTTCCTCCTCTCTACCCTCATATGATTTGTGTTGGTAGTTGACAATGCACTCATCAAGGGGGAGATTGCGGATACAAGGGTGTATGCCAGATCTTGAGTGATGAGTGATTGTCAACTAGGATGATGCGCATGTTCTTTGGCTTGTGTTGTGCAGGTGTTGAGCACGGATACGGTGATCAAAGGCAAGGTGAAGGTCAAGTAGAGACGTGTCGTGCCGATGGACCCGGAGCGGTGAAGGGCGAACGTGAGGCTTGGACTGACGGACCAGTGGCCTGAGGATCGGCCGTGGTGGCTGACAGCCTGGGACAGCGACAAGTGAAGACTTGCGTGTGGACGGGGTGCACGGGCGGTGCATCCCCTCCACGGCTAGGTTTGGTGGTTGAGCCACAGAAAAACCACCGAGTGGACGGTTTCCAGGTTTGGGCCTCAAAACCTGGGCGCTAACGGTTTCTGAGTTTGGACCACAAAACTCGGGCTGAGGATGGTTTCCAGGTTTGGGCCTCAAAACCTGGGTGCTGGTAGGTTTCTGAGTTTGGGCCACAAAACTCAGGCGACGGACGACAGGTTTCCCGGTTTCTCCTCAAAACCGGGGGATGGCCTAGGTATCCCGGTTTCGGCCTCAAAACTGGGGGAGGTCCGTGAAAAGGACGAGCAGAGCGGTGGCAGCACGTGGCGGCAATCGGTGAGGTCGCGTCGAGGAGAAGCTACCAGTTGTGTGGGCGTGGTCGTCGGATCACCAGCAACATCGAGTTAGTCAGGAATACTCTTAGGGTTAGCCTGCTCGCTCATTAGCAGTAGGGGTAGAAGGGGAATAATTGTATTAGGTTATATAAGGAGAGGCAACCCCTCCCTCCAGATTATCTCAGCTATTGCTAGTTTCATTCTAGGGTTTCCTGCTTCCCATTCCCTGCTGTAGCTATTGAGATCCACAGAGACGGTGAACAATACCTCTGTGTATTTTCTTTTTGAGGAAACGAGACCGTAATCTCGTTGTATCCTCGTGGGGACGAATTTCGGCTGGCAATTCGTGGTTCGATTTGCGTTTTGAACTTGTTCTTCGCGTTCTTCGTTTTCTCCACGTTTTTCCCGTCACTCGATCTCCCTCCTAGGTGCGTCTTTTTCGAATCCACTTGAATCAACTTGTTCTTTGATGCGAGGAGAACACTTCCACCAAAGGAATTAATCTCTATCTTCACGAGCAAGTACATCGGGTCGATTCAAGTTTCGTGGCGCTTTTTTGGTTCATACACCTTCCCCTTCGATTTCCTGTTGATTGAATCAATTTGAGCGGATGATTTCTTGGGGATAGTCTTCCAACTACCTTGTGATCATCTTCTCCAAGTTTGGGAACAAGGGACATTGAGTTGGATCGGATTTGGGGAGATTTGAGAGAAGGGCAATCAAAATCGCCTTCTCTGGGTGGTCGCGGATAGTCCGTGGTTCCACCGGCGGACAGTCCGCGCGTCGGGCTCGAGCCAGGCCAGTGGCTGCGTGGCTCGGCCACTTTGCCTTGGATTGACCGGCGGACAGTCCACCGTAGTCGATCGCGGACAGTTCGCGAGTCGACCAGGGAGGTTCAGCACACTTGCAGTTTTGGGGATTTTGCCGGCGGACAGTCCACCCCTTCCTCGCGGACAGTCCAGTAGTGCCGCAGATAGTCCGGGACCGTACCCGCGGACTGTTCGGGACTTCGCTGACTTGTCCTGGTTAGTTGTTGACAATCCATAATGGAATCACTCTAAGATAGACTTCATAAACAATAACCTAGTGAAGGCACTAAGAAGTGTACGGGACACTACTAGCATCACTTAACGTCAAGTTGTCATCCCCAACATGAAACTAGCAATGTGATTATATCATGGCACTGACTCTAAAGATAAATATGTACCCGCAAGCGCACAGATAAATACACCCGTTGTAGCATCATTTTACCCAGAGATGTTCCAAGTATCGTTATTTATATTTAGCACTAGGAATGAAGTGAGACAAATAAGGACAAGAGCTACTCTACACATGTGATAGGAGAATTGAGAACAAAGTAGGAACACACTCCTTTATCCTAAACAGGGATCAGTCACAATAATGAGGTGCACTATAAAAGATAAAAGATTAATCTATGATAGTCCTTAGAGCATTTCAACTTAGACAAGGCATGCGGATTAGAAAAGACATTATAAAGAAGTATTCCTAAGTTATTCTAATTATAAGTCATAATATACATTGATTAGTGCAATTATATTTGGCAATCATTGGCTAGGTTGTCCCATATTCATATTCAAGAGGCAAATCCATAGTAAAGGTGCCAAACAGAGTAACCCCTAAACCATGAGTTAACTGAGCCATACTGAACACTACATTCGGGAGGTGGAATACAAAGGACTCAACAGGCCTGTCACACCCGCGATCTACCACTCTATCCGGAACATAGGACGCATTCGCAGATAAATAGTGTATAGGCACCACAACTACACAGCATTTATCACCCACCCGATGTACATTAAGATGAGCGCTATACGAACATGAGTATAAACATGATGATAATCTATCTATGCCAAATATATAATCAAAGCATACTACAAGGAGTATAATTAAGAATAAAGTAATTAATGTCTTAGTCATATCAATTATATCTAAACTATTATGAACTAGACTATGAACTAGCACACAATGATGAATAATATGATGAACTAGAACACATAGATGAACTAGAGTATGAACTAGAACACGAACTAGAACTAGATTAAGAACTAGAAGATGAACTAGACGATGAACTAGAACTAGAACATGAACAATGAAGAACAATGAAGAACTAGAAGAACAATTATGAACTAGAAACATAATTAGATCTACAATATTGATACAAGAGAGAAGATCTTGGGTTTACCGAGCCTTCTCGCGACTAGATCTGGAATCCAAGCGAAGCTTGCCTCTTCTAATTCTAATTCTATCTAGCTATGCCTAAGTTGATGTGGCTCTAAGGAAATTAGGGTTTCTGATTGATCATCCTCCTCTTCTAATGAATTGAGATCTGATGATGATGGAGAGGGGGGTCTAGGGTCTGGTTATATATCCCTGAGGGATCAACCGCAACCGTTAGATCAAACCGACTTAAGGTACGACCGAGATGCATCCTAGAGGTCGGTGGAGGTAGCTTGCAGAAGACGGAAGCCAGCGGGCCCGGTGGCAGACCGGTCGGTCTAAGGGTGGGACCGACCGGTCCCACCTGGTGGCCTCTCGCGGTGGTCGACCTCCTGGTGTCTTCTTACGTCCTCTGCAGTCTTCTAGAATAATCCTGACGTGGTGGTGGCGTTATCTCCCGTCGGTTTCCTTCTATGGGAAGCTATCAGTGCTGATTTCCTGGTTTAGTCCCTGCAGAATCATAGTTCACCAAAACTCGTGGAATATTGTCAGTTGAAACCCTAAACCTTTGTTGGTGATCAAATTCTTGCCCTTTTCATATTTATTTATCCCTTAATTATGATAGATAACCAGCGTCAACAACTCCCCCAAGCTTACCTTTTGCTAGTCCCTTAGCAAACATTCATGATGAATCAGGAATTGCTACTATGCTTTCACACTTCAAAGGTACATATGTTCAAACAAAAATCTTCCCTTGGATTAGAGTTAACTATTCTGACTTTCTCATATTACCTTTAACTATGGAGCTTTTGCCTTCACCTGAATCTTTAAACAATTGAAAGATAGAACAATCAAGTTAAGCATTGTATCTCTAACTCTTTGATCAACCTTCATTCTAGAGTTTTTATATATTTTTTAAAAATGAAAATCAGAGATTCTACTATATGACACTCTCAAATCGCTCTTTTATATTTTATGATTCCTTACTGATGCATTTTCCTTCTTTTCTAGGAATATATATCTGGAGCTTTAAGAAGTGAAAGGCATATCTTACCAAGTCAAAGTTCAAAGTTTAGAAAGAAAGATGTCATACTCATAGATCAAGAACTTAGAACTTTTGAAAGTTGTCATCTCTTGCTGGCATATTGTAATTAGAGGGACCATGGGCTATCTTTCTTTTTCTCTTTCATATTTTTATCATAACTCTTTTTTTTTGTTTGAGGTAGTCGGACACTTGTCCCTTTTTATTTCCTCCTTTTATACTTTTGCATAGCCCATGCCTCTAACACAATACTACTTCAGAAGAGTGAATCTTTTAATAAAACATTCTTGATCTCTAGAGCATGATAAATTTCTCAACCATAACTAAAAACTTAGAACAAAGCAAGTAGCCTTATCTTAAGATCATATTAATGACTCTGGGTAGGAATTCATGTTATGTCATACAGGATCTCATCATGTATCTTTAATCTTTTCAATGTGTAAATCTCCAGAACTCTAGTATCTCTAGGAATTAGATAAACAGCAGGTCAAACTTTTATATCCTATCTCACAATTATCTAGACTTTTGATCAAGCATTTGCCATCCATGGGTTTCAGGTTCAGAGTTTATTCAGAACAACTTTGTCTAAAACTCAAGAAAATTTAAGTTTGAACAGTAGGTACTTAAGAGGGATTACGACAGAGCAACTATTCATCATTTTCATCATGAGCAAAATTAAGTTCATATCCACTTAGGCATTTATTCATTATATAATATCTTTATTTGGTTTTGTAATAGTTATTCATCTTTTTAGGGATTTCTACATTTATTAACCTGATCTAACTAAACCGAACTAAAAGTAATTGATAAAGAGTCGTGATACTTATCGGGATAACTGAGGGTGCTCTCCCCCAAGCTGGATCTTGACGTGGTCTTTTTCTCCAGAAGACGAGTAGACCGTTAGTGGTTTAAGTCCCTCTCTTCTTTATTTCCTGCTGAACTTAAAAATAGACAACACAACTAGTGGAACTTGATTAAGTGTTAGTGATAAATATTCTTTCCCTTTATCTAGTTGTCTATAGCTCTTAAGATCATTTATGTTCTTCTTTTCCACTAAGCAGAAATTCAGCAGTTCTCTATAGTGTCTCTTTTTAGATTTAATGGTGAGCCTTCATGTGCCCATATATTTTTGTTTCTCTTTTTTTTTTAATTAATGGTGAGCCTTCATGTGCTCACATATTTTTGGTGTTTTGAATTTATTTATAGAATGAAAAACTTAAGAGGATAAAGATACTTACGTGGATACATGGGGGTGCCTTCCCCCAAGCTGAATGTTCACGTAGTCACTTTGCAATGTAGCAGACTGGCAGTGGATATGTTCTTCCTCTATTAGAGCTTTGATTGATGTTGATGTTTGTTGAGACAGTGCTCCAACAGTGGATGGAGCATTCACTTGTTCATCAGCTTTTCTTGGCCTTCCAAATCCTGTGAAACTCAAATAGACAACAAAACTTATGGAACAGATTAAGCATTAGCGGTTGGCCACTCAAGCCTTAGTTGTCTAGAATTTCAGTAAGATCTCTTTCTTTATATTTCAACATATTTTTTTTACGATGCAAGAAAAATGCAACAGGATGAATGTATGCATATTTATTTTTAGTATTATTATATTATTATTATATTTTTTATGCCACCACGGTGAACATTCCTGTGGGTTTTTACACACCATAGAATTATTCACGTGGGGCTTCATGGTTTATGATGTAGTGTAACAATTGTAATATTTTTGTTTCCTTTTCTAATGCAATGCAAAAATTAATATGTAGATGTATTATTTTTTTTATGCCTCCACAGAGAATACATTTATGGGTTTTAACACACCACTAAACTGTTCTCATGGGGCTTAAAGTTTTTCATATTTTTATTTTCTTTTCTAATGCAGATATAATTTTCTAAAAAGTAAATATGCAACTAGAAGTAAAAATAATATGATTATGCAGTACTTAATTTATTGCTAAAGAAAAATATGGATGACTACCGAGTTACCTTCCGGCGAGGATTCGATGTTTATAGTCTATCGAACAAGACTTCTTGTACGCTCTTTATTCTTCCTTGGGTGCGTCAGCAGATCCTCGTGGTGAAGACCTTAGTTGTACTTCAGTAGAACTCTCTTTCTTCTTCAAGTGGCTGGTGGACTTGTCTCCTTTGGTTCACTGCTCTTCATATTCTTTAATGGGTGTTGGCATGGTCATTTACTTTGAATCCTTGATAGCATAGATGTTCATCACTTCTCTTGAGCTATAACCATTGATGATTGGCTCTTGAGTGGACGAAGACTTCGTCGACATCATAGTGGAATTCCTATCTTCTATTGAAACTCAGATAGACAACAAAGCTCGTGGAACAGATTAAGGGTTAGTGAAAAACTACACCTTAATTATTTTAGATTCTTGATGTATTTCTTTTAAGCACAAAGCAACAGAGTTTTGGATTTCCATTTATGTTTGTGACTCAATGGTGGTGCAATAATTATTTTATCACATATGTATGAAGAAAATAGGAGGTAAATGTCAAACCAACATTTTAAAATGAAGCATTAATACTGTAAGCTAGCGACATCCTCTAGAATTCATGAAAAGTGTGTCCTACTCATAAAACTAAGGCAGAGATCAAGTGCATAAGTTCTGCTAGTGAGAAAACACCAATGGAACCAAAACTTCATTTACTCTACTCTAACCTTAGGCACATTTAATATGATAAGATTGGTATTTTGTGCAATGTTTCATTCTTAAAACATGGGTGATGAAATCAGAGGAGTGAGCATGAGTTTGACAACGAGGGTTGAGTTGTTCAAGACTAAGTGATTAAAAGAGTGATACTCGAAGAACAAAGCATGTTGAGTTTTTTTTAGATTAAACATTTAAAGTTGTAACTCAAATATTTTGATTTTTTTATTTAAGTGCAGGGCAAGACCAAGGGAAAGCTTTTGTAGAGAATGATCACTTACCTTAAAATATTACCTTCATCATTGAAACGCAGTGGCGCCATGTGATGAGGGATAGATGATCTATCATGACCCCTTCCTTTTGTTTGAAGCTTCTCCTTGTATCTTGAGCTTGTTCCTGAACATCTTGTCTCCTGTGTTGCACTTTATCTTCCTCAATCTCTAAGCTATCCTAATAATCTCTCCTCATGAATTATGTTTGGGACTTATTGCTCCACTTATTATTTTATTCCTGAAAGCATTAGTGGACAATACATACCCAAAGGGATATACAAGTAATGACAAGGGTAGTGTTGTCATAGAGCTAAAGTCACTTTCTATGCTATAGAAAAGTTAATCTTGGCATTTTAATTAGCATAGAACTTGTATGCCATATTTTATTTACCATCATCGTTCACCACTACTTCTTCTCTAAAAGATTAATTTTATTTTGTATCTTAAGTTTGATTTTCAAGCATGGAATTTGTGAAATCATTCAAACTTAAAGAGACAAAGTAACAGTGAGTAGAGAGATTGCAAACCAGTGTGTTGGGATGTTGACAGCTTCTTGATTGGGAGGATGAGCATGGTTGTAGAATTTTTGGAAGAGCTAGCCATCCTCCCCACACTTAGACAAAGGCAAGTGTGAATGTTGAAGCATCCCTTGCGTTGTATTTGCAACTCCCATGTTCTCGGACAGTGTTCACCCTGCAGTGGTTAGTGACAAGAATACCCGAAGGGAACTAGTCCTAAGAACATATATATATATTTTTAATTTTCTTGTAAATTAAGACAAGATTCTTAATTTAAAAAGTCATAAGATAACTACCGATTGACCTCTCGGCGAGGGCTCGCAGTTTTAGGTTCGTTGAGCAAGACCTTTCTTTAATGGACACATACCCGAGGGAATATATAAAGTTGAAAAACAGGTTGTCCACTATTAAATTTATAATCCTTATCTATGCTAATGGGTAGATGAATTTGGAATTGTTTTAGCACAGACATGATTCATCGTAGTTCATAGACAACTTGGTGGCTGTATTGTTTCATGGTTCAAGACAAAGTAGCTTATAGCAAAAGACAAAGTGAATATTCTTTGATACTTACAGTTCAGTGATGAATGAGTCATGTCTTTTGTGTGAAGTTGTTGGAGCACGTCCTATGCCTTGCTTCATCCCAGTGTGAGTTCATCTCTTGACTTCCCCGTTTTGATATTGAGAGATTTTTGCAGGGGTTAGTCCAACAAAATAACTGATATCTACTAAAGCATACTCTTGGTTCAAAGATCAAACTAGACGCCATGTCTAATTTAATCTAGGAAAGCATTTTAACCTAAGCACCACGCTTAATTTAAAAAGCCTTTGAAAGTAAGATCAACACTCCTAGACTAAGCACCATGCTTAATTTAAAAGATGTATGAACATACTCCAAACCTTAAGCATACTATAGTAAATAACAGTGGTGTGAAAGCACTACAGAGATTCACTTTAATGGAGATGAAAGAGTGTGATCAAGGTGAGTAGTATATATATTTTTTTTTCTTTTTAGATGCACATAACATGAGTGGATGCAAGTGATAAAAATTAAACATGTATGAGAGAACATAAACTAAACGAAGTGAATGTATGATGATATGTAAAGGATTTAATAAGATAACTACTCATCAATTTAAAGTCCATGAGCAAGACTGACTCACCTCGATTAAACTTACCATGACTCACAATGGAATTGTGAGTGGTACAACGTTTGGTGTTGTCACTCGTCACGTGCTTGAAAACTTGTAACGTTGACCTTCTTCGATCCTTGTGGGAGTTTGTCGGAAAGTCAAAGTGACAACAATTGTCTATACCTTATCTGGTTGATCCACAACAAAGTGGTTGAATGGATCTTGAGGCTTGAGCAATGCCTCTGGACCCGCAACGTAGTTTGTCGGAAGATCAAAACCAGTCATACACCTCACCCTGCATAAGATCATAACTATACAAAAGCCAGGGTGGGCCTGTTTGGATAAAGGGTGAATAAAATTTCTCAATTATCACATGTGTAATAGTTCTCCTAGATGTTGCAAATGTATTCTAGCTACCGTCCTTAATTACTCATTCATTCCCCGGCAACGGCGCCAAAAATGCTTGTTGACACTCCTTAATGGAATCACTCTAAGATAGACTTCATAAACAATAACCTAGTGAAGGCACTAAGAAGTGTACGGGACACTACTAGCATCACTTAACGTCAAGTTGTCATCCCCAACATGAAACTAGCAATGTGATTATATCATGGCACTGACTCTAAAGATAAATATTTACCCGCAAGCGCACAGATAAATACACCCGTTGTAGCAGCATTTTACCCAAAGATGTTCCAAGTATCGTTATTTATATTTAGCAGTAGGAATGAAGTGAGATAAATAAGGACAAGAGCTACTCTACACATGTGATAGGGGAATTGAGAACAAAGTAGGAACACACTCCTTTGTCCTAAACAGGGATTAGTCACAATAATGAGGTACACTATAAAAGATAAAAGATTAATCTATGATAGTCCTTAGAGAATTTCAACTTAGACAAGGCATGCAGATTAGAAAAGACATTATAAAGAAGTATTCCTAAGTTATTCTAATTATATGTCATAATATACATTGATTAGTGCAATTATATTTGGCAATCATTGGCTAGGTTATCCCATATTCATATTCAAGAGGCAACTCCATAGTAAAGGTGCCAAACAGAGTCACCCCGAAACCATGAGTTAACTGAGCCATACTGAACACTACATTCGGGAGGTGGAATACAAAGGACTCAACAGGCCTGTCACACCCGCGATCTACCACTCTATCCGAAACATAGGACGCATTCGCAGATAAATAGTGTATAGGCACCACACCTACACAGCATTTATCACCCACCCGATGTACATTAAGATGAGCGCTATACGAACATGAGTATAAACATGATGATAATCTATCTATGCCAAATATATAATCAAAGCATACTACAAGGAGTATAATTAATAATATAGTAATTAATGTCTTAGTCATATCAATTATATCTAAACTATTATGAACTAGACTATGAACTAGCACACAATGATGAACAATATGATGAACTAGAACACATAGATGAACTAGAGTATGAACTAGAACACGAACTAGAACTAGATTAAGAACTAGAAGATGAACTAGACGATGAACTAGAACTAGAACATGAACAATGAAGAACAATGAAGAACAATTATGAACTAGAAACATAATTAGATCTATAATATTCATACAAGAGAGAAGATCTTGGGTTTACCGAGCCTTCTCGCGACTAGATCTAGAATCCAAGCGAAGCTTGCCTCTTCTAAATCTAATTCTATCTAGCTATGCCTAAGTTGATGTGGCTCTAAGGAAATTAGGGTTTCTGATTGATCCTCCTCCTCTTCTAATGAATTGAGATCTGATGATGATGGAGAGGGGGGTCTGGGGTCTAGTTATATATCCCTGAGGGATCAACCGCAACCGTTAGATCAAACCGACTTAAGGTACGGCCGAGATGCATCCTAGAGGTCGGTGGAGGTAGCTTGCAGAAGACGGAAGCCAGCGGGCCCGGTGGCAGACCGGTCGGTCTAAGGGTGGGACCGACCGGTCCCACCTGGTGGCCTCTCGCGGTGGTCGACCTCCTGGTGTCTTCTTACGTCCTCTACAGTCTTCTAGAATAATCCTGACGTGGTGGTGGCGTTATCTCCCGTCGGTTTCCTTCTATGGGAAGCTATCAGTGCTGATTTCCTGGTTTAGTCCCTGCAGAATCATAGTTCACCAAAACTCGTGGAATATTGTTAGTTGAAACCCTAAACCTTTGTTGGTGATCGAATTTTTGCCCTTTTCATATTTATTTATCCCTTAATTATGATAGATAACCAGCGTCAACATTAGTGCAATTTGCCTCCTGGCTTTTCGGCTTCGTTCTCAGACTTCTCGTTTGGCCCTATAGTTAGCCAAGAAACATCTCTAGCTATCTTTGCTACTTGTTAGCATAGGTATTTGGAGATTTCTTGACGTAGCCTTCCATCTACGTTCGAGGGTTGGTTCTTGGGGTCAAATCTGAGCTGAAGCTTTCGGTGTTTGGTTCGTTCTTGTTTGGTGGTGCCTCGCTGTGATCCTAAGGATCATCCACCCTCTTCCAAGGGTCGTGGGCATCACGTTTTTGATCGAAGTTTTTGAGGGTTGATTTGTGGGACAAAGGCCAAAGTTTTGAGAGAAATTTTTGAGCTCCCATTCACCCCCCCCCCCCTCTGGTCGCCTTGCTTTAGCATTCTCGGTCCTTCACTCATGTGAACAAGTAGTAACATAAAGTAGATGATTTTGTTGTTCACATGCATTTTTAGAAATGAGTTTTCTTTTGTCAATTTTATTGTTTTACCCATCTCATTTTCTAAAGCTTTGGTGATTCTACATACAAGCTCAAAGTTTGGATCATCACAATCAACAACCACATTTGCTTTGATACCTTAGTGTCACCATGAGACATGAAGCAAGGTGGTGTAGTAGAAGAGCTTGTGGAGACATCACTCTCATAGTAGTCATCATTATCATCATCATCATCATCATCAAGTGTGCATGGAGTAGAATCATTAATTGCATCACTTGAGCTCGGCCCATCATCAACAATCTTGTCAAGTGAACTTGTGGATTGATCATCATCGTCATCACTTGACCAAGAGGTGGAGCAATATCCTCCACAACCACCATGTTGTGGTCATACTCAACACCATCACGTGCCATCTCTATGTGATCCTCCTCCTTGAATTTTCCATCATCCCAAATAGAGAAATCACCATAGAGATATTTGAGTACCATCCACATATCATGGGCACTCACCGAAGTCATCACCCTGCCAAATATCTCATCTTGCAAAGCATTTGTTAGAAAACATTGGGCTTGTGCATTGAGTGTTAGGCAATCCTCTTGTGCTTGGGTTTGATTACTCTCATCCAAGGCATGAGTAAAACCAACAACAACGATCCACCAAAACTTCAGACCAAAAGCACGGAAATGATCAAGCATATGAAGTTTCCACCGTGCATAGTGTGTGCCATCAAAAAAATGTGTGTCACACTGAACATCTAGCCAACTAGTCGTCATCCTCTCGGGTCGGTAAAGACCACAAATGAGAGACCTCTGCTCCAATACAAATTGAAGGGTCGAGATGGTGGACTAGAGGGGGGGTGAATAGTCCTTTCTAAAATTAATCACGTCGGCTAACAGAAACAAATGCGGAATTAAAACTATCAGTCTAGCCAAGACTACAGCCCTCTACCTATACTCTTTAGCACCTTATAAAAGATCCTAAACAAAGCAAATAAGGTGTCGGGCTAGCTAGAGCTCACCAAAACAATTCTAGCTTGCAAGGTTACACAAACCTAAGCAACTAGTACTCAAACAACTGGAGAGCTCCTACACATGCCACTAAGCAAAAGCACAAAGCCTAAGCTCACTAGCAATGCTCAATTGAAGGACCGAGAATGCAATAGCAAGGCGACCAGAGGGGGGGGGTGAATGGGAGCTCAAAAAATTTCTCTCGAAACTTTGGCCTTTTGTCCCAAAATCAACCCCAAGAGCTTCGATCGAAACCCTGATGCTCACGACCCTTGGAAGAGGGTGGGTGATCCCTAGGATCACAGCGGAGCACCACAAAACGATAGCAAACCAAACGGCAAAAACACCGGAGCGAATTCGACCCCCAAAAACCAAGTTCCGAACGTAGATAGACGGCTACGTCGAGAAATCCCCAAATACCTATGCTAACAAGTAGCAAAGATACCTAGAGAGATTCCTTGGTCAACTCTAGGGCCAAACGAGAAGTTCGGAAACCAAGCGAAGAAGCCGGGAGAGCAAACGAAAAAGACTGGAGTACACAGTCGATTCGCGGACTGTCCGGCCCTGGGGTCCCGGACTATCCGCCCCTACTGCGGACTATCCGCGAGGGGATGGCGGACTGTCCGCCGGTCAAAAGAGCAAAACAACAGTGCTGCTGAAGTTCCCTGGACCCTTCCCGGACTGTCCGCGACTTTACACTGCGGACTGTCTGCCGATGTAAGAACAGTACCCTGTCCGAAGAACACAGCCACTGATCCGGCTGATCCCTGACGCGCGGACTGTCCGCCGGTCAAACCGCGGACTGTCCGTGACCTCCCAGTGAGGGCGATTTTGGTCGCCCCTCACACAACTCTCCCCAAATCCGAATCAAAACTCAATCCCACGTTCCCAAACTTGGAGAGGATGATCACGAGGTAGTTAGGAGACTATACCCAAGAAATCAACCGCTCAAATCGATTCAATCACCGAGAAATCGAAAGGGGAGGAGTATGAACGATAAAGTGCCATGAAAACCAAATCAACCTGATCTACTTATTTGTGAGGAGTTAGATGAATTCCTTCGGTGGAAATGATCTCCTCACTGTAAAGAACAAGTTGATTCAAATGGATTTCGCAAAGACGCACTAGAGAGGGAGATCGATTGACGGGAAAATCATGGAGAAACGAAGAACGCGAAGAACACGAATCAAAACGTGAATCAAGTCATCGATCTGCAACTGTGTGGCTATCACATGCTACAACAATGAGGTTACGGCCTCACTTCCTCAAAATCTCCAGTACACAGAGGTATGGTTCTCTGCGGATCTCAGCTAGCTACAACAGGGGATTGGGAGAGCAGGAAACCCTAGAAGCAAAGAGCAAATGACTGAGATAGAATGGGAGGAGGGTGTCTCCCTCTACTTATCCTAATTTCTAATTCCTACTCTACCCCTCAACTAATTACAGAGTGAACCAGCTAAACCCTAGGGTTATTCTGGACCAACTCGGGTAGGTGGTGATCCGACGGCCACGCCCGCACAACTGGTAGCGTTGCCTCGACACAACCGCACCGATCGCCGCCACGTGCCGCCACCGCTCTGCTTATCCTTTTCCTGGACGTCGCACCCCCGGTTTTGTGGCCCAAACCGAGAAACCAGCCTTCACAGCCAACCCCCGGTTTTGAGGCCCAAACCGAGAAACCAGCCATCCAAGGCCTGAGTTTTGAGGCCCAAACTCAGCAAACCCGCATCACCCAGGTTTTGAGGCCCAAACCTGGAAACCGTCCTCAGCCCGAATTTTGTGCCCAAACTCGGAAACCATCCGCGCCTAGGTTTTGAGGCCCAAACCTGGAAACCGTCCACCCGATGGTTTTTCTCTGGCTCTACCACCAAACCGAAGCTGTGGAGGAGATGCACCGCCCATGCACCCCTTCCACCGACACGTGTCCCTAAGTCCTCGACTCAGGCGACACATGACCGCAAGTCTTCGCTCGTCGCTGTCCCAGGCTGTTAGCCACCGCAGTTGATCCTCGGGCCACCGGTCCCTCAGTCCAAGCCTCACGTCCGCCCTTCGCCACTCTCAGTCCCTCGGCACGGCACGTCTCTACTTGACCTTCACCTTGCCTTTGATCACTGCATCCATGCTCGACACCTGCACAACACAAGCCAAAGAACATGCGCATCATCCCAGTTGACAATCACTCATCACTCAGAGACTCGGCATACACCTATGTATCCGCATCAATAACAAGGCTACACAAGCCAAATTAGAGAGCTCAACTTAACTACACAAACTATGTAATGTGACTAGCAAGACTACAAGTCAACTAGTCACTCACATGATCAACTTCTATGCTACACAAGCAAGGAAGGTAACTAGCAAGCTACACAAGCTAACTAATTACAAGAGCAACTACACAAGCACAATGTATATGAAAGTAAATACAAGCTTGTGAAAGGGGAATGCAAACCAACGGGATGAACAAGGTTGACACGGTGATTTTATCCCGAGGTTCACTTGGTCGCCACCAAGCTAGTCCCCATTAAGGCAAGCCCAAGGTTGTCGCCGATCCTCTTGCTAGTGGTGACCCTAAGTCACACTCTCCATGATGGAGTGCTCACCAAGAGCTCTAGCATCCGATCCAGCCGGACCACTTGGCGATCTCCCGCGGGGCAAGCACAATGCCCCTCACAAAGCTTCTCCGAAGCCACGCACAATCTTCACGCGGGCTTCACGACAGAGACTCGAACACGAAGCTGTCTTGGAGGTGGCAACCTCCAAGAGTAACAAGCATCACCGGCTGGCAACACTAACACCTAGTGCCACTCGATGCAATCTCTCAAAGCACCACAGTAGAATCACTCACTCGCTATTGATTCGCACACTAACAAGCACAAGCGACTTAGAGGGCTCCCTAGCACATCCACACAAGCCACCAAGGCTTTGGAGTGCTCAGCCACAAGCCCAAGGGCCGGCTACCACTGCTATATATAGAGGGGGAAACCAACTAGCCGTTTCCCCCTTTTTTCTTGAGCTCCACAAAGACCACCGGTACAACCGGTGTGGACCACTGGTACTACTGGTCAGTGGACCGGTACTACCGATCCCTGACCAGTACTTCTGGTCGGGCCCCAATCCGCCTGTTGGAGAAACTAAGCACAAACTGCGACTTCCGGTGGCCCAACCGGTACTGCCGGTCAACCACCGGTACTACCTATCGACGACCGGTACTACCTGTCGACAACTGGTACTAACGACTGGTACTACCTGTCGACGACCGGTACTACTGGTCGACGACTGGTACTACCGACTCTAGCCTGAGCTCCGTGCTAAAACGGCCATAACTCTTAGCTCCGAACTCTGATTTTGATGATTTTGGACATTTTCGAAAGCTTATTCAGAGGGCTACACAACCCACATGAATACATGATCCAAAGGACAAAGGATTAGTACAGTTTTCCAATCCAAGAACCATGATTTCTCTTTTTCAACCAAAGTTTTCTCCAAAACTTCTCTAAGTTCTTCTCCTTTGCAAATGTGCTAACACCACCAAGTGTATACCACCTTGTGCTTGTGTGTTAGCATTTTCACAATAATTTTCAAAGGATTTTCACTTTCACTCACCATGCCAGTCGATCCTAGTAACAACGGAATGTTAGATCGCTCAAGTGGCACTAAATGACCGATATGCAAACAAGTTTGTTCCTCTTGAAAGTACGACCATCTATCCTAAACCCGGTCATGAACTTCTCTACACACCTATGACCGGTGAAATGAAATGCCCTACAAATATACCTTTGCCTTGCGCATTTCATTCCATCTCCTTCGGTGTTGATGCAACACATGCACCAACCTATTGTGACACCCCAATTTTAAGAACAAAATTGGAGCACAATATATGTATGCCAGGATCAATTTTCATACATATATCCACATCATAGTAAATATCAAAACAATGCTTTATTAATAATATCGAACTTTGTTACATAAATGACCCTCGGGTCTGAAATAAAAAAATACAGACTCTCATGATAACGGACTCTAATGAAGACTCTGATGTAGATGCGGAAATCTGGACTCCATCTCCATAGGAAGGTCGACCGGGGGTAGCGCCATCCTAGTACAGGTCGTCAGGGTCGTAGCCTCCGTCTTCGGGATACTCCTGCTCCTCGTACGCGTAGTCTCCAGCGTCTGGGTGGGGTAGCAGGGGGGACAAAGAGGAAGGGTGAGTACATCGAAATGTACTCCGCAAGTGTGGGAAATATATGCTTATGAGGCTTATAACAAAGGTAGGCTGACTTTGTTTGACTCAAGCGCCTAAAGCGACACACCCTATTAATCCTATTAATCCTATGCACCTATTTACTAGGTTATAGACAGAGACACTGTAGAAAAGTAACAACACTCGGAGTCGCACCGAGCAAGACCACACTCGGAGTCACACCGAGCAACCAACACTTGGAGTCACACCAAGCAACCGCACTTGGAGTCGCACCAAGTACCCACACCTAAAGTCCATCAGGCAACCGCACCTGAAGTCCATCAGATGACCCGAACCAGCTCGTTACAAGGAGTCCTATGTGTATTAGTTCCATACGTCACGACATAGAGAGCTACCTTCCGTAATAACACCAGGTCTGCGGCCGAGCCTGGGAATCACTCCCGTACCAAGCAGTAACCCGCGTAGAAGAAGCCTCTGTACCCATGTCATATGAGACTAATGACCACATAAGGCTTCTCTAACGAACCAGAACCAAACCACCAACTAATCCCGAAGAAGTCCAAGCCGCTCGTGACCGTGAGCACGGCTGATATATCAGTTTTACACTCTGCAGAGGTTGCACATCGTTACCTATGAGTCATGCATTACCCATCACGCTAAACACTGCCAAGGTGCATAGCGGGTTGCACTGCAAGGCCTTTACAAAGCCCCCTCCAAGTCTGTTCCACACGTACCTCTAAGGTTTCACCCCGTACAAAGGTCTACGACCCCCAGGGCCCCCTCGTGAGCCACTAAAACAAACCCCGTGTGGACCCTCAACTTAGAGGTTACTAATTAATTAGCCAGGTCCAGCCCATCCAGATCTCATGGTTGCGCTGTTAAGCCGGGTTACAGGCTTCGAGAACCGGGTCCTAGGGATCCAGGCAGGATAGGTCTAGCACAAGCCCAGAACTAGAAAACAAAACCAGCTGCCGAGTCCCACGGCACAAAACCACCACACGGTCCATCCTGCCGGATTTACCTAAACACCATGTTGCTACAAAATTACCATGTCCACGTTGTTTCATAGTTCATTAGTCAAGATTATTGACATTTACCTCCCATCCTAACCATGACTGCAGGGCTAAGCAAGACACCTACCCGAACACCCCAAAACAGGCGACAAGGATAATATAACAAAATCTAGTAAACCATAACATAGGATTCAATTTATTGACCAGCATGCAACTACAGGATCTAAACTACTCTAATACCAAAAGTAAAATAAATCATTGGTGCAAGATGTTCAAGAACACTTGCCTGCGGGCTGGGTCGAAACTGCAGGATCACAAGAAGGGTCTGGAGCGACGAAAACACAAGGTTGATCCAGGGGTTCCACGTAGCTCGCACTCGCTGGATCAAACATCAATACATGGCCCAAACAAAGCATAATAAGAAATAGTACATCATACAGTAGTAAAATAGAACGTACATAGATCTAACGCGTAGAGCTCGACGAGACGAATCTAACGCAAGTTGAACGGGTCGAATCGGAGTTAAAACGCAAAAGTTATGAGCTTTTGAAGTTGAGTGGCAATTTGGTAAATAAACAAGATTAATTTTTAATTACTTTTCAAAATCAGTGACTAAAAATAAAACATTTGGACCACAAAATCATTTTATTTGATCTGAACTATTTTATTTGCAAAGGTGACATTTTCATAAGTAATTTTATGCACAAAACACACTAAATGCATTAAAAGAGGTTTATAAAAGCATTAATCATTTTAATAAGCCAAAAAATAAAACTATTTTATTTTGTGAACCAAAACAGATTAACAACAAGATTAAAAGTGTCATTAATTAATTTGTAGCTTAACCAAACATTTAAAATATATTTTAAAACAAGATTAAACGCATTGGTAGGCAAAATTCTCTCTGACCCGGGCCAAAACAGAATTAAAGGTAGATACCAGGGTGTAGGTGGTAAGTTTCGCGAGACACAAGGAACAGTGATGTGATACAGAGGAAAGACAGGGGCTAGATCGCTAATATACCGATGACAACGCTGTTGACCGTGCCGATGTGGCGGTTGACTGGCGACGTGGCCGAATCTGATTGGACGGGGAGGGGCACTGAGGTGACGAGATTTTGACCAGATGTTGACTTCGGTCAAGATGGGATCTGGGCCGTTCATCCCAGATCGGACGGTGCAGAAGAGGTCTCCCTCCTTGCGTCCTGTGTGCTCGGCGGTCCGAGCCCGACAGCGGCGCCTCGCCGGCGTTGGCCGGAATGGCACTCCGGTGCCCGGGGTACTCCGGTGAGCGGCGGAGATGGAGTAGGAGGCCACGGCGGCTCACTGGTGAGTGTTTTGGTGGCATAAATGGCACAGAGGCGGCTCTCTTCGGTGAGCAGCGGCGGTGGAGATGCAGAGAACTGTCTGCCGCGCGGTGGAGGGTGCCTGCAGCTCAGTTCAGCGAAGGAGAGGGGTGGGATGGACTCGGCGTTTTCTTACGGTGCCGAGGAGCGAAGCGGGGCGCCGGAGGTGGCTCGGGTGGGGAGATCGGAAGCTCGACCGAGCTCCCATCAATGGCGGCGGCGGTGATCTAGGTGTAGCTCGGGTACGAGGGGGATCAGGGGGAGGGGCGAGGAGGATGCGGCGCGGAGATGCGGTGCCGGAGATTTGTTTTATGAATGGAGGGGAACCCTAGGCCGAGGGAGAGGCAAGGGAGCGGACGACCGCGGACTCGGGCGATGGCCGCGCGGAAAGCTCGGGCTGGAGGTTGGGGGTGAGGTCCTGACGCGTTGGTCCCGCCTGTCAGTCGGAGAGGGAGGAGACGGGCGCTGGCTCTGGTGGGCTTCCTGGGCCATCGGCTCGGCGAGAGCAGGAAGGAAGGGCTAGGCGCGCCCGGCGCTGGGCCTTCAGCGGGGAGTGGGCCGGTCGGCTCCTGCGGGCTGAGGGTGAGGAGGAGGGGGTTTGGGCCGGGGTTGGAGTGACCGGCTGGGCCAAAAAGAGGAAGGGGAGCCCGAGAGAGGGAGAGGTTTCCTTTTCTTTTCTTTTGATTTTCCAAACTTTCAAAAGCCTTTTTGAATTCAAAATCAAATCTAGTTTGAAATCAAATAGTTTGGTAAAAGTTTTGAAATATTTTCCCTAGGTTTTGAAAATAAAATTTGGGTTTGATTTTGCAAACTTTTATAAATCATTTCATTTCTTTTCTAAATAGAATAAATTCGATTCGCCCTATTCGGGTTTACTAAATTCTTTTTCACCCAAGAAAAATTATGCAACGGCATGAATGCAACAAACATCTGGCTAGAATTTTCCTCCATCTAGGATTTTGGCCTTTTCTTAATTAAATTCTAATTTATTTTAATTAATTAAACACCCGGGGTGTTACACCTATCATCAAATGATATGATCCACTTCATATCGTCACATGGCCTCCATGGTCCATCGATCTTAGCCTCACTTGCTCTTCACCATTGCTTCGGTCCTTCGGCGCCAAGTCTTTGCTCAAGCCTCCCGACACTCGGTACCAACGGCTTCAAAGCCTCCAACTTGCCCTTCACCTTCGCAACCGGTCCATCAAGCCAAGTCTTGCCTTCATCTTCACCATCTTAGCCACATGACTCCATGTCATGTCACATATGAAATAAGCTCCTTCATCACATGTGTACATGTGGACTAATCTTCTGTGTATCTCACATAAACACAATTAGTCCACCTAAAGTTGTCACTCAATTACCAAAACCAAACTGGGACCTTTCACTACTGCTGTCAATTCCAAATCATGAGTCGGGTAATTCTCTTCATGTGGTCGCAACTGATGCGACGTATAAGTTATGACTCTTCCATTTTGCATAAGCACACATCCAAGACCAACTTTAGATGCATCACAAAACACATCAAAAGGTTCCTCCAGATTTGGCTAAGCCAGAACTGGTGCGGTGGTCAACAAAGTCCGTAGAGTGCAGAATGTTGCCTTACATTCCGGAGTCCATTCAAACATCTTGTTCTTCTGAGTCAACCAGGTCATAGGTTTTGCTATCTTAGAAAAATCCAGGATAAACCTACGGTAATATCCGGCCAACCCTAAAAAGCTGCGTACCTCGTGTACACTGGTGGGCGCTTGCCAATCCATAACTTGTTGTACTTTGGTGGGATCCACAGAGATTCCTTCAGCATAAAGGATATGCCCAAGAAAAGGCACTCTTTTCAACCAAAACTCGCACTTATTGAACTTAGCATACAACTTATGCTCTCTAAGCCGAGTCAAAGCAACTCTTAGATGTTCAGCATGGTCTTGTTCGTTTTCCGAGTATACCAAGATATCATCGATGAACACCACTACAAACTTATCCAACTCTGGCATAAAGACGGAATTCATCAGGTGCATGAAGTGTGCAGGTGCATTTGTCAATCCAAAAGACATGACCAGATACTCATAGAGTCCATATCTGGTGGAAAAGGCTATTTTCGGCACGTCCTCTTCTATGATCTTTATCTGATGATAACTAGACCTTAAGTCTATTTTGGAGAACACTTTTGCTTTAGCCAACTGATCAAACAAGATGTCAATTCGGGGTAAGGGATATTTGTTCTTTATAGTTACTGCATTCAGAGGTCTATAATCCACACACATCCTTAGTGTTTTATTCTTCTTTTTCACAAAGATTGTCGGACATCCCCAAGGCGACGAACTAGGACGTATCAAAACTTTATCCAAGAGTTCCTTAAGTTGGGTTTTGAGCTTTGCTAGCTCATTAGCTGGCATCCTATATGGCCTCCGAGAAATAGGTGTAGTTGCGGGGACCAATTCTATAGCAAACTCCACATCCCTGTTTGGTGGTAGTCCTGGCAACTAATCAGGGAAGACATCCGGAAACTCACACACTACTGGAATCTCAGCCAACTGCTCTGCCGTAGTGGCAAACAACACACCTATCTGATGGGGATCCCGAGATAACTTAAACCTGAACGAAGACCTGTTCTGGGACTTATCATGGAAACTACTCGCTCAACAATATCAAGATTGACTTTCCAAAGTTTCATCCATCCCATTCCCAAGATTATATCCAAACCCAAACTAGGTATTACTATGGGATCAACAATAGCCTCCTTATCCCCAAAGGTCATTGCTACTCCTTTAACGATTTTACGAGTAGAGAGAACAACCCCTGCTAAACTTATATGATAACCCCGATCCAACTCTGCCAACTCAAGATTGCTCCTTAAAACAAAACTCTCACTAATGAATGAATGTGATGCTCCAGAATCAAACAACACAACTACAGGGTGTTGGTTAACAAGAAACGTACCAGCAGTGACAGGTTCTCCTTCCAGCACTTCCTCAACAGTGGTGAAATGCACATTGCCGATGCAGGGTCGAGGATGAGTGTACCGCTTCTTGGGTTGAGGGCACTGACGAGAGAGATGTCCAGTATGACCACAATTGTAGCACGGTCCAATCACATACAGAGTCTTCTGACCTCTAGGACCTCCTACCTTAGCTTTGTTCTGCATCATGGGGGCGTTGTAGGGCTTTTGAAAGTTCTGACGGGGACGGTTGTTGGTCATCTTCTTTTGAGGTGGGCGGAATCTTGCCCCTGAAGCTGGCGGACGAAACTGAGTTCATGCACCAAAAGGGGTCCTCAGCTGGAAAGAACCACCTTCGTTGGCACGATGACGATTTTCCAAGGTCAGCCTGCTATCATTTGCCTCTTGGTTTAGACAATCACTAACAAAGTCACTAAAAGTGGTGCGGTGACTATTTCCCATCTTGGAGAGCATAGTGGCATTCATGCCATGCTTGAAACTAGCAATCTTCTTAGCCTCTGTATTCATGAAGTCCGGGGCATAATGAGAAAGGTTGTTGAAGCTGTGCAGATATTCTGACATAGATCTGGTTCCCTATGACAACCTCATGAACACTATAACTTTCATTTCCATCAGGCCACTAGGAATGTAGTGCATGCGCATAGCGGTGGAGAACTGCTCAAAAGTAACAGGTGCATTCTCTAGCAAGGATGCATGGTACTGGGACCACCATAGCCATGCGGGTCCTTCCAACATTTTAGCTGCATACTTAGCCTTTAGTTCCTCGGTCAAGCGAATAAGACGAAACTTCTGAGTGACGGAGTTGAGCCATTCATCTCCTTCAAGCGGTTCGGTGGCTTCCTTGAACACGGGCGGACGGGTGTCCAGGAAGTCACGGTATGAGCTGTACTGGTTAGGCTCGGGGCCTTGACGTTGCTGGCGCTGTTGTGTGGTGTTACCCGCTATGACATGGAGCGTAGCTCCCATCTGCCTCTGCATCTCTTCTATGTTCCTTTGGTTGCCCAAGAACTGGCCAAAGAAAGCATCCGCTGTCATCGGGGGTGGTGGAGGTGGTGGCAGGTTTTCTCCCTGCCTGCCTCCTTCCGGGTCACACTTGTGACACCCTAGTGTCAAGCACTGCATTTGGGCCAGCATTAGCTACTAAATAACATGAGTATTGCATTGCATCATTTCATGTTGCATCAAAGTGCTTTATGCCTTTTGTTGTTTATTTGAAATTTGATATCAACAAGACTTGTTTGTTTAATTTGATTTCTATCCTGGCAAATAATTTTATAAAATAGATAATATTGAGTACAACACTTTTCTTATTAACACCTTGTCTTAATTCAGTATGGATTAATAATTAAAAATGTAGAAACAAAAATGATTTATAGCCCAAAATTAGCTTTAATTATGTGTAGGCTTGAGAAATGGTTTTTAGAAAATGTGTTCTATATGAAAGTTGTAGAAAAAATTATTTTGAGCAACTTTTATTTTTAGGTTAAACCCTAGTTTTGAGTTTTTGGAACTGTTTTGAATTAGTCAAAGTTTAGAAAAGTTTGGAAAAAGAAAAAGGAAATTGATTTTCTCCCTGCGCTTCGCTTTCAGCCCATTTGGCCTTTTGGCCCAGCTCCCGCGCCGCGCCGGCGCCCAATAGCGACCGAGTCGTACGGCGGCCGTCTGCCACGTGGCCGCCCGCACCTGACCCCAAATCCTACCCGACCACTCCGCACGCGATTTTCTTCGCCCGCATCACGCAAAGATCGCGCTTGCCCAGTCTCCGCTCGCCTCGCCTGCCGCGCTCTGCTCCGCCACTCGCTGCTCGCTGCCGCGGGACCAGCCACAACCATCGGTCGCCCGCCGGCCGAGCAAAACCGCACGCACCGCTCTCCCTTCTCCCTCACTCACCTTTTGCACGCCTTCTCTCTTGCCAGCTCCCCTCTCTTCTTCCGCACGGACGAACGCGAGCACGAGCGCCCGTGTTCGCCGCCGTCGGACGCCACCGCACGCCACCACCGTTCCGGCCGCACCTGAGCACCATTGTTCAAATCCAACTCGCACACATCTCCGCCCTCTATTGGGACACACGGTGCTCCCGTCAGCACCACCGTAGGAGCCCCACCGCCACCGGAGCACGGAGCGCCTAGGGATGAAAACGGATCGGATCGGAGCGGATAATGTCTTCCCCATATCCTAATCCATATTTTTTGGTCGGATTCGGAGTGGAGCGGATATTATACGGATTCGGATATGAATACGGATTTTTTCGGATATCGGAAGTGGTACGGATTTGGATCGGTGTCGTAGCGGAAGTGGACTTTTTAAAATCGGATAATATGTGCCTACATGTTGTTTTTTAAGATAAAAAACATTTCATTAACCAAAGTTATAAAGCGGTAATACAACACAAAGTAATCATCATCCATCCGCCACTACGATTTAAGAGCTTATAAAAGTATTACAAGTTCTCAGTTTAAATTTAAAAATATAAAACAAGCTTGTAAAAGAAATAAATAGGCAATCACTTAAAATATTCGGATTATCTTATTATAAGTGTCGGATAATCCATGTTCAATTATCGGATAATCCATATCCACCGGATTTTGTCAATTCCATGTCCTACACCACATCCGCATGAAATCGGATTCAGATTATCCGTATCCGCGCCGATATTAAATTTACTTCTCCATATCCTTGAAACCCGGATTTGGAGCGGATCGGAGTGGAGGATTATCCATACCACTTTCACCCCTAGGAGCGCCCCTCTTCGGCCGCCGGCGCCACTGGGGAGAGCTCGAGCTCGTTCCGCACCAACCAAGGCTCCACCGCCTCCCTCCTTCACCGACAAGCCTCACCGAGCAAAGGCAAGGTGAGAACAACCCTCGGCCTCAACGCTACCGCCCTCTAGTTTCCTCTCTTCTTCGGCCGAGCTCCATTAGCGCCGCCGCGCCATGTGCACGAGGCCAAGCTTCCCTGAAGCCTCTCCGGTCAAACCAACCCCCTAGCTTCCTTCCTAGGCCTCACTCAGGACGACACACTCACTAATTTAGCCAGCGACCGCCGGAAGCGGCCTAGCCGAGCCACATAGCCGCCGCCGACAAGTTACAGCCAACCCCGAGCCAAACCATCGCCACCGACGGGTTCGCCTCGCCGAGACGAACTCACCGAGCCCTACCTCCCCGCCGGCGACCTCAACATCATCGAGGAATCGACGGTCAACGCCGCTCCCCTGCTCGGCTCACACTGACAGGTGGGCCCTGTTGACCGGCAAGCCCTGCACGTCAGCCGCATCAGGTCCATGGGCTGAGTCCACGAAGGCCCAGCCGGAGATGCAAATGTTTTTCCTTTTTTCTGTTTATTTCTAGGGAAAATTTGTTTATTTTGTGTAGCATGTTTTAATGGTCTAAATGAAGTACTTTCACTTTTGTAAACTTGTTCATGAGTAGAGCTATCAGGAAAAAATATGAAAGTATTTTTGGTGGAAGTTTGCTATGCTGTTTTTATTTATTTCAGTTTATGTGCAAGTGGTTAAATAAATGTGTTTACATGCTTTTTGGTCGAATTAATTCGTGGCAAAATTTGTGCATGCTTCTTATCTTATTGTGTATCTGTGAAAAATTTATGAGGGCCTGTTTTTTTAGAAAAAGTATCTGTTTAGATTTAGATATCTTTTTAGCTGTTTTCTTAAATTAATTGTTGAGAGAAATGTATGCAGAAATAAAATGTGGCAAAATTCATGTGCTCTCTGTATGCTTTTTAGAAGCTGAGAAAATACTAAGTATGGGTAGTTGTATGGAAGAATAAGAAGTTATAGTACAAGTGTGCTTTCCTGATTTTTTCTTAGAAAATTCTTACAGAAAATAATATAAAGTTACTGTTCATGAAACTTTCTTGATAAATATGAAATGTAGAGTAGAATCTGGAAAAAATATAAAAATGAAGATTGCACCCTTTTCCAGTAGGGTTGCAGTTCAAAGGACTTAATTTGGTTAAACTTGCTTATTTTGTGTAGATCTATATGTTCGTACTTTAGCAGCAAATTTTCTGCAGCAAGGTTGTATTAGGTAGGTGACATTAGGAAAAATGTGAAATCTACTGCTGTTTGACACTTTTCAAAATAAGAGTTAGTTCAAAGCACCTTTTTGGCAATTAATTTTATCTTTTTATATCTGTTGTCCAGTAATTTATCTCTTACTGAAATTTGTATAGTAGAGTCCAGTGGGTGTAAGTCACTTACCGTAATTTTTGTGGATTTTTCTGAGTAGAGAAAACAGTACTTTCTGTTTAAACCTAGGTTTCTTTTGAATTAATAAATAGAAAATGGTGAAGTTAATGGTTTTATTTAATGTAGTAAATAAATGTTTTTCCTCAATGTCAAAACTGGTTCAACAAGTTGGTTTTGTTGGTTTGCAAGAAATGTTCGCATTTCATACATCATAAGTGCACTATGCATTGTTTAATTTTTACCGCATTGCAATAGGATCGACAGTCCCGGAGACCGAACAAGAGCAAGAGGCAAACGTCGTGCCGGAGATCCAGGAGGTGCCCAGGAGCGAGGAGGCCGAACCCGCATCAGAAACTAACCTGCCCGAGTGCCCCTCCCACGAGGCCTCGGTCTTCTTCCAAGGCAAGCCCTGGAGCATTCTAAGTCTCCCAGTTTTTATAATTAATTTACTTGAGTATTTTATATTTTGATGCATTAAGTATAGGAGTTGATTGAATCCTATTTGCTGCATTATCCTTCCATGATTATTGTTTACACCTGCCTTGTTATCCTGTTACTTATTTATATGTAGAAATGCTTAGCCTGCTTAATAAAATAGTAAATAAAGGATGTTTCCGTAATACCCCTGGTGGGTATTTACCGGATCACGGTTGGCTATATTTGCTATCATGGAAAAGAACCTGACTAGTAAGGAAATACGGTCAACCGAAAGGCAACCAAGTTGGAACTTGGCGGCAGTTCATCCGTTAGATCGTGTAGGTTGTTTGAAAGCGCCCTTTTACTTAGGGTTGTCAGTAACGTAATCGCCGACCCTGAAGCCGGTTGACGTTGTTAAGGTCGTTCTCAACCCGTGTCGCACCCTCTAGTATGGAAACACGATCTGCCGCGGAATGGCCATCGTTTAGTTCCAATTGGGTGGCCCGTGCTGTGAGCCGCGACGATTACCACCACGAACAGTATCGAGCGGTTACCTAATGCATGGACCCGACGGGGAAAGTGTGAGTTTGTATTAACGGTTTCTCGCCAGCTGGTTTGTAATTCGATTCGAGTCGTCGTCTCCCCCGGTTAGTGGGAAAATATGTCGAGCTTCACCACAATACAACGCCATATGATGATTAAGGTTCAACTAAAATATGTATAAGTCAACCTGATATGGTTTATATCATTGATTGTTAGACTCAAGTGAATGTTGTAGATCAGGTTGAAGGACCGAGAATGCAAAAGCAAGGCGACCAGAGGGGGGGGGTGAATGGGAGCCTAAAAATTTCTCTCGAAACTTCGGCCTTTGTCCCACAAAACAACCCCCAAAAGCTTTGATCGAAAATGTGATGCCCACGACCCTTGGAAGAGGGTGGATGATCCCTAGGATCACAATGAGGCACCATAAAGCAAGAGCGAACCAAATACCAAAAGCTTCGGCTCAAGTTCGACCCCAAAAACCAACCCTCGAACGTAGATAGAAGGCTACGTCGAGAAATCTCCAAATACCTATACTAACAGGTAGCAAAGATACTCAGAGAGGTTCCTTGGTCAACTCTAGGGCCAAACGAGAAGTCCGGAAACCAAGTGTCAAAGCCGGGAGAGCAAACGCACTAAAAAGCAAGCTTCAGCCAAATCCCGGACTGTCCGGAGTCCCAGTCCCGGACTGTCCACGCCTACTACGGACTGTCCGCGAGCCTGTGGCGGACTGTCCGCCAGCCAAATGGACAAAACAGCAAGGTTGTTGAACCCTTCTGCTCGACTCCCGGACTATCCGCGAGTCTCAACGGTGGACTGTCCGCCGGTCAAAAATCAGCACTGTTCATGGAGACTCGCAGCACTGACCTGACTCACCCCCGATGCGCGGACTGTCCGCGGGGTGAGTGGCGGACTGTCCGCGACCACCCAGTGAGGGTGATTTTGGTCGCCCTTCACCCAAATCCTCCCAAATTCGATTCAAATCAAAATCCCTTGTTCCCAAACTTGGAGAAGATGATCACGAGGTAGTTAGAAGACTATCCCTAAGAAATCATACGCTCAAATCAACTCAATCAACAGGAAATTGGAAGGGAAGGTGTATGAACGAAAAAGCGCCACGAAACTTGAATCGACCCGATCTACTTGTTCGTGAGGAGATAGATGAATTCCTTCAGTGGAAATGTTCTCCTCACATCGAAGAACAAGTTGATTCAAGTGGATTCGAAAAAGATGCAACGTAGAGGGAGATCGAGTGACGGGAAAATCGTGGAAAAATGAAGAACGCGAAGAACAAGTTCAAAACGCGAATCAAACCACGAATTTGCAACCGTGTGGCTACCACACGCTACAACAGTGAGATTACGGTCTCACTTCCTCAAAATCTCATGAACACAGAGGTATGATTCTCTGCGGATATCAGTACCTATAGCAGGGATTGGGAGAGGAGGAAAACCCTAAGTGAAGAATATCAAATCACTGAGATCGTTTGGGAGGTGGGTGTCTCCCCCTACTTATCCTAATTCTAATTCCCACTCTACCCCTACCTAATTACAGAGCGAACCAGCTAAACCCTAAGGTTATTCTGGACCAACTCGTGGTAGGTGGTGATCCGACGGCCACGCCCGCACAACAGGTAGCTTCGCCTCGACGCGACCTCACCGATTGTCGCCACGTGCCGCCACCACTCTGCTTGTCCTTTTCATGGACTCCGCCCCCGGTTTTGAGGCCTAAACCGAGAATCCAGCCTTCACGACCAACCCCCGGTTTTGAGGCCTAAACCGGGAAACCAGCCGTCCATCGCCTAAGTTTTGTGGCCCAAACTCAGAAACCTGCCAGCGCCCAGGTTTTGAGGCCCAAACCTGGAAACTGTCCTCAGCCCGAGTTTTGTGGCCCAAACTCGGAAACCATCAGCGCCCAGGTTTTGAGGCCCAAACCTGGAAACCGTCCACTTGGTGGTTCTTCTGTGGCTCAACCACCAAACCGACCCGTAGAGGGGATGCACCGCCCGTGCACCCCGTCCACCGACACGTGTCCCCAGGTCCTCGACCCGAGCAACACCGTGCCCCGCAAGTCTCCGCTCGTCGTTGTCCCAGGCTATCAGCCACCACAGCTGATCCTCGGGCCACCGGTCCCTCAGTCCAAGCCTCACGTCCGCCCTTCACCGCTCCCGGTCCATCGACATGACACGTCTCTACTTGACCTTCACCTTGCCTTCGATCACTGTATCCGTGCTCGACACCTGCACAACACAAGCCCAAGAACATGCGCATCAAACCAGATGACAATCACTCATCACTCAAGATCCGTCATACACCCATGTATCCGCAATCTCCCCCTTGATGAGTGCATTGTCAACTACCAACACAAAACATAATGGAATAAAAGAAGGAAGAAGAAGGAGAAGTAGAGAACTCGTCCAAATGACCCAAAAGCATAGCAAAGCCAGAAGAAGGTCAAGTGAAAGAGAAAAACAACTTGGTCCCCAAAGACATGGGCAACGGCTCGATGCAACCAAGCAAAGCAAAGCTAGCCCTCAAGAAGAGGTAGAACAGGCTCAACACCGCTAGCGAGAAAGCTCGATACCAACTGAAAACCAACTGAAATGGTGATAGCTGAAAACGCAAGAGAGCTCGATATCAAATGAGGCAAAATCAACTGAATAGCACAATCAGCTGAACACTCATCAAAAAGCAAAACTGCTAGTCCCTCAAGACAGAGGCACAGAGGCTCAACACAACTAGCAGAAAAGCTCCGAACCAAATGGAAAATTCAAAATCCTCAAAATCCGAGCCAACTCAGACTAACTCAGACTCCCCCTCCAATAGTGCACACAACTGAACATGATTTGTCAAATTTCTCCCCCTTAGTTGATAATGCACTATCAAGTATCTCCCCTCAAAATGCATATGGGTCAAAATGCAAGTTAGCAGCTTCAGGAATATAATCGATGGAATGAGAAGATGCTCGACAAAGTGCTGATCCGATGACTCAACAACATGCACAGCATGCTAGCAAAGGCTCAAACTGATCACCAAATACGAAATATGAACATTTGAACAAAGTGAGCAATTTCTAGCCAAAAAGGTATTCACCATCAAGATAGCACTAAACATGTATAGATAGGAAGTCAAACAAGTGCTAAACATGTATACAAGGTGAACTACCCCTAGCAAAGTTCAATCATCATGCTATAGAATGAAACATAGACTTGTGATTTCAAATTTTATCGGAGTTGCAGCGGTGAAATTACATAGGTTCAAATTTCAGCATGTGATTGCGAGAGGTTGAAAACTTGTCATTGCCTAACTTTTCAACCGTGCTAAGCCCATGCAAAAGCATTCAGAAGCTTAAAGCAACGGTTTCGGTCATACACTACATGGCTCAAGTTTAACTCAAAGTGCAATGAGAAACAGTCTCGATACCGTGATGTGCTGACAAGCAATCTCATCTCAATCTTTCCAATTCACTTAAGCTTGGTTCAATTTTAAAGCAGAATATGAACATACCAAGCAAGTGAATGACTCAAAACTAGAGACATAGCAACCTAGCATATATGAAAAGCACAAGTGATTTCAACACATTCTACACATGCTAGGTGCTAATCTCAATGGTGAACAATTTCAAGTTTTATGTTCATTAAGCATATTCACCAATCATAAAATAGCTCAGCTCACAACATGTATCAGTGATCAGAAAGAGCATAAGCTACAAGCATCATCATATAGCATCGGAACTTACACTAAACAGAGCATAGTCACATTCTAAAGAATATATACATGAAGCTCAGAAAATGCAAAGATGCATGATGAAATGCAAAAACGAAAACAAAGCAAAAGGATGTCAGTCTATGATACAAAAATCAAAATGTTTCCCCCATCTAAAAGGGGAAACACACACCAAGCTCACCTCTCAACCTAGCAAAGGTTGATTGGTCCAAAGGCTTGGTGAAAATATATGCCAACTGAAGATCAGTATCGACATGGTGAAGGTCGATATCACCCTTCTCATAGTGGTCTCGCAAGAAATAAAAGTGCACATCAATGTGTTTGGTCTTAGAGTGCAGTACGGGGTTCTTAGCAACGCTAATCGCACTCGTGTTGTCACAAAGCAAAGGAACACGAGAAAAGCTCAGACCAAAATCACGCAAAGTGGCCATCATCCAAAGCAACTGGGAACAGCAGCTAGCCGCAGCAACATATTCAGCCTCTGTGGTAGACTGAGCGACACTAGACTGCTTGCGAGAAGACCAAGACACAAGAGAAGAACCAATAAACTGATAAGTCCCAGAAGTAGACTTGTGATCAAGTCGGCAACCAGCAAAATTGAAGGATCGAGAAAGCACTAGCAAGGCGACCAGAGGGGGGTGAATGGGAGCTCAAAAATTTCTCTCGAAACTTTGGCCAAATGTCCCAAAATCAACCCTGAGAAACTGCGACCAAAACCAAGATGCCCACGACCCTTGGAAGAGGGTGGATGATCCCAAGGATCACAGCGAGGCACCACGAGAAGATAGCAAACCAAACACCAAAAGCTCCGGCTCGTACACAACCCCAAAAACCAAGTCCCGAACGTAGATTGACGTCTACGTCGAGAAACTCCTAAATACCTATGCTAACAAGTAGCAAAGATACCTAGAGAGGTTCCTTGGTCAACTATAGGGCCAAACGAGAAGTCCGGAAACCAAGCAAGCAAGCCGGGAGGACAAACACACTAAACCGGAAGACACAGTCGATTCCCGGACTGTCCGCCAGAACGGTCGCAGACTGCCTGCCCTGTGGCGGACTGTCCGGGCTCAGGTCGCGGACTGTCCGCCGGCCAAATGAGCAAAACCGAAGTGCTGCTGCAAGTCCCCTGGACGTTCCCGGACTGTCCGCGGCTTTGAACTGCGGACTGTCCACCGTTCAACCAAAAACCAAATCGGCCGAAGAATAGTGCCACTGGTCTGGCTCGTCCCCGACTCGCGGACTGTCCGCGCCCTGAGTGGCAGACTATCCGCGGTCACTCAGGGAGGGCGATTTTGGTCGCCCTTCTCCCAAATCTTCTCCAAATCGATTCAAATCAAAATCCCACGTTCCCAAACTTGGAGAGGATGATCACGGAGTAGTTAGGAGACTATCCCCAAGAAATCATCCGCTCAAATCGAGTCAATCATCGGGAAATCAAGAGGGGAGGAGGATGAACCGAAAAATGCCACAAAAATGAAATCAACCCGATCTACTTGCTCGTAGAGAGATAGATGAATTCCTTCGGTGGAAATGATCTCCTTTCAAATACGAACAAGTTGATTCAAACGGATTTCGCAAAGACGCACGGGAGAGAGAGATCGAGTGATGGAAATCGTGGAGAAACGAAGAACGCGAAGAACACGAATCAAAACGCGAATCAACACATCGATCTGCAACCGTGTGGCTACCACACGCTACAACAGTGAGGTTACGGCCTCACTTCCTCAAAATCTCCAGTACACAGAGGTATGGTTCTCTGCGGTTCTCAGCTAGCTACAACAGGGGATTGGGAGAGCAGGAAACCCTAGAAGCAAAGAGCAAATGACTGAGATGGGAAGGGAGAAGGGTGTCTCCCTCTACTTATCCTAATTTCTAATTCCTACTCTACCCCTCTCTAATTACAGAGCGAACCCGCTAAACCCTAAGGTTATTCTGGACCAACTCGGTGGTAGGTGTATCTGACGGCCACGCCCGCACAACTCGTAGCGTTGCCTCGATGCAACCTCCCGATTGCCGCCACGTGCCGCCCTCGCTCTGCACCCCCGGTTTTGTGGCCCAAACCGGGAAACCAGCCTTTTCCAGCCAACCCCCGGTTTTGAGGCCCAAACCGGGAAACCAGCCCACCAGCATCTGAGTTTTGAGGCCAAACTCAGCAAACCCTCAACACCCAGGTTTTGAGGCCCAAACCTGGAAACTGTCCTCAGCCCGAGTTTTGAGGCCAAACTCGGAAACCCTCAGCCCGAGTTTTGTGGCCAAACTCGGAAACCATCCACGCCCAGGTTTTGAGGCCCAAACCTGGAAACCGTCCACCCGATGGTTTTTCTCTGGCTCAACCACAAAACCGAAGCCGTAGATGGATTGCACCTCCCGTGCACCCCGTCCACCGACACGTATCCCCAAGTCCACGACTCAGGCAACACATGACCGCAAGTCTTCGCTCGTCGTTGTCCCAGGCTGCCAGCCACCACAGCTGATCCTCGGGCCTCTGGTCCCTCAGTCCAAGCCTCACGTCCGCCCTTCGCCACTCTCGGTCCATCGGCACGGCATGTCTCTACTTGACCTTCACCTTGCCTTTGATCACTGCATCCGTGCTCGACACCTGCACAACACAATCCAAAGAACATGTGCATCATCCCAGTTGACAATCACTCATCACTCAGAGACCCGGCATACACCCATGTATCCGCAATCTCCCCCTTGATGAGTGCATTGTCAACTACCAACACAAATCATAATAAAAAGAGAAGAAGGAAGAAGGAGAAGAGAAAACTCGACCAAATGACCCAAAAGCATAGTAAAGCCAAAGAAGGTCAAGTGGACAGAGCGAAAGAACTTGGTCCCCAAAGACATGGGCAACGGCTCGACGCAACCAAGCAAAGCAAAGCTAGCCCTCAAGAAGAGGTAAAACAGGCTCAACACCGCTAGCAAATCCCAATTGAAAATATCAAAGCAAAATGCTAGTCCCTCAAGATAGAGGCACAAAGGCTCAACATAACTAGCAAAGAAAGCTCGATACCGACTGTTACTAAAAAGAGTTCGACACCAATTGAAAATCTGAAAAGCAAATGCTAGTCCCTCAAGAAAGAGGCTAAGGCTCAACACAACTAGCAAACCGCTCCAAATCAATTGAAAATGTCAAAGACTCAACCGGAAACAAACTCCAAACTCCCCCTCGAATAGTGCAAACAACCAGGAAGACTCCCCCTTAGCTGAAACGGAGGGTAATGATTTGCAATTTCTCCCCCTTAGTTGAAAATGCACTTATCAAGAAATAAGGCTCCCCCTCAGAAAATGCACCAACAAAAAGTGCCAACACGCAGATTTCTCCCCTTTCAAAATGCAAATGAGGCACAATGCAAGTTAGGAGCTTCAGGAGTATACTCAAAAGAGTGCAAGGATGCTCTATAGAGTTCAAATCCGATGACTCAGAAATATGCACAGAATGCTAGCAAAGGCTCAAGCTGATCACTGAGAATGAAATATGAACATGTGGGCAGTTTTAAGCCGAAAAAGGTATTCACCATCAAAATAGAACAAGGTATGTATGGACAGAAAGTCAAATGTGCTAAGCATGTATACCAAGTGAACTACCCCTAGCATAGTTCAATCATCATGCTGATACCAATTTAGGCATTTACTTGTGATTTCAAATTGTAATCGGAGTTGCAGCGGTGAAATTACACAAGTTCAGAAAACAGCAAGTGACTGCGAGAGGTTGAATGCTTGTTATTGCCTAACTTTCCAACTGTGCGAAGCCTATGCATAAGCAATCAGAAGCTTAAAGCAACAGTTTCGGTCATACACTACACAGCTCAAGTTTAACTCAAAGTGCAATGAGAAACAGTCTCGAAACTGTGAGGTGCTAACAAGCAAACCCATCTCGATCTTTCCAATTCACTTAACTTGGTTCAGATTTTAAACAGAATATGACATACCAAGCAAGTGAATGACTCAACACTAGAGACATAGCAACCTAGCATATATGAAAAGCATATGTGACTTCAACACATCCTACACATGCTAGTTGCATATCTCAATGGTGAACATTTTCAAGTTTGAAGTTCATTATCAAATTCACCATTCAAAAATGGCTCAGCTCATAGTATGTACTAGTGATCAGAAAGAGCATAAGCTACAACATCAACATAAAGCATCGGAGCAGAAACTACACAGAGCATAGTTACATTCTTCAGTTTATACACATGAAGCTCAGAATGTAAAAGCGTATGCTGAAATGCAAAAGATGCACGGAGAAATCAAAAAGAAGCAAAAACAACTGAAATCAAAAAGTCAGTGTATTATACAAAATCCAAAGTGTTTCCCCCATCTAAAAAGGGAAACACACACCAAGCTCACCTCTCAACCGATTAAAAGTTGATTGGTCCAAAGGCTTGGTAAAAATATCAGCAAGCTGATGATGAGTATCGACATGGCGAAGGTCGATATCACCCTTTTCATAGTGGTCTCATAGAAAATGAAAGCGCGCATCAATGTGTTTGGTCTTCGAGTGAAGCACGGGGTTCTTAGCAACGCTAATAGCACTCGTGCTGTCACAAAGCAAAGGAACACGAGAAAAGCTCAGACCAAAATCACGCAAAGTGGCCATCATCCAGAGTAACTGGGAACAACAGCTAGCCGCAGCAACATACTCAGCCTCCGTGGTAGACTGGGCGACGCTAGACTGCTTACGAGAAGACCACGAAACAAGAGAAGAACCAATAAACTGACAAGTCCCAGAAGTGGACTTGCGATCAATACGGCAACCAGCAAAATCAGCATCAGAATAACCGCAAAGGGAAAGGGTGGAGGAAGCCGAATATCAAATCCTGAATTCTGGAGAGAAGGATAAGTACCTCATAATGCGCTTGACCGCCTGACAGTGAGAGGTGCGCGGCGACGCCTGAAAGCGCGCGCAGAGGCACACCGCGAACTGGATGTCTGGGCGTGTCGCCATCAGGTACAGCAGCGACTCGATCATACTCCGGTACTCCTTCTGGTCCACTGCTTCTCCCTCCTTGTCCGCATCCAGGGCCGTCGTGGTCGCCATGGGTGTTGGAAGAGGCTTGGCCTCACCCATGTCGAACTTCTTCAGAATATCTCTGGTGTACTTGCCCTGGTGCACAAACGTTCCTTCCTGGGTTTGCTTGATTTGCAACCCGTGGAAAAACGTCAACTCACCCATCATGCTCATCTCGAACTCCCTGCTCATAGTGTTTGCAAACTTGGCAACCAAAGCGTGAGAAGAACCATCGAAAATGATATCATCCACGTAAATTTGGACCAAGAGAGTATCAGTGCCTTGCTTGAGGAGAAAGAGCATTTTATCTACACAACCCATTTTAAAACCCTTAGCAAGGAAAAAGGTTTTCAACCTATCATACCAGGCTCTAGGGGCTTGTTTCAAACCATACAAAGCTTTGTGGAGTTTAAAGACATGGTTTGGAAACTTGGGATTTTTGAAACCGGGGGGTTGTCTAACATACACCTCCTCTTCTATGTAGTCGTTTAAGAAGGCACTCTTGACATCCATTTGAAAAAGTTTGAAACCTTTGGATGCAGCAAAAGCCAACAGTATCCTAATAGCCTCCAAACGTGCTACAGGAGCAAATGTCTCCTCATAGTCTATCCCCTCCTTCTGACTATATCCCTGGGCTACGAGTCTGACCTTGTTTCTCACAACATGGCCATCTTCTCCCTGTTTGTTTTTGAAAACCCATTTTGTCCCAATTGGATGACACTCAGAAGGTGGAGACACTAGAACCCAAACCCGATTTCTCTCAAAGTTTTCTAACTCCTCATGCATGGCATTGACCCAATCCGGATCCGTCAAAGCGTGTCCAATATCCAGGGGTTCAAAATCAGCAACAAATGCAGAATGAGCAAAGTGAGAGATTTGCCTTGACCGGGTGACGCGTTCGTCGATGCTGCCGATCATCTGCTGAGGCGGGTGCTGGCGCTGAATATGTCGAGGCGCCTCCCTTGCCAAAGTGGCCTCCCCCTCAACAGCAGCTGGTGCCTCCTCGGGTACAAAGGGTACCGCTCGAGGTGGCGGATCCCACAGCCCCCAGGAAGACGATGTGTCAGGGTCGTGAGTAGTCGTAGAGGCCGCTCTTTGCGGCACAGCAGGTGGAGGAGGTGCTGGGTCATCTATCCCTTCAGCACCTTCTTCTTCATCATCGAAAAGAGGTTCGCCAACCTCATGATCACCTGCACGCTCAAAACGAGAAGAAGGACAAACCATGGTCTCGTCGAAGGTGACATCGGATGTCTCCATGACTCGGTTAGTGTCAAGGTTAAGTACACGATAAGCTCGAGTGTGAGTGCCATAACCCAAAAACACACCGTCAGAAGAACGAGACTCAAACTTGTCCAAGTTGCCCTTTTTGAGAATAAAACAATGGCAACCAAAAACTCGAAAATAGCTCACCTTGGGTAGTTTTCCGAAACGCAACTCATAAGAGGTCTTTTTCAAGAAAGCTCGAAGAAAAATGCGATTGGAAATATAGCATGCAGTGTTCATGGCTTCGGCCCAATATCACCTAGGAGTCCTATGCTCATCGAGCATCGTCCTGGCCATCTCTACAAGGGTCTGATTCTTCCTTTCTACAACACCATTCTGAGGCGGTGTGTAGGGGGAAGAAAACTGATGCTCTAACCCAAAAGAGTCACAAAACTTCTCAAAATCCGAATTCTTGAATTCGGAACCATTATCACTCCGAATTGCTCGCATAGAGTTCAAAGGGAACTCATTCTGAAGACGCAAAATCAGATTGCGAGCAAAAAAGAAATTCTCAGTTTTCTCAGCTAAAAAGAAAACCCACGAATATCTCGAAAAGTCGTCGACAACAACAAGCACATACCATTTCCCCCCAACCGAGCTCACCCGAGCCGGACCAACAAGGTCCATGTGCAAAAGCCCTCCAGGGCGCTTAGTCATGACCTGAGTCACTGGATGGTGGGGAGCGGCTACCATCTTCCCATGTCTACAAGAATGGCAAACAAGATCCTTCTCCATGGATAACTTGGGCAATCCTCGGATTAAGCCAAGTGAACTAAGTCTTGCAAGCAAGTCGAAGCTCAGATGACCTAGTCTCCTATGCCACTTCCAAAGATCAAAGGAGGAAGGTCCAGCCAAAAGACAACGAGAAATTCCGAACGACTCCGAGAAATCCACACGAAAGACTTTTCCAAAGGGCGAAATCACACATACAAGATTGCCCTGAGGATCCAAAATGCGACTGAGATTCGGTTTAAAACGAATCTCATAGTCATCATCAAAGAGTTGCGAAACAGAAAGAAGGTTAAAATGCAAGTTAGAAACAAGAGCAACATCGCGCAACACAAAGTGCTCATTAACTCGCACAGACCCACGAGACTGCACCTTACCTTTGCTGTTGTCGCCGAAGGTTATATACTCCTTTCCGGCGACCGGACTAAGACTGGAGAACCACTTGGCGTTTCCGGTCATGTGCCTCGAGCAACCGGAATCCACCAACCAAACGTTCTCCAATCGTTTTACCAACATCAATAAAAAGACATAGAGTGAGCATACGGGCCAACACTGGGGTTAATGAAGTAAGGGGAATACCAGTGTTGGGCCGACTGCTCAAAAGAACGGTTAGCAGAAAAACCATTCCTAGCACGCCTACGGGAGGAGCGATCACCACGTTGAGGAAAACATGGTCCGCTAAGGAAGGAGCGTCCATCGCGATACTCAAAACGCGGTGGGGGAAAACGCTCAACTGCAAAGCCACCGCCATGGGGTTCTATAGCCTACAAATGCAGGCTCCCGCCGGGCATGCTCTCTACGAGGCCTATGCCTAGGGACTTGAGGCTCAACACCTCTAGGCCTAGCGTCTCTCCTCGGAGCTCTCTGCTGCCTAGGCCTGGGAATTTGAGGTTCTGGACCTCTGGGCCTAGCAGCACGTCTCGATGCTCTCCTCTGAACATTCGGCGCATGTACATCATGGAAAGGATGGTACATGTCCGGGTTGTTCATCTCCCTAGCACGGCGCGCCTCTCTCTTGCGCCTAAACCAGAACTCACTCAAGTGTCCATCTCTCCCACAATGCTCACAGTGGTACCTCACCGCTCTCAAAGAGGGTTGTTAGTACTTATGGTTGTGGGTATGGATCACCTTGCCCTTCTGTGGCAACTCCTCCAGGATAGGTGGCATTGTGTCCAGCTTGTTTTTCAAGTGGTTGGGTTTAGGATGCCACACTTGGTTCTTGGGTGGAGCTCTCGGAGGTTCCTCAAACACCCCATCCTTGGTGTTAGGCTTGAGAGGCTCTTTGGGTGGAAGCTTGGTTAGTTTGGGAGTAGTGGTGGAGTTAGGTTTCTCACTCGGGTTCAAACCACTCGACTCTCCAATCTTCCCAAAAGCAAAAAGATCAACACCCGGAGCAAAGCCTACACCGGGACCTCCAGCAGCTCGCTTGAATTGGGAGATCATCATCCCGAGCTACGGCTCACCACAAGACACCCATGACAAGATGGTCCAAAGGTATGTGTTTTCCTCCTCGGTTTGCATCTTGTCATGCTTCACATTGGCAATCTCCATCTCCAAACCCTCACACAAAGCGCACCTAGTCACACTAGTGCTACCCGAGCTGGCCTCCTCAAGAGACACAATCTTGACATTCTTCTCTGCCAACTCGGATTGCAAGACAGGACAAGTCTTGCACACACCCAGCAGCATGGGCCTAGCCCGGAGCTCATCCACCTCTCCTACCAACGCAACATATTTGCTTCTCAAAGTGAGAAGATCAGTCATGTGCGTGGTGCACGCCTCACACTCCTCCTCATCGGTAACAACTACGGTGGACTTGACAGAATCAAGTTCCTTCACCGTATCCTTCCACTTCTGCCTAAACTCCTTGCGCTCTCTAGTGTCTCACCTAAGCAACTTATCTTGACTAAGGAGCGCGGCAGTAAGTTTCTCGACCTCAGCGGAAAGCTCATCGTGGGTCAGAGATACCTGGGAGGTGTCGTCGTCATCGTCGTTCCGAGGGGAGTTCACCAACTCATCGTCGACCTCCTTGCCGAGGGCCATGGTGCAGAGGCCGTCGTCATCGGCGAAGAAGCAGAGACCGTTCAGCTTGTCCTCGATCCTCTTCTTCTTCTTGGACTCGTCATCGCTTGAGCAAGCGGAGTCGTCATCCGAGCCATCGACGTCGCTGAGCATGGTGAAGAACGCACGCTGCTCAGCCTGGGCCTTCTCCAAGTACTTCTTCTTGATGTACTCCTTGTCGAAGCCGCCCCTCAACTTGTGCCTCGCGGGGACGTACTTCTCCTTGCGCCTGCCGGAATCGTACTTGTGCCCATGATCGCCCTTCCCAGATGAGTTCTTCTTCTTAGGACAATTGGCGATGAAGTGATCGGGGTTGCCGCACTCATAGCATCCTGAGCGTCCTCCTCCGCAGCGATGGTTCATGCGGTTGTTGTGAAACCGCGAAAACCGGTTGGCGAGCATTGCCAACTCATCATCCCCCAAAGACTCCAGCTGGTCCTCTGTGACAGAAAAGAGAGACGAAAGAGCAAAACCTCCAGAGGGGTTAGAAGAGCCAGAAACCAAAGCCATAGTCGGGCCAGAAGGATTCTCATAAGAAGCACTCGACATGGCGTCAATCTCACTAGACTTGAGCTTACTAAAGAGCTCGTCGCAAGTGAGGGTCTCATAGTTAGACGATTCGATGATCGCCTGGACCTTTGAGTCCCACACTAACCGATCAAGAGTGTGCAAAAGCTTCAAAGCCCTCTCATGATCATCAAAAGGCAACAGCTCCTTGTTCGCTCTCATCTTGTTGACAATGACCTGAAAGCGAGCGAATAAACTCTCTATGCTCTCATCAGGCATGTGTCGAAAGTTCTCGTACTCCCGCTTGTGAGACTCGTAGAGACGAGATTTGACTTGAGAAGTTCCCTCATGGAAGCGCATGAGGGTAGCCCAAATCTCATGAGCCGTGGGGAGGTGAGAAACTCGATCAAACTCAGACATGCTCAAACAGGTGAAAAGAGCGTTACGCGCTCGGCTATTGGCATCGTGCTCATCTATCTGAAGCTGAGTAACACGAGCAGCCAAGACAACGTAATCATCCCTGTTGCAAATCACCCAAACAGAAGAGTCCATGCTCTGAAGATAGGCCGACATGCGTATCTTCCAATACGCATAGTTCGTCCCATCAAAGAACGGCGGTTTGCCTATGCCGCGATCCATGTCGCCTTCTGTGGATCTGGAACCGGCTAAGGTGGAAGATCCTTAACCCGCTCCGATACCAATTGAAGGACCGAGAAAGCACTAGCAAGGCGACCAGAAGGGGGGGTGAATGGGAGCTCAAAAATTTCTCTCGAAACTTTGGCCAAATGTCCCAAAATCAACCCCGAGAAACTGCAACTGAAACCGTGATGCCCACGACCCTTGGAAGAGGGTGGATGATCCCAAGGATCACAGCGAGGCACCACGAGAAGATAGCAAACCAAACACCAAAAGCTCCGGCTCGTACACAACCCCAAAAACCAAGTCCCGAACGTAGATTGATGGCTACGTCAAGAAACTCCTAAATACCTATGCAAACAAGTAGCAAAGATACCTAGAGAGGTTCCTTGGTCAACTGTAGGGCCAAACGAGAAGTCCGGAAACCAAGCGAGCAAGCCAGGAGGACAAACGCACTAAACCGGAAGACACAGCCGATTCCTGGACTGTCCGCCAGAATGGGCGCGGACTGTCTGCCCTGTGGCGGACTGTCCAGGCTCAGGTCGCGGACTGTCCGTCGGCGAAATGAGCAAAATCGAAGTGCTGTTGCAAGTCCCCTGGATGTTCTCGGACTGTCCGCGGCTTTGAACTGCGGACTGTCCGCCGTTCAACCAAAAACCAAATCGGCCGAAGAACAGTGCCACTGGTCTGGCTCGTCCCCGACTCGCGGACTGTCCGCGCCCTGAGTGGCGGACTGTCCGCGGTCACTCAGGGAGGGCAATTTTTGTCGCCCTTCTCCCAAATCTTCTCCAAATCGATTCAAATCAAAATCCCACGTTCCCAAACTTGGAGAGGATGATCACGGAGTGGTTAGGAGACTATCCCCAAGAAATCATCCGCTCAAATCGAGTCAATCATCGGGAAATCAAGAGGGGAGGAGGATGAACCGAAAAACGCCACTAAAATGAAATCAACCCGATCTACTTGCTCGTAGGGAGATAGATGAATTCCTTCGGTGGAAATGATCTCCTTTCAGATATGAACAAGTTGATTCAAACGGATTTCACAACGACGCACGAGAGAGAGAGATCGAGTGATGGGAAAATCGTGGAGAAACGAAGAACGCGAAGAACACAAATCAAAACGCGAAGAACACAAATCAAAACGCGAATCAACACATCGATCTGCAACCGTGTGGCTACCACACGCTACAACAGTGAGTTTACGGCCTCACTTCCTCAAAATCTCCAGTACACAGAGGTATGGTTCTCTGCGGATCTCAGCTAGCTACAGCAGGGGATTGGGAGAGCAGGAAACCCTAGAAGCAAAGAGCAAATGACTAAGATGGGAAGGGAGGAGGGTGTCTCCCTCTACTTATCCTAATTTCTAGTTCCTACTCTACCCCTCTCTAATTACAGAGCGAACCAGCTAAACCCTAAGGTTATTCTGGACCAACTCGGTGGTAGGTGTATCCGACGGCCACGCCCGCACAACTCGTAGCGTTGCCTCAACGCAACCTCCCGATTGCCGCCACGTGCCGCCCTCGCTCTGCACCCCCGGTTTTGTGGCCCAAACCGGGAAACCAACCTTTTCCAGCCAACCCCCGGTTTTGAGGCCCAAACCGGGAAACCAGCCCACCAGCATCTGAGTTTTGAGGCCAAACTCAGCAAACCCTCAGCACCTAGGTTTTGAGGCCCAAACCTGGAAACCGTCCTCAGCCCGAGTTTTGAGGCCAAACTCGGAAACCCTCAGCCCGAGTTTTGTGGCCAAACTCGGAAACCATCCACGCCCAGGTTTTGAAGCCCAAACCTGGAAACCGTCCACCCGATGGTTTTTCTCTGGCTCAAACACCAAACCGAAGCCGTAGATGGGATGCACCTTCCATGCACCCCGTCCACCGACACATGTCCCCAAGTCCATGACTCAGGCAACACATGACCGCAAGTCTTCGCTCGTCGCTGTCCCAGGCTGCCAGCCACCACAGCTGATCCTCGGGCCTCTGGTCCCTCAGTCCAAGACTCACGTCCGCCCTTCGCCACTCTCGGTCCATCGGCACGGCACGTCTCTACTTGACCTTCACCTTGCCTTTGATCACTGCATCCGTGCTCGACACCTGCACAACACAAGCCAAAGAACATGCGCATCATCCCAGTTGACAATCACTCATCACTCAGAGACCCAGCATACACCCATGTATCCGCAAAAATCAGCATCTGAGTAACCACAAAGGAGAGGGTGGAAGAAGCAGAATACCAAATCCCAAACTCAGGAGTGAAGCATAAGTACCTCATAATGCGCTTGACCGCCTGACGGTGAGAGGTGCGCGGCGTCGACTGAAATCGCGCGCAAAGACACACCGCGAACTGAATGTTCGGGCGTGTCACCGTCAGGTACAGCAGCGACCCGATCATACTCTGGTACTCCTTCTGGTCCAGAGCTTCTCCATCCTTGTCCGCATCCAGGGCCGTCGTGGTCGATATGGGTGTTGGAAGAGGCTTGGCCTCACCCATATCGAACTTCTTCAATATGTCCTTGGTGTACTTGCCCTGGTGCACGAACGTCCCCTCTCGGGATTGCTTGATTTGCAACCCGAGGAAAAACGTCAACTCGCCCATCATGCTCATCTCAAATTCCCTGCTCATAGTATCTGCAAACTTGACAACCAAATCATGAGAAGAACCACCGAAAATGATATCATTCACGTAAATTTGGATCAACAAAGTGTCATTGCCTTGCTTGAGGAGAAAAAAATGTTTTATCCACACATCCTATTTTAAAACCCTTAGCAAGCAAAAAGGTTTTCAACCTATCATACCAGGCTCTAGGGGCTTGTTTCAAACCATACAAAGCTTTGTGAAGTTTAAAAACATGGTTTGGAAACTTGGGATTTTCAAAACCGCGGGGTTGTTTCACATACACCTCTTCTTCTATGTAGCCGTTTAGGAAGGCACTCTTGACATCCTTTTGAAAAAGTTTAAACCCTTTGGATGCAACAAAAGCCAAGAGGATCCTAATTGCCTCCAAACGAGCTACAGGAGCAGAAGTCTCCTCATAGTCTATCCCCTTCTTCTGACTATACCCCTGGGCTACAAGTCTGGCCTTGTTTCTCACAATATGGCCATCTTCTCCTTGTTTGTTTTTGAAAACCCATTTTGTCCCAATAGGGTGACACTCAGGAGGAAGAGGAACAAGAACCCAAACCCGATTTCTCTCAAAGTTTTCAAGGTCCTCATGCATGGCATTGACCCAATACGGATCAGATAAAGCGTGTCCAACATCTCGGGGTTCAAAATCAGCAACAAATGCAGAATGAGCAAAGTGAGAGATTTGTTGTGACCTTGACCGTGTGACATGTTCGTCGATGCTGCCGATCATCTGTTGAGGCGGGTGTTGGCGCAGAATGTGTCGTGGCGCCTCCTGAGTTGAAGAAACCTCCCCCTCAACAGCAGCTAGTGCCTCCTCGGGTACAAGCGGTACAACCCGAGGTAGCGGATCCCACGGCCCCCAAGTAGTCGACGAAGAGGGGTTGGGGCCGTGAGTCGTCGTAGTAGAAGACGATGCTTGCGGCACAGCAGGTGGAGGTGGTGCTGGATCATCCATCCCTTCAACACCCTCTTCCTCGTAATAAAAAAGAGGTTCGCCAACCTCATGATCACCTGCACGCTCAAATCTAGAAGAAGGACAAACCATGGTCTCGTCGAAGGTGACATCGGATGTCTCCATGACTCGGTTAGTATCAAGGTTAAGTACACGATATGCACGAGTGTGAGTGCCATAACCCAAAAATACACCGTCAGAAGAACGAGACTCAAACTTGTCCAAGTTGCCCTTTTTGAGTATAAAATAGTGGCAACTGAAAACTCTAAAATAACTCACTTTGGGTTGTTTTCCAAAACGCAACTCATAAGAAGTATTTTTCAAGAATGCATGAAGAAAAATGCGATTGGAAATATAGCATGCAGTGCTCATAGCCTCAGCCCAATATCGCCTAGGAGTCCTATGCTCGTCAAGCATCGTCCTGACCATCTCAACAAGGGTTCGATTCTTCCTCTCTACAACATTGTTGACACTGGTTATCTATCATAATTAAGGGATAAATAAATATGAAAAGGGCAAGAATTTGATCACCAACAAAGGTTTAGGGTTTTAACTGACAATATTCCACGAGTTTTGGTGAACTATGATTCTGCAGGGACTAAACCAGGAAATCAGCACCGATAGCTTCCCATAGAAGGAAACCGATGGGAGATAACGCCACCACCACGTCAGGATTATTCTAGAAGACTCCAAAGGACGCAAGAAGACACCAGGAGGTTGACCACCGCGAGAGGATGGCAGGTGGGACTGGCTAGTCCCACCTAGGGACGGACCGATCCTCTCTTGGGGCCTACGGACTCCTCCTTCTAGAACCTTCCTCCATCGACCTCTAGGATGCATCTCGGCAGTACCTTAAGTCGGTTTGATCCAAGGGCCACGGTTCATCTCCCAGGGCTATATAAACAGCCCTAGACTCCCTCTCCAGATCATTAGGGTTTGATCATTAGACATCATCAATCAGAGCATCAGGCATTCATCAGAAGGAGATCAATCAGAAGCCTTAGAACTACATCCACCTAGAATAGTAGATAGAATAGAATTAGAGGAGGCAAGCTTCGCTTGGATTCCTGATCTAGTCACGAGAAGACTCGGTAAACCCAAGATCTTCTCTCTTGTATTAACATCATGGATCTATTTCATAATTGCTCTTCTAGTTCATCATTGTTCTTCATTGTTTATGTTCATGTTCATTGTCTAGTTCATGTTCATCGTCTAGTTCATCTTCTAGTTCATAATCTTGTTCTAGTTCATGTTCTAGTTCGTACTTTAGTTCTTCTCGATGATCTAATTCACCTTATTATTCATCTTCGTGTTCTAGATAGCAATACAATTGATATGATTAAGACATCAACTATTATATTCTTAATTATATTGCTTATAGTCTGCTTTGATTATATATTTGGCATAGATAGTTCATCTTTATGTTTATACTCATGTTCGTATAGCGCTCATCTTAAAGTACAACGGGTGGGTGATAGATGCTGTGTAGGCGTGGTGCCTATACATTATTTATCTGTGAATGCATCCTATGTTCCGGATAGAGTGGTAGATCACGGGTGTGACATTCCTGTTGAGTCCTTTGTATTCCACCTCCTGAATGTAGTGTTCAGTATGGCTCAGTTAACTCATGGTTCAGGGGTTACTCTGTTTGACACCTTTACGATGGAGTTGCCTCTTGATTATAAATATGATGTGACCTAGCCAATGATTGCCAAATATGTTTGCACTAGTCAATGTATGCTATGACTTGTAATTAGAATAACTTAGGAATGTTTCCTAGTAATACCTGTTCTAATCATCACTTGCTAGGCAGTACTGTTCTAGGATTATCCTTGATTGATCTGATCTCTATTATCATTTATCATTATCATTTACTCTGTAACCTGATCCCTGCTTGGAGTAATTAGTGTGTTATCAGTCTTATTATAAGTGTGTACCATATTAAATGCTGTTAAGTCCTCATAATACCATCATATCTTGAATTGATTAGTCTCTAGGCTAAATATAAATAACGATACCTGAGACTAGCTTGGGTGAAATGCTTCTACAACGGGTATATTTATCTGTGTGTGCGGATACATGGGTGGATGTCGGGTCTCTGAGTGATGAGTGATTGTCAACTGGGATGATGCGCATGTTCTTTGGCTTGTGTTGTGCAGGTGTCGAGCACGGATACAGTGATCAGAGGCAAGGTGAAGGTCAAGTAGAGACGTGCCATGCCGATGGACCGAGAGTGGCGAAGGGCGGACGCGAGGCTTGGACTGAGGGACCGGTGGCCCGAGGATCAGCTGTGGTGGCTGACAGCCTGGGACAGCGACGAGCGAAGACTTGCGGTCATGTGTTGCCTAAGTCGTGGACTTGGGGACACGTGTCGGTGGACGGGGTGCACGGGCGGTGCATCCCCTCTACAGCTTCGGTTTGGTGGTAGAGCCAGAGAAAAACCATCGAGTGGACAATTTCCAGGTTTGGGCCTCAAAACCTGGGCGCGGATGGTTTCCGAGTTTGGCCACAACACTCGGGCTGAGGACGGTTTCCAAGTTTGGGCCTCAAAACCTGGGTGCTACGGGTTTGCTGAGTTTGGGCCACAAAACTCAGGCATTGGTGGGCTGGTTTCCCGGTTTGGGCCTGAAAACCGGGGGTTGGCTGTGAAGGCTGGTTTCCCGGTTTGGGCCACAAAACCGGGGGTGCGACGTCCAGGAAAGGGATGCAGAGCGGTGGCGGCACGTGGCGGCAATCGGGAGGTTGTGTCGAGGCAACACTACGAGTTGTGTGGGCGTGGCCGTCGGATCCACCTACCATCGAGTTGGTCCAGAATAACCTTAGGGTTTAGCTGGTTCGCTCTGTAAGTAGTTAGGGGTAGAGTGGGAATTAGGAATAGTTAGAATTAGGATTAGTAGGGGAAGACACCCACCTCCCCATCTATCTCAGTCATTTGCTCTTTGCTTCTAGGGTTTCCTGCTCTCCTAATCCCCTGTTATAGCTAGCTAAGATCCGCAGAGAACCATACCACTGTGTACTGGAGATTTTGAGGAAGTGAGGCTGTAACCTCACTGTTGTAGCATGTGGTAGCCACACGGTTGCAGATCGATGGGTTGATTCGTGTTTTGTTCGTGTTCTTCACATTCTTCGTTTCTCCGCGATTTTCCCGTCACTCGATCTCTCTCCCTACTGCGTCTTTGCAAAATCCATTTGAATCAACTTGTTCGTTTTTGAAAGGAGATCACTTCCACCGAAGGAATTCATCTAACTCCTCACGAACAAGTAGATCGGGTTGATTTCATTTTCGTGGCGCTTTTTCGTTCTTGATCTTCCCCTTTCGATTTCCCGGTGATTGAATCGATTTGAGCGGATGATCTCTTGGGGATAGTCTCCTAACTACCCCGTGATCATCTTCTCCAAGTTTGGGAACGTGGGATTTTGATTTGGATCGAATTTGGAGAGATTTGGAGAGGAGGTGACTGAAATCGCCCTCTCTGTTTGTTGGTAGACAGTCCGCGGTTTTGACCGGCGGACAGTCCGCGCGTCGGGATCGAGCCAGGTCAGTGGCTGCGGGTCTCGGTCGCATTACTGTTCCTTGACCGGCGGACAGTCCGCCGAAGAAACTCGCGGACAGTCCGGGAGTCGTCCAGGGACTTTTCAGCAGCTTTGTTGTTTTGGTTTTTGACCGGCGGACAGTCCGCCGTTGGTTTTCGCGGACAGTCCGGGAACTGTCCAGGGGACTTCAGCAGCAGTGCGGTTTTGCTCTTTTGGCCGGCAGACAGTCCGTGACCTGAGCCCGGACAGTCCGCCATAGGGCAGACAGTCCGCGACCGTACCGGCGGACAGTCCGGGATCCTGCTGTAGCCTCCGGTTTAGTCCGTTTGCTCTCCCGGCTTCCTCGCTTGGTTTTCGGACTTCTCGTTTGGCCTTGTAGTTGACCAAGGAACCTCTCTAGGTATCTTTGCCACTTGTTAGCATCAGTATTTGGGGATTTCTCGACGTAGTCGTCTATCTACGTTTGGGACTTGGTTTTTGAGGGTCGAACTTGATCCGTTGCTTTTGCCGGTGGGTTTGCTATCGCTTTGTGGTGCCTCGCTGTGATCCTAGGGATCATCCACCCTCTTCCAAGGGTCGTGGGCATCACGGTTTCGATCGAAGCTTTCGGGGGTAGATTTTGGGGACAATAGGCCAAAGTTTAGAGAGAAATTTTTGAGCTCCCATTCACCCCCCCTCTGGTCGCCTTGCTATTGCTTTCTCGGTCCTTCAGTGCGCTTGTGGGTAAATATCTATCTTCAATCCAGTGCCCTGATATAATTACTCTGCTAGCTTCATGTTGGGGATGACAACTTGACATTAAGTGAAGTTAGTAGTGTCCCGTACATTCTTTAGTGTCTTCACTAGTTTATTATTTTATGTGGTTCATTCTTAGAGTGTTTCCATTAAGGAGTGTCAACAAGCATTTCTGGCGCCGTTGTCGGGGATCACATCAATTCAATTAGGGATGGTACCCAGGGTTTTTCATTAGAATCTTTATGAACACTGATAGGACATTGTATTAGCAGCATTTTAAAACAGTAGCTAGAACATATCATTTTACTTACACACATGTGATAATGCACTGATTATTTACTTTTACTCAAACAGGCTTACCCTGGCTTTGTTTATCTTTTTTATCTTATATAGGGTGTGATGTATGACTGGTTTCCAACTTCCGAAAAACTACATTGAGGATCCCGAAGCTTTACTGAGGAAAACAAGACGCAAACTTGAAGGACCGAGAAAGCACTAGCAAGGCGACCAGATGGGGGGTGAATGGGAGCCAACAAAAATTTCTCTCCAAACTTTGGCCAAATGTCCCAAAATCAACCCCCGAAAGCTACGACCGAAACCGTGATGCCCACGACCATTGGAAGAGGGTGGATGATCCCTAGGATCACAGCGAGGCACCACAAAGCGATAGCGAACCAAACGCCAAAAGAACCGACACAAGTTCGGCCCTCAAAAAACCAAGTCTCGAACGTAGATAGACGGCTACGTCGAGAAACCTCCAAATACCTATGCTAACAAGTAGCAAAGATATCTAAAGGTGTTCCTTGATCAACTCTAGGGCCAAACGGGAAGTCCGGAAACCAAGCGAACAAGCCGGGAGAGCAAACGCACAAAACCGGAGGCTTCAGGCAAATCCCGGACTGTCCGGCCCTAGGGTCCCGGACTGTCCGCCCCTACTGCGGACTGTCCGCGAGGGGATGGCGGACTGTCCGCCGGCCAAACACCAAAAACAGCAAAGTTGCTTAAGTCTCCCTGGACAGTCCCGGACTGTCTGCGGATGACAGCGGCGGACTGTTCGCCGGTCAAACCGAAACAACACAGCCGAGCCGCGCGACCACTGACTCGGTCGAGGCCCGACACGCGGACTGTCCGCGATCCCAGTGGCGGACTGTCCGCGGATGGACAGAGAGGGCGATTTTGGTCGCCATCAACTCAAATCTTCTCCAAATCTATTCAAACCAAAATCCCACGTTCCCAAACTTGGAGAGGATGATCACGGAGTAGTTAGGAGACTATCCCCAAGAAATCATCCGCTCAAATCAACTCAAACACCGGGAAATCGAAAGGGGAGGAGTATGAACCGAAAAAGTGCCACGAAAACGAAATCGACCCGATGTACTTGTTCGTGAGGAGTTAGATGAATTCCTTTGGTCGAAATGACCTCCTCACTACAAAGAACAAGATGATTCAAGTGGATTTCGAAAAAATGCAATATGGAGAGAGATCGAGTGACGGGAAAATCGGGGAGAAACAAAGAACGCGAAGAACACGAACCAAAACGTGAATCAACACATCGATCTGCAACCGTGTGGCTACCACACGCTACAACAGTGATATTACAGCCTCACTTCCTCAAAATCTCCAGTACACAGAGGTTCTCTGCGGATCTCAGCTAGCTACAGCAGGGGATTGGGAGAGCAGGAAACCCTAGAAGCAAAGAGCAAAATGACTGAGATAAATGGGGAGGTGGGTGTCTCCCCTTACTTATCCTAATTCTAACTATTCCTAATTCCCACTCTACCCCTAACTACTTACAGAGCGAACCAGCTAAACCCTAAGGTTATTCTGGACCAACTCGTGGTAGGTGGTGATCCGACGGTCACGCCCGCACAATAGGTAGCGTTGCCTCGACGCAACCTCACCGATTGCCGCCACGCGCCGCCACCGCTCTGCGTCCTTTTCCTGGATGTCGCACCCCCGGTTTTGAGGCCCAAACCGGGAAATCAGCCTTCACGATCAACCCCCGGTTTTGAGGCCCAAACCGGGAAACCAGCCGCCCATAGCCTGAGTTTTGTGGCCCAAACTCAGAAACCCGCAGCACCCAGGTTTTGAGGCCCAAACCTGGAAACCGTCCTCAGCCCGAGTTTTGTGGCCAAACTCGGAAACCATCAGCGCCCAGGTTTTGAGGCCCAAACCTGGAAACCGTCCGCCCGATGGTTTTTCTCTGGCTCTACCACCAAACCGAAGTTGTAGAGGGGATGCACCGCCTGTGCACCCCGTCCACCAACACGTGTCCCCAGGTCCTTGACCCGAGCAACACCATGTCCCGCAAGTCTTCGCTCGTCGTTGTCCCAGGCTGCCAGCCACCACAGCTGATCCTCAGGCCACCGGTCCCTCAGTCCAAGCCTCACGTCCGCCCTTCACCGCTCTCGGTCCGTTGGCACGGCACGTCTCTACTTGACCTTCACCTTGCCCTTGATCACTGTCTCTGTGCTCGACACCTGCACAACACAAGCCAAAGAACATGCGATCAAACCCATTGACAACCACTCATCACTCGAGACTCGGCATACACTCATGTATCCGCAAAACTCAAGAGACCCTCACTACCACTTCCAGAAGTTAGCCAGATAAGAAGAAGCTTAACACCAGTGTTGGACACCATGGCCGACAAGACACTCCGCGAGTTCTCTACACCAACCACTGCCAATATCAGGACTGGACCAACAGTCAATGTAGGAGACAACGGATTTGAGCTCAAGCCAACTTTGATCAACATGGTGCAAGCTAACCAGTTTTGCGGAAAGGCACATGAAGACGCAAGCGCTCATCTCCAACACTTTCTTTGAGATTTGTAGCACTTTCACCATCAAAGGAGTTGAAAGGGATGCCATTCTACTTCGCTTATTCCCATTCTCACTCTTGGGAAAAGCAAAACAATGGTTTTACGCCAACAAAGACAAAAACACCTCGTGGGCGATCTGTTCAACTGCCTTCTTAGCAAAATTCTTTCTAGTGGGCAAGACGAATGCCCTCCGTGCCAAGATTTCAACTTTTTAGCAACAATATGATGAATCAATCTCAGAGGCTTGGGAACGCTTTCAAGACTACAAATCAGAATGCCCTCACCATGGGATGGTGAATTGGCTACTCATGCAAACCTTCTACCACGGGCTCACTTCGAGTACTCGTGAAAATGTGGATGCCGCTGCTGGAGGATCATTCTTATCACTCACAATCAACAACGCAACTACACTCATAGAGAAGATGGCCTCTAACCAAGGATGGAACGAGGAACGCTCTCAACAACGCAAGAGGGGAGGAATACATCAACTAAAGGAAGTAGACATGCTGTCTGTCAAACTTGACCTACTCATGAAGAAGTTCGATGAACACACTCCCAAGAAATAAGATGTCAAGCAAATCTACGAATCTCGCATGACATGTGAAGAATGTGGAGGTACTGGTCATTCAAGGAGCAACTGCCCTAAGATTCAAGAGGATGCGAAGTACATCAACAACAACACCAACTATCGTCCTCAACAAACTCAAGGATGGAACCAACAATCAAGGCCTAATTACTCAGGTAACTACTCAGGTAACTACCAAGGTAATACATTTAACCAACCACCTTTGAGAGAGATGATATCTAATCAAAACAAAATTATTGATAATATGTCTAAGAAGATCGCTTCCAACGATAAACTACTTGAAAATATTAATACTAGAATAGATAGCTTTACTTCTGCCATAAAGAATCAACATAGCTTTAATAAGATGATAGAATCTCAGCTATCTCAGATAGCAGCTTCAGTCCCTATGGCTGAAAAAGGTAAGATTCTCGGAAGTCCGAAAGAACTAGAAACTGCAAATCTTGTAGACATTTTTGATGCAGGACATCTCATACCTAGACCATCGAAGGAATGGATGGATGACTCCATTGCCCTGAAGAAAGGAGATCCAGGAAGACCTGTGATTCCAATCCATATTGGACCTCACAGTTTTGAAGAAGTAGTCTGCGATCTTGGAGCAAGCGTCAACATTATGCCAAAGGTAATATACGAACAAATTCATGGTGCACCTCTGTTATATACAAGTATGTGTTTGCAGCTTGCAGATCAGACACTGTGCTACCCATTGGGAATTCTAGAAGATGTTTGTATACGAGTGGAACGCTCGTATGTGTGTGTAGACTTTATGATCGTTGAAATAGGTGGAGACAAGAGAGCGCCCATTATTCTTGGACGCCCGTTCCTGAGCTCAACAAAAGCCATCATCTACGCGGACAGCGCCAAGATCTGTTTCACAATCACAGGCAATAAAGAAAGATTCAGCTTCAAGAGTCGTACACTCACTACCCGAGTCCACCCTCAGATGCCCTTCGAAGACGCAAACACTATATCATCAAAGAAGAAGAATAGGAACAGAAGAAGGAAGAACAAGGCCACACAACCGCATCAAGACACAGTATGGATGGTCAACTCTGTCCGACCAGAATAAGACCACCTTCCTCCATCACCATACCTCGCCAAGAGAGATGACCCAGGCGTACCCACCATCGATTGCAAGATCGAGGGAAGTACATTCCACAAGATGTTTTGCGACATCAGTTCAAGTGTCAACATAATGTCTAAGGTAACATATGAACACTTATATAAAAATAGACCTATGTATTATCAAACATATGTGCAGCTGCAGCTGGCGGACCAAACTTATCGATTTCCGGATTGAATAGTAAAGGATGTGATCATCCAAATTGAAGACCACTATGTTCCCACTGACTTCATAGTACTAGACATGGGAAGAGAAGACGATATTCATATCATTCTAGGAAGACCCTCCCTCAACACCACTGGCGCCATCATCTACATGAGATCTGGAGAGATCTACTTCCAGTTCCCAAGAGAGAAGGTACGCTGTTACTTTAATAGCTATGCCACTAATGTACAAGGAAAGAAGAACCACTCAAGGAGGAGACGTCGCACATCCCAACGCAACAAGAGTCGACCAATCAAGGATGGTTGGGCTGACTACGAAGGAAAAGTCACCAGGAGTGAAGACATCCCATTAAAGGAAATGAAGAGCAAAGAAGTAAAGGAGACAAGTCCACCAGTCAAACAAGTGTGGAAAAGAAAAGAGAGTTCTACTGATGTGCAATCATCAAGGTCCTCCTCAGGACCTGCTAATGCACCCAAGGAAGGATAAAGAGCGTACAAAGAGTCTTGTTCGATAGACTATAAACGTCGAATCCTCGCCGAAAGGTAACTCGGTAGTTATCCATAATCATTAGCATTAAATTCATCATAGATTTAGCATGATCATTTTACTATTACTTCCTAGCAATTATATCTGCATTAGAAAACAAAATAAAAATATGGAAACTGTAAGCCCCATGAGAGTAGTACACTTTCTGTGGAGCATAAAATAAAAATAAATATATATTTGCATATTTACTTCTGCATTGCATACATCTATAAAAAATAAAAATCTAAAAAGAGATACTATGAAACACTGCTGAAACTCTACTTAGTGGAAAGGAAGAACATAATAATCTTAAGAGCTTTAAGACAACTAGACAAATGGAGGAATATTTATCACTAATGCTTAATCAAGTTCCACTAGTTGCGTTGTCTATCTTTTAATTCAGCACGAAGAGAAGAAGAGAAGGACTCAAGAAACCACTAACAGTCTACTCATCTTCTGGAGAAAAAGACCTCGTCAAGATCCAGCTTGGGGGAGAGCACCCTCAGTTATCACGATAAGTATCACAACTTTTTATCTATTACTATTAATTCGGTTTAGTTAGATCAGGTTAATAAATGTAGAAACCCCTAAAAAGATGAATAACTATTACAAAACCAAATAAAGATATTATATAATGAATAAATGTCTAGGTGGATATAAACTTAATTTTTCTCATGATGAAAATGATGAACAATTGCTCTGTCGTAATCCCTTTTAAGTACCTACTGTTCAAACTTAAATTTTCTTGAGTTTTAGACAAAGTTGTTGTGAATAAACTCTGAACCTGAAGCATGTGGATTGCAAATGCTTGATCTAAAGTCTAGATAATTGTGAGATATGATATAAAAAGGTTTGAGCTGTTGTTTATCTAATTCTTAGAGATACTAGAATTCTGGAGATTTACACTTTGAAAAGAATTAAAAACACATGATGAGATCCTATATGACATAATATGAATTCCTACCCAGATCTATTAATATGATATTAAGATAAGGCTACTTGCTTTGTTCTAAGTTTTTTTGTTATGGTTGAGAAATTTATCATGCTCTAGAGATCAAGAATGTTTTATTAAAAGATTCACTCTTCCGAAGTAGTATTGTGTTAGAGGCATGGGCTATACAAAAATATGATAAGGAGGAAATAAAAAGGGACAAGTGTCCAATTACCTCAAAGAAAAAGAAAAAGAGTTATGATAAAAATATATATATAAAAAATAATAGCCCATGGTCCCTCTAATTACAATATGCCAGCAAGAGATGACAAATTTCAAATGTTCTAAGTTCTTGATCTATGAGTATGACATCTTTCTCCCTAAATTTTGAACTTTGACTTAGTAAGATATGTTTTTCACTTCTTAAAGCTCCAGATATATATTCATAGAAAGAAGGAAAATGCATCAGTGAGGAATCATAAAATATAAAAGAGCAATTTGAGAGCATCATATAGTAGAATCTCTGATCTCTTTATTTTGAAAATATATAAAAACTCCAGAATGAAGGTTGATCAAAGAGTTAGAGATACAGTGCTTAACTTGATTGTTCTATCTTTCAATTATTTAAAGATTCAGGTGAAGGCAAAAGCTCCATAGTTAAAGGTAATATGAGAAAGTCAGAATAGTTCACTCTAATCCAAGGGAAGATTTTTGTTTGAACATATGTACCTCTGAAGTGTGAAAGCATAGTAGCAATTCCTGATTCATTATGAATGTTTGCTAAGGGACTAGCAAAAGGTAAGCTTGGGGGAATTGTTGACACTGGTTATCTATCATAATTAAGGGATAAATAAATATGAAAAGGGCAAGAATTTGATCACCAACAAAGGTTTAGGGTTTTAACTGACAATATTCCACGAGTTTTGGTGAACTATGATTCTGCAGGGACTAAACCAGGAAATCAGCACTCATAGCTTCCCATAGAAGGAAACCGATGGGAGATAACGCCACCACCACGTCAGGATTATTCTAGAAGACTCCAGAGGACGCAAGAAGACACCAGGAGGTCGACCACCACGAGAGGATGGCAGGTGGGACCGACCGGTCCCACCTAGGGACCGACCGGTCCTCTCTTGGGGCCTATGGACTGCTCCTTCTGGAACCTTCCTCCACCGACCTCTAGGATGCATCTCAGCCGTACCTTAAGTCGGTTGGATCCAGGGCCACGGTTCATCTCCTAGGGCTATATAAACAGCCCCAGACCCCCTCTCCAGATCATCAGGGTTTGATCATTAGACATCCACAATCAGAGCATCAGGCATTCATCAGAAGGAGATCAATCGGAAGCCTTAGAACTACATCCACCTAGGATAGTAGATAGAATAGGATTAGAGGAGGCAAGCTTCGCTTGGATTCCTGATCTAGTCACGAGAAGACTCGGTAAACCCAAGATCTTCTCTCTTGTATTAACATCATGGATCTATTTCATAATTGCTCTTCTAGTTCTTCATTGTTTATGTTCATGTTCATCGTCTAGTTCATGTTCATCGTCTAGTTCATCTTCTAGTTCATAATCTTGTTCTAGTTCATGTTCTAGTTCGTACTTTAGTTCTTCTCGATGATCTAATTCACCTTATTGTTCATCTTCGTGTTCTAGATAGCAATACAATTGATATGATTAAGACATCAACTATTATATTCTTAATTATATTGCTTATAGTCTGCTTTGATTATATATTTGGCATAGATAGTTCATCTTTATGTTTATACTCATGTTCGTATAGCGCTCATCTTAAAGTACAACGGGTGGGTGATAGATGCTGTGTAGGCGTGGTGCCTATACATTATTTATCTGTGAATGCATCCTATGTTCCGGATAGAGTGGTAGATCACGGGTGTGACATTCCTGTTGAGTTCTTTGTATTCCACCTCCTGAATGTAGTGTTCAGTATGGCTCAGTTAACTCATGGTTCAGGGGTTACTCTGTTTGACACCTTTACTATGGAGTTGCCTCTTGATTATAAATATGATGTGACCTAGCCAATGATTGCCAAATATGTTTGCACTAGTCAATGTATGCTATGACTTGTAATTAGAATAACTTAGGAATGTTTCCTAGTAATACCTGTTCTAATCATCACTTGCTAGGCAGTACTGTTCTAGGATTATCCTTGATTGATCTGATCTCTATTATCATTTATCATTATCATTTACTCTGTAACCTGATCCCTGCTTGGAGTAATTAGTGTGTTATCAGTCTTATTATAAGTGTGTGCCATATTAAATGTTGTTAAGTCCTCATAATACCATCATATCTTGAATTGATTAGTCTCTAGGCTAAATATAAATAACGATACCTGAGACTAGCTTGGGTGAAATGCTTCTACAACGGGTATATTTATCTGTGTGCTTGCGGGTAAATATCTATCTTCAATCCAGTGCCCTGATATAATTACTCTATTAGCTTCATGTTGGGGATGACAACTTGACATCAAGTGAAGTTAGTAGTGTCCCGTACACTCTTTAGTGTCTTCACTAGTTTATTATTTTATGTGGTTCATTCTTAGAGTGTTTCCATTAAGAAGTGTCAACAAACACCATTCTGTGGCGGTGTGTAAGGGGAAGAAAACTGATGCTCTAAACCCAAATTGTCACAAAACTTTTCAAAATCTGAGTTTTTGAACTCAGAACCATTATCACTTCTAATAGCTCGCATCGAGTTCTTAGGGAACTCGTTCTGAAGACGCAAAATCAGATTGCGAACAAAAGAGAAAGTCTCAGTTTTCTCAGCTAAAAAGAAAACCCACGAATATCTCGAAAAGACGTCATCAACAACAAGCACATACCACTTCCCCCCAACCGAGCTCACCCGAGCCGAACCAACAATGTCCATATGCAAAAGCTCTCCAGGGTGCTTGGTCATAACTTGATTCACAGGATGGAGGGGAGCGGCAACCATTTTTCCATGTCTACAAGAATGGCAAACAAGATCCTTCTCCATGGACAACTTGGGCAATCCTCGGATTAGGCCAAGTGAACTAAGCCTTGCAAGCAAATCGAAGCTCAGGTGACCTAGTCTCTTATGCCACTTCCAAAGATCAGAGGAGGAAGGACCAGCCACAAGACAACGGGAAATTCCAAAAGACTCCGAGAAATTTGCACGAAAGACTTTCCCAAAAGGCGAAATCAAACAAACAAGATTGCCCTGAGGATCCAAAATACGACTGAGATTCAGCTTAAAACGGATCTCATAGTCATCATCAAAGAGTTGCGAAACAGAAAGAAGGTTAAAATGCAAGTTAGAAACAAGAGCAACATCATGCAACACAAAGTGCTCATTAACTCGCACCGACCCACGAGACAACACTTTACCTTTGCTATTGTCACCGAAGGTGATAAACTCCTTTCCAGTGACAGGACTAAAACTGGAGAACCACTTGGCATTTCCGGTCATGTGCCTCGAACACCCGGAATCCACCAACCAAACGTTCTCCAATCATTTTACCTACATCAATAAAAAGACATAGGGTGAGCATACGATCCAACACTGGGGTGAGTGAAATGGGAATTATACCAGTGTTGGGCCGGCTGCTCAAAAGAACGGTTAGTAACAAAACCATTCCTAGCGCGCCTACGGGGAAAGCGATCACCACGTAGAGGAAAACCTGGTCCGCTAAGGGAAGAGCGTCCATCGCGATACTCAAAACGCGATGGGGGAAAACGCTCAACTACAAAGCCACCGCCACGGGGTCCATAGCCCACAACTGTAGGCTCCCGCCAGGCACGTCCTCCTCGCGGCCTAGGCTTAGGAACTTGAGGCTTTGGACCTCTAAGCCTAGCAACACGCCTTTGAACATTCGGCACATGTACATCATGGAGAGGATGGTACATGTTTGTGTTGTTCATCTCCTTTGCATGACGCTCCTATCTCTTGCGCCGAAAGCAAAACTCCCTCAAGTGTCCATCTGTCCCACAGTGCTCACAATGGTACCTCACCGCTGTCATAGGGGGTTGTTGGTACTCACGGTAGTGGGTGTGGATCACTTTGCCCTTTTGTGGCATGAGCTCCTCTTGTATAGGTGGCATGGTGTCTAGCTTGTTCTTGAGGTGCTTTGGTTTTGGATCCCATGACTGTTTCTTGGGTGGAGCTCTTGGAGGTTCCACAAACACTCCATCCTTGGTGTTAGGTTTGAGAGGCTCTTTGGGTGGAATCTTGGTCAGTTTGGGATTAGTGGTGGAGTTGGGCTTCTCACTCGGATTAAGATCACTCGACTCTCCAATCTTACCAAAAGATGAAGCACACTCAACACCCTGAGCAAAACCAATACCAGGACCTCCAGCAACACGTTTGAATTGGGCAATCATCATCCCAAGCTGCGGCTCACCACTAGACACCCATGACAAGATGGTCCGAAGGTATGTGTTTTCTTCCTCGGTTTGCATCTTGTCATGCTTCACGTTTGCAATCTCCATCTCCAAACCCTCACACAAAGCGCACCTAGACACACAAGTGCTACCCGAGCTGGCCTTCTCAAGAGACACAATCTTGGCATTCTTCTCTGCCAACTCGGATTGCAAGCCTGCACAGGACTTGCACGCACCCAGCAACCCCGGTCTAGCATTTAGCTCATCCATCTCTCCAACCAAAGCAACATACTTCCCCGTTAGAGTGAGAAGGTCAGTCATGTGTTTGGAGCACATCTCACACTCATCCTACTCAGAGACAACTACGGTGGACTTAGCAAGTTCAAGCTCCTTCACCGTATCCTCCCACTTCTGCCTAAACTCCTTTCGCTCTCTGGCAGCACGCCTAAGCAGCTTATCTTGACTAAGAAGGGCGGCAGTAAGTTTCTCAACCTCAGCAGAAAGCTCATCGGGGGTCTGAGATACCTGGGAGGTGTCGTCATCGTCGTCATTCCGAGGGGTCTCCTCCAGCTGGCTGTCGACCTCCTTGCCGAGGGCCATGGTGCAAAAACCCTCGTTGTCGGCGAAGAAGCAGAGGCCATTCAGCTTGTCCTCGATCCTCTTCTTCTTCTCAGACTCGTCGTCGCTTGAGGCAGCAGAGTCGTCATCCGAGTCGTCGACGTCGCTGAGCGTGGCGAAGAAAGCACGCTACTCAACCTGGGCCTTCTCCAAGTACTTCTTCTTGATGTACTCCTTGTTGAAGCCTCCCTTCCGCTTGTGCTTCGCGGGGACGTACTTCTCCTTGCGCTTGCCGGAGTCGTACTTGTGCCCATGATCGCCCTTCCCAAATGCTTGCTTGTTCTTCTTGGGACAGTTGGCGATGAAGTGGTCGGGGTCGCCGCACTCAAAGCATCCAGAGCGTCCTCCTCCGCGGCGACAGTTCATGCGGTTGTTGTGAAACCGCGAGAACCGGTTGGCAAGTAAATCCAACTCATCATCCCCCATGAACTCCAGCTGCTCCTCTGTGATAGAAAGAAGAGAAGAAAGTGCAAAGCCTCCAGAGGGGTTAGCAGAAGAGCCAGAAAGCAAAGCCATCGACGGGCCAGAAGGATTTTCATAAGAAGCCCTCGCCATGGCGTCAATCTCACTGGACTTGAGCTTACTGAAGAGCTCGTCGCATGTGAGGGTCTCATAGTTAGGTGATTCGATGATCGCCTGAACCTTCGAGTCCCACACTGACTGATCGAGAGTGTGTAAAAGCTTCAAAGCCCTCTCATGATCATCTAAAGGCAACGGCTCCTTGTTAGCCCTCTTCCTATTGACAATCACCTGAAAGCGAGCGAATAAATTCTCTATGCTCTCGCCTGACATGTGTCGAAAGTTCTCATACTCTCGCTTGTGCGACTCGTAGAGACGGGTTTTGACTTGAGTGGTTCCCTCATGGAAACGCATGAGGGTAGCCCAAATCTCCCGAGCCATAGCGAGGTGAGAAACACGATTAAACTCTGTCATGCTCAAACATGAGAAAAGAGCATTACAGGCTCGGCTATTGGCATTGTGCTCATCGATCTGATGCTGAGTAGCACGAGCAGCCAAGACCACGTAATTAGCAGAGTTGCAAATATCCCAGATGGAAGCACCCAAACTCTGAAGATAGGCCGACATGCGTATCTTCCAATACGCATAGTTTGTCCCATCGAAAAATGGCGGTTTGCCCACGCCGCGATCCATGTCACCTTCTGTGGATCTGGAACCAACTAAGGTGGAAGATCCTTAACCCGCTCCGATACCAATTGAAGGACCGAGAATGCAAAAGCAAGGCGACCAGAGGGGGGTGAATGGGAGCCTAAAAATTTCTCTCGAAACTTCAGCCTTTGTCCCACAAAACAACCCCCAAAAGCTTTGATTGAAAATGTGATGCCCACGACCCTTGGAAGAGGGTGGATGATCCCTAGGATCACAACGAGGCACCACAAAGCAAGGGCGAACCAAATACCAAAAGCTTTGGCTCAAGTTCGACCCCAAAAACCAACCCTCGAACGTAGATAGAAGGCTACGTCGAGAAATCTCCAAATACCTATGCTAACAGGTAGCAAAGATACTCAGAGAGGTTCCTTGGTCAACTCTAGGGCCAAATGAGAAGTCCGGAAACCAAGTGGAAAAGCCGGGAGAGCAAACGCACTAAAACACAAGCTTTGGCCAAATCCCGGACTGTCCGGAGTCCCAGTCCCGGACTGTCTGCGCCAACTGCGACTGTCCGCGAGCTTGTGGCGGACTGTCCGCCGGCCAAATGGACAAAACAGCAAGGTTACTGAACCCTTTTGCTCGACTCCCGGACTGTCCACAAGTCTCAACGGCGGACTGTCCGCCGGTCAAAAATCAGCACTGTTCACGGAGACTCGCAGCACTGACCTGACTCACCCCCGATGCGCGGACTGTCCGCGGGGTGAGTGGCGGACTGTCCGCGACCACCCAGTGAGGGCGATTTCGGTCGCCCTTCACCCAAATCCTCCCAAATTCGATTCAAATCAAAATCCCTTGTTCCCAAACTTGGAGAAGATGATCACGAGGTAGTTAGAAGACTATCCCCAAGAAATCATCCGCTCAAATCAACTAAATCAACGGGAAATCGGAAGGGAAGGTGTATGAACGAAAAAGCACCACGAAACTTGAATCGACCCGATCTACTTGTTCGTGAGGAGATAGATGAATTCCTTCGGTGGAAATGTTCTCCTCACATCAAAGAACAAGTTGATTCAAGTGGATTCAAAAAAGATGCAACGTAGAGGGAGATCGAGTGACGGGAAAATCGTGGAGAAACGAAGAACGCGAAGAACAAGTTCAAAACGTGAATCAAACCACGAATTTGCAACCGTGTGGCTACCAGATGCTACAACGGTGAGATTACGGTCTCACTTCCTCAAAATCTCATGAACACAGAGGTATGATTCTCTGCGGATCTCAGTAGCTACAGCAGGGATTGGGAGAGCAGGAAAACCCTAAGTGAAGAATAGCAAATGACTGAGATCGTTTGGGAGGTGGGTGTCTCCCCCTACTTATCCTAATTCTGATTCCCACTCGACCCCTAACTAATTACAGAGTGAACCAGCTAAACCCTAAGGTTATTCTGGACCAACTCGTGGTAGGTGGTGATCTGACGGCCACGCCCGCACAACAGGTAGCTTCGCCTCGACGCGACCTCACCGATTGCCGCCACGTGCTGCCACCGCTCTGCTTGTCCTTTTCACGGACTCCGCCCTCGGTTTTGAGGCCCAAACTGGGAAACCAGCCTTCACGATCAACCCCCAGTTTTGAGGCCCAAACCGGGAAACCAGCCGTCCATCGCCTGAGTTTTGTGGCCCAAACTCAGAAACCTGCCAGCGCCCAGGTTTTGAGGCCCAAACCTGGAAACCGTCCTCAGCCCGAGTTTTGTGGCCCAAACTTGGAAACCATCAGCGCCCAGGTTTTGAGGCCCAAACCTGGAAACCGTCCACTCGGTGGTTTTTCTATGGTTCAACCACCAAACCGAGCCATAGAGGGGATGCACCGCCCGTGCACCCCGTCCACCGACACGTGTCCCTAGGTCCTCGACCCGAGCAACACCGTGCCCCGCAAGTCTCCGCCCGTCGCTGTCCCAGGCTGTCAACCACCACAGCTGATCCTCAGGCCACCGATCCCTCAGTTCAAGCCTCACGTCCGCCCTTCACCGCTCCCGGTCCGTCGGCACGACACGTCCCTACTTGACCTTCACCTTGCCTTCGATCATTGTATCCGTGCTCGACACCTGCACAACACAAGCCAAAGAACATGCGCATCAAACCAGTTGACAATCACTCATCACTCAAGATCCGGCATACACCCATGTATCCGCACAGGTGCAAACCTAGACTAAGAGGTAGGATTAAAAATTGGACCGCTCATTCCTACAATTAACTGTTGCTTCCCTTAAATTGAGCTTTTCGCAACTAAATTCCTAGCTCCACCAAAAAGGCCTTGCATACCCTTGGTGTCTTTTATTTTCAGTTGGACGGGTAAGTCTAGCTGAGTGCATTCCCGTACTCAGGGTTTATCCCGTTGTTGCAGATGGCTAGGTCTACTTCGGCTATTGTAAGCACTGCCTCTACCCCGTGGAGGGTGATGAGGAGTAGGCCCAGGGCAGGGTCATCTAGAAGTTTCTCCTTTGCTTTTGCTACACTAAGACTATTGATGGCACATTATTTGAAAAAGGAGGAGTGAGTTATCAAAACAATTTCTTATTTGGACCACATGTGTGGTGGTCGTGTTTCAGACAATTTTAAAGCTTCCACATTCCGAACTCAGTGTTGTAATAACTTTTAAGATTTCGCACTCTGATGTTAATTTCGATTTCGATTATCAACTGTTGTATCCTCGCGAATGTGGTACTTGAACGATGCGATCCTGTATGTTGTAAGTTGTTTGAAATCCTTCGAGATTTCCGGACTACCGGAGTTATATGGGTTCAAGTATGAGTCTGAGTCAGCTTGAATTGACTAAGAGGATACTTGAGCTCTTATAATTTAGACAGTTCCGCCACACCTGGTATCAGAGCATGGTTCAAGTTATTGCATCCGTAAGGAGCTATTTTCGAACTAAAATGGGTATTTCAAAACTATTTTCAATACTATTTTAAAATTTTAAGTGTGCCCAATCTTGTCCTTAAGCCCTATACTAGGATTCAGGTGGCTTAACTACTAATAGGGTTCAGGGATTTGCTTCATGCTGGATCTTTTATTTGCTGGTCCATTCTTGAGGGAAAGAGAATGTGTCGATTGCGAAAACATTCATAAAATGATTTGGTGAGATATGAGAGCATGATCGTCCAACCGTCGGTCTAGGGTGAGTGTTGTTATACCAAGTATGTGTGAGCTCTACGCAAGCATATATGAGGGTATCAAGTGTTGGGTATGTTTTCTGGATTGGTGCATGGTGTTTAGTATCGGCTTGTATGTACCTTCGTACATCTGGGCAGATGCTCAGTTATTTTATCATTGGGATTTTCTTGGGTGAAATGAATCTTCTGCAGGTACACTAACTACGCGATCGATTAGAACGAATAGATAACGTATGAGAGATCATTCTTGCCACCGACTAGAACGTTAGGACTTATGAGTCATTATTAGTGAGTGAGAACGTAAGTACGATCATGCATCATGTTTATGTTCTTGCACTAGCATTACCTCCCCTTAATTAAAAGTTGTCTCTTTCTTATAAAATTTGCCAACTTAATTATGCGTCTCATGAGAGTTCGAAATCCCTTTTGTTTCTACAGATGGCCCGGACTAAGCTGATAGCTCGCAAGGCCACCGGAGGCAGAGGAGTTCCACGTCGTCGTTTGGCCACAAAGTTGACCAAGAACACGTTATTGTCCTACTTTGGGTTGCCAACAATCCTTTGGAGGATTCTGCAGGCAGTTGGATATGAGGAAGGACAGGAGCCCCGGTACTCCTGACAAAAGGATATCTATGGGCAGGATTCACTAGCCATGGTGCAGGTCAAGGTTAAGGCCTTCGCTAGCAATCCCCACTGGTCAGGATGGACAGAGATCATCAGGGGCAGTTGTGCAAAGGATGGAGCCAACAGGGCAGCTTACTTGGTGCTGAAGGACATCATAGCCCGCTTCCCCGCCAACCTTGCTAGTGCCATGGTAGGAGTGTTCCCTCGTGGGTCACCTTTTCCATTGCACTGGAGGCAGACTTTGGAGTCGGTTCTGACAGGAGGCACAGAGGAGAGATTCTTTTGCGAGACATCTGCGATGAGCACCACAGGAGCTTTGGTAGGCGTATGTGAGAGTTTGGAGTGCAGCCTGGAGAGCATGTCCTTTACCCTCATCGCCACTTACCAGAGAAAGAGGAAGCTGTAGGACGAGTTTGACGCCGAGGTAGCCCGACTGCAGGAGAGGCTACACCATGTCACCCTGGAGCGTGACGAGGCACCTGCCACGACAGGAGTAGAGAGCACCGCCAGAACTGTCGCTGAGAAGATGTACCTGACGACGGCTTTTCAGCGGGATGAAGTCAGGACCGCGCTTGACCAGCTCAGGGAGGGTGCCCATCACCTGATACAGCAGGTGAATGATCAACAGGCCTACATCGACCACCTCCACGAGGTGATCCACCAGATGCATCATGAGGCACAGGAGGCCGCCACCCCAGCAGCTGACGAGGTTCTAGTGCCTCAGAATGGAGTGGTGCTTGGTCCAGACCATCCATCGGATGACGAGGCCCATGCTGACGAGCCCATGATCGATGCTGATGAGGACGATGCCGCATCCGATGCTGGAGACGCTTAAGCGTTAGTTTCACTAGGAGTCTTCTTTTGTTTAAGCCTTGATCATGGTCGCTTTTGATGTAACCCCGAAATGTGTTGGTTTTATGTTTAAGTTGCATGATGGCATGTATGACTTTTGGACAAAGTCCAGACTTCGATCTGGCACCTTTATTATGGAAATCTGTCGTTTGCGTTCTTATTTTCAAGCAATTATTTTGTGATGTTGTATGGAAATAAGTAATTATACTTGGTCGTGTGCTGAATTTTTGAATTATGTACAACACAGTATGTATTCAAGTTCAATATAACATCGCCTAATTGTTGCTCATTAATGAGATTTGCTGATGCCGTCCCACACCCGCAGCCAGCGTGGAAAAGGATCAGGGCAGGAGGAGAATCTGCCACCACCGCCAATGACGCCGGGAGTGTTCTTTGGGCAGTTCTTGGGCAACCAGAGGAATATGGAGGAAATGCAAAGGCATATGGAGGCCACACTCCGTAACATCGCCAACAACACCGCGCAGTAGCATCAGCAGCGTCAGGGACCTGAGCCAAATCAATACAGCTCATACTGTGACTTCTTGGACACTCGTCCCCCTGTGTTCAAGGAAGCCATTGAACCGCTTGAGGCAGACGAATGGCTCAACTCCATCACACAGAAGTTTTGTCTTCTCCGCTTGATTGAGGAGCTCAAGGCGGAATATGCCGCCCACATGTTGGAAGGACCTGCAGGTTTGTGGTGGTCCCAGTACCGTGCAGCTCTGCCAGCAAATGCACCTGTTACGTGGGAACAGTTCTCCATCGCTATGCACAGCCACTACATCCCCAGTGGTTTGATGGAAATGAAGGTTACAGAGTTCATGAGGCTGTCACAGGGGCCAAATCGATGTTAGAGTATCTACACAGCTTCAACAACCTGTCTCGCTATGCCCCAGACTTCGTGAACACAGAGGCCAAGAAGATTGCTAGCTTCAAGCATAGCATGAATGCCACCATGCTCTCCAAGATGGGAAACAACCACCGCACCACCTTCAGCGACTTCGTCAGTGACTGCCTGAACTAGGAGGCAAATGACAGCAGGCTGGCTACGGAGACTCGCCGTCGTGCGAATGAAGGCGGTTCATCTCAGCAGAGGACCCCTTTCGGAGCACGCACCCAGTACCACCCACCAGTTTCAGGAGCAAGATTCTGTCCCCGCAGAGGAAGATAACCAACAATCATCCCCGTCCAAGCTTTCAGAAGTCGTACACCTCTCCCCTGATGCAGAACAAGACTAAAGCAGGAGGTTCAGGAGGTCAGAAGACCCCCTACGTGATTGGGCCATGCTACAACTATGGTCAGACTGGACATCTGTCGCGTCAGTGCCCACAACCCAAGAAGCAGTACACCCATCCTCGACCTCGGACGGGCAACGTGCATTTCACCACTGTTGAAGAAGTGCCAGAAGGAGAACCTATCACTGCTGGTACGTTTCTTGTTAACCAATACACTACAGTTGTGTTGTTTGATTCCGGAGCATCGCATTCTTTCATAAGTGATAATTTTGTTATAAGAAGTAATCTTGAGTTAGTAGAGTTTGATCGGGGTTATCAAATAAGTTCAGCAGGAGTTGTTCTCTCCACCCGTAAAATGGCTAAAGGAGTGGAAGTGACCTTTGGGGATAAAGAGGCCATAGTGGATCTCATAGTAATCCCTGGTTTGGGTTTGGATGTAATCTTGGGTATGGGTTGGATGAAACTCTGGAAGGTCAATCTTGACATCGCAGAACGAGTCGTTTCCATGGTTAGTCCTCGGAGGGGGTCTTCTTTCTGGTTCAGGTTACCCCAAAACCCCCATGGGATAGGAGTGTTGTTCAATATCACAGCAAAGCAGATAGTTGAGATCCCAGTACTGCGCGAGTTCCCAGATGTTTTTCCTGATGAGTTGCCAGGATTACCACCAGATAGAGATGTGGAGTTTGCTATACAGTTGATTCCTGGAATGGCACCTATTTCTCAGAGGCCATATAGGATGTCAGCTAACGAACTAGCAGAGCTCAAACCCTAGTTGCAAGAGTTTTTGGATAAGGGTTTGATCCGTCCTAGTTCATCGCCTTGGGGATGTCCTGCCATCTTCATGAAGAATAAGGATAAAACATTGAGAATGTGTGTGGATTACAGACCTCTAAATGCAGTAACTATAAAGAACAAGTATCCCTTACCCCGAATTGACATCTTGTTCGATCAGTTATCCAAGGCAAAGGTGTTTCCCAAGATTGACTTAAGGTCAGGTTACCATCAGATCAAGATTCGAAGGGAGGACATACCAAAAACGGCTTTCTCCACCAGATATGGACTTTATGAGTACCTAGTCATGTCATTCGGATTGACAAACGCACCGGCACATTTCATGTATCTGATGAACTTCGTCTTTATGCCTGAATTGGACAAGTTTGTTGTGGTGTTCATTGATGATATCTTGGTGTACTCCGAGAACGAGCCAGACCATGTTGAGCACTTACGAGTTGTCTTGACCCAGCTTCGAGAGCACAAGTTGTATGCTAAGTTTAGCAAGTGTGAATTTTGGTTAAAGAAAGTACCTTTTCTCGGACACATCCTTTCAGAAGAAGGAATCTCTGTGGACCCCACTAAAGTGTAGGAAGTTATGGATTGGAAAGCACCCACTAGCGTACATGAGGTCCATAGCTTTTTGGGATTGGTCAGATACTACCGTAGGTTTTTCCCTGATTTCTCAAGGGTAGCAAAGCCTATGACCCGTTTGACTTAGAAAAACAAGAAGTTTGAATGGACTCTAGAGTGTGAAGCAGCATTTCGCACTCTGCGGACCTTGTTGACTACCGCACCAGTTGTGGCTCAACCAAATATGGAAGAACCTTTTGATGTGTTTTGTGACGCGTCCAAAATTGGACTTGGATGTGTGCTTATGCAGAATGGAAGAGTCATAGCCTATGCTTCACGCCAGTTACGACCACATGAAGAGAATTACCCGACTCATGACTTGGAATTAGCAGCTGTGGTTCATGCACTCAAAATTTGGAGGCATTATCTTATGGGCAACCTTTGTCATGTATATACAGATCACAAAAGTTTGAAGTATATCTTCACTCAACCTGAGTTAAATATGAGGCAGAGAAGATGGTTAGAACTGATCAAGGATAATAACCTGGAAGTGCATTACCACCCTGGAAAAGCAAATGTCGTGGCAGATGCCTTGAGCCGCAAGACTCATTGCAACTCCATACAACCATTGTTGGAAGATGGATTCAACCTAATGCACCCCGTTATGCTGAATAATATCACCATACAGTGTACCCTGGAAAGTGATATCATCGAAGGACAAAAGACGGATGAAGAAATCTGTCAGATCAAGAAGAGACTGGAAACCAATAGTTCGTTGAACTTCAGAGTGGATGAGCAAGGAATTTTATGGTATAATCAAAGGTTCGTAGTACCCTAGGATACAGGACTGAAAGATAGGATTTTGAATGAAGCTCACAATTCAAAATTGTCTATGCATCCAAGAAGTAGTAAGATGTACCAGGATTCGAAACCAAGGTATTGGTGGTCTAAGATGAAAAGAGAGGTCGCAGCGTATGTCGCAAAATGCTATACTTGTTGCAGGATTAAGGCTATACATTTGAAACCCGCCGGACTGTTACAACCCCTGTCAATCCCAGAGTAGAAATGGGAAGAGATTAGTATGGATTTCATCACAGGACTGCCAGTCACCCAAAAGGGGCATGATTCTATTTGGGTTATCGCGGATCGGTTATCAAAAGTGGCTCACTATATACCAGTCAAGACTACATATCGACCTCACCAATATGCAGATTTGTACGTCCAGAACATCTTAAGATTACACGGGATTCCCAAATGGATTGTTTTTGACAGAGGACCCTAGTTCATAGCACGTTTTTGGGAACAGTTGCACAAAGAGTTAGGGACCAAGTTGGTACGAAGTTCCGCTTACCACCCCAAACCGCAGGACAAACAGTAAGAGTAAATCAAATTTTGGAAGATATTCTCAGAGCATGTGTGCTTTCCTCAGGAGAATCATGAGAAAAGTGTTTACCTTTAGCAAGTTCTCTTATAACAACAACTATCAGGAAAGTATAAAAATGGCACAGTTTGAAGTTTTGTATGGACGAAGATGCAGAACACCAGTAAACTGGGTCGAATAGGAGATCGAGGATTTTATGGATCAGATTATGTAAAGGATGCTGAAGAAATTGTTCAAACCGTGCAGCAACATATTAAGGCAACACAGTCTCGACAGAAAAGTTATGCTGACACCTGAAGGAGACCTTTGGAATTCCAAGTGGGAGACTATGTTTATCTTAAAGTCTCACCCATGAGAAAAGTCCAACGTTTTGGAATTAAGAAGAAGTTAGCACCTCGATATGTGGGGCCGTATCAAATCATAGCCAGAAAAGGCGAAGTGGCCTATGAAGTGCAGTTACCCTGGAAATGAGTGCAATCTTTCCAGTGTTCCATGTATCACAACTAAAGAAATGTCTTCGAGTGCCTGAACGAGAAGAAGTTCGAATCCCAGATGTCACTATCCGGTCAGACCTGGAGTATTACGAACAACCCCGAGAGATACTAGATACCAAGACTAGAGCAACTCGTAACCGTGAAGTCAAGACTCACAAGGTTCTCTGGAGTAATCATGGACCCAACGATGCTACCTGGGAGACTGAGGAGTACTTGCGCATAAACTACCCCGCTTTTTATAAAGATTGGTACGTAACCTAAATCTCGGGACGAGATTTCTTTAAGGGGGGAAGGGCTATGACACCCTAGTGTCAAGCACTGCATTAGGGCCAGCATTAGCTACTAAATAACATGAGTATTGCATTGCATCATTTCATGTTGCATCAAAGTGCTTTATGCCCTTTTGTTGTTTATTTGAAATTTGATTTCAATAAGACTTGTTTGTTTAATTTGATTTCTATCCTGACAAATAATTTTATAAAATAGATAATATTGAGTACAACACTTTTCTTATTAACACCTTGTCTTAATTCAGTATGGATTAATAATTAAAAATATAAAAACAAAAATGATTTATAGCTTAAAATTAGCTTTAATTATGTGTAGGCTTGAGAAATGGTTTTCAAAAAATGTGTTCTATATGAAAGTTGTAAAGAACATTATTTTGAGCAACTTATATTTTTGGGTCAAACCCTAGTTTTGAGTTTTTGGAACTGTAATGAATTAGTCAAAGTTTAGAAAAGTTTGGAAAAAGAAAAAGGGAATTGATTTTCTCCCGGCGCTTCGCTTTCGGCCTAGCTCCCGCGCCGCGCCCCCGCGCCGCTCCCGCGCCGCTCCCGCGTCGCGCCGCGCCAGCGCCCGACAACGGTCGCGTCGTACGCCGGTCGTCTGCCGCGTGGCCGCCCGCACCTGACCCCAAATCCTCCCCAACCACTCCACGTGCGATTTTCTTCGCCCGCATCACGCAAAGATCGCGCTCGCCCAGTCTCCGCTCGCCTCGCCTGCCACGCTCTGCTCCGCCACTCGCTGCCACGGGACCCGCCACAACCGTCGGTCGCCCGCCGGCCAAGCAAAACCGCACGCACCGCTCTCTCCTCTCCCTCACTCACCTTTTGCACGCCTTCGCTCTTGCCCAGCTCCCCTCTCTTCTTCCGCACGGACGAACACGAGCACGAGCGCCCGTGTTCGTCACCGTCGGATGCCACCGCACGCCACCACTGTTCCGGCCGCACCTGAGCACCATTGTTCAAATCCACCTCGCACACATCTCCGCCCTCGATTGGGACACACGGTGCTCCCATCAGTGCCACCGTAGGAGCCCCACCATCACTAGAGCACGGAGCGCCCCTCTTCGGTCGCCAGCGCCGCCGAGGAGAGCTCGAGCTCGTTGCGCACCAACCAAGGCTCCACCGCCTCCCTCCTTCACCGACAAGCCTCACCAAGCAAAGGCAAGGTGAGAACAACCCTCAGCTTCAACCCTACCGCCCTCTTGTTCCCTCTCTTCTCCGGTCGAGTGCCATTAGCGCCGCCGCGCCATGTGCACGAGGCCAAGCTTCCCCGAAGCCTCTCCGGTCAAACCAACCCCCCTAGCTTCCTTCCTAGGCCTCAATGAGCACGATGCACTCACTAATTTAGCCGGCGACCGCCGGAAACGGCCTAGCCGAACCACATAGCCGCCGCCGTCTGCCATTGCTCGCCGCCGGCAAGTAACAGCCAACCCCGAGCCAAACCATCGTCACCGACGGGTTCGCCTCGCCGAGACGACCTCACCGAGCCCTACCTCCCAGCCGGCGACCTCACCGCCGGCGAGGAATTGGCGGTCAACGCCGCTCCCCTGCTCGGCTCACACTGATAGGTGGGCCCTGTTGACCGGCAGGCCCCGCACGTCAGCCGCATCAGGTCCATGGGCCGAGTCCACGAAGGCCCAGCCGGAGATGCAAATGTTTTTCCTTTTTTCTGTTTATTTCCAGGGAAAACTTATTTATTTTGTGTAGCACGTTTTAATGGTCCAAATGAAGTACTTCTAGTTTTGTAAACTTGTTCATGAGTAGAGCTATCAGGGGAAAATATGAAAGTATTTTTGGTGGAAGTTTGCTGTGCTATTTTTATTTATTTCAGTTTATGTGCAAGTGGTTAAATAAATGTGTTTACATGCTTTCTGGTCGAATTAATTCGTGGAAAAATTTATGCATGCTTCTTATCATATTGTGTATCTGTGAAAAATTTATGAGGCCTATTTTTCTAGAAAAAGTATCTGATTTAGATATCTTTTTAGCTGTTTTTTTAAATTAATTGTTGACAGAAATGTATGCAGAAATAAAATGTGTCAAAATTCATATGCTCTCTGTATGCTTTTTAGAAGCTGAGAAAAATGAAAAATACTAAGTGTGGGTAGTTGTATGGAAGAATAAGAAGTTGTAGTACAAGTGTCATTTCCTAAGTTTTTCTTAGAAAATTCATGCAGAAAATAATATAAAGTTACTGTTCATGCAACTTTCTTGATAAATATGAAATGTGGAGTAGAATCTGGTAAAATATAAAAATAAAGGTTGCACCCTTTTCCAGTAGGGTTGTAGTTCAAAGGACTTAATTTGGGTTAAACTTGCTTATTTTGTGTAGATCTATATGTTCATGCTTTAGCAGCAAATTTTCTGCTAGATGAAGTTAGAAAAAAATGTGAAATCTGTTGTTTGACACTTTTCAAAACAAGAGTTAGTTCAAAGTACCTTTTTGACAATTAATTTCATCTTTTTATATCTGTTGTCCAGTAATTTATCTCTTGTTGAAATTTGTACGGTGGACTCCAGTGGGTGTAAGTCACCTACTGTAAATTTTGTGGATTTTTCTGAGTATAGAAAACAGTACTTGATGTTTAAACCTAGATTTCTTTTGGATTAATAAATAGAAAATGGTGAAGTTAATGGTTTTATTAAATGCAGTAAATAAATGTTTTTCCTCAATGTCAAAAGTGGTTCAACAAGTTGGTTTTGTTGGTTTTCAAGAAATGTTCGCATTTCATACGTCATAAGTGCACTATGCATTGTTTAATTTTTACCGCATTGTAATAGGATCGACAGTCCCGAAGACCGAACAAGAGCAAGAGGCAAACGTCGAGCCGGAGATCCAGGAGGTGCCCAGGAGCGAGGAGGCCGAACCGGCATTAGAATCTAACCTGCCCGAGTGCCCCTCCCACGAGGCCTCGGTCTTCTCCCAAGGCAAGCCCCGGAGCATTCTAAGTCTCCCAGTTTTTATAATTAATTTACTTGAGTATTTTATATTGTGATGCATTAAGTATAGGAGTTGATTGAATCCTATTTGCTGCATTATCCTTCCTTGATTATTGTTTACACCTGCCTTGTTATCCTGTTACTTATTTATATGTAGAAATGCTTAGCTTGCTTAAGAAAATAGTAAATAAAGTATGTTTCCGTAATACCCCTGGTGGGTATTTACCAGATCACGGTCGGTTATATTTGCTATCGTGGAAAAGAACTTGAGTAGTAAGGAAATACAGTCAACCTGAAGGCAAGGCACCAAGTTGGAACTTGGGGGCAGTTCGTCTGTTAGATTGTGTAGGTTTGTATCGATGTTGGCCCTCGTTCATTTTTGAAAGCACCCTTTTAGTTAGGGTTGTCGGTGCTTTAATCGCCGACCCCGAAGCCGGTTAGACGTTGTACGGGCCGGTCTCAACCCGTGTCGCACCCTCTAATATGGAAACACTATCTGCCGCGAAATGGCCATGGTTTAGTTCCAATTGGGTGGTCTGTGCTGTGAGCCATAACGATTACCACCACAAACAGTATCGAGCGGTTACCCAATGCATGGACCCGACGGGGAAAGTGTGGGTTTGTATTAAAGGTTTCTCGCCAACTGGTTTGTAATTCGATTCGAGTCGCTGTCTCCCCCGGTTAGTGGGAAACTATGTCGATCTTCACCACGATACAACTCCATTTGATGATTAAGGTTCAACTAAAATATGGATAAGTCAACCTGATATGGTTTATATTATTGATTGTTAAACTCAAGTGAATGTTGTAGATCAGGTGCAAACCTAGACTAAGAGGTAGGATTAAAAATTTGACCGCTGATTCCTACAATTAACTGTTACTTCCCTTAAATCGAGCTTTTCGCAACTAAATTCCTAGCTCCACCAAAAAGGCCTTGCATACCCTTGGTGTCTTTTATTTTCAGTTGGACGGGTAAGTCTAGCTGAATACATTCCCGTACTCAGGGTTTATCCCGTTGTTGCAGATGGTCAGGTCTACTTCGGCTATTGTAAGAACTGCCTCTACCCCGTGGAGGGTGATGAGGAGTAGGCCCAGGGCAGGGTCATCTAGAAGCTTCTCCTTTGCTTTTGCTGCACTAAGACTGTTGGTGGCACATTATTTGAAAAGGAGGAGTGAGTTATCAAAACAATGTCTTATTTGGACCACATGTGTGGTGGTCGTGTTTCAGACAATTTTAAAGCTTCTGCATTCCGAACTCAATGTTGTAATAACTTTTAAGATTTCGCACTCTGATGTTAATTTCGATTTCGATTATAAACTGTTGTATCCTCGCGAATGTGGTACTTGAACGATGCGATCCTGTATGTTGTAAGTTGTTTGAAATCCTTCGAGATTTCCGGACTACCAGAGTGATATGGGTTCAAGTATGAGTCGGAGTCAGCTCCAATTGACTAATACGATACTTGAGCTCTTATAATTTGGACGGTTCCGCCACAACACTGGCTGCGGGTGTGGACCGCCATCTGCATATCCCATTAATGAGCAATAATTAAGTGATGTCATATCAAACATGAATAAATACCGTGTTGTACACAATTCAAAAATTAGCACACGACCAGATATAATTACTCATTTCCACATAACATCACAGAATAATCACTCATAGATAAGAGCGCAAATGATGGTTTTCCATAAAAGGTGCCAGATTGAAGTCCGGACTTCATCCAAAAGTCATACATGCCACCGTACGAACTGAGTCATAAAGATAAACACATGTCTGGGTTACATAAAGAGACCATAAACATGACATAGCAAAAGATCGGTTCCTAGTAAGTCTAACGCTCAGGCGTCTCCTGCGTCGGGCGCAACTCCTGCAACATCGGCGTCGATCATGGGCTCGTCAACGTAGGCCTCGTCCTCGGGTGCGGGGTCAGGTCCAAGCACCACTCCGTCCTGTGGCTCGGGTACCTCAACTACAGCTTTTGCCTATGCCTCATGGTGGAACTGATGAATCGCCTCGTGGAGGTTGTTGATGTAGGCCTGCTGGTTGTCAACTTGTTGCATCAAGTGAAGAGCACCCTCTCTAAGCTCATCGAACGCGGACCAGGCTTCATCCCTATGGATTGCCATTATCAGGTACATCTGCTTGGCGATGGTACGAGCGGTGTTCTCTGCTCCTGCTCTGGCCCAAGCCTCGTCACGCTTCAAGGTAACCCTATGCAGCTCCTCCTAGAGGCGGGATACCTCAGTGTCGAACTCCTCCTGCAGCTTCCTCTTGCCTTTGTAAGTAGCCGTGAGGGTGAAGGACACACCCTCCAAACTGCGCTCCAAGCTCTCACAGACACCAACTGAGGCTCCTGTGGCACTCATCACTGAAGTCTCACAAAAGAACTTCTCCTCGGCACCTCCTGTCAGAATTGCCTCCAAAGTCTGTCTCCAGTGCAATGGAAAAGGTGATCCACGAGGGAACACTCCTACCATGGCACTAGCAAGGTCGACGAGGAAATGAGCTATGATGTCCTTCAGAACCAGATAAGCTGCCCTGTTGGCTCCATCTTTCGCACAACTGCCCTTGGTGATCTCTGTCCACCCTGACCAGTGCGGCTTACTAGCCAAGGCCTTAACCTTGACCTACAGCATGACCACCGAATCCTGCCCATACTGATCCTTCTGCCACGCGTACCGAGGCTCCTATCCCTCCATGTAACCAACTGCATGCAGAACCCTCCAGAGGATTGTTGGCATCCCAAAGTATGACAAGAACGTGTTCTTGGTCAACTTCGTCGCCAAACGGTGACGCGGAACTCCTCTACCTCTGGTGGCCTTGCGAGCTGTCAACTTGGTCCGAGCCATCTGTAAAACAAGGGGGTTTCGAACTCTCGTGAGACGCATAATTAAGTTGGCAATTTTTTTATAAATAAAAGGGGAAACAATCTTAATTAAGGGGAGGAATGCAATGTAACAGCAACATAAACATGATGCATGATCGTACTTACGTTCTCACTCATTAATAATGACTCGCAAGTCCTAACATTCTAGTCGGTGGCAAGAATGATCTCTCATGCATTATCTAATCGTTCTACTCGATCGCGAAGTTAGTGTACCTGCAGAAGATTCATTTTAGCCCAAGAAAAATCCCCATGATAAAGACAATTGAGCATCTGCCGATATGCACCAAGGTACATAAAAGCCGATACTAAACCTCATGCACCAAGCTTAGAAAATTCACCCAGCGATAGATACCATTGTATATGTTCGCGTAGAGCTTACATACAACCTGGTATAACATCACTCTCCCTAGACCGACGGTTGGACGGTCATGATGCTCTCATGTCTCACTAAATCATTTTATGCATGTTTTTGCAATCGACGCATTCTCTTTCCCGAGAATGGACTAGGCAAATAAAAAGATCCAACATGAAGCAAACCCCAGAACCATGTTAGCAATTAAGCCACCTGAATCCTAGTATAGGGCTTAAGGACAAGACTTGGCACACTTAGAATTTTGAAACTAGTTTTGAAAATAGTTTTGAAATACCCATTTTTTGTTCGAAAATAGCTCCTTGCGGATGCAATTACTAGAACCATGCTCTGATACCAGCTGTGGCGGAACCATCCAAATTATAAGAGCTCAAGTACAGTCCCAGCCGAAATAACTGCCTCCGACCTGTACTTGAACCCATAACTCCAGTAGTCCAGAAATCTCGAAGGATTTCAAACAACTTTACAACATACCAGGATCGCATTGTTCAAGTACCACATTCGTAAGGATACAACAGTTCATCATTGAAATAATATCAGAGTGCGAAAACTCAAAGTTCTTACAATATGAAGTTCAAACTGCGGAAGCTGAAATAAGTCTTGAAACACGACCTCTATAGATGTGGTCCAAATTTAAAACATTGTTTGATAACTCACTCCTCTTTTAAAGATATAGTGCCATGACTAGTCTTGATCCAACAAAAGTAGAAGAGAAGCTTTCAGACGACCCAGCCCTGGGTCTACTCCTCATCATCCTCCACGGGGTAGAGACAGTGCTTATAATAGTCGTAGTAAACCTGGCCATCTACAACAACGGGATAAACCCTGAGTACGGGAATGTACTCAGCTAGACTTACCCGTCTAACTGAAAATAAATACACCAAGGATATGCAAGGCCTTTGGGGTGGAGCTGGGAAGTTTAGTTGCGGAAAGAGCTCTAGTTAAGATAAGTTTAATGTTTAATTAATGGAATGAGCAGTCATCTTTTAGCCTATCTTTTATTTCTAAGTTTTGCACCTGAACTAAAGCACTCACTTGAATCTAGCAAACAATAATATAGGACCATATCAGGTTTGCTTTATTAATATTTTAGTAGAACCTTTATTGTCACATGGAATTGTATCGTAGTGAAGCTCGACATAGTTTCCCACTAACCGGGGGAGACAGCGACTCGAATCGAATTACAAACCAGCTGGCGAGAAACCTTCGATACAAACCCACACCCCGTCGGGTCCATGCATTGGGTCACCGCTCGATACTGTATGTGGTGGTAATCGTCGCGGTTCAAGCACGGACCACCCAATTGGAACTAAATGATGGCCATTCCAAGGCAGATCGTGTTTCCATACTAGAGGGTGCGACACGGGTTGAGACCGGCCCGAACAGCGTCTAACCGGCTTTGGGGTTAGGAATACATCACCAACACCCTAAGTAAAAGGGCGCTTTCAAAAATAAACGAGGGCCAACATCTATACAAACCTACACGATCCAACAGACGAGTTGCCCCTAAGTTTCCAAACTTGGTGCCTTGCCCTCCAGTTGACCGTATTTCATTACTACTCAGGATCTTTTTCATGATAGCAAATATAGCCAACCGTGATCCGGTAATTACTATTGACGGTCCTTATTGCCTATTTATAACCGCCAACTCTCACATGAAATGATCACCAAACTAGAATTAGGGCATTTATATCTAACGAGTTCTAGAAGTTTTGGTGATTCACCTATGTTGCAAGAGTAATCAAAGAATACCAAGGAAGAGGCAACAAGAATACACTTTCCGACAAAGCGTAGAATCAAGAAATAAAGGAAGAAGCCCATCAAACTCCAAATCTGGGCTGGAACCCGCCATAACATGCAAGAGCATCATGTCCACGGCCCATAGAAGAAAGCCAGTGGCGAGGCGAGCCACCAGGGGTGCGCCCGCACCCCTGGTGCGGCCGCACCAGCGCCAGCGCCCCTCGGGCCCACCTTGCTACGTCGGTTGCATGCCTCCATGCATAGGACGGTTATGTAGGTGTCCAGGTTCAGTGTATTCTGAAAGGTTCGGTTTTGCACCTTCCAAATGAGGAGGAGAGGTCCTCCACTCCCCCAAGCACCTCCACTATATAAAGAGGCCCTCTCCACCTTCATAGGAATCATCAACATAGAGATCATACACACCACATGGAGTCCTCTTCACCATATTGCCAAGATGTACTAGTAGAATAACTCTAGTTGAGAGTAAGGGAGAGATGCTCAAGTTCCGGAAGAGTCCTTGGAGGATCGGTATAATCTTGTATCGCTTCTTTGTAAGACTCTAGTATTCAAAATATTTATCTCCTCTAATTACTTGAATCGCTTACATGGTTGTCTAGTTCTTACCTTATGTTTTAGCAAAAGCATGGTTAGTTTAATGTTTTGCACCTTGGCATGGGATCTCCGCTCGATCGAGTGCTCTAGTTATTATATGTGGCTAGAGTAGCTAGAGTAGTAGTCGGTAGTATAGACGTGGTGTCTAGACTATCGGTTACCTGAGGTTGCGCCCAACCCCACGGATAGTTGTGGTAGCCCCGGAGGTGATAGCTCCGACCAGGCCTTTGTATTCCACCACGTTCGGGTTGGTGTTTCGTAGAGCTTTTGGCAGCCTTCTCCCGGTTAACCCTTCTCAGTCTCTTCGAGAACCAGAAAGGAACTGCTGCTCCAAAGTGCCATGGTGTGATCTATATGCTTGACCTTTGCTTTAGTTAATTTCTTGGGTTAGATCTAGATTAGAACCACAGTGATGGAGAAGTATATAGGAACCTTGAACTCTTCGGATGACCTCCCAACTATGCTTGTCTGCTCTTTATCTTTTTATGGAGTTCTCCGGTGTGTCATTCATCTATCAATTATCTATCAATCATATATGCTACCCTTACCCCCACTTTAATCTAGTCGGTACACTAAGTTAGTATATACATGATCGTCAGTTATTAAACTCTTTACACATCACTTCCCTGAGGATATAAATACGATAACTCAGAATACTCCTGGGTGAAAGATACAACGATATCTGTGCGCTTGAGGATTTGTCTGTATGCGTTACACATACCAACTGGCTTTCTAACGCCGTTGTCGGGGATAGGGTTTAACTCTACTAGTATAAAGGTGCGCACCACCGCGCGTACATGTGAGCATATGAAAATTTTAAACATAGAGAAAATTCATAAGTAATAAGATATATGAAGATATATATCAGGATGCGCAACACGAAGATTTTTGAACATAGAGAAAATTCATAAGTAATAAGGTACGAAGATATATATCAGGATGTGCATATTACATATGTCGTTGAACGCTGCAAAGAGGCAGGGATTGTGCATAGGTATATATTACATGCGCTGGTGGATGCTTTGTACATTTTATGGTTTCTAATAACTATGTTACATAGGTAGAACTACATAGCATGGTTCACGATCTGTTGCATCATGGCTCCACTGGTCCAGCAGCCTAGAAATGTAAGGAAGACAATGCACATTTCAGCTAGCTCATAAATTTTCAGAATCCAATCGACGAAGCACAAATGAAGCCTAAAGCGTTATAACTGTATATTATTTGCACTCTGTAGCATTGCCCTACCTCCATACTTTTCTTCATGCAGTAGATGATAGACCTGGGCGTTCAGGTTACCTGGAATTTTCAGTTCGGGTAATTTGGGGGCAATTCAAAATTCAGATAATGAAAACTGCTACCCGATATTAGTCCTGAAAAAACACTGCCCGTAATTTCAGATACCCGATAATTCGGGTTCGAGTATACCCGATCTGCCTGAATTTACAGAAAACAGCATACTATAGAAAATTTAAGTACCAACTTATACATGTTGGAGTATAATGAGTTAGGCCCATGTAGCCCATGTAACCACAACTACATTGTTACCCTTCTAGGGTGAGCCCATCAATTGAATCAGCCAGTCTAGCATGGTATCGAGCTAGGGTTCCTTCCCTCCCCCCCCCCCCCCCCTCCCCTGTAGCAGCCACCGCCCCCACTGGTGGTGCCGCCGGCGCTGCCGCCGCCAGCCATGGCCGGCGGCTTCGCCCTTCCCTCCTCCTGGCCGCCCCAAGCGACCTCGCATCTGGGCGCACTGCCCAGTGCCGCTGCTCCAGCCGCAGGTGTCGTGGAACCGCCCTGATTATAAGAACTCAAGTACAGTCTTAGTCAAATTCGTCTGACATCGACCCGCACTTGAATCCATATAACCCCGGTAGTCCGGAAATCTCGAAGGATTTCAAACATCGTACAACATTCAGGATCACATCGTTCAAGTATTACATTCGGAAGAAGACAACACAGATAAATGAAACCGAATTTAAACATCAGAGTGCGAAATTCGAACAGAGTTATTACAATACCGAATTCGAAAGTGCGGAAGCTTAAATACATTTTGAAACACGACCTCTACACATGTGGTCCAAATAAAACATTATTTGATACTTAACCCAACACAACTCATTCCTCCTTTTTCAAATAGTGTGCCACTAGGAGTCTCAGTCCGGCAAAAGAGAGTGGAAAGCTTCTTGACGACCCTGCCCTGGGCCTACTCCTCATCACCCTCCACCGGGTAGAGGCAGTGCTTACAATAGCCATAATACACCTGGCCATCTGCAACAAACGGGATAAACCCTGAGTACGGGAATGTACTCAGCTAGACTTACCCGTCCAACTGAAAATAAAGACACCAAGGGTATGCAAGGCTTTTGGTGGAGCTGGGATCATTTAGTTGCGAAAAGCTCAGTATTAAGAGAAGGATTAATTAATTAAGTTGATGAGCTGTCAGTTTTAAACCTACCTCTTAATCTAGGTTTGCACCTAAACTATTACACACACTTGAGTCTAACAAGCAATAATATAACCATATCCAGTTGACTTATCCATATTTTAGTTGAACCTTTAAGACATCACATGGAGTTGCATCGTGGTGAAGCTCGTCATAGTTTCCCACTAACCGGGGGAGACGGCGACTCGAATCGAATTCCAAACCAGCTGGTGAAAGACCTTTAATACCAACCCACACTTTTCCCGTCGGGTCCATGGGTAACCGCTCGATGCTTGTTCGTGGTGGTAATCGCCGCGGTTCAAGCACGGACCGTCCAATTGGAACCTGGCGATGGCCTCTCGCGGCAGATCGCATTTCCATACTAGAGGGCGCGACACGGGTCGAAACCAGCCCGAACAGCTTCTAACCGACTTTGGGGTCAATGATTACGGCACCGACATATCCCTAAGTAAAAGGGCGCGTTCAAAAATGAACGAGGGCCAACATCCATACAAACCTACACGATCCAGCGGGGCACTCAGGCAGGTTAGCTTCTGGCGCGGTGTCGACTTCCTCGGTCCTGGGCAGGTTTCATATTTTTCCTAGCTTTACCTACTCATAACCATTCTACTGTAGAAAACTTACTGTCTAAGCATGAATATACCAACCTACACAAAATAAACAATTTTACTCCAGATAAAACTATTTGAACTACAACCCTGCTGGAAAAGGGTGACATGCTCATTTTCATATTTTACCCAGGTTCTACTCCACATTTTATATTTATCAAGGAAGTTCCATGAACAGAAACATTATATTATTTTCTACATGAATTTCCTAAGAAAACCACAGAAAATCACATCTGTACAGAAACTTCACGTTTTTCCATACAACACCCTATGCTTAACATTTTTCCTAGCTGGAACATCACACATAGAGACTGCACAAATTTTCCCATATTTTATTTTCACATATAAAGCACCTTAACACTTTTTCCAAGAAAACTACCAAAAAGGACTTTAAACCTTAATAGACACTTTTTCTGCACAAATAGTGCCTCATACATTTTTTACAGGTACTTAACATTATAAGGAACCTACACAAATTTTTCCATGAATTATCTCGACAAGAAAACATATCAATCCATTTATCTCAACAAAAGCACATAAACTGGATTAAATAAAAACAGTAATATAAACTTTCACCAAAAATACTTTCATATTTTTCCATGATAGATCTACCCATGAGCAAGCTACCAAAACTGAAAGCACCTCATTTGGACTTTTAAATCGTGCTACACAAAAATAATAAGCTTTTCTGGGAAATAAAACAAAAAGGAAAAACATTTGAAATCTCCAGCCCAACTCGCGCAGACCCGGTCCATAGACCGTGAGCAGCTGACGCGTGGGACCTGCTGGACAACGGGACCCACTGGCCAGAGAGAAAACAGGGGAGTGGGTTTGACCGCTCGGTTCTCGCCGGCGGTGAGGTCGCCGGCGGTGAGGTGGTGCTCGGCGTGTTCCCCTTGACGAGGCGGACCGAGTGGTGGTGATGGTTGGGCTAGTGCATGGCCGTAGCTCTCCGGCGGCGAGCGGTGGCGGAAGGCGGCGGCGGAGACGCACGGCTACGCCGTTTCCGGCGGTCGCCGGCCAAATTAACGGGGGCGATAGCTTACGTGAACCCTAGGAAGGCTACTAGAGGGGTTGGTTCGGCCGGTGAAGCTCTGGTGGAGCTTGACCACGTGCGCGGCCATGGCGGCGTCCATGGCGCTCAGTCGGGAAAGAGTGGGAGGCTAGAGGGCGGTAGAGACCTCGCGGAGGTGTGTTCTCACCTTGCCTTGGCCTGATGAAGCTTGTGGGTGAAGATGGGAGACGGTGGAGCTCGGGGTGGTGCGGAACGGGCTCGAGCTCCTTTCGGCGGCGAACGGGGACCGAAGGGGGCACTTCGTCCTCCGGCGGTGACGGGGCTTGGTTGGGGAAGATGGCGCGCGCACGCGTGTGCACGATGAGGGCGGAGTGGCTGGCGAGGGGAATCGGATGGTGGTGGACGGTTGCGGCCGGAACGGTGGGGTGTCCTCGCGGTGTCGAACGGCGATGGCACGAGCGTTCGCGCTTCACGTTCGTTCGCGGAGAGAAGTGAGGACGAGAGCGAGGGAGTGTGCGTGCGGGTGAGTGAGGGAGTGGGAGAGGTGCTCGGGGTTTTGGTCGTGCCCTTGGCCGGCCGGTGGTCGTGGCGGGGGCCACGGCGTCGCGGCGCGCGAGGCGAGTGCAGGCGGTGGCATGGCCGCGGCGAGCGGGGAGTGGCCGGGGGAGATTGTGGCGTGATGGAGTGGTGAAGGATCGGGCGAGGAGTGGCGGAGGTGGATTTGCGGCAGGGTTTGGCGGCCACGCGGCGGTCGGGCCGGCGTACGGCGCGACGGTGTCAGCGGGTGGCGCGGCACGGCGCGCGCGGCGCGGGCGAGCGCGCGGGCGGGGCCATGGGCCGAAAGGCCGAACGGGCCGAAAGTGAGGGCGCGGGAGAAAAAGATTTTCCTTTTTCTATTTCCAAAAACCTTTCAAACTTTGACCATTCAAAAACAGTTTCAAAAACTCCAAACTAGGCTTTGACCCAAATATAAAAGTTGCTCAAAATAATTTTCTCTACACTTTCATATAAGGCACTTTTGCTGAAAAGCATTTTCTCAAACTTCACAGAAATAAAGCCAAATCTTGAGCCATAAATCATTTTGTTTTCAAACTTTTTAGTTATTAAACCACTTTGAACTAGCTCAACGTGTCCATATAAAAAGTGTTGTACTCAACATTCTCCATTTTGTAAAATTATTTGCCAAGATAGAAATCCAGTTAAACAGTCAAATCCAATAGAAACCTAAAATCCAATAAACAACAAAAGGCAAAAAACACTCTTATGCACATGAAATGATGCAATGCTTTGCTTATGCATAAAAGTGGCTAAAAGCAATTCCTAATGCAGTGCTTGACACTTAGGGTGTCACAGCAGGCGCGGGCGCGAGCGCACCTGGTGCCGGCGCGGGAGCGGCTGCAGCCGCCGGCGCGCGCACCGGCGCCGGCTTGGGCGCGGGTGCCCCAGCTCGCGGCCCCTGCTCGGCGCCTCCCTAGGCGCGGGTGCCACGGGCGCGCCTGACACCAGCACGGGAGCTGTTGCGGCCGCCGGCGCGGGCGGCGCCCTCGGCCTCCTCCCTCGCGCCCCGCCTTCCCCACCTCCCCACCCCTTCCCTCCTCTGTTCCCTGGGCGCGCATCGCCGGCCCGAGCGGCGCGGGCACCATGGGCGGCACGAGCAGCCAGCTCCCCAGCGCCGTCGGTCCCCTCCATCCCGGCGCCGGTGACCTCCCCGGCGCTGTTCCCCTCCCTCCACAGTCTGCTGCGGACGCGGACGCCGCCCCTCCTCCACGCGCTACTGCGGGTGCAGCTGTCGCGGGCGCTGCTGTCGCCGGCACGCGCGCAACCCACGCAGGCGCGGCTCCTACTCGTCTAGCTGTCGCGGGCGCTACTGTCGCTGCCCCAACCGCAAGCCACCCCATCCTCTTCCCCTCGTGCGTAGGCCTGCCCACAGCTGCTGCTGCGCGCGCTGCGGCAGCCGGTGCGGGCAGCCTCCTCCTCACTGTCGCTAGAGACTCCACCCGCACTGCCGCCCTCGTCGCTGCCCGGAATGCTGCCGCGGAGGGCCACGCGCGTGTGCTCGCGGCTGCCCTCGCCTGGGAGCGGGAGCGCGCTGCGACTGACACGCTGGCTCGTCGCATCGCCGAGGTAGAGCGGTTCCTCCCCTTCCCTGTGGTCGGTGCCATCTTTCCTGACTCGTCGCCTCCGCCTCTGTCGTCTCTTCTTGGCCCTCCTACACCCAGGCCGAGCGGGCATGGGGGGGTCGTGGGGGTACACCGGTGGCCATGTTCGCTGGGGCTGTCCCGGTCGATCCCCCGTTCCCGTCGCCGTGGACATCGCCTCCCGGGACCCTGCTAGGGTCTGCCGGTTGCATGTTCATTGGGGCTGTCCCGGACGCTCCCCCGTTCCCGTCGCCGTGGACACCGCCTCCCGGGACCCTGCCGGGGCCTGCCGGTTGGGATCCGACGGCCTTGGCCCGTTCTTTCAGCACTCTGGGCCCGCCACCACCAGTCAGTTCCGACTGGATCGCTGACTCGGGAGCCACCTACCACACCACTCGAAACCCTGGTCTCCTCTCTTTCGTTCACCCTCCGTCTTCGACTCACCCTTCGTCCATCATGGTCGCGAATAGCTCTTGCCTTCCGGTCACGTCTGTGGGTGCCGCTAACACTCATGGCTCCTTTCTTCTTCCCGATGTCCTTGTTGCTCCCAATATGGTTCACAACCTTCTTTCTATTCGCCGTTTCACGGCTGACAACTCATGTTCTGTTGAATTCGACCCTTCTGGTCTCACTGTAAAGGATCTGGCTTCTCGACGTCCTCTTCTTCGTTGTGACAGCACGGGGCCCCTTTACACTCTTCGGTTTCCTGCTTCCCCTCCATCATCTTCGCCATCTACTCCGTCAACTGCTTTCGCCACCACCACCTCCTCTACTACTTGGCATCGCCGCCTTGGTCACCCTGGTCGCGATGCTTTGACACAGCTTCGTCGTAGTTTAGACATTTCTTGTACTCGGGATTCTGATGCGCACTTGTGTCATGCGTGCCAACTGGGTCGTCATGTTCGCCTTCCTTTTCCTACCTCTTCTTCCCATGTGGCCCATATCTTTGATCTTGTACATTGTGACCTGTGGACATCTCCTGTCCCTAGCATTTCCGGCTATAAATACTATCTTGTGTTGGTGGATGATTTTTCTCACTATTCCTGGACTTTTCCTCTTCGTGCCAAGTCTGACACTTTCTCCACACTCCTCCACTTCTTTGCCTGGGTGTCTACTCAGTTCCGCCTCACCATCAAGGTCGTTCAGTGTGACAACGGGCGTGAGTTCGATAACTCCACGTCTCGTGCCTTCTTCCTCTCTCATGGCATGCAGTTGCGCATGTCGTGCCCCTACACCTCCTCCCAGAACGGCAAGGTCGAGCGCATGATTCGCACCATCAACGACACCATACGCACCCTTCTCTTCCAGGCCTCTCTTTCTGCTCGCTTCTGGGCCGAGGGTCTTCACACCTCCACATACCTCCTCAACCGTTTACCTTCTGCTACCTGTCCTGCTCCCACTCCTCACCATGCCCTTTTCGGCACCCCTCCTCGCTGCGCCCACCTTCGTGTCTTCGGGTGTGCGTGTTACCCTAACACCACTGCCACTGCTTCTCACAAGCTAGCTCCCCGCTCGACTCGGTGTGTCTTCCTTGGGTACTCCCCGGATCACAAGGGGTACCGTTGCTTTGACCTCTCCTCTCGTCACGTCCTCTTTTCCCGTCACGTAGTTTTCGACGAGTCCGACTTCCCCTTTTCCACCACCACTCCACCTCCCACCACCACACCTCCTCCCACCTCCGACCTTGACCTCTCCCTCCTGTTTCCCACTAACGCGGTGGCCCAGCCACCTTTCCTGTTTTACCCTGCAGGTCCCCCTCCATCGCGCCCTCTGTCGGGCTCGTGCCCTGGCTCACCGCCCTCTCGAGCTCCGCCGGCCCCTGCACCCTGTGTCGGTCCGGCGGCCACGTCCCCCGGGGCTACGCCTGGCCCTGCACCCTACGTCGGTCCGGCGGCCACGTCCCCCGGGGTTGCGCCTGGCCCTGTGCCCAACGCGGGTCCGGCATCTGCGGCACCTCCCGTGCGCTTCGCCCAGCCGGTGCGTGTCTACCAGCGCCGTGCGCGGGCGGCCTCGCCGCCCCCGGTGCTGGACCCGTCATCGTCATCGCCACCTCGGTCTCCTCCCGTGGCCGCCTCTCTGCCATCCACGCCTACGCCGCCGCCTCCACCGCCGCCGGCTGCTCGGGTCGAGCCGCCCGTGTACCACCCGCCTATTCTTCACCGCCACCCGCGTCATGTTCACCCCATGGTGACGCGGCATGCAGCGGGGGTGTTGCGGCCTCGGGCTCTCGCCGCGACGCCCGACAAGACACGGGTCTCTCTGGTACCCTCTTTTATGCGTGACGCCTTGGCCGACCCTCACTGGCGTGGTGCGATGGAAGAGGAGTACGCTGCTCTTCTCGCTAACCAGACCTGGGATCTGGTACCCCGTCCACCTGGCTCAAATGTCGTCACCGGCAAGTGGATCTGGACACACAAGCGGTGGGCTGATGGCTCTCTTGAGTGGTACAAGGCTCGCTAGGTTCTCAGGGGTTTCACTCAGCGGCCTGGAGTTGATTATGATAAGACATTCAGTCCAGTGGTCAAGGCTGCTACAGTCCGTACAGTCCTATCACTAGCTCTCTCTCGCTCATGGCCCGTACACCAGCTGGACGTCAAGAATGCTTTTCTCCACGGGACACTTGCTGAGACAGTCTACTGCAGTCAGCCTGCAGGGTTTGTTGACTCTTCTAGCCCTGACCTGGTATGCCGCCTCAACAAGTCCCTCTACGGCCTCAAGCAGGCCCCTCGGGCGTGCTACTCTCGGTTTGCTGCCTTTCTGCTTACCCTGGGATTTGTGGAGGCCAAGTCCGATACTTCTCTGTTCATATATCACCACGGCGGAGAGACTGCTTATCTACTGCTCTATGTTGATGATATTGTGCTCACCGCTTCCAGCCCGATTTTGCTGCGGAGGATCATCACCTCTCTTCAGCAGGAGTTCGCGATGAAGGATCTCGGTGTTCTCCATCACTTTCTCGGGGTCACCGTTGAGACACGTCTAGGGGGTCTCTTTCTTCACCAACGGCAGTACACTCTTGACATCCTGGAGCGAGCTGGGATGACTGACTGCAAGCCCTGCTCCACTCCAGTGGACACTCAGGCCAAGCTGTCAGAGACCGAGGGCATCCCAGTTACTGACCCCACTGCGTACAGGAGTCTTGCAGGGGCACTTCAGTACCTCACTTTCACCCGCCCGGACATCACTTATGCCGTTCAGCAGATTTGCCTCCACATGCATGATCCGCGCGAGCCTCACCTCACGGCTCTCAAGCGCCTCCTCCATTACCTCCGCGGCACTATCGACTACGGCTTGCTCCTCCACCGGTCTGCCTCCACCGACCTCGTCGTCTACACCGACGCTGACTGGGCTGGGTGCCCAGACACTCGCCGGTCCACCTCCAGCTATGCTGTCTTCCTCGACGGCAACCTGGTGTCTTGGTCATCCAAGCGCCAGTCGGTGGTCTCCCGCTCCAGTGCCGAGGCGGAGTAACGCGCTATTGCTAACGACGTGGCTGAGGCCTCCTGGCTCCGGCAGCTCCTCAGTGAGCTCCAGTCTCTTGACCCGGAGCACGCTGGTCTACTGCAACAACGTGAGTGCAGTGTACCTCTCCACCAACCCCGTTCAGCAGCAGCGGACCAAGCATGTGGAGATCGACCTACACTTTGTCCGCGATCGGGTGGCCATCGGCGATGTTCGGGTCCTCCACGTCTCGACCACTTCCCAGTTCGCCGACATCTTCACCAAGGGCCTCCCATCCTCGACGTTCTCCGAGTTTCGCTCCAGCCTCAACATCACTAGTGGCTAATTGAGTCTGTGGGGGGCTCGTGTGTTGTGCTTTTCGTGCTTAGTCTTGAAACTCCGCTGCGCTGGTAGTTCAAACTACGGGGGGTGTTGGAGTATAATGAGTTAGGCCCATGTAACCACAACTACATTGCTAGCCTTCTAGGGTGAGCCCATCAATTGAATCAGCCATTCTAGCAATACATAATTTCAACAATAATTTGTATAGAACTTTGACAACTATTTAAAGAGAATAATATATTAAAATCACTTGTTCAAACACAGAGAATTATATATTTTAATAAAGTGATAAATTCTAGTGATCAACTAACAACACATGATAAATACAAAGATACAAACAAATCTTTAGGTAGTTCGGGTAGTTTGGGTACCGGAACATATTACCCCAATTACCCAAACTAATTTTGGGTAATCTAATTCACTATCCAAATTCGGGATCGGGTAATTCAGGTATGGGTAATGGGTATCGGGTAATTTTCCCAGACTTAGATGAAAGGTTCAAACATTCCTATAATCATGAAAATAGCAGATTACATAAATAATCATCAAGTTTTAGAGGGCATGAGTTGAGATAATAGGCTAAGTATAAATTTTTTTAACTTAAAATGGCAGGAGCCCTACCATTCAATTAAGAAAGAAAATACAAAAGGATCCAGTAATGAATCCTCCAAGAAAAGCAACGAGGACCAAAACCATCCAGTGCAACGTTGTGTTTTATGCTAATCTGATACATGCTGAAGATTAGATAATCTGTAGCCTGATCAGTATTTCATGTTGTGCTGCTGGGTGGCAATGAATTTACATATTGTTGGCCAACAAATAAAAATATTAAGCGCTCAGAGTAAAGGAAAGTTACTAATTTTTTTGGCTCCCAGTGCATTACCACCGGCTGAAGTGTGTTTCATGGCGAACCTGGAGCCTAGCAGCACAAACAGAGTGTGCCATACAAGATTATCATACATACTTTCAATAGCTCCATCCACTACTGCACCCACTATGCCAAAATGGGTGACAAGCTCGTCAAGCCCTTTATTGGCAACATCATCCTTCTCAATTATTGTTTGCTCACAACAAACCTGTAAAATAATAAAAATCACATCAATGTAGAGATCGCAGGATTCCTCATATAGATTGGAACCACTATATTAGTTTTAATGGATCATGCATCACCTTTTGTTTTGTTTCAGGAGGCTACGCCGAAATATTCATAGCTAAATAGGGGAAGTAGTAAACCTCAGAAGCAAGCACCTTATATAGCAGCAGATGCAACACACAAAGCTTGAACCGGTATGCCTGATATTTTTTAAAAAAAAAATGTTACCATTACAACAAAAGCCTCCAAAACACATTACAATCAATCTCCACGAAGTCGATGCAGGAGGTACTTTGTAGGGATATCAATATATAAGTAATACTGGTATTAGAGAGTTAGGCACATCATTAGGAAATTATGAAAAGACTGGCAAAGTGAAACTGAACCTATATCAGAAGTGCTCATTGTATATTTGAAAATGACAAATGGATCTTGTAAATCAATCAAATTGACTAATAGTAAAAATAGATTGTATGAAGCAGAGTACATAATAAAAGCGATAAAAAAACATTTAGATAGCAAAGTTGAGCTTATTCCTCCGAAGAGTGGTTGATTAGCCTTTTTTATGCCATGCAACCATCCACCCACCAGACTATCTCCAATATTTTTAGCATGTGCTCGTGCAGAAGGTATTGTCTTTACAAACTTAGCCAATAAAAAGGACAGGTCCCTCTGTTCCTTGCAATTAATAAGATAAATCTTTTGTACCAAAGTTAATTGCAGATAATGGCATGTCTTGTTCCCCAAAATAACATGATGAGAAGAAATCAAAATTTATAAAATAAAACCATAAGAAAGCAGCACATGTAAAATGTTTGTAGAGACAAAAACATAGAGGAAGACAGGTAAAGTACCTAATAGTAGCAGTCTAGATTCGGCTGGCCAATTTAAACCTATGAATTCAATAATGCTTCTAAACTGATCAAGGTGAACACAAGGTAGGAGATATAATGTAAAAAGGTAGAATCCCATCAAAGGTTTCTTGTAAAGGAAAAATATTTGGCTGGCCAATTTAAATCTAGTGAATTCAATAATGCTTGTAAACTGATCAAGGTTAACATAAGGTAGGAAACAATCCTCTAAAAAAGTAGAATCGCAACAAAGGTTTTTTTCTAAAGGAAAAATAGGAGAAACTTTGCAAAAGCCAGACCTGTGTGTATACTGAAAGGACAGAGGAAGATGTAGTAATAGTCTTATAGGAAGAAGTACCTGAAAGTAATGGGTGTCATGGATTGCATAGTCCAAAAATAATGAGCTGAGCAACCCCTGTTTCCTTTGTCCTGCATAGATGAAATATGATGTTTGGATTGGGTAGACCAACCTTGGGAAAAAAGGCTAGTCTTGATCTGACTGAATTATTTGTTCATTCTTACACATGCTACAGTGTAAGTATACAAGATGGTATGTGAAATGTCTAGCTCTCTGAAAGTATGCCAAATACAGTCATTTTGTTTGGATAGGATTATCAATGGAAACAATTTGGAGTGGTGGCACTACAATCTGAGATAGGAAAAGATAAATGTTTTACTGCTGCAAAATGTCCATGCACAAACATGATTTCCTTTTAATGACCTTTACATGGAAACTAATACTATAAACAGGGCCAAGTGCCCTACCATGAGGCACATGTAGCCTCTCAGATCTCCTGGCATCATGTGCATCTCCTGTGGAAATTGAGGATGTACTACCTAGTTCCCTTCCTGAGACGAACTTTGACTCAATCTGTTGTTCAAGGTCGTAACTCGCACATCGAATGAGGCCAGCTCTCATCCTTCATCCTAGTATTCTGAGAAAATTTAAAGGTTAGCACACCCTTTTTTGGTATATAGAGCAAGTCATAATTAGAGTGAGCATAACATGTAGTTAAAAAACTCATTGAAATGAAACCAAGGATGGAAAAAGAAAAAGGAAAGAGGAAAGTGAGAACTTAACTGTCCAACACAAAATAGTAAACGTGTATACGTTGGAAATCAGCATAGCCAACAAACAATCCAAATGCATGTTGAAGCCCAAAAAATATGAGAAAGATCTTGCTCTAATAATTGAAAAGGAGGCAGTTGCCTTGTTAACTTAGTTACCTACAAGCATAGCTGGAAGTAAAATATAGATGGGACAACTGTATTAACTATTGGAACAGAGATATGTATGTCAGATAGGGTGATAGCAAGGTCAGTTAGAACGGAACAACCATATGGCCATATGTATGTCAGGTAGGTAGGGCGATAGCAAGATCAGCCAGAAACCTTCAAAGATTATGAAGAATTCAGGTTTGAAGAAGACCAAGAGCCTAGATCAGATTACTCTTGAACAAAATCTAAGTGTGCATGAATTCCTTATATTGCATATTTACAATATAAATTTGAGAAAATATCACCATACATTGGCAAGAATTCCTAGCATATGCAATAGTAATCTACACATGTTGCAAAGAACATTTGGAGGGTGATAGCAAGGTCAGTTAAAAAGGAACAGTGATATGTATGTCAGGTAGGGCGATAGCAAGGTCAGCCAGAAACCTTGGAACATTATAAAGAATTCAGGTTTGAAGAAAATCAAGAGGCTAGATCAGTTTACTCTTGAAGGAAATCTAAGTCTGCATGAGTTTCTTATATCACATACTTACAATATAAATTTGCAGACAAAGGACCATACGTTGGCAAAAAAATCCTAGCATATGCAATAGTAATCTACACATGTCGCAAAGAACATTTGGATCACCCAAAGAAATCAAGTTGCAGACACCAAATCAGAAGCTCTACACGAAGTCATTGTAGACACAAATATGAATAAGCACTCGAACTGGACCTATCAGAATTGATACAAGCACGTCCATGGTAACACTAAACAGGATTACAGGAACAAAAAAGTTGAGCAGGATATTTACTAAGGCTAAACAAGCATGTATCACATCTTATAGAAAATTAACTAAAAGATAAAACACCTATAGAGGAAATAAAACAAAATAAGAGAAGTGCAGATGTCGGTACCCATCACAGATCCATAGAGAAGTCAAAGCCATGGGATATCACCGGACACCAGATCCACGCCCCCCATCGTTGGCAGAATCATCCATGACTGCGACAAAGGAGCCCAGAGCCAGGGTCAGCACTTGAACAGTATATCGGCATACATGTATGAGAAAACCCTAGAACAGGAAACCAAATCAATTTATACAAGGGGAGGTCAGAGAGGTATGGTTTGGATACTCGATTTTGCACATCAAGAATCACGAATGGAAGAGATCAAAGGGATGCGCGTACCTAGTTGGTGTTTGTCACCAGCGAAAGTCGAACATGTCGAAGATAGAGGCCTAGGCACCTGGCACAGGGCGGCCGCAACGATGGCTTGGCTGAGCACCGATGCGAAGCTCTGTGACCTTGAAGGCAGCGAACCTAGGGTTGGGCGGATTGGGCGGGCGGGGCCCCTGACGGGGACAGAAAGGCCCCGACAGCCGCAGCTGAAGGTGGCGCCTGCAGCCGTCGGCGCCGTACACCGTCGGTGATGGTGCGAGGCAAAGGGCAGGACAGAGGGAGCAAGGGGTAGTAGCGGCCGCCGCATCGGAGACAGACGACGCGACGCGAGCTGCGTGGGAGAGAGATATCCGATGGGGAGAGGGAGGAGGAGATGCGAAGTTTTTTTTCGGGCGGTACTGTACGGGGCTGACGTGGACAACTTCTTATTTTTTTGGAAAATCTTGTGATTGTAGAGGAGAAATTCTTGGTAGCGACACTACGAATTGCCAAGCTTTCTGGCGCCGTTGCCGGGGAGGTAATCGGCGTAAAGAATTTAATATTTGACCTTGATATCTCCTAACCTAGTATGTCACTAGCTTTTGTGGGTATTTTAAAAAAAAATCACGAGCCCAGGGTGCCCAATCTTTCTTGCACAATCAACTTGTTCACCCTGTCATCTCATAGGTAGATATATACTTGTATACATACTAACCCTAAGTAGATGGAGAGAAGGTCGCTGTCGAACAGTAATTAAAAACATCAGACGGAAGGCCTACACCACATCACTCACAATCCAATCATAGATCGTGACAGATGAATCGATCAAGGTATGTGACAACCAATAAAAACATTTTCATTGATATTTTTTTCCACTGCATGTTTGTTTATTTTATCATATCTAGTGCTTTCTTTGGGTGGTAGTCTTTGAGCTGTATTCGAGCGTCATGCCTAGTCTGGGTAGATGACAATTTTATTGTTACCTATCTATTCGGTGCTCTTAGTCTAGCTTTGTAGTAGACGAGATGTGAAATAGGATCATCTTGGATCATATGTTGGCTTTGCCAGTTGATATGATACCGTTATATGGTCTGCGCTACGAGGAAAAAGCTAGAGCCTAGAATTTGCATGCATATCACTCGCTCGAGTAGAATTTCTTTTCAAATTCATGGCATGTTTATTTGAACTGCATTCACTGATCCCGTTTTGCATCTGCATTGCATAAAAATGGTTCTCTTATCCATCATTTAATGTTCTCACTCTCGTATTAATGAATCTCATGTTCATCATTCACATGCTACCTTTTTTTCTATTCTAATATGTTTTGGTTTGGATGTTGGTCATACATCATTTGAATTAAGCATGGTGCTTAGTTTGAAGTTTGTATGCAATGATCATTTATCTATAGGATTGTTAAATTAAGCATGGTGCTTAGGTTAATTTGCCTACCTAAATCAAGTTGGACATGGAGTCTAGTTTGGTTTTTGAACTAAAACTGCTAGTACAGACCTTGGTTTTATGTATGGACTAACCGTTGCAGGAATCATCAAATTCATAAGGGTAGGTTCTTGAGAGGAATTCATAATGGAGGTAATTCAAATTTCATTTGGTGAACTTTGAATGAACAAAGGTTTCAAACTAAAAAAACAAATTTAGCTCTCTTTGCTAACCAAATTTGAACAACAATCTTTCATTAGCTTTGAGAGAAATCTTTAGATCAATCATAAATACTTAAAAACATTTGTGAAGTCCCTCGGGTATGTATGGTGCCTTATCTTTTGCAAGGATGAGACCTTGATAAAAAGAAAAAAATGATGATCAAGCGCCCGTCAAGCTGAAACCACACGAAGATCACAATGGCATGGCGAAAACACAGAAGTGTCATCATTCTCATCCATCTCCAGGATTGAATGACGCACATTGAAGCCAAATTTAATGGAGAAGTCTTGCTCAATGGACTCAAAAAGATGAGCCCTTGACGACAGGTAAATAGGTATGTATCTCATATTTGATTTCCATCCAACTTTTTTTTGAATTTCTGCATGTTTAATTCTTAAACCAATATATTTTGCATATACAAACTAAAAACAATTTCACCTTTAAAAAAACTTTGCATAATAAATTTGGTTTAACCTTATTTTCAAAAGATTTACTTATGCATCAATTCCTTCTTAAAAAAATTCCTTTAAAAAAATCCTTCTTAAAAAAATATAATTAAAAAAATATTTCCTTTTTAAAATAAACCCAATAACGAGTCTTTAATAAAAATAAAGCGAGGACCTTCCATTCTAATAAAATCTCCCTAACTCTAACAAATAAAAAACATCTTGGAATTAGACAAGGTTCCCTTCAGGTATTTTTTGCCACTAACAATAACAGGAACGAAGGACGAACAATGTCTATAGACATGAGTGACGCACTACATACTCAGGTGATGCTCCAACATTCACACTTGGCTTTTAGTGTCAATAACATAAAAGTCCAAGTGTGGGGAACCCGACCCTTCCACGTCATCTCTCGGGCACGCTGGTTTGCACTCTATACTCTCACTCATGTCATGCTCTTACAAGTTTGATTATGTTCAAAAATGCCAACCATGATAATCAAACTTAAAAATAAAAAAATAATAAAATCTTGCCAAATTATGAACTTGTCTTTATATAGATTGGTCGGTATAAAGTTTATTCCTAGTTCATATACTTGTTGCTTGTGGACACATCTTTATTAGGAAAACATGTCAATAAGTTGTTGTGAAGTGAGATATGGTGAGACTAAAGAAGTCCTTTCTTTTTTATGTAAGCCCTTGGAGAATTTATGTTTTGCTAAAACTTTAAAAATTTATAAGTAGAATAACTCTAGTTGAGAGTAAGGGAGAGATGCTCAAGTTCCGGAGGAGTCCTCGGAGGATCGGTATAATCTTGTATCGCTTGTTTGTAAGACTCTAGTATTCAATATATTTATCTTCTCTAATTACTTGAATCGATTACATGGTTGTCTAGTTTTTACCTTATGTTTTAGCAAAAGCATGGTTAGTTTAATGTTTTGCACCTTGGTATGGGATCTCCGCTCGATCGAGTGCTCTAGTTATTATATGTGGCTAGAGTAATAGTCGGTAGTATAGACGTGGTGTCTCGACTATCGGTTACCTGAGGTTGCGCCCAACCCCACGGATAGTTGTGGTAGCCCCGGAGGTGACAGCTCTAACTAGGACTTTGTATTCCACCACGTTCGGGTTGGTGTTTCGTAGAGCTTTTGGCAGCCTTCTCCCGGTTAACCCTTCCTAGTTTCTTCGAGAACCGGAAAGGAACTGCTGCTCCAAAGTGTCATGGTGTGATCTTTATGCTTGACCTTTGGTTAATTCCTTAGGTTAGATCTAGATTATAACCACAGTAATGGAGAAGTATATAGGAACCTTGAACTCTTCTGATGACCTCCCAGTTGTGCTTGTCTGCTCTTTATCTTTTTATGGAGTTCTCCAGTGTGTCATTCATCTATCAATTATCTATCAATCATATATGCTACCACTTACCCTCACTTTAATCTAGTCTTTACACTAAGTTAGTAGATACATGATCGTCAGTTATTAAACTCTTTACATATCACTTCCCTGAGGATATAAATACGATACCCCGGAATACTCCTGGGTGAAAGCTACAACGGTATCCGTGCGCTTGAGGATTTGTCTGTATGCGTTACACATACCAACTGGCTTTCTGACGCCATTGTCGGGGATAGGATTTAACTCTATTCTTGGTAGCGACACTAAGAATTGCCAACAATTACCCACCAGGGGCATTACAATAACATCCTCTATTTACTACTTTATTAAGCAGGCTAAGAAGTTCTACTTTTACTTAATATCAGCATAACAAGGCAGGTGTAAGCAATAATCAAGGATGGATAATGCATCAAATATGATTCAATCAACTCCTATACCTAATGCGCATAATATAAAATACTCAATTAAATTGATTGTAAATACTGGGAGGCTTAGAATGCTCTGAGGATTGCCTCGAGAGAAGAGTGAGGCCTCGTGAGCGGGGCACTCATGCAGGTTAGTGTCGGGGTCGGCTGGGTCGACTTCCTCATACGGCTGCACCTCCTGGATTTCCGATTCCACGTTTGCTTCCGGCCGGAGGTTGACTTCTTGAGCTACCGATCCTAGGTGCATGCGAACGGTAAATAAATAAATAAATAATACGTTGGTGCATTATGAGGGTATGTAAATGAAACTTACTTATGCAAACCAACAAAACTAACTTGTTGAACAATTTTTTGACATCACAACAACTTTTAATTTCCTATAATTATAAAACTACTATTCCACTATTTTCTACGTATTTAGTAATTTCTAAATAAATTACGTTTTCACAGCAAGTGCTGTTTCTACTACTCCGAAGGATCTACAAAAATTACAGAAGTTGTTTTGTACCTATTGGACTCCACCGTAAAAATTTCAGCAAGAAATAAAATACTGGACAGTAGATAAAAAAGATTAAATATTCAGCCAAAAAGGTGCCTTGAACTAGCTTTTCCTTTGAAAAGTTTCAAACTACAAATTTCATATTTTTTCTAGCTTCTTCTACCTAAAACAATACTACTCCAGAAAGATTCTTGCTAGAGCATGTATACTTTGCCCTACATAAATTCCCAAAGTTTTTGCCAGATTTTAACCATTGAACTACAACCCTCTTGGAAAATGGTACAACCTCCTTTTTATATTTTCCCCCGATTCTAAACAGAATTTTATATTTATCAAGAAAGTTCCATGAACAGTACTGTCATATTATTTTCTACATGAATTTTTTAAGAAAAACACAGAAAAGCACGGTTGAACTACAAGTTCAGTTTTCTTCCATACAACTGACCATATACAATATTTTTCTTATCTTCAGTGAGATGCACAGAGGCTACATAAATGTTTCCACAATTTATTTCTGCATATATTTCTCACAAGAAATATTCTAAGAAAACAGCTAAAAAGATATTAAACATTAACAAATACTTTTCTACAGAAACAGAGCTTCTTCTCGTAACAAGGAACATACACAAATTTTTAACCACCCCTTACCCCCACCCCGCGGTACCCCCACAACCACACCCAGCCCCCCACACCACCTTACCCCACCCCCCTAAAACCCCCCCCCATAACTACCCCCCACCCCACCCACCCCCCAAACAACAACCCCCCCCCACCCTTACCCCAACCCCACCCCCCCCCACCCCCACCCCCCACACCACACCCCACACCACCCCCCAACCCACCCCCCCCCCCACCCCCACACCCCCCCCCACCCCCCTCCCCCACACAGCCCCCCACCCCCCCCACACCTCCTCCCACCCCCCCCACCTACCCCGCCCACCCCCATCACCCCACAAACCCCCCCCCCCACCACCCCCTTCACCCCCCCCCCTATACCCCAGCCCCCCTACCCCCCCCCCCCCCACCCCCCCCCACAGCCCCCCCCAACCCCCCAACCCCCCCCCACCACCCTCTCCCACCAGCCCACGCCCGCCCACCCCCCACGCCAAACCCCCCATGATCGCCCCCCCACACACGCCCCAACGCCTCACGGGCCCCTTCTACACGGCCGCCCCCCACACCCACCCCCCCCCCCCACACCCGACACCGGCCACCCACCCCCCCCCACGTTTCCCCCCAACCAGATCCGTTCCTCCCCTCACCTCCCCTCGTAGCCCCCTTCTTTAACCCCCACCGCGCCCCACCCCCGACGGGCCCCCGCCCACCCCACCCCCCCCCCGCACCCACCTCGAACCCCCCACCCCCCCGCACCCCCTCCCTTCCCCATCCCATCCCCCGCCACCCCCCCAACCGCCCCACGTCCCCCACCAACCCCCCCCCCCCCGGCCCCCGCCTCGCGGCCCCCGACACACACAACTCCTCACCTCCCCCCGCCCCCCGCAATCTCACATCCTCCACCCCCCACCCCCGCGCCTCTCACGCGCCCACGCACTCCCACCTACCTCGCCCCCGACCCCGACCACCACCCCACCCCCCCCACCCTCTCCCCAGCCCACCACCCCGCCCGCCTCTGAAAGCCGCACACAACACACAGAAGGAACCGGGTTGCGGACACCCCCCCCCCACTCCTCGCCCTTTCCACGCACCCCCCCCCCCCCCCATCCCAAAGCCCCTGACGGGCCCCCCGACAGCCACCCTGCGCTCCCCATTCCCAAACTACGTCCCGTCCCCCCGCCTTAACACCGACCCCAACCACCCCGAGACCAACCCAGCTCCGCCGCCCCCCCCTCCCCCACCCCCCGTGTCCACCCCCCAGCCAACCACCCCCACGCCCAACGTCGCGCACCCCCGACCCCCCCCCTTTCCCCTCCGCGCCCCACCCTCCCCAACGCCTCGAACCCCAACGCCCCCTCCTCAGTCCTCCCCAAGCCCACCCTCCACAAGCCCGCACGCGCTGACAGCCCGTTCGGCCACCCCCGCCTGCCCCCTCCGAACTCCCGCCATCGCCCCGCGCTCGCGCCCCCCCCCGCCTGGCACCCCCCTCCCCGCCCCCCACGGAATACCCATCCTCCCACCCCTCACAACCTGCTCTCCCTGCCCCCCGTGCCCGGCACCCCCGCGACCGCCCCCTCCGCGCTCCCCCCACACCCCCGCCTCGCCGCCCGCCCACGTCGCCTCCCCCCTCGTCCCCCCCTTTCCCGCCCCCTCGTTCCACTGACCTGCCGCCTGCCCCGCGTGCACCCCGCCTCCCCACCCTGGGCCGGCGCGCACCCGGACGCCGCCATTCCCCCCCCGTCTCCGCACCCCGCCACTTGCCACCCCTCCCCCTCGACCGACCCCACCAACGTGGGCCCCCCCCCTGGACCCCCCACTCACCCACCCCTCCCGGGCATTCACGAGGATCACCCTCACCCCCCCCCACAGACAGCCGCCTTTCAGCAGCCCCCCTCCTCCCCCCTCCAGACTACACCCCCGCCCCCCCCCCCCCGTCCAATCTCGCCGCCGCCAGCACCGACCGCCCCGCGTCCCCCCCCCGCCCCACCCCGTGCCGCGCCCCCCACGCTCCCCCCCGCCCCGGACCGTAGCACCAACCCTCGCCCCGGGCACCCCTCAACCCCGGCACCCCCACCCCCCCCCACCACCCCTCGCCTCCCCCCCCTCCCCCCCACCCGTCACCACCGAAGCACACTCGTAAACCACGACGCTGCCCCCAGCCGTCCAGCCCTCACCCCTAGCTCTCCGCCGCCGCCCCCTCCCCTCCCCACACACCCCCTCCCCCCACCCCACCTATTGGCAGGCCGCGCCCCCGCCCCCCATCCCCCACCACTCCTTTGCTCCCAGACTTTCCCGACCCCCACACCCGCCCCGTCCACCCCCCCCTTCCCCTCACCCAACCAACCCGCCCCCAGCCTCCCGCCTGCACCACTCAACCGGCACGCACCGACCGTAGCCGCCGCTCGCCTCCCCCCCGCCACCCGTTCTTGCCCAACCCGCCTCCCCCCCAGTCCCCCCCCCGCAGCCCTCGCTCCCCTTCCCATGCCCCCCGCTAACGCCCTCACCGTCGTGCACCCCCTCCTGCTCCACCCCGCACAGCCGCCCTCCCCCCCCACACCATTACTCCCGACCCCCTCCCACGCGCACCCCATCACCACCCCCCCCGGCCCAGCCCAAGCAATCCGGTACGACCCCCACCCCAGACCCGACTCCCTCAGCAAGCCCCGACTTCCCCCCCCCCCCGCCTCCCAGCGCGCCCCACCCTGGCAACCCGACCGTACCCTCCACCCGCCCCGTCTCCCCGCCCCACCGCACGACCCCGCTCCCTCGCGCCGCTGTGCATGCACGCAGTCAAGCCCCTCCCCAGCCGGACTGTGCTCTAACTCTCATCGGCCACTTGTCCCCACCCCCCCCCCGCCCCCCCGCTTCCCCTCCCCTCCCCCCGCCCCACCCCGTCCCGCCGCCTCCGCCCCCCTGGCCGCGCCGACGCCCCCACCCTCCCTGCGTGGCACGTACTCCCACGGCCCCCCCCCAGGAGGGTGCACACCGCCCCCGGTTTACACCCGCCCCCCACCGCCAGCCCGACCCCGCCCCGTCCCCACCCGCCGCCCCCCCCCACGCCGGCCCCCCCCCGCTGACCCCCATCCCCGTCACCCTCGCCCACCCCCCCCTCCCCCCCGCCCCCGCCCCCGCGCGCCGCCCCCACCACACCAACCCCCCCCACTGCCACTCCGCCCCCACCCTCCCCCGCCCCCACCCCCCACGCTCCCCTCCCCCCCCGTCCCACCCCCACCGGCCCCATTTTCGGCCGCGCGCCCCATCTCCCCCACCCCTCGCCACCACGCCACCCCACCCCTACCAACCAACCTCCACGCTCTCCATCCCCCATCCGCCGTCACCCGCCCTCCCCCCCTTCCCCCCGGTCCCCCATGCCGCCTGCCCCACCCCCCACCACCACCCCCCATCCATCTCCCCCCCCCGCCTTCGCGCCCTGCCTTAAAGCCCCGTCCCACGAAACGCCCACACCTTCTCCCACCGTCCCCCTCCCGACCCACCACTCAACCCACCCCCCATCCACGCGCCCCGCCCCCCCAACTCCCCCCCCCCCGCGGTTTCCATACCCCCCCCCCCCCCCCCCCGCGCCGCCAGCCCTCGCCCGCGTGCCTGCGGCCCATCCCCCGCTTCCCCGCCCGCCCCCCTCCCCCTCCCCGGGACGCCTACGCCCGCCCCCCCCTGCCCCCCCCCCACCACCCCCCCCCACTTTCCGGCATCCCCCACCCACGAACCATGACCCCCCCAACCCGTCCGCTCCAATCAACCTCCCGCCGCCCACATTGCATACCTAATATAGACAACGAGCACCCCCCCCCTGTCTGATCTCACGACTCCCCCTGCTGCCCCCCGCCAACCCCCTCCCCCCTCGCACCCCCCCCCCCCCGCCGCCCACATCATCCCCCCCGCCCGCAACCACCCCCCCCCCCCCCCCCACCACCGCCCCCCCCCCGGACCCTAACGGATGGCGCCGGCCGCCCCACCCGCCCGGCATCCCACATCCCCTCCCCCCCCCAACCCGCACAGCCCCCCACCCCCGCACACCGCACCCGACGCGCCCCACACGGCCCCCGCTCTCCCCCCTCACCTCCCCCCGCCCCTCCCCCCCCGCTCGCGCTTAACCGTCTCGCCCCACCCCTCCCCCCTCCCCGCCCCATTCTTACGCCCATTTCTGCACACCCCTCGCTACGAGTCCGCCCCACGCGAGGGCCCCCTCCGCCCCCCCGCCGCTCGTCCGCACATCCCTAAACACCATACTACCCCCCTCCCCCTCCCTTCCCGGCAGCCCCTACGCTCCCCGAAGCCACTCGCAACCCCCCCCACCTCGGCCGCCCCCCCCCCCCCACGCCCCCCCACCGCGCGCGCCACGCCCCCGACCCCCCCCCACACTGTAGTAGATGTTTTTTGACCAGGAAATATAGTAAAACATTATTTTGACATTTACACAGAAACTGATTAATTAAAAATAGTATAATAAACTTTATCCAGAAATTGCTTTCCTATTTTTTCCAGATAGCTCTACTCAAGAACAGATTAACAAAATTTACAACACATCATTTGGATTAATAAAACGTGCTCCACAAATTAAACCTCTGTTCGCCTAAACGGCCGTTTAATCCGTTTAAACACCGTTTAAACGGTAAACAGAGGTCATCTGTTTTGTTTAGGCCCTAAACGGTGAATTAAACGGTTGGACCGTTTAAACCGTTTAAACCGTCTAAATGGTCTAAAGAAAATCAGGTTTAGACATGATTAAATGATCTAAACAACCATTTAATCCATAATTTGGTTAATTAGAGGACTACGACTACCATAATCAACACAAAACTAATTAACATTGTGAGTATATGAAATGTTGTGGGATTTAGATTTGTTCCAAAAATATTATTTGGTATAATATTTATTTTTTACATGTGCAAATATGTGCAGTTTCTATCAAATTTAATTTTTACATACATAAATATGTATATTTTAGTGTTACCATACAAAACCGTTTAGACCGTTTAACTCTGTTTAAACACCGTTTAAACGGCCTAAACGCTAAACAAAGAGTGACCGACTGTTTACCGTTTACTGTTTAGGAAAACATTGAATTAAACAAGCATTACTGGAAAAAGATAAAAGGAAAAACATTTCAAAACTCCCGGCTGGGCTTCGATGGACGCGGTCCATGGACCGGTGGGCGACTGACGCGCGGGGTCCAGCGTTCAACAGGGCCCACACGTCAGTGGGAGGGAAACAGAGGCGGTGGTTGACCGGCGATATCTCGCCAACGGTGAGGTCGCCAGCGGTGAGGGTGGTATGCTCGAGTTCATCTTGACGAGGCGAACTGATTGGTGGTGATGGTGTGGCTAGTGCGTGGTCGGAGCTAGCTGGCAGCGATCGGCAGCGGAGAAGCGAGGCAGTGATAGATGGCTACGGTGATTTCGGCGTTTACCGGTGAAAAGGGTGGGTGCGTGAAGACCAGTGAGCCCTAAGGAAGGTTCCACAGGGGGTGGTTTGGCCGGAGAAGCTCCGGTGAGGCGTGACCTCGCGCGCATGCCACGACAGTGACCATGGCGCTTTGTCGTGGTGAAAAGAGGGCTCGGAAGCGGTAGATGGAAACATCGGGGGTTCTCACATTGCCTTCATGAAGGACCGAGAAGCTAACCGAAAGCGACCAGAGGGGGGGGTGAATGGGAGCTTCAAAATTTCCTTACGGAAACTAGATGCCACTGTCCCAAAATCGACCCCAAAAGCGAACCCTAGAGCTTGCTAATGTCCACGACCCCTATATGTAGGGTGGATGCTTCCTAGAAGCACAGCGAGACACTAGACAACTCTAGAAAGCCAACGCAAAAGACGGAAATCAATTCCGACAACGAACGAGCGAACCGCGGACGAAACCGTGCGAAACCAGACGCATCGGACGCTGGCCTGCGTCCGATGCCAGACCACCGGAAGCGTCCGATGCAGACTGGACGGTTCTGGAACCTTACTGTTCCACCATCGGACGCTGTGAACAGTAATCACCCAGCGTCCGATGCAAAGGCTCCGGCGCGTCCGATGGACAACGGACGCGTCCGATGCCTAGCGTCCGATGCAAACTAAAACGCCGAAAACGTGACACGCGTCACCGGAGCGTCCGATGCTAGGGACCCTAGCGTCCGATGCTCCCGTGATAGCGTCCGATGCTCCCGAAAACAGCGCAGTTCTTTGATGATTCAACCCGATCTCCTCTAAATCAAAAGCTCTAGGCCTAGGATTCGATCTGAGGGGTCCAAGGATGTTAGTGAGCTATCTCTAAGAGATCATGGCTCGAACCTAACTCCAAATCGGTGAATCAAGAAATTTCGGGGCATGGAGGCAAGAACGCAATCCAAAACGAAAATCGATCGATCTCCTAGACCGTGAGGTTAGAGTTTAATTCCTTAGGTGGAAAGGAGAGCCTCACGATCTAGAACAACTTGGTTTAAACGGTTTTGCAAAAGATGAACCGAGCAAAGAGATCAAGCGACGGGAAAATCGTGGAGAAAAAGGATTCCGCGAAGAACACAAAGAAAACGCGAATCACAGCCACGAACTCGAATTAAGGACGCAATCAAGCCATCGATCTGTGCTCCAAGGTGAGGATACGGCCTCACTTCCTCAAATCAACAGTACACAGAGTGGAGTCTCTCTGCGGATCTCAACTAGCTAGAGCAGGGGATGGGAGAGTGGAAACCCTAGGTGCTAGGAAGCAAATGACTGCGCTAACTGAGATTGAGATAGGGAGGAGGGTGTCTCCCCTAGACTACTTATACTAACCTAGCCTAAGCCTATTTCCTACTCTACCCCTCACTACTGTATTTACAGAGCGGACCAGCCTAACCCTAAGGCTATTCTAGTCCACCCGCTGGTGGTAGGTAGATCCGACGGCCACGCCCGCACGGTCTTCCGCGTCGCCTCCACGCAACCTTCAGATCGCCGCCACGTGCCGCCACCACTCTGCACCCCCGGTTTTGCGGCCCAAACCGGGAAACCAGCCTTTTCTATCAGCCCCCGGTTTTGAGGCCCAAACCGGGAAACCAGCCTCCAGCCCGAGTTTTGTGGCCCAAACTCGGAAACCCTCAGCGCCCGAGTTTTAAGGCCCAAACTCGGAAACCGGCCCACTCCCAGGTTTTGAGGCTCAACCTGGAAACCGTCACGCCCAGGTTTTGTGGCTCAACCTGGAAACCCAGCACCCAGGTTTTGAGGCCCAAACCTGAAAACCGTCCACCGTTGGTTTTTTCCCGGGCTCTACCAACAAACCGGCGTCGTAGCGGGGATGCACCGCCTGTGCACCCCTTCCACCGACATGATCGCACTTCTCCGCTTGTCGCTGTCACAGGCTGCCAGCCACCACAGCTGATCCTCCGGCCTCCAGTCCATCAGTCCAAGTCCACGTCCGCCCTTCACCGTCCGATACATCGGCATGGCACGTCCGCCGCACGGCACGCCCATCCTTCATCGCGCCCGGTCCGTCGGCACGGCACGTCGCAACTTGACCTTCACCCGCCATCGATCACTGTCTCCGTGCTCGACACCTGCACAACACAAGCCAAAGAACATGCGCATCATCTCCGTTGACAATCACTCATCACTCAGAGACTCGGCATACACCCATGTATCCGCAATCTCCCCCTTGATGAGTGCATTGTCAACTCCACAACAAATCATGAACAAGAAGAAAGAGGTAGGAAGGAGTGGGAAGAGAAAAACCCAACCAAATGACCCAAAAGCCTAACAAAAGCCAAAGATGGTCAAGTGGATGAAGCAAAAACTTGGTCCCCAAAGACATGGGCAACGGCTCGACGCAACCAAGCAAAACAAAGCTAGCCCTCAAGAAGAGGTAGAACAGGCTCAACACCGCTAGCAGATACCAATTGAAGATCGGAGGACAACAGAAGCAAAATGCTAGTCCCTCAAGATAGAGGCACAGAGGCTCAACACAACTAGCAAGAAAATCACTCCGAACCAATTGGAAATCAACCCAAACCAGATGGGAAAACACAGCAGACGATACCAATTGGGAAAACACAACCAGACGATACCAATTGAAAGCTCATGAAAAGCTAGGAACGTTTGCTAGTCCCTCAAGACAGAGGCAACGGCTCAACACAACTAGCAAACTCCCCCTCGACAAATGCAAGCAACTAGGACAAAAGATTTTCAGGGCATATGATTTGCGTAAATTTCTCCCCCCTAGTTGAAAATGCACTTATCAAGGCCAAAAGGTATCGGAGAAGCAACTCTCTTCACATAAACTCCCCCTGAACACAAGATCTCCTTCCACAATGCATATGAAGTCAAAATGCAAGTTAGGAGCTTCAAGTATATAGTCAAAAGAGTACAAAGATGCTCTAATCAGTATAGCTCCAACATCTCAATTAAGCACTCAAATAGCAAAGGCTCAAACTGATCACTTATACGAAATATGAAGCATATGAGCATGTGAGCAGTTTTAAGCCAAAAGGATAGTCACCATCAAAATAGCACTAGACATGTATAGAAGGAATCCAAACAAGTGCTAAGCATATATACAAGGTGAACTACCCCTAGCAAAGTTCAATCATCATGCATAGGAATGAAGCATATACTTGTGATTTCAAATTCATATCGGAGTTGCAGCGGTAAAAGAATTCACAAGTTCATTTTTAGCATGTGATTGCGAGAGGTTGAAAGCTTGTCATCGCCTAACTTTTCAACCGTGCGAAGCCTATGCCGAAGCAATCAGAAGCTTAAAGCAACGGTTTCGGTCATACACTACATGGCTCAAGTTTAACTCAAGTGCAATGAGAAACAGTCTCAATACCATGAGGTGTTGACAAGCAATCCCATCTCGATCTTTTCAATTCAACAATACTTGGTTCAGATTTTAAGCAAGTTATGAACAACCAAGCAAGTGAATGACTCAGAACTAGAGACATAGCAACCTAGCATATATGAAAAGCAGGAATGGACTCAACACACCCTACACATGCTAGTTGCATATCTCAATGGTGAACATTTTCAGATTTATATACATTAGGCATAATTCACCATTCCAAAAAATAGCTCGCTCATAACATGTAACAGTGATCAGAAAGAGCATAAGCTACGAGCATCATCATAAGTATCGGAGCAATACTAACAAGAGCATAATTACATTCTAGTGAATATAGACATGAAGCTCAGAATGTAAATGCGTATGCCCGACACAAAACTGAACGAAAGAAGATACCAAAAGGAGAGACTCAAGAAACTCAAAAGTAAAGAGCCTCAAAATAAAAGAGTCAGTCTGTACATCTCAAAATGCTTCCCCCATCTAAAAGGGGAAACACACACCAAGCTCACCCCTCAACCTATTAAAGGTTGATTCGTCTAAAGGCTTGGTGAAAATATCAGCTAATTGGTGATGAGTATCGACATGGCGAAGGTCGATATCACCCTTCTCCTGGTGGTCTCGCAAGAAATGAAAGCGCACATCAATGTGTTTGGTTTTCGAGTGAAGCACAGGGTTCTTAGCAACGCTAATGGCACTCGTGCTGTCACAAAGCAAAGGAACTCGAGTAAAGCTCAAACCAAAATCACGCAAAGTGGCCATCATCCAGAGTAACTGGGAACAGCAGCTAGCCGCAGCAACATATTCAGCCTCCGTGGTAGACTGAGCGACACTAGACTGCTTGCGAGAAGACCACGACACCAGAGAAGATCCAATAAACTGGCAAGTCCCAGAAGTGGACTTGCGCTCAATGCGACAACCAGCAAAATCAGCATCAGAAAAGCCACAAAGCGAGAGAGTGGAGGAAGCAGAATACCAAATCCCGAGCTCGGGCGTGAAACGAAGGTACCTGAAGATGCGCTTCACCCGCCTGACGGTGAGAAGTGCGTGGCGAAGCCTGAAAGCGCGCGCACAAGCACACGGCGAACTGAATGTCCGGCCGTGTCGCCGTCAGATAGAGCAGCGATCCAATCATGCTGCGGTACTCCTTCTGGTCCACTGCTTCTCCATCTGTGTCGGCATCCAGGGCAGTCGTCGTCGACATGGGCGTCGGAAGAGGCTTAGCCTCACCCATGTCGAACCGCTTCAGCAAGTCCCTTGTGTACTTGCCCTGGTGCACAAACGTCCCCTCTCGGGATTGCTTAATTTGCAACCCGAGAAAGAAAGTCAGCTCCCCCATCATGCTCATCTCGAACTCCCTGCTCATAGTATCTGCAAACTTGGCAACCAAAGCGTGAGAAGAACCACCGAAAATGATATCATCCACGTAAATTTGGACCAAGAGAGTATCTTTGCCTTGCTTGAGGAGAAAGAGCGTTTTATCTACACATCCCATTTTAAAACCCTTAGCTAGCAAAAAGGTTTTTAATCTCTCATACCAGGCTCTAGGGGCTTGTTTCAAACCATACAAAGCTTTGTGGAGTTTAAAGACATGGTTTGGAAACTTGGGATTTACAAAACCGGGGGGTTGCTGGACATAGACCTCCTCCTCAATATAGCCGTTTAAGAAGGCACTCTTGACATCCATTTGAAAAAGTTTGAAACCCATGGATGCAGCATAAGCCAAGAGTATCCTAATAGCCTCCAAACGAGCTACAGGGGCGAAGGTCTCCTCATAATCTATCCCCTCCTTCTGACTATAACCCTTCGCTACAAGCCGGGCCTTGTTTCTCACAATGTGGCCCTCCTCTCCTTGCTTGTTTTTAAATACCCATTTTGTCCCAATAGGTTTACAGTCAGGAGGTGGTGGTACTAGAGCCCAAACCCGATTTCGCTCAAAGTTCTCTAGCTCCTCATGCATGGCATTGACCCAATCCGGATCCGTCAATGCGTGTCCAACATCTCGGGGCTCAAAAGACGCAACAAAAGCAGAATGAGCAAAGTGCGAGATGTGCTGTGACCTGGAGCGAGTAACTCGCTCGTCGATGTCGCCGATCATCTGTTCAGGGGGGTGCTGGCGCTGGATATGTCGTGGCGCCTCCCGGGAAGAAGTGACCTCCCCCTCAACAGCAGCTGGTTCCACCCCGGGTACAAAAGGTACCGCGCGAGGTGGAGGATCCCACGGCCCCCAGGAAGAAGAAGTGTCGGGGCCGTGAGTCGTCGTCGAGGCCGCCCTTTGCGGCACGGCAGGTGGAGGGGGTGCTGGATCATCTATACCTTCAGCACCCTCGTCCTCATCATCAAAAAGAGGCTCTCCAACCTCGTGATCACCTGCACGCTCAAAACGAGAAGAAGGAGAAACAAGAGTCTCGTCGAAGGTGACATCTGATGTCTCCATGACTCGGTTAGTGTCAAGGTTAAGTACACGATAAGCTCGAGTGTGAGTACCATAACCCAAAAACACACCGTCAGAAGAACGAGACTCAAACTTGTCTAGGTTGCCTTTTTTCAATATAAAACAGTGGCAACCAAAGACTCTAAAATAACTCACCTTGGGCTGGCGACCAAAACGCAACTCATAAGAAGTCTTTTCAAAAACACTCTCAGAAAAATGCGATTCGAAATATAGCATGCAGTGTTCATAGCTTCGGCCCAATAGCGCCTAGGAGTCCTATGCTCATCAAGCATCGTCCTGGCCATCTCAACAAGGGTCCGATTCTTCCTCTCTACAACACCATTTTGGGGTGGTGTATAGGGAGAAGAAAACTGATGCTCCAAACCAAGGCGTTTACAAAACTTCTCAAAATCCGAATTTTTAAACTCGGAACCATTATCACTTCTAATCGCTCGCATCGAGTTCAAAGGGAACTCGTTCTGAAGACGCAAAATCAGATCGCGAGCGAAGGAGAATGTTTCGGACTTCTCAACTAAAAAGAAGACCCACGAATACCTCGAAAAGTCGTCAACAATAACAAGCACATACCACTTCCCACCAACCGAGCTCACCCGAGCCGGACCAACAAGGTCCATATGCAAAAGCTCTCCGGGGTGCGAGGTCATAACCTTGGTCAAGGGATGGTGGGGAGCAGCAACCATCTTTCCATGCCGGCAAGCATGGCAAACTAGATCCTTCTCCAACGAAAGCTTGGGCAATCCTCGGATTAAGCCAAATGAGCTAAGTCTTGCAAGCAAGTCAAAACTCAGGTGACCGAGCCTCCTATGCCACTTCCAAAGATCAGAAGAAGAAGGACTAGCCAAAAGACAGCGAGAAGATCCAAACGACTTTGAGAAATTCGCGCGAAAGACATTCCCAAAGGGTGAAATCAGACATACAAGATCACCCTGAGGATCTAAGATCCGGCTAAGGTTCGGTTTGAATCGAATCTCATAGCCTTCACGAAAAAGTTGCGAAACAGAAAGCAAGTTAAAATGCAGGTTAGAAACAAGAGCAACCTCACGCAACACAAAGTGCTCATTAACCCGCACTGCACCAACGGACAATACCTTGCCCTTACCTTTGTCGCCGAAGGTTATGTACTCCTTTCCGGCGACCGGACTGTGGCTGGAGAACCATTTGGCATTTCCGGTCATGTGCCTCGAACAACCGGAATCCACAAGCCAAATGTCCTCCAACCGCTCCTCCTACATCAATAAAAAGACATAGGGTGAGCATACGGTCCAACACTGGGGTTAGTAAGATAAGAAGGAAACCAGTGTTGGGCCGGCTGCTCAAAGGAACGGTCAGTGTAAAAACCAACCTGTCTAGGGGGAAAGCGATCACCACGCACAGGAAAACGTGGTCCGCTGGGGAAGAAGCGCTCACCGCGAAACTCTACCTGCGGTGGGACAAAGCGCTCAACAACGCCTCCGCCACGGGGTCCGTTACCTGCAAAAGCAGGACCCCGTCGGGCACGCTCTCTACGAGGTCTACGCCTAGGAGCCTGCTGCTCAACTCTAGCGTCTCTCCTCGGAGCTCTCTCCTGCCTAGGCCTCACAAATTGAGGTGCTCTACCTCTAGGCCTAGTCTCCCTCCTAGGGGCTCTCTCCTGCTGCCTAGGCTGGGTATGCTTCCCTCCAGACCTAGCAGCTCTCCCCTGAGGCTTCGGAGCATGTCCACCACGAGCTGGGTGAGACATGTCCGGGTTCTGCATCTCCCTAGCACGGCGCGCCTCTCTCCTGCGCCTAAAGCAGAACTCACTCAGGTGACCATCCCGCCCACAAAAGTCACACTGAAACCTCACCGCGCGCAAAGGGGGTTGTTGGTTTACAGGGATGTGGGTATGGTTCACCTTGCCCTTGCCCTTCTGTGGCAACTCCTCTTGGATGGGTGGCATTGTGTCAAGCTTGTTCTTTAGGTGATTGGGCTTGGGTTGCCATTGTGGATTCTTGGGTGGAGCCTTGGGGGGTTCAACTACAACTCCATCCTTGGTGACAGGCTTGGCAGGCTCTTTGGGTGGAAGCTTGGTTAGTTTGGGAGTAGTGGTGGAGTTGGGCTTCTCACAGGGGTTCAGACCACTAGACTCTCCAATCTTACCAAAAGCTGAAAGATCAACACTCTGGCCAAGACCCACACCAGGAGCCCCAGCAGCTCGCTTGAATTGGGAGATCATCATCCCGAGCTGAGGCTCACCACAAGACACCCATGACAAGACGGTCCGAAGGTATGTGTTTTCCTCCTCGGTACGCACCTTGTCATGCCTCACATTGGCCATCTCCTGCTCCAGGCCCTCACACAAAGCACACCTCTTGACACAAGTGCTACCCGAGCCGGCCTTCTCAAAAGACTCAAGCTTGGCATTCTTCTCTGCCAACTCGGACTGCAAGACAGGACAAGTCTTGCACGCACCCAACAGCTGCGGTCTAGCTCGGAGCTCATCCACCTCATCTACCAGCGCAGCATACTTACTCCTCAGAGTGAGAAGATCCGTCATGTGCGCGGCGCAACTCTCGCACTCCAACTCCTCCGACACAACCACGGTGGACCGAGCGAACTCAAGCTCCTTCACCGTGTCCTCCCACTTCTGCCTAAACTCCTTGCGCTCTCTAGCGGCACGCCTAAGCAACTTATCTTGGCTAAGGAGGGCAGCAGTCAACTTCTCAACCTCGGAGGAAAGCTCGTCGTAGGTGAGAGATACCTGGGAGGTGTCGTCGTCGTCGTCGTTCCGAGGTGTGTGCTCCAGCTCGCCACCGACCTCATCTCCGAGCGCCATGGTACACAGGCCTTCGTCGCCGGCGAAGAAGCACAAGCCGTTGAACGTGTCCTCCAGCTTCTTCTTCTCGGACTCGTCATCACTCGATCGAGCGGAGTCGTCATCCGAGCCGTCGACGTCGCTGAGCGTGGCGAAGAACGCTCGCTGCTCAGCCTGCTGCTTCTCCAAGTACTTCTTCTTGATGTACTCTTTGTTGAAGCCGCCCCGCTTCTTGTGCCTTGGGGGAACGTGCTTCTCCTTGTACTTGGAGTCGCGCCTGTGGCCGTGATCGCCCTTCCCAAGATGCTTGTTCTTCTTCTTGGGGCAGTCGGCGATGAAGTGGTCGGGGTCGCCGCACTCGTAGCATCCGGTGCGTCCTCCTCCGCGACGACGGTTCATGCGGTTGTTGTGGAACCGCGAGAACCGGTTGGCAAGCAAAGCCAACTCGTCGTCTCCCAAAGACTCCAGCTGGTCCTCTGTCACAGAAAAGAGAGAAGAAAGCGCAAAGCCAGCTGAGGGGTTAGAGGAAGAGCCGGAAACCAAAGCCATGGACGGGCGAGAAGGATTTTCAAAAGAAGCCCTTGCCATAGCATCAATCTCACTGGACTTGAGCTTACTGAAGAGTTCGTCGCAGGTGAGAGTCTCATAGTTCGGCGATTCGATGATTGCCTGAACCTTGGAGTCCCACACCGAACGGTCAAGAGTGTGCAAAAGCTTCAAAGCACGCTCATGATCGTCAAATGGCAACTGCTCTCTGTTAGCCCTCATCCTGTTGACAATCACCTGAAAGCGAGCGAATAAACTTTCTATGCTCTCGCCAGGTTGATGTCTAAAGTTCTCATACTCTCGCTTGAACGACTCGTAGAGTCGGGTTTTGACTTGAGAGGTGCCCTCATGAAAACGCATGAGAGTATCCCAGATCTCCCGAGCCGTAGCGAGGTGAGAAACGCGATCAAACTCACCCATGCTCAAACAAGAGAAAAGAGCATTACGGGCTCGGCTATTGGCATCGTGCTCATCGATCTGCTGTTGATTCACACGAGCAGCCAAGACCACGTAATCAGGGGAGTTGCAAATATCCCAGATCGAAGCGCCCAAGCTCTGCAAATAGGCCGACATACGTATCTTCCAATACGCATAGTTCGTCCCATCGAAAAACGGCGGTTTGCCCACGCCGCGATCCATGTCGCCTTCGGTGGATCTGGAACCGGCTAAGGTGGAAGATCCTTAACCTGCTCCGATACCAATTGAAGGACCGAGAAGCTAACCGAAAGCGACCAGAGGGGGGGGTGAATGGGAGCTTCAAAATTTCCTTACGGAAACTAGATGCCACTGTCCCAAAATCGACCCCAAAAGCGAACCCTAGAGCTTGCTAATGTCCACGACCCTATATGTAGGGTGGATGCTTCCTAGAAGCACAGCGAGACACTAGACAACTCTAGAAAGCCAACGCAAAAGACGGAAATCAATTCCGACAACGAACGAGCGAACCGCGGACGAAACCGTGCGAAACCAGACGCATCGGACGCTGGCCTGCGTCCGATGCCAGACCACCGGAAGCGTCCGATGCAGACTGGACGGTTCTGGAACCTTACTGTTCCACCATCGGACGCTGTGAACAGTAATCACCCAGCGTCCGATGCAAAGGCTCCGGCGCGTCCGATGGACAACGGACGCGTCCGATGCCTAGCGTCCGATGCAAACTAAAACGCCGAAAACGTGACACGCGTCACCGGAGCGTCCGATGCTAGGGACCCTAGCGTCCGATGCTCCCGTGATAGCGTCCGATGCTTCCGAAAACAGCGCAGTTCTTTGATGATTCAACCCGATCTCCTCTAAATCAAAAGCTCTAGGCCTAGGATTCGATCTGAGGGGTCACAAGGATGTTAGTGAGCTATCTCTAAGAGATCATGGCTCGAACCTAACTCCAAATCGGTGAATCAAGAAATTTCGGGGCATGGAGGCAAGAACGCAATCCAAAACGAAAATCGATCGATCTCCTAGACCGTGAGGTTAGAGTTTAATTCCTTAGGTGGAAAGGAGAGCCTCACGATCTAGAACAACTTGGTTTAAACGGTTTTGCAAAAGATGAACCGAGCAAAGAGATCAAGCGACGGGAAAATCGTGGAGAAAAAGGATTCCGCGAAGAACACAAAGAAAACGCGAATCACAGCCACGAACTCGAATTAAGGACGCAAATCAAGCCATCGATCTGTGCTCCAAGGTGAGGATACGGCCTCACTTCCTCAAATCAACAGTACACAGAGTGGAGTCTCTCTGCGGATCTCAACTAGCTAGAGCAGGGGATGGGAGAGTGGAAACCCTAGGTGCTAGGAAGCAAATGACTGCGCTAACTGAGATTGAGATAGGGAGGAGGGTGTCTCCCCTAGACTACTTATACTAACCTAGCCTAAGCCTATTTCCTACTCTACCCCTCACTACTGTATTTACAGAGCGGACCAGCCTAACCCTAAGGCTATTCTAGTCCACCCGCTGGTGGTAGGTAGATCCGACGGCCACGCCCGCACGGTCTTCCGCGTCGCCTCCACGCAACCTTCAGATCGCCGCCACGTGCCGCCACCACTCTGCACCCCCGGTTTTGCGGCCCAAACCGGGAAACCAGCCTTTTCTATCAGCCCCCGGTTTTGAGGCCCAAACCGGGAAACCAGCCTCCAGCCCGAGTTTTGTGGCCCAAACTCGGAAACCCTCAGCGCCCGAGTTTTAAGGCCCAAACTCGGAAACCGGCCCACTCCCAGGTTTTGAGGCTCAACCTGGAAACCGTCACGCCCAGGTTTTGTGGCTCAACCTGGAAACCCAGCACCCAGGTTTTGAGGCCCAAACCTGAAAACCGTCCACCGTTGGTTTTTCCCGGGCTCTACCAACAAACCGGCGTCGTAGCGGGGATGCACCGCCTGTGCACCCCTTCCACCGACATGATCGCACTTCTCCGCTTGTCGCTGTCACAGGCTGCCAGCCACCACAGCTGATCCTCCGGCCTCCAGTCCATCAGTCCAAGTCCACGTCCGCCCTTCACCGTCCGATACATCGGCATGGCACGTCCGCCGCACGGCACGCCCATCCTTCATCGCGCCCGGTCCGTCGGCACGGCACGTCGCAACTTGACCTTCACCCGCCATCGATCACTGTCTCCGTGCTCGACACCTGCACAACACAAGCCAAAGAACATGCGCATCATCTCCGTTGACAATCACTCATCACTCAGAGACTCGGCATACACCCATGTATCCGCACTTCACGCGGTGAGGCCTGCCAGGGAAGGAGGAAGGCTCGAGGTGGCTTGGTCACGTCGGAACAGCGGCCTGCTCCACTCGGTGACGACCACAATCGAGAAAGGGGGCAAGGTCCGCCGGCGACGGTAGGGCTCCGATGGCGGCGTTAGCGAGCGCACCGCGTGTGCTGGAGCGAGGCGGAGCGAGGCGCGCGGTGGATAGGACGACGGTGCTCTGGTTGGGTCGGAACGGTGGGGTGAGCTCACGATAGCGAACGGTGGAGAGCGCGGGCGCTCGGGGGTGTTCACGTGCGCGAGAAGAGAGGGAGAGCAGGCGAGAGCTGGGAGGCGAATGGCAAGTGAGGGAGAAGGGTAGTGCGGGCACTGGTTTTGCTTCCCCGACCAGTCCACACGGTCGTCATGGCGGGGGCCACGGCGGCGACATTGAGCGAGCGAGCAGGGCGGCGCCACAGCGCTCGGCAGGCGAGGGCGAGCGCGGAGTGGGTGAAGGCGATCATAGCGTGCAGGCGAGCGGATGCAATCGCGCGAGGAGTGGTCGAGCGCAATCTTGTCGGGCGAGCGGCAGCCACGCAGCGGGCAGCCTGTGTTCGGCGCGGGCGCGGGCAGGCGCGCCTGCTGGGCTAGGCCGAGTGGGCTGAAAGGGTGGCGCTGGGAATTTTCCAAGTATTTTTCCTTTTCGAAATTCTTTTCCCAAACTTCTTTAATTCAAAACAGTTTCAAAAACTCAAAACTAGGGTTTGACCCAAAAACAAAAGTTGCCAAAATAATTTTCTCTACAACTTTTATATAGGACAAAAACTTAGAAAAATATTTCCCTAGCCTGTACTGAATTAAAGTCAATCTTAGGGCTAAAATCATTTTAGCATTTGCATTTTTAATTATTTATCTACACTTAATTAGAACAAGTCATCAACATGAAAAGTGTTATATCCATTATTCTACATTTAATAAAATTATTTGCCAAGACAAAACTCTACTTAAACCAGCAAGTCATATAAATCCCAAATTCAAGTTAATAAGCATATGGAATTTAAACACTTTAATTCGACATATGATGATGCAATGCAATGTTCATGCTCATTAGTGGCTAATGTTGTTCCTAATGTAATGCTTGACACCAGGGTGTCACATTGGCCCCGTTGACAGTCAGGGACATGAATGCCCCTCCAGCTACAGCGTCCAGGTGCCCCTTTGATATGGCCGTGAGCCCGTCGTAGAAGGTTTGGAGCACCAGTCATTCTTCCATCATGTGATGGGGACATACTACAATGTATTCTTGCAGCCGTTCCCATGCCTTAGGCATGGATTCCATCGAGTTCTTCTGAAAGGTGGTAATTCGTCCCCTCAGGGCAGTTGTTTTGCCCAGGGGAAGAACTTTGCAAGGAACGTCGCAAACATTTGTCTCATGTGGCGACATTTGTCGGGTTCTTGTAAAATCACTGTTTTGCTTGCCCACAAGGGAGAAGGGAAACAGCCGGAGCCTGATGATGTCTAGTGTGATGTCTTTGATTTTAATGGTGTCATAGAGCTCTAGGAAGTTTTGTAGGTGTCCATTTGCGTCCTCGCTTGGCAACCATCGTGTTGAGGCCAGTCCTTAGCTCGAAAGCTTTGTCACCCTTGTTGATAGCAGGCCCAGTGGGCACGTTAGCAACAACGAGGACGAAGTAGTTGCGCAGGGTCTTGGCTATGGCAATAGTTGAGCCTGATGCAGAAAATGGTGTCTCTTCTGTCAGAGGCGGAGCTGCGGAGGAGGAAGAAGATTTCTTCTTTCTCCTGCCGATAGCTTCTGGATTATCGGTGAAGTTTTCCGGCAGAGATAAACCATGCATACACTATCCTGTTTTCATCCACAACAGAAGAAAACAGTAAAGGGTTATCCTGCATGATCAATTAGCAATTATACATATATCCGTTCATAATCATGTTCTATCAGAATCTTTGTATCTATGCCTTCCCCAGCAACGGCGCTAGAAATTCTTGTTGACATATCTTAGCGTCATCACTAGGATAGGCCATCATCCTTGGTAACGGAGCCAGAAATGCTTGTTGACATTCCTTAGTGACATACACCAAGTATGTTGGTTCCTAGAGATGCTACCAAAAGATGCTAGTGTCAACCTCAGACGCAGTCGCTCTAGCTATACATCCGGTATCGGCGCCGAAGTGCGTGGCACTTCATATACCAGGACGTGTAACTTTAGCGATGGCCTGAGAGGTTGGCCTGGTAAACCAATTCATTTACAGACAGGGTCCGCAAGCGCACGGGGTTACCGTTGTAGCATTCACTGGGAGTATTCCAAGTATCGTTATTTATATTTTTACCAAAGGGAAGGCTAGATGCAAAAGATTCAAGATATAATCATGACAAGAACATAATACTTGCATAGTTGACCAATTAATCTTAGCAAGACGATAAACGGTAGATTTGATAGTGGGATCAACACACACATATATCATAAGATAAGCTTCTACGGGGATAGAAGAAAGATAAAGAATAATCCTACGGAGCATAGATCCTAAACAAAGTTATGTTAATGAATTAGGCATGCATGCATGTCGTGATCATGTTAACATTAACATTAGGTATTGGATGGATTAGGAGACTTGGGAACACTGGTCTATCAGAAGAATACACCGGACAATTTAGACTCCTACCCCCTAGCCGAACGTGGGGGATTACAAGGGACCGATAGGGTTATCACCACCTGCCGCCTACCACCTCAACCGTGGACTAAGCCAGACATTTACCCATCTTCATATACCCGAGAACCACTCTCACGTACATGACGAACACTTAACCTCCCCAATATGTAAGCACACCCAAAGGCACGGTAAAACACCATCCAACACATAACCTTAAGTTAGCAAGATCTAAACATGATGAATGAAGAACAGTGCTCGTGCTCATGATGAACATAGATCTAAAACTATGAACTAGTTCTAGAACGATGAACGATGAACAAGAACATAGCTCTAATTCAAGAGCATAGCAATGTTGATCATAAGAGAATAATAACAAGTATGAAAAGAGGAACTTAGTATTATTAATACCAAGTTGATCCTTACAACTTCTCCTCCTCTCTTGCAAGTAGCACTTGCTCCCAACTAATAGAAGACTAACTAAAGGTAGAGAGCTCCAAGTAAAATGTGAATGTATGAGAACTATGTGATGATTTGAGGGGGAGCCCCTACCCCCTAGTTTTATACTACAACAAGGTCGGTTTGGGAGAGCTAAACTTGGAAACCTTGATGAACCGCCTCGGCATGCCGCACCCCTGGCTCCTTCTCTGGCCACCACCTTCACGTGGCGGGCTGCTGGCTAGGCGTGGATGTCTCCTATGTGGGGTGTTAGCCCAGATTCGGTGTTTGATGGGCTTCTTTCTTTATTTCTTGAGTATATGCCTTGTTAGAAAGCATATTCTTCTCGCCCTTTTTCCATTGTATTCTTTGTTGATGCCTGTAAAACAATAATTCCCAATACAAGTGGAAATAGGTCAAGGTGATAACATATGTATGCAAGTATGCTTTGTTTTGTCCTTGGTTGGCTTATAAAAGTTGTCGGTAAGCACTGCCAACAACCACTAGGTGTTCTCTAGCTAATCGATGCATTACATCCTAGTGAGTGACTAACAAACCTTTGAAAAATGCTAACACGTGTGCCCGAGTGATGAAACACTTTGGTGTTGGCGTTTGGAAGCCAGAGTGGAAGGTTGGAAGTAAGAGTTGTTGTCCTGGAGGCATTGGATGCACCCTTGGTGAGCGTCAGACGCGTCTTATGGCCTCTCCGCGGCCACAGGTGGGTTCCCGATGGCACCAGACTCGATGGTGGTACAACATCGGATGCACTGGTGGAATTGTGTGCACGTCCGATGCTGATGAGGTGGCATGAGCGCTGCTAGCTGGAGAGCATCGTATGCTCGATGGCAGCTGTTGACACTGGTTATCTATCATAATTAAAGGATAAATAAATATGAAAAGGGTATGAATTTGATCACCAACAAAGGTTTAGGGTTTTAACTGACAATATTCCATGAGTTTTAGTGAACTATGATTCTGCAGGGACTAAACCAGGAAATCGACACCGATAGCTTCCCATAGAAGGAAACCGACGGGAGATAACTCCACCGCCACGTCAGGAAGTTTCTAGAAGACTCCAGAGGACACAAGAAGACACAGGAGGTCGACCACCACGAGAGGATGAATGGTGGGACTGACCGGTCCCACCTAGGGACCGACCGGTCCTCCCCGGAGCCCACTGGACTCTGTCTTCTGGAAGGTTCTCCCACCGACCTCTAGGATGCATCTTAGTCGTACCTTAAGTTGGTTTGATCCAACGGCCACGGTTCATCGCCCAGGGCTATATAAACAGCCCCAGACCCCCCCTCTCCAGAGCATCAGACATCATCAATCAGAGCATCAGACATTATCAATCAGAGCATCAGGCATTACCAGAGAAGGAGATCAATCGGAAGTCCTAGAACTACATCCACCTAAAATAGCTAGATAGAATAGGATTAGAGGAGGCAAGCTTCGCTTGGATTCCTGATCTAGTCACGAGAAGGCTCGGTAAACCCAAGATCTTCTCTCGTGTATTAACATTATGGATCTATTTCATAATTGATCTTCTAGTTCATCATTGTTCATCAATGTTTATGTTCTAGTTCATTATCTAGTTCATGTTTATCATCTAGTTCATCTTCTAGTTCATAATCTTGTTCTAGTTCATGATCTAGTTAGTACTTTAGTTCTTCTCGATGATCTAATCCACCTTATTGTTCATCTTTATGCTCTAGATAGCAATACAATTGATATGACTAAGACATCAACTATTATATTCTTAATTATATTGCTTATAGTCTGCTTTGATTATATATTTGGCATAGATAGTTCATCTTTATGTTTATACTCATGTTCGTATAGCGCTCATCTTAAAGTACAACGGGTGGGTGATAGATGCTGTGTAGGCGTGGTGCTTATACACTATTTATCTGCGAATGCGTCCTATGTTCCGGATAGAGTGGTAGATCGCGGGTGTGATATTCTTGTTGAGTCCTTTGTATTCCACCTCCCGAATGTAGTGTTCTGTATGGCTCAGTTAACTCATGGTTTAGGGGTTACTCTGTTTGACACCTTTACTATGGAGTTGCCTGTTGATTATAAATATGATGTGACCTAGCCAATGATTGCCAAATATGTTTGCACTAATCAATGTATGCTATGACTTGTAATTAGAATAACTTAGGAATGTTTCTTATTAATACCTGTTCTAATCATCACTTGCTAGGTAGTACTGTTCTAGGATTATCTTTGATTGATCTGATCTCTGTTATCATTTATCATTAATCATTATCATTTACTCTGTGATCTGATCCCTGTTTGGAGTAATAAGTATGTTATCAGTCTTATTCATAAGTGCGTGCCACATTAATTGTTGTTAAGTCCTCATTAATATAATACCATCATACTTTGAATTGATTAGTCTCTAGGCTAAATATAAATAACGATACCTGAGACTAGCTTGGGTGAAATGCTTCTACAACGGGTATATTTATCTGTGCGCTTGCGGGTAAATATTTATCTTTCAATCCAGTGCCTTGATATCAGTACATTGCTAGCTTCATGTTGGGGATGACAACTTGATGTTAAGTGAAGTTAGTAGTGTCCCGTACACTCTTTAGTGCCTTCACTAGATTATTATTTATATGGTTCATTCTTAGAGTGATTCCATTAAGGAGTGTCAACAAGCATTTCTAGCGCCGTTGCCGGGGAACACATCAATTCAATTAGGGATGGTACCCAGGGTTTTTCATTAAAATCTTTATCAACACTGATAGGACATTGCATTAGCAGCATTTAAAACGGTAGCTAGAACATATCATTTTACTTGCACACATGTGATAATGCACTGATTATTTATTTTTACTCAAACAGGCTTACCCTGGCTTTGTTTATCTTTTTATCTTATGCAGGGTGTGATGTATGACTGGTTTCCAACTTCCGAAAAACTACGTTGAGGATCCCGAAGCTTTACTAAAGAAAACAAGACGCAAACTTAAGAGACCCTCACCACCACTTCCAGAAGTTAGCCAGATAAGAAGAAGCTTAACACCAGTGTTGGACACCATGGCCGACAAGACACTCCGCGAGTTCTCTGCACCAACCACTGCCAACATCAGGACTAGACCAACAGTCAATGTAGGAGACAACGGATTTGAGCTCAAGCCAGCTTTGATCAACATGGTGCAAGCTAATCAGTTTTGCGGAAAGGCACATGAAGACGCAAGCGCTCATCTCCAACACTTTCTGGAGATTTGTAGCACTTTCACCATCAAGGGAGTCGAAAGGGATGCCATTCTACTTCGCTTCTTCCCATTTTCACTTTTGGGAAAAGCAAAACAATGGTTCTACGCCAACAAAGGCAAAAACACCTTGTGGGTGATCTGTTCAACTGCCTTCCTAGCAAAGTTCTTTCCAGTGGGCAAGACGAATACCCTCCGTGCCAAGATTTCAACTTTCCAGCAACAATACGACGAATCAATTCCAGAGGCTTGGGAACGCTTTCAAGACTACATATCAGAATGCCCTCACCATGGGATGGAGAATTGGCTACTCATGCAGACCTTCTACCACGGGCTCACTTCAAGTACCCGTGAGAATGTGGATGCCGCTGCTGGAGGATCATTCTTGTCACTCACTATCAACAATGCTACTACACTCATTGAGAAGATGGCCTCTAACCAAGGATGGAACGAGGAACGTTCTCAACCACGCAAGAGGGGAGGAATACATCAACTAAAGGAAGTAGACATGCTGTCTGCCAAACTTGACTTACTCATGAAGAAGTTCGATGAACACACTCCCAAGAAAGAAGACGTCAAGCAAATCTACGAATCTCGCATGACATGTGAAGAGTGTGGAGGCACTGGCCATTCAGGGAGCAACTGCCCTGAGATTCAAGAGGATGCAAAGTACATCAACAACAACACCAACTATCGTCCTCAACAAGCTCAAGGATGGAACCAACAATCAAGGCCTCATTACTCAGGTAACTACCAAGGTAATACATTTAACCAACCACCTTTGAGAGAGATGATATCTAATCAAAACAATATTATTGATAATATGTCTAAGAAGATAGCTTCCAATGATAAACTGCTTGAAAATATTAATACTAGAATGGATAGCTTTACTTCTGCCATAAAGAATCAACATAGTTTTAATAAGATGATAGAATCTCAGTTATCTCAGATAGCAGCTTCAGTCCCTATGGCTAAAAAAGGTAAGATTCCCGGAAGTCCGAAAGAGCTAGAGACTGCAAATCTTGTAGACATTTTTGATGCAGGACATCTTATACCTAGACCATCGAGGGAATGGATGGATGACTCCATTGCCCCGAAGAAAGGAGATCCAGGAAGACCTGTCATTCCAATCCACATTGGACCTAACAGTTTTGAAGAAGCAGTCTGCGACCTTGGAGCAAGCGTCAACATTATGCCAAAGGTAATATACGAACAAATTCATGGTGCACCTCTGTTATATACAAGTATGTGTTTGCAGCTTGCAGATCAGACACTGTGCTACCCATTGGGAATTCTATAAGATGTTTGTATATGAGTGGGACGCTCGTATGTGTGTGTATACTTTATGATCGTCGAAACAGGTGGAGACAATAGAGCACCCATTATTCTTGGACGCCCGTTCCTAAGCTCAACCAAAGCCATCATATACGCGGATAGTGCCAAGATCTGTTTCACAATCACAGGCAATAAAGAAAGATTCAGCTTCAAGAGCCGTACACTCACTACCCGAGTCCACCCTCAGATGCCCTACGAAGACACAAACACTATATCATCAAAAAAGAAGAATAGGAACAGAAGAAGGAAGAACAAGGCTACACAACCACATCAAGACACTGTATGGATGGTCAACTCTGTCCGAACAGAATACGACCACCTTCTTCCATCACCATACCTCACCAAGAGAGATGACTCAGGCGTACCCACCATCGATTGCAAGATCGAGGGAAGTAAATTCCACAAGACGTTCTGCGACATCAGTTCAAGTGTCAACATAATGTCTAAGGTAACATATGAATACTTATATAAAAATAGACCTATGTATCAAATATATGTGCAGCTGCAGCTGGCGGACCAAACTTATAGATTTCCAGAGGGAATAGTAAAAGATGTGATGATCCAAATTGAAGACCACTATGTTCCCACTGACTTCATAGTACTAGACATGGGAAGAGAAGACGATATTCACATCATCTTAGGAAGACCCTTCCTCAACACCACTGGCGCCATCATCTACATGAGATCTGGAGAGATCCACTTCCAGTTCCCAAGAGAAAAGGTACGCTGTTACTTTAATAGCTATGCCACTAATGTACAGGAAAAGAAGAACCACTCAAGGAGGAGGCGTCGCACATCCCAACACAACAAGAATCGACCAATCAAGGATGGATGGGCTGACTATGAAGGAGAAGTCACCAGGAGTGAAGACATCCCATCAAAGGAAATAAAGGACGATGAAGTAAAGGAGATAAGTCCACCAGTCAAGCAAGTGTGGAAAAAGAAAGAGAGTTCTACTAGCGTGCAATCATCAAGGTCCCCCTCAGGATCTGCTGATGCACCCAAGGAAGAATGAAGAGTGTACAAGGAGTCTTGTTCGATAGACTATAAACATCGAATCCTCGCCAAAAGGTAACTCGATAGTTATCCATAATCATTAGCATTACATAATTAGTAGATTTAGCATGATCATTTTACTATTAATATCATATTTACTTCCTAGCAATTATATCTGCATTAGAAAACAAAATAAAAATATGAAAAATGTAAGTCCCATGAGAGTAGTACACTTTCTGTGGAGGCATAAAAATAAAAATAAAAATGATACATTTGCATATTTACTTCTACATTGCATACATATAAAAATAAAAATCCAAAAAGAGATACTATGAAACACTGCTGAAACTCTGCTTAGTGGAAAGGAAGAACATAAATAATCTTAAGAGCTTTAAGACAACCAGATAAATGGAGGAATATTTATCACTAACATAATCTTAAGAGCTTTAAGACAACTAGACAAATGGAGGAATATTTATCACTAACGCTTAATCAAGTTCCACTAGTTGTGTTGTTTATCTTTGAATTCAGCAGTAAGAGACGAAGAGAAGGACTCAAGAAACCATTAACAGTCTACTCGTCTTCTGGAGAAAAAGACCACGTAAGATCCAGCTTGGGGGAAAGCATCCTCAGTTATCACGATAAGTATCACTGTTTTTTATCTATTACTATTAGTTCAGTTTAGTTAGATCAGGTTAATAAATGTAGGAACCCCTAAAAAGATGAATAACTATTACAAAACCAAATAAAGATATTTTATAATGAATAAATGTCTAGGTGGATATAAACTTAATTTTGCTCATGATGAAAGTGATGAACAATTGCTCTGCTGTAATCTCTTCTAAAGTACCTATTGTTCGAACTTAAATTTTCTTGAGTTTTAGACAAAGCTGTTGTGAATAAACTCTGAACCTGAAACCTGTGGATTGCAAATGCTTGATCTAAACTCTAGATAATTGTGAGATATGATATAGAAAGGTTTGAGCTGCTGTTTATCTAATTCCTAGAGATACTAGAGTTCTGGAGATTTACGCTTTGAAAAGATTAAAAACACATGATGAGATCTTGTATGACATAACATGAATTCCTACCCAGAGCCATTAATATGATCTTAAGATAAGGCTATTTGCTTTGTTCTAAGTTATTAGTTATGGTTGAGAAATTTATCATGCTCTAGAGATCAAGAATGTTTTATTAAAAGATTCACTCTTCCGAAGTATTATCGTGTTAGAGGCATGGGACTATGCAAAAATAAAAAGAGGAAATAAAAAGGGACAAGTGTCTGATTACCCCAAAAGAAAAAAAAGAGTTATGATAAAAATATATAAAAAAAGAATGATAGCCCATGGTCCCTCTAATTACAATATGCCAGTAAGAGATGACAAATTTCAAATGTTCTAAGATCTTGATCTATGAGTATGACATCTTTCTCCCTAACTGTAAACTTTGACTTGGTAAGATATGCTTTTCACTTTTTAAAGCCCTAGATATATATCTATAGAAGAGAGGAAAATGCATCAGTGAGGAATCATAAAATATAAAAGAGCGATTTAAGAGTGTCATACTGTGGAATCTCTGATTTTTATTTTGAAAATATATAAAAACTCCAGAATGAATGTTGATCAAAGAGTTAGAGATTCAGTGCTTAACTTGATTGCTCTATCTTTCAATTGTTTTAAGACCCAGGTGAAGGCAAAAGCTCCATAGTTAAAGGTAATATGAGAAAGTCAGAATAGTTAACTCTAATCCAAGGGAAAAAATTGTACTGTTGAGGTGTGAAAGCATAGTAGCAATTCCTAATTCATCATGATTATTTGCAAAGTGACTAGCAAAAGGTAAGCTTGGGGGGATTGTTGACACTGGTTATCTATCATAATTAAAGGATAAATAAATATGAAAAGGGTATGAATTTGATCACCCACAAAGGTTTAGGGTTTTAACTGACAATATTCCACGAGTTTTGGTAAACTATGATTCTGCAGGGACTAAACCAGGAAATCGACACCGATAGCTTCCCATAGAAGGAAACCGACGGGAGATAACTCCACCGCCATGTCAGAAAGTTTCTAGAAGACTCCAAAGGACACAAGAAGACACCAGGAGGTCGACCACCACAAGAGGATGACAGGTGGGACTGACCGGTCCCACCTACGGACTGACCGGTCCTCCCCGGAGCCCGCTGGACTCTATCTTCAGGAAGGTTCTCCCACCGACCTCTAGGATGCATCTTAGTCGTACCTTAAGTCGGTTTGATCCAACGACCACGGTTCATCGCCCAGGGCTATATAAACAGCCCCAGACCCCCCTCTCCAGAGCATCAGATATCATCAATCAGAGCATCAGACATTATCAATCAGAGCATTAGGCATTACCAGAGAAGGAGATCAATCAGAAGCCCTAGAACTACATCCACCTAGAATAGCTAGATAGAATAGGATTAGAGGAGGCAAGCTTCGCTTGGATTCCTCATCTAGTCACGATAAGGCTCGATAAACCCAAGATCTTCTCTCTTGTATTAACATTATGGATCTATTTCATAATTGCTCTTCTAGTTCATCATTGTTCATCATTGTTTATGTTCTAGTTCATTGTCTAGTTCATGTTTATCGTCTAGTTCATCTTCTAGTACATAGTCTTGTTCTAGTTCATGATCTAGTTCGTACTTTAGTTCTTCTCGATGATCTAATTCACCTTATTGTTCATCTTTATGCTCTACATAGCAATACAATTGATATGACTAAGACATCAACTATTATATTCTTAATTATATTGCTTATAGTCTGCTTTGATTATATATTTGGCATAGATAGTTCATCTTTATGTTTATACTCATGTTCGTATAGCGCTCATCTTAAAGTACAACGGGTGGGTGATAGATGCTGTGTAGGCATGGTGCTTATACACTATTTATCTGCGAATGCGTCCTATGTTCCGGATAGAGTGGTAGATCGCGGGTGTGATATTCTTGTTGAGTCCTTTGTATTCCACCTCCCGAATGTAGTGTTCTGTATGGCTCAGTTAACTCATGGTTTAGGGGTTACTCTGTTTGACACCTTTACTATGGAGTTGCCTGTTGATTATAAATATGATGTGACCTAGCCAATGATTGCCAAATATGTTTGCACTAATCAATGTATGCTATGACTTGTAATTAGAATAACTTAGGAATGTTTCTTATTAATACCTGTTCTAATCATCACTTGCTAGGTAGTACTGTTCTAGGATTATCTTTGATTGATCTGATCTCTGTTATCATTTATCATTAATCATTATCATTTACTCTGTGATTTGATCCCTGTTTGGAGTAATAAGTATGTTATCAGTGAAGGACTGAGAGTGCAATCAGAAAGCAACCAGAGGGGGGGGGGTGAATGGGAGCTTCAAATTTCTTTTCAGAAAACTTGTCGCCACTATCCCGAGATTCAACCCCAAGAGCAAAACCGAAGCGCGTGATGTCCACGACCCAAGAGAATGGGTGGATGTTCCCTAGGAACACAGCGGGACACCACAAAAATTTCCTCACCCAAAATCACGCAAGTCAACTGGTGACAGGATGGACTTTGGGTAACCTCAACCTATCCAGGCTATTTTGCGAAGCGGGAAGCCCGATTTCTATAGAGCACGAAGTCGGAAATCCAACACAAAAACCCAAAACCAAATCCGAAGTCGAACGGTCAAACTGCGGACGAAACAATGAAGAAATCACTGCATCGGACGCTGGCAGCGTCCGATGACCAGGCACCGGACGCGTCCGATGCAAAATGACCCTTACTAGAACCTTACTGGACTGGCATCGGACGCTGCTACAGTGAAACCCTAGCGTCCGATGCTAGACCCCCGGCGCGTCCGATGGCAACGGACGCTCTGATGGTCAGCGTCCGATGCTCCTTCAAAAACGCTGTCAGATGACACGTGGCACTGGACGCGTCCGCTAGTATGAATTAGCGTCTGATGGTCCCGACACCAGCGTCCGATGCTCCCAGACCAGAGCTGTTCTTCCGCGAAAATCACCCGATCTCCTCCAAATCAAAAGCACTAGGGCTTAGACTTGGTATGAGGAGTTCCAAGGTGATTAGCGAGCTCTCCTAAAGGAATCATGGCTCGAACCTAACTCCAAATCGGTGAATTGGAAGAATTCGGGACAAAGGAGCAAAACTCAATCCAAAACGAAAATCCACCGATCTACTAGCTCGTGAGGTTAGAGAAAATTTCCTTCGGTGGAAAGGAGTGCCTGACGATCTAGAACAATTCGGTTCAAACGGATTTGCAAAAGATGCACCGAGTAGAGAGATCGATCAATGGGAAAAACGTGGAGAAAAACAATCCGCGAAGAACACGAACAAAACGCGAATCACAACCACGAATTTGCAACCGTGTGGCTACCACACGCTACAATAGTGAGATTACGGTCTCACTTCCTCAAAATCTCACGGGCACAGAGGTATTGTTCTCTTCTCTGTGGATCTCAGTTTGCTATAGCAGGGAATAGGGAGAGCAGGAAAACCCTAGGAGTGAAAGAGCAAATGACTGAGATAGATTGGGAGGAGGGTGTCTCCCTCTACTTATCCTGATTCTAATTCCTACTCTACCCCTCAACTAATTATAGAGCAAACCAGCTCAACCCTAGGGTTATTCTGGACCAACTCGGGTAGGTGGTGATCCGACGACCACGCCCGCACAACTGGTAGCGTTGCCTCGACGCAACCTCACCGATCGCCACCACGTGCCGCCACCGCTCTGCTTGTCCTTTTCCCGGACGTCGCACCCCCGGTTTTGTGGCTCAAACCAGGAACCAGCCTTCAAAGCCAACCCCCGGTTTTGAGGCCCAAACCGGGAAACCAGCCATCCATGGCCTGAGTTTTGTGGCCCAAACTCAGCAAACCTGCAGCACCTAGGTTTTGAGGCCCAAACCTGGAAACCGTCCTCAGCTCGAGTTTTGTGGCCAAACTCGGAAACCATCCGCACCTAGGTTTTGAGGCCCAAACCTAGAAACCGTCCACTCGATGGTTTTTCTCTGGCTCTACCACCAAACTGAAGCTGTAGAAGGGATGCACTGCCCGTGCACCCCGTCCACCCGCAAGTCTCCGCTCGTCACTGTCCCAGGCTGTCAGCCACCACAGTTGATCCTCGGGCCACCGGTCCCTCAGTCCAAGTCTCACATCCGTCCTTCGCCACTCTCGGTCCATCGACACGGCACGACACGTCTCTACTTGACCTTCACCTTGCCTTCGATCACTGTATCCGTGCTCTACACCTGCACAACACAAGCCAAAGAACATGCACATTATCCCAGTTGACAATCACTCATCACTCAGAGACTCGGCATACACCCATGTATCCGCAATCTCCCCCTTGATGAGTGCATTGTCAACTACACACACAAATCATAATGGAAATAGAAGAAGGAAGAAGGAGAAGAGAGAACTCGACCAAATGACCCAAAAGCATAGCAAAGCCGAAGAAGGTCAAGTGGAAAGAGCAAGACAACTTGGTCCCCAAAGACATGGGCAACGGCTCGACGCAACCAAGCAAAGCAAAGCTAGCCCACAAGAAGAGGTAGAACAGGCTCAACACCGCTAGCAAACACCAATCGACACTCAAGGACAGAAGAGCTCGACACCAATTGAAAATCTGAGAGGCGAATGCTAGACCCTCAAGAAAGAGGCAAAGCCTCAACACAACTAGCAAAAAATGCTCTGAAACAATTGGAAATTGCAAAGACTCATTACGAGCAAACTCCAACTCAAACTCCCCCTCCAATAGTGCACACAACCTCAGGGAACACATGATTTGACAATATTTTCTCCCCCTTAGTTGAAAATGCACTAATCAAGTAAAGGTTCTCCCCCTCAGAAAATGCATATGAGTCAAAATGCAAGTTAGCAGCTTCAGGGATATAGTCAAGAGAATGCAAAGATGCTCTACACAGTTCTGTTCCGAAGACTCAACAACATCCAACCAAGCTAGCAAAGGCTCAAACTGATCACTAAATATGAGATATAAACATATGAGCAAAGGGAGCAGTTTTAGCCAAAAAGATATTCACCATCAAGATAGCACTACATATGTATAGGCAGAAAGTCGAACAAGTGCTAAACATGTATACAAGGTGAACTACCCCTAGCAAGGTTCAAACATCATGCTATAGAATGAAACATAGACTTGTGATTTCAAATATTAATCGGAGTTGCAGCGGTGAAATTTCACAAGTTCAAATTCAGCATGTGTTTGCGAGAGGTTGAAAGCTTGTCACTGCCTAACTTTTCAACCGAGTGAAGCCTATGCATATGCAATCAGAAGCTTAAAGCATCGGTTTCGGTCATACACTACACGGCTCAAGTTTAACTCAAAAGTGTAATGAGAAACAGTCTCGATACCGTGATGTGTTGACAAGCAGTCCCATCTCGATCTTTTCAATTCACTAAAAGCTTGATTCAATTTTAAATAGAATATGAGCAAACCAAGCAAGTGAATGACTCAGTACTAGAGACATAGCAACCTAGCATATATGAAAAGCACGAGTGAACTCAACACATCCTACACATGCTAGTTGCATATCTCAATGGTGAACATTTTCAAGTTTTATGTTTATTAACCAAATTCACCATTTCAAAAATAGCTCAGCTCACAACATGTATCAGTGATCAGAAAGAGCATAAGTTACATGCATCTTAAAGCATCGGAGCATACTAAACAGAGCATAATCACATTCTAAAGATTATATACATGAAGCTCAGTATTTAAAAGCGTATGCTGAAATGCAAAAGACCAAACTAAAAGAAAAACAAGACAAACTGTTGGGAACACACTTGCCCCACCTCCGCACTTGTGCGGGGGGAAGAGCGAAGGCGGCCAAGCGTCGGATGCGGTAGCGAAGGTAAGGCGGAAGTGAAGGTGCTCAACTTTCCAAAAAGTCGTCCCCTTACACTGTTCATCCCCTTGGTATTTATAGGGAATGCCAAGGGGCACGGGCCAAATTACAAAAGGGTACAGGGAAGATTCCTCACCTCCACGCAGGGAGGAAGGGCAAAAGCATAAATACACAACTGAAGCGGAAACCCTAATTGGCCACCCTCCAATGCGCCGCCACCTGGTTCTTGTTCACCTTCGGGGAAAGGTGCGGAGGTTTTGACCTTCGGCCGCGCTCGCCCTTGGGCCCGCGCCCCTCCGCCATCTACCGGACCTCCGGCTTTACTTGCCTTCGGGGGAGAAGACCGAAGTTTTGACCTTCGGCCATGCTCGCCGGACCTTCGGCTTCGCTTGCCTTCGGGACAGCGCACACTCGCCGCTTGCTTGAACCTTCGCTCCAAGCGAAGGTGGCGTTGTGGGCCAGCGAGGGTTTCCAGCAGTGCGACTGTCGACTTAGACCTGCATGGAATGCAACGAAGCGACGAGGGTTGAACCCGCGTCCGGGGGTCAGAGTAACGGTCCCCAGTAGGAGAGGGGCCTCGCAAGGACAACAGGCATTGCGCGAGGGTTAATTTCGAGCACCAGTTCGAGCGGCGCTTCTGCCGAGGGTCCTTTCCCCCAACAGTAGCCCCTCGTTGTCTTGGATCTAAAAAAACCGTGTTTAGGCCCAAGCAGCGCCTTTCAATGGGGACAATAAATGGGACCCTCGGCAGTGACGCCCGCGACTGCTTTGGGCTGGGCCGTTGTGGTGTTGTTTGTACTATTGAAGCCTGTTTCGTTTTTTTGCGCCGCGTTTTTCGGTTGTCGTGCCGATTTCGTGGGGTGAGGGGCTCGTCTTCCCGGCCTATAAATAGAAAGAGCGGGTGAAGAGTTTTGATTGTGTCCTCTGCTATAGCCGTCCTGCTGTTGCGATTTGCTTGTAGCGAAGGTTTGTTTTAGCTTGTGTGCGAGGGTTTGGGCGGGCATTGGCGAACATACTTGTGTGCGAAGGTTTGTTTGATAGTTTTTGGTAGTTGAAGGGATGGCCAGATTGAAGCAGACTGCTCGGGCTGGTTCTCCCGCCGTCGCGGATGATGGGGTTACCTTCAAGTTTGGTCTTAGCCGGGTTTGCGCCAGTGAGATTGCATCTTATGTGAGGTGGGGCTGGATTGAGGAAGGCAAGGCGAGGACCAGTAGTGGGGAGACCGTTCCGAAGCCAGAGGCGGATGAGGTTGTGGTCTTTGAAGAATTTTTTTCGGCTGGCCTTCGCTTTCCAGTGATTTCCTTTGTGACCTCCGTTCTTCGAAGGTTCAACCTGAAATTTCATCAGTTGACGCCTTCTTGTTTTACGAAGATGTCAGTGTACGTGTGGGCATGCCGTTCTCAGGGCACCGCTCCACACGTCGAGGGTTTTATATGCACTCATCGTGTGCACATGCAGCCCCGCAAGATGGATTGTGGCGAAGGTAACACTCGTCTTGGACAGTTTGCTGTGTACACATTCTGCTATCGCGCTAGGTCGGAGGTGCCGGTGCAGGCCCAGAAGAATAAGTGGAGCAGCGGATGGCAAGAATCTTGGTTTTACTACAAGCTTAGTGGCGACGTCGAGCTTTGCGGCGAGCTTCCGCTTCTCGGAGATGTCGGCGCCGAGGCCAAGATGAGTGCCGAGGCTCATGCTGCGGTTGATTGCTTGAGGGTTGTGGCGCGCTCTCAGTGCGCCCGCGACTTGGTCGAAGAATATTGTTGTGCGAAGGTGTGGCCCCTTAGCCGAAGGCAAAAATGGTTTGGAGTCGGGGAGGACCCCAAGTATGAGGCTAAGGGTTTGAAGAAACCGATAGTTGATTTGAACAAGGTTTGGGAAAAAGTTCTTGCAAAGTTTCCGAGGTGCGAGGATGGGAATGAAGCTGTTTACAAGCGGGTTCAGCAGTGGGCTGAAGAGCTTGTTGGGAAATTATCCATATTGGAGGTGAAGGCTATCCACAGCTCGGTGGGTAGCGGAGGTCGAGTGAACTGGATGTTCGACATTCTTGGGATCCGGTACAAGGACTGGCCCGCCCCTTCGAGCGATGACGCGCCGAAGAAAAGGAAACGTGCCGCCACCGAGGGGGGGGGGGATTTTGTGTCGCGGCCGAAGAGAGGTCGTGGCCGTGGCCGTGGCGGCGTTGGCGGCCGAGCGAAGGTGCTTGCGACGAAGGTCGCTGCTGGTTTTGGTGTTGCCGACACTTCTTCCTCCTCGGCCGTAGCTCCAAGCGGCCGGGGTGTCGTTATAGTTGGGGGGCGCGTGCCTCGCGTTGGGGGGATCAGCGCTTTAATTCAGATGTCGGGCGACGAGGATCGGTCTGATGATGATGGGGTGGGGGAGGAGAAAACTGGAAAGGAGGGGGAGACGGACGAGGGTTCGTCTGAGGAAAGCAGCGAGAGCTCCAGCGAGGGTCATGACACTGATGAAGATGTGTCTATCGGAGGTGCAGCCTCGCTGAGTGCTGATGCGATGGTTGACCAGAGCGCGGTCGACATCGCACAAGATGTTGAGCCAGGCAGCCCTCGACGAGGGTCGATTTCCAGCTTTGCGGGCTCGCATCTGTGGGTAGAGGGTGTGGAGTTTGGTGGAGAACTTGAGTCCAACCGGGTCCGGGGAAAGAGACCGTTTGGCGAGGCGAGTCGGTCGAGCCTTCCGGAGTATGCTAAGAGGCTTGGGATTTCTGATCCGGCGACGAAGCTGTTTACTAGTCCGGACCTTCGGGAATGTCACTTGCAGTGCGGCCCGGAGGAAAGGCGTTTTTTAGGCCGAATCTTCGGCCGCATTTGTGTGCCGGAGACGGAGGTTCGACTTGCGGACCAGGCGGTTGGTGATACCTTTGCCGACGTGGACGTTAAGCTGGCGGAGCTAATGCTTTTGAACCGTGCGGCAAGGCGGAAGGTTGGCTCCGACATGGAATTTATGAGAAGCCAGCTTGACGAGCTTGAGAAGGAGAATAGCAGACTTGCGCGAGGCTTGGAAAATAAAGAAATTGAACTGAAGAAAGCTTCGGAGGAGGCCGCGAAGGCTCGTGAGGAGGCAGTTGAGCTGGCGAAGCGTAATGCTGATTTGATTGCCGAGAGAAAGGCGAAGGACAAGGCGCTGGCCGTTATCGAGGGTCGCTTGGTGGATTTGGGCGAATCCTGGCGGAAAAGTATGGAGAATGTCAAGCGTAAGGTTGATTGCTGTCTGACCGAGGCTGGAGGCTCTGCCGGAGAGCCGTTGCTTGCAGCTGACGCGGAGGCCTTCGAGGGCTGGCTGGGCAACGAGCTTGATGTATTTAGCTCGTTAGTTGCCAATGCGGCCGATTTTGGTGGCTACGCCGGGGCTTTGGCGATGGCGAGCACGCTTCGGCTGGCGGGTTGTGATCACCTTCGCAGAGTCAAGAGGCCGAACCATGCCTTTCCGTCAGTGGAAGAGGTTCGCCGCATGAAGGTTGATGATTCTGAAGTTCGGAACTGCGCGATGCGCCTGCTCCGCAAGTTTTGGATCTCTGGCGGCGGCCGAGCTCTCGCCTTCGAGGAAGCTGCCGAGGCTACACGTCAGGTTTGCATACTTATTCGGACTTCTTGATTTTGTTGACCTGTTTCATAGGGAGTATTATTGATCTTGGCGAGGTTTGCTTTTTGTTTTGCTTGTAGGCTCGACAAGATGCGTTGCCTTCGCCGCCCACGAAAGTTGCAGCGGTCGGTGGCTCCGAAGCCGCCCCTGAGTTGAATGTTGCGGGGGTTACGCTCGCCGAGATCGAGGCGTTGACTGGGGACGTCCCGAGCATTGAAGAGGTTGTCGTGGAAAAGACCGCGACGGAAGAGGGGCCTGCTTCGACCGTCGAGGCTGCCGTGGAAAGATCTGCGGCGGAGGAGACGCTTGCTGAAGCCTCGACCGTCGCTGTTGGCGAAGGTTCAGGGGCTATCGACAGCGGAGCTGCGGGGGATGCTCATAGGGAAAGTGGTCAGGTGTGAACCTCGAGATTGTTGGGGCGAGGGAGGCCTTTTTGTAGAAATTGTGGTTGTTTGTAAAGACTTGACGAGGCTGAGACATCTCGTATTTTTGTGCAACATGCAGGTTCCTGACGGAACCGTGCTAGACGTATTCAACGTGACTCCGCTGATGTTGAACTACCAAGATGTGTTTATAACTGGTGAATCGTGGGCTCGCGCTAGGTTTAAATATCCTTCGCTTTCCTTTGAACGTTTTTGGTGGTCGAAGGTGCGGAGGTATGATTTAAAAAATAGTAGGTCGAGTCGATTTTGGCGCGAAGCAGACTATACAGACCGTCAAGCCGATCGTTATTTGTTTGGATCTTCTTCGACCTCGCAAGCTGGCGGTGATGATGATATTGACGAGAACGCAGCTTTAGAATACTTGTTCGGGCAAAGAGAGCTTGAAATTGGTTCGGATGGGGCGCTTTTGATTCCGAAGGAAGAACCTTCGGAGGTTAGTGAGACGGGGCATAGATACATGTATAGGGCAAGGGTTTTACCCGGGGAGCTGCCAATTGTCCCTGCAGCTCCTTTGTTGTGGGGACCCCTGGTTCCGGTGGAGGGGGGGTTTGAGGAGGAGGCCGAAGGTTTCGGTGATTTGATGTTGATTGAGGGGAGCGATGGTTCCTTGTAAAGAATTTTTTATTTTTCGGATATGTTTGTTGTTGTGTCGTTACTTTGTAATAGCATGGGAAAGATGTATGGGTTGTGTGCCCTGTTTGCTGCGCTATTTAACGTTTCTTATATTGTTTAACAACGATGCCCCCTTTTTCTTTTAGCGAGGCTCGCGCATTTACTCTCGTGAGCTTGTTTTGAAAAAACAGCGACGCCCCCTTTTTCTTTTAGCGAGGCTCGCGCATTTGCTCTCGTGAGCTTGTTTTGAAAAAACAGCGACGCCCCTTTTTCTTTTAGCGAGGCTCGCGCATTTGCTCTCGTGAGCTTGTTTTGGAAAAACAGCGACGCCCCCTTTTTCTTTTAGCGAGGCTCGCGCATTTGCTCTCGTGAGCTTGTTTTGAAAAAACAGCGACGCCTCCTTTTTTTTAGCGAGGCTCGCGCATTTGCTCTCGTGAACTTGTTTTGAAAAAACAGCGACGCCCCCTTTTTCTTTTAGCGAGGCTCGCGCATTTGCTCTCGTGAGCTTGTTTTGAAAAAACAGTGACGCCCTCTTTTTCTTTTAGCGAGGCTCGCGCATTTGCTCTCGTGAGCTTGTTTTGAAAAAACAGCGACGCCCCCTTTTTCTTTTAGCGAGGCTCGCGCATTTGCTCTCGTGAGCTTATTTTGAAAAAACAGCGACGCCCCCCCTTTTTTTAGCGAGGCTCGCGCATTTGCTCTCGTGAGCTTGTTTTGAAAAAACAGCGACGCCCCCTTTTTCTTTTAGCGAGGCTCGCGCATTTGCTCTCGTGAGCCTGTTTTGAAAAAACAGCGACGCCCCCTTTTTCTTTTAGCGAGGCTCGCGCATTTGCTCTCGTGAGCTTGTTTTGAAAAAACAGCGACGCCCCCTTTTTCTTTTAGCGAGGCTCGCGCATTTGCTCTCGTGAGCTTGTTTTGAAAAAACAGCGATGCCCCCCCTTTTTTTTAGCGAGGCTCGCGCATTTGCTCTCGTGAGCTTGTTTTGAAAAAACAGCGACGCCTCCTTTTTTTAGCGAGGCTCGCGCATTTGCTCTCGTGAGCTTGTTTTGAAAAAACAGCGACGCCCCCCTTTTTTTTAGCGAGGCTCGCGCATTTGCTCTCGTGATGAGCTTGTTTTGAAAAAACAACGACGCCCCCTTTTTCTTTTAGCGAGGCTCGCGCATTTGCTCTCGTGAGCTTGTTTTGAAAAAACAGCGACGCCCCTTTTTTTTAGCGAGGCTCGCGCATTTGCTCTCGTGAGCTTGTTTTGAAAAAACAGCGACGCCCTCTTTTTTTTTAGCGAGGCTCGCGCATTTGCTCTCGTTAGCTTGTTTTGAAAAAACAGCGACGCCCCCCTTTTTTTTAGCGAGGCTCGCGCATTTGCTCTCGTGAGCTTGTTTTTAAAAAACAGCGACGCCCCCTTTTTCTTTTAGCGAGGCTCGCGCATTTGCTCTCGTGATGAGCTTCTGTTATGCTTTGCGGGGGTGCTTGACGTTTTTGGACTTCGCGCCTCCCTTTATTTTAGGCGGAGGTGAAGTTTGCTTTTTGCGAGCCCCTGTCATTTGTGCCAGGGTGCTCGACTTTCCTCCCCTTATGTTAGGCGGAGGTGAAGTTTGCTTTTTGCGAGCCCCTGTCGTTTGTGCCAGGGTGCTCGACTTTCCTCCCCTTATCTTAGGCGGAGGTGAGTCTGCTTTTTGCGAGCCCCTGTCGTTTGTGCCGGGGTGCTCGACTTTCCTCCCCTTATCTTAGGCGGAGGAGAGTTTGCTTTTTGCGAGCCCCTGTCGTTTGTGCCAGGGTGCTCGACTTTCCTCCCCTTATCTTAGGCGGAGGTGAGTTTGCTTTTTGCGAGCCCCTGTCGTTTGTGCCAGGGTGCTCGACTTTCCTCCCCTTATCTTAGGCGGAGGTGAGTTTGCTTTTTGCGAGCCCCTGTCGTTTGTGCCAGGGTGCTCGACTTTCCTCCCCTTATCTTAGGCGGAGGTGAGTTTGCTTTTTGCGAGCCCCTGTCGTTTGTGCCAGGGTGCTCGACTTTCCTCCCCTTATCTTAGGCGGAGGTGAGTTTGCTTTTTGCGAGCCCCTGTCGTTTGTGCCAGGGTGCTCGACTTTCCTCCCCTTATCTTAGGCGGAGGTGAAGTTTGCTTTGAAAAGAAAAGGAATGTTTTTCGAAGCAATCTTAGCAGGTTTTCATCGAATGTAGCGCTCTTGAAAGAGATCCGCTTTTTCGATGTTTGGGAGTAGAGGGTTGGAGATTTTACTTTTTGGGGGTTCTAGCCTGTATTAATGCTTTGGACACTGCCTCGTTAAAAAACCTTACGCCCCTTCGTAAGGAAAATAGGTTTTGTGGATTATAGCATGGTGGCCAGGGCTGGGTTTGGAGTATTTGGGAGAGTGGTGACTTTGGATCGTACGACATTTGGTGTTGCTGATGCCTTCGCTGAATGCGAAGGTTTGGCTCTCTCTCATCTGGGTAGAGTTGGCGGAAGTTTGGGTGTCTCACAGGATATGGGTCTGGGTGTACTGGTGGTGGTGGGGGTGGTGGATGGTAACAGAGGTTATCTTGATTCGGCTCCTCATTCCCCTCTTGCGGCGGGGGAATCTCCTCATCATTCCAGCCTTCGGCTTCGGCTTCTGCCGCGGCGAGGGATTCCTCCATACGGCGAAGCTGCTCCCTGGCCTCATCGGCCCTTTGTCTGATCGAGCGCAATCGGTTATGCTTCTCAAGCTGATCGAGGCGCCTCTTCTTCTCTTGCAGCTCAGCCTCGAGCCTTTCAAGGGCCTCGAGGCCCATCTCTTCTTCTTCACCCTCCCCTTCTCCCGAAGTGTGTGGGTGCGGCTGTGTCGCCACTTAGACCTGGGGGCCCAGGGATTGGGGTTCCGGGGTGACGTTCTCTCCCCCCGAGGGTCGCACGATTTCCTCCGCAGGAGGGACCACCGCCGCTGTCTCTCTGGCTACACGTTGGTCCCTCGCTGGGTGAGCTCTTCTGTTTCCTGCCATGTCAAACTTCCGGTCCCCACGGACGGCGCCAAACTGTTGGGAACGCACTTGCCCCACCTCCGCACTTGTGCGGGGGGAAGAGCGAAGGCGGCCAAGCGTCGGATGCGGTAGCGAAGATAAGGCGGAAGTGAAGGTGCTCAACTTCCCAAAAAGTCGTCCCCTTACACTGTTCATCCCCTTGGTATTTATAGGGAATGCCAAGGGGCACGGGCCAAATTACAAAAGGGTACAGGGAAGATTCCTCACCTCCACGTAGGGAGGAAGGGCAAAAGCGTAAATACACAACTGAAGCGGAAACCCTAATTGGCCACCCTCCAATGCGCCGCCACCTGGTTCTTGTTCACCTTCGGGGAAAGGTGCGGAGGTTTTGACCTTCGGCCGCGCTCGCCCTTGGGCCCGCGCCCCTCCGCCATCTACCGGACCTCCGGCTTTACTTGCCTTCGGGGGAGAAGACCGAAGTTTTGACCTTCGGCCATGCTCGCCGGACCTTCGGCTTCGCTCGCCTTCGGGACAGCGCACACTCGCCGCTTGCTTGAACCTTCGCTCCAAGCGAAGGTGGCGTTGTGGGCCAGCGAGGGTTTCCTGCAGTACGACTGTCGACTTAGACCTGCATGGAATGCAACGAAGCGACGAGGGTTGAACCCGCGTCCGGGGGTCAGAGTAACGGTCCCCAGTAGGAGAGGGGCCTCGCAAGGACAACAGGCATTGCGCGAGGGTTAATTTCGAGCACCAGTTCGAGCGGCGCTTCTGCCGAGGGTCCTTTCCCCCAACACAAACGAAAAACAGTCAGTCTAAGATACAAGAGCCAAATATGTTTCCCCCATCTAAAAGGAGAAACACACACCAAGCTCACCCCTCAACCGATTAAAGGTTGATTCGTCCAAAGGCTTGGTGAAAATATCAGCCAACTGATGATGAGTATCGACATGGCGAAGGTCGATATCACCCTTCTCATAATGGTCTCGCAGAAAATGAAAGCGCACATCGATGTGTTTGGTTTTAGAATGCAGCACGGGGTTCTTAGCAACGCTAATCGCACTCGTGCTGTCACAAAGCAAAGGCACGCGAGAAAAGCTCAGACCAAAATCACGCAAAGTGGCCATCATCCAAAGCAACTGAGAACAGCAGCTAGCCGCAGCAACATATTCAGCCTCTGTGGTAGACTGAGCGACACTAGACTGCTTGCGCAAAGACCAAGATACAAGAGAAGAACCAATAAACTAGCAAGTCCCAGAAGTAGACTTGCGCTCAACTCGACAACCAGCAAAATCGGCATCGGAATAACCGCAAAGGGAGAGGGTGGAGGAAGCTGAATACCAAATCTCGAACTCAGGTGTGAAACGAAGGTACCTCATAATGCGCTTCACCACATGACGATGAGAAGTGCATGGCGACGCCTGAAAGCGCGCGCACAGACACACCGCGAACTGAATGTCCGGGTGTGTCGCCGTCAGGTAGAGCAGCGACCCAATCATGCTTCGGTACTCCTTCTGGTTCATAGCTTCTCCATCCTTGTCCGCATCCAGGGCCGTCGTGGTCGACATAGGTGTTGGAAGAGGCTTTGCCTCACCCATATCGAACCTTTTCAGCAAGTCCTTGGTGTACTTGCCCTGGTGCACAAACGTCCCTTCTCGGGATTGTTTAATTTGCAATCCGAGAAAGAAAGTCAGCTCGCCCATCATACTCATCTCGAACTCCCTGCTCATAGTATCTGCAAACTTGGCAACCAAAGCGTGAGAAGAACCACCGAAAATGATATCATCCACGTAAATCTGGACCAAGAGAGTATCGATGCCTTGCTTGAGGAGAAAGAGCGTTTTATCCACACATCCCATTTTAAAACCCTTAGCAGGCAAAAAGGTTTTCAACCTATCATACCAGGCTCTAGGGGCTTGTTTCAAACCATACAAAGCTTTGAGAAGTTTAAAAACATGGTTTGGAAACTTGGGATTTTCGAAGCTAGGGGGTTGTCTCACATACACCTCCTCTTCTATGTAGCCGTTTAAGAAGGCACTCTTGAAATCCATTTGAAAAAGTTTGAAACCTTTGGATGCAGCAAAAGCCAAGAGTATCCTAATTGTCTCCAAACGAGCTACAGGAGCAAAAGTCTCCTCATAGTCTATCCCCTCCTTCTGACTATACCCCTGGGCTACAAGTCTGGCCTTGTTTCTCACTACATGGCCATCCTCTCCTTGTTTGTTTTTGAAAACTCATTTTGTCCCAATTCGGTGACACTGAGAGGGAGGAGAAACTAGAACCCAAACCCGATTTCTTTCAAAATTTTCTAAATCCTCATGCATGGCATTGACCCAATCTGGATCTGTCAAAGCGTGTCCAACATCTCGGGGTTCAAAATCAGCAACAAATGCAGAATGAGCAAAGTGAGAGATTTGTTGTGACCTTGACCGAGTGACGCGATCGTTGATGTCGCCGATCATCTATTGAGGCGGGTGTTGGCGCTGGATGTGTCGTGGCGCCTCCCGAGCCGAAGTGGCCTCCCCCTCAACCGCAGCTGGTGCCTCCCCGGGTACAAAAGGTACCGCTCGAGGTGGTGGATCCCACGGCCCCCAAGTCGAAGAAGAGGGATCGGGGTCGTGAGTCATAGTAGAAGCCGCTCCTTGCGGCACAGCAGGTGGAGGGGGTGCTAGATCATCCATACCTTCAGCACCCTCGTCCTCGTCATCAAAAAGAGGTTCTCCAACCTCATGATCACCTGCACGCTCAAAACGAGAAGAAGGACAAACCATGGTCTCGTCGAAGGTGACATCGGATGTCTCCATGACTCGGTTAATGTCAAGGTTAAGTACACGATAAGCACGAGTATGAGCGCCATAACCCAAAAACACACCGTCACAAGAACGAGACTCAAACTTGTCCAAATTGCCCTTTTTGAGTATAAAACAGTGGCAACCAAAAACTCTAAAATAACTCACCTTGGGGAGTTTTCCAAAACGCAACTCATAAGAGGTCTTTTTCAAGAAAGCTAGAAGAAAAATGCGATTGGAAATATAGCATGCAGTGCTCATCGAGCATCGTCCTGGCCATCTCTACAAGGGTCCAATTCTTCCTCTCTACAACACCATTTTGTGGCGGTGTGTAGGGAGAAGAAAACTGATGCTCCAAGCCCAAAGAGTTACAAAACTTCTCAAAATCCAAATTCTTGAATTCGGAACCATTATCACTCCGAATTGCTCGCATTGAGTTCAAAGGGAACTCATTCTGAAGATGCAAAATCAGATTGCGAGCAAAGGAGAAAGTCTCAGTCTTCTCAGCTAAAAAGAAGACCCACGAATATCTCGAAAAATCGTCAACAACAACAAGCACATACCACTTCCCCCTAACCAAGCTCACCCGAGCCGGACCAACAAGGTCCATGTACAAAAGCTCTCCAGGGCGCTTAGTCATGGCCTGAGTCACTAGATGGTGGGGAGCGGCAACCATCTTCCCATGTCTACAAGAATGGCAAACAAGATCCTTCTCCATGGATAACTTGGGCAATCCTTGGATTAGGCCGAGTGAACTAAGTTTTGCAAGCAAGTCGAAGTTCAAATGTCCTAGTTGTAAGGAAAATGGACCTCGGACCATTTAACTTCGGATTTTGGTGTTTGATGACCAACACAACCAAATTGGACTAATGCATTTGCAAGTGTTTGTTTTGTAGTCCAACAGGGTGTAAATGTGACTTGGACAAAGGCTACGTGGTGATCCAATGATCAACACCTCAAGCAAGACACTAGAAGCTCAGTAGAAGACCCTCAAGATCAAGCAAAGTCCAAGGCACAAGAACGGAACCAAGACGGCGCAAGAAATCGCGAAGAAACGAAGAAAAAGGAGTGACCGGACGCTGCGTCGCAGTGACCGGACGCTGGCCTGGATGCGTCCGGTCAGTTCACCCAGCCAACAGCGCCACGACAGGAGCGACCGGACGCTACGCCAGTTGGACCGGACGCGACGGTGCAACTGTTCATCAGCGTGGCAGCGCGACCGGACGCTACGACGACGACCGGACGCTGGAGCTCAGCTGAGTCCGGTCGAGTACAGAGAGGTTCCAGAGGCACAAAATCGTGACCGGACGCGTCCGATCATCGATGATCGGACTCATGCCAGAGTCCGATCAGTGCCTGAGCAGGCTGGCAACTAGCCGTTGGAGTGACCGGACGCGTCCGGTCAGGACGTGAGTGCGTCCGGTCGATGGCAAAAAAGCCCATCCCTTTGCCCAACGGCTCTATTTGCTTGGGGCTCTATATATACCCCCATGGCCGGCCAAAACAATATGGTTGGAGCTCAAGGAAGTGACCATAGTGCATAGACACATATTTAGTTGCTCTACCCACCAAAGTGCTTAGTGAATATACTAGGTGATTAGTGTAGGTGCTTTGCGAAGTGCCTAGGCTAGTTAGACCACCGCTTTGCGCTTGCTCTAGGTGTTAGGCCTAGTGCTTAGTGAGGTTGAAAACCTCTTATCTACCGGTGCTTGCGCGCACCGTGGTTGTACATCGGTGGGGCTTGTAAGTCTTGCGAGATCACACCAACCGCGTTTGTGGTGTGGCCGCCTCCGTGTACCGAAGGGAACAAGGCCCGCGGCGCTTCGACCGGAAGCTTGATAGTGAAGACGGCGGGGAGCATCCGGGAGAGGCTTTGCCACGAGTGGCTTAACCGGAGACCCACTTGCGCGTGGGGAAGGCCCGGAGCTATCCACGGAGTTACCCGACCGGGAGCTTGGCCCTTGCGAGGGATTCCTTGCGAGGGGCTCCAACGAGGACTAGGGGGAAGCTTGCGCGCTTCTCGATACCTCGGTAAAAATACCGGAGTCATCGACGGGAGTTTGCATCTCTATCACACTCTTTAGCTTCCGCATTTACATTGCTATCTAGTTCATGTGCTTTACCTTTCATAGCTTGATATGCTAGTTGATAGGTTTGGAAACTAGGTAGCATAACTCCTTTTGCGGTAGAGATAGCAAACACACTTCGCAAAACCTTAGTTGCACTTTAGATAGTTTACATTCTTGCATAGGTTTTGCTTAGGTGGAAATTAGAGGCCATAGTTTAGAGTAGAAGTTTTAAGTTGCCTAATTCACCCCCCCCCTCTTAGGCGTCACGGTCCTTTCAATTGGTATCAGAGCCAGGTTGGCTCCCTTGTGGACTCTTGGCTTCACCGCCTTCGAGCCGACGCCCCTAAAGAGAGGTTGGGATGGATATCTCTAGGCCTCCACACTTTGACGGCACTAACTTCCCTTACTATAGTGCTAGGATGGCTTGCTTTTTAGAAGCCGTTGATCTAGGTGTTTGGAGAATCACCCGCGACGGGATGAAACCCATTAAGAATCCCGAAAAGCCTACCGCGGGTGATGAAAAAGAAATTCATCTAAATGCTAGAGCTAAAAATTGCTTGTTTGAATCCTTTAGCATGGATGTGTTTAACCAAGTTTTTACTTTGCAAACATCTCATGAAATTTGGTTAAAACTCCATGAGCTCCATGATGGTACAAGTAATGTTAGAGAGCAAAAACATCATCTAGCTAAATCATGTTATGATTCCTTTAAAATGAATGATGATGAGCTTGTTCGTGATATGTACTCACGTTTGAATCTAATTATCAATGAGCTCAACTCTATAGGAATCACAAAGCTAGGTGATGCGGATATTGTGAGGAAGATCATCTCCGTGCTTCCAAAGAAGAAATATGCAACCATCATCACCATCCTCCACAACATGGAGGACTTGAGCACCATGACCCCGGCCATTGTCATTGGCAAATTGGTGGCATTTGAGATGTCACGCAAGATGGGTCAAGAAGAAGCCACTTCATCAAGCAAAGACATTGCTCTCACATGTGAGCACAAAAAGATGAAGGGCAAGAAGCAAGTTGAAACAAGCTCAAGTTCCTCAAGTGAAGAAGAGGATGATGAAGATGAAGAATCAAGTGATGATGATCGAGCCTCCACCTCATCCAACTCCTCTCTAGATGAAGAAGAAACAATCAAGCTAGTTCGAGGAGTGGAAAGGATGATCCGCAAGCTCAATGTCAAGGGTGTGCCCATCACCGTAGAAGATTGCCTCTTCACCAATCAAAGAAGAGAGCAAAGGAAAAAGGGTTGCTATAGATGTGGCAAGAAAGGGCACTTTATGGAAGATTGTCCAAGACAAAAGCCCTCACCCAATGACAAGAAAAAGAAGGGATGCAAGGCCAAAGCTCTCACCACCATCAAGACATGGGATGATTCATCAAGTGATGATGAAGCCCAACACAAGAGGCGCGGCCACAAGCACTCATCATCAAACTCCTCACGAATGTGCCTTATGGCACGAGGTAACACAAGCCCTATCTCTAGTGATAGTGATAGAGATAGTGATAGTGATGATGAGCTACCTTCTTACAATCAACTTGTGCAAGATAATCTTAAATATGCTAAAGCTTGTACTAGCCAACAAAAGAAGATTAAGATCTTAAAAGAAAAATTAGATAGTTCTCAACAAGCCTACAATACTATGCTAGATCAATATGAAACTTTTTCAAACTTAAATGTTGAGCTATCTAATAAAATTGAGAAACTTGAGGCTAGTATAAGCACATATGATAGCACAAGTAATGATGAGCAACTTGCTAAGAAAAATGAAAAACTAAAAACAAAGTTAGCTAGCACACAAGATGCTTACAAAAGCTTGCTTGCTAAAATGGAAATTATGTGCAAGCATTGTGATGAGCTAACTAACAAAGTTGCTATTCTTGAAACCATCGGAGCAAACCCCACCGAGGCACCTAAAATTGAAAAATCAATCTTTGATATGTCTAAAAAGGATGCCTCTACTTCTTGCATTGATTTACTTGATTTAGACTCACCCATGTGCAAACAAGCTTGTGTTGAGAATGTGATTGTAGATACTTGCACACAAGAAGTTGCAATGGAGAATGAGCTTCTAAGGCAAGAAGTAGCTCGCCTCACCAAGGACTTGACCCAAGCAAAAGGCAAGACAAAGCAAACCCGAACTCATCAAGATAACACCGTCAAGGGAGTGAAGAAGCTTGATGAGGAGCAAACCGTGGTTTGTTATGTTTGCCACAAGGAAGGCCACAAGTCCTATGAGTGCAAGGTGAAGCATGGGGGAGAAAAGAAGAAAGAGAAAAACAAAAAGCAAACAAGCAAGCTCTCCAACACCTACACCAACAAGGTGAACAAGAAGGCCTCTACACCTTATCTCTTGAAGAAGAAGAAAAATGACAAGGTGGTGGCCATCAAGGTGAATAAGCAAGCCAACAATGGGGCCAAACGCATTTGGGTGCCTAAGGATATTATCTCAACCATGAAGAGCACCAAAAAGGTTTGGGTCCCGAGAAGGAAGTAAGTAGTCAAGTGGACTTCGGGAAATTTGGAGACTTGGCAAAGTTTTGGGTGCATATCATGGGGTGCATCACATTGAATCATGTCATTGCCAAGTATGTTAGTGAGTACTATGGACCCAAGTTCCCCCTCCCATGTTAGGTAACTAGATTTAAATTATCGCAATCATTTTCAATTGGTAAAATTCTTGAAATTACTTTTTAGCATCTAGTTACTTTCATTGCCTAGGTTTGCATTAGTATATTCATATCTTTAGTCATGCAAATTAGGCTTATCATATGGTAGTTTTGCTCGGTATCACTCACATTCGTAGAGCAATTCTACATGGTTTTAATTGGTTAGAAGCATGGCACATAGCTTCTTTTACTTTGTATTTATCTTATATGTGCCAAAGTCCAAATTATAGATAAACTACCCCAATTACCATCTTCAATTGATGTCACATTTCTTGTAATATCAATATGGAAAATGGTAGTTTGACCTTACAAGTCAATGTGCATATCTCCCACAAGTATTCCAACTTGTATGCACACTTTTAGGGGGAGTTTACTCTACAATTTGGAAACTTTGAGACTAACACTACTTTCAAGTCTATCATGTGTGTAGTAGTCTCATTGCAAGGAAAATGGAGTTCCCGGAGACAAGCATCATATGTGATGAGAATTCATTTGGTATCTACATATGGTATTCCTAACCGATAACCTTATGTTGATTTCACTTTGATACTCTTATATGCTCTCTCCATACATTATATAATTTAAACTCCTTTATGCTTTATTTTGTCGGTTATGCATATGTTTTAGCCTTCCATCATATGTATGCATTCACTTAGGGGGAGTTTAGCTTATATAATGTTTCCTCTCTAGAGCTTTAATGTCTTCCTTTTCGGTGTTTGATTCCAAAGGGGGAGAATGTGTAGGGACCAAAATCAAGCCCAAACTAAAACAAACAAAATAACCAAAATCAAATTTTTCAAAAATTTTATGGTTATTTTTCATGGGAATGGTTCAAAAAGAGAGGAAGTGATTTATGGAGTTAGGGGGAGTCTTAATCCATAAAGTCACAAAGAGGAACTCTTTTGCAAGGGCAAGATATGCTAGAAGAAATGTATTTCAATTTGGTATCTTTTAAACATCATATGATCTTGCCTTTGCATTGCATCCTAGCAAGTAGATTGCATTTTAAATTATGTATCTATTATCTGCTTGTTTTGGTCGTGTTGTCATCAATCACCAAAAAGGGGGAGATTGTAAGGAAAATGGACCTCGGACCATTTAACTTCGGATTTTGGTGTTTGATGACCAACACAACCAAATTGGACTAATGCATTTGCAAGTGTTTGTTTTGTAGTCCAACAGGGTGTAAATGTGACTTGGACAAAGGCTACGTGGTGATCCAATGATCAACACCTCAAGCAAGACACTAGAAGCTCAGTAGAAGACCCTCAAGATCAAGCAAAGTCCAAGGCACAAGAACGGAACCAAGACGGCGCAAGAAATCGCGAAGAAACGAAGAAAAAGGAGTGACCGGACGCTGCGTCGCAGTGACCGGACGCTGGCCTGGATGCGTCCGGTCAGTTCACCCAGCCAACAGCGCCACGACAGGAGCGACCGGACGCTACGCCAGTTGGACCGGACGCGACGGTGCAACTGTTCATCAGCGTGGCAGCGCGACCGGACGCTACGACGACGACCGGACGCTGGAGCTCAGCTGAGTCCGGTCGAGTACAGAGAGGTTCCAGAGGCACAAAATCGTGACCGGACGCGTCCGATCATCGATGATCGGACTCATGCCAGAGTCCGATCAGTGCCTGAGCAGGCTGGCAACTAGCCGTTGGAGTGACCGGACGCGTCCGGTCAGGACGTGAGTGCGTCCGGTCGATGGCAAAAAAGCCCATCCCTTTGCCCAACGGCTCTATTTGCTTGGGGCTCTATATATACCCCCATGGCCGGCCAAAACAATATGGTTGGAGCTCAAGGAAGTGACCATAGTGCATAGACACATATTTAGTTGCTCTAGCCACCAAAGTGCTTAGTGAATATACTAGGTGATTAGTGTAGGTGCTTTGCGAAGTGCCTAGGCTAGTTAGACCACCGCTTTGCGCTTGCTCTAGGTGTTAGGCCTAGTGCTTAGTGAGGTTGAAAACCTCTTATCTACCGGTGCTTGCGCGCACCGTGGTTGTACATCGGTGGGGCTTGTAAGTCTTGCGAGATCACACCAACCGCGTTTGTGGTGTGGCCGCCTCCGTGTACCGAAGGGAACAAGGCCCGCGGCGCTTCGACCGGAAGCTTGATAGTGAAGACGGCGGGGAGCATCCGGGAGAGGCTTTGCCACGAGTGGCTTAACCGGAGACCCACTTGCGCGTGGGGAAGGCCCGGAGCTATCCACGGAGTTACCCGACCGGGAGCTTGGCCCTTGCGAGGGATTCCTTGCGAGGGGCTCCAACGAGGACTAGGGGGAAGCTTGCGCGCTTCTCGATACCTCGGTAAAAATACCGGAGTCATCGACGGGAGTTTGCATCTCTATCACACTCTTTAGCTTCCGCATTTACATTGCTATCTAGTTCATGTGCTTTACCTTTCATAGCTTGATATGCTAGTTGATAGGTTTGGAAACTAGGTAGCATAACTCCTTTTGCGGTAGAGATAGCAAACACACTTCGCAAAACCTTAGTTGCACTTTAGATAGTTTACATTCTTGCATAGGTTTTGCTTAGGTGGAAATTAGAGGCCATAGTTTAGAGTAGAAGTTTTAAGTTGCCTAATTCACCCCCCCCCTCTTAGGCGTCACGGTCCTTTCACTAGTCTCCTATGCCACTTCCAAAGGTCAGAGGAGGAAGGTCCAGCCACAAGACAACGAGAAATGCCAAACGACTCTGAGAAATCCGCACGAAAGACTTTTCCAAAGGGCGAAATCCCACAAACAAGATTGCCCTGAGGATCCAAAATGCGACTGAGATTCGGTTTAAAACGAATCTCATAGTCATCATCGAAAAGTTGCGAAACAGAAAGAAGGTTAAAATGCAAGTTAGAAACAAGAGCAACATCGCGCAACACAAAGTGCTCATTAACCCGCACGGACCCACGAGACAATACCTTACCTTTGCTATTGTCGCCGAAGGTGATAAACTCCTTTCCGGCAACAGGACTAAGACTGGAGAACCACTTGGCGTTTCCGGTCATGTGCCTCGAACACCCGGAATCCACCAACCAAACGTTCTCCAATCGTTTTACCTACATCAATAAAAAGACATAGGGTGAGCATACGGTCCAACACCGGGGTTAGTGAAGTAGGAAGAATACCAATGTTGGGCCGGCTGCTCAAATGAACGGTTAGCAGAAAAACCATTCCTAGTATGCCTACGGGGAAAGCGATCACCACGCACAAGAAAACGTGGTCCGCTAAGGGAAGAGCGTCCATCGCGATACTCAAAACGCGGTGGAGGGAAACGCTCAATAAAGCCTCCACCACGGGATCCGTATCCTGCAAAGTCAGGATCCCGTCGGGCAACACCTCCCTGACGCCTAGGACCTTGAGGCACTGCACCTCTAGGCCTAGCAGCTCTCCTCGGAGCTCTCCTCTGAACATTCGACACATGTACATCATGGAAAGGATGGTACATGTCCACATTGTTCATATCCCTTGCACGGCGCTCCTCTCTCTTGCGCCGAAAGCAGAACTCACTCAAGTGACCATCTCTCCCACAGTGCTCACAATGGTACCTCACCGCTCTCAAAGGTGGTTGTTGGTACTCACGGTAGTGGGTGTGGATCACTTTGCCCTTCTGTGGCACAAGCTCCTCCTGAATGGGTGGCATGGTGTCAAGCTTGTTCTTGAGGTGGTTTGGTTTTGGAGCCCATGATTGTTTCTTTGGTGGGGCTCTCGGAGGTTCAACAAAGACCCCATCCTTGGTGTTAGGCTTGAGAGGCTCTTTGAGTGGAATCTTGGTAAGTTTGGGAGTAGTGGTGGAGTTTGGCTTCTCACACGGGTTAAGACCACTCGACTCTCCAATCTTGCCGAAAGAAGAAACATCAACACCCGGAGCAAAACCTACACCAGGACCTCCAGCAGCTCGCTTGAATTGGGAGATCATCATCCCGAGCTTTGGCTCTCCACTAGACACCCATGACAAGATGGTCCGAAGGTATGTGTTTTCCTCCTCGGTTTGCATCTTGTCATGCTTCACATTGGCTATCTCCATCTCCAAACCCTCACAAAGAACACACCTAGCCACACATGTGCTACCTGAGTTGGCCTCTTCAAGAGACACAATCTTGGCATTCTTCTCTGCCAACTCAGATTGCAAGCCCGCACAGGACTTGCACGCACCCAACAACAGAGATCTAGCTTTCAGCTCATCCACCTCTCCTACCAACACAACATACTTGCTTCTCAAAGTGAGAAGGTCAGTCATGTGTGTGGTGCACATCTCACACTCAACCTCCTCAGACACGACTACGGTGGACTTGGCAAACTCAAGCTCCTTCACCGTATCCTCCCACTTCTGCCTAAACTCCTTGCACTCTCTAGCAGCACGCCTAAGCAACTTATCCTGACTAAGGAGCACGGCAGTAAGTTTCTCGACCTCAGCAGAAAGCTCATCAAGGGTCAGAGATACCTGGGAGGTGTCGTCGTCGTCGTTCCGAGGGGTATCCTCCAGCTCGCCATCGACCTCCTTGCCGAGGGCCATGGTGCAGAAGTCATCGTCGTCAGCGAAGAAGCAGAGACCGTTCAGCTTGTCCTCGATTCTCTTCTTCTTCTCGGACTCGTCGTCGCTTGAGGCAGCGGAGTCGTCATCCGAGTCGTCGACATCGCTGAGCGTGGCGAAGAATGCACGCTGCTCAGCCTAGGCCTTCTCCAAGTACTTCGTCTTGATGTACTCCTTGTCGAAGCCGCCCTTCCGCTTGTGCTTCGCGGGGACGTACTTCTCCTTGCGCTTGCTGGAGTCGTACTTGTGCCCATGATCCGCCTTGCCGAAGGTGTGCTTGTTATCTTCGGGCAATTGGCGATGAAGTGGTTCGGGTCGCTGCACTCGAAGCATCCCGAGCGTCCTCCTCCACGGCGACGGTTCATGCGGTTGTTGTGGAACCGCGAGAACCGGTTGGCGAGTAAAGCCAACTCATCATCCCCAAAGAACTCCAACTGCTCCTCTATGATAGAAAGAAGAGAAGAAAGTGCAAAGCCTCCATAGGGGTTAGCAGAAGAGCCAGAAATCAAAGCCATCAACGGGCTAGAAGGATTTTCATAAGAAGCCCTCGCCATGGCATCGATCTCACTGGACTTGAGCTTACTGAAGAGCTCGTCGCACGTGAGGATCTCATAGTTAGGCGATTCGATGATCGCCTGAACCTTGGAATCCCACACCGACCGATCGAGAGTATGCAAAAGCATCAAAGCTCTCTCATGATCGTCGAAAGGCAACAACTCCTTGTTAGCCCTCATCCTGTTGACAATCACCTGAAAGCGAGCGAATAAACTCTCTATGCTCTCGCCAGGCATATGTCGAAAGTTCTCGTACTCTCGCTTGTGCGACTCGTAGAGATGGGTTTTGACTTGAGAGGTTCCCTCATGGAAACGCATGAGGGATGCCCAAATCTCCCGAGCCGTAGCGAGGTGAGAAACGCGATCAAACTCCATCATGCTCAAGCATGAGAAAAGAGCATTACGGGCTCGGCTATTGGCATCGTGATCATCGATCTGACGCTGAGTCACACGAGCAGCCAAGACCATGTAATCGGCAGAGTTGCAAATATCCCAAATGGAAGCACCCATACTCTGCAGAAAGGCCGACATGCGTATCTTCCAATACGCATAGTTCGTCCCATCGAAAAACAACGGTTTGCCCATGCCGCGATCCATGTTGCCTTCTGTGGATCTGGAACTGGCTAAGGTGGAAGATCCTTAACCCGCTCTGATACCAATTGAAGGACCGAAAGTGCTACCAGAAAGCAACCAGAGGGGGGGTGAATGAGAGCTTCAAAATTCCTTTCGGAAACTTTTTGCCACTGTCCCAAGAATCAACCCCAAGAGCAAACCCTAGAGCTCGTAAGTGTCCACGACCCTAGATGTAGGGTGGATGCTTCCAAGAAGCACAGCGAGACACTACACGACTCTACAAACTCAACGCAAAAGCCAGAAATCAGAACCGACAACAAATGAACGAACGGCGAATGAGACTGCGCAGACTCAGCAGCATCGGACGCTGGCAGCGTCCGATGACCCAACACCGGAAGCGTCCGATGCAAAAACAGCCTGACTGGATCCTTACTGGACACCCATCGGACGCTGTGTACAGTGAACCTTCAGCGTTCGATGGTTACACTCCGGAGCGTCCGTTGGACAACGGAGCGTCCGATGGTAGCATCTGTTGCTCCTTTAAAATGGTCAGAACTTGACACGTGGCAACGGAGCGTCCGATGCTATTCGGGTCAGCGTCCGATGCCACGAACCCTAGCGTCCGGTGCTCCCGATTTAGTGCTGTTCTTCCACGAATTCAACTCGATCTCCTCCGAATCAAAAGCACTAAGGCTTAGACTTGGTATGAGGAGTTCCAAGGAGGTTAGTGAGCTATCCCAAGAGAATCATGGCTCGAACCTAACTCCAAATCAGTGAATTAGAAGAAATCGAGGCAAAGGGAACAAAAACCGATCCTAGAGAAAAATCAACTGATCTACTAGCTCGTGAGGTTTGAGGTGAATTCCTTCGGTGGAAAGAAGTGCCTCACGATCTAGAACAACTTAGTTCAAACGGATTTGCAAGAGATGCACCGAACAAAAAGATCGATCGACGGAAAAAACGTGGAGAAAAGCAACCCGCGAAGAACACGAACAAAACGCGAATCACAACCACGGATTTGCAACCGTGTGGCTACCACACGCTACAATAGTGAGATTACGGTCTCACTTCCTCAAAATCTCACGGACACAGAGGTATGGTTCTCTTCTCTGTGGATCTCAGTTCGCTACAGCAGGGGAGCAGGAGAGCAGGAAAACCTAGAAGGCAAAATAACAAATGACTGAGATAAAATGGGAGGAGGGTGTCTCCCTCTTCTTATCCTAATTTCTAATTCCTACTCTACCCCTCAACTAATTACAGAGCGAACCAGCTAAACCCTAGGGTTATTCTGGACCAACTCGGGTAGGTGGTGATCCGACGACCACGCCCGCACAACTGGTAGCGTTGCCTCGATGCAACCTTACCGATTGCCGCCACGTGCCGCCACCGCTCTTCTTGTCCTTTTCCCGGACGTCGCACCCCCGGTTTTGTGGCCCAAACCGGGAAACCAGCCTTCCAAGGCCTGAGTTTTGTGGCCCAAACTCATCAAACCCGCAGCACCCAGGTTTTGAGGCCCAAACCTGGAAACCGTCCTCAGCCCGAGTTTTGTGGCCAAACTCGGAAACCGTCCGCGCCCAGGTTTTGAGGCCCAAACCTGGAAACTGTCCACACGATGGTTTTTCTCTGGCTCTACCACCAAACCGAAGCTGCAGAGGGGATGCACCGCCCGTGCACCCCGTCCACCAACACGTGTCCCCAAGTCCTCGACTCAGGCAACACCGTGCCCGCAAGTCTTCGCTCGTCGCTGTCCCAGGCTATCAGCCACCACAGCTGATCCTCGGGCCACCGGTCCCTCAGTCCAAGCGTCATGTCCGCCCTTCACCACTCTCGGTCCATCGGCATGACACGTCTCTACTTGACCTTCACCTTGCCTTCGATCACTGTATCTGTGCTCGACACCTGCACAACACAAGCCAAAGAACATGCGTATCATCCCAGTTGACAATCACTCATCACTCAGAGACTCGGCATACACCCATGTATCCGCAGTCGACATCGCCGAGCGTGGCGAAGAAAGCACGCTGCTCAGCCTGGGCCTTCTCCAAGTACTTCATCTTGATGTACTCCTTGTCGAAGCCACCCTTCCACTTGTGCTTCACGGGGACGTACTTCTCCTTGCGCTTGCTGGAGTCATACTTGTGCCCATGATCCGCCTTGCTGAAGACTTGCTTGTTCTTCTTTGGGCAATTGGCGATGAAGTGGTTGGGGTCGCCGCACTCGAAGCATCCCGAGCGTCCTCCTCCGCGGCGATGGTTCATGCGGTTGTTGTGGAACCGCGAGAACCGGTTGGCGAGCAAAGCCAACTCGTCATCCCCAAAGAACTCCAACTGCTCCTCTATGACAGAAAGAAGAGAGAAAAGTGCAAAGCCTCCAGAGGTGTTAGCAGAAGAGCCAGAAAGCAAAGCCATCGACGGGCCAAAAGGATTTTCATAAGAAGCCCTCGCCATGGCATCTATCTCACTGGACTTGAGCTTACTGAAGAGCTCGTCGCACGTGAGGGTCTCATAGTTAGGCGATTCGATGATCGCGTGAACCTTGGAATCCCACACCGACCGATCGAGAGTATGCAAACGCTTTAGAGCTCTCTCATGATCGTCGATAGGCAACAACTCCTTGTTAGCCCTCATCCTATTGACAATCACCTGAAAGCGAGCAAATAAACTCTCTATGCTCTCGCCAGACATATGTCGAAAGTTCTCGTACTCTCGTTTGTGCGACTCATAGAGACGGGTTTTTGACTTGAGAGGTTCCCTCATGGAAACACATGAGGGATGCCCAAATCTCCCGAGCCGTAGCGAGGTGAGAAACGCGATCAAACTCCATCATACTCAAGCATGAAAAAAGAGCATTACTGGCTCGGCTATTGGCATCGTGATCATCGATCTGACGCTGAGTCACACGAGCAGCCAAGACCACGTAATCGGCAGCGTTGCAAATATCCCAAATGGAAGCACTCATACTCTGCAGATAGGCCGACATGCGTATCTTCCAATACGCATAGTTCGTCCCATCGAAAAACAGCGGTTTGCCCACGCCACGATCCATGTCGCCTTCTGTGGATCTGGAACATGCTAAGGTGGAAGATCCTTAACCTGCTCCGATACCAATTGAAGGACCGAGAGTGCAATCAGAAAGCGACCAGAGGGGGGTGAATGGGAGCTTCAAATTTCTTTTCAAAAAACTTGTCGCCATTGTCCAGAGATTCAACCCCAAGAGCAAAACCGAAGCGCGTGATGTCCACGACCCAAGAGAATGGGTGGATGTTCCCTAGAAACACAGCGGAACACCACAAAAACTTCCTCACACAAAATCACGCAAGTCAACTGGTGACAGGATGGACTTTGGGTAACCTCAACCTCCCCCGAGCAACGCGAGGGGGATTCAGGCTATTTTGCGAAGCGGGAAGCCCGATTTCTGTAGAGCACGAAGTCAGAAATCCAACGCAAAAGCCCAAAACCAAATCCGAAGTTGAACGGTCAAACTGCAGACGAAACAGTGAAGAAATCACTGCATCGGACGCTGGCAGCGTCCGATGACCAGGCACCGGACGCGTCCGATGCAAAATGATCCTTACTAGAACCTTACTGGACTGGCATCGGACGCTGCTACAGTGAAACCCTAGCGTCCGATGCTAGACCCCCGGCGCGTCCGATGGCAATGGACGCTCCGATGGTCAGCGTCTGATGCTCCTTCAAAAACGTTGTCAGATGACACGTGGTACCGGACGCGTCCGCTAGTATGAATTAGCGTCCGATGGTCCCGACACCAGCGTCCGATGCTCCCAGACCAGAGTTGTTCTTCTGCGAAAATCACCCGATCTCCTCCAAATCAAAAACACTAGGGCTTAGACTTGGTATGAGGAGTTCCAAGGAGGTTAGTGAGCTATCCTAAAGGAATCATGGCTCGAACCTAACTCCAAATCGGTGAATTGGAAGAATTCGGGACAAAGGAGCAAAACTCGATCCAAAACGAAAATCAACTGATCTACTAGCTCGTGAGGTTAGAGAAGATTTCCTTCGGTGGAAAGGAGTGCCTCACGATCTAGAACAACTCAGTTCAAACGGATTTGCAAAAGATGCACCGAGTAGAGAGATCGATCAACGGGAAAAACGTGGAGAAAAGCAATCCGCAAAGAACACGAACAAAACGCGAATCACAACCATGAATTTGCAACCGTGTGGCTACCACACGCTACAATAGTGAGATTACGGTCTCACTTCCTCAAAATCTCATGGGCACAGAGGTATTGTTCTCTTCTCTGTGGATCTCAGTTTGCTATAGCAGGGAATAGGGAGAGCAGGAAAACCCTAGGAGTGAAAGAGCAAATGACTGAGATAGATTGGGTGGAGGGTGTCTCCCTCTACTTATCCTAATTCTAATTCCTACTCTACCCCTCAACTAATTATAGAGCGAACCAGCTAAACCCTAGGGTTATTCTGGACCAACTCGGGTAGGTGGTGATCCGACGGCCACGCCCGCACAACTTGTAGTGTTGCCTCAACGCAACCTCACCGATCGCCACCACGTGCCACCACCGCTCTGCTTGTCCTTTTCCTAGACGTCGCACCCCCGGTTTTGTGGCCCAAACCGGGAAACCAGCCTTCACAGCCAACCCCCGGTTTTGAGGCCCAAACCGGGAAACCAGCCATCCATGGCCGGAGTTTTGTGGCCCAAACTCAGCAAACCTGCAGCGCCCAGGTTTTGAGGCCCAAACCTAGAAACCGTCCTCAGCCCGAGTTTTGTGGCCAAACTCGGAAACCATCCGCACCCAGGTTTTGAGGCCCAAACCTGGAAATCGTCCACTCGATGGATTTTCTCTGGCTCTACCACCAAACCGAAGCTGTAGAAGGGATGCACCGCCCGTGCACCCCGTCCACCCGCAAGTCTCCGCTCGTCGCTGTCCCAGGCTGTCAGCCACCACAGCTGATCCTCGGGCCACCGGTCCTTCAGTCCAAGTCTCACGTCCGCCCTTCGCCACTCTCGGTCCATCGGCACGGCACATCTCTACTTGACCTTCACCTTGCCTTCGATCACTGTATCCGTGCTCGACACCTGCACAACACAAGCCAAAGAACATTTGCATTATCCCAGTTGATAATCACTCATCACTCAGAGACTCGGCATACACCCATGTATCCGCAATCAGTCTTATTCATAAGTGTGTGCCACATTAATTGCTATTAAGTCCTCATTAATATAATACCATCATACTTTGAATTGATTAGTCTCTAGGCTAAATATAAATAACGATACCTGAGACTAGCTTGGGTGAAATGCTTCTACAACGGGTATATTTATCTGTGCGCTTGCAGGTAAATATTTATCTTTCAATCCAGTGCCTTGAGATCAGTACATTGCTAGCTTCATGTTGGGGATGACAACTTGACCTTAAGTGAAGTTAGTAGTGTCCCGTACACTCTTTAGTGCCTTCACTAGATTATTATTTATATGGTTCATTCTTAGAGTGATTCCATTAAGGGGTGTCAACAGCAGCCGAGCAGGTGTGTCTGATGCCTATGGAGAGGTTCTGGAACCTCTCTGCATGGCCATCGAATGCCATGCTAGGCGCGTGTAATGGTGTTCCAGAGAGGTGTGCAGACGAGGTAGAGCGCATTGGACGCGTCTAACACTAAGGAGCCTTGCGTCCGATGCCACTTTGAAACACGTGGTAGCTAACTTGACCGGTTGGGAACGTTGTGGGGCATCTGATGGCCTCAATGCAAGCATGTCCAATGCCCTGCTGACAGGCCCAATGGCTAGCCCCTTTGAGGGGTGCCTATTTAGCATCCTTGATTTGGCATCTATCTTGCACATTTTGAGCATTTGGCATCCTTGTGAGCTTTGGCGCTCCCTTCCACTCATCTCTTGACTTGATTTGTTCATCCCAAGTAAGATTGAGTGATCTAGTGCTTTGATTTGGTAGTGTTCATCATAGTGGCACTAGTTCTTCTTACTCTTCACACTTGATGGTGCCTAGACGGTTTGGAGCACCTTGGTAAAGTTGGCAAGAGATGGTGATTGTTCTTAACCACCACCGATCGCGTTGTGAGGTGTTATTTGGACCACATCCCTTTTAGAGTGGCAAATGACACTTCTAGTCGATTTCTCATGTCATTGAGCTACCTCTCTTGTGGTAGATTCTTGTGGTGCTCATGAGGAGCTTGGTGTGGTGCCAATATGCCACCGGATCACCAAGAGTTGGTCGACACAATGGGGACTACCGTGCTAGCAAGCACGTGAACCTCAGGATAAAATCAACTTGTCCCATGTGTTGATCATTATGTGTTATTGTCCATATTGGTTATTGGTCTTCTCTCGATTGGTGATTGGCATTGCTCTTGGTATTCACTGGTGATTCACTCTTAATTTGGCGTTCCCGAAGGTTCGGTGATACCCTTCTAATCTCTAGCTCATTTACATTTTGCACTTACATTATTGTTGAGTTAGTTTGCGTATGTATCTTGTGTAACATACTTGTCTCTCATAGTTTGCTACAGTAGTTTGTTATTGATCATACTTTGTGTAGCTCTACTGCATTGTGTGACATAGAATTTTTAGGGTAGAATTGTATAGATAGGTGGCTTGCAACATAGAGTAGGCTAGTGCCAAAAGTTTCTCTTTAGTTGTTCCTAATCAATTTTCCTAGTGTTTTATAGAATTTTAATTAGGCTATTCACCCTTCTTCTAGCCAATTCAAACCTTTCACCGCTATGCTGCCCATGATCTTGCACACCAATGGATATGGACACAAGCTCTGTGGATCTCCAATTTCTGTCGGCGACCACGCTAGCTCAAGGTTCCTGGGCACCTCCACGACTAGTTCTCCCACGGCTACACCCTCCACCGGCCTGCTCATCCCCACCACTGGACATCGACATGAGCTCGGTAAAGTTATAGGTGATGCCCACCAAGTGTTCGATAGAATGTGCCATAGAGGGTGAAGTTACCAGGACGGAGAATCAAACACACCAATTCTAGTACGCGCTTAGATAGTCCATGTAACCAACAGGGGCGGATCCAGGCCCCGAGCTACCCGGGCTGTAGCCCGGGGCGTGACCCAAAAATCCTTTTAACAATTTCATTAACTAGTGTAATTTAGCCTATATAAATATAAATATATATTTCGCCCTGACACAAAATTTCTTTACATTGTTTTAACCTCTTCCTAGAGGTGTTTTGAGATCCGCCACTATAACCAAACAAATGCATGTTGGCTTGCTGGGACCGGGCCTAACGAGACTACAAACCTAGCCAGGCTTCAACAGAGGTAGGGAACCAAACACACCCTATGCGCTCAAGGTTTGTGTGCTTTTGTTGCATCTTCATCGTTTCCTCGGCTAGCTTGTAATGTGATCTTCCCAAATGACATTGAAACAAAGTTTCTCGCCAGCAAGGGCCCCAACTAACATTCAAAATATTTGTTCTGCTTTAATTTAGTGGATTTTAGTTTAATTATGTGGCATTCGAGATTCGATATAAAAAAATCTCCAATGTGGATCGTCCGTCTCCCCTAACTACCTGAACAATGGTCGTCCCTGTTTTTTTTTTCTCCTCGCTCAAAATTTCACTGATACACGGTCTCTGCAAATACGGAGTCCGATTCCAACATATATTAGGTCAGATCTACGTCTCTCGTACGTGACCTGAACTCATGACCCGTGCTTGTGCGAGTTAGAACAACTTGCATATCTAACGATAATAAGATGTTCGACCCTTCCTGCGTCCTGTTGCAATAATGCATGGAGTTTGCTCATCAAATAAAAAAAAAGTTAGAGTGCATAGATTTTGCGGGCATATTCCGATAAAATAAGGTCAGTCTCAATACAGATTTTATCTCATGGTTTCCAATGTACCTAGACTTTCGAAACAGTGTAGAAGAGTTTCATGCTCATAAAACTTCTACCCCATGAAACTATTAGCATATCTCTCTTCATTAATATAGTGTTATGTCAGCGTATTAAATATTCATGAAACTCTCACTGAAACTGGTCTAAGACTAATCTTTTCATACGATTGAAACGTCCACACTGGAAAATGCTACAATACTCCTAGCAAAGAATAACATAACTGCAATGCAGTAATGATTGATTTTAAATAATAAAGCATCCTTGCATTGGGAGAACTAAATAATATAATCGGTATAAACAGAGGCACACGATCATCTACATATTAAGAAGCCAAGCAGGTGTGTATAGCCGCCGGTGGACATGGGAGGGTGCACTGGTATAGGATGCCATGCTGATGCACCTGTGCGGGCTTAACCTCCATTGTTTTAAGGTCGACAGAGAAGAATTGGCACAAGTGCGGGGCATCTGTATATGTACCTAGCTGTACGATGATAAACCCCGGTCCCTTAGCCCAGAAGGTGAGAGGCCATGTACCCTTGGGGATATTAACAAAGTCAAACGGTGATGGAGGTTCGTAGTCGGAACCCAGAAGACCACGTCGTAGTGAGTCTGGCAGATCCATTCTCTTCTCCAGCGCCCAGTCACCGTTGCTGCCGTCGATCCTTGCGAATACCTTGAGGGTGTTGTCCAGCAACGAGACGACGCGAGGCTTGCCGTCACAGCCGTCGGTAACGTGGAATCTGGACCTCCATCCAGAATTCTGGAGGTCCCAATCCACGGCGGTTGGCAGCTGAGCTGACGAGTACTCGCCGGTGCTGCCGTCGAGGACAAACCATGTGCCTTGGACCAGTTTGCCGACGTAGGAATACCAAGAGCCCCCGGCGTGGCCCAGGATACGGCGCCACGAGAAATTAAGCTTTGGAATGATGTGGTTCACTGCCTTCTCGTTCCACGAGTCGGCGCTCCCGCCCGCCGTGAACACCATGGTGTGCGCAACGTGATCACGGTCGAAATCGCACAATACCCTGAAGTTGGTCATGCTGATGCCCACCTGCTTGTCGCCGTCGATGAGGAAGCTTCGCCAATAGAAACAGGTATTAGCGTCGTAGTCCCGTGGTCGAGGGATTATCTCGTAGCGCCGCGTCAGGGGCTCGCAGACGACCAGCGCATCTGGAAAGATCCTGTCTACGTGCTCCACGACCCTGAATTGCATCAGCAGGAGGCTGCCGCGGCTGTCCAAGATGTCGGCTTCATGGACGCCGCGAACAACGGTCGTCATCACGTGTGAGAGGAAATCTAGGGACAAGTGCCGGGGATCAATGCCGGTGACCGTGGACGACGAGGTGTCAAACGACGGCAGTATACTCGTCCCCGTCCATGGTTTCTTCGTCGGGTCAAACCAGCGGCGGTTGTTGTAGTAGCCGGCGATGGCAGGTGCGTGGAGCCAGCGGAAGCGGGAGTCGGCGATCACGCGGCGCCATAGCTTGCAAGCGGACGCGGCGCGGACCAGGCAGACAAGCGACGAGACACGCTGGAGGATGAGCTCCAGGACGTCGTCGCTCACGTCGTGGATACTCGTCGGCGGCGCGTCTGCCGCCATCGATCGGGACCTGTTGCTACTTGCTACGCTCTCCACTGCCGGAGACGGGCTCTTTGCCGAGCGCCCGCCGCTTTGCCGAGGGCTAAAACGCGGGCACTCGGCAGAGAGCTCTTTGCCGAGACCCAACCCTCGGAACCAAACGGAACTCGGCGAATATTTCTATGTCGAGGGTTCGACTCTCGGCGACGTCTCGCTCTCGGCAAACATACTCTATGCCGAGAGCCGAACCCTCGGCGTAGACTGCACCTCGGCAAACGGAACCCTCGCAAACGGCTCATCCTGCGCCGATACCTTTGCCGAGAGCCCTCTGTTAGGCTGTCGGCAAAGGCCTTTTAATTTTTTTTGGTAAACTCTATGTCGAGAGCCCTGGCCCTGGCTCTCGGCATAGGTGATCTTTGCCGAGGGCTTTAGGAAGCTCTCGACAAAGCATATATATATTTTTTTGTTTTTTTGCTCCTAATTTTTTCTGTGGTCTTGCTACAGTACTACAAGCCAAGATTTCAAATTTGAAGTGTTTTCCATAAATCTTGCTATATTTCACGCATTTTCTTTAATTTGATGATTTTTTTCGCGGGACGCACGTTTGAACTGCAGGTGCATGAAATAATGAAACTCAGCGATTCGAAAAATGGTATTCATTCTTCAGAGGGTATTTCGACAACGTATCCAGGGACAGGCACGGAGACTCGACCGTCTCGTGCACGAGAAACGGCGACCAAGTTGCGTGATATTGGATTTAAAATTACTAAAAATACAAACGAAGTTAGAAAATCGTGAAAATGGACGGGTGACCTTGACATCGCATGTAGAGGCTATAAAAAAATTTGGGAATGTTTGGAGTAAGTGGTGGCGCAAGATGGTTAAAACGCTGAGATATGCGGATAGCCTCACATGCGATCATATGCGGAGATCTCAGGGTTTCAACCATCTTGCGCCACCACTTGCTCGAAGAATTCCCAAATTTTTTTCATAGCCTCTACATGTGATGTCAAGGTAACCCGTCCATTTTCATGAATTTCTGACTTCGTTTGTATTTTTAGTAATTTTAAATCCAATATCACGCAACTTGATCGCCATTTCTCGTGCACGAGACGGTCGAGTCTCCGCGCCTGTCCCTGGATACGGTGTCGAAATACCCTCTGAAGAATGAATACCATTTTTCGAATCGTTGAGTTTCATTATTTCATGCACCTGCAGTTCAAACGTGCGTCCCGCGGAAAAAATCATTAAATTAAAGAAAATGCTCGAAATATAAGAAGATTTATAGAAAACACTTTAAATTTGAAAGATTGGCTTGTAGTACTGTAGCAAGGCCACAGAAAAAATTGGGAGCAAAAAAACAAAAAAATATATATATGCTTTGCCGAGAGCTTCCTAAAGCCCTCGGCAAAGATCACCTATGCCGAGAGCCAGAGCCAGGGCTCTCGGCATAGAGTTTACCAAAAAAAAAAAATTAAAAAAATGCCTTTGCCGATAGCCGAATCACGTGGCTCTCGGCGAAGGTTGCTCTTAGCCGAGGGCCGTCCGATCCGGCTCTCGGCAAAGCACGCGAACACTAAATACGCCCGGCCCACCACACATTTCACGCACGCACCGCCCGCCCTGCCGCCGCCTCTGCCTCCTCCGCGCTGCCGCCGCCGCCGCGCCACCACACGCCCCGGCCGCGCCGTCGGCCGCCCGCCGCCCGCCCTGACCCCCCCCCCCCCCCCCGGCCGCCCCTGCGCCGCCGGCCGCCCACTCCTCCCCTCCCCGGCAGGCCCCTGCTAGGCCGCCGTCCGGCCGCCCCTGCGCCGCCGGCCGCCCACTCCTCCCCTCCGCGGCAGGCCCCTACTAGGCCGCCGTCCGGCCGCGCCCCTGGCCAGCCCCTCCACGGCCACCCCGAGCCTCCGGTCGGCCCGCGCTCCCTGGCCGCCGCTCCCCGGCCACCCTGCTTCCTCGGCCGGTCCCTCCTCGGCAGCTCCCGGCCGGCCCCGGGCCCCTCCTCGGCAGCCCCCGGCCGGCCCCTCCCCAGCCGCCCCGCGCCCCCGGCTGGCCTAGGAGCAGGAGTAAGAGGAAGAGGAAGAGGAAGAGGAAGAGGAGGAGGAGGAGGAGGAGGAGGAGAGGAGGAAGAAGAAGAGGAGGAAGAGGAGGAGGAGCCCCCGCCGGTCTTGTCCTGCTGCGTCCCCTCTCCGCCCGGCCACTCCACCCGGTTGGATAGGAGGAAGAAGACGACCGCCTCGCTGTGCCCCCTTTGTTCGCTCATCGGTCGTTGTCGATTGGGCTGTCTGTAAGTCGTCCTCGATCGCCCCATCGTCATTGCACATGTGCCTGTAGTATGTAGTAGTAGTAAGTAATTGTTAGTAGTAATAGGTAGTAGTTTGATAGTAGTAGTGGTATGTGTGTGGATGTCGGCCATCGTGCCGCATATATGTGGATGTCGGCCATCGTGCCGTTGTTTCTTGCAGGTTTCGAAACCTCACCGTGCAGGGGAGGTTCTGCCGAAATTTCTAATTGATACTACCTTTTTTGTCTTTTCTGTAGGAGGAGGACCTGTCAGGGCCAAGCCGGAGATCCTCGGCGACCTCGATCGTCTTCGTCGTCGTCGCGGGTCTGCCTGCACCGCTTCGCGTCGCCACTGCACCGACTCGCCACTGCGCCGCTAGCCTGACTCCACCGGCACCCTAGGTATAAATAACATCTCCTCCCAGAAAAGGGTCGTAGGTCATTGAACCCAGTTAGGCGTCTCCCGTCCGAAAGAGATACGGCTGGAGGTATGCAGGTCTCTGCATATCGATAACCGTATCTGTTTCGGATTGTCCACGTTACTTGGACAGCCCGCAGATGTGTCGATGAGGCTAGTTCCCATGGTCTGGCCCGATTCGAGATGGAGTTTCTGCATCACCTCCCTGTTGTTCTCTGGATACACACTCTCCCTACAGGGACGTGTATCTTGAGAACATCGGGGAGGTGCTGCCGAAATTCTGTCTCGGCTCGGGGCAAACAATGGGAACTGGCCTCATGTACGCATCCGCGGGTGGGACTAGGACCTATCCTCACCTATTAGATGATAGTAGGATGGAAGTACTCGGAGGTAGATATGTAAGTACTCGGATGCATGACAGTAGGATGGATGACCGTCAGTGGATATACTCGGGCCGTAGAAGCAGAAGTGATTTCACCGATGAATGGTTGCGCAAGACAGATGCTTTCGTGAACAATGCATTTGGCGCGGCTCGGCGAGGAGAGATCAAAGTGTTGTGCCCATGCAGCAGATGTGGGAACCAGAGAAGGCAAGACAAGGAGAACATGGCTAAACATCTTGTGAACAATGGATTCACGCCGGACTACACCCGGTGGATCTACCATGGTGAAGCACATCGTTTGAGAGCGGAGGCAGTGCGACCACGTCTAGAGGACTTTGATGCTGATGCGGGGGTAGCAGACATGTTAGAAGGTAATAATCTTTTTTAATCACTTGTGCAGGTCATGAGACTTTGTGGGGCCTAAAGGCCGCAAACCCAACGGCATCCTGGGTCTCTTGTGCCGTGAGCACTACCCCAGCATAGTACAGTATGTCGGGAGGCACGAGCCGGCCTACACCTTTGACCACTACAGCGTCGCCCCAGACCCAGACTTCCCCAACAAGGCGGCGCGGGTTAGAGCGGAGCTGTGGGTAAGTCTTCATCAAACAATATCAAATTCATCATATTTTTTCTTTAATTACTGTCTCGCCTCATATTGTGTCTGTATGCAGAACTACTTCAAGTGCGAGCCGGGGAAGGAGGCAGTGGCGGAGGTGACGGCTACCCGGGCTTGTAGGAAGCTCGTCACCGACATGATCTACGAGGCGAGACTGCAGGCCATCATTACCTACAACGCCACGGTCTTGGCCACGAGGGTGACGAAGGCCCAAGCGAGAGGCATGACGTTGGGCCGGGCGCAGTTCTTGCATGTAAGCGATTTCTTTTGAGATTAAGCTTTTGGTACTTTTCATCTGACGCTTAGACGTGAAATACTTGATGATGTGCAGATGATCCCCCAATGGTGCCAGTCGTTTCCCGAGTGCTGGGAGATGATCGTGGACAGGTGGCTATCCGAAGAGTGGGCGGCCCACCACGCCGAGGCCCGGGAGGCGCGTCTGCAGATGCCAGGTGTACCACACCACTAGGGCAACCGCAACCTCGCCGAGTACGCACAAGCTTGGATACGTGAAAGACTTTATCAATTCTTCGATCAAATGTTGCCTGATTGCTAATCATCTTGTTGTCTTCCTCGCAGTCGGAGGCACACGGTGGCCAGCCTTGCGACACGGTGGCGGCATACGCCATGTCCCACAAGGGCAAGGCCACGGCAGCGGAGACCTCCTACAACCCCGACGATCCCGCCGACGCGTACACCAACTCGAGCGTCCACTCCCGCCTCACTGACTACTCAGAGGCGGCAAGGGCGGTCCATGGGGATGACTTTGATCCCGCCACCGCGGACCTGGACGGGAGCATCGTCATGAGGATTGGAGGAGGGAAGAAGCACGGGCGGTTCTGGCTTGGCGACGGCGTCATCGACACGGCCTCCACTCCCACTCTGTCCCAGCTCCGAGCACAGAGCACGAGCGGGAGCGTCCCCATACGCCCACGCCCGTCGCCTGCGCAGTCGCGGGTCGCCGAGCTCGAGGTTATTTCTATTTAACTCATTGTACATTGATCTTTAAATGTTTGCATTGTTCTAACATTCACTTTGTATTATCGCAGGCCCGCCTGGAAAGAGAAAGGCAGGAGCGCCATGTGTCTGAGACCCAGATGCGGTCACAGATGTCGGCCCAGATGGAGGCTCAAGCAAAGCAGATGGCGGAGCTCATCGCCTTCATGGCCTCCCAGGGCATGGCCGTGCCCCAGACGCTCGTGGCTCCTCCACCGCCGTCTCTAGACCCCGGAGCTGCTCCTGTGAGTATCAATACTTCAGTGTTTCATTTATTTCATTTCCTTGTCTGACATGACCTTTTGCAGCCTCCTCCGTCAGAAGATTCGAACAACCACCGATGGAACCAGACCGGGGGTCAACCAGGCGGCAGTTCTCAGGGGTGGACCGGTTGGCCGGGGGTGTAGTAGATTGAACTTTGGACTATCGTGTGTCACTGAAGTCTCATGTTGTTGAACTATGTGATTTGAGGACATATGTTATTGAACTATGTGATGTGATGTGAACTATCATGATATATATATATGTTCTGTGACGTGAAATGTGATATATATGTGATATGTGATGAATGTGATATATATATGTTTGATAGTGTCGGAGAAAAGGAAAAACAGAAATAAAAAAACAAAAATTAGCGTGTTTGCCGAGGGTTGCTCTCGGCAAAGAGGCCTTTTGCCGAGGGCTTTGACCATAACCCTCGGCAAAGCTGAACCAGAAAGTCATTTCCCCAGCTTTGCCGAGGGCTTTGGTCATAGCCCTCGGCAAAGCTGGGGAGACTGAAAGGAATTTCCAAGGGTTTGCCGAGAGCCGGCTGAGCTAGCCCTCGGCGAAGAGGTCCCAAAAAAAATATTCGAAATTTCTTTGCCGAGAGCCGACCCCGGATAACCCTCGGCACAGGAAAATAATAATAAAAAAATTTACAGCTTTGCCGAGAGTCCGGCTCTCGGCAAACGTGACTCCTTTGCCGAGAGTTCGGTTAGCCCTCGGCAAACCTACCGTCAATAGGGACCGCCGTTAACGGCCACTTTTCTTTGCCGAGAGCCGTTCGGGACCCTCGGCAAAAGGTTTGCCGAGAGCCCGATAAATGGCCCTCGGCAAAGGATCCTTTGCCGTGAGGTTTTTTGCCGAGAGCTCTATGCTGAGGGCTGCTCTCGGCATAGGCTTCGCCGAGTGCCAGATGGTCTTTGCCGAGTGCTACAGGCACTCGGCAATGCAGCCGTTTCCAGTAGTGGTCGGCTCTCCTCCTCCGGGCTCCGGTGTATGTCGTTGTTGTTTATTTGATCCGCAATTTGTACGTGTATAACAGGGGGAAAGCTACTACCTGATACATACTTTTGAATCAAAATACGAGTATATACATATACATACAATAATAATATTATAGTCGGACTCGGACCGAAAGCAGTTCCGTTTCCATCCCGGTCAGGACTCGGCGACATGCAATTTGACCTATATGTGCAGTGTTGTCTACGAGTTGGATCGGGCAATTATAAGAGCGGTGCATGTCATCACGTGCGATGCATATGTTTACCAACCCTAACAACTCGACTTGCTTCTCATATTATCACATGTGAAGATGACCGGATTTATAAGCAGTGTACATGACGATCACTACCGGAGACGGGCTCTTTGCCGAGCGTCCGGTTCTTTGCCGAGGGCTAAAACACGGGCTCTCGGTAAAGAGCTCTTTGCCGAGAGCCAACCCTCGGCACAATAAAAAACTCGGCAACGATTCCTATGCCAAGGGCCGACTCTCGGCAAAATCTGGCTCTCAGCAAAGACAACCTATGCCGAGAGCCGAGCCCTCGGCATAGAATACACCTCGGCAAATGGAACCCTCGCGAACGGCTCCCCCTACGCCGTTACCTTTGCCGAGAGCCCTCTGTTAAGCTCTCGACAAAGGCTTGTATTTTTTTTGGTAAACTCTTTGCCGAGAGCCCTGGCCCTGGCTCTCGGCATAGGTGCTCTTTGCCGAGGGATTTAGGAGGCTCTCGTCAAAGAATATATATTTTTTTTGTTTTTTTGCTCCTAATTTTTTCTGTGGCCTTGCTACAGTACTACAAGCCAAGATTTCAAATTTGGTGTGTTTTCCATACTTCTTGCTATATTTCGCGTATTTTCTTTAATTTGACGATTTTTTCTATGGGACGCACGTTTGAACTGCAGGTGCATGAAATAATAAAACTCAGCGATTCGAAAAATGGTATTCATTCTTCGGAGGGTATTTCGACACCGTATGCTGGGACAGGCACGGAGACTCGACCGTCTCGTGCACGAGACACGGCGACCAAGTTGCGTGAGATTGGATTTAAAATTATTAAAAATACAAACGAAGTCGGAAAATCATGAAAATGGACGGGTGACCTTGACATCGCATGTAGAGGCTATGAAAAAAATTTGAGAATGTTTAGAGCAAGTGGCGGCACAAGATGGTTGAAACCCTGAGATCTCCGCATAGCTCACATATGTGGAGATCTCAGGGTTTCAACCATCTTGCGCCACCACTTGCTCTAAACATTCTCAAATTTTTTTCATAGCCTCTACATGCGATGTCAAGGTCACTCGTCCATTTTCATGATTTTCCGACTTCGTTTGTATTTTTAATAATTTTAAATCCAATCTCGCGTAACTTGGTCGCCGTGTCTCGTGCATGAGACGGTCGAGTTTCCGCGCATGTCCCTAGATACGGTGTCGAAATACCCTCTGAAGAATGAATACCATTTTTTGAATCACTGAGTTTCATTATTTCATGCACCTGTAGTTCAAACATGCGTCCCGCAGAAAAAATCAACAAATTAAAGAAAATACGCAAAATATAGCAAGAAGTATGGAAAATACATATAATTTGAAATCTTGGCTTGTAGTAATGTAGAAAGGCCACACAAAAAATTGGGAGCAAAAAATATTCTTTGCCGAGAGCCTCCTAAAGCCCTCGGCAAAGATCACCTATGCCGAGAGCTAGGGCCAGGGCTCTCAGCAAAGATTTTACTAAAAAAAATAAAATACAAGCCTTTGCCGAGAGCCTAACAGAGGGCTCTCGACAAAGGTTCCTATTTGCTGAGGGCTGCCCGATCCGGCCCTCGGCAAAGACCGCGACCACTTAATAAAAATCGCGCGTCCGCCCGACCCACCACACAAGTCAGCAACGCACGCACGCCCACCCTGCCCGCCCTGCCGCCGCCGCCTCTGCCTCCGCTGCGCTGCCGCCACCGCTGCGCCACCATAAACGCCCTGGCCACGCGCCCGCCCTGCCAGGCTGCTCCGGCTGCGCACCGCCGCCCGCCACGACGCCCTTCGTCGGCCGGCCGCGCCACCGGCAGCCTGGCCCGCCCGCCGCAGCCGCCCCGGCGCCCTTCCCCGGCCGGCCACGCCATCGGCCGCCCGCCCCGCTCGCCCCAGCCGCTCCGGCTGCGCACCGCCGCCCGCCCCAGCGCCCTTCGCCGGCCAATCGTGCCGCCAGCCACCCGACCCGCCCGCCGGCCGCGCCGCCGGCCGCCCGCCCTGCCCGCCCCTGCCGGCCCGCCACCCTTCCACGGCCGGCCGCGCCGCGCCGTGCCGCTACCGCGGGAGAGGAGGAGGAGAGGAGGAGTAGGAGAAAGAGGAAGAGGAGAGGAGGAGGAGGAGGAGGAGAAAGAGGAGGAGGAGGAGGAGGAAGAGGAGAGGACCAGGAGGAAGAGGAAGACGAAGAGGAGGAGGAGCCGTCCCGCTGCGCCCCCGCTAGGGCCATCCTGCGTCGTCACTTGTAAGTCATCCTCGATCGCCCCGTTGTCCTTGTACCTCTCAACTTAGTTGTAGTAAGTAGTAGTAAGAGTAGTTATCCTCGATCACGGCGATATATGTGGATGCATGTGAATGTGAATGTGAATGTATGTGGCGATCGAGTATTTGTTAGTAATAGCGGTATGCATGTGAATATATGTGGATGTCGGCCATCGTGCCGTTGTTTCTTGCAGGTTGCGAAACTTCACCGTGCAGGGGAGGTTTTGCCGAAATTTCTAATTGATACTATCTTTTTTGTCTTTTCTGTAGGAGGAGGACCTGTCGAGGCCAAGCCGGAGATCCTCGGTGACCTCGATCGTCTTCGTCGCCGTCGCGGGTTTGCCTACACCGCTTCGCCTCGCCACTGCACTGACTCGCCACTGCGCCGCTAGCCTGACTCCACCGGCACCCTAGGTATAAATAACATCTCCTTCCAGATAAGGGTCGTAGGTCATTGAACCCAATTAGGTGTCTCCCGTCCGAAAGAGATACGACTAGAAGTATGCAGATCTCTGCATATCGATAACCGTATCTGTTTCGGATTGTCCACGTTACTTGGACAGCTCGCAGATGCGTCGATGAGGCTAGTTCCCATGGTCTGCTACGATTCGAGATGGAGTTTCGGCATCACCTCCCTGTTGTTCTCCGGATACACACTCTCCCTACAGGGACGTGTATCGGGAGAACATCGGGGAGGTGCTGCCGAAATTCTGTCTTGGCTCGGGGCAGACAATGGGAACTAGTCTCATGTACGCATCCGCGGGGAATTAGGACCTATCCTCACCTATTAGATGATAGTAGGATGGAAGTACTCGGAGGTAGATATGTAAGTACTCGGATGGATGACAGTAGGATGGATGACCGTCAGTGGATGTACTTGGGCCGTAGAAGCAGAAGTGATTTCACCGATGAATGGTTGCGCAAGACAGATGCTTTCTTGAACAATGCATTTGGCATGGCTCGGCGAGGAGAGATGAAAGTGTTGTGCCTGTGCAGCAGATGTGGGAACCGGAGAAGGCAAGACAAGGAGAACATGGCTAAACATCTTGTGAACAATGGATTCACGCTGGACTACACCCGGTGGATCTACCATGGTGAAGCACATCGTTTGAGAGCGGAGGCAGTGCGACCACGTCTGGAGGACTTTGATGCTGATGCGGGAGTAGCAGACATGTTAGATGACTTCCAAGAAGCACAATACGCTGAAGGACGTACGGAGGAGGAGATGGAGAAGACCGCAAAGGCGTTTTACGAGATGATGTCTTCGGCACAGAAACCCCTTCATGATCGGACAACGGTTTCTCAACTGGATGCCATTGGCCGTGTGATGGGGTTCAAGTCCTAGTTCAACTTGAGTCAAGATGCGTTCGATGGTATGTTGGCCCTATTTGGTAGAATGCTTCCGAACGCCCACATATTGCCAAAGAGCATGTACGAGTCACAGAAACTGCTTCGTGCACTGAAGATGTCGTATGATTAGATACATGCTTATCCAAATGGGTGCGTCCTCTTCAGGAAAGATCTCACGGATGCAGGTTACTGTTCGAAGTGTAAAGCGTCGAGATACATGGAGGTAAACGATGGTGAAGGCCCGAAGAGGCAGCTTTCTATCCCCATGAAAGTACTGCGTTATCTTCCGTTTACACCGAGGATCCAACGTCTCTACATGACCGAGGAATCCGCGAAACAGATGACATGGCACAAACAAGGTACATGATACAATCCTGAGAAGTTGGTACATCCTGCCAATGGTGAAGCATGGGCCCACTTCGATCGCATCCATCATGACAAAGCTAGAGAGGCTTGTAATGTCTGTGTTGCGTTTGCAACAGACGGTTTCAATCCCTATGGACTCATGGCTGTCCCGTACACCTGTTGGCCCGTCTTCGTTATCCCCCTCAATCTCCCCCCCAGCCTCCTATTTCAACGTCATACTGTCTTCTTGTCGTTGATAATTCCTGGACACTCGGAGAATGACATGGGTGTGTTCATGGAGCCTCTGATTGATGAATTGGAAACTGCTTGGAATGAAGGGCTATTGACATACGACCGAGCTTCAAGGTCTAACTTCACAATGCACATCTGGTACCAGTACTCACTGCATGACTACCTGGCATATGGGATATTCTGTGTCTGGTGTGTCCATGGCAAGTTCTCATGCCCGGTTTGTAAGACAGCTATGAGATTTATCTGGTTGAAGAAGGGTGGCAAGTATTCGACGTTCGACCAACATCGACAATTTCTGCCTCTTGACCATCCTTTCAGACGGGACACCAAGAACTTCACCAAAGGTGTCGTGGTGAGAGATCCTCCACCCCGGATGCTGACCGGTGCCGAGGTTCATGCTCAGATAGATGCTCTCCAGTTCAACGAAACAAACGGTCGTTTTGCGGGGTATGGTCAGGAACATATGTGGACTCATAAGTCAGGCTTGGAAAGACTCCCTTATTATGACGACCTTCTTCTGCCACATAACATTGATGTAATGCACACTGAAAAGAACATCGCCGAGTCGCTTTGGGGAACACTCATGGACACTGAAAAGTCCAAGGACAACCCTAAGGCTAGACTAGACCTGGCAATGTTGTGTGATAGACCAAAGCAAGAGATGCTGCCTCCTCAGCCCGGCAGGAGATGGACACGGCCCAAGGCCGATTTCGTCTTGGGCAGGCCACAAAGGAAAGAAATACTTCAGTGGATCCAGACATTGACATTCCCTGATGGATATGCAGCGAATCTAACGAGAGGAGTCAACTTATCTACTCTGCGAGTCCTAGGGATGAAGAGTCATGACTTCCACGTATGGATCGAGCGGCTTCTTCCGGTGATGGTTCGAGGCTATGTTCCTGAGCCTATGTGGGTTGTCCTGGCAGAGTTGAGCTATTTCTTCCACCAGCTATGTGCCAAGGAGATATCTCGGTCCGTCATTGATGACTTGGAGAAAGTTGCACCTGTGTTGCTTTGTAAGCTGGAGAAAATCTTTCCACTAGGCTTCTTCACTCCGATGCTTCATTTGATCTTACACCTCCCAAATGAGGTTCGAATGGGAAGGCCTGTGCAATGGCGTTAGTGCTTTCCAGTCAAGGGAAATATGAAGACTCTTTGCAAGAAATGTAGAAACAAAGCCAAAATTGAGGCTTCCATTGCAGAGGCATTCATTCTGGAGGGGGTGTCAAACTTCACTGGAGAATACTACTCTGAGAACCTTCCTAGCGTGCATAATCCACCCCCTCATTACAATGCTGGAGAAAATGAATCGAGTCTTAGCATTTTCTGAGGCCAACTCGGCACGACAAGTGGATCCACAGTTAAGTAGTTGAACTATGAAGAGTGGTGAAAGATCATGCTATACGTGCTTACCAACCTTGATGAGGTGGACCCGTACATGGGGTAAGTTCTCAACTATCTTCATTCAATTCGTTGTCACTATTCTGCATCCAACACCCTTGTTTTTCTTTCGCACAGGGAATTTCTTCATCAGTTCTGGAATGGACCAAGGCCTCTTTCTGACTCGGTTGCCAAAACCCTAATTGCAAACGATGCATAACAAGGGAGGCCTGATTTCATTTCTTGGTTTCAACAGAAGGTACCTTCCAACCGAGGTCATACTTAGTCCGGCGTTCCAACTTGCTCTTACGTTCTGACCATATAACGATATATCTTGCTTCACCTTGCAAGCTCAGACCGATGCATCTATGAGTAAAGAGCTGAGACAGGTTGCAAACGGCTTTGACCGTAGGTCAAGTCATTTAACGGTTATGACATGAATGGATATCGCTTCCACACATCAAGCTACGAGCAGAGTCAGCCCAATAGAAAAACCACAAATAGCAGAGTATGTACTCCAGGCAATGACAACAGTGACTACTATGGAATAATTGTAGAAATATACAAACATTCATTTCATGGTGAAAAGCCTTTGAATCCTGTCATGTTCAAATGCCATTGGTTCAACCCTGGAGTAACGAGGCTGACAGCTAATTTTGGGCTAGTCGAAATTTGATAGGATTCTGTCTATCCAGGAGTCGATATGTATATTGTGGCTCAATAGGCCACATAGGTTTATTACACACCATACGCGTGCAAAAGCAAAGAGCCTCTCTTGGGGTGGTATATTTGAGCACAATCTTGGGTTGGTATATTGTGCACAAGATATCGTTACATGATAAACTACCTCTCCCCAACAATGAGGATTATAACTTCAACACAAACACGTATGACGGGGAGTTCTTTCAAGAAGCTGGGCTACAAGGGACGTTCATGATAGACTTAACCGAAGCGATGGAAATGGAAGTAGAGAATGATGACGAGGACGTTGGGGATGAGGTGGTAAATGAGAAGGACATACAAATGCTAGAACTATTCTGTTTAGGCGAAGCAAATGAAGACGATGTCCCGTCTTCGGATACTGAGGAGTACTTAGACATGGTTGACAACGATGATGAGACCTATGCTTCGGCTCATCTGGATGATGCAGATTATTTCTAATACATGTAATATTATGTTATATTCTTAGGATCTAGGGTTTTATTTATATTGCATATATTTCATTATGTTATTTCTAATACAACATTGTTTGTTCTTTTTAAATGCAGAAGCTCAAGCCAAGATGTCGGGAGGACGTCAGAGGATGATGAGTTTGTTGTACCGGGCCTCGCAGGACAACGGGATGTCGATGAGGAGGAGGGGCCGCCGCTGGAGGAAGCCGACTCCACAGGAGGAGGAGGCGGTCGAGGAGGAGGTGTTGGCCACGCCTGAGCCCTAGGCTCAGGCGGATGAGGGGCAGGAGGAGCCCGAGCAGGAGGACGAGGCGTAAGACGGAGGAAGGCATTGGGTTCTTGATAGTGGGTTCACTCAACACATGACCGGAGATGGAAGGATGTTCAATCAATCAACACAAGTGGCAATAATCAAGTTGATGCAATCACATTTGGTGACAACAAGAAAGGCAAGGTCAAAGTCTTGGGCAAGATTGCTATATCCAATGACTTGAGCATCTCCAATGTGCTATTAGTAGACTCTCTCAACTCTAACTTGTTGTCCATGGCACAATTATGTGATTTGGAATTCAAATGCATATTTGGGGTGGATGATGTGGAGATAGTGAGTGTTGATGGAAGTGATTTGGTCTTCAAAGAATTTAGATATGAGAACCTTTATTTGGTGGACTTTGATGCTAGTGAAGCTCAATTGACAACATGTTTATTCACCAAATCAAGTATGGGGCATGTTGGACTGAAGCAACTAAAGAGGCTAGTCAAGCATGACATGGTGAGAGGGCTAAAAGATGTCCACGTTGAGAAGGACAAGCTATGTAGTGCATGCCAAATGGGAAAGCAAGTTGGAAACACTCATCCTAACAAAGGAATGATGAGCACTACACATGCACTTGGGTTGTTGCACATGGACTTGTTTGGACCAACTGCATATGCAAGCATTGAGGGAAACAAGTATGGATTTGTGATAGTGGATGACTTTACAAGACACACATGGGTCTTCTTTCTTGTTGACAAGAGTGAAGTGTTTGGCATATTAAAAAACTTTGTCAAGATAAGCCAAAATGAGTTTGAAAGAAGAATCAAGAAAGTGAGAAGTGACAATGGAAGTGAGTTTAGAAACACAAGAGTTGATGAGCTATGTGATGAATTTGGAATCAACCATCAATTCTTGGCCAATTATATCCCTCAATCCAATGGGATAGTTGAAAGGAAGAATAGGACACTCATTGACATGTCAAGATCAATGCTTAGTGAGTACAATGTGAGTGATTCCTTTTAGGTCAAAGCAATCAACACAACATGTTATTGTAGCAACCGGCTCTAACCCTCTATTGAAGAAGACACCATATGAGCTCCTAAATGATAGAAAGCCCAACATTGCGTATTTTCGGGTCTTTGGGTGCAAGTGCTACATATTGAAGAAGGGCACAAGACTTGGCAAGTTAGAGAAGAAAGTGATGAAGGGTTCTTACTTGGTTACTCTACTACAAGCAAGGCCTATAGAGTATGGAACAACACAACAAGAATAGTTGAAGAAGTCCATGATGTTGAGTTTGATGAAACCAATGGCTCTCATGAAGAACAAGACAATCTAGATGATGTGAGAGGAACACAATTGGTGGAAGCTATGAAAAACATGGACATTGGTGATATAATACCAAAGCAAGTGATTGACATTGAAGATGATAAAGATCAAGTGCTCTCTCCTCCAACCATGCATGGTAATGATAATGCAAGCTCTAGTGACTCTCAAGATCAACAAGATGCTAGTTGCTCTCAAATGGCTCATCCAAGTGCAAGTGCAAGTGTCCAACCGCAACAAGTGCTCCAACCAACACATATTGCAAGAGATCATCCTTTAGATCAAATTGTTGGTGACATAAGAAGAGGTGTGCAAACAAGATCAAGATTGGCCTCATTTTGTGAACACTACTCATTTGTATCATCCTTTGAGCCAGCTAAGATTGATGAAGCTTTGATGGACATTTATTGGGTAAATGCAATGCATGAAGAGTTGAACAACTTTACCCGCAATGATGTATGCGAGTTAGTGGAAATACCAAAGAACACAAATGTGATTGGTACTAGATGGGTCTTCCGCAACAATCAAGATGAAGATAGCATTGTTGTAAGGAATAAGGCAAGATTGGTTGCACAAAGTTACACTCAATTGGAAGGCATTGACTTTGGAGAAACTTATGCACCGGTTCCTAGATTAGAAGCTATTAGAATCTTACTTGCATGTGCTTGCTCTCACAACATCAAGCTCTATCAAATGGATGTCAAGAGTGCTTTTCTCAATGGATTCATAAATGAGTTTGTATATGTTGAGCAACCTCCCGGATTTGAACAAGCCCAACCATGTATACAAGCTCAAGAAAGCATTATATGGGTTGAAGCAAGCACCTAGAGCATGGTATGAAAGATTGAGGGACTTCTTGCTTTCAAAAGGGTTCAAGATGGGGAAGGTTGACACCACTCTCTTCACCAAGAAGATTGGAAATGACTTGTTTGTGTTGCAAATCTATGTGGATGACATTATCTTTGGATCAACCAACCAAGACTTTTGTGAAGAGTTTGGAGAAATGATGGCTAAAGAGTTTGAGAAGTAAATGATTGGAGAGCTTAGTTACTTCCTTGGGCTAGAAATCAAGCAAATGAAGAAATGCACATTTGTTAGTCAAGTCAAGTACATCAAGGTCATGGTCAAGAAGTTTGGGTTAGATGAAGCCAAGGCAATAACCACACCAATGGGCACAAATGACATTTAATTTGGATAGTGACTCTAGTGGCGACATGGTAGATCAAAGGCTATATCAGTCAATGATTGGAAGCCTACTCTATGTGACCGCATCAAGGTCAGATGGCATGTTTAGTGTGTGCATGTGTGCAAGGTTCCAAGCCTCACCAAGAGAAAGATGGATAGAAAGAGCTCATCAAGTACTTGCCAATTGCTTGGAAGATCACTTGTCTCATGGTCATCAAAGAAGCAAAATAGTGTTGTACTCTCTACCACTAAAGTCGAATACATATCCGTGGGTAGTTGTTGTGCACAATTGCTATATATGAAAGCTACCTTGCAAGATTATGGGGTCAAGTTTGGGCAAGTCCCATTGCTTTGTGATAATGAGAGCGCCATCAAAATAGCCACCAACCCGGTTCAACACTCAAGGACAAAGCACATTGATATAAGGCATCATTTCATTAGAGATCATCAAGCCAAGAAGGGCATATCTGTTGAGAGCGTGGGCACCGTTGATCAACTTGTCGATATCTTCACCAAGCCGCTAGATGAAAGAAGATTTTTCAAGCTAGGAAACAAGTTGAATATCCTAGACTTCTCCAACATGAGTTGAATGCACCCCCACACATGACATGCCTCTCCTTCGACAAAAGCAAAAGTGAAATTGCTTGGCATATACGTTCATTCTTATTAGGATATGCACTAGTTCATATAGCCATGACCATGTTTAATTAGGCTCATTCATGGAAACCCAAATGAATTTAAAGTATATATGGTACCACTATTGATTCTATGTTTGACTTGATCTAGTGGTAGCATATAACTTGTTTATGAGCTTGTAACTCTAGTAAGTGAGCAATAAGTGTTTAACCAATGTGAGTAAGATAACCATTGCAAGATGTGTGAAGAAGCTTACTCTAGAGCAAACCATGTTCAATATATTATGTTCATGAGCCAGATTAAGCCACAATTTGACCTAGTTTGATCTCCTCATATTAATCTCATGATAAGATGTCTCCTTCCATTAAAACTTTCCTACCTTTTATGTTAATTATTGCCAACGGGGGAGAATTTGATTACAAAGATTAAAGGGTTGGTTACAAAGATGAAAGGGGGAAAAGTTAAACAAAGCTAACAAGTGTAAGGAAAATGGACCTCGACCCATTTAACTTTGGATTTTGGTGTTTGATGATCAACATAACCAAATTAGACGAATGTGTTTCCAAGTGTTTGTTTTGTAGTCCAATAGGATGCACATGTGACTTGGACGAAGGCAATATGGTGATCAAATGATCAACACCTCAAGCAAGGCCCTACAAGATGTATTTAAGGATTACAAAGATCAAACAAAGTCCAAGACATAAGAAACAGAGGCCCGGACGCAAACAAAGTTGAGCCGCTCAAGCCGAGACAAGAGCTGATTGAATTGGAACTGTCTCATGATTTTGGATTTTCTCAAACTGACATGGCATTAGCATAAAGCTGTAGATCATTTCATTAGCTTTCTGAAAAGTCCAAGATCATTGAAATCGGAGTTCGGAGCTAAGAGTTATGCCCAAACTATGAAAGCGTGTCTCACTGGAAAAGGAGCAACGGACGCTCCGATGCCGAGCATAGACCGAGAGTCTGATGCAACGTCCAATGCCCTCTAAAATTGGCCCAGAATGAACAGTGTTATAGTAGAGTCTGATGCCAGTGTTCAATTCCTTGCTGTAGCGTCCGATGCCCCTGAAAAACAGGTATAACAGCTAGTTTTCCAACGGCTACTCAACATATCAGCATAGGACGCGTCTGATGCCGTTACTGTAGCGTCTGATGCTCTACATAAAGCTGTTTTCAGCCCCCCAACGGCTCTATTTGTTTGGGGCCTATATATACCACCTCTAACCGGGCACATGAGGTGTGGAGGAGTGAGGAAACATACCAAGAGTATTGCTACACCATATTAGTGCCTCCACATGCATAGTGCTTAGTGATTCACATGGTGATTAGTGTAGGAGCTTTGTGAAGTGCTTAGGCTAGTTAGACCACCGCTCATTCGCTTGCTCTAGGTTTAGGCCTAGGTTAGTGGCTACTATGGACCCAAATTCCCCTACCCATGTGAGGTAACTAGATTTAAATTCGTGCAATTCAGCATCTAGTTCCTTCTTTTGCCTAGGTTTGCATTTGCATATTTAAATCCTTTGTCATGCATACACTAGGCTTATCATATGGTAGTTTTTCTTGGTATCATTCTCATACTTGGAGCAAACCTACATGGTTTAACTTGCCTAGAAGCATGACACATAGCTTCTCTTACTTGTATTTATCTTATATGTGCCAAAGTCCAAATAGTAGATAAACTACCCCGATCACCATCTTTAATTGGTGTCACATTTGTAGTGATGTCAACTTGCAAAATGGTAGTTTGACCTTACAAGTCAATGTGCATGTCTCCTACAAGTATTTCAAACTTGTATGCACACTTTTAGGGGGGAGTTTAATCTACAATTTAGAAGCTTTGAGACTAACACTACTTTCAAGTTTATCATATGTGTAGTAGTCTTATTGCAAGGAAAATAGAGTCCCCGGAGACAAGCATCGTGTGTGGCAATAATCCAATTGGTATCTACATGTGGTATTCCTAACCGATATCATTATGTTGATTTCAATTTGATACTCTTATATGCTTTTTTCATGCATTATATAGATTAAACTCCTTTGTGCATTAGTTTGCCGATTATGCATATGCTTTGCCATATACCATATGTATGCATACACTTAGGGGGAGTTTAGTTTATATAATGTGAGAGTCAAGTTTTGTGATCAATTTCACTCCACATAAAAAGGATCACAAAATTTGACCCTCTCTTGTGCCACTAATGTCTTCCTTTTCGATGTTTGATTCCAAAGGGGGAGAATTTGAAGGACCAAAAGCAAGCCCAACTCAAAATAAATAACCAAAACCAAATTCAAAATTTTTGTGGTTATCAATTTGGGAAGTTTCATATTTTGGGGATGGTCCTAGAAAGGGAGGAAGTGGATTATGGAGTTAGGGGGAGACTTAAATCCATACTGCCACAAACGGACTTTATGGCAAAGGAAAGATAAGTTATAAAAGTCTTTTCATTTTGGTATCTTTTAGCATCATATGATCTTGTCTTTGTATTGCATCCTAGCAAGTAGATTGCATTTTAAAATTATGTATCTATTATTTTCTTGCTTTGGTTGTGTTGTCATCAATCACCAAAAAAGGGGAGATTGTAAGGAAAATGGACCTCGGCCCATCTAACTTTGGATTTTGGTGTTTGATGATCAACGTAACCAAATTGGAGTAACGTGTTTGCAAGTGTTTATTTTGTAGTCCAACACACTACAACAGAATTGGGCTTTAGCCCCGGTCGGCAAGGGCCTTTAGCCCCGGTTGCCGAGTCGGGACTACGCTTCCGGGACTAAAGCCCCCCCTTTAGTCTCGGCTCCGATCACCGGGGCTAAAGCCCCTCCTTTAGTCCCGGTTGGTAATACGAGCCAGGGCTAAAGGGTGCTGTTGCGGTGCACCGCAGCAGCACCCTTTAGCCCCGGCTGGTATTACCAGTCGGGACTAAAGGGTCCCCTGGTTTTTCCTTTTTATTTTCATTTCAGTTCTATTTTTAGTTTTGTTTATTTATTTAATAGGTTTTCCAATATATATTCTTTGCTGCTAATATATATAATTTATATATATTAGCAGCATAACACAATAAGCTTATTGCATGCATATATAATTGAACTATAGAACTATATATATATATATAAATATATGTACATAAAATTACAAGCAATATACATATAGAAGTTGTCCAAATATCTATCTACACACAATGTTTTCCTAAACAGTAAACGGTAAACAGTCGGTCACTCTTTCTTTAGCGTTTAGGCCGTTTAAACGGAGTTAAACGGTCTAAACGGTTTTGTATGGTAACACTAAAATATACATATTTATGTATGTAAAAATTAAATTTGATAGAAACTGCACATATTTGCACATGTAAAAAATAAATATTATACCAAATAATATTTTTGGAACAAATCTAAATCCCACAACATTTCATATACTCACAATGTTAATTAGTTTTGTGTTGATTATGGTAGTCGTAGTCCTCTAATTAACCAAATTATGGATTAAATGGTTATTTAGATCATTTAATCATGTCTAACCTGATTTTCTTTAGACCATTTAGACGGGTTTAAACGGTTTAAACGGGTTTAAACGGGTTTAAACGGTCCAACCGTTTAATTCACCGTTTAGGGCCTAAACAAAACAGATGACCTATGTTTACCGTTTAAACGGTGTTTAAACAGATTAAACGGCCGTTTAGGCGAACAGAGTCTACACAAGTTGTACTCCAAAGTTAGTATTGTAAACCTATTACAAGTTGTACTCCATCTAAAGATCTACAGGGCATACAAATGATCATCATTGTTTGGAATCAACGACTCGTTGGTATTATAGTAGAACTCGCCGTTTGGATTTATGACTTGTTCCCGAAGAAATCCTGCTATTGTCTCTTGTATTGCTTTCAATTGGCCTTGTAGCATCACTTTTTGCTTCAACCAATCAGTCTTCAATTGGAATTAAAGAAGATATTAGTTATATCTATATTATCAATATTAAGTCTATAAAAAATGAAAAGAAACATGTTACGTACTTTGATGATTTCTTCAAGAATTCTATTTGATTCTATAATCATGTACTCGCAAACATAGAATCCGCATAAGTTGGTACCCTGTTTTTGTCTCAAAATTCACTGTAGAATGAAAAGATTCATCTCGTAATAAAGATATGATATATGACATGATATAATAAAGATACACGTACATTGACAAAGGTGTAAACTTACTAGTAGTCGTGGCTTTATTGTAAGTGGGGCCTTACACTGACTCATATGTTCCCGAGCAATGAATTTTTCCCAAACCCTAATCCGGCCAATGAAACATTAATAGTTGGATCATTATTTAATTAGTATACATATATACAAGCTTAGTCTATACTTTAAGCATGCAAGCTAGGTATCGAAAAATTACCTTTGGAGGATGTCTATCATATCTTGGTAATCTTCTTGCGGTTTGCTCAACGAGTCATAGATTAACACATTGTTGTGTTTGAGATTGATGACCATCAGTATCCAGTAATAGTTGTTCATACACATGATTCATATATATTTATTATTAGGGTTAAGTAAAATAAAATGTGCACATACTTATTATTAACTATATATGTCTCACGCACTTAAAGTTGTATGGGAAGAGAATTCTTTCTCTATCTTTTTGGTTCACAAAGAACCTCATGAGATTCGTACACGACTCATCGCTCCAAGTCGCTGAAGGGTTTGGAGCCTTGAAAACAACATATGGATCAACAAACCCAACAAAATCGTCATGTTTATCTCTGAGCTGAGTCATCTGATACCTGCAAAATATTGAGTCGAGTCGATACTACGTACTATATACACATACTAGAGAGTTCAATGAAAACTATAAAAGAAACACTTACAAATAATAGCAGCTAAGGAGCGATTTGTTCAGTGCGTCCATAGGAAATAGCTGGTGTAATTCCTCCATCTGGACTAAGATTAGGTCATCGCCACGGAAGTAGTGATGGTTCCGAATTCGGACAGAAATTCAATTGACATTACCGTCTTTAGAAGCCTCCATGCACCATTTGTTGATTGCTAACATCTGTGTACCAAGTACATGTAAGTGATTGGTGTTCATTAGACTCCTGCCCGGTGCAAAATTTCTCCTCCATTCATCAACTACTTCCGCTCGTGGAAACTCCAGCCCAGTAGCAATATTGGCAATCGTGTCGTACATGAGACTGCTGTCAATGAAAATTTTTTCCATTGAGTCCATCTCAGACAAACTACTGGTCTCTCTAGATTTCCTCTGTACTCTGCCCATGTTTGAACCATACTGATTTTCCACAAATAATGGGGACAAAGGTCTTGATGTTTCCCCGAGCTGTGGAACACTCTTTCCCACTTTCTTCTTGTTGGATTGTTGTTCTTTTGCAGACTTGATTAGAGAGCGTTCGTAGTCTGATTTCCGCGGAGCCTTTCGGGCTTCACGCATCTTGATACCATGTTGGTCCACCCTTTTCCTTAACTCCTGTGGGTTTAACAAGAGGTAAGGCTTCTTTGGGTTTCTCTTTGCTTGAGCATTGACCTTTGATTCCTCTAAAAAATTTCGCACATCTTTTTTCACCGAAATTTCTAACTCCTCATAAGTCTTTTCATAAGCTAATTTCTCATGGGCTTTTTTTCCTGATGCAGGAGCCTTCTTTTTTGGAGGTGGGGCCTTCGGTTTTGTGGCGGCGGACCGCTTCTTAGGGCCGCGCGGTGGAGGCAGGGGTGTTGGAGCCCGCTGTGGAGGAGATGGTGGGGCCGGTGGCGGTGTTGGAGCCCGCGGTGGAGGTTGTGGCGTTGGATCCCGCGGTGGATCAGGTTATGGCGTTGGAGCCCGCTGTGGAGATCTTTGTGCAGGAGATGGGGTTGAAGTCGTGTCCTCCAACACATCGTCACCGCCCGTAGCACTATGATGCGCTGGGGAATGACGAACTGGACTATAGTTCCTGCTACGCAAAACAACGAATGATGTGAGAATCCAATTAATATATACATATAGGAAGTTAGTGTAATAAAAATTGTTTCTCGTTCACGCGCACTACCTATGGTGAGGATCTTGATCAGTAGTAGGAGGTTGCGGCGGTGACACTCCAGGAATAATAATGAAGCGCTTGCGCCAGCAAATAAATGTCGTCTCCGCTTCACCTAAAGTCTTCTCCCCATCTCCCCCTTCGATTTCCAGTGTCACGCTGCCACAACCTGTCTCAACCCTATCCACCAAGACGCTAGCGTATCCGGCTGGCACTGGTTGACCATGGATTCTTGGTGTTCTTGTGCGGTCGATAAGGTTTACAACACCGACAGCCACCTTTTTCGTGGCATTTCCATCTGGAATGTGCAGCTTACAAGTAGTAAAAGGTTCTTTAACGTCATCCACGGGGAAGCGTAGCTTGGAGTCATCTTGAATGGTTGGTACTTCCGTGGAGGCGCAGCTACTTTTCATCTGACCTAGGGGCCTAATGTTCGCTTGAGGCTGTTGTGATGATGTACCTTGCCCACTCGTCATTTAACTAAGTGTCGCTTGCACTTTCCTTTTGATTTCCTCCTGCATCTATTCTTCACGAGATTTGTCACGCTCTTGTGTTTGCAGAACATACTCCTCCAACTTGTAGATCCGCTCTGCCTCCTCGTCCTTCTTTCTCTGGCGGCTTCTCCTGTAACTTTCTCGATCCGCTTCGAAGGAATGCAGCCACGAAACGGCCCCAAAGCCTCTTGTATGCCCACCGTGCTCAGGATTCTCCAGCGCGTACGTGAGTTCATCCTTCTCTCTGTTGGGCTTGAACTCGCCAGCCAACACCGCACTTCGTGCTTGAACTAGCCTCTGTGCTGCTCTTGAATTTTTTGGGCCCCAATCAAGCTTCCCGTCATTAGGGTTTATGGTTCCCCCATGAGCATAGAACCAATTCCTGGACCGTTCACTCCAATTTCTTCTTACTATCTCCGGGACTACCCCCCTGGCAAGCATCTCTTGTTCCTGTCTCTCCCACTTTGGAAGGGCAGTCTTATAGCCACCTGATCCTAAATGATGGTGGTATTTCTTCTGAGTTGCATTCTGTTTGTTTACTCTAATACGAGCCTCGCTCTCTTGTGATCTTTTGTACTGTATAAATTCATCTCAATCGGCCCTTATCTTGACATACGCCTTAGAGTTGAAATCTGGTGTCTCGTTCTTCAGCACAAACTTGTGGTACAAGTTCTTCTTCCAGTCCTGAAAAAGTGTGGCCATCTTCTTCATCGTCCACTCCCAAATTCGCCTCTGCAGCTCCTCATCATCCGTGTCGAACGAGAAATGAGCTTGGATGTCATCCCATACTAGCTGCTTGTCAAGATTGGAGACATAACTGATATCGGGAGCACTTCGCCTCTCTTTCCATTCACGGGCACTTATCGGAATCCGATCTCTCACAAGGAACCCACAGTGAAAGACATATTTCTGTGCATTGGGTCCTAGTGGTTGGCCTGTAGCCATATCAAATTCGGAGATTACATGATGGCCCTTCAACGGCCTCTTCGGCCCTCGTTTTGGTCTGCTCTGCCCCATCGCAGACGTTGATCCAGAGGGCTACATATAGGTAAAGACACAAAGATAAAACCTAATCAAGTAATAAAGTAAATGTATACCTCGCCTGTATTGCCTTCTTCCATCTCAACTTGTTGTTCAGGGGAATTTTCATCATGCATGGTCATGTCTTCGTAATTCAATAAGTATTGACTCATGTCATCGCCGCCGGCGATGATATTCATCATTTCGTCCTCCATGTTCTCATTTGGGTCGGCCATTTCTGAGAATATTAAAATATATATACAATATGATCGAACACTTAGAGGAACACTTAGATCGAATATTAAAATGTATGTATGTGAAACCAAATCTGAAAACTGAATATTTAAGGTTTAGGGTTTTAGGGTTTTGGGTTTTAGGGTTTAGGGGTTTGGGGTTTAGGGGTCTAGGGGTTCAGGAGTTTAGGGGTTCAGGGGTTTAGAGTTTCGGGGTTTAGGGGTTAGGGGTTTAGGGGTTTAGGGGTTCGGGGTTTAGGGGTTCAGGGGTTTAGGATTTAAGAGTTCAGAGGTTTAGGGTATCAGGGTTTAGGGGTTCAGGGGTTTAGGGGTTCAGGGGTTTAGGGGTTTAGGGTTTAAGAGTTCAGGGATTTAGGGTATCAGGGTTTAGGGGTTCAGGGGTTTAGGGGTTTAGGGTTTAAGGGTTTAGGGGTTTAGGGTTTAGGGTTTTGGGTTTTAGGGTTAGGGGTTTGGGGGCTTGGAGACATGTAATCGCCAACATTAAAAATAACATATATTCGTAAAGAGACAATTCAACATTAAAAATAACATGAAGAAGCAAAGAATACATGTTTAAACATATCCAAGTGATTTTCTATGGCATTCCAACATGACACATGATTTTCTATGAACACGTATTTCTAAGAGTAAATACATGCTTAAACATATCCAAGTGATTTTCTATGGCATTCCAACATGACACATGATTTTCTATGAACACATATTTCTAAGAGTAAATACATGTTTAAACATATCCAAGTGATTTTCTATGGCATTCCAACATAATAGATGATTTTCTATGAACACATATTTGTAAGACTAAATACATGTTTAAACATATCCTTGTCACGTGGTTTACACACCGTGGACGAGAACGATGGCGGACGACAGTGAGGATGATGACGGTGCGGATGACAGTGTACGACGGGCGAGGTCGGTAGAGCGGTCACCAGGATTACAGGTCGACGCGGCCTGTCACTTTTTATCTACATGTGTAAACATATATTTGTCCGGTTAGAAAAACATATATATGATTTTCCTTTTTCTATAAATATATCTATTCATATTCATTATCTGTATATATATATTTCTATTCATATATTTCTTAGGTTAAAAAACATATATACGATTTTCCTTTTTCTATAAATATATATATATATATATATATATATTCATATTCATTATCTCTAAATATATTAATTTTCTATATATATATATATATCAATTTTTCTTTTTCTATATATATTATTTTCTATATATATATATCATTTTCGTTTCTTTATTTTCTTTTTTTCAATCACACTGCACACACACTTGCACACACACCGCACACACGCACACAGGCACGATGGCGCACACACAGGCACGGTGCACACACCACACACACGCACAACAGGCACGACAGCGCACACACAGGCCCGGAGCGCCACGAGGATACGAGGACGACGGCGGCGGCGCTCCTCACCGGACATGAGGATGAAGGCGTCAGAGGGTGAGGACGAAGGACGACGACGCTCCACGGCAGACGGTGAGGACGACGTACGGTGCACGAGGCGGCGAGGGAGGATGAGGCTCGACGGCGGTGAGGAAGGCTGAGGGAGGCGCGGAGCTCGACGGCGACCACACGGCGGGCGCGAGGGAGCAGCGAGAACGGCGGCGATGGAGAGGCCGAGGGCGGCGCGGACGGAGTAGGCGGCACAACTGTCATCGATCTGGAAGATTGGTGGGCACTGTGCCTTATATACCCGAGGGGGCCTTTAGTCGCGGGCCGTCTTACGGCCCGGGACTAAAGGCTTGGACCTTTAGTCCCGGACGGGCTTACGCACCAGGACTAAAGGGGTCCTTTTAGTCCCGGTGCGTAAGACGGCCCGGGACTAAAGGGTCCTTTCCCGCCATAGTTTTGGGTTTTCAGTATTTTGGGTTTTGTTTTAAGTTTTCACTATATAAATATGTTGTAATTCTTGTTATTTGCACAATAAATTGAACATTATGCATAAAATTACTTAAAAATAACAGTTATATTTCCTTTGATCTTATTGTATAGTAGAAAATTTTGTAACATAAAATATTTTCTTTTTTTATAATAACGAATATAAATGTAAAATAACCATTCATATTTGGTCAATGCAAAAATATAATGTTAATTTTAAATTAAAAAAATTGTTGGCTTTCAATAGAAAATTTATTTTCATATCATTTGGACGTTAATCTTTTGTTTATAACCTAAAAAATCATTGCCCAATTTCGTTCTACCCGACAGATGCAGTAGTTCTAGATTTTTAAATTTAGTTTCATTTTTAAATATATCTTAAATCTTTCTAATTTAACAGAAAATTAAATATTTGATATACTTTCTTTTAAAAATTAGTTTTAGATTTTTAAATTTAGTTTTCTTTTAAAAACATACTTTTTCTTCTTATATGTATTTTGATGATTCACATCTAGAGGAGCATATAATCAATGATCACTACTAAATATATATATATATATATATATATAAATCCATTATCAAATAAATGAAGTCTTAATTAATTAATTATTACATAATATCTTTACAACCCACTATTTAGCGGGCACAACTGCGAACCTCCTCTTGACATATGTCCCTTGGTCATGATCATTCCTTAACCATGGAGTTTCCTCATTGTTTAACAAAATACTTGGGTCTTTATTCACTTTGAATGGCGGAATTCGGTCATCTCTTTCATAATCACCTGACATGTCTGACTTGTCCTCAATTCCGACAATGTTTCTTTTCCCTGAAAGAACTATGTGGCGCTTTGGCTCGTTGACGAACGAGTTGTTATCATTTTTCCCTTTTTTTGGTTTTGTAGACATGTCTTTCACATAGAACACGTGACTCACATCCGCGGCAAGGACAAATGGTTCATCTTTGTACCCAATATTGTTGAGGTCCACTGATGTCATCCCATACTCCTTGTCGACTGTTACCACACATCCGGTACCGGTCATCTTGACCTATTTACACCGGAACAAAGGGACTTTAAAATTAGGTACGTAGTCTAGTTCCCATATGTCATGTATGCGGCCATAATATGTTTGTTTGTTCCCATTTGGATCCGTGGCATCCACGCATACACCACTATTTTGGTTGGTGCTCCTTCCGTCTTGGGCTACTGTGTAAAATGTATTTCCATTGATCTCGTACCCTTTGTACGTGCTGATATGCCACGATGGTTGTTTGGCCAACAAATAAAGTTGCTCATCTATGTTGTCGTCACCCTGACATTGTTTTTGCAACCAATCGCTGAAGGTTTGCATGTGCTGACGTGTAATCCAAGATTCACTCTTCCTGGGCCACTTGGATCGAAGGAAATCCTTATATACCTCGATATATGGATCGACCAATGAGGAGTTCTGTAGAACTGTGTAGTGTGCTTTATCCAAGTAATCATCTCTTGTACCGATATATGTTTTCTTCCCTAGTGTTTCCTTGCCACTGAGTCTGCCCTCGTGTCGCGATTCAGGAACGCCAATCGGGTCAATGTCTGGAATAAAGTCCACACAAAACTCTATGACCTCCTCTGTGTCGTAGCCCTGGGCGATGCTTCCTTCAGGCCGAGAACGGTTATGAACATATTTTTTTAGGACACTCATGAACCTCTCGAATGGGAACATGGTGTGTAGGAACACAGGACCGAGAATAATGATCTCCTTGACCAGGTGAACTAGGAGGTGTGTCATGATATCAAAGAAGGATGGAGGGAACACCAACTCAAAGCTGATGAGACATTGAACGACATCATTCTGCAAAGTAGAGAGTTCCTCTGGATTGATTTCCTTTTGTGAAATTGAATTGAGGAATGCACATAGCTTCATGGTGGCTAGACGTACATGTGGAGGTAGAATTCCTCTTAGAGCAACAGGAAGCAATTGGGTCATAAGCACATGGCAGTCATGGGACTTCAAGTTTTGGAACTTCTTTTCTAGCACATTAATTATTCTCTTTATATTGGAGGAGAATCCAGATGGGACCTTGATGCTGTTAAGGCATTCAAACATGCTTTCCTTTTCTTCTCTGCTAAGAGTGTAGCTAGCAGGGCTTAAGTACTGGCGCCCGTCATCTGTCTTCTCCGGATGCAAGTTGTCTCGTTCTTTCATGCGCTGCAAGTCCTGTCGTGCTTCAAGTGAATCCTTAGGCTTTCCGTAGACACCCATGAATCCAAGCAGGTTCACACAAAGGTTCTTTGTCAGGTGCATCACGTCGATCGCATGGCGGACCTCTAGGACATGCCAGTAGGGTAGCTCCCAGAATATGGACTTCTTCTTCCACATGGGTGCATGTCCCGAAGCGTCTTTGGGAACAGGTTCGCTACCCTGTCCCTTTCCAAATACTACTTTCGTATCCTTCACCATTTCGAGTATATCATCTCTTGTTCGGTTATGAGGCTTGGTTTGGTGGTCTGTCTTACCTTTAAAATGTTTGCCTTTCTTTCTTACTGGGTGGCCCATGGGAAGAAACCGACGGTGCCCAACATACACTACCTTCCGACACTTTTTCAAAAATAAACTATCAAGGTCTTCGAAATAGTGTGTGCATGCATTATATCCCTTGTTTGTCTGGCCTAAAAGATTACTTAGAGTCGGTCAATCATTGATTGTTACGAACAATAATGCTCGCAGGTCAAAGTGTTCCTGTTTGTACTCATCCCACACGTGTATGCCTGGTTTGCTCCATAGAAGTAGAAGTTCCTCAACTAATGGCCTCAAGTAGACATCGATGTCGTTGCCAGGTTGCTTCGGCCCTTGGATGAGCAACAGCATCATAATGAACTTCCGCTTCATGCATAACCACGGAGGAAGGTTGTAGATACATAGAGTAGCTGGTCAAGTTCTATGACTACTGCTTTGCTCCCCAAAAGGATTAAAACCATCCGTACTTAAAGCGAACCTCAAGTTTCTAGCCTCATCTGCAAACTCTGGGAATTCTCTGTCTATCGCTCTCCACTGGGATCCATCAGCTGGGTGCCTCAGCATATTGTCTACCTTACGGTCTTCTTTATGCCACCGCAATAACTTTGCATTGTCCTTATTTCTGAACAAACGTTTCAAGTGTGGTATTATAGGAACATACCACATAACCTTGGCAGAGATTTTCTTCCTGCTTGGACGTTCTTCACCCTCTGCGTTGTCAGGATCATCTCACCTTATCTTATACCATGATGCTTCACATACCGGGCATGCATCCAAATTCTCGTATTCCTCCCCACGGTACAGGATGCAGTCATTAGGACATGCGTGTATCTGCTGAATTTCTAATCCCAAAGGGCAGACGACCTATTTTGCTTCGTACATAGTGGTGGGCAATTCATTCGCTTTTGGAAGCATCTTTTTCATTATCTTTAATAACTGCCCAAATGCCTTGTCGGATGTACCATTCTTTGCCTTCCATTGTAGCAGTTCCAGTGTAGTACCCAGCTTTTTTTGGCCATCTTCAGCAGTGGGATATAGCAATTTCCTATGATCCTCTAGCATGCGCTCGAACTTGACCTTCTCCTTGTCACTTTCACATTCTCTTTGTGCATCACGAATGGCATCACCAAGAGCATCAACATCAGTTGCCACATCTTCTACCGCTGCTGCATCTTCTTCACCATCTCCCCCTACTGCATCATCATAGAAGGCATCGTACTGAGCAATAATATCAGCGTGGGTCAATTCTTCTTCACCTTCTTCACCATCATCCATTACAACCCCCTTTCTCCATGCTTTGTCCAATAAATATAGTTTGTTACAAAACCCGACTTCAACAAATGCGTATGAAGAGTCCTTGAGCATGAATATTCCTTCAAATTCTGACAGACGACGCTTGGGCAACACATGAAACCATCCTGCTTGTTTGTCTCAGCCACACCTAAGAAATAGTGCACGCCAGCAATAAACTCTTTGGAGCGGCGATCGACATTATACATCCAATTGCGTGACAACATCTGCATTAAATATTACAACACCATGCACTTAGTAGTTTCTCATGTTATTGCACAACACTCATGACATCACATGATTGATTAATTCAAGCAACCTTGACTACAATGAAGATAATCGCAGCTAGCACTAAAAAAACTAAAACTAAAATATACTTAAGCAACTTAATTAGTTCGCGTCCAATCCCAACTAAAATAGACAGATCATTCGCTTCATCAGCATGGATGGGCTGCTGTCGTTGACTCACTGCCTCATCACCTTCAGCGGCAACCTCATGTGCAACAGAATTTCGTACGTGATGAACGTACTCTTCCTCCCAGTACCAACCTTTATATCCGTCGGTGCCCTCCCACTGCAATTAGAACAAAGAATAAGAAATTTAAACAACATCATCAAGCAAAACCGATACGAATGAACCATATTAATCAAATGTGGGTAAATAATAACCCACCTCATGGTCCGGACACTTGTAGAATATACGACCCTTGTTGATTCCCTCTTTTTTCACTTGGTACTCCTTCACAATCTTCTGCTTACACTCGCCGCAAGCAATGAGAGGAAGATCCGGCTGCAAACACTTCGGATCCCGATGATGAGAGGCTAAGGATCCGATCACGGTTGCCATCTACTATATCCATGCTCATTTTTTAAACTATTACATGCAAATTCCTAATTTTCTAAACAATTATAAATAAAAAAGACTCTAAATTTATATATTTGTTTAGATAATAAAAAAATATGATATAACAATACCAATTTCTACATTGTCTACTCTTTATATTTATTGTTGCAAACTATTATAAATTCCTCATTTTTCTAAAGAAAATAAACTAAAAAGACACTAAAATTCAATATTACTCATCTTGCATAAGTATGAAATATAGAATGGATACTACATAGCAGTAGAAAACTATCAAATGATTGTGATGAACCAATGTAAACTACTCAACTCTCTATGCTTGTTCTTGCAAACTATATATTTTAACTAAATTCCTCTCATATTCAAAAGACATGGTAGGAGATGAAAATAGTTACCTCTAAACGCAAAGAGACGATGACGGAGTCGAAGAAGATCACCAATTGACACCGGAGACGAAGAACAATGAAGAACAAATGAAGAACAAGCAAGAACAAGCAATAGCAACAGCAAGAACAAGCAAGAAGCTCACTGAAATTTGAATGTCTCTGGCTCGGGGGAGGAAGAAGTTGGCAGGTTATAAACCAAGGAGCTTTAGTCCCGGTTTGTATTAAAAACTGGGGCTAAAAGGTGATCATTTATCCCGAGGCAAGCCACAAACCATGGCTAAATCTTTAGTCCCGGTCCGTGGCACCAACCGGTTGGTAACACGGACCGGGACTAAAGTGTCCCTGCCCCGATAGCTCTGCGTAGTAGCCGTTGGGGCAGACCCTTTAGTCCCAGTCCGTGTTACCGACCGAGACTAAAGGGTCTATTAGTCCTGGGCGGCAAAAACGCCGAGACAAATGACGATTTTGAGAATCGGCCAAAGACCATGTTCTGTAGTAGTGAACAGGATGCACATGTGACTTGGACGAAGGCAATATGGTGATCAAATGATCAACACCTCAAGCAAGTCCCTACAAGATGTATTGAAGGATTACAAAGATCAAGCAAAGTCCAAGACACAAGAAACAGAGGCCCGGACGCAAACAAAGTTGAGTCGCTCAAGCCGAGACAAGAGCTGATTGAATTGGAACTGTCACATGATTTTGGATTTGCTCAAACTGACATGGCATTAGCATAGAGTTGTAGAGCATTTTATTAGCTTTCCGAAAAGTCCAAGATTATCAAAATCGGAGTTCGAAGCTAAGAGTTATGCCCAAACTACGAAAGTCTGTCTCACTGGAAAAGGAGCAACGGACGCTCCGATGCCGAGCATAGGACGTGAGTCCGATGCAGCGTCTGATGCCCTCTAAAATCAGCCAGAATAAACAGTGTTATAGTAGAGTCCGATGCCAGCATCTGATGCCTTACTGTAGCGTCTGATGCCCCTGAAAAATAGGTCTAACGACTAGTTTTCCAATGGCTACTCAACATATGAGCATAGGACACGTCCGATGTCGTTATTGTAGTGATCGATGCTCTATAGAAAGCTGTTTTCAGCCCCCCAATGGCTCTATTTTCTTGGGGCCTATATATACCACCTCTAACCAGGCAAATGAGGTGTGGAGGAGTGAGGAAACATACCAAGAGTGTTGCTACACCATATTGTGCCTCCATATGCAGAGTGTTTAGTGATTCACATGGTGATTAGTGTAGGTGCTTTGCAAAGTGCTTAGGCTAGTTAGACCACCGCTCATGCGCTTGCTCTAGGTTTAGACCTAGTGTTTAGTGAGGTTTGCATACCTCTTGCTACTCGGTGCTTGTACACACCATTGTTGTACATCGGAGGGGCTTGTAGTCTTGCGAGACCACACCAACCGCGTTTGTGGTGTGGCCTCCACCGTGTACCAAAGGGAACAAGGCCCGCAGCGGTTTGGTCGAAAGCTTGATAGTGGAGACGACGGGGAGAATCCGGGAGAGGCTTTGCCACGAGTGGCTTAACCGGAGACCCACTTGCGCGTGGGGATGGACCGGAGCTATCCACGGAGTTACCAGACCAGGAGCATGGCCCTTGCGAGGGGATCCAACGAGGACTAGGGGGAATCTTGCATGCTTCTCGATACCTCGGTAAAAATACGAGAGTCATCGATGGGAGTTTGCATCTCTACCTTGCTCTTTAGCTTTCGCATTTACCTTGCTACCTTAATTATGTGTTTTACCTTTCCTAGCTTAGTTGATAGAATTGGAACCTAGGTCGCATAACTTTTTTACGGTAGAGATAGCAACACACCTAGCAAAACCATAGTTGCACAATTAGATAGTTTACTTTCTTGCATAGGTTTTGACTATGTGATAATTAGAGGCCATAGTTAGAGTAAAGTTTTAGTTGCCTAATTCACCCCCTCCCTCTTAGGCGTCACAATCCTTTCAATGGGGGAGCAGTCTTACAAGTGGTTTGGTCAAGTGGTTTGAAACTTGGTCAATTAAAATTTGAGCACACAAATAGGGGGAGCAAGCTTATAAACTTGATTGTTGCATTTGAAATGTGCACATTCATATGTTTGATTGCATTGCATAAGCTATTTAATTGATATTCATGCTAATGTATTGAATGCTAGTGATAGAACATGATTGATGATATGAATTACTAGCATGCATAGGATAATGGCTAGACATCTTTGTATTTCAAGTGGATCAAGAGCCTCTCTTATAATGTTGATCTCATAGGGTTCTTGAGTTTTGGTGTATGTCTAGCTACAAATAGTGCTAAGGATGGTAAAGCAAGTGCACTCTGATTGGTATCACACTTCAAAGGTCCATTCTTATGCCTTAGCATCATTTTGATAGTGTTGTTCACCCACATTTCATATACATACATATGTGCCAAATTTAGAACCAAACTCTATAGCACATATGTGCTAATACTATCAATGTGGTTACTCAAATTTGAGTCACATATCTTTGTAAAGGTTGTCATCAATCACCAAAAAGGGAGAGATTGAAAGCCATAGTTTGGTTTTGGTTAATTGATGAAACCTATTTGGTCTAATCCTATTTGCTAAGCATGTGTGTAGCTAATGAGAAAGGATTAAGACCAAGCCAAGTTATGGAGCTAGCAAGGTGGCAACCATAGAGAATATAGTGATGGCCGCATGCAATGAAGTGATCAAGTGCTCTACACTTGATAAAATGGAGAAAAGAGAAGAGAAGGAACAAAGAGGCCCAAAGGCAAAAGTATAATTTATAGGGCTCTTTGTTTTGCTGATCAAGACACTTAGTGAGTTTGATCACATTTTAGGATAGATAGTCGTACTATCAAGAGGAGATAATTCACGGCTTATGCGGTGTTCAAGTGCCACTAGGAGTTCTCTAACATATCGATGCTTTAGACCTAGTGAGTAACTAACACAACCCTTAAAAAATGCTTTGAAAAATGCTAACACACGTGCACAAGTGGTGAAACACTTTAGTGTTAGCACATGGAAGCAAGGGTAGAAGTTAGAAAGCGAACGGTGCTGACAAAGGGGCATCAGACGCTCAGGCAGGCAACATCGGACGCTATCTTGGTGCGTCTGATGGCAAACCCCTAACTCAGTCTGATGCAATGCAACAGGTTGCATCAGACGCTGTGGTTTCACTGTTCCAGCGTTCGATGCTGATGACGTGGCGAGGGCTAACTGTGCTGGGAGCATCGGATGTGGCAGCATCTGACGCATCCGATGTGATTTGGAGTTCTCTAGAACCTCTCTGCATAATCATCGGATGCTGGGGTCTAGCGTCCGATATAAAGGTCTCGGAGCGTTGGATGTAAGGCTATTGAGCGCTGAAAAGAGTGAATGGCAGCTCCCTCCTAAAGGCTCGGTGATAAACTTCCCACTAGCTCTTTTCATTGCTATATTCATTCTCTCATTGAGCTAGTTCTTTGTGTATACATAGTGTGTATTTTGTGTAGATTACTTAATACTTACTGTATTTCTTCCTAAGATTCATTGTGTTGTACTTTACCTTGATCTCTAGTATATATACCTTGTCACTGATATTTCTAGCAATTGATTACTTGCACTACACTTAGTTTATACTCTTGATCACTAGTGTAGCCTTAATTGTTATTGTGTGACATAGGGATATTAGGCAGAATTATTGAATAGGTTGCTTGCAACACATACATTACGCTAGTGCAAAAAGTTTTGATATTTGTGTTGCTAATTGTTGGATTCACACCAGCCTTACCTCCGCACTCGTGCAGGGGTGTGGGTAATCAACTGTCGGGATCGTACGCGAAGGTGCGAGATAAGCGAAGGTGCTAAGTGGGGAATTGTTATGCTCAGATTCAATTCTCCAAAAAACCACCCCATTACACTGTTCATCCCTTGGTATTTATAGGGAATGCCAAGGAACACTGGCCAAATTACAAAAGGGTACAGGAAAGATTCCCTTGCGCTGTATCGTGGAAGGGCAGGATCGTACAAACACTAGCAGCATGGAAATCCTAGCCCGCCATCCGCGCGTCCGCCGCCACCTGGTCCGTGCGCGCCCTCGCAGAGATGCGAGGTTTAACTTTTGGCACGCGAACCATCGCTTCAAACTGCGAAGCCCGCGTCCGCCTGCCGCCCATTGAGCTTGACGTTTCTTCCGAGGGTGTGCAACGCAGCGAGGGTTACATACTGTGTCCTTTACGCCTCCTGCCTGTAAGAAACAGCAAACTCCAACGAGGTTTGAACCAACATCCGAAGGTTAGATAAGCAGCCGAGCGATACGATGAAAAAGACTTAAGCTTTTGTGAGAGTATGCAGCTGAGCGAGGGTTTCCTGTGTCAGCCTGTGTGACGTCACTGCCAAGGGTTCCTTCCCCCAACAGTAGCCCCTCGATGGCTTGGATCTAAAAAAGATGTTTGGGCCCAATCAGCGCCTTTTTGTGGAAAACGAAGAGTGCCCCTTGGCAGCGACGCCCGCGGCTGCTTGTGGGTCGAGCCGTGTGTTTTGTTATTGTTACTGTGCGTTTTGTTTTTTGTGCCGCATTTTTGGGGGCCATGCCGATTTTGTCAGGTTGGGTGGCTGGCCCCTTGGTGTATAAATAGTTAGGGTGGTTGGGTGGTTTGAACTGCGCCTTCTCTTTGCCTTAGCCACCTTGCTGCTGTTTTTTCCTTATTGCGAGGGTTCGTTAAGGTTTTCTTCGAAGGTTGGTTGGATTGTGGTCTGCGAGGGTTTTGAGCAAGAGAGATGACTAGGTTGAAACAAACTGCTCGTGTTTCATCTCCGTCCGGCACGGGCGAGGGGATAACTTTCGAGTTTGGGCTTAGTCGAGTTTGTGACTCGGATTTTGCCTCGTATACAAGGCGAGGCTGGATCGAGGAGGGAAAAGCGAGGGCCAGCTCTGGAGAGACTGTGCCGAAGCTGGAGGCTGACGAGGTTGTTGTGCTTGAAGAGTTTTTTGAGGCTGGTCTCTGATTTCCAGCGACTTCGTTCGTAACTTCGGTGCTTCAGCGTTTTAAACTGAAGTTCCATCAGCTGACGCCTTCGTGTTTTACGAAGTTGTCTATTTTCTGAAAGGACCGAATCAGCCTAGAGGGGGGGTGAATAGGTGATTTTTGACTATCTGAAACTTCACAAACTATAAGATGTAGTTAGATAGCAACCGGAGAGGCCGGTTTATTTGGGTAGGTACTACCGGGTATGAAACACCGGTACTACCGACACAAACAAACGGCACAACCGGGATCCTAAAAGAAACTACAAATCCGATGAATGTAAGCTATGAAGATAATACAAGTTTCTAGCCCACTTTCCTAAGAATGATATATGGTAAATCTACTCTCACCAAACCTTGGTTGCTCCCCTTAATGTAGATCGAGCCTTCCCAACCTAAGAAAGAGATAGGGATAGGAAGAACACGAAGAACACAATAACAAGTGAAGTAGAGAAAATAGGGACAACAACAACAAGCACACGGGACACGCGATTTATCCCGAGGTTCGGCCAATCCACTAAGGAGTGCCTACTTCCTCGTTGTTGAGGTGACCACAAAGGTCAGAGTCTATTTCACCTCCTCGCCTCACTCAAGCAACCACAAAGGCTACGAAAGTATCTCTACTAGAAATCTCAGGGTAATACAAACGCTTCAGGGAGCCCTCACAAGTAAATCAATACGGGCTACCACGAAGAACACCTAACCGGCTAGAGCTCAAAGAGCTCAAGAGTAAAAGACACAAAGCAAGCCGGCAAGATGGAAACCAAGTGCTCAAGTCGAAGATTGATGCTTCCCACTCTCGAATCTCACTTCCCTAGCTCAAATCTCGCAAGGGAATGAATCTAGGAGCAAAGGGGGAGAGAGAGGGGTGAGTCAATGCTTGGAGAGTGTTTGTCACGAGTTAGGTCAGCAATAAGTGTATGGAGTGAGTGGGTGACCGTGAAAAGTGAAGAGGGGAGGCATTTATACTCTCTCAGTCCCGAGGCTGGTCGGTACCACCGACCACCCCTGGCCGGTACCACCGACCAGTTCACAACGGTCGAAAGAATCCAGATCTGACCAAACAAGCAACCACCGTCCTCACGTCGGTACCACCGCGGGCAGTAGTACCGAGGTTATGGCGGTACTACCGCCAGGCCAAATTGGCCGCGAACAGAGAGCATCTCACAAAGGGACTTGGTCCCTCGGAAACTACCGCCCAAAGGTCGGTACCTCCGAGGTCGGTGGTACCGAGGTTATGGCGGTACCACCGCCAGGCCATTTTCAACTCAACACAGAGAGCTTCGCGAAACCAAGATACTACCGACCTCGGTCGGTACCACCGCGGGCGGTACTACCGAGGTTATGGCGGTACTACCGCCAGGCCATTTTCAATTCTACACAGGGAGCTCCGCAAACTTGGTTACCACCGGCCTTGGGTCGGTAGCACCGGGGGCGGTACTACCGAGGTAATGGCGGTACTACCGCCAGGCCAAATTCAGCACGGACAGAGAGCCTTGCAAACTTGGAAACTATCGGCCATGGGTCGGTACCACCGGGTGCGGTAGTACCGAGGATATGGCGGTACCACCGCTAGGTCAAATACAACTCTACAAAGAGAGGGTTGCAAAACCAGGTTACTACCGACCTTGCGTCGGTACCACCGCGGGCGGTAGTACCGAGGTTATGGCGGTACTACCGCCAGGTCATTTTTGACCAACACAGAGAGGGTGTTTGAGCGCTGCGCAGAGAAGCCGTGGTCGGTACCACCGACCACCCATGGTCGGTACCACCGACCATATAAAATTACCCTCTACGTGTTCGTGATTGTGCGGTGTCTCTCAAGCGAACTAAGGTTAGTCGATTTGAGCACTTTTCTCCACATCTAGCCAACTTACTTTGTGACCCTCTTCATAGTCCGGCTTACCTATAACTCAAGTTTAAAATTGAAATTTTAAACTACCACTTGAGCTAGGCATCTTTATGTCCAAAAATATCCTACGTGCTTTGTTCACGAGATTTCAACGTTTCAAATCTTTCAAAGGACTAACACCTGCATACATGCTTTTATAAACTGGTTAGTCCCTAATTTGATTGTCATTAATTAGCCAAAACCCACATTGGGGGCGAATGCACTTTCATTTTTGTGTGGGCTTGTCGCTCTCAAGGCGTTGTTCCGCATGTCGAAGGTTTTGTGCGAACGCACCGCGTCCATATGCAGCCGAGGAAGATAACTGACAGCGAGGGTAGCGTTAGTTTCGGTCAGTTTGTTGTGTACACATTCTACCATAGGGCTGGTTCAGAGCTTCCAGTGCAAGCTCAGAAAAATAAGTGGACGAGTGGATGGCAGGAGCATTGGTTTTACTACAAGCTAGGAGGGGCTGCTGAGCTGAGTGGTGAGCTTGCACCCCTCGGTGATGTGACTGCCGAGGCCTTGATGTCCGAAGAAGCACATGCAGCAGTTGATTGCTTAAGGGTTGTCGCTCGTTCTCAGTGTGCTCGCGACTTGGTAGAGGAGTACTGTTGCGCCAAGGTTTGGCCACTCAGCCGGAAGCAAGCTTGGTTCGCTGTTGAGGAAGTATCTGCTTATGAGGCGAGGGGTCTGGAGAGACCGAAGCTTGATTTGAACAAGATTTGGGAGAGTAAGCTTAAGAAATTTCCTAGTCGGAAAGCTGATGTCGAAGCTATCCTGAAACATGTTCAACAGAATGTTGAAATCCTTGTTGGGAAGTTGTCGACCCTAGAGGTTAAGGCCATTTATGGTGCTGTGGGGAGCGGCGGTCGAGTCAACAGGCTTTTCGATATGCTTGGGATTTCGTACCCAGATTGGCCCATACCTTGGAGCGAGGATGCGCCGAAAAAGAGAAAACGCACGTCCGCGGAGGATAAGGGGGTTGTTTCTCGGTCGAAAAGGGGTTGTGGTCGGGGCCGCGGCAGCGCTGGCGGTTGAGCCAAAACACTTGCGACGAAGGTTGCTAAGGCACCGGGCGCTGCTGGCACTTCCTCTTCCTCGGCCATCGTATCGGTGACGGGTAGCCGAGGTGTTGCTAGGGTCGGCGGGCGTGTACCGCGCGTCGGTGGAATTGGATCTTTGATCCAGATATCTGATGACGAAGGTTCATCCGATGATGATGATAAAAAGGAGGAGGAGAAAGAGACAGAGAAAGAGGCTGGCACAGAAGATGATTCATCTGATGAAGCTAGTGATACCTCCGGCAGCGAGGGCGACTCGGACGAAGAAGTGTCCATTGGTGATGATCGTGGAAAAGCGATTGTCTCGTCGAGCGCGGACGCTGAAGTTGCCCATAGCATTGATGAGGAGCTGCGGGACCTCGAGCCTGAAAGTCCTGTGCGAGGGTTTGTGCCCGAGTTCGCAGGATCTCACATCTGGGTTGACGATTTTGAGGTTAAGGGTGAGCTTGAATCGGAAAGATATCCTGGAAAGAGGCCGTATGGCGAAGCTAGCCGGTCCAGTCTTCCTTATTTTGCCAAGAAGGTTGGAGTTTCGGACCCAGCGATAGAGCTTTTCACGAGCCCGGACCTTCGAGAGTGCCATCTGCAATGTGCTCCGGAGGAAAGGTGCTTCCTTGGCTGAGTGTATGGTCGTGTCTGTGTGCCGGAGGCCGAGCTTCGATTGGTCAACCAACCATTGGACGAGCTTCATGATGATATGGATGTTAAGCTGGCTGAGCTGATGCTTCTCAACCGTTCCGCGCGCCGAAGGGCAGGTTTAAACAACGACTATCTAAGCAAACGGTTGGCTGAGGTTGAGAAGGAAAATAAAGACATTCGGCGAGGTTTGGAGAACAAAGAAAAGGAGCTTAAAGGAGCTTTGGAGAAAGTTAGGAAGACCCGAGAGGAAACGCAGGAGGTTGTGAGTCGTAACGCTGAGCTGTTAACGGCGTGCCGTGATAAGGACAAAAGACTTGGCCTCTGCGAAGGGTCGCATAGAAGAGCTGACCTCGGAGTTAGCTTCTCGGTCGGAGGCGTGGCATAGGAGCATGGGGAAGATTAAGGACAAAGTTGATATCTACTTGACAGAAGCCGGTGGCTCTGCCGGAGAGCCACTTCTCGCTGCTAATGCGGAGGCCTTTGAAGGTTGGCTGAGCAACGAGCTTGATGTTTTTAGCTCTTTGGTGGGAAATGCAGCCGACTTTGGTGGCTACGCTAGTGCTTTAGCTATGGCCGGTACTCTTTGGCAAGCTGACTGCGAGCACCTCCGCAAGATTAGGAAACCGAGTCACGTTTTCCCGACGGTTGACGAGGTGCGCAGAATGAAGGTAGATGATGCGGAGGTTCGGAATTGTGCGATGCGTTTGCTTCGCAGATTCTGGATCGCTGGAGGAGGCCGTGCACTTGCTTTCGAAGAGACTGTTGAGGCTACACGTCAGGTTTTGCCATTTGTTGGTTTCTTTGTGTAAGAGAGTGTTAGTTATTCATCTCAATGTTCCCCCTCTCGCCTTCTGCAGGCTCGGAGAGACACGATGCCTTCGCCGAGTGCGGCTGATGATGTTGCTGGTTGTTCCAAGGCCGCACCTGCGCACGGCTCCACGGATGATCCTCCGGCTGAAGAGGTTCCCTCAGCCGAGGTGGCCCCCGTCACTACAGTGTCTACTGTAGAGGAGACAGCTGAAGTCGAAGCTACTGCTGCTGACCCGGCGATGGCAGAGGCTGCTACTGCTAGCGAGGCTGCTGCTACCAGCGAGGCTGCGGCGGAGGAACGTGAAGATCCCGAGCAGGTGTGAGCTGTCGGGGGCGTTTGTAAAAGAGAAAAACTTTTTGTTACTTTTGCGAGGGGGGTGTGTTGATGTAAAACACTAAGAATTTGTCTGTCTATTTGACGATGCAGTTTCCTGATGGAAGCGTGTTTGAAGTGTTTCATGTGACGCCTGTCACGTTAAACTATCAGGATATTTTTATAACCAGTGAAGCATGGGCTCGAGCTAAATTCAAGCACCCTTCGCTATCCTTTGAGCGTTTTTGGTGGTCTAAGGTGCGAAGGTACGATTTGAAGAACGGTCGAGCGAGATGTTTTTGGCGTGACGCGTACTATACAGATCGGGAAGCTACGCGTTTTTGTTTGGTTCTTCTACACAACCTGTTGTTGAAGATGATATTGATGAAAAAATGGCTTTAGATTTTTTGTTTGGTCGTAGCAATCTTGATTTGGGTCCGGACGGTTCCCTTGTAATTCTGAAGGAAGAGCCTTCGGAGATTAGTGACATATGTCGTAGATATATGTTTAGGGCGAGGGTGTTACCCGGGGAGCTGCCTATTGTGCTTGCGGCTCCTTTACTGTGGGGACCCGTTGTCCCGATAGAAACGGGGTTTGAAGTCGAAGGCGAGGGTTGTAAAGATGTATTGTTAATTGAGGATGGTGGGGATTCCTTGTAAATTTATACTTTTCAAAAAAAGTATATCATGTTGTGGTGGGTTTATAGTTGCGCGAGGGAGTTGTAAACTTGTTTTAGCCCAGTTGTGGCTCATTTTTAGCAATTGATAAAGAAAGGCTTTTTGACCTTTGCTGACCTTATGGCGGAGCTCGCTTTAGCGCTTAATAACTGTGCTTTGGAAAGCGGCGACGCCTTCTTTCTTTTTGCGAGGTTTGCTTAACCGTTTATGTGAGCTGTTTTTTAGAAAACAGCGAGGCCCCCTTCCTTTTTGCGAGGCTCGCTTAACGTTTATGTAAGCTATTTTTAGGAAAATAGCGACGCCCCCCTTCCTTTTTGCGAGGCTCGCTTAACGATTATGAAAAACTGTTTTTAGAAAAACAGTGACGCCCCCTTTCCTTTTTGCGAGGCTGGCTTAACGTTTATGTAAGCTGTTTTTTAGGAAAATAGCGACGCCCCTTCCTTTTTGCGAGGCTCGCTTAACGTTTATCTAAGCTGTTTTTTAGGAAAACAGTGATGCCCCCTTCCTTTTTGCGAGGCTCGGTTAACGATTATGAAAACTATTTTTAGGAAAACAGCGACGCCCCCTTTCCTTTTTGTGAGGCTCGCTTAACGTTTATGTAAGCTGTTTTTTAGGAAAACAACGACGCCCCCTTCCTTTTTGCGAGGCTCGCTTAACGGTTTTGTTTCGCTGGGGTGCTCGATTTTTTTTGTACTTCGCGCCTCCCCTTGTCTTAGGTGGGGAGGAAGTTTGCATTGCGAGCCCCTGGCGTTTTTTGTGAGGGTGCTCGACTTTTTTGGACTTCGCGTCTCCCCTTGTCTTAGGTGGAGGTGAAGTTTGCATTGCGAGCCCCTGGCATTTTTTGCGAGGGTGCTCGACTTTTTTGGACTTCGCGCCTCCCCTTGTCTTAGGTGGAGCTGAAGTTTGCATTGTGAGCCCCTGGCGTTTTTTGTGAGGGTGCTCGACTTTTTTGGACTTCGCGCCTCCCCTTGTCTTAGGTGGAGGTAAAGTTTGCATTGCGAGCCCCTGGCGTTTTTTGCGAGGGTGCTCGACTTTTTTGGAGTTCGCGCCTCCCCTTGTCTTAGGTGGAGGTGAAGTTTGCATTGCGAGCCCCTAGCTTTTTTTGCAAGGGTGCTCGACTTTTTTGGACTTCGCGCCTCCCTTTGTCTTAGGTGGAGGTGAAGTTTGCATTGCGAGCCCCTGGCGTTTTTTGCGAGGGTGCTCGACTTTTTTGGACTTCGCGCCTCCCCTTGTCTTAGGTGGAGGTGAAGTTTGCATTGCGAGCCCCTAGCGTTTTTTGTGAGGGTGCTCGACTTTTTTGGACTTCGCGCCTCCCCTTGTCTTAGGTGGAGGTGAAGTTTGCATTGCGAGCCCCTGGCGTTTTTTGCGAGGGTGCTCGACTTTTTCGAAGTTTGTTTAGACAAAGGTTTGTTTTTCGAAGCAATCTTTGGGGGGGTTTCATCGATTATAGCGCTCTTGAAAAAGAGTTGGTTTTTTCGATGTTTGTTAACAAATGTGACAATTTGGAGCTTTTCTTTTTTCGGGGGTTCTAGCCTGTATTAAGGATTTGGATACTGCCTCGTTAAAAAACCTTACGCCCCTTCGTAAGGAAAAAGAGTGCAGCTCCTCTGTTTTTGTTACAAACATGGAACTGGAAAAAGACAAGGGAGAGACAACAAATTACATGTTGCGAGAGCTCGCTAGGGCTCCGCTATGGATAAAATTTGCGAAGGTCGTCAACATTTCAGGTGTGAGGCACGCTGTTTCCTTCGTTGTCAGCGAGGTGATATGATCCGGGGCGATTACATTCTACTATCAGGTATGGTCCCGTCCATTTTGGTTGAAACTTTCCGGCCATGTTGGCGTTTTGCTTCCGAATGAGGACTGGGTCACCCTTCTTCAGTTCTTTGATTCTCACCTTTTTGTCTCTCCATTTTTTTGTTTCTTCCTGATACTTGCGAAGGTTGTGCACTGCGTCGCACCTTGTTTCCTCGAGTAAGTCTTTGTCAAGCAGCTGGTTTTGTTCATCTGGTTCGAGGGTTGTTCTGAGAGAGCCATGCTTCAATTCCTCTGGTAACACAGCTTCTTCCCCAAACAGGAGCCTGAAAGGTGTGAATTTGGTGGCTCTGCATTCTGAGGTGTTATGAGACCAGGTGACCGAGGTTACCTCTTCCGCCCACTTTCCTTTTGGCCTTCCTTGTAATTTTTTGGATATGGCTTGGAAAATTGTTGCATTGGCTCTTTCAACTAAGCCATTGGATTGAGGGTGCCGGACTGAGGCGAAACACAAGATTGTTCCGATTTGTGCGCAGAATTCTTTGAAGACCTCGCTGTCGAACTAAGTGTCGTTGTCGACGGTTAGGTGTTTGGGGACTCCAAACCGACAAACTAATCGCTGCCAGAAAAACTTTTTTACAGCTAGGGAGGTGATGGAAGTCAGTGGTCTAGTTTCTATCCACTTCGTGAAGTACTCCACAGCTACCACTGCATAGCGAAGGTTTCCTGGAGCTATTGGTAGTGGACCAACGAGGTCCATTGCCCATCTTTGCAAGGGCCATGTTGGGCATATCAGGGTTGTTGGGGCCCTTGGGGCGTTTTGTGTTTTTGTCATTAGTTGGCAACCCTCGCAACGTTTGACGATGTCTTCTACATCTCGTAATGCTGTTGGCCAGTAGAAACCTTGACGGAAGGCTTTCCCAACTAGCGCCCTTGGGCCGTTGTGTGAACCGCAAATACCTTCGTGAATAAGCTTGAGAATGTCATTTCCTTCAATCTGTGACACGCATTTCAGCCATGGCGAGGTTACCGAGGCTTTGAACAGAATGTTGTCCACTATTTTGTACCCTCGAGCTCTTTGTTTTAGTCTGTTTTCTTCCTCTTTTGACTTGGGTTCATGCAGCCCGTTGATGTAGGCCATGATGGTTGCTCTCCAGTCCTCGTTCTGGATTGCATTGATCAGCTTGACATTCTTTTCAGAGGCTTCGAATGCTGATTGAGTTGCTACCTCATGAAATACGTCAAGCGGCAGCTGTAGCTATTGTGCTGCTGCTTTAGCTAGGCTGTCTGCCTCGTTGTTTTCTGACCTCGGTATTGCTTTCACCGTTATGCCGAGGAAGAATGATTCTAACCTTCGAACATATTGGAAGTATTTTTGTAGCTCTGGGTCTTTTTCTTTGTAATTTTTCTCGATGTGTCCCGCGATGACTTGGGAGTCTGTATTAATGACCGCCCTTCGGACTGATAATGATCGAAGCCTTGAGAGTGCTAGTATCACGGCTTCGTATTCTGCGAAATTGTTTGTGCACTTGAAGTCGAGTCTTATTGCGTATCTTAGCTTCGACCCAGAAGGCGAAACTAAGATAGCCGAGGCTCCTGCTCCGGCTGCTCCCCAAGCTCCATCGACATACACTGTCCAAAACGGCTCTAATTGGGCTCTGTCACTGTGAGGGTCTGGGGTCCATTCAGCTATGAAATCTGCTAGTGCCTGCGATTTGATCGCTGTTCTTCCCACGAAGGTTATTGTGTAGCTGTTGAGTTCAACTGCCCATTTTGCTATTCTGCCGATAGCCTCATTGTTCTTGAAGATGTTCTCGAGGGGGTATGCTGAAGGTACATGGATTTCATGTGCCTGGAAGTAGTGTTTTAGCTTTCTTGACGCCATGACCACGGCGTATGCTATTTTCTCGAGCTCTGAGTAGTTTCGTTTGGGACCCTCGAGAGTTTCTGACACATAGTAGATTGGGATTTGCCTGGTTCTGTTGTTCTCATGCAACTCTTTAATCAGAACTGCGCTTACTGCGTGAGGCGAGGCTGCGACATACAGCAGTAGCAAGTCTCCTTTGCTCGGGCTTGTTAGGACAGTCAAGTTGGTGAGATACTTTTTCAAATCCTCGAAGGCTTTCTGCTGCCGAGGTCCCCAATTGAATGGAGTTGTGCTTCTCAATGTTTCGAAGAAAGGTAACCCTCGCTCGGCTGACCTGGAGATGAATCTGCTGAGTGCCGCTAAGCGGCCTGACAAACGCTGAGCTGTTTTTTTGGTTGTCGGAGGTTCCATATTGATGATGGCGTCAATTTTCTCGGGGTTGGCTTCAATTCCCCTTGCTGAGATGATACAACCGAGCAGTTTTCCTTCGCTCACCCCGAAAACACATTTTTCGGGGTTTAGCTTTAATCCGGTGGTCCGAAGGTTGTTGAACACTCTTGCCAAGTCTGATATGTGGTTTTCTTTTAGCTCGCTTTGGATAATCAAATCATCGACGTAGGCAGAGATGACATGTTCATCTTTGAAGACTTCAGATGTCATGCGAGCGAAGGTTGATCCTGCGTTTCTCAAACCTTCTGCCATTCTTCGAAAGCAAAAAGTGCTCGAAGGTGTGATGAAGCTTGTTTTTTCCTCATCTTCTTCATTCATCCAGATCTGAAGGTACCCCGAGAAACAGTCGAGGAGAGAAAGCAGTTGGCAACCAGCTGCTCTGTCAACTAAGGTGCTTATGTTTGGTAGGGGGAAGTCATCCTTCGGGCAGGCTTTGTTCAAGCACGTGAAATCTACGCACATTCTCCACTTCTTGTTCTTTTTTCTGGACTAAGACCACGTTTGAGAGCCATGTTGGGTATTTGACTGGGCGTATGACACCAGCGTCCAAGAGTCTTTTAACCTCAGCCCTCGCTGCTTCTTTTCTTTCTTCCGACATTTTGCGAAGCTTTTGCTTAACTGGGCGGTAGCCTGGCTTTATGTTTAGGCTATGCTCTATCAGAGCTCTGTTTACTCCCTTGAGGTCCTCTGCAGACCAAGCTAAGGTGTCGGAGTTTTCCTTGAGGAAAAGGACGAGGTTATTTTCTGACTGGGGGTCTAAGTTGGCTGAGATGAACACCTTTCTTTCGGAGTTGCTCTCAAATAGTTGGACTTGTTTAGTTTCTTCTTTGGGTGATGCTTTTACTCGGTCAGTGCATAGCTCACCTTCGGTGTTGAGGTTTGTTGCACGAGGTTTTGACAAATTGTGGACGTTGCGTTGTCCCGGTGCTACTGTTCCCTCAGCTGCCCTTGCAACAGATCTCCATATACTGCAACGACCCCTTTCGGAGCAGGAAGCTTCATGCAGAGGTATGCAGGGTGGATGACTGCATTGAATGCATTGGTGACCCCTCGACCAAATATTGCATTGTAAGGGTAGAACATGTCAACCACGTCGAAGGTTATGTGTTCAGTTCTGCAGTTCACCTGGTCTCTGAAGGTTACGGGCAGAGATATTTTTCCAATAGCTCTTACTTGTTGACCACCGAAACCATATAGTGGGTTGTCAGCGGGTTGCAAGAGGTTTCTGTCAAGCTTCATGCTGTCGAAGGTTGTGGCGAACAGGATGTCTGCCGAGCTTCCCGTGTCGACCAGAATTTTGGTGACTGTCCACCCTGCTAGATTAGTTTCGATCACCATGGCGTCAGTGTGAGGGTAATCCCTTAACTTCATATCACTGGAATCGAAGGTTATAGGGATATGGGACCATCGCCCAAATTTGTGCGGTCCTTCGACGGCTACATGGTGTACTCGTCTAGCGTGTTCCTTCCTTTGCCTGTTGTTGCCATGATCTTCGTTTGAGCCTCCAGTGATGGCTAGAATCACACCGAAGGTTGATGTTGGGTTGTTGATGGTTGTCTGGTTTTGGGTTTCGGATTTGACAGGTTGGGGTGCTGGCAACGTTGGTATTGGTGGTGGTGGGGGTAGAGTATTGTTCACTTGTTGGTTGGTTAGTGTTTGGGTTTGAGGGGTTGTTGGGTATGTGACGGTATATGGTACGTTTTCGCGTTGGGGGATGGTGGATGACTGATAATAGGCTTGGTTGTAGTGTGGGTGATGTGTGTAGAAAGGTTGGTGCGAAGGTAGGTCGTAGTTTATGGGGGTGTAGTGGTATGGAGGATTTGGTGGGTTGAAGTTTGGTTTCCTGGTGTGATTGATGGTTCGGTTCTCTGCCGATGCAGCTCTTTTGGATTCCTGGTACTCTTTTCCCTTGGCGAAGCACTCACATTGTTTGGTGGTGTGCCCCTTGCCAGGACCACAAAAATGACAATACATTTTGGTCGGGTCCCTCTGTTGGTTTCTTTGGTCAGGTGGGGGTGGGAATCCTTGTGGATTTTGGTTGCCTGAAGGTTGAGTGCCCCTTCTCTGGTCCTCGAGTGGATTTGCCTTGTTGATCGCGCCAATGTTGCTTTGATCTTGGCGAGGGTTGTTCTCTCTTGTTTGGGGCCTCAACTGTGGTTTTTGCTGCGACCTTCGAGCGTCGGACTTTGCCCGGAAGTCCATGTCCGCTCTACAGTATCTTTCCATTGTATCATGAAGCTCTTCGATTGTGTTTGCTGGTTTCCTGGCAAACTTTGAGGAACATGGGCCTGGACGCAGGCCGCTGACTGCAGCGAGGATCACGGCCTTGTCGGATATCCCGGAGTTCTTGCTCTAATCTGGATGAACCTTCGCCAGTATTCTTGTAGCGGTTCGCGCTCTTCTTGTTTGTAGTTGAACATCTCAATGGGGTTTAAAGGGGCTGTTGTGATGCCCTTGAAGTTTGTGCAAAGTCTGTCTCTGAGAATGGCCCAGGAATCCATAGTTCCGGGGCGAAGGTTGTTGTACCAAGTCTACGCAATATCACGAAGGATGATTACGAAAGACTTCGCCATTGTTGAATCGTCTCCTCCTGCTGCAGCGACTGCCGCTTCATAGCTCATTATGAATTGGCGGGGGTCAGTGAGTCCGTCATAGCGGGGCAGATTTTGTGGATTGTAGCATGGTGGCCAGGGTTGGGTTTGCAGTATCTGGGAGAGTGGTGATCTTGGGTCGTAGGACATCTGGTGTTGTTGAGCCCTTCGTTGAATGCGAAGGTTTGGCTCTCGCTCCTCTGGGTAAAGCTGGCGAAAATTTGGTGGTGGTGGGGGTGGTGGTGGCTGACGAGCGTTGCCCAGTCCCTGACCAACATTTTCCTCTCGAAGTGGCGGCATTCGCCTGTCATTCCAGTCCTCGGCTTCGGCCTCAGCTGCTGCGAGGGACTCCTCCATTCGACGAAGCTGCTCTCTTGCTTCATCCGTCTTTTGCCTGATAAGGCGCAGCCGGTTGTGCCTTTCAAGTTGGTCCAGACGTCTCTTCTTCTCCTGCAACTCAGCTTGAAGTCTCTCTAAGGCCTCGAGGCCCAAATCCTCCTCGTCTCCTTCCCCATCTCCTCTGGAAGTGTGCGGGTGTGGCTGTGATACCAGCCGAGTGTGAGGGCCCGGGACCTCCGTCCCTGGAGCGACTTCCTCTGTTTCCGAGGGTTCTACATTTTCTTCTACAGGCTGGACCGTCGCCGTGGCCTCTCTGGTCACGCGAGGGTCCCTGGTTGAGGACGCTCTTCTGTTCCATGCCATTATGAACTTCCGCTCCTCATGGTCGGCGCCAAACTGTTGGATTCACACCGGCCTTACCTCTGCACTCGTGCAGGGGTGTGGCGAGGCTAATCAACTGTCGGGATCGTACGCGAAGGTGCGAGATGAGCGAAGGTGCTAAGTGGGGAATTGTTATGCTCAGATTCAATTCTCCAAAAAAAACACTCCATTACACTGTTCATCCCTTGGTATTTATAGGGAATGCCAAGGGACACTGGCCAAATTATAAAAGGGTACAGGAAAGATTCCCTTGCGCTGTACAGCGGAAGGGCAGGATCGTACAAACACTAGCAGCATGGAAACCCTAGCCCGCCATCCGCGCGTCCGCCGCCACCTGGTTCGTGCGCGCCCTCGCAGAGATGCGAGGGTTAACTTTTGGCATGCGAACCATCGCTTCAAACCGCGAAGCCCGCGTCCGTCTGCCGCCCATTGAGCTTGACGTTTCTTCCGAGGGTGCAACGCAGCGAGGGTTACATACTGTGTCCTTTACGCCTCCTGCCTGTAAGAAACAGCAAACTCCAGCGAGGTTTGATCCAACATCCGAAGGTTAGATAAGCAACCGAGCGATACAACGAAAAAGACTTAAGCTTTTGTGAGAGTATGCAGCTGAGCGAGGGTTTCCTCTGTCAGCCTGCGTGACGTCACTGCCAAGGGTTCCTTCCCCCAACACTAATAATATTTGTCTAAGGGCCCATTTGGATCCCTTTATTTTGATAGAATTGGAATTCACTCAATAAACTAGTCTATTTGCTTTTGAATTTGACATTCCACCACTTTTCAAGGTTCGCATATATGTCTACCTCAAATTCCTAGGGTGGGAGAGGGAAATGGATTCTATACATCACCATACTATATTTCTACTTTACAACTTTTAACATTCTTTTTAACTCACTCTCCTACAATAGAAATACAACACATGAGTATCTCTCTCGTATAAGCAACAATAATATACAAATATAATCCATATATAATCATATTAGCTTAATTAATACTCTCTTCATTCCAAATTATAAGACATTTCAAAATCTTGGAGAGTCAAAGTTTTTCAACTTTGACCAAAATTATAGAGAGAAACATAAAGTTTTATAACATCAAATATATATATATATTATAAAAATATAATTAATGAAAAATCTAATTGTATTTAGTTGGTATCATAAATATTATTATTTTATTATAGAATATTGGTCAAAGTTGAAAAACTTTGACTCTCCAAGTTTCTTGGAATGCCTTATAATTTAAAATGGAGGGAGTATATGTCTAAATTATGATTCTTAAAATAAATTCAATTCCAAGTATTCATACGGGTCCTAAGTGTTTTTATAGATTTTTAATTAGGCTACTCAGCTCCTCTAGCCAATTGGACCTTAACTGTCTCCTCGGCCTCCACTTCCCTAGCAACACGAGCTCGTCCCCATCCGCCGAAGCAAGACCGACCGGAATCTTCCTCTCCATCTTTGCGTCGCCAATTCTTGACCCGCTCGCATGCTCGCAAGAAGGCCGAAGTTCGCAGGATGACTGGAAACATGTCCGTGTCGAAGCTCGCTCGACGGCTGGAGCAGTGGAAGTATTCCACTTCTCTCCCTTGTCGCCGTGTCCTTGTCAGGTCCATCACCAAGCCACGCCATGAACCCCACGTTGACGAACTTGAGCTGTTTGTCAGCTCCATGCCAGAGGCTCTCGACGTAGGTGGTGGTGACCGTGCTGGCCCTCCTGTTGGCTGCCGTGCTCTGCCATAGTGTCGTTGTGCTCGTCTTGATGTTATCGTGTGCTACTGCGTATTGCTCGCCTTCTTTTGCCATGTACTGCTGCTTGTTTAGGATGCCCACTATATGTTTGACGAAATCACTCACAGGAGGTAAACTTACCGATTCAAACAAAAGTTTGACTAAATCAAGATAAACCAAGCAACCAAACACACCATGAGACTAGCCAGACTTAAACTATACAGACAACCAAATAAACAGAGATTGGTTTGGTGGAAACAGGCTAAGACTACCCTGACTTAGATTCTAGTCAGGCTAGAAGTTAACTAGGAAATCAAACACACCCTATAAAACTTATGATCAGAGGAGGGTGGATCATAGGCTCATAACGAGGCAAGTGACAGTGGCGAATCAATGCGGCAACCCTTCTTGTCAAAAAAAGGCAACCCTAAAATTGTGACATTGTATTATTTAAGAATAGAAAATATTAAATAAAATAAATCATTTAATATATTTTTTAAAAAAATCAAGATTTATTTACTTTCTTATCAATTCGAAAAGTCAAATGTGGTTTATGTTTCTTTTGTACAAGTTAACAAAAGTGTGTTTGCTGACATAGTTATAGAATAGTTTGTTTGATTTAGTTTTGCTTTTTAGCGAGAATAAGCTAATCACGTTGTAAAACTTACGTATTAGCCTAATAATAACACTGTAAAACTTACCTATGTGATGTGAGGTCGCAAAGGCCAATTTTTTCATTTTCTAAAGAAAAGAATCAAATGTATTTTCTGGAATTTCTGTTAATAAAAAACATTTTCTGGAATTTCTGTTAATAAAAACCCTTTTCTGTTATTTTCTTTTGTCCCTGTGAAATATTTTTCCAAGTGATCCCTGCTCCATTATTAGACCTGAGCATTTTGAGCCCGGCCCAACCCGGCCTGTGGGCCCGGCCTAATGTAACACTCTGGTGTTAAGAAAACTAAAACCTGCCATGTCATCATATGCACTGGCATTTCATCTGAATTGATAACCTAATTATGCATTCATTAAAAACAAGTTTATTTCATCATGCTTGTGCTTAGTTGATAAGAAGTGCTTAAGTTTAAAACCCTAGTTTATGTTTTCTTACGTGTGAATAATGCTTTTATGCTCTATAAGGGTATTATGGTAATTTCTAATATAGTAATGGAATCTTTACCAAATCTTGGTACTATGTCTCAAAGGTGTATTGGGATCATGTTCCAAATCACCATTGAGGTATAATTCAAATTTTGGTTGGAATTCATTTAAGTAATGTTATTAACTTAAAAACCCTATTTTATCCCCTTTCTTATAAATCAACCTCTAAAAAGAATTTGAGTATGCTTCAAAAAGCAAAGTTGCTCCATTTTTTATAAGGATCAACTTTGATGTATACAGTTTTTCAAGTTTTCATGTGAAATCAAAAGCCATTGTGAAAATACCCTTTTGCCCTAATTGTCCCCTTTTGATTTGCAAACCCTAATTCAAAATCTAAGCATTTTCTGTTTATGTTGCAAAAATAAAAGATGTTCAGTTTTGAATTTTGAGCATTTGATATTTTAACATATTTTCAACTTATATTAAAAAATCTCAAGTAATTTCAAAATTTCCGAAAAGGTTTAAAGGTGAAGGGGGGATAAGCTTTCTTCCCTGTTCATGGCGGTGACCGACCGAGCTAGGGTCGGCAACGCCAGCGCGATGGGCACCGTTTCTTCTCGAACGAGCGCGTGCTGGTCTCCGTGGCGAAGTTAACCAGCTGCTGGCGCTCTCCCTGCTCCGTGGCATCTTCTCCCGAGCTCGTCATCGTTGTCGCGCCACCAAAGCACAGACGAGCTCCCCTCTGTCCCAATCTCGAATTCACGGCAAACCGAACATCCTCATCCAAAATTTATCGTGGATATAAGTTCCTTACTTCCTTGCGCACCTCCAGAAACTCTTACTTCAAACTCTACTGCCTCAGAGAGCAAGAGCTCGCCGTTCTTCTTTCCGCCGGGCAAAATCACCGCCGCGCTCTACCTCACCGTGGCCAGCTCCACCGGGCACTCCTCTTCTATCCATGTCTTTTGTTTCCGTTTCACCTTGACCCCAGGGTGCTCATCGGCTCGGTGGTTTTTCTTTTTGTGCTCAGGTCTCGCCAGAACACCGCTTGCCTCGCCGGAGTTCGCCGCCGCAAGTCCCTGCTCCGTGGACTCCACCTTCCCGTTCCTTCTCCACTCGAACCAACTACACAAGCAGCACCAGGGTGAGCTACTGAAGCTTCCTAGCCCCTCCGTTCTTTTGCTACCGGCCTGAGTTCGCCGGAACAGTCTCGCCGAGATCCGATCCGCCGCCGTGCGTGGCCAGGCTTAACCGTAGCGGTAGCGTTTAGGGTTGGGGGCTCAATCGACTGCGGTTGACTTGCTGGTGTTGATGCTCGTGTCAGCCGGATCTCTACTGGTCGCAGATGGCCGGCGTAAGGCTCGTCGTCGCTCGGTGCGCCACCGTTCGCTCGGGCCAGGGTCGGGGACCTCCCGTTTGCGAAGACGACTTCTTACAGGGTGTTGGTTGCAAAGTCCAAGACTCAGGTGAATAGCGCCATGGACTGCGGGTTAGTTTCGTTTAAGTCGGAGGACTTTTCTGCAAAGTTGCCAGGGCGCGCGGGCGGGAGCCGGGCCGGGCTGGCTTTCGCGCGTGTCGGGCTGAGCTGGCTTGGGCCGAAAGCCGAGTTTGGGCTAGATTCAAGTTTTTCTTTTTCTGGCTTTATGCACAGTAGCTAGTTTTGTTCTTTTTGCTATAATTTTTCTATAGCTCTGTTAATTGTGAAATTTGACATGACAGATGATAGCATGTCTGTGCTAATATAAAAATTATGAAACTTGTGTTTAGAGCACTTTTTCTATGCCAATAAAATTTGTGCTTTAATTAATAAATGCAACTTTGATGAATTATGTGATTTTCTGTGTTTCTCCAAAAATCATGAAATTTGACATGTGAGTTTATGTCACTGATATTGATCTTCATAATTAATTTCAGCTCTATTTGAATAAGTATGATTTGTGTATAAATAAAGGGTTAATTAAAATGGTTTATAGAATAAAAAGAAATAGTTAATCACTTTGGATTTGTGTGACTTTTGGAATTGTTTGACAACCAGGATAACGTTAGCATGATTTGCTCCCTGGTTATGGATTCCTTTATGCTAATGACCTTTTGTTGCTTGTTAGTTACCTAACCTTGCTTTGCTTAATAGAGATAATAAAATTTGTTTAAGTAATAATATGTAGTTTAATAGCTAATTTGGTTTTGTTGATTTGTAACTTTACCGTGATAAAAGATTGTATGAATAAATGTCTACAGCTTAGAAAATTTCCATCTTTACTATGATCATGTCATAAGCATCTCATTGATCATATATATGCACTTCTATGTGTAGATCTCGTTTCGGAAGGACCGGATCCTCAGTGGGTTTCTCCTGAGTGTGTGGATCCTTCTACTTTTTCAGAATCTCCGGACTTCGCTAATCAACAAGGCAAGCCCCGGACATTAAACCTATCCTTGTATTTTGATAAAGTTATTTATATCACTTGAGTTAATATGATGCATTAAGTGAACAGGAGTATGTGAGCCTTATTTGATGCATTACCAACCTTGATGATTCCAATACTTAACCTTGATACCCGTTTTATGAAAATGCTTAGTATGCTTAGCCATGCTTTACTACTTCATAATAGTAGGTGTTTTTTAAAATGGTTGCTATCTTTTGGAAATCATGAATCTTGAGATAACATGATAACAATAGTAACTTACATCAAGAATGGAGTCTTGTTGTAGTGTTGCTCAACATAGGACCTTATCGTTGTTGGCCTGCTGTGATTGAGACCTTTGAGTACAGCCCACATGCGGTGGTAAGCCTCGTCTATAGCTATTCCGATAATTGAGAACGGCTAATCGTGCACTGGGAGTGGAGAGATGGCGGGAGTAGCGTGTACCCTCGGGGCTATGAGATAGTCGGGTTCGAGGTGTACTGTACTCTCGGGTGGCGCGAACTCGGTCTTGTATGGGAGGATCTATAGATAGGGTTGATGTATGCAAGATTAAATTCTACATATGTCGTGTGGTACTGAATCCTCAGCTGGGTTTAAACGATTCGAATCGTCGTGTTTCCTCGGATATGGAACCTCAATCCACTGACCCACACCGTAGTAATGAATGGAATTTTGATGAGATGAGAACGAAAGATGTGGTATGCTTATAAAGGTTTGAGAATCTTTGGATAGTTATAAAGTTTAATCTTGAGTTAAAACTTGAAAATAGGCTTTACTTTTAGTAAGCTTTTATGCAAAAGAAATGTTTTGATCTTGCTAAAGCCTTACCTTGAATCCCTATAGCCTTCGTACCTGAGTCTTCTCCTCTTTTCTAGACGGTTAAGTCTTGTTGAGTACTTTTGTACTCGGGGTTTGTTAACCTTTGTTGCAGGTGAGTTCATTGATCATCCCTTTGGTGGTCAATGTTTCTTCACTCTTGTGGAGAAGAGTGATAATGACTCTGATGTTTGACCTTGAGCAAGTAACAAAAATTTGCGTGGTATATGTAATATGAAGTTCCGAACCTTTTATGTAATAAGTACTTATGGGTTGTAAACTTTAAAATCTAAGCTTCGATCTATGTTATATAATCTTTCCGCATTACTCTGATTGATCTTATCTATAAAACTGTTGTAATACTGTGATGCTTGATGAGGGAAGTCCTGAAAAGAATGTAACGTGGATGATTCGGGTTTCCCGAGGACACCCGACAGATCTCTTGAGTCATTTGGAACTCATGCACGCCAATCAGAGGTCTTTAGCCCAATGATAGGTGCATGTGGGCCACTTAATTCAGGAGGTTCTGCCACACCTAAGCTTGACGGGTTTTGACCCACCCACGAATCTTACTAGACAGGCCTGAACAGAGATCTTGCTGCCTAAAAAAATTCTTAGTCTGAATCCGCCCGAAATGCTTCTTTTAGCTTTTTTACGCTATAAATTACGCGGACGGCCTGCCTAGGTCCGGACCCAACCCAAGTTCGTCTTGAAAATAACAGGTCCGACTCATTCGGTGGATAATAATAAATAGGATTTTTTTTTCCAGACTTCTTCGATCCGGCCCGAACAAGTCTATCCATTATCTATCTCTCGCACCAGCTGAGAGCTGACCAGCGCCCTGCTCGGCTGTCCCTGTCCGCCTTGACCCGACAGACCAAAGCGAGACAAGCAAAAAGCACTATAGACCCGTCCGTTCGTCTTCCAGTCTTCTTCCTCCAGAATCCAGATTCCGGAAGCCTTTTCTTCCTGTTCACGAGACGCCGCGAGAGCCGCGCTTGGGCGAGGCGAGCTGTGGTGGCGATCTTCTTCTACCGCAGCTCCTCAGCCCTATTGTGCTCCTGCGCGAGTGAGGAGACGCATTTGCATTTCTAATGGCGATTTCTCTGATTCGAGTGCGGCAGGTCAGGACTCTGGACACACGCTGGACGCTGTTCTCAGGGACCGTCTTGGATGGCAACCACGGCCGGCTTATAGTCAGAGCGCTTCTCTTCGCCGTGTTCGTCAACCCCCCATCCCCACCACCCCCCCCCCCCCCCCCCCCCCCTCCCTCCGCGCGCATGCTCCTGTGCTTAAATTAATATAATATAAACCCTTGTTGACTTAATTTGGCCTTAGCTAGTGATGCTTATGTCGTGGTCGTTTCTCAAAAAGATGGTGGTGGACTCTTGCTGTTCGTGCCTTTGGAAATTATTAATAATTTTTCGTTATACTGATTATACCCCTCTGGTTCCCTCAATCGCTGGTGCCTGTCTGACCTCACAGAGCTCATATGCTTTATCTTAACTTGTCCTGGGACTGGGATTGGATGGCTGCAAGAATGCATGTTTCCATCCTCTATTATTTATTAACATAAAAGAAAACCGTGTACTTATATACTCGAAACTTTCAATACGTGTCTCACAAAGAGCTGTTTTAGTTGCTTCTTGTTTCTAATGTTCCCTTCATCTCTCTGTGAGTTGGTGAGGTTTTTGTTTTCTGTTGTGCGCCTTGCTTGTTGGTTATTCATCACTTTCTCAATGTGACGAGGTTTAAATGTTTCCTTTGGAGAAAGGTAGCATAGTTAATCTTAGCAAAGGAAATGGCTCCTGAGCAGCAGTTTTTTCTCTTAACATGGGTCAGCTTTGGGAACTGTGTGGCATGTGCGGGCAATCTTCAGTTTTGCAAGGGTGATGCAAATATGACTGCACCCTTTATAGCTTTTCTTGGCTCTGAAATTCGTTAGCTACACATTTGACTCTAACTGCACCTTTGGCACCTGGGGAAAAGTAAAATGTGCCCGTAAGGGCACATGCCCTCAGCACATCCACTGTTGGATGTGTATTGAGGTGTGTGCCCGCACATATCTCAGTGCATATACGCACCAAGATTTGTGCGGGCACACACCTTAATGTACATCCAACGGTGGATGTGGTGAGGGCATGTGCCCTTAGAGGCAAAAAAAACCGTCTCCCACAATTTGTGTGTATAAATTTTGTGAACTATGCTTCTTTGCTTTTCATGGCAGATGATACATGCACAATTTGTGGCCTTTGCTCAGCTTGGTGATTCTTCTACTGTGGAAGTGTGGAGTATTTTCTTAATACAAGTTTTAGGGTGGTTGAAAAATATATAGGTCGTTCATTAGCTCAGATTAGACGGTGAGAAAATAGGAAGTACTACAAAAAAAAGTACCAGAAAATATCTAAAAATACCAAAACAGGTGGGACTAGTACCAATACATGTGGGACCGATACCTATAAAATTTTAAGTATTTTTTAGTTATTATTACTCCAATAAAACAAAGTATATACTCTCTCCGTATCCTATTTAGAAGTCGTTTTGGAAAAGAGTTCGGTCAAACATTGGGAATATAAATCATGAATAACTTTTAAATTATTGAGTTTAGAGATATAAAAATCATATAGATAAATTTTTCTTAAAAAGTACTTTTATAAAAATATATATACACCACTTTACAACAAATATTTTTAAAGAAACAAGTGGTCAAAGTTATGCTTTGAAGACCGTGTCGCTGTCCTAAACGACTTCTATTTGCGATACGGAGTAGTACTTCAATAGTTTCACATCCTTAATACGTACAGATACGTATTTGTACCCTTCGTTCGTGAGGTCGGTCTGAACTGTACGTTGTGGTGGTCTGCTATTGATCAGCCATGGCGTCATGATCACGCCATATACCCTATTTATTCTTTTGATAAATTAAAGAAGAAATTTCTTAAAAATACAAGTATACGTGGGAAAAGTACTCGCATGTGAAAGAGTTATCCGTTAAAGCTACTGCTATTACTAATCTACCCTTTCTTTCAAAAAAAATACTAATCTCCCTTTGTCTTCATTAATTTATTTATTTACTAATTTTCTTTCTTAAATTAATTATTTGTCAAAAAATTATAAAATACTCAAAAGTACTAGTAGTATTTTTCAACCACCGAAACAAGCCTCTTTTCTTAATTGTGGTAGCAACTTAATGAAAGCAGGTGAAAAAGGATGCACGGCTGTTCACAGCCATACTCTATGCGGGTCATACTCCCCCCCACAAATGCATTAGCCACTAATGTTTTGCATTACCAAATATGTTGTTTTGACAGTACTTCCAGCAAGAAATCTACTTGTATCATGTTCATTGCTCATGTGCCTAATATAGTTACTTGTTTGCTTTTGGTATTCCAGTGGCCAAAAGTGATAAGTTCGCTCTTTACCATGCTTTTTTGTAGTGCTGCAACGTGGTTGTTATTGGTTCTGTTATTATGTACTATATGCTTATTCAATTGCTCATGACTTATGAACTCATGTTATTTGCAGGAAGCAGAGTTCTACTTCCAAAATGGAATTCCTGTTGACATAGACTATGGCCATAGAACGCCACTCTATCAGATTGCTACCCAGAGCCGGAGGGAGGGGGGGCTGGCACCCCCAAATGCTGTACTAATCCCTCTAATATACATATAGTTAATATATACTTAATAGCTGTTTAGGTCCTAATTCAGTCCAAACCTTAAGTGCATTGTGAGGCCCAGTAAAAATAGCCCATTTAGGCCTATTTGGTGGCTTAGCTTCCACTCACAAGAATATGAAGCGGCGTCACAGTTTCTAAATAAAAATAAAAATGAAGCGGCCTCACCTAGTCGAAGGCTGGCATCTGTGACTGTTCGTCTTCTTTTTGTTCTAGTGGACAGGGAGTTTAGGGACAGCTCGCGAAACGCCGTGGGATACTGGGATTGGAACACGACCATGCAAAATGCTTGTGCGGCCACACCGCCGCGGCGCGCCAGCACCGCAGGCCAAGCTGACACCGTTGCGTTGCTGTGCCTGCCGACTGCAGTGAAGCCGTGTCTGTTACCTCATTGGTAGTTCAGGTAATCTCTGAGCCTAGTCATCTAGTGCCTAGTGGTATTCCCTTATATAATCAATAAGACAATAATCACAAGTTGAGTATCTGAATTTCCGTTTCTAGTTTTAGATTGAAGAAGAGAGACCATCCATAGTTTTTTAAGGCAGTTGAGATTGTAGTCATAGATCTAAATTTTAACATAATAAATGTGTAATTTTCTTTTAATTGAGATTGTGAAACATATATTACTATTATACGTGACTAAAACCTAGTATGGTTTATTCATTCTATTCTTTGATGTCCATTGCCCCCCTATCCTCATTTCCTGGCTCCGTCCCTGTTGCTACCAGTAAGAAGGATAAGACTGAAGGTTTTATTGGAACACCAGTGTCATATTTTATTTTCCTTTCCCAAGTGAACATCGATAGATAGATATTTCTTTTGCTGGGTCTCCTTAGATGACATGGTCATATATGTTTTTGGTTGTTTGGGCCAGCCTATCCTTTCTTTGGCAGCTCATAATCCTTTCTTTCTTTTTATGATTGCCTTCTCCGACGCCGCTGCCAGCGCAGCCACCACAGGCGCGGGCGTCGCCGGCCCAGCGGGCGCTGCAGCCGCCGCCGCCGCCGCCGCGGGCGCCGCGTCCTCCTCCGCCGCAGCTGCCGGCGCGACCACCGCTGGCTTGGGCGCCGTTCACCTGCCGCGCGCCGGCCCGGGCGGCTCCCTCCCAGGCGGCGCAGCCGGTCTCCCTCCGGCTTCCAGCGCGGCCACGGGCGACCTCCTCGCGCGCAGCCCCCTCCCCGCGCGCGGCTCCCTCCCAGGCGGCGCAGCCAGCCTCCCTCCTGCTCCCGGCGCGGCCACGGGCGACCTCCTCGCGTGCAGCCCCCTCCTCGCGCGCAACTCCCTCCCAGGCGGAGCTGCCCAGCTGCAGCCGCCCCCTGTGCCCCAATCCGGCGTCGGCGGCCTCCCTGCCACCGCGAGCTGGAGCGTCGCGGCCCCATCTGCTCTAGGCGCCGCCGCCTGGGCCGCCACCCCTGGCTGGCCCGCACGCGCTGCAGCCCCAGGCGCGGGCTCCGCAGTCCCGGACGCGGGCTGGGCAGCCACCGCCGCTGCCTACGCCGCCGCGGCCGCGGGCGACCACGCCGCGTGGCACGTTCATCCTGGCGCCGCTGCTACTCCTACGCCGCCATTCTCTCCTCTCGGTCCTACTCCCTCTGAGTCGAGCGGCGGTGGGGGGGGCCACGGCGGTCAGCGTCGCCGCGGTGGTTCACCATGGGGTCCACCTCCCGGTGTCTCGCCCGGATCTGTCGGTTGGGATCCGACAGTCTGGGCCTCTCTCCACGACCCGTGGTCCTAGGCTTCCGGCGGTGCGCATCACCCGTCGACAGTCACTGGAGCTCCTCCTGGGTTTCACATCGCATCCCCATGGCCTAGTCCTCCGGGTGCCTCGCCCGGGCCTGTTAGTTGGGACCCGATGGCCCTGGCCTACCCTTTCAGCACCATGCCCTCGACACCGCCTGTCGGTCCCGCCTGGGTCGCCGACTCGGGTGCCACCTACCACACTACTCCCGACCGTCGTATACTCTCCTCCGTGTACTCGCCCTCTTCCGCTCACCCTTCGTCCATCATGGTCGCGAATGGTTCGTGTCTTCCAGTCACATCCGTGGGTGCCGCTGGCGCCCATGGCTCCTTTCGTCTTCCTGATGTTCTTGTCGCACCTGGTATGGTTCACAACCTCCTCTCTATCCAGCGCTTCACGACTGACAACTCCTGTTCGGTTGAGTTTGACCCCTCTGGCCTCACCGTGTGGGATTCGGCCTCCCGGCGTCCTCTTCTCCGTTGTGACAGCGCAGGGCCTCTCTACACCCTTCGTTTCACCAGTTCCGCTGCTCCTCCTTCGGCATCTGCCTTTACCACCACCCCCTCCACCACTTGGCACCGGCGTCTCGGACATCCTGGTCGTGATGCTCTGACGCAGCTCAGTCGTAGTTCCGACATTTGGTGTCCCCGGACTCCCGATGAGCACTTGTGTCATGCGTGCCAGTTGGGCCGTCATGTTCGGCTTCCTTTCCCTACCTCCTCCTCACATGCGGCTCGCATCCTTGATCTAATCCATTGCGACTTGTGGACATCTTCTGTACTTAGCATGTCTGGCTATAAGTACTACTTGGTGGTGGTCGATGATTTATCCCACTACTCTTGGACCTTTCCCTTGCGTGCCAAGTCGGATGCTTTTTCCACTCTTCTCCACTTTTTCGCTTGGGTGTCCACTCAGTTCGGCCTCACCATCAAGGCCGTCCAGTGCGACAATGGCCGTGCGTTCGATAACTCAACCTCACGTGCCTTCTTCCTCTCTCACGGTGTCCAGCTGCGCATGTCTTGTCCGTATACCTCCTCTCAGAACGGCAAGGCCGAGCGCATGATCCGCACCACCAATGACACCATGCGCACCCTTCTGCTTCAGGCATCCCTACCCGCTCGCTTCTAGGCCGAGTGTCTGCACACCTCCACCTATCTCCTTAACCGTCTTCCTTCCGCTGCTTTCCCAGCTCCTACACCTCACCACGCTCTGTTCGGTACCCCTCCTCGGTACGACCACCTTCGAGTCTTTGGTTGTGCATGTTACCCTAACACCGCCGCCACTACTCCCCATAAGCTGGCCCCTCGGTCCACTCTCTGTGCCTTCCTCGGATACTCCCCGGATCACAAGGGGTACCGATGCTTTTACCTTACCTCCCGTCGGGTTCTCATCTCTCGCCATGTGGTGTTTGATGAGTCTGTCTTCCCGTACTCCGCTACCACCACCCCAACTTCCACCCCGGATCTTGACGTCTCCTTGTTGTTTCCCACTGACACGGTGGTCGAGCCACCTTTTCGGTTCTCTCCTACAGGTACTGCTGCACCGTGCCCGTTGCGGAGCCGTGCCCCAGCTTGCCGCCCGCCAGCGACCACCTCGGCCCCGCTCTTTGCCCGGGCCTGGAGGGGTCCTCGGCCCCCATCGCTGTTCCTGACGCGGGTCCCAAGCCGGTTGCTCATGCGCCACCTGGTCGCTTTGCTCAGCCGGCGTTGGTTTACCAGCGCCCCGGGCTGGCCCCCGTCGCCGCTCCAGGTGCGGTTCCCGGGCCGTCGACTCCAGCACCATCGGCACGCTTCGCCCAGCCGGCGCTCGTCTACCAGCGCCGTGGCGCGGCCACCGGCGCTGCGCCTGACGCGGATCCCGGGCCGTCGACTACAGCACCACCGGCACGCTACGCCCAGCCAGCGCTTGTCTACCAGCGCCGTGCCCGGATGGCGCCGCCGCCGCCACCGGTGACTCCATCGCCGGGGCCGTCGCCCTCACCCGTATCCTCCTCTCCGCCAGCGACACCGACACCACCGCCTCGGCCACCGGCTGCCCGTGTCACGACGCCAGTGTACCACCCGTCGCTCCTTCACCGACACTCGCGGCATGTTCACCCTATGGTGACGCGGCACGCGGCTGGTACCCTGCAGCCCCGTGCCCTTGCGGCGGTGCCCGGGGACTCGCAGGTCTCTCCAGTACCTTCCTCCGTCCGTGAGGCCTTGTTGGATCCTCGCTGGCGCCGTGCGATGAAGGAGTACGCGGCACTCCTCGCCAACCAGACGTGGGAGCTGGTGCCCCGCCCCTCGGGTGCCAACGTTGTCACCGGCAAGTGGATCTGGACACACAAGCGTCGGGCTGATGGCACTTTGGAGCGGTACAAGGCTCGCTGGGTTCTTCGGGGTTTCACTCAGCGTCCTGGGGTTGACTATGATGAGACGTTCAGCCCAGTGGTGAAGCCGGCCACCGTCCGCACAGTGCTCTCTCTGGCTCTCACTCGCTCCTGGCCTGTGCATCAGTTGGATGTGAAGAATGCCTTTCTGCATGGCCTTCTCACAGAGACAGTGTACTGCAGTTAGCCGGCCGGGTTTGTTGACTCCTCTCGTCCTGACATGGTGTGCCGGCTCAACAGGTCTCTCTATGGCCTCAAGCAGGCTCCTCGGGCGTGGAATCATCGGTTTGCCACTTTTCTCCGGACACTGGGTTTTGTGGAGGCTAAGTCAGACACCTCTCTGTGTATCTATCACTGTGGAGCTGAGACTGCGTATCTGCTGCTCTATGTGGATGACATTGTCCTCACGGCCTCCAGTGAGTCACTCCTTCGCCGGATTATCAGCTCTCTTCAGCAGGAGTTTGCTATGAAGGATCTGGGTGTGCTCCACCACTTCCTTGGGGTTACAGTTGAGCCTCATCCTGCCGGGGTCCTTCTTCACCAGAGGCGGTACACTCGGTATATCTTGGAGCGCGCTGGGATGACTGATTGCAACCCCTGTGCCACTCCGGTTGACACACAGGGCAAGCTGTCTGAGTCTGAGGGCCCTCCAGTGGCAGATCCTACTGCATACCGGAGTCTTGCTGGTGCGCTTCAGTACCTCACCTTCACCAGGCCGGACATCACCAATGTTGTTCAGTAGATCTGTCTCCACATGCATGATCCCCGAGAGCCACACCTTACCGTTCTTAAGCGTCTCCTCCGCTACCTCCGCGGGACTGCTGACTACGGCCTCCTCCTCCACCGGCGGTCGCCCTCCACTGAGATGATTGTGTACACTGATGCTAACTGGGCTGGCTGTCCGGACACTCGCCGCTCCACCTCCAGCTACGCTGTTTTCTTGGGCGGCAACCTGGTGTCCTGGTCGTCCAAGCACCAGCACGTGGCCTCCCGCTCCAGCGCTGAGGCGGAGTACCGCGCCGTCGCCAACGGCGTGGCTGAGGGTTCCTGGCTCCGGCAGCTTCTTGCCGAGCTCCAGAGCCCCCTTCGCCGGACCACGCTGGTCTACTGCGACAACGTCAGCGCCGTGTACCTCTCCACCAATCCTGTTCAGCACCAGCGGACCAAGCATGTGGAGATCGACCTACACTTTGTCCGTGACCGAGTTGCCATCGGCGAGGTGCGCGTCCTTCATGTTCCGACCACCTCCCAGTTCACCGACATCTTCACCAAGGGCCTCCCGTCCTCAAGCTTCGCCGAGTTTCGCTCCAGCCTCAACATCACCAGTGGCTAGTTGCGTCTGTGGGGGACTCATGTGTGTTGTTTGTTTTCATGTCCAGTCTGTAACTCCGCTGCGCCGGTAGTTAAGACTGCGGGGGAGTGTTGGAGTATGAGTATATGACCCATGTGGCAAGGCCCATGAGGCCCATGTATGGAACCTATATTGCTACCCTTGTTAGGGTAATGCTGAATAATGATGAGTAATTCCAACATGCTCTACGTGCATTAGAAGCTACTCCCTCTGTTTCAAATTGTAAGGTGTTTTGGCTTTTCTAGATATATAGTTTTTTTCTTGCACCTAGATATATTCCATGTCTAGATACATAAGCCAAAACGACTTGCAATTTGAAACGGAGGGAATAGAACAGTAGGTCTGCATCATCTCATTAATTCCTATGCCGTGGTACCATGACTTTGAAAAATGGAATACTTTACTTTGTTTATCATGTTACTGAGGGAAACTGCTCATATTATGATTTCAGCCTAACTCTTAAGTGCACTGGCACTCCACTGATGGGTGCACTTCTGTAACATTATTCATTTAAGTGCATGAACCTACTTAGTAAGGCCAGTTTTTGTTGAATTTCAGCTATGCTGCTATTACGCTCACTGAAACCATCTGTGCCATTTTTGGAAAAAGAAATTCCTGCAAAATCCTTTTCACTGGCTGGTGCTGATGGTGAAAGGCTCTTCAAGTATTTTCTATTTAGTATCTCCTCTGCTATTGAGCGGGGAGGGTATGCAAACAAAGTTTAGTTATTATTGAGGCTGAAGCAGACCTTAATATTCCAGATTTATGTGGTGTCTATATTTTTCTAGGTGTTCTTCTGGTTCTGCTGTTCAGTATACCACTCCGGAAATCAATAGTTTTTGGTGATACTGATTATAGATGGCCTTGATTCAGTCATGTGGTTGAGCCAGACTTGCCTTGCAGAAGCTTTGAATTAACCGTCTGAATGTCCAATGTATTCTGTTACCTAGTGATTGTGCTTAGACCGCTTTACCTTTGCTAGTCCATTACTTACATAAAAGAGTGTTGTTTCGGGTCCGGGGCCCCGAAACAGCGGGTTGTCGCATGAACGAAAGCACGGAGCGAAAGCGGGAAACGAACGGGAAAGTAGGGAAATAGTAGGAGTCAACAGTCGTCCCCCCCGCTCCCGTGGAGGGTCGGGAGCCCCTTTTATATTAATCTCGAACTGTTTAAAAGTACAAAGATGCCCTTCCAACCACTCCGCCATAATTACAGAAAGGCCCTCTCCCAGTCTGCCTTGCGGCTTCCCTGGCTTCCTGGGCCCGTGGGGTGCCACCGTAATTGCACGCGGAAGCGAAGCGACCCGCGTGCCCTTCCTTCTGACATGCTGAAGGACCGAGAAGCTACCCGAAAGCGACCAGAGGGGGGGTGAATGGGAGCTTCAAAAATTTCCTTTCGGAAACTAGATGCCACTGTCCCAAGATCAACCCCAAAAGCGAAACCTAGAGCTTGCTAATGTCCACGACCCTAGATGTAGGGTGGATGCTTCCTAGAAGCACAGCGGGACACTAGACAACCCTAGAAAGCCAACCCAAAAGACGGAACTCAAATCCGATCAAGAACGAACGAACCGCGAACGAAGACGCGCGAAACTGCAGCGACCGGACTCTGGCCTGCGTCCGGTCAGCAGGGACCGGACGCGTCCGGTCGTCAGAAAACAGCTCTGGGAGCTCTCTGTTCGCGACCGGACGCACGGAGCTCAAGCGTCCGGTCGTTCACTGAGCGTCCGGTCAGATGAGACAAAGACACGGGAACAGTGCGAACAGCGCGTCCGATCAGTTCCAAAAACCAGCGTCCGGTCGAGCAAAACGAAACACCGAAAAACGATCGGACTCACCAGAGGGTCCGGTCACTGGGCATCGGACGCGTCCGGTCACAGAAAAACGTTTCTGGAACCTTTCTGTTTCTGACCGGACTCACTGAAGGGAGCGTCCGGTCGATTTGAACAGAGCGTCCGGTCAAGCAAAAGAACTCAGACAGAGTTCAACCACCGGACGCACTGTAGCAGCGTCCGGTCGTTGAATGAAGCGTCCGGTCACCCCGCGAATTCACTGTTCGTCCACCGATTCGACTAGAACTCACCCAAAACAAATCCTCTAGGGATCAAACTTGGTGAGTGAAGTCACAAAGAGGTTAGTGAGCTATCTCTAAGAGATCATGGCTCGAACCTAACTCCAAATCGGTGAATCGAAGAATTTCGGGGGAAGGGAAGAAAAGTGACCCGAAACGAAAAATCGATCGATCTCCTAGACCGTGAGGTTAGAGGATGATTCCTTCGGTGGAAAGAAGTGCCTCACGATCTAGAACAACTTGGTTCAAACGGAATTGCAAAAGATGAACCGAGCAAAGAGATCAAGCGACGGGAAAACTCAAGGCACAAAGCAATCCGCGAAGAACATGATGAACATGAAATCAAAACGCGAATTGACACCAAGAGATGGGATCCAAGGTGAGGATACGGCCTCACTTCCTCGAATCAACAGTACACAGAGTGAAGTCTCTCTGCGGATCTCAACTAGCTAAAGCAGGGGTGTGGGAGAGTGGAAACCCTAATGCTAGGAAGCAAATGACTGCGCTGACTGAGATAGGGAGGAGGGTGTCTCCCCTAGACTACTTATACTAACCTAGCCTAAGTCTATTTCCTACTCTACCCCTCTCTACTCTAATTACAGAGCGGACCAGCCTAACCCTAAGGCTATTCTAGTCCACCCGCTGGTGGTAGGTAGATCCGACGGCCACGCCCGCACGGTCTTCCGCGTCGCCTCCACGCAACCTTCAGATCGCCGCCACGTGCCGCCACCACTCTGCACCCCCGGTTTTGCGGCCCAAACCGGAAAACCAGCCTTTTCCATCAGCCCCCGGTTTTGAGGCCCAAACCGGGAAACCAGCCTCCAGCCCGAGTTTTGTGGCCCAAACTCGGAAACCCTCAGCGCCCGAGTTTTGAGGCCCAAACTCGGAAACCGGCCCACTCCCAGGTTTTGAGGCTCAACCTGGAAACCGTCACGCCCAGGTTTTGTGGCTCAACCTGGAAACCCAGCACCCAGGTTTTGAGGCCCAAACCTGGAAACCGTCCACCGTTGGTTTTTCCCGGGCTCTACCAACAAACCGGCGTCGTAGAGGGGATGCACCGCCTGTGCACCCCTTCCACCGACATGATCGCACTTCTCCGCTTGTCGCTGTCGCAGGCTGCCAGCCACCACAGCTGATCCTCCGGCCTCCAGTCCATCAGTCCAAGTCCACGTCCGCCCTTCACCGTCCGATACATCGGCATGGCACGTCCGCCGCACGGCACGCCCATCCTTCATCGCGCCCGGTCCGTCGGCACGGCACGTCGCAACTTGACCTTCACCCGCCATCGATCACTGTCTCCGTGCTCGACACCTGCACAACACAAGCCAAAGAACATGCGCATCATCTCCGTTGACAATCACTCATCACACAGAGACTCGGCATACACCCATGTATCCGCAATCTCCCCCTTGATGAGTGCATTGTCAACTCCACAACAAATCATGAATAAGAAGAAGGAGGTAGGAAGGAGTGGGAAGAGAAAACCCAACCAAATGACCCAAAAGCCTAACAAAAGCCGAAGAAGGTCAAGTGGATGAAGCGAAAACTTGGTCCCCAAAGACATGGGCAACGGCTCGACGCAACCAAGCAAAGCAAAGCTAGCCCTCAAGAAGAGGTAGAACAGGCTCAACACCGCTAGCAGATACCAATTGAAGATCGGAGGACAACAGAGGCAAAATGCTAGTCCCTCAAGATAGAGGCACAGAGGCTCAACACAACTAGCAAGAAAATCACTCCGAACCAATTGGAAATCAACCCAAACCAAAAGGGAAAGCACACCAGACGATACCAATTGAAAGCCAAATGAAAAAGCTTATGAAAGCTCATGAAAAGCTAGGAACGTTTGCTAGTCCCTCAAGACAGAGGCAACGGCTCAACACAACTAGCAAACTCCCCCTCGACAGATGCAAGCAACTAGGTCAAATGATTTGCATAAAATTTCTCCCCCTAGTTGAAAATGCACTAATCAAGGCCAAAAGGTATCGGAGAAGCAATTCTCTTCACATAAACTCCCCTAAACACAAGATCTCCTTCCACAATGCATATGGAGTCAAAATGCAAGTTAGGAGCTTCAAGTATATAGTCAAAAGAGTGCAAAGATGCTCTAATCAGTATAGCCCCAACATCTCAATTAAGCACTCAAATAGCAAAGGCTCAAACTGATCACTTATACGAAATATGAAGCTTATGAGCATGTGAGCAGTTTTAAGCCAAAAGGATAGTCACCATCAAAATAGCACTAGACATGTATAGAAGGAATCCAAACAAGTGCCAATCATATATACAAGGTGAACTACCCCTAGCAAAGTTCAATCATCATGCATAGGAATGAAGCATATACTTGTGATTTCAAATTCATATCGGAGTTGCAGCGGTAAAAGAATTCACAAGTTCATTTTTGGCATGTGATTGCGAGAGGTTGAAAGCTTGTCATTGCCTAACTTTTCAACCGTGCGAAGCCTATGCCGAAGCAATCAGAAGCTTAAAGCAACGGTTTCGGTCATACACTACATGGCTCAAGTTTAACTCAAAGTGCAATGAGAAACAGTCTCAATACCATGAGGTGTTGACAAGCAATCCCATCTCGATCTTTTCAATTCAACAATACTTGGTTCAGATTTTAAGCAAGTTATGAACAACCAAGCAAGTGAATGACTCAGAACTAGAGACATAGCAACCTAGCATATATGAAAAGCAAGAATGGACTCAACACACCCTACACATGCTAGTTGCATATCTCAATGGTGAACATTTTCAGATTTATATACATTAGGCATAATTCACCATTCCAAAAATAGCTCGCTCATAACATGTAACAGTGATCAGAAAGAGCATAAGCTACAAGCATCATCATAAGTATCGGAGCAATACTAACAAGAGCATAATTACATTCTAGTGAATATAGACATGAAGCTCAAAATGTAAATGCGTATGCCCGACACAAAACTGAAAGAAAGAAGATACCAAATGGAAAGACTCAAGAAACTCAAAAGAAAAGAGCCTCTAAATAAAAGAGTCAGTCTGTACATCTCAAAATGCTTCCCCCATCTAAAAGGGGAAACACACACCAAGCTCACCCCTCAACCTATTAAAGGTTGATTCGTCTAAAGGCTTGGTGAAAATATCAGCCAATTGGTGATGAGTATCGACATGGCGAAGGTCGATATCACCCTTCTCCTGGTGGTCTCGCAAGAAATGAAAGCGCACATCAATGTGTTTGGTTTTCGAGTGAAGCACGGGGTTCTTAGCAACGCTAATGGCACTCGTGCTGTCACAAAGCAAAGGAACTCGAGTAAAGCTTAAACCAAAATCACGCAAAGTGGCCATCATCCAGAGTAACTGGGAACAGCAGCTAGCCGCAGCAACATATTCAGCCTCCGTGGTAGACTGAGCGACACTAGACTGCTTGCGAGAAGACCACGACACAAGAGAAGACCCAATAAACTGGCAAGTCCCAGAAGTGGACTTGCGCTCGGTGCGACAACCAGCAAAATCAGCATCAGAAAAGCCACAAAGCGAGAGGGTGGAAGAAGCAGAATACCAAATCCCGAACTCAGGCGTGAAACGAAGGTACCTGAAGATGCGCTTCACGACCTGACGGTGAGAAGTGCGTGGCGAAGCCTGAAAGCGCGCGCACAAGCACACGGCGAACTGAATGTCCGGCCGTGTCGCCGTCAGGTAGAGCAGCGATCCAATCATGCTGCGGTACTCCTTCTGGTCCACTGCTTCTCCATCCGTGTCGGCATCCAGGGCAGTCGTCGTCGACATGGGCGTCGGAAGAGGCTTGGCCTCACCCATGTCAAACCGCTTCAGCAAGTCCCTCGTGTACTTGCCCTGGTGCACAAACGTCCCCTCTCGGGATTGCTTAATTTGCAACCCGAGAAAGAAAGTCAGCTCGCCCATCATGCTCATCTCGAACTCCCTGCTCATAGTATCTGCAAACTTGGCAACCAAAGCGTGAGAAGAACCACCGAAAATGATATCATCCACGTAAATTTGGACCAAGAGAGTATCTTTGCCTTGCTTGAGGAGAAAGAGCGTTTTATCAACACATCCCATTTTAAAACCCTTAGCTAGCAAGAAGGTTTTTAATCTCTCATACCAGGCTCTAGGGGCTTGTTTCAAACCATACAAAGCTTTGTGAAGTTTAAAGACATGGTTTGGAAACTTGGGATTTTCAAAACCGGGGGGTTGCTGGACATAGACCTCCTCCTCAATGTAGCCGTTTAAGAAGGCACTCTTGACATCCATTTGAAAAAGTTTGAAACCCATGGATGCAGCATAAGCCAAGAGTATCCTAATAGCCTCCAAACGAGCTACAGGAGCGAAGGTCTCCTCATAATCTATCCCCTCCTTCTGACTATAACCCTTCGCTACAAGCCGGGCCTTGTTTCTCGCAATGTGGCCCTCCTCTCCTTGCTTGTTTTTAAATACCCATTTTGTCCCAATAGGTTTACAGTCGGGAGGTGGTGGCACTAGAACCCAAACCCGATTTCGCTCAAAGTTCTCTAGCTCCTCATGCATGGCATTGACCCAGTCCGGATCCGTCAATGCGTGTCCAACATCTCGGGGCTCAAAAGACGCAACAAAAGCAGAATGAGCAAAGTGCGAGATGTGCTGTGACCTGGAGCGAGTAACTCGCTCGTCGATGTCGCCGATCATCTGTTCAGGGGGGTGCTGGCGCTGGATATGTCGTGGCGCCTCCCGGGAAGAGGTGACCTCCCCCTCAACAGCAGCTGGTTCCACCCTGGGTACAAAAGGTACCGCGCGAGGTGGAGGATCCCACGGCCCCCAGGAAGAAGAAGTGTCGGGGCCGTGAGTCGTCGTCGAGGCCGCTCCTTGCGGCACGGCAGGTCGAGGGGGTGCTGGATCATCTATACCTTCAGCACCCTCGTCCTCGTCATCAAAAAGAGGTTCTCCAACCTCATGATCACCTGCACGCTCAAAACGAGAAGAAGGACAAACAAGAGTCTCGTCGAAGGTGACATCTGATGTCTCCATGACTCGGTTAGTGTCAAGGTTAAGTACACGATAAGCTCGAGTGTGAGTGCCATAACCCAAAAACACACCGTCAGAAGAACGAGACTCAAACTTGTCCAGGTTGCCTTTTTTCAATATAAAACAGTGGCAACCAAAAACTCTAAAATAACTCACCTTGGGCTGGCGACCAAAACGCAACTCATAAGAGGTCTTCTTCAAAAACGCTCTCAGAAAAATGCGATTCGAAATGTAGCATGCAGTGTTCATAGCTTCAGCCCAAAAGCGCCTAGGAGTCCTATGCTCATCGAGCATCGTCCTGGCCATCTCAACAAGGGTCCGATTCTTCCTCTCTACAACACCATTTTGGGGTGGTGTATAGGGGGAAGAAAACTGATGCTCCAAACCAAGGCGGTTACAAAACTTCTCAAAATCCGAATTTTTAAACTCGGAACCATTATCACTTCTAATCGCTCGCATCGAGTTCAAAGGGAACTCGTTCTGAAGACGCAAAATCAGATTGCGAGCGAAGGAGAAAGTCTCGGTCTTCTCAGCTAAAAAGAAGACCCACGAATATCTCGAAAAGTCGTCAACAACAACCAAAACATACCACTTGCCACCAACCGAGCTCACCCGAGCCGGACCAACAAGGTCCATGTGTAAAAGCTCTCCGGGGTGCGAGGTCATGACCTTAGTCACCGGATGGTGGGGAGCAGCAACCATCTTCCCATGTCTGCAAGAATGGCAAACTAGATCCTTCTCCATCGAAAGCTTGGGCAATCCTCGGATTAGGCCAAGTGAGCTAAGTCTTGCAAGCAAGTCGAAGCTTAAGTGACCGAGCCTCCTATGCCACTTCCAAAGATCGGAAGAAGAAGGACTAGCCAAAAGACAGCGAGAAGATCCAAACGACTCCGAAAAATTCGCACGAAAAACTTTCCCAAAGGGCGAAATCAGACATACAAGATCGCCCTGAGGATCTAAGATGCGACTAAGGTTCGGTTTGAAACGAATCTCATAGTCATCATCAAAAGTTGCGAAACAGAAAGCAAGTTAAAATGCAGGTTAGAAACAAGAGCAACATCGCGCAACACAAAGTGCTCATTAACCCGCACAGTTCCACGGGACAATACCTTACCTTTACTATTGTCGCCGAAGGTTATGTACTCCTTTCCGGCGACCGGGCTAAGGCTGGAGAACCACTTGGCGTTTCCGGTCATGTGCCTCGAGCAACCAGAATCCACCAACCAAATGTCCTCCAACCGTCTCACCTACATCAATAAAAAGACATAGGGTGAGCATACGGTCCAACACTGGGGTTAGTGAAGTAAGGAGAATACCAGTGTTGGGCCGGCTGCTCAAAAGAAGGGTTAGTGTAAAAACCATTCCTAGCATGTCTACGAGGGAAGCGATCACCACGCTGAGGAAAACGTGGTCCGCTGGGGAAGAAGCGCTCACCGCGGTACTCAAACTGCGGTGGGGGAAAGCGCTCAACTAAGCCTCCGCCACGGGGTCCGTTACCTGCAAAAGCAGGACCCCGTCGGGCACGCTCTCTACGAGATCTACGCCTAGGAGCCTGGGGCTCAACTGCTCTAGCGTCTCTCCTCGGAGCTCTCTCCTGCCTAGGCCTAACAAACTGAGGTGCTCCACCTCTAGGCCTAGTCTCCCTCCTAGGGGCTCTCTCCTGCTGCCTAGGCTGGGTACGCTTCCCTCCAGACCTAGCAGCTCTCCCCTGAGGCTTCGGAGTATGTCCACCACGAGCTGGGTGAAACATGTCCGGGTTCTGCATCTCCCTAGCACGGCGCGCCTCTCTCTTGCGCCTAAAGCAGAACTCACTCAGGTGACCATCCCGCCCACAAAAGTCACACTGAAACCTCACCGCGCGCAAAGGGGGTTGTTGGTTTGCAGGGATGTGGGTATGGTTCACCTTGCCCTTGCCCTTCTGTGGCAATTCCTCTCGGATGGGTGGCATTGTGTCAAGCTTGTTCTTTAGGTGATTGGGCTTGGGTTGCCATTGTGGATTCTTGGGTGGAGCCTTAGGAGGTTCAACTACAACTCCATCCTTGGTGACAGGCTTGGCAGGCTCTTTGGGTGGAAGCTTGGTTAGTTTGGGAGTAGTGGTGGAGTTGGGCTTCTCACTCGGATCAAGACCACTAGACTCTCCAATCTTCCCAAAACCGGAAAGATCAACACCCTGCGCAAGGCCTACGCCTGGACCTCCAGCAGCTCGCTTGAATTGGGAGATCATCATCCCGAGCTGAGGCTCACCACAAGACACCCATGACAAGACGGTCCGAAGGTATGTGTTTTCCTCCTCGGTACGCACCTTGTCATGCCTCACATTGGCCATCTCCTGCTCCAGGCCCTCACACAAAGCACACCTCTTGACACAAGTGCTATCCGAGCCGGCCTTCTCTAAAGACTCAAGCTTGGCATTCTTCTCTGCCAACTCGGATTGCAAGACAGGACAAGTCTTGCACGCACCCAACAGCTGCGGTCTAGCTCGGAGCTCATCCACCTCATCTACCAGCGCAGCATGCTTACTCCTCAGAGTGAGAAGATCCGTCATGTGCGCGGTGCACGACTCGCACTCCGCCTCCTCCGACACTACCACGGTGGACCGAGCGAACTCAAGCTCCTTCACCGTGTCCTCCCACTTCTGCCTAAACTCCTTGCGCTCTCTAGCGGCACGCCTAAGCAATTTATCTTGGCTAAGGAGGGCAGCAGTCAATTTCTCAACCTCGGAGGAAAGCTCGTCGTAGGTGAGAGATACCTGGGAGGTGTCGTCGTCGTCGTCGTTCCGAGGGGTACGCTCCGGCTCGCCGTCGACCTCATCTCCGAGCGCCATGGTGCAGAAGCCGTCGTCGTCGGCGAAGAAGCAGAGGCCGTTCAGCTTGTCCTCGATCCTCTTCTTCTTCTCGGACTCGTCATCGCTCGAGCTGGCGGAGTCGTCATCCGAGCCGTCGACGTCGCTGAGCGTGGCGAAGAACGCGCGCTGCTCAGCTTGCTGCTTCTCCAAGTACTTCTTCTTGATGTACTCTTTGTCGAAGCCGCCCCGTTTCTTGTGCCTTGGGGGGACGTGCTTCTCCTTGTACTTGGAGTCGCGCTTGCGCCCATGTTCGCCCTTGCCCAAGTGCTTGTTCTTCTTGGGGCAGTTGGCGATGAAGTGGTCGGGATCGCCGCACTCGTAGCATCCCGTGCGTCCTCCTCCTCGACGGCGGTTCATGCGGTTTGTTGTGGAACCGCGAGAACCGGTTGGCAAGCAAAGCCAACTCGTCGTCTCCCAAAGACTCCAGCTGGTCCTCTGTCACAGAAAAGAGAGAAGAAAGCGCAAAGCCAGCTGAGGGGTTAGAGGAAGAGCCGGAAACCAAAGCCATGGACGGGCGAGAAGGATTTTCAAAAGAAGCCCTCGCCATAGCATCAATCTCACTGGACTTGAGCTTACTGAAGAGCTCGTCGCAGGTGAGGGTCTCATAGTTCGGCGATTCGATGATTGCCTGAACCTTGGAGTCCCACACCGAACGGTCAAGAGTGTGCAAAAGCTTCAAAGCACGCTCATGATCGTCAAATGGCAACTGCTCTCTGTTAGCCCTCATCCTGTTGACAATCACCTGAAAGCGAGCGAATAAACTTTCTATGCTCTCGCCAGGTTGATGTCTAAAGTTCTCATACTCTCGCTTGAACGACTCGTAGAGTCGGGTTTTGACTTGAGAGGTGCCCTCATGAAAACGCATGAGAGTATCCCAGATCTCCCGAGCCGTAGCGAGGTGAGAAACGCGATCAAACTCACCCATGCTCAAACAAGAGAAAAGAGCATTACGGGCTCGGCTATTGGCATCGTGCTCATCGATCTGCTGTTGATTCACACGAGCAGCCAAGACCACGTAATCAGGGGAGTTGCAAATATCCCAGATCGAAGCGCCCAAGCTCTGCAAATAGGCCGACATACGTATCTTCCAATACGCATAGTTCGTCCCATCGAAAAACGGCGGTTTGCCCACGCCGCGATCCATGTCGCCTTCGGTGGATCTGGAACCGGCTAAGGTGGAAGATCCTTAACCCGCTCCGATACCAATTGAAGGACCGAGAAGCTACCCGAAAGCGACCAGAGGGGGGGTGAATGGGAGCTTCAAAAATTTCCTTTCGGAAACTAGATGCCACTGTCCCAAGATCAACCCCAAAAGCGAAACCTAGAGCTTGCTAATGTCCACGACCCTAGATGTAGGGTGGATGCTTCCTAGAAGCACAGCGGGACACTAGACAACCCTAGAAAGCCAACCCAAAAGACGGAACTCAAATCCGATCAAGAACGAACGAACCGCGAACGAAGACGCGCGAAACTGCAGCGACCGGACTCTGGCCTGCGTCCGGTCAGCAGGGACCGGACGCGTCCGGTCGTCAGAAAACAGCTCTGGGAGCTCTCTGTTCGCGACCGGACGCACGGAGCTCAAGCGTCCGGTCGTTCACTGAGCGTCCGGTCAGATGAGACAAAGACACGGGAACAGTGCGAACAGCGCGTCCGATCAGTTCCAAAAACCAGCGTCCGGTCGAGCAAAACGAAACACCGAAAAACGATCGGACTCACCAGAGGGGTCCGGTCACTGGGCATCGGACGCGTCCGGTCACAGAAAAACGTTTCTGGAACCTTTCTGTTTCTGACCGGACTCACTGAAGGGAGCGTCCGGTCGATTTGAACAGAGCGTCCGGTCAAGCAAAAGAACTCAGACAGAGTTCAACCACCGGACGCACTGTAGCAGCGTCCGGTCGTTGAATGAAGCGTCCGGTCACCCCGCGAATTCACTGTTCGTCCACCGATTCGACTAGAACTCACCCAAAACAAATCCTCTAGGGATCAAACTTGGTGAGTGAAGTCACAAAGAGGTTAGTGAGCTATCTCTAAGAGATCATGGCTCGAACCTAACTCCAAATCGGTGAATCGAAGAATTTCGGGGGAAGGGAAGAAAAGTGACCCGAAACGAAAAATCGATCGATCTCCTAGACCGTGAGGTTAGAGGATGATTCCTTCGGTGGAAAGAAGTGCCTCACGATCTAGAACAACTTGGTTCAAACGGAATTGCAAAAGATGAACCGAGCAAAGAGATCAAGCGACGGGAAAACTCAAGGCACAAAGCAATCCGCGAAGAACATGATGAACATGAAATCAAAACGCGAATTGACACCAAGAGATGGGATCCAAGGTGAGGATACGGCCTCACTTCCTCGAATCAACAGTACACAGAGTGAAGTCTCTCTGCGGATCTCAACTAGCTAAAGCAGGGGTGTGGGAGAGTGGAAACCCTAATGCTAGGAAGCAAATGACTGCGCTAACTGAGATAGGGAGGAGGGTGTCTCCCCTAGACTACTTATACTAACCTAGCCTAAGTCTATTTCCTACTCTACCCCTCTCTACTCTAATTACAGAGCGGACCAGCCTAACCCTAAGGCTATTCTAGTCCACCCGCTGGTGGTAGGTAGATCCGACGGCCACGCCCGCACGGTCTTCCGCGTCGCCTCCACGCAACCTTCAGATCGCCGCCACGTGCCGCCACCACTCTGCACCCCCGGTTTTGCGGCCCAAACCGGAAAACCAGCCTTTTCCATCAGCCCCCGGTTTTGAGGCCCAAACCGGGAAACCAGCCTCCAGCCCGAGTTTTGTGGCCCAAACTCAGAAACCCTCAGCGCCCGAGTTTTGAGGCCCAAACTCGGAAACCGGCCCACTCCCAGGTTTTGAGGCTCAACCTGGAAACCGTCACGCCCAGGTTTTGTGGCTCAACCTGGAAACCCAGCACCCAGGTTTTGAGGCCCAAACCTGGAAACCGTCCACCGTTGGTTTTTCCCGGGCTCTACCAACAAACCGGCGTCGTAGAGGGGATGCACCGCCTGTGCACCCCTTCCACCGACATGATCGCACTTCTCCGCTTGTCGCTGTCGCAGGCTTGCCAGCCACCACAGCTGATCCTCCGGCCTCCAGTCCATCAGTCCAAGTCCACGTCCGCCCTTCACCGTCCGATACATCGGCATGGCACGTCCGCCGCACGGCACGCCCATCCTTCATCGCGCCCGGTCCGTCGGCACGGCACGTCGCAACTTGACCTTCACCCGCCATCGATCACTGTCTCCGTGCTCGACACCTGCACAACACAAGCCAAAGAACATGCGCATCATCTCCGTTGACAATCACTCATCACACAGAGACTCGGCATACACCCATGGATCCGCACATGCGGGCCCCCTCCGCGCCACCGTCCGGAGGACCCTGCGAAAGGAGAACACACGGCCAAAGACCGAAAGGGAGAAACGCAAGTCTGCGGCGAACATTCGGCTTTCGCTCGAAAGCTCATATGGCGCGAGCGCCTTGTGGCTCGCTGTGCTTTCGCGCGAAAGCGGGTCCTTCGAGGCCTCCCAGCTAGTCCTCCTTACGGACATCTTATATTCGCGCGAAAGGCACATGAGTCTGCCTTCCGCGCCACACTCATTCGCGCGAAAGGCTGACCCGCGAAACCGCTAGCTGGCGGCTATCACCTTCGCGGCTGTGTGGCTTTCGGCTTAAGGGACGAAAGCTCCGCCAGGCGAAAATAGGTAGCTCACGCCCGGGCTATCGCCCCAACAATAGCCCCTCAATGTCGTGCCGCACGGGGCCGCGGATCGACGTTGCTTGCTTGCGGTACGCCCGCCCGCGAGAGGACATGCGAAAGTATCTCCTGTTTTCGCCTGTCCTTGACGCGCGTTTTTATTTTTACTGTATATATAAAGATTTTTTATTATTATTATTGCCCTCTATATATATATATATTAAGCGCACACGGTGTGTCAGTTGTTGTATCAAGGAGCGACGGTTGACGTTTTGAGGCGAGACGGTTGGCGTTTCGAGGCGTATTTAAGCGTCTCCTCGTGTTCTGAGCCGCTCCGTACTCCTCGGTTTCCGGGCCGCGCCCGTACGCGCGGGTATAAAATGGGGATCGCCCCGCCCGCCAGAGGCCGCGCGCACTCTCTGGTCCTTTGCTTCCTTGTTACTTTCGGCATCTTTTCGCTTTCGGCGCTCAACACTTTCGCTCAGGAAGCTAGTTTGCGCTTCAACGCGTTTTTCAGGTGAGCTTTTTGTACATCTTTCGTTTGTCTGGCGAAAGTGTCGCACTGAATGTGCGCTTTCGCTTTCATGTTTTGTGTCGTTACTTTTCTGTTGTTTTTGGTTTGACGATTGTTACTTTTTGAGCGCTTACATATGCATGCACTTTTTCTAATTCGCCGCCATGCTAGATGGCGTCCACGAGCTCGTCTTCATCCACGTCCACATCCGACTCGAGTAGCGAGAGTTCCAGCGTTTCGGAGTCGAGCAAGACCGTGTCGATTGTGTCCGGCGCTGTCGACGAATGGGTAGAGGGGCGCGCTGGTAGCGTCCATTCGGATGAAGGGGTTTCGATTTCGACTCCGATCCCGGAAGACTGCTCGTTCTATCTGGGCTGCTCCCAAGTTACCCCGTCTGTCTTGCAAGGTTTTGCCGAAAAAGGCATCATAAGCAAACGTGTGCTTTCGCTGTGTCGAGCGCCTGGAGAAGAAGCGATCCCAAGCCCCCGGCCATATGAAGCTATTGTTTTCCGGGACTACTTTGTGGCCAGGTTGGACTTTCCTCTGGAGGATTTTGTTGGCGGCGTGTTGGACACATTCAAGATCCAGCTCCATCAGCTCACGCCGAATGCCTTTTCGCGCCTGAGCATATTCGCGATGGCCCTGAAGATGATGGGATGTAAGCTGTGTGCCGAGGTTTTCGTGAAATATTATGATATCCACCGTCGGCGTAGCCAGGTGTTGGACTATTTCTTGCGAGAGGAGCTACCCAGCGAAATTGGGTGTATCAACTTTGTTCCGCGAAAGGCTCGAGGCAACATCTGCATCTCGTCGACGTATAAGAACAAATGGCCTCAATGGACGGATTTTTGGTTCTACGTCCGCGTCTGCTCGAATAGAGCTGTTCGGGAGGCGAAAGAGCAAGGCTTGGAAAGGATGTCTCCTCTTGTGTCTGTGCTGAGGGAGTTTGTCGGACTTCACGCGCCGCCGCCGGCTTTAACAGATGGCGAAAGCATTGCGTGTGGCGATGCTTTCGCCCTAACTTCCAGGTTTCAGATCAGTCGAGACCTCATCGAGGAGTGGATTGCTGTCGGCCAAAACCCCCTCTGCTCGGAGACCGAATTTGAAAACATTGTCAGTGTTGGTGGCTACCGAGGGCCGACGCTTCTGGTTGGGCGTCCGGCGAACTTTCGGAACGACGCCGCATTTGTGAGCCATGTCGAGAAGGAGGCGAACAAGATCTGCGGTCCGTACCTAAAGAAAGAGCGCGAATTCAAGATAAATTCTATAGGTGGTCGAGGTCGACTGAACCGTGTTTTCGACGATTTGGGGGTCGCCTACGGGGAAAGGCCCCTTCCAGCTGATGATGACCGGGCGGGAGGGAGGCAGGCCGTGGCAGGGAAAAGTAAAGCCCCGGCATCGCGAAAACGCAAACTCTCAGAGCCCGGGGATGTTCGTCTTTGCCGCGTTATCGCGAAACCGGTTGGTAAATGCCGAAGAAAAGCTCCGCGTCTGATCAGTAACGTAGATACGGTCCGCAGCGCTGAGGTAGAGCGTGACTTCGCGTATCGGCGCTTTACCGCTTTCGCTTTGTTTTTACCCTTGCCTATTTGTTATTGCATTCTTTCGCTTTAGCTTGGCGAAAGTTACCTCTGAATGCTGGAACACACCTTATTCGTCCATTTCAGGGTTCGCTTGGGTCAGCGGGCATGGCGTCGTGCAAGGCTGGGGCTGCTTCGTTCTTCGACGACGACGTTTCTTCCGGTGTGCCCCCTCCTGCGAAAGCTGGGGTTCGTAAACCGGCGGGCCCTGCTGCAGTTGAACCGGCGCCCAAGCGCGCGAAGAGCTCCCTGGCTCCGCGGAGAAAGGGAAAAGGGGTGCCGGTCGAACGGGCGGTGGAGAAAGGTAAGGCGTGGTCTTATCGAAAGTCTATTCGGTTGACGCAGTCTATGGTGGATGACCAGCTGTTGGGCCATGGTCGCATCGAGTTAGATAGTCGGCCTGAGGACTACTTAAACCCGTGCCTTTATACCGGGCTGAGCTCTTCGAGCGAAATGGACGACGTCCGGGAGGAGTCTTATCGGATTGCTCGTTTTTTGGGTGCAGCTTCCGACTCTCATCTTGCTTCTCATTTTGACTGCCGAAAGCTCGGTATCCTGACCGCCGAGGACGGCGAAACGAATAAGTTTATAAAGTGTGCTCAGAGAGCTTTCGTCGCTCCAGAAGTCGAGCGCGATCTGTTGAAAGCCGGGAGCGGGCATCTTGGCGACGCCTTGTCTTTCCACCTGGCCAGCGTAAGCATTTCGCCTAGCTCGCTTGATCGCTTCTGCCACGGCTTTGCCATGTTACAGGTTTCTAACGTGTTTGGTTGTTGCTATTGTTTTCTCTACTGGCAGGCGCTGGTGCTTGCGCGGAGCCAGACTCGCCAGAGCGAGCTATTCGCAAGCCGAGTTGAAACGGAAAAACAAGACAGGGAGCCGCCTGAAGGAGTTGGAGAAGGAGAACGCTGCCCTGAAAAAGGCGGCGGAAGACGAAAAGACTGCCCGTCGGCTGGCTCAACGCGAAGCCGAAAGGCTGAAAGAAGAACTTACCGCGCTAAGGAGCTCCTTCGAAGATGACCGCGCGGACATTTCGGCCCTCGCTGATGGCCTTGTCACGAAGTATGTACAATGCTTAAAAAGCACTGGTGTACTTTCGGATGGCCCGGGCGAAAACGACTTACGCAGCTGCCTGGCTTGGCTTCGCACGGAGCTGGACGCGCTGGAGGGGCATATGTCCCTTTCGCGCGATTACGCTTCGGCTGCAGGCATCAAGGCCATCGGTGTCAGCCTGCTGAATGCCGGGTGTTTGCATACCGCCGAACTTGCGGTGGCGGATGTGGACGCCTGCTGGCGGACTCCTCCAGAAGTGAAAGTTCTCGGCAAGAAATTTTTCGAGGAGCTTTGGCTTGCCGGCGGCAACGACATGGCTTTGGTCCAATCCGCCGTCGGCCGTGCTAAGGTTAATTTGAGGGGGCTCCTTTTCTCCCTTTCTTTGCTTGTATGCTTTCGTCATTTGCGAACTAAATTCTGTTTGAGCGCAGACTTCGGAGGAGCGGACACAAATCCGGCAGATTTTCAATGCCTACATCTCCGAGCACCAGAACCAGGAAGTCGAGAAGGACGAGGGTGACGCTACCGGTGCCACTCCTGAAGCGAACCCCGAAAGCTCAGCTGCCGGAGCTGCGCGCGCTACGAGCGAAAGCCATGATAGGGTAGCCACATAGTCGACTGGGAGGCGGATGTTTTGTACTTTTGGGCGAAACAGAAGAGAACGCCGAAAACCTGTGTAATGTACTCATTAATTTTGGCACTATGTTCATCCAGGTTCCGGGTGCTAGAAATGCGGAGGTTCTTGACGTCTACCCTCTGATGATTAAATCCGGTAACTTGTGTGTTGGCGGCGATTTGTGGCGGAGCTTTCGCGCGAGGTTTCCCGCGGCGACGCTCTCGTCATACTTGAGCAGGCGCGCCCGGAAAACTCCAACGGGGCCGAGGAAAGACTTCGGGAATTCTACCGTGGTTTCGATCCTCGGCGACTAGAAGAAAGGCGAAATGGCGCGATAGCAAACGAGCGGCCCTGGATACTGCGAAGGGCCGATTATAAAACAAGAGCCGGAGGACTATTCGTTTTCCCCTGACGCTCGTAGATACAGCATGTCCCTTGGTACAGTGAGGGACGCTTAGACTTTTATGCGGTGCGGTTCCTTTGTGAAAATGTAATTTTTCGCCTTAATAAAGCTTTTATTTTTTTATCATTGCGTCCTTTTTCGAGTGTTGAAAAGCATACACTTTCGGCGATTAGGCGTTCACTGCGGATCTTTCGCGCGGTTAAGCCGTCGAGTATTTCGGCGAGTTTTTGTGAAGCGCCCGCCCCCAAACACTTAGACGAGGGACGGAAGCATTCGCGCGAGGGAGCTTTCGGTGCGAGCCCCTCGGCCGATAGTATAGACGCGCCCGCCCCCCAAACACTTAGACGAGGGGCGGCAGCATTCGCGCGAGGGAGCTTTCGGTGCGAGCCCCTCGGCCGATAGTATAGACACGCCCGCCCCCCAAACACTTAGACGAGGGGTGACGGCTTTCGCGCGAGGGAGCTTTCGGTGCAAGCCCCTCGGCCGATAGTATAGACGCGCCCACCCCCCAAACACTTAGACGAGGGGCGAATGCATTCGCGCAAGGGAGCTTTCGGTGCGAGCCCCTCGGCGATAGTATAGACGCGCCCGCCCCCAAACACTTAGACGAGGGGCGAAGGCTTTCGCGCGAGGGAGCTTTCGGTGCGAGCCCCTCGGCCGTAGTATAGACGCGCCCGCCCCCAAACACTTAGACGACGGGCGAATGCATTCGCGAAAGGGAGCTTTCGGTGCGAGCCCCTCGGCCGATAGTATAGACGCGCCCGCCCCCCCCAAACACTTAGACGAGGGGCGAAGGCTTTCGTGCGAGGGAGCTTGGTGCGAGCCCTCGGCCGATAGTATAGACGCGCCCGCCCCCCAAACACTTAAACGAGGGGCGAAGGCTTTCGCGCGAGGGAGCTTTCGGTGTGAGCCCCTCGGCCGATAGTATAGACACGCCCGCCCCCCGCAAACACTTAGACGAGGGGCGAAGGCTTTCGCGCGAGGGAGCTTTCGGTGCGAGCCCCTCGGCCGATAGTATAGATGCGCCCGCCCCCCAAACACTTAGACGAGGGGTGAAGGCTTTCGCGCGAGGGAGCTTTCGGTGCGAGCCCCTCGTCCGATAGTATAGACGCGCCCGCCCCCCAAACACTTAGACGAGGGGCGAAGGTTTTCGCGCGAGGGAGCTTTCGGTGCGAGCCCCTCGGCCGATAGTATAGACGCGCCTGCCCTCCAAACACTTAGACGAGGGGCGAAGGCTTTCGCGCGAGGGAGCTTTCGGTGCGAGCCCCTCGGCCGATAGTATAGACGCGCCCGCCCCCCCCCCCCCAAACACTTAGACGAGGGGCGAAGGCTTTCGCGCGAGGGAGCTTTCGGTGCGAGCCCCTCAGCCGATAGTATAGACGCGCCCGCCCCCCAAGCACTTAGACGATGGGCGAAGGCTTTCGCGCGAGGGAGCTTTCGGTGCGAACCCCTCGGCTGATAGCACGCAAGATCTTTTGAGTTAACTGCCTGTCGAGGTCGGGAAAATTAGCTGACGAAAGTGCCTTTTTATATTGCGAGAGGGAGGTTTGCCACCGGCTATAACTGCGACATTGCTCGTATTGCTGTCCAGCCGCATGCATGGCTTGGTTCATATCCTGTCTTTGGTTTAAGATGGGACTGCCGCCTACAGTTACCGGATTGGTGACGATGGGCGGACGTGCCACCGATGACACAATCACCAAAACGAAAGGATGACTCCTGATGCTTCCTATTCGCACTTTTGCGGCTGTGCCAACCCTTTCGCGGCTTGACGTTGGAAGAGGCTGGGTAATTTTTGGATGGCTGTTGGGGGTTTTGCCCCCGGGTGTCTATTTATATTGCCTTACCTTTGTTGTGATGGGGTTGCATTTACTCCCTTGGTTGTACTTGCGGGCGTTTGGTAGGTAAAAAGTTAATATGGCATTTATGCTATTAAAGGCTACTGGGGCATACCGGCTATCCTTGTCGTCTGGCGGGGACTGCTCGTTTTGCTTGCTGTCTTTTGTTCCGCCCTTGCGTTTTGTCGGAGGGTTGGTTTTTTATATAACCTGCGAGCTTTTGTTCCGCCCTCTCGTTTTGTCGGAAGGTCGGTTTTTTCATAGCTCGCATGCTTTCGTTCCGCCCTCGCGTTTTGTCGGAGGGTCGGTTTTTTCATAGACCGCAGGCTTTCGTTCCGCCCTCGCATTTTGTCGGAGGGTCGGTTTTTTCATAGCCCGCAGGCTTTCGTTCCGCCCTCGCATTTTGTCGGAGGGTCGGTTTTACATAGCCCGCAGGCTTTCGTTCCGCCCTCGCATTTTGTCGGAGGGTCGGTTTTTTCATAGCCCGCAGGCTTTCGTTCCGCCCTCACATTTTGTCGGAGGGTCGGTTTTTTCATAGCCCGCAGGCTTTTGTTCCGCCCTCGCATTTTGTCGGAGGGTCGGTTTTTTCATAGCCCGCAGGCTTTCGTTCCGCCCTCGCATTTTGTCGGAGGGTCGGTTTTTACATAGCCCGCAGGCTTTCGTTCCGCCCTCGCATTTTGTCGGAGGGTCGGTTTTTTCATAGCCCGCAGGCTTTCGTTCCGCCCTCGCATTTTGTCGGAGGGTCGGTTTTTTCATAGCCCGCAGGCTTTCGTTCCGCCCTCGCATTTTGTCGGAGGGTCGGTTTTTTCATAGCCCGCAGGCTTTCGTTCTGCCCTCGCATTTTGTCGGAGGGTCGGTTTTTTCATAGCCCGCAGGCTTTCGTTCCGCCCTCGCATTTTGTCGGAGGGTCGGTTTTTTCATAGCCCGCAGGCTTTTGTTCCGCCCTCGCATATTGTCGGAGGGTCGGTTTTTTCATAGCCTACAGGCTTTCGTTCCGCCCTCGCATTTTGTCGGAGGGTCGGTTTTTTCATAGCCCGCAGGCTTTCGAGATTGTCGGTGGGGGTGAAGGGTCTCTTTCGCCCTACCTCCCCGACATTCTCTTTTCATCATGTTTTAATGACGAATGTCTCAACCTCATGTTTGGTTGACTTCGTCCTTTAACGAGCCGCATGATATTTTGGGGGAATTGCGATTACTTTCGTAATGTAGCGGTTACATTCGGCTGCCTCGTTAAAAAACCTCGCACCCCGATGAAGGGCTTCCCTAGCGAGGAAAAAGAGCACAGCCGGTTTTTTGATTTACAAAAATGATGAAAGATGAAAGGAAAATTACATGAAAGTTCAAGAAAGATAAATTACGGGTAGAAACGGCGCAGACTGCTCGCGTTCCATGTGTGGGCTGATTCTTCGCCTTTGTCATTCATCAACCGGAATACACCGGGTGTTGCCATGCTTGCCACGACGAAAGGGCCTTGCCACTGCGATTGCAGCTTTCCTTGCTTATCTGGCTGCCGAATGGTGACCATGTCCCCAGGCTTGATGTCCTTTCAGACTATCGTCTTGTCCCTATGATGCTTCGTTTCGGCGTGGTACTTCTCAAGATTATCTGCGGCTTGCAATCTTACTTCTTCAATATTATCGAGTTCGAGGTGCCTTTGCTCTTGAGTCGTTGGGGCCATTTCAGTTCGGAAGGAACCCAGCTTTACCTCTTTCGGGGTGACTGCTTCCTCGCCGTAAAGCAATCTGAACGGGGTGAAGCCGGTAGCTCTGGACCGTGAGATGTTGTGTCCCCATACAGCTGTTGTTAAGGTGTTGGCCCACTTGCCTTTTGGCGAGTCGTGCAAGATTTTCGAGATTGCCGAGAAGATTAGGCCATTCGCCCTCTCGACAGCCCCATTTGCCTGGGGTTAATTTACTAAGGCGAAGTTAAGCTTGATGCTGAGCTCATCGCAAAAACTCCTGAATTCGGTGCAATCGAACTGCTTCCCATTGTCGCAGGCGATGAATGACGGAACACCGAAACGACAGATTATTCTCTGCCAGACGAATTTTGTTAAAGTGGTGGAAGTTATGCTGGCGAGGGCCTTCGCTTCCACCCATTTGGTGAAATACTCGAGAGCAACCGCTGCGAAACGCAAGTTGCCTGGAGCTGCCGGTAGCGGGCCGACTATGTCGATGCCCCATCTTTGCAAGGGCCAGGTCGGCACTATCGGCGTGGTTTCATTTGCTGGGGCTTTCTGGTTTTTGGCGAACATCTGGCAACCTTTGCAACATTTGACTAGCTCTCTGGTGTCTGATGCGGCAGACGGCCAGTAGAAACATTGCCTCATTGCTCTGTGTGCTATTTCGTGAGGCCCCCTGTGCACTCCGCACATTCCGGCGTGCATTTCTTCGAGTAGCTGAATGCCTTCACGCTTGCTTATGCATTTCAGAAGAGGAGCTGTTATCCCATTTTTGAACAATTGCTCTCCGATGATTGAGTAACCTTTCACTCTGTTGGCCATCCTTTCGGCATCCTTCCTGGACTCCGGCTCGTAAGTCCCGGCTAGATAAGCGAATATCTGCGACCTCCAGTCATCACTGACGATAGCGTGTACCGAACTTGGATGATCTTCCTCCTCTTTCACTGCCTTGGCTGAAAGGACTTGATAGAACACGTCTGGTGGAAGTGGTAAATTTTGTGCTGCGGCTTTGGCCAGTTCGTCTGCCTCTGCGTTTTCGGCCCTTGGAATGTGACGTAAGGTGAAACCAGTGAAATACTTCTCCATTCTTCTGATTGCTGCCAGATACTTGGCTAACTCTGGTTCTCTTGCTGTGAAATCCTTTTCGGCGTGACCAACAACGACTTGGGAATCCGACTTGACTATGCATCTTCTCGCTCCGATTGCTCAGAGCTTTCGTAAACCCAAAAGCACAGCCTCATATTCGGCAGTGTTGTTGGTTGTGAGGAACTGCAGCCTTGCGGCAAATCTGACCTTCGGTCCTCTTGGTGGTGTAAGGATCGCTGAGATTCCGGCTCCAGCCATTCCCCATGCGCCGTCACAATTCACTGTCCACACGGGCTCCTCGAATTCAAGCGTTGTGTCGAAAGCGGCAGGAGTCCAGTCTGCTATGAAATCCGCTAATGCCTGCGACTTGATTGCGGATCGGTGCTGGAAGTCGATCACGTATTCGTTCAGCTCCGCCGCCCACTTGCCAATTCGGCCGATAGCTTTGTTGTTGCGGAACAGGGCTTCCAATGGCTGAGCCGAAAGGACTATGATGTGGTGAGACTGAAAGTAGTGCTTCAGCTTTCTAGAAGCCATTACTACTGTGTAAGCTATCTTCTCCAGCTCTGAGTAGTTCAGTTTTGCACCTGAAAGGGCCTCGGAGACGAAGTAGATTGGGAACTGCGTCATCTTGTTTGCAGGCTCCTTCTCTTCCACCAGTACTGTGCTTACGGTGGTGTGCGATGCTGCAAGATACAGCAAGAGTGTCGCTTCCGGCGACGGCTTGGATAACGTGGTCAGTTTTGTCAAATACTCCTTTAGTTGCTGAAAGGCCTGCCGCTGCTCTTCCCCCCAATCGAAAGGGTCGGAGCTACGCAGAGTTCGGAAGAAAGGCAGTCCTTTTTCAGCGGACCTTGCGATAAATCTGTTCAAAGAAGCTAGCCTTCCTGTCAACTTTTGCACTTGCTTTCGGTTTGAGGGCGGTTGCATGTTGATGATTGCCGCTATCTTGTCGGGATTAGCTTCAATTCCTCTTGCCGATACCAGGCAACCGAGGAGCTTGCCTTTCTTGATGCCGAAAATGCACTTGTCAGGGTTGAGCTTCAAACCACTCTTTCGGAGATTGCCGAAAGTCTCGAGCAAGTCTGCCTGATGATCTTCCTGTGTATCGCTCTTGACCACTATATCGTCAACGTAAGCCAACAAGTTTTTCTTTTGCTTCTGGCTTTCGAACACCTTGTCAGTCATCCGCGAGAAAGTAGGGCCTGCGTTTCGCAGCCCTTCCGGCATTCGCCGGTAGCAGTATGTACCTGTAGGGGTGATGAAACTGGTTTTCTCCTCATCGTCGGGATGAAGCCAAATCTGGTGATAGCCTGAAAAACAATCTAGCAAGCTCATTATTTCACAACCAGATGCAATGTCGACAAGCTTGTCGATACGAGGCAAAGGATACGGATCCTTCGGGCAGCATTTGTTGAGGTCGGTGAAATCGACGCACATTCACCATTTTCCATTCTTCTTTTTCACCAAGACGACATTCGCCAGCCATTCGGGATACTGGACTGGTCGGATTACTCCAGCATCGAGTAATCTTTGCACTTCGGCTTTCGCGCGCGTCTGCCCTTTCGTTTGACATCTTTCTCAGTTTTTGCTTTCTGGGCTTAGCGCCGCTTGCAATGTTCAAACTGTGCTGGGCGAGATCTCTGCTAACGCCTTGCAAGTCGCTTGCTGACCAAGCAAAAATGTCATCGTTGTTCGCGAGGAAGGATGTCAAAGCGTTCCTTTCTTCTTCCGGCATGCTTGACCCAATGTGCACGGCTCTTTTGGGCCTGGAGGCCGCGAGCGGAATTCTTGTCGTTTCTTCGGATGCCCCAACCTTGCATTCCGACGGGCTGACGATAGCATGCTCTTCGGTGGTTGTTTGCATTTTGTCTTTATTCGCCACCTCATTGATAAGGCTGTAGCCTGGGGTTGGTTTTCCCTCAATTCTTCTGGAAGCTTGCTGATCTCCATGCACAGCAATAATGCCGAAAGGGGATGGCATCTTCATGCACAGGTAGCTTTGCTTGATGACAACGTTAAACTTGTTGGTGAAACCTCTGCCGAAAATGGCGGTATACGGATAGTCCATGTTTACTATGTCGAATGTCAGTGTTTCGGTGCGGATTCTTTCTCCTTCGGCGAAGGATACAAGGATTTTCTTTTTGCCGATGGCGTCGATCTTTCTTCCTCCAAACCCGTACAGTGAATTGCCGGCGGGGTCCAGACTGTGCCTGTCGAATCCCATTGCCTCGAAAGCTTTGACGAACAAGATGTCTGCTGAGCTTCCGGTGTCAATCAGAATGTTATGCACGGTGAAACCGGCCACGTTGGCCGTAGCGACGAAAGCGTCACAATGCGGGTAGTCGCGGACTTTGAAATCGGACTCATCGAAGCATACTGGTGCTAGTGACCAAGCTGGCCTGTTTAGTGGAAGTCTCGGTGATACTGTCTGGACTCTTCGGTGGTAGTCCCTTCTAGCTCTCTTACTTTCGTGCTCGAGGTTAGACCCACCCGTGATGGCGAAAATGTGGCCTCTTGAGGGGAGGATGTTGTTAACTGTATTGGTTTCGTTTTCCATTTCCTGCCCCTGCTGATAGCCTGGCTGTGCTTGCTGTCCCTGAGGTTGGGTTTGAGCCGGAAGCGCAGGTGGCGGCGTTGGCTGACGCTGGTAATGCATGGGTGACGAAACCGCCACCGACTGCGGCGCAAAGACCGGAAGCTGATAGCCCTGGTACGCCGGATTGTACCAATGTAAATTTTGGGGATGCATGTACTGCGGAGGATGAATGGGCGCGCCCACGTAATTGCTGCATGCTGCTGGCACTGCTGTCGGATCTTGCGAATTGTGGAAAACATGTTTGGAGCTTTCGGCAGAGGCTGAAGCTTGATCCTTATCCTTCAGCTCTTTCGCCATCCTGCTGTATTTGCAGTCCCGAGTGGCATGACCGAAATTACCGTCACAAATGACGCAATATGGTGGCCTAGGGCCTCTTCCGCGGCCTCTGCCGTCTCGACCGTCACGTCCTGTCCTTCCACCGCGCCCTCCGCGGAACGGTTGATCAAACCCTCTTTGGGACTGAAAGTCAGGCATGTCGGGCCTCCCTATGCCTGTTGCTGATTGTGCCGGTTCTTCCTGCAAATTGTTGATTGAACGAAAAGGCCTGACAATCCTTTGATTTGGCACGGGCGGCGGTCGACTTGCTTTCGTCGCTTGCCTTTGCACTAGGCGGGCGGCCTTGCGTCGCCGAAAGTCATCATCTGACCTCGCGTACGCATTCATTACGTCGAACAATTCCTTGACATCTTTCGACGGCTCCCTGGACAGATGAGCGGCGCACTGCCCAGTCCCCAAGCCTTCGATGGCTGTTGCGATCACCGCGGCTTCCGGCACATTCGGAGCTTGAGCTTTCAGCTGGATGAAACGTTTAAGGTACTCCGAAAGTGGCTCGTCGTCTTGCTGGGTGCAATTCATGAGGTCCCGCGTGGTCTTGACATCCGGTCGGAATCCTTGGAATGTGGCCAGCAGTTCGGCTTTCAGCTGTGCCCACGAATAGATGGACAGTGGCTTGAGAGTGGTGTACCAATCGTGGGCCATGTCTTCGACTGCCAGGATGAGAGATTTTGCCAAAGCCTGATTGTCCCCGCCTGCCGAAAAGACAGCTGTCTCATAGCTTGCCAAGAACTTGCGTGGGTTCGCTTTACCGTCGAAAGTCGGAATGCGAGGCTTGTAATTGAGTGGCCACGGATGAGCTTGCAACTCTCTCGAGAGTGGAGAGGTTTCGTCGATGGCGTTGCCAAGAGCTGGTGGTTGCTCTCGCCTTGGCATGATTACGTTTTCTTGTGCTATCGGATTTGGGTCCGCCCCGGCCCTTTGCAGCTCCTGAATTTCCTTCTCGAGTTGCCTTCTCTGCGCCTCAGCTCGCCGAATGGCGTTGCGAGTTTCGTCCTCTCTTGTTTTTGCTGCTAGCCGCTGCTGCAGCTGGTCTCTTTGTGACAACAGCTTTTCGATTTCCTCTTGCTGTTGTGCCAGCGTCTTGATTGCTTGGGCGTGTCTTGTGATTTCATCATCATCGTCATCCTCTTCGCCGAATTCGTCCTCGACAAATCCTTCCGGTGTTCCATCTCTGCCGAAAGTCCGCTGATCCTGGGGTTGTACATTCTAGCTCGTCGATCCTCCCGGCTGCGGCTGGGTCTCTATCGCTAGAGCGCCGCCGAAAGTTGGCGGCTCTGGAGCTGAGTTTGGTGGAACCTGGTTGGCTGGAACTGAAGCCGCGACGGTGCCGAAAGCATCCTTCTTCGCGGCGATCGTCTCCAAATTGTCGACCGTCTTCAGCGCTTTCCTTGGAGGCATGGCAAGCTCGGGCGACAACCACGGTGGGCGCCAATGTTGTTTCGGGTCCGGGGCCCCGAAACAGCGGGTTGTCGTACGAACAAAAGCACGGAGCGAAAGCGGGAAACGAACGAGAAAGTAGGGAAATAGTAGGAGTGAACAGTCGTCCCCCCCCCCGCTCCCGTGGAGGGTCGGGAGCCCCTTTTATATTAATCTCGAACTGTTTAAAAGTACAAAGATGCCCTTCCAACCACTCCGCCATAATTACAGAAAGACCCTCTCCCAGTCTGCCTTGCGGCTTCCCTGGCTTCCTGGGCCCGCGGGGTGCCACCGTAATTGCATGCGGAAGCGAAGCGACCCGCGTGCCCTTCCTTCTGACCTGCGGGCCCCCTCCGCGCCACCGTCCGGAGGACCCTGCGAAAGGAGAACACACGGCCAAAGACCGAAAGGGAGAAACGCAAGTCTGCGGCGAACATTCGGCTTTCCCTCGAAAGCTCATATGGCGCGAGCGCCTTGTGGCTCGCTGTGCTTTCGCGCGAAAGCGGGTCCTTCGAGGCCTCCCAGCTAGTCCTCCTTGCGGACATCTTATATTCGCGCGAAAGGCACATGAGTCCGCCTTCCACGCCACACTCATTCGCGCGAAAGGCTGACCCGCGAAACCGCTAGTTGGCGGCTATCACCTTCGCGGCTGTGTGGCTTTCGGCTTAAGGGACAAAAGCTCCGCCAGGCGAAAACAGGTAGCTCACGTCCGGGCTATCGCCCCAACAAAGAGAAAGATGTATCTAAATTAATTGTGGCAAATCTTTGCACTATGTGTCAGACAAAGTACTGTGTTCCTTAATTTGCTTTTTCTGGGCTCCCTTCACCACTTAGCTAGGTACTTGTAAACTATTGCATGTTGCACTTGTGGCTATTTGCTTACATGATTTGATGATGTTTTCTTTGGGAAAAAAAAAGCCAGTATAGTGAGTCCTGGCAATGGAAATGGTGGCTGAGCAACATTTTTTCTCTCTTATTAACAATTGGGTGCGAGTATGTGACAAACTTGGGGGTGATAGAAATATAACGAGTTAACAACAGCTGAAGGTCCTTCTCTAACTCTTTTTGCTGTCTTCAAATTTGGAAACTGATAATATTGACTATCTTTGGTACTCGGTGTAAGGGATTTGTGCACTGTAATTTCTATGCTTTTCATGGAAGGTGTTACATCATTTATGGCCTCTAATCAGTATAGTGATGTTTCTATTGCGAAATATTTTCTTGATGATGATGGGAGTCTAATGAAACCAGATGAAAAAGGATGCTCGGCTCTCCACTGTGTTGTGTGCACCCTACTACAAATGCACAAACTACTTATATTTTGTATTACCGGATATTTTGTTGTGACGGTACTACCCCCATCCTAAAATCTGCTTTTGTTATACTTGTGTGGTTTTAGTAAGACATAGATAGATCATAGGTGTAGATAGGTTCTCTAGTACTCCTTTACTTTGTTTCTTCTATTGCTCATTTCACTCACTCGCAGGAAGCTAAGATAAAGTTCCTGCTTTCAAAAGGAATACCTGTCAACACCGAGTATGGCCGTGGCCGTGGGACTGGGACACCTCTCTATCAGCTGCTATCAAATGAGCAGAAATGCAGGTTAAGACTCTGATGGTTCAGCACCTGAATGTATATAGCTCTGTTGTAGGTATTATATTTTATAAAAAGAAATTGTCATCGAATACAAATATGTTTACTGTGTAGTTCTCATCATGCAAGTAGTTTTTGTCATCGAATACAAATATGTGCTTGTCACTGAAAATATTGTTTTGCACTAAAATGACTACTTTCAGCATTCAGAACCACCAAATACAAATATGTTCTTGTCATCGAAGTAGTTGGCAAAGCAAAAGAAACATCTATGTATTAATATTAAGTGGGGAAAAGAAAATAATTTTTTTATAACAAAAGTATCTTATATAACAAAAGAAAGGAATTTTTATAACAAAAGAAACACCTATGATCTATATATATACTAAAACCACACAAGTATAACAAAAGCAGATTTTAGGTTGGGAGTAGTCCCGTCGCAACAAAATATCTGGTAATACAAAATATAAGTAGTTTGTGCATTTGTAGTTCTTGTCACCGAAAATAGCTCTGTTGTATATAGCCCTACTTTGGAAAAATTTAGTACTGGATACTGAAAATAAGCTCTCTTTGCTGGTGGGCACTAAAAAGAGCGAGATTTGCTAGAAGGCACTGTGTTTCTTGTAAAATTTGGTGATGGACAATGTGTATAATAAAATATTTTTATAAAATAGATATAAAATTATATAAATACCTAAAAACATATACTATAAAATATTTTACACTTTACATGATAAGAACTACGTGGTAAAATATTGTTTTGTACTAAAATAACTATTTTATTCTTGTTTATAAATAGATAAAGTTAACCATGGCTAATTTGATATGTTTGTAGGGCATTAAAAATCTTAGAAAAATCATAGAATGCATATATCACTAAATCTTTACTATGCTAAAATATTAGCTCAAAATGATGAAGTTTATAATGGTATATTTAGAATGACTGAGTTATAGATTTATCGTCAAGCTTAGTTGATATATTAAACTTTCAGTGTCCTCCAACAAATTTTATTTTTTCAGTGTCCAGCAGCAGCAAAGGAAGATCATTTTTAGTGTCTAGCAAATTTTCCCTACTTCGTACTTAGTAAACTGAATTATTTAGACGTTACTTCTCCTGTAGGATGGCGAAGACTCTCCTGACAACACTTAGGATACCCCTGTATTGGATGGATATTTATTTAGATGATTGAAGCAACCCTCTCGCTGGATGGCTGACAGCTGGAGACCACACACCCCGCAACGGGGTTTCACCGCAGCACTCCTCTCCTACCCTAATAAACCGGCTTTTGCTTAAACCCCCACTTTCCTCTCCAGTCTCTCCCTTCACCGCCAGCTCTCTCCTTCCTCACCGTCTCCGCAAGGATACTCGGCGGCGACACCTCGGACGTCTCCAACCTCCCCGCGCACCACCACCACCACCACCACCCCTCCGCCAGGGTGCTCAACAGGGACGACTCGCCCGTCCTCGACCGCCCGTACGTCGTCGCGGTGGATCCATCCGGCGGCGGTGCTTTGCTCCTCTACGGCAACAAGATCTCCGATTGGGACGCCTACGCCGACTCTGCCCCTGCTGAGTGCCCGCGGCCACGCTACGTTCTGTACGATGCCCTCTCCGACACCTCCACCGTGTTCGTGGCGCCTCACCAGCCAGGAAGCATGGGTCTTGCGCGCCGAGACGGTGCTGCCCGCGGCCAGCTGGTGGTCGCAGGTCTCACGCTCACTGTCGGGCAGGAGCAGGACAAGGCTATGCTTTCCTTCTGCATGCCCAAATTCAACAATCAGTGGGTGGATAGCATGGTGGATTGCGAGGAGGCAAACAACGACAGAGCCTGGGCCAACAATGGCGTGGTTGCACTTGGCTCCAAGTTGTTCTGGGTTGATCACGCCCAAGGCGTTCTGAGCTGTGACATTTTCAACGAAGAAAAGGTTCTATCTTTCGTCAGCTTCGAGCAGATCAGCATCCGCAACTCCACCGGCAGTGGCGGCAGCACCCGCCGGCGTGTTCAGGCCATTGGTGATAAGCTGATGTTATTGCAGACGGACTGGGAGGGGGGCGAGGCCACACTGGTTGTTTGGAGGCTCATGATGGATGGTCCTGATTGTGGTTGTGGGTGGATCCATGAGTACAGTGTGCAGCTTACCGACATTTGGGCCAAAGCTCCTACAACCAGCTCTCTCATTCCGGAGGTGCCAATGCTCGTTCTTGCTGATCCCTACCGTCCCAGCACCGTCTATATAGTGCAGGGCACTTCTGTCTTCACCGTCGACGCCCTTGGGAACAGGGTAACTGATGAGTGTGCTGGACCGTCCACGGGGTGTGACATTGTCTCCATGGAGGATATCTACGCTTGGGAGCTCCCACCATCTCTGCTTTACAAGCTCCACGATGGTTCTACAGGATGTTGGGGTTCTAGTCTTGGGCTTCTGTCACTGGTGTGCAAGCCATTGGGGGAGGTCGCGAACGACGAAGAGGACCCTTTGAGCATGATGATGCTTTTCTTTCGTTTCTGAGACCATCATGAGTACGTAGGAGATGTTAAGTCATACTGTTAGTTGATCATGCTATATTGCTATGCTATTCTATGATGAGGAGGATGATGCTTTTCTTTCGTTTCTGAGACCATCATGAGTACGTAGGAGATGTTACTGTTAGTTGATCATGCTATATTGCTATGCTATTCTATGATGTTTAGTCATGTAATGGATAATGATGTTATCGAATGGTAAGCAATTGATTTTGCATCTGTTAAAGCAATGCTATGCTATTCTATGATGTTTAGTCATGTGATGGATAATGATGTTATCGAATGGTAAGCAATTGATTTTGCATCTGTTAAAGCATTATTAGTTGATGCAATCAAACCACATTTCGGTTACGCACGAGTAAGGCGCGCTATAGAAGATCTTGTACCTTGTCCACCTGATTACGTACATGTGGTTTTCTAGGCTTCGAATACGCATTACGCAATCTTTCTTTTCATGTTATTATTCTTCCTTACACCATTACACGTATTCACACACAGTATCGATCCTTCGGTCTCCCATTTGGGCTCCTAAACAACTTCTAAATCAAAAGGTTTAATTAGTCTATATTTGTGAGACGAATCTATTAACTCTAATTAGTCTATGATTATTTGACAATGTGGACAATGTGATGCTACAATAAACATATACTAACGAAGGGTTAATTAGGTTTATTAGATTCGTCTTATAAATTAGTCTTCGGTTGTACAATTACATTATTCAATATACTTCAAATTAGTATAAAAATATCAAAAGTGATAGAACCAAACAACCTGTCTCACGTGGAAAGAACACATGGGGCCATTTTAAATCGGTTTAGGAAGAACTAAAGCCTGTCACATGCAACGATGAATCGCATCCCCCTGTCTCATGTGGAAAGAACACATGGGGCCATTTTAAATCGGTTTAGGAAGAACTAAAGCCTGTCACATGCAACGATGAATCGCATCACAGACACCTCAGTTAGCCATAGCGAATAGAGCAGCAACTTCTGTCTCTCTCTCAGTCTCACTACTCTCGCCGCTGCTCTGCATCGCCGACCTCTGCAAGCATGGCGCCACCGTCTACATTCCCATCGACAAGCCGCACCAACAAGTCGCTGATACCCCGACCGTCATCTACTTCCTTCGCCCCACCCAAGCCAACGTCGCTCTAGGCCGGCCTCTGTCCACCTCAACTTCTCCTGCGCGCCGGTGCGCCCTCCCATGCCCGCTCCTCGAAAGCCTCGCCGCAACCGCTGATTCGGCTTGTCGTTGCCCGTCTCACCGACCAGTTTCTCGACTTCATTTCTCTCGGTGACAACCTCTTCTCCCTCGCTCACCCGTGCTCCTACTACATCGCCCCCAAAATGAGCTCAAAGCGGCCCAAAACGACATCTATACGATAAGCAACTATAAGTCTATAACTACACTTGCATATTCGATAGCGCGCTGAAGTGGAGCACGTGATCGGCGTCTTGGGCATGCGGGCCACTACCGGAGACAGGCTCTTTGCCGAGTGTCCGGCTCTTTGCCGAGAGCTAAAACACGGGCACTCGGCAAAGGGCTCTTTGCCGAGAGCCAGCCCTCGGCACCATAAGAAACTCGGCGACGATTCCTACGCCGAGGGTCCGACTCTCGGCGACGTCAGGCTCTCGGCAAAGGGACCCTATGTCGAGAGCCGAACCCTCGGCGTAGAATGCTCCTCGGCAAACGGAACCCTCGCCGTTACCTTTGCCGAGAGCCCTCTGTTAGGCTCTCGGCACAGGGTTGAATTTTTTTTTAGTAAATTATATGCCGAGAGCCCTGGCCCTGGCTCTCGGCATAGGTGCCCTTTGCCGAGGGCTTTAGGAAGCTCTCGGCAAAGCATATTATTTTTTTTTTTGTTTTTTTGCTCCCAATTTTTCCTGTGGCCTTGCTACAGTACTACAAGCCAAGATTTCAAATTTGAAGTGTTTTCCATAAATCTTGCTATATTTCGTGCATTTTTTTTAATTTGATGATTTTTTCCGCGGGACGCACGTTTGGACTGCAGGTGCATGAAATAATGAAACTCAGCGATTTAAAAAATGGTATTCATTCTTCAGAGGGTATTTCGACACCGTATCCAGGGACAGGTGCGGAGACTCGACCGTCTCGTGCACGAGAAACGGCGACCAAGTTGCGTGATATTGGATTTAAAATTATTAAAAATACAAACGAAGTCAGAAAATCATGAAAATGGACGAGTGACCTTGACATCGCATGTAGAGGCTATGAAAAAAATTTGGGAATGTTTAGAGTAAGTGGTGACGCAAGATGGTTAAAACCCTGAGATCATCGCATATCATCACATGTGACATCTTGCGGAGAACTCAGGGTTTCAACCATCTTGCGTCACCACTTGCTCCAAACATTCCCAAATTTTTTTCATAGCCTCTACATGCGATGTCAAGGTCACTCGTCCATTTTCATGATTTTCTGAATTCGTTTGTATTTTTAATAATTTTAAATCCAATATCACGCAACTTGGTCGCCGTTTCTCGTGCACGAGACGGTCGAGTCTCCGCACCTGTCCCTGGATACGGTGTCGAAATACCCTCTGAAGAAGGAATACCATTTTTCGAATCGCTGATTTTCATTATTTCATGCACCTGCATTTCAAACGTGCGTCCCGCGGAAAAAATCATCAAATTAAAAAAATGCGCGAAATATAGCAAGATTTATGGAAAACACTTCAAATTTGAAATCTTAGCTTGTAGTACTGTAGCAAGACCACAGGAAAAATTGGGAGCAAAAAAACAAAAAAAAATAATATGCTTTGCCGAGAGCTTCCTAAAGCCCTCGGCAAAGGGCACCTATGCCGAGAGCCAGGGCCAGGGCTCTCGGCATAGAGTTTACCAAAAAAAAATATTACAACCCTTTGCGAGAGTCAGATCAGTGGCTCTCGGCAAAGTGGACCACTTTGCCGAGAGTCCACTTCGATCTGGACTCTCGGCAAAGGCGCCGACAGTTCAAAAAAAAAAAGCCCCCGCTCGGTGAATAACGCCCCTCACTCTTTACTCGCACGCCTCACCGCCGGCCGCGCCGCCTCGCCCCCGCCCCGCGCGCCGAATCAGCACCAGAAACAATGCACGCGAGAAGACGAAAGACCGAAACAGGACCAAGACGGGGAGGAGAGGAAGAATACGAACAAAAACGAGCGGCCGACAAAGACAAGACGAAGAGAAGCCGAAACACGCCTAGTGAGCCGAATAGGAAGACTACGAAACGAAAAGACAAAGCGTCGCAGACCACGCAACGCCCCTCGACGCCCCCCCCGACCCGCGCGCCGACACGGCCGCCTCCGCCCCGCCCAGCGAGGCCGCCCCCGCGCCGCGACGCCGCCCGCCCCCCGCCCCGCGCCCCGCCCCGCGCCGCCGCCTGCCCCGTGCGCCGCCGCCTCGGCCGCCGGCACTGCTCGCCCTCCCCGCCGGCCGCGCCCCCGCCCCCTGCACGCCCAGTTGGAGAGGAGGAGAGGAGGGGGAGGAGAGAAGGAAGAGGAGGAGGAGGAGGAGGAGGAGGAGGAGAGGAAGAGGAGGAGGAGGAGCCCTGCGCCACCCCATCGGCCACGCGCCCCTGCCCCGTCCCGCTCCGTCGTCGTCGATTGGCCCGCGTCGTCACTTGTAAGTCGTCCTCGATCGCCCCGTCGTCCTTGTACCTCTGCAACTTAGTTGTGGTAAGTAGTAGTAGTAAGTAGTAGTTGTTAGTAGTAGTCGTCCTCGATCACGGCGATATATGTGGATGAATGTGAATGTATGCGGCGATCGAGTATTATTTAGTAGTAGTGGTATGCTTGTTAATGTATGTTGATGTCGGCCATCGTGCCTTGACATATATGTGGATGTCGGCCATCGTGCCGTTGTTTCTTGTAGGTTTTGAAACCTCACCGTACAGGGGAGGTTCTGCCGAAATTTCTAATGGATACTATATTTTTTGTCTTTTCTGTAGGAGGAGGACCTATCGGGGCCAAGCCGGAGATCCTCGACGACCACGATCGTCTTCGTCACCGTCGCGGGTCTGCCTGCACTGCTTCGCCTCGCCACTACACCGACTCGCCACTGCGCCGCTAGCCTGACTCCACCGACACCCTAGGTATAAATAACGTCTCCTCCCAGAAAAGGGTCGTAGGTCATTGAACCCAGTTAGGCGTCTCCCGTCCGAAAGAGATACGGCTGGAGGTATGCAGGTCTCTGCATATCGATAACCGTATCTGTTTCGGATTGTCCACGTTACTTGGACAGCTTGCAGATGCGTCGATGAGGCTAGTTCCCATGGTCTGGCCCGATTCGAGATGGAGTTTCTGCATCACCTCCCTGTTGTTCTCCGGATACACACTCTCCCTACAGGGACGTGTATCTTGAGAACATCGGGGAGGTGCTGCCGAAATTCTGTCTCGGCTCGGGGCAGACAATGGGAACTAGCCTCATGTACGCATCCGCGGGTGGGATTAGGACCTATCCTCACCTAGTAGATGATAGTAGGATGGAAGTACTCGGAGGTAGATATGTAAGTACTCGGATGGATGACAGTAGGATGGATGACCGTCAGTGGATGTACTCGGGCCGTAGAAGCAGAAGTGATTTCACCGATGAATGGTTGCGCAAGACAGATGCTTTCGTGAACAATGCATTTGGCGCGGCTCGGCGAGGAGAGATCAAAGTGTTGTGCCCATGCAGCAGATGTGGGAACCGGAGAAGGCAAGAAAAGGAGAACATGGCTAAACATCTTGTGAACAATGGATTCACGCCGGACTACACCCGGTGGATCTACCATGGTGAAGCACATCGTTTGAGAGCGGAGGCAGTGCGACCACGTCTGGAGGACTTTGATGCTGATGCGGGGGTAGCAGACATGTTAGATGACTTCCAAGAAGCACAGTACGCTGAAGGACGTATGGAGGAGGAGATGGAGAAGACCGCAAAGGCGTTTTACGAGATGATGTCTTCGGCACAGAAACCCCTTCACGAGCGGACAACGGTTTCTCAACTGGATGCCATTCGACAGGATTCTGTCTATCCAGGCTCCGATGTGTATATTGTGGCTCAACAGGCCACGCAGGTTTATTACACGCCATACGCGTGCAAAAGCAAAGAGCATCTCTTGGGTTGGTATATTGTGCACAAGATATCACCACATGGTAAACTACCTCTCCCCAATGATGAGGATTATAACTTTAACACAAACACGTATGACGGTGAGATAGACTTAACCGAAGCGATGGAAATGGAAGTAGAGAATGATGACGAGGACGCTGGGGATGAGGTGGTAAATGAGAAGGACATAGAAATGCTAGAACGATTCCGTTTAGGCCAAGCAAATGAAGACGACGACCTGTCTTCGGATACTGAGGAGTACTTAGACATGGTTGACAGTGATGAGGAGACTCATGCTCCGGCTAATCCGGATGATCCAGATTATTTCTAATATATGTAATATTATGTTATATTTTTAGGATCTATTGTTTTATTTATATTGCACATATTTGGTTATGTTATTTCTAATACAACATTGCTTGTTCTTTTTAAATGCAGGAGGTCGAGGCAAGATGCCGGGAGGACGTCAGAGGCGGTTGAGTTGGTTGTACCGCAGCTCGCAGGCCGACGGACCCTCGACGAGGAGTGGCCGCCGCCGGAGGGAGCCGTCTCCACAGGAGGAGGAGGAGGAGGTCGAGGAGGGGGGGCCATGGCCCCTCCTTAACCTGTGTACTTTCTATAGAATCACTTGAGTTTAGGGAGCAAATTTGTGAAACAAAGAAAGATTTACATAGCTTGGCCCCTCCTATATTTGTCAACAAGCTCTCCCACTGATGTGCTACTCCTTGAGTTTCTGAGTTCTTCGGTTTTCTTTTTTCTAGATCTAATAGAAACTGATTTCCATTACAAAATTGCCAAACTTTGAGATACTAGCATTCTCCTGCGATCAGTTCTTGCAATAAGAGCAAGGTACTGATCTGCTGATAGAAGACTTTACTTGCACCAGTTTTGATACTGAATACCCAGCTTCTCAGAAGTTAAGAACTGTTTGTCAGAGTTGCTTTCTTGTTTTTTTTTGAATATTAAGTTGATTTCTTGTTAAGAAACTTTTGGTCTTTTTTCTGTGATATTGTATTCTGAATACTAGTCTCTTATACTTGGCAATTGGCAATTACAAACTTGCAATACTATTTGATATTCTTAAGAGTTAATTTCTAGATGATGGCATTTATCACATGGTAGAATACATCAATTTGGAAACCTGCTCCATGCAAAGCAAAATCAACCATGATGAGGCATCGTTATCTTGGTTTTTGTTTGGCGAAACCACACAAATTTAAGTTGATTTCCACAAATGTTAATCTGCAGCATCTCACTGTCTCAACTCTCACCATCTAAAGTGTCATGATTGGCAAGACACTTAAATTTGTCTTAGAAGAATAGGTGCTAATTAATTTGTGTAAGCCACTAAGCCCAGTTGTCTTAGAAGAATAGCAAGGCTTATGGGCTGAGCCCATTAGCAATTGTAAACCCCCTTATATATATATGAGGGAGAACATTAATGAGAAGGCAAGCAAGTTTAGGGTTAATCCCTTATCTTTTCTCCCCTTCTCTTCTCCTATTGCCGTCGCCTCCCTTCCCTCTACGCCGTCGCCTCTCCTCTTCCCCTTCTGTGCCGCTCCAGCCGCTGCTGCCACCCCATAGCAGGCCCAGCCGCAGCACCGGCTGGCCGCCACCCAGCCTCAGCTGGTCGTCGCCGCACCACCGGCAAGCGGTTGGCCCCTGCAGCCGCCCCGGCTGCCATCTCCCGCCGCCTAGTGGAAGGACCCTACCATACAGGTAGTCAGCCATAATGAAAATTTTGTGGGAATGCATACTTGGTACTTGGATGACCTGAAATCAACATGCAAACTGTGTGTTCTTAATTTCTTGGGTTGGCGTGTGCGTGTGAATGGTCTGGATGCTATGTGTGTGGTTTACAAGTTCATAAAAGCTAGCAAGCCTGGTGGTGCTTGGAGGGGGCTTTGCCCTTGGGTGTGAGTTCATTGGGCCTTGATCTTATAATTCTAGCTTCTTGAATCAGTATGGTTCTCCCCTTCTGTCTCGTCTTTTCCTTCTTTTTTCCATCCCGTTTCGAACTTGTGGGTTACGACTTTGCGTTGCCGGTTGGATCCGTCCTTTTTTGTGTGTGATGGGGTCTTTCTCTTTAGATTTGTTACTTTTCCTTCTTTTTTCCTTCCCGTTTCGAACTTGTGGGTTACGACTTTGTGTTGCCGGTTGGATCCGTCCTTTTTTTTGTGTGTGAGATGGGGTCTTTCTCTTTAGATTCTTTAGATTTGTTACTTTAATCCTTTTTCCTTTTGGATGTATTCACAATCAATGTTCAAAAAGGCGACGCTAGGTGGCCGCACGACTAGGCGTTGGGCGAGGGGGTCCCGCATAGCCTAGTGGGGTAGGCGGTGCCAACTTGTCGGCGGCGCCGGTGGGGGAGGAGGGGTACCGCGGCGCCGGTCGGGAAGGAGGAGGGTATCATGGCGTCTTGGGGTGTAGGCGGGTCCACGGCGGCGACCCTATGTCCTTTCGAGCAGATACGGCGACCTAGGGACGACACAGAGTAGAGAGTGCCGACGGAGGAGGAGGCAGTGACATCGGGCACCATCGCACCACCTCTTTCCTGCACGTCGTTCATCTCTGGTGTCATCGGGCGCCATCACGCCACCTCTTCCCTCCACGTCGTTCGTCTCTGGCATCCGGCCTTGGCTTCTTGGCCGGTGAGACGTTCACGCGACGACCGTTGGTGAGAAAGGTCCCACCGAGAACAAAGGAAGGCCGTTGATCGGAAATGGATGGCTTGGATTGATCTAGCTTAATCAGGCTGGTGGGATGAGAAGGCCCGATGGACCTTTTGTGGCCTAGGCCTAGGTTGCGGCCTAGTTGGGGCCTGCACTATGCTTTGTCGGGTCAAAAGTTATGTTGGGTTGTATAAGTATTCTTTACTTCTGTGCTATTTCAGCTACTATATTTATATAATCTATTCAACTATACATGCTGAATACAAATTTAGGAAAACGCCTAGGCTAGCCTAGGCTCGCTTAGGCTAGACCGATGGGTCGTTGCCTAGAAACCGCCTAGCGCCTTCTTGAACATATTTCAGAAGCATCATTGAAGTTTCAATGTGCGGGGGTAGTTTCATGGATATCACGCTCTTGCTAATACTATACATATCACACTGTTGCCTCCGATGGATTTCAGAGATCACATGCTTTTGCATCTTGTGGATTTCACATACTCCTGTTAGTATTATTATATATTATAAAACATTTAGGACAAGTTCGTTAATTTACTCTAAACAGAGAGAGTACTTAATAATCCTAAAATTCAAATAAAAATGGATTTGTCTTCCGAGAAGTCCAAAAGACATACCGTAAAGATTTGCTAAAATTCTTATAGATGAAAAAAAGGAAAATATATTCCACCCTTCCAAATATGTATTTGCACCCTTCAAATGAATGAATTACTTGCCTCATTTATCTGTCATTTTTTCTCAGATTCTCAGCCTGCTTGAGGACCGCAAGGAGCTCTGCCCCACTCCCTCTGTAGCAACGGCATGGCATCCCCCCTGAAACTGAAGTGTCCATTCGTGGCACATGCATCTCCTGACGTGGAGATGGGGACCAGAACAGGTGGCAGTGAGTTACAGAGAATGGAAAATGGGATTGCAGGATGCAGAAGGAAGCGGTTGTTGAAATCCGCTGTGAATCCGCCACCTAAGAAGGGGGCAGTGGGATCACTGATAGAAACCACAACTGTCAACAATAGTAATACCTTGGCTGCAAGTCTGGTTTTAGGAGGTGCTGATTCGCCGACATTCGCACTAGAGGCCTCTAATAAGAAACTGGAATGCAAGAGAATGGTGGATGAAGCACAAAACAAGGCTCACAATAGGGTCCAAGTACGAGATGATTCTTTAGGTACCAAACAAGATGGTGAACAGCGAAATGTTGTTGCAAAAGCTGCGCTGAGTATCTCCAATCGGCAGGTGAAGGGGAAACGTTTACCACGTAAAGCGAAACAGGTAGCAAAAGCAGTGGTGAATGATCAGATGAAAGATAGACTTGAAGGAAGCTTGCAGAGGAGTGTTTCTGATTGGAAGATTAAGGGGAAATGCTCACCGCGCGAATGGAAACAGGTACCAGGAACAGTGGTGGATGATAAGGTGAAAAGTAGATTTAAAGGAAGTTTGCAGAGAATTAACATTAGGACACCTTTGAGCCATCCGATTGATGCAATGGCAAAAGGAAATGGGTTGGAGAGTGGCAAGATGAATGCAACAATGCTTGGTGATACAGAGACCTCTGCAAAGGGGAAGGTACAAAGTAAGATTTTGAATGCTAAAAAAGAAGTGATGTGCTCAAATTTAAACATTAAGCAAAAGAAGTTTGCTCGTAAGCTGAAGGGTCTTGGTGTAGGCAAGGATAATTTGCACAGGTCTGCTAGGGAGTCAAATCTTGGAAAACATGTTGCCACCAATCAAATCGAAGAGAGCTATATGAACCTAGTCCCTGACCAAGTAATTGTACAAGCATTGATGGCTCCTGACAGATGCTCTTGGACACGAGGAAGAAAATCTTTTGCTAGTGCTTCCAAGTCTCTTGTTCCTAGGAACAAGATGAAGGTAAAATATGCTAATCCAGAAGAATTACTGACAGGACAAGTGGTTTCTCGTGAATTGATCAATGATGAGCAAGTGGAGGACAATGATAACACTAACCTGGAATATGACAACATCTCTAGGGTGTATGGACTATGGAGAAAAGCGAGAAATATCTGTCACTCCGTCTGTTCCTTCTGGGTCACACCACAAGCAACCTGGGGACCATATAGATGCTCGAAGCAAAGTTAGGAAGTTGCTCCAGTTGTACCAGACGACGTACCGAAAGCTTACACAAGTTAAGGAACAAGGTATTCCCATAGTTCCGTGGATTTACCTTGAAGCAGCTAAAGCAGTAAAGAAAGACCCTATCTATACAAAGCTTGGGGCCATTGTGGGAAATGTTCCTGGTGTTGAAGTTGGTGATGAATTTCATTTTAGAATTGAGTTATCAATAGTTGGTCTGCATCGCCTGTATCAAGGAGGTATTGACACTTCTAAGGTGAATGGTGTTCCTGTCGCTATAAGTGTCGTTGCCTCTGGAGGCTATCCTGATGAATTGTCAAGCTCAGGTGAACTAATATACACTGGCTCTGGAGGGAAGGCTGGGGGCAATAGAGATGGATGCGATCAAAAGCTTAAGAGGGGTAATCTTGCCTTGAAGAATTGCATTGAGACCAAGACCCCGGTTCGAGTGATTCATGGGTTCGAAGGTCAAAGTAGAAGTGACGTTGGTAAGAAAACTTGGACATTTACATATGATGGATTGTACGAAGTGGTGGAATGTTGGCAAGAAGGCCTGAAAGGAGAGATGGTCTTCAAGTACAAGTTACAGAGGATTGCAGGGCAACCAGAATTAGCTCTACATGCAGTCAAGGCAATTAGGAAGTCTAAAGTTCGTGAAGGTCTTTGTTTGCCTGATATATCTCAAGGAAGCGAGAGGATACCCATATGTGTCATCAACACAATTAATGTCATGAGGCTAGCACAATTTAAATACATCAACAAAGTCACATATCCAGCTGGGTATAAAATTGAACCTCAAAAGGGTTGCAACTGCACAAACGGCTGCTCGCACTCTATTAGATGTGCTTGTGCAGTGAAGAATGGAGGGGAAATCCCGTTCAATTGCGATAATGCTATCGTCAAGGCCAAGCGTCTCATATATGAGTGTGGTCCATGGTGCAGGTATGGCTGTGCAAAAACTTTAAGTATTCCAAATAACTGTCAACCTGAAAATATTTGTTTGTTGTTATTTAGTTCTACAGGGTTTTTGATGTTACTGTATTTAAATTTCAACCCAGGAGAAATATTCCTACTCTGTTGGAACTTCTATGTTATATTAAAAAAAAATTGGTCCACGAAATTTAGCTATTCTCCTGAAGTTGTTAAGATCCTGACAGCAAGCAAACATATCGATGCACACCAGACAGTTAGCTTAAAACTGGGATAAGAATCTAACTTAATAATTTCTAACCACTTTACTTTCAGGTGCCCGCCAACATGCTACAATAGGGTGAGTCAGCACGGTGTCAAAATTCCACTTGAAATATTCAAGACAGGCAAGACAGGTTGGGGTGTAAGATCCCTTAGTTCTATATCTTCGGGCAGTTTCATATGCGAGTATACTGGCGAGCTCTTGGATAGTGAAGAAGCTGAAAATAGACAGAATGACGAGTATCTATTTGATATTGGTAGAAACTACTATGATGAAGAAATTTGGGAAGGGATTAAACCAGTGGAGTCTTCTACCTCGTCCTCCGTTGCAGTGAAAGGCTTCACAATAGATGGAGCTGAGTGCAGCAATGTGGGAAGATTTATCAACCATAGCTGTTCACCAAACCTCTATGCCCAAAATGTTCTCTGGGACCATGGTGACATGAGGATGCCGCATATTATGTTTTTTGCTGTTGAGAATATCGCACCGTTGCAGGAACTGACCTACCATTACAATTATAAGGTAGGCTCAGTCCGTGACGAGAATGGCAACGAGAAGGTTAAACATTGCTACTGTGGTGCCTCGAATTGCAGGGGCAGGCTCTACTAAGACATTACCGACTGCTATTAGCTCTAGCCTCTATATGTGATGATCACTTCTGCCTTGCCATCACTGTACCCTTTTATTCTCCTGTTCATGTTGTACTTGTGGGCATTGTAATAATGTTTAAATTGTGATCTGATTTGAGGACTTGCTATCGATCCTGTAGAAAACATTCCCGCCCCTTGTACCGGGGGTTTTAAACTTCTAATGAAGTTTGGATGGACCTCCGTTTTGCGATGATTGTGCTTTTGGGCAGAATGAAGCATGCTGTCTGTTGAAGTATTAAATGTACGGTGATGATCTTAGCATGCCGTAGTAGTGTTTTGAACTGATTCGTTGTATTGCAAGCCTTCTTTACATGCAAGCATATAACTGATGGAATATTGAGGCAGAATTGAACAAATTTGTCGTCACTCGTATGATCGTTGACAGACTTGGTAAGGGGACATTTGCTTATCTTCATGCCAAAACTTCACCTCAGAACTCAGAAGAAATATTGAGCCAAGGATTCGATGAACAAATTTTGGCACTCCTGCTTACAAGCAGTGGACATTTGAACGGAAGTCTCCGTTTGGTACAGCTTAGCTTCACTAGTGAAGCTGTTTTTTTTAGAAAATAGCTTCATGAGCAATTTACTAGGTGAAGCTGAGCTGTTTTAAAAAAAGTGTTTGGCAAAATAGCTTCACCAACAATTTCATGCATAGTTGAGAGAGATAAATGGAGATGTAAGCTGTAAAAAGCTACTTTTTTTTAGCTTCATGGGTGAAGCTGTTTTGTGAGAGGGAGATAAAACAGCTTCATGGGTGAAGCTGTTTTGTAAAATGGTATTTGACAAAAAAAAAACAGCTCACAACAGCTCATGAAACTATTGTGAGCTGTACCAAACAGGCCCTAAGTTCATTGATATTCACACGCAACTTGATGACCTGGTCTTCACTGAAGCTGGTGGATATGATACATTGGTACGTGTGACTTGTGAGCGTGTCTTGCGCCATATCAAAACTTAGATAAACACCATATTAGGCAAGATACGGTGCTGTTTCGGTCAGATCGCACAAGAAATATAAAGCGTTTAGCAAGTCTTGCAACTGGGCACGAAACACTGCTCCCCGTCTTACAAGAATTGGTTCGAGCATGCGAGTCGCATTTGGCCTGGAAACGAACCCGCGCAAAAGTGACTGACAGGACAGAAGTTGTTACACATCCGCAACTTCCAAAGAACTACCGCCAGGTTCGGTTCCAAAAATTTTCAAAATTCTCCGTCACATCAAATCTTTAGACGCATAAATAGAGCATTAAATACAGATAAAAATAACTAATTATATTTTTAGTTTATAAATGTCGAGACGAATCTTTTGAGCCTAGTTAGTCCATGTTTAGACAAAGTTTGTCAAATAACAACGAAAGTGTTAGTGTGAAAACCCCAAAAAAAAAATTGCACACTAAACAAGGCCGTACCTCCCACTCTTTGATTGTACGGCATAAACCTTGTCCTGCATGATTGTAATCTCGGTTCATTGTTTGCATAGTCGAGACAAAATGATTGCTACTGATAAAAGAAATCAAATGACAGCTCCTCCGTATGTCAGGCATATGGTCCTCCATATGAACCTTAGTCCACAGTCAAATGAGAATATTCACAGCACATGCCAATTTCATTGGAACAATTTCATTCAACAATGGTCGAAGGGGCATAATTTTAATAACAAACGGCAGCATATAGAATCGTGCCATAGTTTGCATTGATTAGCATCCAATACCACTTAAATACATCAAGATGAAAATGCAAGAAAATAGGTTGAGCATAACTAATAATTTTCTTTACCAGCAGTAATATCTCATTATCTACATGTCATCAACTAAGACTACACCTTCTTTCTGGTAGTAACATCTCATATTATCTACATATCAACTTAGACTAATGGTGAAGTAGACAAGTAACAATGTTTTCAGAAAACTACATTGGCCATGCCTCAGTAGAGCCTTCCAGAGCATTGGGGAGAACCACACTGACAAACTTTGAATTTTATTCTTCCATTCACATCTTTGACATGATCTATTTCATAGTTATAGTCATAAGTCAGCTCCTGCAGTGGTGGAATTGTCTCCGCAGCAAAGAACATAATATGGGGCATCCTTAAGTCATCATGGTCCCAAAGAACATTTTGTGCGTAAAGATTAGGTGAACAGCTGTGGTTGATGAATCTTCCAATATTTCCACACTCAGCTGCGTCTATTGTGAAGCCTACGTCTCCCAGAGTCTCAGAGGAAGAGGTAGAAGACTTCATATCTGAAACATTTGATAACAACCCATTGCAAAAATTCTCATCACCATGGTTAAGGCCTATATCAAACAAGAAATCGTTGTTCCTTCTCTCGTCAGATTCATTGCCATACAGAAGCTCACCAACATACTCACATGTGAAGCTGCCAGAAGAAATGGACCTTAGAGATCTTACGCCCCAGCCTGTCTTGGTTGTCCTGAATACTTCCAATGGTATTTCCAACCCATGCTGACTGACCTTGTTCTGGCATGAAGGAGGGCATTTACAAGATGGACCACACTCAAAGATAAGGGGCTTTTCATTGACAATTGCGCCATTTAAGTTAAATGGGATTTCTCCTCCATTCTTCACAGCACATGCGCAGCTCGCAGAGTCTGAGCATCCATTAGTGCAGTCGCAACCCTGATGGCGTTTTTTGGTAAGCTTGGATGGATATCTAATTTTAGTGGTGTATCGGAAAGGTGCAGGTCGCTCCGCATCAACGGTATTAATGACACAGATAGGAATTCCCTCCTTCCCTTGAGATATATCAATCTCGCACAAGCCTGGACGTGTTTTGGACTTCCTCATCTCTTTGGCTATGTGCATTGGAAGTTCTGGTTGCCCAGGTATCTTTTGTAACTTGTACTTAAAAACCCTTGAACCTGGTTGACCATCTCTCCAGAAATCCAATACTCGATATAGCCCATCATAAGTGAATGTTGAGACTTCTCTGGCCCTCGAATGACTGCTTACCCTGGTATTTTGAACCTTAAAACCGTAAATAACCCTGACTGGAGTCTTTGTCTTGATGCAATTCTTGAGTGCAAGATTCCCATGCTCAAGCTTCTGATCCTCATGATGATACTTCTTACCAGCAGGCTTCCCACCAGAACCACTGTATATCAATTCACCTGAGGAAGACAATTCATCTGGGTAACCTCCAGAAGCAACAATGCTTATTGCAATGCGCTCACCATTTCTATAGATGGTGGTGTCAATGCCTCCCTGGTATGCATGATGTAGACCAACAATGGCAAGCTGAACTCTATATATAAATTCATCACCAACTTGAACTCCAGGAACATGTCCAACAATAGGACCACTCTTGGTAAAACCTGGTAATTTCCTTATTACTTTGTCAGCTTGTAGATCAATTCTTCTAATCTTAACTGAATTCTGCTCCACAGCTTGTACTAGAGCCCGGCATACAAATTCAAACCTCCTACACAGCATCTTGAATTTGCTCCTAGCATCTGCATTATGGGATCCATGTTTTATTTGAGACCTCGCAGAAGTAAGACCTGAGTAGCTATTGAGGAACAACTCTAGACTTCCTTCATGTACAACTAATGCCTTTAATATGTCATCATCTTCCAAGCTGGAAGCTACCTCATCATACAGTTTCACCTTGCTATCCAATGCACATGTAGAGGCAATCTTCATCTGAAGATGAACTGGAACTTTGACCTTCACCCTCTTCCTAGGACCAAAGAAGGCCCTAGTTGTGGCAGCATCCTTTTCCTGTGTCAAGGGAGCTTGCGGGACTCGATCCTTAGTAAGCGATACTGCAATCCTATTTATGATCCCACGCCTGCTAAGTTCAGTCTCCTTCTCCTTCTCCTCAGGACAAGGTCTATGCCGAGTGTCTGGTGTAGATTTCTGAATCACTTTGGTACGCTTGACTACTTTTCGGGGTGTAAACATGACCTTACTTCTCATCATAATACTGTTACCTGATGCTGCTGGTGCTGCAACATCAGAAGATGCTCTGTTCATCCTAGCACTTTCAGACACTCTCTGACCCATCCGATTTTGTTTGGAAGAATCTTCTGCCAAAGATCCAGGAACAGCAATGCATGAAATCCTAATAGATTTGTTCATCACCTCGATATCTTTGGTAACTAAGCAAGATGATTTCTTATCCCCGCACTGCAATATATTACCACCTGTTTTCTCGTTAGAAGACTGCATAACAGAAGTTTCCAAAGCACTAATTTCTGGAACAGAATCCCCATGTCTACAAGCTGCAGAATCATGCAGAATAACAGATCTCATCGTAGTACCATCGCCACATACTGCTGCTGTAACACCAGAAGATAAACTGTTCATCATAGCACTTTCTGATATCCTCTTGCCCGTCATATTATGTTTGGAAGAATCTTCAGCCAAAGATGCATCAACAACTTTCACTGAACTCCCCATAGATTTGTCCACTACCTCGACATCATTTGCAACTAGGTATGATGATCTCTTCTCCCCACACTGCAATGGATCCCCACCTGTCTTCTCTGTAGAAACCTGCATTGCAAAATTTTTCATAGCATTAATTTCTGGAACAGGAGGCCCATGCTTACAAGCTGTGGACTCATGCAGAGTGACACCAGTAGAAACTTGAGATTCTTGAACCACAACTTCGGGACGAATCTCGCCATCCTCCAATTCATAATCCTGTACTGTTCCATCATTGGTATCATTGCATGGAGGAACAACCTCCAAGTCATGCTCCTGCAATGAGGAAGTACAGCCATGTGTAGCCACCACCACTTCCTCCAACAGACCCAACTCATCAGTTGGCCTAGATTTCAATGGCGAGCACACTTTGCTACTACCTCCATCAAGCAGCAGCGATAACACTGCATCCTTTCCGCAGCCTAGGGGGAAGCTGCGTTCGTCCAAAGACATTCCGGGATTTGCTTGCAGATGAGCATCTGGCACCAACTCCTTCCTCCCCAATTCACCACTCCATGCTCCCTTTCCTCTGTTCTCCACGGACACAGCAGCAACCCCTTGTGAACCAGCACCCAACAAACCATCTGGAGCAGTCCCACAACTCCGGCGCAAAGCCTCTGATGATTTGGCCGCATCTGGCTGTGGACCATGATGACCACCATCCGCCATTGGAGCGTCACCGTCCACTGCACACAACTTCTTCACCATACTCGTAGCAGCAACAACGGGAAACACCGCTCCCAATAGGGCACCGTCCTTGCCACCAGCGAAAGGAGGAGCAGCAGCCGTCTTGTCCAAGTCCAACACAGCAGAACACACGTCGGGACCAGCATCTCCGAACCGTGAACTGGCGGTGGCGGTGGCGAGCGGAGCAGACACGTTACGTCCGCAGTGGGGCGGGAATCTCCTCGTCGCGGAGACCGCCCTCCGCTTGGGCGGCGGGTGCGCGGCCGCCAGCGGCAAGCACCTCTTACTCCCCACCTCGCTGCCTGCAGGAGGAAGAGGAAGGCCACCACGGTGGTCGGCCCGCTGCGGCGGGCACGCGCGGCCGACGCGCCCCGCGGGCCCTGGCACTGGCAGTGGCAGCCTCGGCTGCCGCGCGACGTCGAGCCTCGCCGCGTAATCCATGCCCGCGCACCACCACCGATCGTCCTGTAACTCGCCACCAAGGGGCACACACAACAAAACCACAAGAGCAAAATCAGCCTTCACAAGCAACAACACTCCACAGAAACCGAATCGGACAGTGGGAGACGACGAGACGACCGGTCGCCAGCACGCGACTACGAGCACACGCGCTCACCTCTCAGGGCCGTCGACCTCCGGGCTCCGGCGGTGGCGACGGCGTGGAGGAGGAGCGCGACGCCGACGCCGGACGAGGCGGTTGGGGTTTTGGGGCGAGTCGACGAGTGCGTGAGAAGGAGGGGGAGAGACCGCGCGAATGGGGCCCCTGGGTTGGCTCGTGCTCCGAGGAGGACCAGACCAGCAAGCATCGCTGCTGCTGGCTGGCTAGCTGGCGGCCTGATTTGTGATTTGTGACTTGTGACTTGACTTGTGTGAGGACGATTTTTGCAGGCGTGATGCTTGGACACGTGGCGCGTTGCTACGTCTCGTGGGCCGATGATCTCTCGCTGCTCTGTTTTCCCGAAAACTTTGCTGTCCTTTTCCGTCTTTTTTACTGTTGCTCGTTGTTCGTCGTTTCAATGCCGGTAAAACATTGTTACAAGTTGTTTAGTTTTGGCAGATATTTGGGAAATGTATTATAGCATTTTTCTTATTATTTGACAAACTTTATCCAAACATGGACTAACTAGGCTCAAAAGATTTGTCTCGATATGTACCTACTAAAATACAATTAGTTATTTTTTTATCTACATTTAATACTCCATGCATGTAGCTAAAGATTGATATGACGGAGAATTTAGAAAAATTTGGGGAAGTTGGGGAAACTAAACAAACATGACGTGTTCGGATACTAACGGGAAAATAAATTGTAGAATTCGTACGTAAATTACATGCTAAATTTTTAAACCTAATTAATCTCTCATTATCGCATATTTACTTTAGCACAATATTATAAAATCATAGACTAATTTGGCTTGAAAAAATCGTCTCACGAAGTTATCACAATTTGTATAATTAGTTTTTTTAGTCTATATTTAATACTCCATATATATATCCAAATATCCGATATGACAGAACCTAAATTTTTTAGGTGGAAACGAAACAAGGCCTTAATCAGTTGTTTTCATATAAGGCCTTGTTTCGATCCTTATAATTAAATTTATTTTAATAATCTTAATTTAGACACATATTAATTAAGGTAATATGATTGTATATTGTTGTTGCATATACGACCGTAAGGGAGCGAGTTGAAAAGTATGTTATAAGTTGCAAACTAGAAACATAATATGGTACATAATTTTCATCTTCCATCTTATGAATTTGAGATAAATCTACATGTGAACTTTGAAAAAAAGTGCAATGATAAATTTCAAACCAAATAGTGTAGTTTATTAAGTAGATTTCAATTTCCACAAATAAAAAGATACAAATGCTCCTGAGAGAAAAGGTATAAAATGTTACTCTGTATTAAAATATAGAGAATGAAACTTTGAGAGACATTGAAACCTATACTGAGAAACTCATGAAATGGTTTTCCCAACAAGAGTACAAAGATTTAAGTTGAGTGAGAGTGAAACTAGAAACTTACTCCCTCTATCCTTAAATATCTCATTCTTGTTTCTCAAAAATAACTTTAATTAATTTGAGATAAAATAATATTAATATTTATGATCCATTAAATATATCGTTTAATCTAGTTTTTAATAAACTTATTTGAAAATATAAATATTGTATATATTTTTTACAAATTTAGTCAAACTTTTGACTTGCAAAAATGACAATAAAAAGGGACTGAGGGAACTAGTCTATTTGTTTAACATAAAAATTTATCTAGTCCACTAGTCTATTTGTTTTTGTCAATGTCCCCCTCGTAGTTATTATGCACCTCCTCTCTTCTCCCTCTTTTCCACCTATCCAGGCTTGAGTTTCTATAATTATTGTCCAACTTAAATAAATGTGCAACTACTCTAATAATAAATAGTATGATCTTTTCTCTGACATATTAATTTACCCCCTGACATACTAATTTATCGTAAACCAACTATTTTTTTCAAGGACAAAGAGGGTATTATTATAGTACTCCTATATTAGTATAGTAGAGACTCTCAACTACTAACACTCCAATAGTAAACTAACTATCTGGTATGAGAGGGGATTTGATGCATGCTTGTTAGAAGCATTAGCATGTAGAGATGGTTTGAGGTTTGCTCTGCAGAGAGGTGCGCAGCGAGTTGAGTTGGAGACGGACTGCCTTCAGTTGTTGCATATGTGGAGCAAAAGGGATGTCCAACATTCGATCCTTGGAGACGAACTGCCTTCGGTCTTGCCTTTCAAGTTTTTTCCTTTTCTTATGTGAGCAGGTTATGTAATAAAGTAGCTCATACTTTAGCTAGAAAAGTATCGGACTCGCATGGCTCAGAGACGTGGCATGTAACTCCGACGTGCGGGTATGACCTGATCATGTTTGAGGCCGAGGCCGGCTAATATTGAATGGCAAGCAAGTAAAAAAAAAACTACTAACACTTTTTACATGCAGCGATCATTAAAGGCCGTGACTAATAAGCAATTTCTCGTGGTAATCATGAAGCACTAATTTTACCGATCTATGTAATACTTCATGAACCACATTATTTTAACTAATAAGCAATTTCACTACAATTGTTTTTTAAACAATTATTATGTCACTATAGTTGTAACTATTTAATCTGAAAATAATTTGTTTGATAGGTAGCATCAAATTGTTGTCAATGTTCCAAGGAACTTATATTTTCTATTGGAGGAAGCATTTTCTTTATTTTTTTAAAAAAAATCCACATTTGTCTTGTATGAAACAAGGTGCATAGCGTATGGGTCCTATTTGTTTCAGCTTGAAAATCAGATTCTCGGTGAAAAAAAACTGAAAATAATCGATAATCCCACCCCAAAGGCTTTTCATTCTTTGTTTGAACCGCGCGGTGGGGAAAGAATCGCCCCTGACACCGCCCATCACATGATCCTGTATCGCGAGCTTTTTTCCTGTCTACTGTAACCGCTCCGGTCGTGAGCTGACAGACGACAAGGTTGCTCACCGTGGGCCACGCGGTCAAAGTCTTCAGATAAAAAGACGATCACTATGCGCAGAAGTACTTGAAAAGCTACACAACTTTTCTTTTACTCCTTGAGTCATGCATGATCATTCTGCAGTTAGATAAACCCAATGATCTTTGTTGTGTCCTGTGTAAACCAACCAATCCTACGGCTGCCCTTTACGTAGCTAACTCCTTGAGATATACTCCCTCCGTCTCTTTTTAGATGTCATTAGGGAAACGTGTTTGTAAGGGAAACACGGTTTTCTAGTGACATCTATTTTGAGACGGAGGGAGTAGATGCCATTTTTTACACTCAGGATAGATAGAGATCTATAAGTAATAGTCAGAATTCCAAATACTTAGATTTTTATTCTAAAAACGTATCAAAAATTCCTGATCAAACTAATTAAAATCGTTAGGCGGTTCTAAACAAAGCCATAACCTATAGTACAAGAAACACCAACATGTGTGTGGGACCGCGTTGTAGAAGCAAGCAATGGATAAGTGTGGGCACGCTACCTTGATTAAACCGGCATTTATTTCAAACACCAGCTAGTGGGTACTGTTTACATGGTGGCCGTGTAAAAGTGAAGTACGATGCATTGACCATGCATCGTTCACCAACGATGACTCATAAATCCTACCGAACAGAGCTGCAACCATAATGGCTAGCCTCATAAGTCCTACCGAACAGAGCTACAACTATAATGGCTAGCCCAAGATGGGAAAGAGAAAAATTAGTGACTTGTATTGTTGAAACCTGCAGGGGGCGGTGGATCGTCATACGTGTCACGTGTGCGCACACTGCCTTGAATTGTCTAGCATTTCAATCCGCCATAAGTGGCCACTGTCACTTGATTGTAAAAGTTAAATCTGATAATGCATTAAACAAATCGTTTTTTTTTAGGAAACAGCAACCGGCATTTTTTTTTTAATTTCTTTTCAGGAATGACCGCTCCATTTCCCTTCATCACGTGTGAGTCTCTCTGGAGACTTAGGACCAAGGACAGGCAGCAGGAACCAAACACAGCTCGTGCAAAGTCACGAGCAAAGTGGTACGTGTGGAATATGAGCGCGCGCACACGGGACGAATTAACCAAACATTGCTAAAAATGGCAATTTTATTGGTGATATTATAGACTGATCTGATATGACACAGCAGCTGTCTCTCTCTCGGTGTCGGTGGTGGTGGGTGCACGCAAACGTTTCCCCTCCTAACTCCTTTTGCAGCACAAGAGAAGAGGCCGGCAAGATGCCGCCGCGTCTAGCTAGGCAGGCGCCTAGGCCCTGCCGCTGCAACTGCAAGAGGAAACTGTCACGAACCCTGATCGTAGACTCACAGGTCAAAATTACAGCACATATGAAAGCTCTGGAAGGTTCTAGAAGTGTCTATAGAGAGGAATCAGTTCAAAGGAGGAGGAGGAAGGATTAAAGGAAGAAGATACAATTCTAGCCTAAGCTAGCCTCGAGCAATCGCTCGCCTCGCCTCGACTCGAGCTCGCGCTCGCCGCCGCCGGGATCATGTTCTCGTTCTTCGACGACTTCTTCTGTTGATAGGCTTCTGTCTTTGTACAAGGCTGCCCTCTCGTGGCTGGCCGCTGTGGGCCGTTACAGGATCAGCCCAGCCCACTCATCCTTTGTTTGGCCCATGCTGCAGTATCCACGTACGGTGGTGAAGTGCCGCAACGTCCAATTGATGGTTGCTGATGTGATGCCGGATGATCATCATGATACAGCCTCAAGCCAGGTTCGTTGCTTTTTATCAACGATCCTACTTTTACTTTATTAGTTTCTCTGTTTGTCGTGGTAATTTTTAGGCCTTCAAAATGAGTGCAGAGCTTCTTCTTTTTTTTAAAAAAAAAATGGTCAAATAATAAAAATCACTCTTTCCCACTTTGAACAAATGAACTTCTAGAGGGGCATCAAATCATTGTATAGAACTAGGATCAGTTCTATACATTACCTACTACTACCAGGTGCTATGAGATTCATATTCAATAGCAGGCTGCATGTTAGATTTCAGGGTAGAAGAAAACGGCATGAGTGCTTAATAGGATACAGCAAAACCATCCGTAGTTCAACTCATGGTCTCCGATAAAAGAGGTTTGTTAGCATTTCTGTGGTCCTTTTCTATTTTATGAGCTTTATTTATGATAAACAAATAAAGCATAGATAAGCCATTAAAAGAATTGTCCATGTAGTTACCCTGCTTTAGCAGCAAAGCATTCCTTAATGAAATATTTATTTATACTACTGTGAAGCAACAACATAAATAAAACCAGAGTAAGAGTATTTAGCTTGCAGACCATTTTGGTTCACCCTGGCTGTCTGCCTCAGGCAAACGTTCCACTTGTTTCTGCAACTCCTATCTCATCAGGTCATGAACCATGTCTCTTTAGCTTTCATAAGTGCAGTATGTTACCCGTGGTTGCTGGTCACCAGTGATTAAACTTTTGGCAACCAAATTTTACATAAATGATTCAGCATTGTAATAGACAAAGTACAACCTCAAGGCCAAACGATCAGAAGAACAAAGTACATGTACCTCCACACTTGAGTCTTGACGAGTTACTTTTAGTGAGTTTCCATTAATTCTTGGGCACATGAGGAATCGAGGATACTTATTGGTTCCTAGCAATCTTTGGCAGGCACTGAGCTAATTTTAAAGCTCACTTCAATTCTTCTGGAACCCAAAGAGAATTACTTCTTCCATTTTAAGTGCCTGCTTTTAATTTGCCATTGCTCTCGGCAGCTCAAAACAACTTCTGTGAACCCTTGATATTTTGATGAAGGATGTGCGACAGTATGCTTCTGACATTTAGTAAGATGCATGTGCTCAGATAACACTTGCAGCCAACATACCAATGCTCAACATACCAGTACAATGGACTACAATTTTCTGCAGCTAAAGGAAAGTTCAGTCGGTTGGAAGAGTCAAATAGAAACCATGCGTTGCAAACCAAAAGCGGCAGATGAGCGCTAAATAAAGATCGTGTTCAAATGGTAAAACATGTATACGACGAAAAATATATAGCCGAAGATCTATTTGGTCATATTTCTACTCAGAGGTTACTCTGTTTCACTAGAAATATTCAGAGCAATCGATTCAGTCACAGTTGGAAATCAGACAACATGTAGCTTAAGTAGGAATTATCCATAGCAGGGACTGGTATTTGAAGTCAATCTTCTAGGAGACAAATGCTAATTCCATAATCACCTTGGCTCAGCAAAAGTACGTCGCGTGACTTTAGCAATTGCACATCTAGCAGATTGTTTGAACTTTGAAGTTTGAACACTCACACTAATTGCAATCTAAACAAGAGATCCAGGCTACAAAGTACCTCCCTCTTCTAAATGTATGGCACAAATCTTGCATGTCTAATTGTAATATGGTTTGTTATTAGCATAAACGAGACAAGAAAAAAAAAGATCACTACTGTACTCATAAGTACAAAACTTTGATCAAGGCAGGCAGGTGGCCATCTCCAACACAGTAAATACATGGGAATATTCACATCTTATGTCAACTTCATTTGACATGTCAACTGCATTTTGTGGTAGGAAGACATAGGTTGAGTACAACTGATAGTAGCATCTCGTGTTATTATATACATGTCATCAACTAGGATCGAAACTTTTCTAGCAGTAACACCTCATATTATCTGAGTGTCATCAACTGGTAAATGAAAATACAAGCGGCAACATTCCGTAGGATATTTGTTTTGGGCAACGCTACGGTACAACTATTATCTACTAGTATAGGAGGAGGTAATAGTTCAAAGCAATCTGAGTCATTGATTTATTATAGTTTACTATTTTTAACTAAATACATCTATATATATATATACCTATATATTATATATCTATACCTAATAATAATAAAGAGGCAAAATTTTAGCCTCTTTTCTTGGTCTGGCCGACGGTGCAGCGACCCTCTCCACAATCGAGACAGAAAAAACAGACAAAATCCCGTAATCATCGGGAAGGGACACTTCCCTCCGTGATTTTAGACAGGACATGCAAGACCTTTGTTTTTTCTTCCGTTTGTGCGTGGTGCACAACACCATGTGCTTCACCGTAATGCACAAGAAGTGATCATTTTTCTTCATGCGTGCCGGTGTATATACATATGGGAAAAAGTTATTGTATATACTCTAGTTTATTTTTTTTGATAAATAATTACATTAAAAAAGTCATGTTACATAATAATCAATTAAAAAATATGTACATGCATATGCATGAAAAGGCCCGGTATAGCTGTGACGTACGTGGGCGGTGGTGTAAATTGGTGACCCTTAGGGACACCTCCGACCCTCTTTAGTTTAATTTTTTTTTTACTAAATGAGATCTCATTTGAAAAAGTAGTACAAATATTTGAACTAAAAAGGGTTAGAGGTGTCCCTAAAGGTTACCTGTTTGTACCCTTGTACGTGGGGTATGAAATAAGCTACATTGTATAGTTGTGACATACATAAGAACAAAAAATATACGCACGCCAAATAATACTCCTATATTAATTACAATAGTGATCAGGTTATATGTTAAATTATATGGTAATCGAAATAAATCATGTCTAAAGTTGCAAAAATACAAAAGGAATTACCTTATCCACCAGATCAATCAAATCTAATAATATTTTCTTGTACCTAAAACTTTCCTTATTTATCCTATTTTATAAAATAAAAAATTAAATAAAATATATTTCACATATTACCTCTTAGGAGGTAATAGTTGATTGTAGCCGTTCGATTGAAATAAATGAACGGTTCACAGTTATTTGGAGGTACCGTAGCAAAACTTATTTCTTTTTCAAGAAACTACTATGCGACTACCAGGTGGCCCATGCCTTAGTACAATCTCCCATGACAATGTGGAGAACCACATTGACAAACTTTGGATTTCATTCTTCTATTCACACCTCGGACACGATTTATTTCAGAGTTATTATAGTCATAAGTCAGCTCCTGTAGTGGTGGAATCGTATATGCAGCAAAGAACATAATATGCGGTATCCTTTTGTCATCATGGTCCTGAAGAACATTTTGTGCTTGAAGATTAGGTGAACAACTGTGGTTGATGAATCTTCCAATATTTCCATACTCAGATGCATCTATAGTGAAGTGCACATCTTCCATCGTCGGGGAGCAAGAGCTGGAAGAGTTCAAACCTGAAACATCATCATAGTTAAGGCCTACATCAAACAAGTAACTGTTGTTCGCTCCTTCTCTTGTCAGCCTCCTTTTGATGCAGCAGCTCGCCAATATACTCGCATATGAAGCTGCCAGAAGGAATGGACCTTAGAGATCTTACGTCCCAACCAGTCTTGGTTGTCCTGAATACTTCCAGTGGTATTTTCATATCATGCTGACTGACCCTGTTGTGGCATGAAGGAGGACATTTACAAGATGGACCACACTCAAATATCACGGACTTCTCATTCAGAATTGTGCCCCTTAAGTCAAATGGGATTCCCCCTCCATTCACAGCACAGGCACAGCTCACAGAGTCTGAGCAACCATTGGTGCAGTCACAACCCTGATGCTTTTCTGTAAGCTTAAATGGATATCTAATTCTAGTGGTGTTTTGGAAAGGTGCAAGTCGTACATCATCGACTGTATAAATGACACAGATGGGAGTTGCTTCCTTCCCTTCAGATATATCATTCATGCACAGGCCTGGACGGCTTTTGAAGCAATTCAATCTTTTAGCTTTGTGTAGAGGAAGTTCTGGTTACACAGGAATCTTTTTTAACTTGTACTTAAACACCCTTGAACCTGGTTGACCATCCATCCAGAAATCCACCACTAAATACAATCCATCATAAGTGTATCTTGAGACTAGTTTGGCCCCCGAATGACTGCCTCTCTTGGTATTCTGGCACTTAAATCCATGAATCACTATTACAGGAGTCTTTGTTTTGATGCAATTCTTTAGTGCAAGGTTTCCACTCTTAAGCTTTTGATCCTCATCTTTCTTCTTACCAGCAAGCTTCGCACCAGAACCAGGGTATATCAGTTCACCTGAGCAACCCAAGTCATATGGATAACCTCCAGAAGCAACAATGCTTATTGCAATAAGCATGCCATTTCTATATGTGGTGGTGTCAATCCCTTTTCGGATATGAACCTGACAATTTCTTCTTCATTACTTCAACAACTTTTTTTTTAGATAATGGAAACAGAAGTTCCGGCTTCATCGTTCCTCATAGAGGAAGAATCAGACTAATTATTACAAATACGCACACAAAGAAAAAGAAACCAGAGAAACAAAACTAAAGGCTAAGACGATAAGAGAAACTCCACTCATAAGAAGCAAACAGAAATATAGCACTAGACTCTAAAAGCCTGCATGCCTCCACAATGGAAGTCTTGTGCTTATCCAAGTGCTGTAATTGAGTCCAGAATCGGAGCCAGTTTGTTTTTGTCTTTACAAAGTCAATTCTATCTTCAATGAACGCTGCTCCATAATTTGTACTAGAGTCCAGCATACAAACTCAAGCATCCTGCACAACTTTTTAAATCTGCTCCTAGCATCTTCATTCCTGTATCTATATTGCCTTTGACACCTCACAGAAGGAAGACCCGATGAACTATTGAGATAAAGTTCAAGCTTTCTTTCATGGATAACTATGTCCCTAAATATGTCATCAAATTTCAAATTGGAATCATCCAGTTTGCCTTACTACCGTCTACCGGATACAGATGTTGATGCAATCTACCGTTCACCATTTTCGTGTGATCAAAGAAAACCCTATTTGTGGCGGCCTTCTTTTTCTGTGTCATGGGGACACATGTCTTGAGATGTGGGAGCTTGCATAACTCGATCCTTAGTGAGCTCAAGAGAGTCCTGAATCCTATTTGTGGTTACCTGCCTTCGACGTACAGTTTCCTTCTTGTCTCTGAAAAATGGTATATGCTGAGTATCATGTACAGATTTCTGAGCCACCTTAGCTGGCTTGTCTGCATTTTGATTTGTAAACATGTCCTTGCTTCTCAACACATTGCCTTCATCAGACACTCTTTTTGCAACATCAGAAGATGCCCTCTTGCTCATCCTACCACTTTTTGGATACTATATTACTAATCAGGGGCTTTTTGGAAGAATACTTAGCTAAAGATGCAGCAACAGTGTTGTATCTGTAGGAACTCCCACCATATTTGTTCATCACCTTGACATCTTTTGCTAGTGCACATGATGGCATCTTCCTCCCAAAGTTCCCACTTACACCAGGAGAATCTCTAGCAGAAACATCCCTATAAGATGCAGGATCAAGCAGAACAGCATCCGAAGAAACCTGAGATCCCCAAGACACCTTGGAGGGAGCCTCTCCCTTCTCTAATTTGTCATCTTTCTGTACAGCTCCAACACTAGCACCGGTGCGCGCAGCAACCCCAATTTGCGTTGTGCGTCCATCAGCCAAAGAACTATCATCATCTATAGCCAACATCTCCTCGCACAACCTGTTGTGAATGCCGACGAACAAACGAGGAAGAACACAAGATCAAACCACAGAGAGACACAAGATTTAACGTGAAAAACCCTCCAATGCGAAAGGTAAAAAACCACGGGCGCCAGCCAGGAAACACTCCTCACTATTATTAAGAGTCGGGTTACAACGCCGTATGACGGCTTACAAGTGAACCAATCAAGGTGAAACCTTAACGACGGGTATGTCCGGCGACGGGCCTCCGCTTCGCTCCGTCAGAAGTCAACCAATATAATGACCACCTGAATTTGTAACATATATATATATATATATATATATATATATATATATATATATATATATATATATAACACAACCCGACCTCCATGAGCACGCCCAGATTCCAATGGCCGACACACCTTGCTACTGAATCCACCATCCTTTCCACGGCCAGGTAGCGAGGTGCGTGTGGCAGATATGACATCTGGCTTTGGTGGCAATCGAGAGGCTGTCACCGGCACCTTCTTCCCCTACAGTTTATCAGTCCCTGCTCCCCTTCCCCTATCCTGTGCACCAGATGATTTCACCATCCCAGCCTAGTCGTTGCGGTCCCCTCCGTACCGTGTCCGCAAACCGGACGACAATACTCCCTCCATTCCAAATTTACAACAATATGAAAGGTTTTTAAGTTTGACCAAAATTATAGAGAGGAACATAATGATTTATGACATTATATTGGCATACTATAAAATTATAACTAACGAAGAATATAATGCTACTTTAGAGAGAAAAATAAAGATTTATAACATTACATTGTCATACTATAAAATTAGAACTAACGAAAAATATAATACTACTTAATTAGTATCCTAAATGTTATTATCTTATTGTATAAATTTAGTGAAACTTAGAAAACTTTGCCTCTCCAAGATTTTTAAAATGACTTTACAATTTGGGATGGAGAGAGTAATACATTTCAATGATAAGTGCGCACTACGTCAATCATGGGGCAGAGCCAATGCATGAAAATAACAGTATAAAATATCCTACGTCGGAAATAAGTGCATCTATAGTCCAAACATACAATAATTAATTCACCATAAAAATTTTACCATAATTGGTCTATAAAAACTACAACGATTAATTATTTCAATTAATTCCATACAATTACATGTTTTTCTGTAATTAATTAGAATAATTCATAGTTGCAGTTTCCATAGTCCAATTATGATAGAATTTTTTTAGTAGGTTAATTATTTTTTAAAATTGTAACAAAAGTTTCATACTCACTAGATCATGCATAACATAGTTATAAATTTATTTTAATTATAAAAAAGCATTTATCTAAAGCTACAAAAAACTTTGTACAAAAAGTCTACTATATTATATATTCACTGTGTAGAACTATTCACGTGGATTATAATAAAATTAGGATTTTCCATTTTGTGATTTGTTTTGATTTACTATGATTTTTCAAAGATGCAACAGAAATAAATAAATAAGACAAAAACACAGTTATTATAGTAAAACCACCTTTTTAGAAAGGTATAAGTTGTATTGTTTTAAAAGTTAAGAGAGGTGTTCCGTTTGATTTTAAAGTTTATGGAGAAAAAAAATCGAACTTTCTTAAAAATCAAGAGAGAAAAAGTGACTACTGTGCTTTGTTGCTTCTCCTGGGAAACATGGGCCAAGCCCAACCAGTGAACGGCACGCAGGCCCAAATCCGAAACCCAATACTAGCTATCAGTAACAGTAGCCCATGTCCCTAGCAGCACGGCACGGACGGGACCGGGGGACCCCACCTCGATCTCCCTGGCTGCGCCACGACGCCACGCCGTTCCGGTGGCCACGTTGCCGCGCCGACTGCCGACCTCCCGCTCCCGACTCTTCTCCACCTCCCTCTCGCCTGAACCCCCTACACCACTCACCAACCCCGAACAGAACCCGGCCGGCGGCAGCACAACTCAGAAGCTTCCCAAATCCTCTCCTCCCCTTGCTCTCGCGCCTCCCACCTCTCTCCAGCCGGTTACCGCGCCTCGCCGCGCTTTACCTTTGCGGCGCACTCCCGGTACTATATAACCCGCGCGCGCCTCCGCCCGCTCCGGTGAGATCAGACCCAGGGCCATGGGGCTCGAGATGGAGGTCATGTCTGAGGCTGTTCCAACGGCTGTGCCTGCGGCGGCGAGGGAGCAAGGCGTGGATATTTACCCGCTCACCCGCTACTACTTCGGCGCCAAGGACGCCGCCGCCGTGCCCCGCGGCCTGGAGACCGCCGCTGACCGCGCGCTGCGGCTCAAGGCAAAGTGAGTGCCCCGCCCGCTCTGTGTCTTCGCAACGCAATTGGCGGTCCTGGTTGCGCTGAATCGAGTAGCCACTGATTATAAGTGATCGTAATTAATTTAATTACTGAAAAGATAATCATAGCCCTCCGCTCGTTGCGTATGCAGCTTCGCGGCGCACGGGCTCCGCACCAGCGTCCACGGCGTCCTCCTGGTACCTCTCCGTCTCTGCTGCCTCTGCAACTCTGATTAGCTCTAAGCAGTTTCACAGGCCTCGATCGTTCGTACACCTCGCATGATCTCGTTATTGCCGTACACGTCACCAGCAGCCAGCAACAGCAAGCGGCCATGCTCTTCTGAATTTGAGAATTTTCGGCCGCTGGTTAATTTGGTTGCAGGTGGAGCTGTTCGATCACCCGCACGTGCTGCTGCTGCAGGTCCGGAACTCTTCCTTCCTGCTCCCTGGAGGCCGCCTCAGGCCCTGCGAGGAAGGTACTTGGCATGTGTTCGCTCGCAATTTGCAAGGATTTGTCTACCGTGCCCTGAAATTTCCTGCACTGGAGGCTGACAGGTTTGTTCTTGTTCGTATGCTGATTGCGTTTCAGAGGTCCAAGGGCTCAAGCGCAAACTCTCCAGCAAGCTCTCCCTTGCCGATGATGACCAGACCATTGGGCAAGAGGATGACTGGCAGGTAACCATGCTGTATGTACAGTCAGAAATGCTACCAATCGTTCAGTGATATATCAACTACAGTACTAGTACTATAGATCTTGTGCCGAGTTAGTTAGGATGGTTTAAATGTCACACCATTTTTATACGTTGATGGTTGACTAGATTGGAGAGTGCATCGGAATGTGGTGGAGATCTGAATTTGAGGACATCCCATTTCCATACATGCCTCCAAGATTCCGTGCACCAAAGGTACAGAATTTTGTTGGCATAATATCTAGAACATCTAGTCTGCTAGTTAATTTCTTCACCATTGTGCCGACCTGAGCGTGTGTGTCCTGTTTTTTCCCTGAAGGAATGCATCAAGTTGTTCCTGATCAGACTACCGATGTCTCGGCGGTTCATCGTGCCCAGGAACATGAAACTATTGGCCGTGCCTTTGTCCCAGATTCATGGCAATGCTCAGGTACTACAGGAATCTGTGTCATAGCCAAAAGCTCCAGATGGAATTATATATAGATATAGTTCAGGGCCAAATTAACTTCCTCTCTAACGTCGAGATGATCGCCATCTGCAGGTTTACGGTCCAGTTATATCCGGCATTCCGAATCTACTGTCCAAGTTCTCCTTCAACATCATCAGTGATTGAAATGTTTAAACTAGAATTTTGAGGGTTGTAGACACATACATATTTGGCTAGTCGTAGTCATAGAGCAGTATGCGATACCGATGGATGCTTGTATTGAGATTCTGATTAGTAGCTCATCTGTTATGTTTGTACATAACGTATTTCACCCATCTGGCTGATATATTGAGATGTACTGTATATTTCTTGCGACATGTGTTTGACCGTGTGAGAACGACTCAGTTCTGTACAATAACTCATTTTGATTTATTGTTACTCTTATTACAATCCTCAACTTGGAACCTAGCACACCGTTCCATGAAACAAAAGCTACTGCATTCATTTTTCAAGACAGATCAGGTACCTGCTAACCGCCGAAAGCATCAATGTGAAGAACACATGAACAACCGAAGGGATATGGACATATGGTTGATTACATTGGCTGGGCAAAATTTACCGGCAGGGGTAATGTGCGGCCCAGATATTTAAACCTTACGCATGTTTGGTTAGCTGTAGGACATCATGTGATACAGATCACATCTCATGAACTGTGAGTTTACCGACAGCTTGTCTCGCTGTATAAATTCGTTTCAAATCTGTATGGCTTGTAGCCTTGTATATTGATATGTATTGTACAGTGTTTCTACTGATCTTTTTTTTTGCGCCATATAAAGGTTAATCACTTGCGTACAATAGTTGTATTACTGGTTGTTACCATCTGGACATAGCCGTATAGCACACAACTCACTGAAAGCTGAAACAAACGTCAAGGCACATAGCCTGTATAGCACACAACTCACTGAAAGTTGAAACAAACGTCAAGGCTTCTCTAGTTCTTTCTCACAACACAGGTCAGTTACAAGCTATAAAACACCACCAGAAGTAACACAACAAGAACCACCCGCTAAACAGAACAACAAAGTACGTACTCATGTTGACATAATCACTATCTGTAGCAAGAAGCCTTTACACCTTGTGCTGCTGAAGCGCTCGTTCACTGTCGGACCAAGGTTGGACTTGGACTGGTTCTCTTGACCTGAACCACACCCTCTCAAGGCTCTGCTTCAGTGCACCCTGAAGCAACGACTAGACCCGGTTGAAAAAGAACTTGGACAAACTTCAGCAGGTTTAACGACTGACAAAGGACTCAGGAATACTTCAGCAGCTTTTTTTCTTGTAAGGTGAACTGACTATGAAGACTAGACATGTACAGCACGATAACATTACTAGCTTATTGACAGGGTAGGATGAAATGCCAAGATAACATGTTCCCCAGTGTATCTGTGAAACTAATGGAGTCACGATGAAGTTTGGTATATGGTATATGAATGAGCACGATGGCCAACCATTCAACCCGTGATGCAAGCTTTACTTCTGTGGGAAGTTTGGCTACCGTGGCGCAGTTCGGCTTGCCCAGGAATCCTCTGTAACTTGTACTTAAGCACCTTGGAGCCTGGTTGGCCTTCTCTCCAGCAATCTACAACATTATATAGCCCATCATATGTGAACGTTGAGGTTTCTTTGGCCATCGAATGATCCTTGTTCAGATCTTTAAAGCTGTGGATCACTCGGACAGGAGTTTTTGTTCGGATGCAGTTCTTCAAGGCTAGGTTACCCCTCTCAAGCTTTTGATCCCCCTCACCTTTCTTACCAGAAATCTTTCCTCCAGAACCGGTGTATACCAATTCACCCGACTTAGATAGCTGATCAGGATAGCCTCCAGAAGCAACGACACTAATTGCGATAAGCACATTATATTTATCTCTTGTGGTGTCTATGCCTCCCTGGTATGGGCGGTGGAGACCAACAATGTTCAACTCAACTCTGTAGAGAAATTCATCGCCAACTTCAATTCCAGGCACTTCTCCAACAATAGGCCCACTCTGGGTAAATCCTGGCGTTTTCTTGATTAGATCAGCAGCTGCAAGGTCAACTCTACGTAACTTCAACGAGTGTTGTTTCACAGCTCGTATTACAGCGCTTAGTATAAACTCGAACCTCCCACGCACCATCTTAACCTTGCTCCCAGCATCCACATTCTGGACGCCATATTTTTCTTCATGAGCAGCTAGTGCCTTCAGAATGTCATCTTCCACGTAAGATGGCAGCATAGATTTCTGTTTTACATTTCCCTTCTCGGGATCAAAGGAGTCCGTAACTGTGGCAGCAACCTCTCTATCTGTCCGGAGGCACTTGTTCCGAGATGTGGGAGCCTGTACAACTCGTTGTTTGGCGAAACCAACAATGTCCTCAGAACCATTCGTGGTTACACACCTTCCATGTTCAGTCTCCTTCTCCTTGATCTTAGAAAAGGGTCTAGGCTGAGGGCTTGGAGCAGATTTCTGAATCAATTTGGCAGGCCTAACTTCTTTTCGAGGTGCTGATATGACCTTATCTCTCCTCACAGCACCTTGGCCAGATGTGCCCAGTGCAACACCAGAAATTGCCCTGTCCTTCTTAGCACTGACCAGATGTTCTTCGGAAGGACCTTCAGACAATGATTGAGCAAGAGGATTGGAGGAACTCCCAGCAGATTTGATCACCACCTTGACACCTTTCGCAACCACACATGATGGTCTCTTCTCCTGACTTGGCAAACTGATATCCAGAACAGAAAGCCCATCTCTACAAGCTGCAGACTCATGCAGAGTAACGTTGGTACAACTTTGAGATCCTTGAGTCTGTACCTTGGGTGCGGCAATCACGCCTTCCACAAACTCCTCCTCCTGTGCTGCTCGATAAGTAATGGTTGCATTGCATGGAACATCTACAATCTGCATGGCCTGCTGCTTGTCTGCTGCAAAAGTAGAGCAATCTGCAGCCACCACCTTCTCCGGCAATGGCAAAGTCACTTCAGTGCTGCCTCCTCCAGCAACTAGAGATGCACTGGGCCTCCCGCAACCGGGCGGGAAGCGGCGAACAGCAGATACCATCCTTGGCTTGGGTAGCAAACGCTGTGTGGCTGGCACCAACTCCTTCCTCACAAATCCAACACTCCCAGCATCATCCTGTGAATCGGTGTCAAGCAAACCATCTGCGCTAGGCACACAGCTCTGGTGTAAAGGCGCAGATGATCTCTGCAGCTCAGCCTCCAGACCGTAGTGATGACCCCTGTCAGAAATTGGAGCGGAAACAACCTCAGCAGACGACTCCACCTGCATGACACTCGAACCAGCCTTGCCGGCCGAAAGAGGAGAAGGCGCCGTCTTCTGCTGCGGTGCATCCGAAGCACCGTCGGCGCGTGCAACCACGAGCCTCGTCGAATCGTCGTCCGCGGCCGCGAGCCGAGCGGCGACGTCCCTCCCGCAGCCGGGCGGGAAACGGCGCGTGGCCGACACTAGCCTCCGCTTGGGCTGCGGCGCCGGCGGGTACGCGGCCAAGAAGCCCAGGCCCCTCTTCCTCCCCTCGTTGCCGCCTCCCTTCTCCTTCGCCGAGTCGAGACACCTCTTCCCGCCCAACCAGGCGTCTCCCTTTCCCTTGTCGTCTGGCGCCACACCAGGCGCGCCGTCGTCGCCCGCGGCAACAGCCGCGGCGTCCGCAGCCACCGGCGCCGCCTCGCCCTCGCCCTCGCCCTCGCGCGTCGCCACGCCGCTGCCGTGCGGCGTGTCCCGAGTACCCCGCACCTCGTCCGCCTTCCCCACGCCGCCGCTGCGGGCCTCGCCTCTAGGACTAGAAGGCGGAGGGCGAGGAGGAAGGCAGGAGCGGCGGCGGCCCCCGACGCCGAGCTGCCGCTGGGGCCGGGTCTGCCCCTGCGACTGCGAGGCCGAGGTCGGTGGCCCCGTAGGCACCCGGGGGCGCGCTGCGTCGAGCATCGCCGCCTGCAAATCCATATCGGAGGGACCCCTGATCGATCGGTCGATCGCCCACGCCTGCGACGCGAGCACAAAACCACAACCAAAACCCCCATTAGTCAGCCCACTATTTTCCAAACGGAAACCGACACGCACGCACGGTGGGGCACGACAGAACGGAAGCAGAAGCGGGAGATGACGAGCCTCACGAGCGGGCGGAACCGAGAAGAAAAGGACTGACCTTTCGTCTTCGGAGCCGGCGGCGGCGAGGTGGCGGGCGGGCGTGCGAGGCGACGAGCACGTGGGAGCCTCTGGGAGGAGAGGAGGAGGAAAGGAAGGCAGCCAGTCTGGGTCCAGGAGTCTCGCCTCGGCTCGTGCTGCCTTCGAGGAGCTGCCACTGCGCTGCTGCTGCTGCTGCCGTGCTGGCTTACCGCCTGGTCTGGTCAAGTCTGATGGGACGTGGCGAGCCGGGCCTAGAGCCAGAGCCAGAGCCACGCCACGGCTCAGGTCGTACTCTGCACTCCGGCTTGCGTCGGCTCCTCGCTCGGAGCAACACAACGGCTAGCTGATCTCAGCTGGAGCTTGATTCGACGATCCACATTCATCTTTTTCAATTACGGTTGTGTTGCTCAAAAGATTCCTCCTCTTTTCACCCTCTCTCTCTCCGTTATATTAATATTTAGACGCATATATAAAATATTAAATATTAATAAAAAATAATTAATTATATAGAGATGAATCTTTTAAACCTAGTGCATTAAATGTAGGTAAAAAAAATACTAATTATACTTTTAGTATGTACGTATCGAGATGAATCTTTTGAGCCTAATTAGTCTATGTTTGGACAAAAATTGTTAAATAACAACGAAAATGCTACGTTACAAAATTTTGCAACTAAACACACCCTACACTATACGAAAAAAAATTAGGATACGTTTGGTACTTTGATTGCTGCCTCTAGGTTGTCGTCGAGCCAATTTCTGATCTATTCACAAATCTAGTCCATGCTGTACGCCAAATTTTAGGGCCTGTTTGGTTGGTGACCGTAACTTGTCACGTCTGACCTTCGGCAAACTGTGGCTGCCACAGAAAGTCTGGCGCGTAAAATCGAAGCCACACCTGTGGCAAAGTTTGGCAAGAAAATGAGTTTATGACGTGTGGGGCATAGTGCTAAGAAAGTGTGACGTGTCATAACTGTGGCAGTGAACCAAACGACTGCCAGGAAAATTGTGGCACGACGAATCTGTGGCGTGGCAAGTTCTGGTCACCAACCAAACGGACCCTAGTCTACCTAGCTAAATTTGGCTAGCAAGCTACTACTCTCTTCATTTCGGAATAAATAGATTCAAGAGCATTTCCAATTGTTTGAAAAAATTGACTTAAAAAAAGTTGTTATTTAGCAACTTGCTAAACCTTTTGGCAAGTGAATTTTTCATATATCTCTAATAGTTTGGTAAATTGGGCTTAGTAAACATAGAAAAGTAGGCGCGGGAGAAGTGGCAGCGGCGACAAAAGGGAAAGAAACGCTGGATAGCAAGTGAAGCTGACTGGTAAATATATCAAGTTGGTTGCCTCCGATTCCAACTTAAAAAAATTTAGCAAGTCATATACCAATCTATTAGAGAACATTTTTTCTTCTTTTCCCAATAAAACAAGGATAGCAAGTCATTTTTCCGAACTATTGGAGATGCTATCTATTTGCCACTCGCTAAACTTTAATCACTTTTAGTAGCAACACCCTTATTAAAAAGGGACTAAAAAACTAAAAAGACTTTTTAGTCCCTTTAGTGGAGGTGTTTGGTATTTTAGCCACTAGAAATGACTAAAGTTTAGTGGGTGGATCCAAACAGATCCTTAAAGTTGTCCTGAGTCAAACTTTTAAACTTTGAGCCAACCTTTAATTTTTTTTCAAGATTTATTGTATCAAATTAGTATCATAGGATATATCATAGAATATGTTTTCATAATATGTTCAATTTATATCATAGATGTTCTTTCTCTTTTTTTATAAAGTTGATCAACCTTTAAAAGTTTGACCAACATGGATTCTAGAAATTTATTTATTCAGAGACGAAGGGAGTACAACCAACGGAAGTGGTTGCCTTGCTGGCCGCTCGTGGTTGCCAAAACTAGAGCTTCTTTGGATTAGCGGATTGTTGCAAGAGTTTAAAGAAACCTAATTTCTATGTTTTTCTTACATCACATGGTGTTAAAAATGAAAATAGAACTCTCATTTTCTGGGGAAAGACTTGCTTTCCTTCATGAAATTAAGGAAAATAAAACATCCACCTCAAGCTCTTTGAAAATCTTCCTACATGTGTACAGAGGGATGGCAAGTCCTTACTCTACTCACTAGAATGGAGGAATAAACATGTTCTAGATTCCTAATACGAAAATACCCATTTTTATAATTTTTTGTGTTATTAATCATCTGTTTTCTACCTACACTTATGCCATACTCCTGTATTTTTCCCTTTCTTTCTTCTGTTTTCTTTTCATTCGTTCCAAACAGGCCAGGCTCGCCCCTCGCTGTCCGAGTGTTATCAAATGAGGTTACTAGTACATGACATAAGTACATAGGGCAATGAATATGCATTTAAACTTGATAACCAAGGTTTAAACCCCATGATGCCAATTCCAATGGTAGTTTAATTTTATTCTATTTAATGAGACGTGACCCGAAACTAATAACGTGACGTAGATATTATGAGGAGAGAGAAAATGAGTTTTATGTAGATAAAACATATATAGTACGTACAACCAACATATTGGAAACTAAGTGAAACATCACTGTGAGCATTTCATTTGATAACACTAAAAATAAAGCAAAAGCCAAAAGGTAGAGGTTAAAGTCCAAAATAACTTGCTTTAGGGAAAGAGAGGAAGGTGATGAATTGAAACAAGACTTGGAATTTATAATTTTATTTCACAGTTTCATGGACATATGCATTTATAAAACTACATTTTGAGATGAATTGATTTATATCACTTTTACATTTGCAACCTCAACTCAAATGAATTTATTTGTAGTCAAAGTTAAAAATATTTGACTTAATACAATTTCAAAACAACTTGCTTTAGTAAACGAAGGGAGTATAAGTTACTCTTGGAAACGGTGTAATGAAATTTAGTACTCCCTTCATCTCAAAATAAGTGTCGTTGTGGTATTTGTACCGATCAACTATTTAAAGTTTGACCGATTTATAAAAAAATATTAGCAATACTTATATCTATAAATAAATTTATTATAAAAATAGATTCAATGATCCATCTAATAATACTAATGATGTAGTATATATATTTATATTTTTTCTTATATATATTTGGTTAAAATTAAAGGCGTTTGACTCTTCTCGGAAATGAGAACGACACTCGGTCTGTTCACTGCAGCTATAAGTGTGAACATAAGTTTGATATATGCCCTTGTGGTTCGTCCTTACGATGGGTGATGAACAACAAGCTCACGGGTTGGCGTGAGTGTGCAACATGTCTCTTGGTTGTGTTGGTGTGCAGGTGTGGAGCTCAGAGGCAATGATCGATAGTGAGATGAAGGTCAAGTAAAGACGTGTCATGCCGATGGACCAGGAGTGGCGAAGAGCGGACGTGACTAGTGTAGGTTGATATGTATCAAGCTTGTTAATTACAAAAGAAGTTTGTGGTAAGCACTCCTTGTGGGAGGGTGTGACTAGTGTAGTCACCATTGGGAAGAGGATCGACGACAACTTTGAAGTTGTCTCTACGGGGACTAGCTTGGTGGCAACTAAGTGTGAACCTTGGAATAAAATCACCATGTCAACCTTGTTCATCCCATTGGTTTGCATTCCTCTTACACAAGCTTGTATTTGCTTTCATATATATTATATTTGTGTAGTTTCTCTTGTAATTAGTTAGCTTGTGTAGCTTGTGTAGCTTGCTAGTTACCTTCTTTGCTTGTGTAGAAGTAGCTCTCTTGCGTGACTAATTGGCTTGAGTAGCCTTGTTAGTCACATTGCTTAGTTTATGTACCTAAGTAATTTGAGCTCTCTAATTTGACTTGTGTAGCCTTGTTATTGAGCATTGCTAGTGAGCTTAGGCTTTGTACGCTTTGCATCACTAGATTGATTAGGAGCTCCCGCTTAAAGTACTAGTTGTAAAGGTTTGTGTGACCTTGTAAGCTAGATCGATTAGATGAGTTCTAGCTAGTCTGACACCTTATTTGTTTTATTTAGAATCTATTCAAGATGCTAAAGTTAATAGGTAGATAGGTGTAGTCTTGGCTAGACCAGATATTGTTTACTCTGTACAAATCATGTTGAGTTCTCTCCCTCCTCAATACCGTTGATACTATATTTCCGGTAGGTAATATTTACAGTTTTCTGCGCAGATAACAACATGTTTGAGCAACAAATCTCAGATTTATTCCCTCTCTCACACACACAATCAGTCCGTATTCATGTTCGTTTCCTGACGAAAAAAATTTAGCTTATCACATTGGATATTCCGGTACTAATTTAATCTAATAAAAATAAATTAATTATAAAACTAATTACACCGCCATATACTAATTAATAAGACGAATCTATTAAGGTAAATTAATTCGTCATTAGTAAATATTTACTGTAGCACCATATTATTAAATCATGAACTAATTAAGTTTAATAGATCCGTCTCGTGATTTAGTCTTCGGCTGATAAATTAGTTTTTTAATACTTTATTTTCAATATACTAAATTAGGATCATAAAATCCGATGTGACAGGCACAAAAACTGTAGACTACTATTGCCATCTGAATGCACACATAAACACTACTCTTCTCTGTATTCTTTGAGTAATTATTGTAACGACAAGCATACTAATCACAATTTTCTTGATAACATGATACACGGTGGCATTAGTGATCGGAGAGAACTTTTTTCCTTCATTGTACATCACGCATAAATACATGTGTAGATTTTAGGTCATAGACCGAAACGACACTGGAATGATCACACTGAGCCATCCAAACACCGCGGCAACGCCGAATATGTTAAAATTAAAAATCTTTCCTTACAGAGCTGCAACTCAAAATATTAGCATGTACGGAGTACTAGCTAAGTTAGTATGGCAAACACAGATGTGGAACATCAGAAATTTTTCTTCTGAGGTTCTGATGATTATCTCCAAGTGATGAGTATTTCAAATAAAATGGGAATACGGTGGTACTGAAAGTGAAATTCCGAGATAGAGTAACCTTAGTGACAGTTCTGCACTTTAATCTCCGTTTGCTGCAACCGCAGATAGGAGTGATAAAGGAAGTGAGGAACTCTGTTACTGCTGATGCCTGATGGAGAGGTCGCTGTGTTATGGGTGACTCATCGGTTGCAAGAGCTGAAATACGCAGATAGTGCCATTTGTATATCAGATAATCATTCAAGGCGATGTCTTGAAAAAGTTGCATGTTCTATGTATTCTGGGCTTCCTGCAAATTTGTTTGAGATTGAGGAACCATAATTGATAATTCAGAGCTGAGCCATGCAGCCGGGTCATGTGGCTAGTAGAGTCATTTGAGTGTGTAAAAATTGAATAGGTAACCTCAACTGTACTAATGTTTTGACACTCGGTTTGCATTTCGAAGAAACTATTGTCTGAATCAACCGACTCAAATCTCGGCAAGAATACTTGCACTTACCTACGCTGAGTGCCGGGACGAGATTTCTGAACGGTCACCGGCGACGCGAGGGAGGCGGTCGCCTTGTTGGGGTTTAGTCCCACATCGGGTATCGATGGTGGGGAGCACAACATATAGGATGTGAGAGTCCTCATCTATCAGGCTAGTTTTTTGGGTTGAGTTAGGCCCAGTCCTTGATATGTTGTAGCTCCGGTGGACCTAAGCCTGTGGGGAGCGCAGGCTCGTAACAAGACGGGTCGGCTTTAAAGCCAAGCTCCAAGATCGAGAACTCGGTGGTCACCTCAGTGGTCACCGCCGGTTCCAACAAGTGGTATCGGAGCCCAAGGTCAGAAAAGCTAAACCCGATAAAAAATCTCGCATGTCACGACATGACGAGGCACCCCGATGTGTGACTACGGGGGAGATTGTTGGGGTTTAGTCCCATATCGGGTATCGATGGTGGGGGAGCACAACATATAAGACCTGACAGTCCTCACCTATCAGACTAGCCTTTTGGGTTGAGTTAGGCCCAGTCCTTGATATGTTGGAGCTCCGGTGGACCTGGACCTGTGGGGAGCGCAGGCTCGTAACGAGTCGGGCCGGCTTTAAAGGCAAGCTCCAAGATCGAGAACTCGGTGGTCACCACCGGTTCCAACACGCCTCACGGGGCCACCCGTTCGTACAAAGCCCAAGCTAGTGGGAGATATCGTAAGAGGTATGACACCAGTCGCGCACCTCCTCCTGGGGGTTCGTTTTGATCCGGTGGCGCTGAATCTGGATATGTTGGGGCTAGGCGAGGGCGGCTCGCCTGGACATTGATCCGTCGCCCGACCTTGTGCAGCTTAGGTTTTCCATGTCGATGTCCACCTCGTGTCTTGTTTGGAACGTGCGGGGTTTGAATGGTTCCGCACGCTGTGCTGTTGTACGAAATTTGCTGGTGAACAACTTTGTATCCCTAGTGTGCTTACAGGAGACTAAGCTCGATGATGTTTCCACATCTTTGGCAATGGAGATTCTAGGACCTATGTTTGATTACGTCTTTCTCCCGTCGGTTGGGATGACGGGTGGTTTACTGTTGGCTTGGCATAGGGACCACTGGGCGTCTTCCAGCAACTTCAGGGGAGTTCACTCCCTCTCGGCCAACTTACGGTGCGTTCGATCCCAGCTGGTCTGGTGGATCACGACCGTGTATGGGCCACAAAGCTTCGTCGATAAAGGTGCTTTCCTCGATGAACTGCGTACTTTTAGGAGCAACCACCATAGTCCTTGAATGATTTGCGGGGAGTTCAACTTGATCTATATGGCGGCGGATAAAAACAATGACCACTTGGACCGTCGTGAGATGCGTCTTTTCCGGGGGGGGGGGGGGTTCATTTAATCATTGTTGCTGCAAGAGGTGGCTCTGACTGGAAGAAAATTCACGTGGTCCAACGGTCAGGATCCGCCCACTTTGGAAAGGATTGATCGTGTCCTGGCTTCAGCATGCTGGTTTAGGGCCTACCCGTTCCACCTTCTGAAGGCTCTATCCTTAGATTGTTCTGATCACTCGCCTCTTCTTTTGATGTTGGACACGACGCCGGTAATGAAAAGGAGGTTCCGCTTTGAGGCTTTTTGGCCGAAACTTCCGGGCTTCTTGGAGACGGTGGCTTGGGCATGGCAGTACTCTCCGCCAGGGCTGGATGCGTTCCAGGTGTTCGACTGCAAGATTCAAAACGTCACGAGCGCGCTTCAGAGCTGGAGTGCCCAACAGGTGGGAAGCGTCAGGCTTCAGCTGGCGATTGCGAGGGAGGTGGTTGCTGCTTTCGACAAGGCACAAAAGGAGAGGGTTCTCCAGCTCAGGGAGGTTTAGCTCCGAAGATCCTTCAAGCTTCGGGTGCTCGGCCTGGCTTCCTTGGAAAGAACTATAGTTCGTCGGCGCTCCCGAATGATGTGGGTGACGCCAATACCTGCTTCTTTCATCTCCAAGTGTGCCACCGTGTGGCGTAACAGTCCTAATCCCATGGCCCACCGGTTCCTGTCATCCACTGACAGCCGAACTAATGTTCCACGCGATTAAGACTGATCGTCACTGGGCTGCATCAGTGCCCATTGTCCGCAGGATCATCTCACCTTTCGGTTACAGCATTTGGATACTTTTACAAATAACATCGGAATACAGAGCGGAAGACTTAAATAACATTAGTTTTACAAACTGAGGTTCCAAATAAGATGAGAGGTGCAGTTATTACAAACCACGTTCTGACAGTTCAAAGTAGACAACGTAGCGGAATACAACAATATAAGATACTTGCAATCACCCAGCCCGAGGGTGCACAACTATTCTTCGGCCTCATCGGCCTCTTCCTGGACGATGGTCATGCAGCAGGGCGCAAGACACATCGGGGACTCAGTCATACCTGCAACAGGGGGTAAAAAAACCCTGAGTACTGGGGTACTCAACAAGACTTACCCGGCTAAAGAAAAAGGGGAGAAGACTCAAGAATGAGAGGCTTAGGTAGTCAAGGTAAGGCTTAAGCAAGGTCAAGTATTTTGCAGAAAAAGCATTTTGAAAACCTTGTTTTATTTTTGGAAAGATTCTAGTATTTCTCAATTCCTCATTGTTCATGATTCATTTTATCTTTCAAAACATTCCTAGTTGAGAACCACTCTCCGTTGACAGTCAGTGACCAAGTCTCCATAACCGAGGAGCAACGTTAATCCGGATAAATAATACTCAGCTGAGGATCCCTATTCACACGGCATATGTAGCACCCAAGCTTGCATAGGCCAACCCGTCTACCACGATTCCTCCAAGATTGGACCGGTCCTACGCTACCCGGAAGTACAGTACACCACTCCTTTCCAGGTACGACGACCACGTGGGTACATGCTACTTCCGCCATCTCTCCACTCCCAGTGCGCGGTTGTCGGTCCCAATCAAGGATTTCTCGGAGCCAGAGCTTTCCGAAGTATGTGAATAGTTACAAGTCTTGACCAGCAGGCCCCCATACGGATGGTCCCTAATTTTCCAGCCAGAACTATACCTTGGTTATATCTCACCCAAGCGTAATAGTCCTGTCAGTTTTTCAACCCTGTCCCGGTCGGTGTCAACTGTTGAGTCTCGGACTACAACATGACGGCACCGTATGCTCGGACACCTCTCCTCGCGATTGACTAGGTACGGATCAGATACCTAGCCAATGGTCGGGGAGTAAAGCCCAATTCCCAAAAGATTCTTTAAGTGATCACACTTTTGAAATTGGCATTTTTATTGCAAATCTATTGTATAGCATCGCCAAGCATTTTGCAAATAGTTTTTAAACAGGACTGGTAGATCTTCGGTGGAGGTACTAATGCAAGTAATAGGTCATCACACAACTCCTATCACCTAATGCAGTAATTTAACTCAAAAGCATTTAAGTAAACTTTTGTAAAAGTAAGGTAGGGTTTAAATGCACCGGGGCTTGCCTTGAAGAGCAAAGTCAGCTGGCTCAGGGTTGGAGGTGCAGAGGTCGAAGCTCGGGGTTACTTCGGGAGCAGGTTCGTCGGTGGCGGCCTCGACTTTGACTCCTTCTTCGGTGACTATACGAATGCAATGATACATGCACATGAGTATGCTAGCATGAACAATGCAACACAGGGCATACAACATGAACCCTAATCACTTTTTCTATTTTCTTAATTATTAAAAAAAGGTCATTTTATGCAGTTGCTCCAAAAATTACCAAATTAATCACATAAGTTCATTATGGTGTAGATAGATGGCAAAACAAATTTGATAATATTTGGAGGTCATTAAGATGCTCAAATAAATCTAGGCATTAATTAACAAAAGACACTATTTAACAATTAAAATAAATGCTCAAAATCAACTTGTTCCAAAAGACTTCAAAATTTCACCAGAGACTAAACATGGCATAGGAAGCTCACAAAAATTTATCTCATGATTTTTGGAGTTATAAATGATTTTTGTAAAAAATCCAAAACCATCCATTTATTAATTAAAAGAGGGGTTTTACATTTTCAAATTCTTGCAGAAAAGTCAAGTTTTATATTTTTATAAAATACTTAAAGGTATAAAGAGTCTACCATGAATTTTTCAGAATTTTTGGAACCACACAGAAAATCACACAAAAAGATGAAAACTGAACACTATTCATTTATATATAAAATAAAACAGAAAAAGGAAAGAAACACTGTGCTTCTTCCCCCGCTCGCCGGCGCTCGACTGACGGCGGCGCGGCGTTGTTCCGGCCACAGCAAGGGTCCGCGGGCGAAACCAAGGGTAGGGGAGGAATCAGGAGCTCACCGGCGGTCGGTGATGGGCGGTGGCGAGGCGAGAGGGCGGTCGGAGCAGGGAGGTCGACGGAGCGGGGCTCGTCGGCGGGCAGAACTGCGTCGTGGCGGTGTTCCGGCGGTCCTGCGCACCACACGGGGTCACCAAGGCATGGTTAGAATCGCAAGGAGACGAGGGAGATGAAACAGGGGTCGGGGAAGGAAGAACATGGCCGGGGAGTGAGTATTTCCCAAACCCGAGCTCACCGGTCCTTCGCCGGAGTTTGGGAAGACAGGGTTACGCCGGGCGATAGGAGGCGGTAGAGGTAAAATTGAGGGGCTGGGAAGCTTCGCGAGCTCAAGGCAGAGCTTCTGGGCTAGATGGTTGAGCGAGGGAGGCACTGGAACGAGCTCGCGGCGGTGGCGGAGAGAGTGAGCAGTTTCGGCCGGCCGGTGGGCCTTTTATAGTCGCGGCCAGAGGCAGTCAGGGAGCGCGCGGGGGTGGATAAGAATGCCCGTGGCGCGTGCTATCGATCGCATGACGAAGGAAGGACGGGCGTGCGCTCAGGCCCTGGGCGTGAGCTTGCCGGCGTTGTCCACGCGGCGGCGGCGTGCTGGGAGCAGTGGGGGACGGGCGAGGGTCAGCGCTTTGCGCATGCGGGTGCGGCATGATGGCGCGGTCGAGGGCGACGGGTCGGGAGCAGGCGGGCGGCTGCCAGGCGCGTGGCGCGCGCGGCTCCGGCGGGGTGGCCAAGGCCGGGGCCCCCCTAGCTCTAGGTTGAAGATGAACAGGGCTAGGTCTAGGGTTTGACTTAGAATTGATTTCTGTATTTTGCAAATTACTCCCAAAATTTGAACTGAGCAACACAAACTCAAAACACCAAAGTTGTGTAGAAAAAAGAGATCTACAACTTTGTCAAAAAGAAATTTTCAAAATCCAAATATTTTTTGAATCACATTTGAAATTTGAAAAGGGGACACTTTTGGGATTTTAGTAAATTAAAAATTACTTTTAATTTTATATTGAAAGTTGAAAATCTGTAAACATGCAAGTTGTTCCTTTTGTCAAAACCTATAACTTTGCTATTATACACTTTTTCTGAAACTCATTGGTTTTTGAAATAATTTTGAAAACTAAAAAGGGGACAAAAACTGGAGTTGGAATGAATTTGAAGCTACTTCAAACTTTGTACAGAAACTTGAAAATTTGTAAATACCAAAGTTGTTTCTCTTGACCATATCTACAACTTTGCTTTTTGGACCAACTCCAAATTTTGAATCGTTTTTAAATTAATAAAAGAGGGGTAAAAACCAGGGTTTGGAAATCATGGTTTTTCAAAAGGAATTTGAAATCTGATTTTTTATTTTGATTTTTGAATAACACAACAAAACTTCAAGACATCAAATTGAACAAGAATTACACAAAGCTAGGCACAGAGGTGAAATTACCATTTTGCCCTTAAAGGAAGATTTGGGCATTTAGGGTTTTCGAAAAAGAGATCACTACACAAGTCGCCTCAGAAAAGGTAAAAGCAAAACAACTATTAGGCAAACATAAATGCATGGCAAGAATGATTAATGACTAAAGATGATGACATGTCAGGTTAATTACATATTAAACACCAGAGGTGTTACAGCCTTCCCCCCTAAAAGAAATCTCGCCCCGAGATTCTGCGGCTTATGAAAGACAAAGGCAAAACCTTACATCTACAGAGTATCGAGAAAGTCGGGATAGTTCTTCGCCAAGAAGTCTTCGGATTCCCAGGTGGCTTCTTCTTCAGAGTGTTGGTTCCACTGGATCTTGTACCATCTTGTGGTAGTTCTTCGGGTGACACGGTCCTTGTGGTCCAACACGCGAACGGGATACTCAGAGTACGACAGATCAGGTTCTAACTCAACACCTTCAACTTCCACCACGTGTTCGGGCACTCGGAGACACTTCTTGAGTTGTGAGACGTGAAACACATTATGAACTGCTGAAAGATGATCGGGCAAACTCAGCTTGTAAGCTACCTTGCCACAACGATCCAGAATCTCAAACGGACCAATATAGCGTGGGGCTAACTTTCCTTTGACTCCAAAACGAGTGACTCCTTTGGTGGGTGAGACCTTCAAGTACACATAATCCCCGATCTCGAACTGCAGAGGTCGACGTCTCTTGTCAGCATAACTTTTCTGTCGAGACTGTGCAATCTTCATGTTCTCTTGTATTTGCTTGACTTTCTCTTCCATATCTTTTACTAGATCAACCCCAAAGAATTCCCTTTCTCCGGGTTCAGACCAACTGAGAGGTGTACGACAACGGCGGCCGTACAATGCTTCAAAGGGTGCCATTTTGATGCTCTCTTGATAACTGTTATTATACGAGAATTCTGCCAAGGGCAAACAGTTATCCCAAGTATCTGCGAAGGTGAGCACGCAGGCTCTCAACATATCCTCTAACACTTGGTTGACTCGCTCAGTTTGTCCATCCGTTTGTGGATGATATGCTGTGCTATGCAGCAACTTGGTTCCAAGTGAGGTATGGAACGCTTTCCAGAACTTTGCGACAAACTGAGTACCACAATCAGAGACAATGGTCTTGGGTATGCCATGGAGTTTTACTATGTTGTTCTTGTACAAGGTGGCATAAGTGGGGACGGTGTAGCTGGTTTTGACTAGCAGGAAGTGAGCTTGCTTAGTGAGGCGATCCACGATCACCCAGATGGAATCAAAACCTTTTTGTGTCTTGGGTAGCCCATTGATAAAATCCATACTGATATCGTCCCATTTCCAAGTAGATACAGGTAAAGGTTGCAACTCTCCTCCAGGCTTCATATGCATGGCTTTGACTTTCTGGCAAGTATCACAGCGAGCGACATATCGGGCGATCTCAATCTTCATCTTTGTTCACCAGAATCTCTGGCTCAGATCCTGGTACATCTTGTTGCTGCCGAGGTGGATGGAGAATCTAGACAAGTGTGCTTCATCAAGGATTAACTGTCTCAACTCCGGCACTTTGGGAACTACGAGACGATTCTTGAACCAAACCACTCCTGCATCATCAATCCTGAAACAATCCGCTTTTCCGGCTCGGACCCTTTCGATGATGTGCTTGATTCCAGGGTTATCTTTCTGTGCAGTGATGATCTGTTCCCTGATAGGGGTTTCTATCCTGATATTATTCAGAGTTCCTTGTGGAACCATTTCAATACTCAGCTTCTCTAGTTCATAACACAGGAAAGAATCATAGGGTTTCCTTACCAGACAGCTGCAATATGACTTGCGACTGAGCGCATCGGCGACCACATTCGCCTTACCCGGATGGTAATGTACTTCGAGATCATAGTCCTTAATTAATTCAAGCCATCTTCTGTCTCATATTCAGTTCTTCTTGAGTGAAGATATACTTCAGGCTTTTGTGATCTGTGTACACATTGCAGGCACTACCCAACAAATAATGACGCCAGATCTTTAAGGCATGCACCACTGCTGCTAACTCAAGATCATGGGTTGGATAATTCTCTTCATGTCGCTTAAGCTGCCGTGAGGCATAAGCGATCACTCATCCTTCTTGCATCAAAACACAGCCCAAACCAGTACCAGATGCATCACAGTAGACATCAATGGGCTTTTCGATGTTTGGCTGGGCTAGCACTGGTGACGTGGTTAACAGTTTCTTCAATGTCTGAAAGGCTTGTTCACAAGCTGGTGACCAGACAAACTTCACAGAATTCTTTACTAACTCGGTGATAGGCTTGGCGATTCTGGAGAAATACGGGATGAAACGGCGATAATATCCAGCCATTCCCATGAAGCTACGGACTTCGTGAACAGTGGTAGGTGGCTTCCAATCCAGAATGTCTGCCACTTTTCCGGGATCAACTGACACACCTTCAGCAGATAGAACATGACCAAGGAACTGTATCTGATCTAACCAGAACTCACATTTACTGAACTTGGCATAAAGCTGATGATCTCTGAGGCGGGTTAGAACGATACGAAGGTGTTCGACATGCTCTTCAGGGGTCTTTGAGTAGACAAGGATGTCGTCAATGAACACGACCACAAATTTATCAAGCTCTAGCATGAATACAGAGTTCATGAGGTACATGAAGTGGGCAGGGGCATTGGTCAAACCGAAGGACATAACCAAGTACTCATATAGGCCATATCTGGTGGTGAAGGCGGTTTTAGGAATGTCTTCGGGACGTATTTTTATTTGGTGGTAGCCAGATCTGAGGTCAATTTTGGAGAATACTCTGGCTCCAGCTAGCTGGTCAAAAAGAAGGTCAATTCGAGGCAAGAGATATTTATTTTTGATGGTGACTTCATTGAGTGGGCGATAATCAACGCATAACCTGAGACTTTTGTCTTTCTTCTTTACAAAGATTGCAGGACAGCCCCAAGGAGACGAACTTGGGCGAATGAAGCCCTTATCAAGCAAGTCTTGTAACTGGATTTTTAGCTCTGCCAACTCTTTGGGAGGCATTCGGTAAGCCCTGCGGGATATAGGAGCAGTCCCAGGCTTAAGCTCTATGGCAAACTCAACATCATGGTCAGGAGGCAGGCCAGGTAAGTCCTCTGGAAAAACATCAGGGAATTCACAGACCACGGGGATGTCTCTGGTCTCCAGAACATAGGTGGTATTCAACTGTGTGGTTGCTGGTTTTTGAGGCATTGGGAGTTGGAGAAGGAGTTTGGAGGTACTGTTAGAAATGTCCACTCTCACAACCCTATTCAGGATGTCAATCATAGCCTTATACTGGCACATCCAATTCATGCCTAGAATGACATCTATCTCCTGATCACGTAGCACTATCATGGTGGTAGGAAATACATGTTCCCCCAACATCACTGGTATATTGCGAACCACCTCCTTAGTACTTATACGCCCTCCAGGCGAAAATATACAGAAACTTTCTTTCAACTCCCCAATTGATATCCCATGCTTAGAGACAAAAGTACGACTGATGAAGGAATGCGATGCACCAGAATCAAACAACACAACTGCAGGATGATTGGCAACGGGAAACCTACCGATCATGACGGGCTCTCCTTCTGGGATGTCGCCGACAGTGGTGTAGTAGACTTGCCCGTGCTTCTTGACAACTTTGCCTTTCTGAACATGCTGCTGCTGGACACGGTGCTGCTGCTGCTGAGATCCTCCAGGACCCTTCTGAGCATTCTGAGCATATCTCTTGGGCTTTGGGCACTCATGAGCCCAGTGGCCAGTCTGGCCGCAGTTGTAGCAGGGATGGTTGTAGGCGGTTTGTGGGGTGGTGATACGAACACCTGGGGCGTTCGGCTGCGTGACACTTTGCTGGTTAGCGTTGTGGGTGGTGGCCGCAGTACGGACGACCACTTGCTGGTGGGGGTAAGGTGGGCGATTGTGGTGGTGGCTAGGGTGATAAATGACCCTCTGGCGCTTGTGACTGCCAGAGAAACTGTTGGATCCTGCTTTCTTCTTCTTCTTTTCCTCTTGGTACTGACGATTGCTCTCCTCAAAAGCAACAGCCCGGTCAACGGCATCATGATACGAACCGGTCAGGTTATTGGACATACTTCTGCGGATCTTGGGGTGCAGTCCCCTGAGGAAACAGTCCCTCTTCTTTTTGTCCGTGTTGACGTATTCCGAGGCATACTGGCTAAGGTGGTTGAACTGACCCACATACTGCATCACTGTGGAGTCTTTCTGCTGCAGTGCCAGAAACTGATCAAGCTTCATCTTCATCAATCCGGAAGGGATATGATGTGCACGGAAAGCGGTGCGGAACTCTTCCCAGGTCAACTGATGACCTTCTGGCTGGGCAGCCAACAGGTTGGCATACCAAGCGCTTGCTGGACCACGAAGCTACTAAGAAGCGAACCGGGGCTTCTGGGTGTCGGTGCAGTGAAGAAGACCAAACTTCTGCTCCATGGTGCGGAGCCAATCATCAGCTTCAAGGGGTTCATCGGCCTTGGTAAAGACTGGTGGACGGGTTTCGGTGAAATCCACATATGTGGTCTCGTTGTTGATGTTATGGCGACCACGGTGGCCATTGTTCTGCTGCCCCTGGTTTCGAGCCATCAGGTTAGCAGCGGCTGCCAAAGCTGCGATGGCATCTGCTAGCGTAGCAGGTACAGGTGGAGGGTTTGAAAGGGCGGCACCCTCAGAACCTCCAGCTCCAGTGCGAGTGTTCACAGGCATCTGTTAAGCAACTTGGTACTTAGCATCCATTGATATGGTTCTGAAAACAACTGACTGAAAAGCTTCACTGATACAAAGGTAGGTGATGGATACAGATGACTGACAGGTGGCAACTGACTGATAAGGGAAAAAGGTACGAAAGAAAGATACAGACTCAACTTAACAAACTACAGACTAGCGCCCCCAAACCTAGACTAAGGTTTTAGGTAAGCGGGTGGTACAGACACAACGAGTCTAGTCTTCATTGATGATGATCATGTCGTCGTCATCGTCTTCCTCGAGGATGAGCTCAGGCTCAACCTCCTCGTCCTCGTCTTCGGCGTAGATGTTCTCGGCAGGTTCAATCTCCTCGTTCATGCTTGGCTCCTGCTCTTCGTCCGGCTCTTCCACTACTCCGTCCTCAGGGTCCTCGACAACCGGGGGAACCATGGGGTGGAGTTGGTCGTACAGCTGGTGTACCTCCTCATGAAGCATATCATTGAACTGCTCAATCTGAATTGTGTACTGTCGCAGTCCGTGGAGCTCGGCTCTGGTGACGTCCTCGCGAACCCAAGTAGCATTACGCTGCTCGATGGCGCGGATCGTGTTCCGGTTGGCCTGCTCCAGGGAAGCTCGTGTCTCATAGAACTCCAGACGTGAGTGGTAGAAGTCATGCTCCAAGTTCTCCAGCTCAGCCTTCAGGTTCTTGATTTCCTCCTTCAGATGCTTGCGGGTGCGGCGGGGAAAGCGACGACCGTTGGAAGATTCGCCAGTCTCCTCCCCAGCGCGAGGTGCCAGCTGGTGGCGTGGCACACCATGCAGTCCAGTCGACTTGCGAGCAGTCAGCTTGATACAAGCCATGTCTGGATAAGATAAGTTGGATGAGGAGTGAAAAGGCTAGCAAGAAAAGGTAAAGGCATACTACCCCAACGAACTTAGAGAGGAAGTTATTATATTAACTTAAGTGAATATGACATGATGCATGGATCGTTCCTACGGAACAAGGCAATGCAATAAATACATAAGACATATAGGGCTTAAAACTTGTTGTCTCGCTAACTAGTGTTGCCAATTAGAGACAAGATGAGAAAAGCAGTTTGGACCCAAAATAGTCAAGTTTAATTTGTTTGGACTCAAAAGATCTTTTGAAGTTTTCGCAAAACAATACTGCAACGTTAAAGTGAGATGCTCCGATACCACTCTGTGGCGTAACGGTCCTAATCCCATGGCCCACCGGTTCCTGTCATCCACTGACAGCCGAACTGATGTTCCACGCGATTAAGACCGGTCGTCACTGGGCTGCATCAGTGCCCATTGTCCGCAGGATCATCTCACCTTTCGGTTACAGCATTTGGATACTTTTACAAATAACATCGGAATACAGAGCGGAAGACTTAAATAACATTAGTTTTACAAACTGAGGTTCCAAATAAGATGAGAGGTGCAATTATTACAAACCACGTTCTGACAGTTCAAAGTAGACAACGTAGCGGAATACAACAATATAAGATAATTGCAATCACCCAGCCCGAGGGTGCACAACTATTCTTCGGCCTCATCGGCCTCTTCCTGGACGATGGTCATGCAGCAGGGCGCAAGACACATCGGGGACTCAGTCATACCTGCAACAGGGGGTAACAAACCCTGAGTACTGGGGTACTCAACAAGACTTACCCGGCTAAAGAAAAAGGGGAGAAGACTCAAGAATGAGAGGCTTAGGTAGTCAAGGTAAGGCTTAAGCAAGGTCAAGTATTTTGCAGAAAAATCATTTTGAAAACCTTGTTTTATTTTTGGAAAGATTCTAGTATTTCTCAATTCCTCATTGTTCATGATTCATTTTATCTTTCAAAACATTCCTAGTTGAGAACCACTCTCCGTTGACAATCAGTGACCAAGTCTCCATAACCGAGGAGCAACGTTAATCCGGATAAATAATACTCAGCTGAGGATCCCTATTCACACGGCATATGTAGCACCCAAGCTTGCATAGGCCAACCCGTCTACCACGATTCCTCCAAGATTGGACCGGTCCTACGCTACCCGGAAGTACAGTACACCACTCCTTTTCAGGTACGACGACCACGTGGGTACATGCTACTTCCGCCATCTCTCCACTCCCAGTGCGCGGTTGTCGGTCCCAATCAAGGATTTCTCGGAGCCAGAGCTTTCCGAAGTATGTGAATAGTTACAAGTCTTGACCAGCAGGCCCCCATAGGGATGGTCCCTAATTTTCCAGCCAGAACTATACCTTGGTTATATCTCACCCAAGCGTAATAGTCCTGTCAGTTTTTCAACCCTGTCCCGGTCGGTGTCAACTGTTGAGTCCCGGACTACAACATGACGGCACCGTTTGCTCGGATAACCTCTCCTCGCGATTGACTAGGTACGGATCAGATACCTAGCCAATGGTCGGGGAGTAAAGCCAAATTCCCAAAAGATTCTTTAAGTGATCACACTTTTGAAATTGGCATTTTTATTGCAAATCTATTGTATAGCATCGCCAAGCATTTTGCAAATAGTTTTTAAACAGGACTGGTAGATCTTCGGTGGAGGTACTAATGCAAGTAATAGGTCATCACACAACTCCTATCACCTAATGCAGTAATTTAACTCAAAAGCATTTAAGTAAACTTTTGTAAAAGCAAGGTAGGGTTTAAATGCACCGGGGCTTGCCTTGAAGAGCAAAGTCAGCTGGCTCAGGGTTGGAGGTGCAGAGGTCGAAGCTCGGGGTTACTTCGGGAGCAGGTTCGTCGGTGGCGGCCTCGACTTTGACTCCTTCTTCGGTGACTATACGAATGCAATGATACATGCACATGAGTATGCTAGCATGAACAATGCAACACAGGGCATACAACATGAACCCTAATCACTTTTTCTATTTTCTTAATTATTAAAAAAAGGTCATTTTATGCCGTTGCTCCAAAAATCACCAAATTAATCACATAGGTTCATTATGGTGTAGATAGATGGCAAAACAAATTTCATAATATTTGGAGGTCATTAAGATGCTCAAATAAATCTAGGCATTAATTAACAAAAGGCACTATTTAACAATTAAAATAAATGCTCAAAATCAACTTGTTCCAAAAGACTTCAAAATTTCACCAGAGACTAAACATGGCATAGGAAGCTCACAAAAATTTATCTCATGATTTTTGGAGTTATAAATGATTTTCTAAAAAAATCCAAAACCATCCATTTATTAATTAAAAGAGGGGTTTTACATTTTCAAATTCTTGCAGAAAAGTCAAGTTTTATATTTTGATAAAATACTTCAAGGTATAAAGAGTCTACCATGAATTTTTCAGAATTTTTGGAACCACACAGAAAATCACACAAAAAGATGAAAACTGAACACTATTCATTTATATATAAAATAAAACAGAAAAAGGAAAGAAACACTGTGCTTCTTCCCCCGCTCGCCGGCGCTCGACTGACGGCGGCGCGGCGTTGTTCCGGCCACAGCAAGGGTCCGCGGGCGAAACCAAGGGTAGGGGAGGAATCAGGAGCTCACCGGCGGTCGGTGACGGGCGGTGGCGAGGCGAGAGGGCGGTCGGAGCAGGGAGGTCGACGGAGCGGGGCTCGTCGGCGGGCAGAACTGCGTCGTGGCGGTGTTCCGGCGGTCCTGCGCACCACACGGGGTCACCAAGGCATGGTTAGAATCACAAGGAGACGAGGGAGATGAAACAGGGGTCGGGGAAGGAAGAACATGGCCGGGGAGTGAGTATTTCCCAAACCCGAGCTCACCGGTCCTTCGCCGGAGTTTGGGAAGACGGGGTTACGCCGGGCGATAGGAGGCGGTAGAGGTAAAATTGAGGGGCTGGGAAGCTTCGCGAGCTCAAGGCGGAGCTTCTGGGCTAGACGGTTGAGCGAGGGAGGCACTGGAACGAGCTCGCGGCGGTGGCGGAGAGAGTGAGGAGTTCCGGCCGGCCGGCGGGCCTTTTATAGTCGCGGCCAGAGGCAGGCAGGGAGCGCGCGGGGGGTGGATAAGAATGCCCGTGGCGCGTGCTATCGATCGCATGATGAAGGAAGGACGGGCGTGCACTCAGGCCCTGGGCGTGAGCTTGCCGGCGTTGTCCACGCGGCGGCGGCGTGCTGGGAGCAGTGGGGGACGGGCGAGGGTCAGCGCTTTGCGCATGCGGGTGCGGCATGATGGCGCGGTCGAGGGCGACGGGTCGGGAGCAGGCGGGCGGCTGCCAGGCGCGTGGCGCGCGCGGCTCCGGCGGGGTGGCCAAGGCCGGGCCCCCCTAGCTCTAGGTTGAAGATGAACAGGGCTAGGTCTAGGGTTTGACTTAGAATTGATTTCTGTATTTTGCAAATTACTCCCAAAATTTGAACTGAGCAGCACAAACTCAAAACACCAAAGTTGTGTAGAAAAAAGATATCTACAACTTTGTCAAAAAGAAATTTTCAAAATCCAAATAGTTTTTGAATCACATTTGAAATTTGAAAAGGGGACACTTTTGGGATTTTAGTAAATTAAAAATTACTTTTAATTTTATATTGAAAGTTGAAAATCTGTATACATGCAAGTTGTTCCTTTTGTCAAAACCTATAACTTTGCTATTATACACTTTTTCTGAAACTCATTAGTTTTTGAAATAATTTTGAAAACTAAAAAGGGGACAAAAACTGGAGTTGGAATGAATTTGAAACTACTTCAAACTTTGTACAGAAACTTGAAAATTTGTAAATACCAAAGTTGTTTCTCTTGACCAGATCTACAACTTTGCTTTTTGGACCAACTCCAAATTTTGAATCGTTTTTAAATTAATAAAAGAGGGGTAAAAACCAGGGTTTGGAAATCATGGTTTTTCAAAAGGAATTTGAAATCTGATTTTTGATTTTGATTTTTGAATAACACAACAAAACTTCAAGACATCAAATTGAACAAGAATTACACAAAGCTAGGCACAGAGGTGAAATTACCATTTTGCCCTTAAAGGAAGATTTGGGCATTTAGGGTTTTCGAAAAAGAGATCACTACACAAGTCGCCTCAGAAAAGGTAAAAGCAAAACAACTATTAGGCAAACATAAATGCATGGCAAGAATGATTAATGACTAAAGATGATGACATGTCAGGTTAATTACATATTAAACACCAGAGGTGTTACACACCGCAAGCGAAAGAACACAACTGACGAGCTTACGCCCTCTGATGGTGTGGTGGTCGCGGACCCCAATGCCATGGCACAAGCTCTGTTCCAACACTTCAATAACCTCATGGGCTCGGACTTCGCTCGTACTAGAGCCATTTACCTGCAAGCTATTGGGTTGCCGTCTCTGGATTTGCTTGGTCTGGAGGCCGAGTTCTCGGAGGATGAAATTCATGCAGTCATTTTGCAGCTACCCAATGACAAGGCGCCCGTTCCGGACGGCCTCACAGACAGATTCTTCAAACTTGCATGACACATCATCAAGGAGGATATCATAAGAGCGTTTCAGAGGTTCTGGTCTCTTGATATGCGCAGCCTTCACCATGTTAATGATGCTTTCATGGTCCTTCTGAGGAAGAAGGAGCAGCCGCAGCTGATAACTGATTACCACCCGATAAGTTTAATTCACAGCATCAGCAAGCTAGTCTCTAAGTGCCTTGCCAATAGGCTCGCTCCAAAGCTGCGCGACCTTGTGCGGGCGAACCAGAGCGCGTTTATCAAAGGTTGTTGCATTCAGGACAACTTTCGCACGGTGCGCTTGACATGCAAGGAGTTGCACAGAACGAAGACGCCAAGCCTGCTGCTTAAAATTGACATTGCTAAGGCCTTTGACTCGGTCTCGTGGGAATTCCTCCTAGCAGTGCTCCGCCAGATGGGTTTTGGGGACCGGTGGCGCGACTGGATCTCGGCGATTTTGTCTACAGCTAGCACAAAGATATTGTTGAACGGCTCGGCTGGCCGCAGAATCTGTCACGCGCGGGGCTTGCGCCAGGGTGACCCGCTATCACCGATGCTATTCGTGCTCGTGATGGAGGCGATCAATCACAAAATGAGATGGATGGACGTATCAGGCTTCCTGATGGGACTTGGGACGGTGGCCAACATTCAACGTTGCAGCCTATATGTCGATGACATGGTGCTCTTTGTGGCTCCTACGGAAGCGGATCTCAGGCTGATCAGGTCGGCGCTCGAGGTGTTCGGTCCACCTGCTAACGGGGATAAACCCGCCCCACACCCGCTCCAACCCGTTGTCACACGAAGTTTTCACCCGCCCCAGTCCCATCCAAATATTTAGTCAATAAACCTGCCCCAACCCGCCCCATTCGTATGGGTTCAATCCGTCACAAGCAAAAAACACCATGTTAATGAAATGGGTTCAAATAGGTCCAACTTTGGCGTGGGGCCCACATATTGATCTAGTAGTATCAATTGACATAAAGTAGCTGCTTTTTAAATCAAATCATCTTCAACAAATTTCAGTCAATTCATGTAAAATTTTATAGTGTGAACGCGAGCTTTTATTTCCAGGGTCCGACTTTGACGTAGGTCCCATATATTGATCTAGCAGTGCCAATTGACACGAGATAGCTACTCGTTAAATTAAATTATATGCAACAAATTTAAGTCAATTCGGGTAAAATTTTATAGTGTGAACGCGAGCTTTTATTTCCAGGGTCCGGCTCTGACGTGGGGCCCACATATTGATCTAGCAGTGACAATTGTCATAAAGTAGCTGCTTGTTAAAATAAATCATATGCAACAAATTTCAGTCAATTCGGGTAAAATTTTATAGTGTGAACGCGAGGTTTTGTTTCTAGAGTCCGGCTCTGATGTGGGGCCCACATATTGATCTGGCAGTGACAACTGGCATAAAGTAGTTGCTTGTTAAAATAAACCATATGCAATAAATTTCAGTCAATTCGGATAAAATTTTATAGTGTGAACGCGAGCTTTTATTTCTAGGGTTTGGCTGTGACGTGGGGCCCACATATTGATCTAGCAGTGACAATTGTCATAAAGTAGCTGCTTGTTAAAATAAATCATATGCAACAAATTTTAGTCAATTCGGGTAAAATTTTATAGTGTGAACTCGAGGTTTTATTTCTAGAGTCCGGCTCTGATGTGGGGCCCACATATTGATCTGACAGTGACAATGGGCATAAAGTAGCTGTTTGTTAAATTAAATCATCTGCAACAAGTTCCAGTCAATTTAAGTAAAATTTTATAGTGTGAACGCGAGCTTTTATTTTTAGGGTCCGACTTTGATGTGGGGCCCACATATTGATAGAAGTTACATGAGCGCAATCTTTCCACTAACCCGCCCCGATCCGTTTTCTCTATAACCCAAACCCGACCCGACCCATACGAAAATAACACCCGTTTAGACCCGTTACCACACACCTCATATGAGAACCCGCCCCACAAAACCCGTTTCCACCCGACCCATTAACAGGCGGAGTGTTCGGTCAGTCCACTGGGCTCTTCGCCAATATGAACAAAAGCGTTGTCACTCCGCTTCACTGTGGGCAGGCGGAAATGGAGCTGATCCATAGCATCCTTGCCTGCCGATTTGAGGCTTTCCCGAGCAGGTACCTAGGCATACCCTTCTCGATTTTCAAGCTCAAGAAGGCGGACGAGTAGCCGCTTATTGTAACATCTCGGCTCAGGGCTTAATAGGATTAATAGAATACTCATACCAATAAGTTGCAACTTCTTTTCCGGAAGCCCATCTCCTAAAAACTCCAAAGTTAAGCGTGCTTGGCTTGGAGCGATGGGTGACCGACCGGGAAGTCTTTCCCGGGTACGCATGAGTGAGGACAAAGTGCGCAGAAAAGACTGGTGTTGGTCTGTGGGGATAGTCTAGGTCCTATGAAAGCTGCCTGATGTAAGCGGGCCCGGCCTCGAGGAGGCGGGACGTTACAGAATGGTATCAGAGCCGACTCTCGCAGTTTCATGGGCGCGTGTGTCGCAGTTGCGCAGGCATAGTGCGCATGGCTGGTGTGGATCCGGAGTGGTCACACAGCATGGCATATGCGCTGGCATTGGGCATACGGACGTGGCCAAGAGGACGTTCCTGACCTGGGATTGATCGACGATGACGTCGATCTCTTAAGGGGGTGAGATTGTAACATCTCGGCTCAGGGCTTAATAGGATTAATAGAATACTCATACCAATAAGTTGCAACTTCTTTTCCGGAAGCCCATCTCCTAAAAACTCCAAAGTTAAGCGTGCTTGGCTTGGAGCGATGGGTGACCGACCGGAAAGTCTTTCCCGGGTACGCATGAGTGAGGACAAAGTGCGCAGAAAAGACTGGTGTTGGTCTGTGGGGATAGTCTAGGTCCTATGAAAGCTGCCTGATGTAAGCGGGCCCGGCCTCGAGGAGGCGGGACGTTACACTTATCGACTCGATCGGCTGGAGAATTACAAAATGGAAAGGAAATTTGATGAACTTGGCGGGGCGTGCCACTCTCGCCCAATCCACCATGGTTGTTATCACTGTTCACACGACCACGACAATTTGTTTGTCAACCTGGGCTTTGCAGAGGATCGATAAGCTGCACAGAGGCTTTATCTGGAGTGGGGATTCGATAGTGGCTGGCGGCCGTTGCAAGGTTGCTTGGAAAACTGTTTGCCTGCCGAAGCACCTGGGCGGGCTGGGGATTGTTGATCTTCGGCGGATGGGCATGGCGTTGAGGCTCAGGTGGCCTTGGCTGCAGCGTTTGGATCAAGCTAGGCCTTGGTCGGGTCTAGTGGAGGTGGATGATGCTGTGGTGCGTGCCTTCTTCATGGCAGCCCGTGGTCGGGAACGACGACTCGATCTTGTTTTGGGTTGATTCATGGCTGGACGGTTCAAGCATTCGCCTGCTTGCGCCCTTTGTCTTCGCGACTGTGCCAAAGAGGCGCCACCAGGTCACTGTTGCTGAGGCGCTGCATGAGTCCGCCTGGGTGCATCACGTTGCAGGTGCTCGCTCGTGGCGGGTCATTACGGAGTTTGTGGTCCTCTCCGAGCACCTGCAGCGGGTTGTTCTGACGCCAGGGGTCCCAGACACCTTTACTTGGAGACTCACCCCTGACGACCAATACTCCACGTCCTCAGCTTACGGCGCGATGTTCTTGGACTTCTCAGCGCCCCCAGGAGCCAAGGAGTTGGGGAGGACTTCGGCGCCACCAAGGGTAAAATTCTTCTTTTGGCTGGCCATGCATTGTCGTTGCTGGACTGGGCACCGGTGCTGGCGACACAGTTGGCAGGATAGTGCGGCTTGCATTTTCTGTGACCAGGAGGATGAGACTATTGAGCACATTCTCATTGGATGTGTCTTTTCGCGCGAGGTATGGAGCAGGTGCTTGGCCATCTTTCTGTTGCCGAGCATGGTTCAGCTGTCCGAAGAGCCGATCATGCTTTGGTGGACGAGGGTGGGGAAGGGGATCCTGTTGACGTTAGAAGTGATCCGAATCACACACCAGCAGGGCTAGAACGCCCGGAGAGGTTGCAGATCAACCTGAGACAACAGGGAAGCTGGCTAAACCGATGAAAACCGATCTAAAGACCGGTTTAGGACGATTTAGGGTTTAGATCCCTATGTTGGTAACTCTAGAACTCCTCCTGGGAAGACCTGTCGGGGAGAAGCACGTAGAGGTTGCCCTAGGACCTGCAAGGCCGCCTAGGATGTCGTCGAGTCTCGCCGGGAGACGCGCCGAACAACAAGGTAGAAAGAAAAAAGGTAAAAGGGATAGTAGATTGATTTTGATTGATTAGGGTTGGATGCCTCAATCGGCCATGATCCTCTCATATATATATAGAGGGGGTTGGTCTTATCCCAATAGGAAACATCTCCAGATACAATTTCCAAGTTTCCTATCCGGACTCTATCAAAATATAGAATCCAAGAGTTCAATTCAGACTAGACAAAGTAAACCTGACCTTGCCGATTCACAAATCGATTAAACCGGTCCAATGGGCTTTGTAGACAATAACCCAAATTGCTCACACCGATTAACAGATCATCCTTACAAAAGAAGGATCTTTGAATCAGCACTTGAATCAGCATTCATCACCATTTTAAGGCCTCCGACCAGCGTCACCTGGTCGGAAATAGCACAACTGGTCGGAAGACCTCAAATGATTAGGTCCATCTTACTTAGAACATCCGACCTTTCAACTATGAAGTATTAAAAGATAAATTCAACTTCAAAATATTATGAGCCGAATACCTCTTCTAATCTTATTATTTATCTATGACACTTTTGAGTGTCAACATATGCCCCCTATTTTTAGGTGATCTCCAGTAGAACCTAAAAACAAACCGAACAACAACGATGTCCAACTCATTGGTCATTCAATAATTAAGGGTAGATATTTTTTGATCTTTTTTGTTCTAAGGGCGATACATGTATCAGTCATTGCTTGGAAGGCACTCAGGCTTCTTGCCAAACACTTGGAAAATATTTTTTCAAATACCTCCCATTTATTGCTCTTGGGAGACTTTCACCTTGCAATGTCTCCAGCATATATGCATTCCCGAATATCACTTTGATCACTTTATAGGGACCCTCCCAGCTCGACGACCACTTGCCAAATTTATTGCTTCTCGATCCAAGCGGTAATATAGTCTTCCATACTAATTCTCCCACTTGGAACGACTTGCTTTTCACTTTTTTGTTGTAGGCTCTGGCAACTCGGGCTTTGTCCTTCTCCATCTCCTTAAGAGCCTTCAATCTCTTGTCAGTCACTTCGTCAATGTTGTCCATCATGGCATCATGATACATAACAACAGATAAATCATTTTGTTTGGCAAGTCTATATGCATCTAGATTTACTTCAACAGGCAACACTGCTTCTTGACCATATACCATCTCGAAAGGAGTAACTTTTGTAGCGCCATGTCTTGATATGCGATGAGCCCACAGAGCCTCAGACAAAACCTCATGCCACCTCCTTAGGTTATCCTCAATCTTCTTTTTGATAAGTTTGATCAAAGTCTTGTCACTAGACTCAGCTTGACCATTGCTTGAGCATAGTATGGAGATGAATTGAGCATCTTTATTTTATATAATTCAGCAAAATCTCGTACCTCCTTAGAGATAAAAGATGTTCCTTTATCTGTAGTTAATGTTTGAGGTATGCCGAATCTATGTATAATATGCTCAGTAATAAACTCAATTACCTCCTTGTGTGTCACATTCTTCAAAGGTACCGCTTTAGTCCACTTAGTGAAATAATCTGTAGCGACCAGAACAAAACGATGTCCCTTTGAAGATGGGGGATGAATTTGGCCAATGAAGTCTAGCCCCCAACCACGAAAAGGCCACAGTTTGATGATAGGATGAAGCATAGCAGTAGGTGCAAGCTGTATATTTCCAAACCGTTGACATTCTTCACATCCTTTGTAGTAACGAAAACAATCGGCCATCATCGTGGGCCAATAAAACCCAGCTCTGCGTAATAGCCACTTCATTTTCGGGGCCGATTGATGCGTACCACAAATACCTTCATGAACTTCTCCCATAGCCACCTTTGCTTGATCCGATCCCAAACACTTAAGTAACAAATCTTCGGCGGTCCTTCGGTAAAGTTCATCATTGTGCAGCACATATTTGAACGCACTCCGCCGATCACTTTGATCAACCTTAGCACTTGGATCACTGAGATATTTTAGCAAGGGAGTCCTCCAATCTTCTAAATCGGTTTCACTTCCATTAGAATCTGACTTGGACCGATTTAGAAATTCTTCAGACAAGTCAACTGGACCAAACGTTCCAAGATCGACCAAGTCAATTGGACAAATGAGCTGACCTGATTTATAACCAACCTGGTCGGCCGAGGCGTCCATCCAAGCATTTTTAACATTTACCTGGTCGCCAGGGTGGATCGGCTGAACTGGTTCAAAACCAGTCTGGTCGGTTATACGAACCGACAAAACTTGCGAATACTGATGCACCGGCTTTATATGAAAATTACGCCTACTAATACTATAGCCAGATGCTTGTTGTGCTAACATGTTAGCTTTATGATTTTCATGCCTCGAAATATGCCGAATTTGGAATTCGGTAAAATGAGTAATGATATCAAGGCACATATCAAGATAAACATTTAACGATCCTTCTAGACATTGAAACTCGTCGGCAACTTGTTGCACGATCAATAAGGAATCGCCATAAGCCTTAACATGCTTAACTCCCATGGAACACAATATTTCTAAACTGATTAACAGAGCTTCATATTCGACTTGATTATTAGTACAAAGGTAATCTAATCGGCTTAACATTTCAAATTCAGCACCGTTCGGAGACATAATGACCACGCCAACACCTTGGCCCTCCTTACAAACCGATCCATCAAAATAAAGTTCCCATGGTATAATAGTAAGATAACTGATCTCATCTTCTAAGCTAATACTATGCTCAACAATGAAATCAACAAGAACTTGACCGCTTAATGTTTTCAATGGTTCATAAGTCAAGTCATACTCAATCAATGCGTACTCCCATTTGCCAATCCTTCCTCTAAGGATTGGCCGATACAACATGTGCTTAATTACATCGGCCTGGCATGCAACAACACATGTACTAGACAATAAATAATGTCTCATTTTAGCACAAGCATAGTACAAAGATAAGCATACTTTCTCAATATGGGCATACCTTGTCTCAGGATCAAGAAGACGACGACCAATATAACCAATCACATATTCCTTGCCCTCGTCTTCTTGCGTTAAAACAGCTCCAATGACTTTTTCTTCGGCGGCAATATATAATCTGAAAGGAACTCCTCTCTTAGGCGCTCGAAGAACTGGTGGAGATGACAAATATTCCTTTATCTTTTCAAATGCTTCTTGTTGTTGTGCTCCCCAAACAAATTCAGTTTCATCCTTCAATTTTAGTATGGGGGTAAAAGGAATAATTTTTTCGGACAAGTTTGCAATAAATCTCCTCAAGTAGTTCACTTTCCCCAAGAAGTTTTGCAAGTCCTTTTTGCATGTAGGCGCTTGAACTTTCTTGATCTTCTCTATCCTCTTAGGATCAATCTCTATGCCCTTGTCATGAATAATAAACCCTAAAAACTTTCCAGCCGATACACCAAAAGCACATTTCAGTGGGTTCATCTTCAAACCATAGCGACACATTCTTTCAAACGCCAGGCGCAAATTGGCTAGATGAAGGACCGAGAATGCACTAGCAAGGCGACCAGAGGGGGGGGGGTGAATGGGAGCCAATAAAAATTCTTTCGAATCTTTGGCCAAATGTCCCAAAATCAACCCCGAAAAGCTTCGACCGAAACCGTGATGCCCACGACCCTTGGAAGAGGGTGGATGAACCCTAGGATCACAGCGAGGCACCACAAAGCGATAGCGAACCAAGCGTCAAAAGCTCCGGAGCAAGTTTGACCCTCAAGAACCAAGCCCCGAACATAGATAGACGACTACGTCGAGAAACTCCCAAATACCTAAGCTAACAAGTAGCAAAGATACCTATAGAGGTTCCTTGGTCAACTACAAGGCCAAACGAGAAGTCCAAAAACCAAGCGAGGAAGCCGGGAGAGCAAACGCACCAAAATGCAACCTTCAGGCAAATCCCGGACTGTCCGGCCCTGGGGTCCTGGACTGTCCACGGTACTGTCGGACTGTCCGCTAGCGAGTGGCGGATTGTCCGCCGGCAAAACTCGCCAAACAGCAAAGCTGCTGAAGTCTCCTGGACAGTTCCCGGACTGTCCACGAATGATAGTGGCGGACTGTCCGCCGGTCAAACCGAAACAGCACAGCCGAGCCGCGCGACCACTGACTCGGTCGAGGCCTGACGCGCGGACAGTCCGCGATCCCAGCGGCGGACTGTCCGCGGATGAACAGAGAGGGCGATTTTGGTCGCCCTCAACTCAAATCTTCTCCAAATCGATTCAAACCAAAATCCCACGCTCCCAAACTTGGAGAGGATGATCACGGAGTAGTTAGGAGACAATCCCCACGAAATCATCCGCTCAAATCAACTCAAACACCGGGAAATCGAAAGGGGAGGAGTATGAACCGAAAAAGCACCATGAAAACAAAATCAACCCAATCTACTTGTTCGTGAGGAGTTAGATGGATTCCTTCGGTGGAAATGATCTCCTTTCAAGAACAAACAAGTTGATTCAAATGGATTTCGCAAACACGCAGTAGGGAGAGAGATCGAGTGACGGGAAAATCATGGAGAAACGAAGAACGCGAAGAACACGAACAAAACGCGAATCAACACATCGATCTGCAACCGTGTGGCTACCACACGCTACAACAGTGAGGTTACGGCCTCACTTCCTCAAAATCTCCATTACACAGAGGTATGATTCTCTGCGGATCTTAGCTAGCTACAACAGGGGATTGGGAGAGCAGGAAACCCTAGAAGCAAAGAGCAAATGACTGAGATAAATGGGGAGGTGGGTGTCTCCCCCTACTTATCCTAATTCTAACTATTCCTAATTCCCACTCTACCCCTAACTACTTACAGAGTGAACCAGCTAAACCCTAAGGTTATTCTGGACCAACTCGATGGTAGGTGGATCCGACGGCCACGCCCGCACAACTGGTAGCGTTGCCTCGACGCAACCTCACCGATTGCCGCCACGTGCCGCCACCGCTCTGCGTCCTCTTCATGGACTCCGCCCCCGGTTTTGAGGCCCAAACCGGGAAACCAGCCTTTATGACCAACCCCCGGTTTTGAGGCCCAAACCGGGAAACCAGCCCACCAGCGCCTGAGTTTTGTGGCCCAAACTCAGCAAACCCGCAGCACCCAGGTTTTGAGGCCCAAACCTGGAAACCGTCCTCAACCCGAGTTTTGTGGCCAAACTCGGAAACCATCAGCGCCCAGGTTTTGAGGCCCAAACCTGGAAACCGTCCACCTGATGGTTTTTCTCGGGCTCTACCACCAAACCAAAGCTGTAGAGGGGATGCACCGCCCGTGCACCCCGTCCACCGACACGTGTCCCCAGGTCCTTGACCCAAGCAACACCGTGCCCGCAAGTCTCCGCTCGTCGCTGTCCCAGGCTGCCAGCCACCACAGCTGATCCTCGGGCCACCGGTCCCTCAGTCCAAGCCTCACGTTCGCCCTTCACCGCTCCCGGTCCGTCGGCACGACACGTCTCAACTTGACCTTCACCTTGCCCTCGATCACTGTCTCTGTGCTTGACACCTGCACAACACAAGCCAAAGAACATGCGCATTATCCCAGTTGACAATCACTCATCACTCAGAGACTCGGCATACACCCATGTATCCGCAATCTCCCCCTTGATGAGTGCATTGTCAACTACCAACACAAATCATAATGGAAATAGAAGGAGGAAGAAGGAGAAGAGAGAACTCGACCAAATGACCCAAAAGCATAGCAAAGCCAAAGAAGGTCAAGTGGAAAGAGCAAAACAACTTGGTTCCCAAAGACATGGGCAATGGCTCGACGCAACTAAGCAAAGCAAAGCTAGCCCTCAAGAAGAGGTAGAACAGGCTCAACACCGCTAGCAAATGCCAAATGAAAAATCGAAGCAAAATGCTAGTCCCTCAAGATAGAGGCACAAAGGCTCAACACAACTAGCAAGAAAGCTCGATGCCAAAACCTTACGGCCAATAAGAAGCAAGCTCCCCCTTGCATGGTGCACACAACCGATTCTTCTCCAACATGGGAGGCATGATTTGTCCAAATTCTCCCCCTTAGTTGAAAATGCACCATCAAGTAAAAATCTCTCCCCCTGAGAGAATGCACCATCAAAAGGTGCCAACAAGAGAATTTCTCCCCCTTCCAAAATGCATATGAGTCATAATGCACGTTAGCAGCTTCAGGAATATAGTCAAGAAAATGCAAAGATGCTCTAAACAGTATAGCTCCAACGACTCACTGGAAAGCATACAAGCTAGCGAAGGCTCAAACTGATCACCAAATATGAAATATGAACATATGAGCAAAGTGAGCAGTTTTTAGCCAAAAAGGTATTCACCATCAAAATAGCACAAGACATGTATAGACAGGAAATCAGACAAGTGCTAAACATGTATACAAGGTGAACTACCCCTAGCACAGTTCAATCATCATGCTATAGAATGAAACATAGTCTTGTGTATCCATAATTTTATCGGAGTTGCAGCGGTTAAGATTACACAAGTTCAAATTTCAGCATGTGATTGCGAGAGGTTGAAAGCTTGTCAGTGCCTAACTTTTCAACTGTGCGAAGCCTATGCAGAAGCAATCAGAAGCTTAAAGCAACAGTTTCGGTCATACACTACACAACTCAAGTTTAACTCAAAGTGCAATGAGAAACAGTCTCGAAACTGTGATGTGTTGACAAGCAATCCCATCTTGATCTTTTCAATTCACTTAAAAACTTGGTTCAGATTTTAAACAGAATATGAACATACCAAGCAAGTGACAGACTCAGAACTAGAGACATAGCAACCTAGCATAAATGAAAAGCACGAGTGAATTCAACACACCCTACACATGCTAGTTGCATATCTCAATGGTGAACATTTTCAAGTTTCATGTTTGTAATGCAGATTCACCATTCAAAAATAGCTCAGCTCACAACATGTATTAGTGATCAGAAAGAGCATAAGCTACTAGCATCAACATATAGCATCGGAGCATACTAAACAGAGCATAATTACATTCTAAAGATTATATACATGAAGCTCAGAATTTAAAAGCGTATGCTGAAATGCAACAGAAAAACAAAGCAAACGAGAAAATAGTCAGTCTATGATACAAGATCCAAAATGTTTCCCCCATCTAAAACGGGAAACACACACCAAGCTCACCCCTCAACCGATTAAAGGTTGATTCGTCCAAAGGCTTGGTGAAAATATCAGCCAACTGATGATGAGTATCGACATGGCGAAGGTCGATATCACCCTTCTCATAGTGGTCTCGCAAAAAATGAAAGCGCACATCAATGTGTTTGGTCTTTGAGTGAAGCACAGGGTTCTTAGCAACGCTAATCGCACTCGTGCTGTCACAAAGCAAAGGAACACGAGAAAAGCTCAGACCAAAATCACGCAAAGTGGCCATCATCCAAAGCAACTGGGAACAGCAGCTAGCCGCAGCAACATACTCAGCCTCTGCGGTAGACTGGGCGACACTAGACTGCTTGCGAGAAGACCACGATACAAGAGAAGAACCAATAAATTGGCAAGTCCCAGAAGTGGACTTGCGCTCAATGCGACAACTAGCAAAATCGGCATTGGAATAACCGCAAAGGGAGAGAGTGGAGGAAGCTGAATACCAAATCCCGAACTCAGGTGTGAAACGAAGGTACCTGAAAATGCGCTTGACCGCCTGACGGTGAGAAGTGCGCGGCGACGTCTGAAAGCGCGCACACAGACACACCGCGAACTGGATGCCCGAGCATGTCGCCGTCAGGTAGAGCAGCGACCCGATCATGCTTCGGTACTCCTTCTGGTTCACAGCTTCTCCATCCTTATCCGCATCCAGGGCCGTCGTGGTCGACATGGGTGTTGGAAGAGGCTTGGCCTCACCCATATCGAACCTCTTCAGCAAGTCCTTGGTATACTTGCCCTGGTGCACAAACGTCCCTTCTCGGGATTGCTTAATTTGCAATCCGAGAAAGAAAGTCAGCTCGCCCATCATACTCATCTCGAACTCCCTGCTCATTGTATCTGCAAACTTGGCAACCAAAGCGTGAGAAGAACCACCGAAAATGATATCATCCACGTAAATCTGGACCAAGAGAGTGTCTTTGCCTTGCTTGAGGAGAAAGAGCGTTTTATCCACACATCCCATTTTAAAACCCTTAGCAAGCAAAAATGTTTTCAACCTATCATACTAGGCTCTAGGGGCTTGTTTCAAACCATATAAAGCTTTGTGAAGTTTAAAAACATGGTTTGGAAACTTGGGATTTTCAAAAATGGGGGTTGTTCAACGTAAACCTCTTCTTCTATGTAGCCGTTTAAGAAGGCACTCTTGACATCCATTTGAAAAAGTTTGAAACCTTTGGATGTTGCAAAAGCCAAGAGTATCCTAATAGCCTCCAAACGAGCTACAGGAGCAAAAGTCTCCTCATAGTCTATCCCCTCCTTCTGACTATAGCCCTTCGTTACAAGCCTGGCCTTGTTTCTAACAACGTGGCCATCCTCTCCTTGCTTGTTTTTGAAAACCCATTTTGTCCCAATAGGCTTACAGTCTGGAGGAGGTGGAACTAAAACCCAAACCCGATTTCGCTCAAAGTTCTCTAACTCCTCATGCATGGCATTTACCCAATCCGGATCCGTCAAAGTGTGTCCAACATCTCGGGGCTCAAAATCAGCAACAAAAGCAGAATGAGCAAAGTGAGAGATTTGTGACCTAGACCGAGTGACACGTTCGTCGATGCTGCCGATCATCTGCTGAGGGGGGTGTTGGCGCTGGATGTGTCGTGGCACCTCCCGTGCAGAAGTAATCTCCCCCTCAACAGCAGCTGGTGCCTCCCCGGGTACAAAAGGTACCGCTCGGGGTGGCGGATCCCACGGCCCCCAGGAAGAAGACGTGTCGGGGCCGTGAGTCGTCGTAGAATCCGCTCCTTGTGGCACAGCAGGTGGAGGGGGTGCTGGATCATCCATACCTTCAGCACCCTCATCCTCGTCATAAAAAAGAGGCTCACCAACCTCATGATCACCTGCACGCTCAAAACGAGAAGAAGGACAAACCATGGTCTCGTCGAAGGTGACATCTGATGTCTCCATGACTCGGTTAGTGTCAAGGTTAAGTACCCGATAAGCTCGAGTGTGAGTGCCATAACCGAAAAACACACCGTCAGAAGAACGAGACTCAAACTTGTCCAAATTGCCCTTTTTGAGTATAAAACAATGGCAACCAAAAACTCGAAAATAACTCACCTTAGGCAGTTTTCCAAAACGCAACTTATAAGAAGTCTTTTTCAAGAAAGCTCGGAGAAAGATGCGATTTGAAATGTAGCATGCAGTGCTCATAGCTTCGGCCCAATATCGCCTAGGAGTCATATGCTCATCGAGCATCGTCCTGGCCATCTCTACAAGGGTCCGATTCTTCCTCTCTACAACACCATTCTGTGGCGGTGTGTAGGGGGAAGAAAACTGATGCTCTAAACCCAAAGAGTTACAAAACTTCTCAAAATCCGAATTCTTGAATTCGGAACCATTATCACTCCTAATAGCTCGCATCGAGTTCAAAGGGAACTCGTTCTGAAGACGCAAAATCAGATTGCGAGCAAGGGAGAAAGTCTCGGTCTTCTCAGCTAAAAAGAAGACCCCAAATATCTCGAAAAGTCGTCAACAACAACAAGCACATACCACTTCCCCCCAACTGAGCTCACCCGAGCCGAACCAACAAGGTCCATGTGCAAAAGCTCTCCAGGGCGCTTGGTCATGACCTGAGTCACTAGATGGTGGGGAGCGACAACCATCTTCCCATGTCTACAAGAGTGACAAACAAGATCCTTCTGCATTGACAACTTGGGCAATCCTCGGATTAGGCCAAGTGAGCTAAGTCTTGCAAGCAAGTCGAAGCTCAAATGTCCAAGTCTCCTATGCCACTTCCAAAGATCAGAGGAGGAAGGTCCAGCCACAAGACAACGAGAAATGCCAAAAGACTCCGAGAAGTTCGCACGAAAGACTTTTCCAAAGGGCGAAATCATACAAACAAGATTGCTCTGAGGATCCAAAATACAACTGAGATTCGGCTTAAAACGAATCTCATAGTCGTCGTCAAAGAGTTGCGAAACAGAAAGAAGGTTAAAATGCAAGTTAGAAACAAGAGCAACATCGCGCAACACAAAGTGCTCATTAACTCGCACAGACCCTCGAGACAGCACCTTACCTTTGCTGTTGTCGCCGAAGGTTATATACTCCTTTCCGGTGACCGGACTAAGACTGGAGAACCACTTGGCGTTTCCGGTCATGTGCCTCGAGCAACCGGAATCCACCAACCAAACGTTCTCCAATCGTTTTACCTACATCAATAAAAAGACATAGGGTGAGCATACGGTCCAACACTGGGGTTAGTGAAGTAGGAAGAATACCAATGTTGGGTCGGCTGCTCAAAAGAACGGTTAGTGGAAAAACCATTCCTAGTATGCCTACGGGGGAAGCGATCACCACGTTGAGGAAAACGTGGTCCGCTAAGAGAAGAGCGTCCATCGCGATACTCAAACCGCGGTGGGGGAAAGCGCTCAACTACAAAGCCACCGCCACGGGGTCCATAGCCTACAACTGCAGGCTCCCGCCGGGCACGTCCTCTCCGCTGCCTAGGCCTGGGAACTTGAGGTTCTGGACCTCTAGGCCTAGCAGCTCTCCTTGGAGCTCTCCTCTGAACATTCGGCACATGTACATCATGGAAAGGATGGTACATGTCCGGGTTGTTCATCTCCCTTGCACGGCGCGCCTCCCTCTTGCGCTGAAAGCAAAACTCACTCAAGTGTCCATCTCTCCCACAATGCTCACAGTGGTACCTCACCGCTCTCAAAGGGGGTTGTTGGTACTCACGGTAGTGGGTGTGGATCACTTTGCCCTTCTGTGGCATAAGCTCCTCCTGGATGGGTGGCATGGTGTCAAGCTTGTTCTTGAGATGGTTTGGTTTTGGAGCCCACGATTGTTTCTTTGGTGGAGCTCTCAGAGGTTCAACAAAGACCCCATCCTTGGTGTTAGGCTTGAGAGGCTCTTTGGGTGGAATCTTGGTAAGCTTGGGAGTAGTGGTGGAGTTGGGCTTCTCACATGGGTTAAGACCACTCGACTCTCCAATCTTTCCAAAAGATGAACCATCAACACCCGGAGCAAAACCTACACCTGGACCTCCAGCAGCTCGCTTGAATTGGGAGATCATCATCCCGAGCTGTGGCTCACCACTAGACACCCATGACAAGATGGTCCGAAGGTATGTGTTTTCCTCCTCGGTTTGCATCTTGTCATGCTTCACGTTCGCAATCTCCATCTCCAAACCCTCACAAAGAACACACCTAGCCACACATGTGCTACCTGAGTTGGCCCCTTCAAGAGACACAATCTTGGCATTCTTCTCTTCCAACTCAGATTGCAAGACAGGACAAGTCTTGCATGCACCCAACAGCATGGGTCTAGCCCGGAGCTCATCCACCTCTCCTACCAACGCAGCATACTTACCTCTCAAAGTGAGAAGGTCAGTCATGTGCTTGGTGCACATCTCACACTCTTCCTCCTCAGTGACAACAACGGTGGACTTGACAGATTCAAGTTCCTTCACCGTATCCTCCCACTTCTGCCTAAACTCCTTGCGCTCTCTAGCGGCACGCCTAAACAACTTGTCTTGACTAAGCAAGCGGCAGTAAGCTTCTCGACCTCAGCAGAAAGCTCGTCGTGGGTGAGAGATACCTGGGAGGTATCGTCGTTGTCGTCGTTCCGAGGAGTCTCCTCCAGCTCGGCGTCGACCTCCTTGCCGAGGGCCATGGTGCAGAAGCCGTCGTCGTCGGCGAAGAAGCAGAGACCGTTCAGCTTGTCCTCGATCTTCTTCTTCTTCTCGGACTCGTCGTCGCTTGAAGAAGCGGAGTCGTCGTCCGAGTCGTCGACGTCGCTGAGCGTGGCGAAGAAAGCACGCTGCTCATCCTGGGCCTTCTCCAAGTACTTTGTCTTGATGTACTCCTTGTTGAAGCCGCCCTTGCGCTTGTGCCTTGCGGGGACGTACTTCTCCTTGCGCTTGCCAGAGTCGTACTTGTGCCCATGATCGCCCTTCCCAGATGAGTGCTTCTTCTTGGGACAGTTGGCGATGAAGTGGTTGGGGTCGTCGCACTCGTAGCATCCCGAGCGTCCTCCTCCGCGGCGACGGTTCATGCGGTTGTTGTGGAACTGCGAGAACCGGTTGGCGAGCATAGCCAGCTCGTCATCACCCAAAGACTCCAGCTGCTCCTCTGTGACAGAAAAGAGAGAAGAGAGTGCAAAACCTCCAGAGGAGTTAGCAGAAGAGCCAGAAAGCAAAGCCATCGACGGGCCAAAAGGATTTTCATAAGAAGCCCTCGACATGGCATCGATCTCACTGGACTTGAGCTTACTGAAGAGCTCGTCGCACGTGAGGGTCTCATAGTTAGGCGATTCAATGATCGCCTGAACCTTGGAATCCCACACCGATCGATCGAGAGTATGCAAAAGCTTCAAAGCTCTCTCATGATCGTCGAAAGGCAACAGCTCCTTGTTAGCCCTCATCCTGTTGACAATCACCTGAAAGCGAGCAAATAAACTTTCTATGCTTTCGCCAGGCATATGTCGAAAGTTCTCATACTCTCGCTTGAATGACTCGTAGAGACGGGTTTTGACTTGAGAGGTTCCCTCATGGAAACGCATGAGGGTAGCCCAAATCTCCCGAGCCGTAGCGAGGTGAGAAACCCGATCAAACTCACTCATGCTCAGGCATGAGAAAAGAGCATTACGGGCTCGGCTATTGGCATCGTGCTCATCGATCTGAAGCTGAGAGACATGAGCAGCCAAGACCACGTAATCGGCAGAGTTGCAAATATCCCAAATGGAAGCACCCAAACTATGCAGATAGGCCGACATGCGTATCTTCCAATACGCATAGTTCGTCCCATCGAAAAACGGCGGTTTGCCCACGCCGCGATCCATGTCGCCTTCTGTGGATCTGGAACCGGCTAAGGTGGAAGATCCTTAACCCGCTCCAATACCAATTGAAGGACCGAGAATGCACTAGCAAGGCGACCAGAGGGGGGGTGAATGGGAGCCAATAAAAATTCTTTTGAATATTTGGCCAAATGTCCCAAAATCAACCCTGAAAAGCTTCGACTGAAACCGTGATGCCCACGACCCTTGGAAGAGGGTGGATGATCCCTAGGATCACAACGAGGCACCACAAAGCGATAGCGAACCAAGCGTCAAAAGCTCCGGAGCAAGTTCGACACTCAAGAACCAAGTCCCGAACGTAGATAGACGGCTACGTCGAGAAACTCCCAAATACCTAAGCTAACAAGTAGCAAAGATACCTAGAGAGGTTCTTTGGTCAACTACAAGGCCAAACGAGAAGTCCAAAAACCAAGCGAGGAAGCCGGGAGAGCAAACGCACTAAAATGCAACCTTCAGGCAAATCCCGGACTGTCCGGCCCTAGGGTCCCGAACTGTCCGCGGTACTGCCGGACTGTCCGCTAGCGAGTGGCGGACTGTCCGCCGGCAAAACTCACCAAACAGCAAAGCTGCTGAAGTCCCCTGGACAGTTCCCGGAATGTCCGCGAATGATAGCGGCGGACTGTCCGCCGGTCAAACCAAAATTGCACAGCCGAGCCGCACGACCACTGACTCGGTCGAGGCCTGACGCGCGGACTGTCCGCGATCCCAGCGGCGGACTGTCCGTGGATGAACAGAGAGGGCGATTTTGGTCGCCCTCAACTCAAATCTTCTCCAAATCAATTCAAACCAAAATCCCACGCTCCCAAACTTGGAGAGGATGATCACGGAGTAGTTAGGAGACTATCCCCATGAAATCATCCGCTCAAATCAACTCAAACACCGGGAAATCGAAAGGGGAGGAGTATGAACCGAAAAAGCACCACGAAAACGAAATCAACCCGATCTACTTGTTCGTGAGGAGTTAGATGGATTCCTTCGGTGGAAATGATCTCCTTTCAAAAACAAACAAGTTGATTCAAATGGATTTCGCAAACACGCAGTAGGGAGAGAGATCGAGTGACGGGAAAATCATGGAGAAACGAAGAACGCGAAGAACACGAACAAAACGCGAATCAACACATCGATCTGCAACCGTGTGGCTACCACACGCTACAACAGTGAGGTTACGGGCTCACTTCCTCAAAATCTCTAGTACACAGAGGTATGATTCTCTGCGGATCTCAGCTAGCTACAGCAGGAGATTGGGAGAGCAGGAAACCCTAGAAGCAAAGAGCAAATGACTGAGATAAATGGGGAGGTGGGTGTCTCCCCCAACTTATCCTAATTCTAACTATTCCTAATTCCCACTCTACCCCTAACTACTTACAGAGCGAACCAGCTAAACCCTAAGGTTATTCTGGACCAACTCGATGGTAGGTGGATCCGACGGCCACGCCCGCACAACTGGTAGCGTTGCCTCGACGCAACCTCACCGATTGCCGCCACGTGCCGCCACCGCTCTGCGTCCTCTTCATGGACTCCGCCCCCGGTTTTGAGGCCCAAACCGGGAAACCAGCCTTTACGACCAACCCCCGGTTTTGAGGCCCAAACCGGGAAACCAGCCCACCAGCGCCTGAGTTTTGTGGCCCAAACTCAGCAAACCCGCAGCACCCAGGTTTTGTGGCCCAAACCTGGAAACCGTCCTCAGCCCGAGTTTTGTGGCCAAACTCGGAAACCATCAGCGCCCAGGTTTTGAGGCCCAAACCTGGAAACCGTCCACCCGATGGTTTTTCTCTGGCTCTACCACCAAACCGAAGCTGTAGAGGGGATGCACCGCCCGTGCACCCCGTCCACCGACACGTGTCCCCAGGTCCTTGACCCAAGCAACATCGTGCCCGCAAGTCTTCGCTCGTCGCTGTCCTAGGTTGCCAGCCACGACAGCTGATCCTCGGGCCACCGGTCCCTCAGTCCAAGCCTCACGTCCGCCCTTCACCGCTCCCGGTCCGTCGGCACGGCACGTCTCTACTTGACCTTCACCTTGCCCTCGATCACTGTCTCTGTGCTCGACACCTGCACAACACAAGCCAAAGAACATGCGCATTATCCCAGTTGACAATCACTCATCACTCAGAGACTCGGCATACACCCATGTATCCGCACTAGATGAGATACATGAGCGGCCGATTTGATCACAATGTCATCAATATATACCTTCATGATTACACCAATTAAATCATGAAAGATTAGATTCATAACACGTTGATAGGTAGCGCCTGCGTTCTTCAAACCAAATGTCATCACAACCCATTCAAAGAGACCGACAAATCCAGGGCAAATAAAGGCCGTTTTGGACATATCCTCTTCGGCCATAAATATCTGATTATAACCAGCGTTGCCGTCAAGAAAGCTAACGATCTGGTGTCCCGAAGCATCATTAATTAACATATCAGCTATGGGCATAGGATACTCATCTTTAGGAGTGGCTCCATTTAGATCTCTAAAATCAATGCAGACTCTGATCTTGATAGTGTCCTTTTTCTCAACAGACACAATATTAGAGACCCACTCCGCATATCTGCATGGCTGGATAAACCCCGCTTGCAATAACCGATTAATTTATTCTTTAATCCGGTAATATATTGTAGAATTAAAATGGCGAGGATGCTGCTTGAAAGGCATGAACCCAGGTTTAATAGGAAGCCAGTGTTCAACAAGCTCTCGGCTTAATCCAGGCATCTCTGTATAATTCCATGCAAAGCAATCAACATATTCCTTCAAAAGCGCGATTAATTCTAGTTTATAATCGTTCTCAAGGTTCTGATTTACAAAAGTCGGTCTAGGCACAGAACCATCCCCAATATCAACTTGTTCTAAAGGGTCGATCGCCATGAAACCTTGGCCCAATTTGTTGAGCTCATCAATGTCATCAATGGCTTCACAAGCATCGGTCTTTAAAGCCCGATATTGTTCAACACGATGTTTTAACCAATCAACATTAACATCCATTAGATTACATGATAATGTTGAACCGATTGCTAATCGGTTTTAAGGATACTGGTACAAAACCTTCTTTAGTTACACTAACAAATTGAAAATCAGAAGGGTCCCGACCAGATAAGCAAGCAACAGTATCATGCCCCCCGAGCAAAGGAGCATCGATCGCAGCTACGTAAGCCAATGAATCTGGGTGCACAATTTCTACATTGTCGCCCACCCACTGAATGAGAAACTGATGCAGACTAGATGAGATGCACCGATTAGCATGAATCCAATCACGCCCGAGTATAAGGTTGTAACTACCTTGTATGTCGGCGATGAAGAAAGTAGTAGCCAAAGTCTTGCTCCCGATGGTAAGCTCCATGGACGCAACTCCTTTGACCGGAATAGGATCTCCTCCACCGACTCCAGTGATAGTCATGTTGGTCTTGATCAGCTCTTCATCGGTGCCACCAAGCTTTTGATAAAATGAGTATGGCATCAAGTTCACGATCGCCCCACTGTCAACTAACATTTTATGGACCAATGTACCATTGATATGGCCCTTTACATGTAATGGCTTGAGGTGATTGACAGAATCTTCTGGCTTCTGGAATACAGCGATCTGTGTAGTGAAGTTGAACTCCGCCGCTGTCAAATCATCTCCGACCACATAGTAATCGGCCGATAGGTAAACCACACTGACTGAAACATCCTCAATTTTCCGCGAAGGGAAAATCCACAAAATGAGTTATAATATGATAAAACCAAGAACTGATCTTATCATATTATCATATATCAGTCGATACCACAGTCATACATCGTAGTATTACATCTTTATAAACATTACATCACTGAGGTATCACCTATTACAGAGTTTATTCTAGCAGAAGTCTATTGAGTGAAGGCTCCTCCTTCACGGGCTTCGTCAGAGTTGTTGTAGCGCAGCATCAATCGTATCCTCCGAACCAAACTTGAGCGTAGGCATGAAACCTCCTAATCCTTCTAGAGTCAGTACCTCTGAAGCAGGAAATCTGCACACCGCCAGATGTGTGCAGGCCATGGTCAGCACCGATGAGCTTTAGTGGAAAAGATAAAACAACGGATCTGGCGGTCCTAAGATTTGGCTACGGATTTGCATCCTAGCGCATGAGCAGTAAACAATATATTGATATAAATCAAGTTTTAACACATTCCCATACACACACATCCACATCCATCCACCATATCCATATCCATATCCAATCATCACCGCACCATCACCTCATCTCATCTCACTCACTCAGGTCGACAAAGGCCAACTCCCTCCTAGCCTTGTCTCAATGGCCCGCAACGTCACACCAGGTTCACGGTCGGCACTCACATACCAGGGGGAGAAAGAGAACTCTCACTAGTCGAAAACAAGTCAGGGAAAAGGTCCACGGCCAATGAATTGGCCAACATATCGATCGATCAACCATACACTCTGCAGAGGTTCTACAATATCCACAAGATCGCCATCATCGGCACTCTGGAGATGCCTAAGCGGATACCGGTCGCTTGCCAGCCTAGAGTAATGCCACCCTACCTCTCAGCCCTGGAACACCCCAAGTTTGTCTGGGATGGCTAAGTCTGTGAAGTCACGTTCCCTCTCCCGAAGTGGGAGCCGTGATCGTCTCAAAAGGGTGTGGGACTCCCATACCCGTACCTTCCTCGCACGCTCTCGCCTAGCAGTAGTGGCATTACCCTACCAGGTAGTCCGATCGTCCCCGTCCATAAGGAGCGAGTGGCATGTAAAGGTATTCCCCGTGGTCAGGTCCCCGTTCCACCTAGGGTGACTAAGCCGGAATGTCTTCTCCAAGGTTTTTGTTATCTGTGCCACCACAGCACGCTCCTGATCCGGGCTCCACCAGCGGCTCACACCCGGATCCACCTCAAGTCACCACTTAACCCGCCACAGGTTTCACCACCACATGGGCATCCAGATCTGCCCCACGACAAGACTCGCACCAGGCTCATCGTATATTCCGACTCGGTCGACTCAACCCTCACCCTCCACACACCCAAGTCACACACACAACACACTCACCCATCACCAAGTCCGGCATCACCCGCCAAACCATTCCCAAGGGTTCACCATCCGCATCACATCTCAGATATAATACGAAGTGGAGTTAAATAATATAATGGTGAACATGCAAGCAAGCAGGCGAGTAAGCAGGAATAACTGGGTGAATGCGCAAAGCAGGGTGTTGTGGTAGAGTGGGTTGCAATCAGGTAATAATGGCTTAGGTAGTATCATGCATCAATATACTAGTAAAGGATTAAATATAAAGCTCTAGCAAGACTACATATTTGCAATGTCTAATAGGATTCTCTAAAAAGAGGGTGTTGCCATGACACCTGCGAAGTAGTCGTAGTCGTGGTTAATTATTCCTCATTGGTGTTCCATTAGCGAGGTCGCCTCCTCCTGAGCTGACTCCATCTCGTGGTCCTTGTTGTTGTCCTTGCTCTCTTGGTCCAATCGTATGCTACTCCACGAAACAACTCACAAGGCAAGAGAACACTCATAACGTAATTGAAAAGACAACAGGACACAGGAAGATCCATTAACACCAACGAGACACTAAAATACACAAGGTTTAGCTCTCTCGGCGGTTGTTCGATTTCCTCGAGCTAAGAACATGGTGGTGGTTTGCAAGTTTAAGTCTTGGCCAAGCCAATACGGCTTTATGACATAGGGTTCAGACCAAAGCCTATCTTTAGCAAACACCACTGCTCACATCCTTTGATTTGGTCGTCATTTAAAAGAGCAGAAATCGGAGGACGGGCCTAACGAATGAAGAACGACTGGGTTCGGCTCTTGTAGCCTTATCCCAAAGGTCAATTGTTCATAAGTACGATTAACACCATTGCGACTTGACTCCAAAGTACCTTGGCTTGCCCTCTATGGCAAAAGCGGTAGCGCAAAAGGGTTGGAGGTCTACAATCCTCTCGATCCACATGACACAGTACGTCGGGAACCAAGACTCGGGGTTAGCTCAACACATTTATGCCATGTTCTCAGGCACATCTCTGGAGAAATGTGTTTAGGTGGTCGATCGAGTCAACGCGCGGGGTCCTGATATACAACATAGACCATAGCTTTGCTAATAAAAGGAATAGCAAGAGTACAAATATACAAGTCCAGGGTTCATTCTTTCCAATGCTCACGTCACGGTAGATGATGGGGTATTGGAAGGAGTGACACAATATAAGATGCAAGTGCGCAAACTACTCGTAGGGTACCCGACCGGGGTGCTCTGGCACTAAGTAATTTCTAGATTCATAGTGGTGCGGTTGTCACCACGAGAATCAAGATATGCAGTGGTCAACGGGTACAAGCATACAAGAGTTTGTGCACGAAGAAGCATTTATAAAGCATGTTCATATAAGTGAAAAAGAGTGTAGCTCCATGGTCATGGCGAGGTGTACTCGCGACCACAAGATACACTAACATGGGTCGTGTTACATTCGGCACCACGGTCATGGCAAGACGGGTCTCGCAATCGTAACGTCCGAACGAGGTACGATCCCTCAGCCAGCTTAAAAGCTCAGCACACAGACAAACATACGAACATCCATCAATTCAACGATATGAACCATAAAGAGACACAAAGACACATCAAACCAAATAAGTGGAGTAGCACATTCCCATAGCATGAGATTGGATGGATCCTGTATCACAAGTGCATATACAGGTGGTCGTAAGAACGAGGTATAGCGCGAGTACAGATAGATAAATAAGAGAATTTTCCAGGGGCTCGGTAAGTCGACAATAAGATGGCACGGGTCCCAATGTGTCATGGTGGCAACAGTCACGACGTCGAGGGAGGCTCGAGGTAAGGCGCGTCAAGGGAGCGTCGAGGGGTGTCGTGGCCAGTGTACTACATGGCACGGTCGAGTCCAGAAAATGGTTGAGTCCAGAACATGGTGTGGCACGGTCGAGGCCAGGGTACGGTGTCGCGGTCGAGGGTCACGGGGTCTCCTCAATCGTCATATGCTACGGTTTCCATCAGGGGCATCCTACGGTCAAGATGAGAAGAGAATTACCTTGTCGTTCAACATGTCGACTAGGGTTCGTTCCATTTGGTCTAAATACGTCGTGGTCATGGCTTCGTCATGGGCATACTCCCGGGCGATCGCTAACGCATCGGTGTTCTTGGAACACCGGGGTTCGATTTGGCTTGGGTCGGTCGTGTGTGTGCAAGAGTGTCCATCGGTCGGAATTGGTCTCGGTGTACGCGTTCAGTTCGGCAAGCAGTGGTCAGGTGTTGGAAGAGAGGAACGTTTAGCTAACCATTGTTCATCAAGTGATCAGGGATGACGTTGCTTTGCATCTAGGTCTTGGCGTCGTGGTGCCATCCACATAGCTTGTCTTTCGTCCTTTGCACGTGGTGCACCTAGAGGGGGGGATAGGTTTGACCGAAGATGAAAACAGATCGATACAGGTTAACGAGTTTGCCGATAGCGAGAATATGCAATAGTCGGCACGATGGCACGAGCAGGCAAGGATGGATTACATGAGTCAATAGCGATAACGAATTAGACCGGCGCGAAGGCACGGCGCAGGCAAGGATAACTATCAAGGGTCGGTATTACAATGATGAATCAAAGTATATGCAGGATATGTAAAGGAGGTCTTCAACGAAGTGGTGCCGTCGACAGAACTACTACGCGTCTTAGCCAAACAACGGAGTGCAGTCAGTCGAACAGCAACTCAGTGGGGAATAAGGACGTCGATCATAGCAAAGGAGATCGATGTGGCTTCCTCTGCACGAAGGTCGTTTTTCAGTTCATTGACGATGATGACAACAAGGTGAAAGAAAACGGTTCCGGTGTTGTGCAGCTCACTGGCAGCGAGGTTGGCCCGTTGGTGCCCGGAGGGGATGTGGAGGTACGCATGACATTGGGGCCGCAGCCACGACGCGACTGCGTGTTCGGCAGTGCGCCCAACTGCAGCGCAGTGAGCCGGATCAGGGAGGCCAGGGCACGGCAGGGGCGAAGCACGTCGAGGAAGGCCGAAGGCACGTTCAGGCCGCGGCCAACCCTGGGCTAGTTGCGGCTGACCGGTCTGGTCAGTTGGGAGAACACGGCAGGACGACCAAACGGAGCAGGGGCTTGGGGACGTCGGCTGGTGCAGCTTGCCGTCGATCCATAGAAGACGGCGCAGACCATGACCCGTGCGGTGTGGCTGGTGGTGGCACACGGTCGAAGCAGAGACGAGGTGAAGACGGAGCTCGGCGTAGCGGTCGTCATGGCCCTGACGTGACGCAGTCGGTGGTGCTCGGCTTGGTGTGGCCGACGGCCGGCGCGATGCGGAGGGTGCTCGACAAGGATGAGACGAACGCCGTAGTGGAAGTTGACACGGCGAACTCGGCAGGGACGATGGCGAGGTCACAACACAGCCGATTGTGGCGGCGTGCTGGAGGAAGCGGAGGAGAGGCGGATGGGAGCGGCGGCTCTGCTGGTGGAGAATACGGAGGGGAGGGTGGTGGCCGTGCTTCAGAAGAGAGGCGAGGGCAGCGGCTGCGGCATCTTATAGGGTGGCTGGTTATGGCTCGAGGAGGCTCCGTCCATCCTTGGCGTCCGTGCACGCCAAGGGACACGCGGCGCGCATCCCACGAGAGAACGCGGAGGGTGGCGTGAGGCTGGGTCGCGCGGGCACGGGGTGCGCGCGTGCGTGAGGCACTGGCGGCGGCGCGGTCTCCTAGGGCGCTGGGCACGCGCTCGCGCGGGCTGGGGTGAAGCCCCCTGGCGGCGGTGGCCAGGAGCAGGGCGCCTGCGCTCTAGGGTTTGGGAGAAGGGCGTGCGGCTGCAGACTGGCCTAGGCCGCGGGCGCGTGGAGCCTAGTGGGAGGTCGGTTGGGCCAAGGGAGGAGGTAAGGGAGCGAGCGGGCTGATTTTGGAGGGGATGGACGAGCGGGCTGAGCGCTGCGTGGGCCAAGGGAATGGGGGAAAAAACGGGTAGAGTGGGCCAGGAGTGGGGAGGAGGGATCTCGGCCCAAGAAGAAGGAAAGAGCTTTTGTCCATTTTGAGTTTAGGGAATTGGTAGAGGTTCGAATGAAATTTGATGGTGAATTCGAGAAAAGGATCCAAAAGAGAATTTGAGGGAATTCAAATATGATCTTGTCGGGAAAAGGGAAAGGATTTCTCCCTTTAGGAATTATTATTATGATCCAAGAATTTGAATACAACGAGAGATCCCGAAGGGCGTCGAGAAAAATGAGAGGAGGTTGCTATGGACTAGTGCTCTCCAACATAAGACTTAAGTTGCAAAAAGAATCTCTGGCAAACTCCTACAAGAAATATTATATAAATGCAATAATTTATTTATAAATTGTTCTCGGTTCGGCTAGCATCTACATGCTCCACACAATCACAGAAAATTTTTAAAAAGTCCGAATTTTTGGGTTGTTACATTGACCTCCGCCCTCTCTAGGGAAGGTTCGTAATCCACCATTTCCTCATCTTGTTCTTCAGGTGATTCTTCACTGGTCGCGATAACACCAGTGGAGGAAACATGATTACTAGGACATGTACCGGATCCCATCAGAACATTAGGATCTGAATCAGTTTCAAAACCTGGTCGAGCCTGCTCAACTTCTGACTCAACAGTAGCCAACTTAGCCTGTTCGAGTCCTAAACTGGTCGGCACGTGACTTGAGCTGGTCGGATCAGGATCCGACCCGATCGGTTCCGAAGCTACTTCAGCAGATTCGGCATCCAGACTGGTCGGCTTTGGATCCGACCTATTTGGTTGAATAACTGTTGAAATTGGTTTTTGATTAATAAAAGCCGACTCCTCACCTCCTCGCTTGCCTTGAGGGAACGTGGGATGTGTTGAATTAAATATATCTTCCCCCATTTTCTCGAGCTGCTCCCGCCTCTGTTTGTTGCAGCGAGCTCTTTGCAATTTTCTTCGTTGAGTTTTACTCAAACCAGGGGGACACCATCTGGGCTGAGCGTATCTGGGATCACGCTCGACAGGCTTCTCTTCCTTCAAACTAGCTGAAGCATCTTGAGCCTCTTAAGCCTTTGTTGGAGTGGTTTTCTCAATTATCATCGGCTCGGCTTCATTGGCAATTGGGACCTCCATAGAACCGATCATAATCGTGGGCACGAGATCAGGTTTGGTCGGGGAGACAGTAGGAGTATTTTGCACCCTTTTAGGCACATAGATTTGTCGTACTTGCGCTTTTCCTGTCTCTTGAGCGATCAAAGTTTTTGAAATGATCGGCCGATTCTGACCTACATTACCATAACTCGGACGATCACCCAATCGATCGAACATTGAGATCCTTGTAGATCGATTAACAGGCATTCCCCACCCTGGCTGATAGTACATAGGCGCTGGCTTAGGGTAAGGTACCCAAACCCCTTGAGGACCCCATTGTGGAGGTGGTGAAATGGGAGGAGCCCACTGGGGTCTATGAGGAACGGTCCTCAGTGCTGGAGATGCTGCTTGGGGCACTACCAGCTGCTTAGACCTCTCATCCTCACGTTTAGAAGAAGTAGAGTCTCTTTTTTTAATGGTCGATTCTGAGAATCGGCCTTTTGTTGTTTGTATTTAGCCATGAGCTTATCAAAAGTGCATGACTCTCTGACAACCTTTCCCTTGCTCTTCTTCACATTATTCTTCCAAGTGCCAACCTCGGGCTTCTATGGGACAAATGTGCGTAAGACATGCACTCCGGAAGGGACAGAATTGCTAGAACCAGCTAAACTGACTGCGGCAGTCGGTTTATCGGTCCACTTGGACTAGAAGAAGCCAGCCTGACCTGGTCGGCCTTTTGATCCGACTGAATCAGTTGTTTTGAGGACGAACCAGACTGGTCGACCTGAGAGCCTGACCTGGTCAATCTTTGTTGTGCTGCCCTGGTCTCGAACCACATTTGTTTGTTCAGGTGTCGTACCGACCCGGTAGTGATTGTGAGCTTGTTTTTGCCATCATCACCCTTTTCAAGTACCACTTTGCGCCCCGAGTCTTTCTCAACATTCGATGCGACCCGTGGCTCACCGATGACGACATTCTTGCCTCTGGTCATATCGGCCCGCTCTAGACAAATCAAAACAGTAGGGTTTCCTGCTTCCACCATATGAACCGGAAAAGGAGCAGTACTGATCTGTATCTCAGTAAGACTCAATCGTCCTTCATTAAGGGCTGTTGATGCTCACTAATGCTCATAATTAACCATCAACTATTGCATGAAATGACACTAAATGAATCACAAAGCATAGTTGTAGGGTTTGAAACTAACAAGTTCCACGAGTTTTGGTGCTCTCACTTGTTTTGTAGGATATCCATGTTTTTACCATATAAAAGTATCTCAAGTGATGAATTGGACTGCACCATTGTGAAGAGCTCGTCGAGACGATCGAAATAGACATATCATTTGCTATATTCAGAGTCCCGAATGAAAAGATATTAATTTTGCAACGAAACCTGCAAAAGAAGGATCTAGAAGACACCAGAAGACACCACGAGGCGGTCCGCCACGGGGGCCCACTGGGCCAGACCAATCGGTGGGGCCCACCGACCGGCCGATCAGCCACGGAGGCCGTTTTGCCTCCGCCTTCCGGAACCTTCTTCCACCGCCTCCTAGGATGCATCTCCACCATCCCTGAAGTCGGTTTGATCCAACGGAGAGTTGTAAACGTGACACGGATCGATGACATGGCGATTCCTTGCCCCATACTCCACCTCGGGCTATATAAGCAGGCCAGGAGGTGCCCCCAGAAGGCCATCTCCATCTTCATTATTCATCTCCACATCAGAAACTAGGGTTTCAATTAGAAGTAGAGGTCCCTCTAGATGAATCTCTTCTAGTTCATCTAGAATTAGATCTAGTTCTAGTTCTTCTAGTTCTAGTTGTCTAGTTCATCTAGTTGTAATTAGAGATCAGATTAGAGAGAGGAGGAGGAGAGAGTTGAGGAGGAGCCAGATCTGTCGGATCGTCCTGGACATTGTAATGGTGCAGCATCTGGTTCGTCTTCAAGTAATCTCCAGGTTCTTCATTTATCACTTCTAAGTATTTTATTTAATTTCAGTTCTTGCTTTATTTTATTTACTGGATCTCCGCTCGTATTGAGTGCTCTAGTTATTCATGGTAATTAGAGTAGTAATCATTAATGTAGACGCGGTGTCTAGGCTAGTGTTTACCTGAGTTTGCGCCCAATCCTCTGGTTAGTTGTGGTAGCTACAGGGGTGACAACTTTGTAGATTGTTATAATCCACCACGTTAGGATTGGTGTTTCGTACAGCTTTTTGGAAGCCTTCTCCCGATTACCCTTTTCTCAGTCTTTTTCGAGAATCGGAAAGGTATTGTTGCTCCGAAGTAAGTAAAGTTTAATAAGCCTCTAATTAGATAGACCCGCTTAGAATACCTTATATCCCTCTCTAACCACATTACCATTCTTTTCTCGGACATGCTTAATTCTTCTAGTACACTTCACGTTCCCCATGGAAATCGATACCCTGGAATACTCTCGGGTGAAAGCTACATCGGTATTCGTGCGTTTGCAGATTTTTCTGTGTGCGTTTAAAATACCCAACAAGGGCCGATTGGACCTGTCGACGAAAAACATTACAGTCATTAGTGGCATGAGAAAAAGAATTATGATATTTGTAATAAGCCCTTCTTTTTAATTTGTCGGGTGACGGCAAAGTATAATTAATTTTAAGATAACCGAATTTAAGCAATTCATCGAATATTCGGTCGCATTTGGAGAAATCAAAAGTAAACTTCACTTTCTCACCCCGATTCTTTTGAATTGGTTTGAGGGAAGGACAAGTGACTAATTTATTTTGTGTTGTCCATAAAAATTCAGCAGCGTAACAATCCTTAGACTCATCATCCGAACTATCAGAGTTCATCTCAACAATATGTACACCCGGTCGGTGAGTGTTATGGGGATCGTAAGGTTCTTTAAGGCGCGATTCAATTGAGACGGCTTTCTGCAAAAGTTGATTCACATTAAATAAATCATAATGTTCAAGCTTATGTTTAATGTCTCGACGTAAACCAGCAAGACATAGATCTCTCCACGTAAACGGCTTGTGCTTGTTGTTTTAACTCGTCAGGGAGTTCGTCGATACCCGTAGGACGGATGATGTTATCCTTGTCTGTAGCACCATCTTTGCCGCCCATCTTGGTAGTAGATGAAATTTCAATCTTCCCCAGTGGAGTCGCCAAAAAGTATGTTGACATCGGAACACACCAGCAGGGGCTAGAACGCCCGAAGAGGTTGCAGATCAACCTGAGACAACAGGGAACTTGGCTAAACCGATGAAAACCGATCTAAAGACCAGTTTAGGCCGATTTAGGGTTTTAGATCCCTGTGTTGGTAACTCTAGAACTCCTCCCGGGAAGACTCGTCGGGGAGAAGCACGTAGAGGTTGCCCTAGGACCGGCAAGGCCGCCTAGGACGCCGTCGAGTCTCGCCAGGAGACGCACCGAACAGCAAGATAGAAGGAAAAAAAAGGGTAAAAGGGATAGTAGATTGATTTTGATCGATTAGGGTTGGATGCCTCAATCGGCCATGATCCTCTCATATATATAGAGGGGGTTGGTCTTATCCCAATAGGAAACATCTCCAGATATGATTTCCATGTTTCCTATCCGGACTCTATCAAAATATAGAATCTAAGATTTCAATCCGGACTAGACAAAGTAAACCTGATCTTGCCGATTCACAAACCGACTAAACCGGTCCAATGGGCTTTGTAGACAATAGCCCAAATTGCTCGCACCGATTAACATATCATCCTTACAAAAGAAGGATCTTCGAATCGGCACTTGAATCAGCATTCATCACCATTTTAAAGCCGCTGACCAGCGTCACCTGGTCGGCAATAGCATAACTGGTCGGAAAACCTCAAATGATCAGGTCCGTCTTACTTAGAACATCCGACCTCTCAACTATGAAGTATTAAGAGATAAATTTAACTTCAAAATATTATGAACCGAATACCTCTTCTAATCTTATTATTTATCTATGACACTTTTGAGTGTCAACAACTAGATAGTTTACTAGTATCTTTATTAACGATTCTAGGCGTGCTGGTAAGGAGTAGGAGGCTGCGCACGCGGGGCGTGCCCCGTGGCCGCCGCCGCCATCATCCGGTGTTGCTGCCGCGCGGCTTCGAGCCTGATCAGGTAGAAGCTCACTCCCCTCACAATTAATCCCGCGAGGCGCGCGCGATCACCACCCTGCAACGAACGACACCTTCCCCAACCCCAACCCTGAACCGAACCGAATCAGTTGCGTTGCGTTTGACAGACCGAAAGTGACCGAGAAGCTGGAGAGGGGCGGCGGAAGCGGGCTAGTCGACCATCTGAGGGCAGATCACCGTAGCGTAGCTCACGACGCCATCCGCAACCGTGAGGACTGACCACGACCACCGGCGGCAGCAGCAGCTACAATGGAGGTGCGCGGTGGATGGCGATTAGGGTTTTGGGGATGGAAAGTGAAGCGACGGGTGTTGCCAAGTTACTGGACTAAATTTAGCTGCTAGATATCTAAACAACTCAGCTAAAGTTTAGCTAGATTTAACTATTTTAACCTAGCTAAAGCCACCTAAAATTTAGTTGATTATATTAGCTGAAGCATCCAAACACCCAGCTAAAGTTTAGCCGAGAAATTTTTAGCTAGCTAAAGTTTTACACTAAAATTTTAGCTAGCTAAATTTTAATTGCATACATCCAAACATGGCCTTAATCTAATGAGATTTGTGATCACCACTCACTAGTGGTGGACGCAGGTATATGGCAACCTTTGGCAGCTGCCATACCTAAAATTTTAGCAAAATACTTAATATATGTATTATATACTAATAAACATACATGAAATACATACATCAGTATGTTATATAAGATGGTATGTTGGTGTTTATATAAACTCAGCCACACCTAATTTTTTTTCCTGCCCCCGCCACTGCCACTCACCAAGGGCGGATCTACAGGGGGCTGGGTGGGCTCTAGCCCCCCTCCCCCTATAGGTGGTATATTAAGAAAAAAATAAAGAGGATGAAGTAGAAAAATGGCCAGAGAAAAAAAGAAAAAAAAATAAAGGAATAGAGAAAGAAGAAGAGACCAGCCCCTCATTTGATCTTGTCCTGCATCCGCCACTGCCACTGCCACGCACCGATAGCTCTCATCTTTTATTGTATAGCATTTTCTGACGCCTGCATGGATTGATATTTGATATCTAAGACCCCGTTTGGCACAGTTTTAAGAAAAAATAGTTTCATGAGCAACTTCCTAGGTGAAGCCAGACTGTTTTTTAGAAAAAGTATTTGACAAAACAACTTCACTAATAACTTTATGCATAGTTAGGAGAAAGAAATGAGGGTGTAAGCTGTGAAAAAAATACTTTTTCTAGTTTTATCTCAGCTTATGCTTTGTGAGAGGGGGAATAAAAACAACTTTATAGATAAAGTTATTTTTGTAAAAAGATGTTTGTCAAAAAAATAGCTCACAACAACTCATGAAGTTGTTGTGAGCTATACCAAACAAGCCCTAAATAAAGCACTGGATAAGTTGTTCCATTTTCGCGTGTGTTGTACCTTTTCACTCTGTACGAGTTTGATCCCCAAACCGAACACCACTCTAGCTAAGGTCAGTCTCAATAGGATTTCATGCACATTAAATATAGTGTCACATCAACTTTTTTTTTATGAAACTGAGAGGAGAGAGGGGAAACGTTTCATCCTCACAGAAATGTTTGAGCATTATTTCCAAAACATTGGAAACTAGGTGAAATCCCCGTTGAGAGCCTTCCATCGTTTAATCCTGTTGAGAGCCAGGGTCACGAGCATAGGCGCCGCCACCGCCGCCGCAACACCGGCCGATGTGGGAGGCGTGGCTCCGCCATGGGTTGTAGTGGGGAAGATAGAGCGAAAAGAGAGAAAGAGAGATCGTGGGACCCATGAAGGCCTATGAAATTATCCATTAAGAGAGAGACCCGTTTCATGTGAAGTTTTATATGTTTTATAAATTGGGAGGTGAAATCTAGTATTGAGACGAGTCTTAGAGCATGTTTAGTTAGAATATGCCTGGCACGTAAGTTAGGAATTAAGACTATTTGGTTGAAAGCATATACCTGAGAAGACAAACAAAAAAGATAACAATATTTCTTATGTCTAACAGAGAGATAATTAGTTATTTTTTCTAATTCATAATATGATTAAGCATATATATAATATTAAAAATCATTTTTCACAAAAACAAGGTTAGACAACGTTACTAACGACGAATAGTTGTGTGTGTTGCCGTGACCACGTGATTTTTAGCATTACTTGTAAATTTATCTTTAGAGTATCTCCAATAACTCCCAACAAAATAATTTGTAAATTAATGGGTTTTCCAAGTGGCTATAAAAAGTTAGCAGCACTTTTGTTGGATTTCCAAAATCTCAGCTCCTAGAAGATAAAAAAATAGTTTTGCATCAGGATCCCTCTTATACTTAGATACTCCCTTCATCCCAAATTATAAAACGTTTGACATTTTTGTCCTCAAGTTTGACCACTCGTCACAAAAATTTATACAAACAAAGTTAAATTTAAGTTATTCTTGAAGAATTTTTATTAATAAACAAAACCACGACAAAAAAGTAATATTTTGCACAAAATTTAGAATAAGCTGAGTGGTCAAACTTAGTGTTAAAAAGTCAAACATCTTGTAATTTTGGATGGATTGAGTAAAATAGAAACAAAAAGGGTCATAGAAGAATTGCATGTGCAATTTAGAAATAATCACTTAGGTCCGTTTAGATCCTTGGAATTAAATTTATTTTAAGAATCATAATTTAGATACATATTAGTTAGATTAATATGATTATATATAGATTATATTTATATATTATTGTTGATTATACGAGAGATACTCATGTGTTGTATTTATACCATAGATGAGTAAGTTGATGAAAGAGTGTTATAAATTACAAAGTATAAATATATCATGGTGATCTATAGAATTTATTTCTCCCTCGCACCTATGAATTTGAGATAGGCTTATATATGAGCTTTAAAAAATGAATTTGAGATAGGCTTATATATGAGCTTTAAAAAATGGTAGATGTCAAATTACAAGCTAAATAACCCTAGCTTATTGAGTAGATTCTAATTCCTCTAAGATGAAAGGACCAAACACCACTTTAAGCAATTTAGAAATAATTAATTTCACTCGTTCCAATAGCGTTGCATATTCCCACCACGAGCAAAATTCTAGCAGACAGATGGTGGATTCGCGATTACACCAGACGGCGCAGTGCTTCAGGGTGAAGCTAGCTGTAAATTTTAGACGGCTTAGTAACAAGAATCCAAGAAACTTTATGAAAGAGACAAGTTAACCGTATATTAATAGTGAAAAAATAACTATTATATAGATGAACTAAGAGATAATGCAAAGATTATTATTCACAGATTCGTGTTTTGATCTCTAACGCCTTGGGGAGCTCTCCGTTCCTAGGCAGCCTTGCCAGCAGAGAAACCAGTCACACCTCCATTTCCTGGGCCCAGGGTTGCCAACCAAACGGACTCCAGCAGAATACTGCCCGTAATTCAACTCCAAGAAAAACTGCATCCAAACATCCCCTTAGTTTCTTTATTACTGTCAAATACTATAATCGTGGACTTAAGCACAATACTCTTTGAAACAAACGTCATTACATCAGTATTTTTCCCGCAACAGACATACGCAAGCAACTGCCAATACAACGTAGAATAACGACTCCCACCAAGCGGACTCCTATGAGATGATCACAGAGGAACAGCTACTTTGAGGGACACATCACACATGTTTATGCCTCCGCCTGTAGCAGCTCCTGCACTGTCTGGACAAGCTTAGGCTCACTTTTGATGCTCTCGATCCACCTCGCGCTGATACGCACCCTCTCCAGGCTCTGCTTCAGTGCTCTCTCGAATGAGGGCTTGATGCGGCCAGCAAAGAACTCGGTAACCTCGGTAGCTTTTTCCTCCGAGGTGAACTGATCAGCACAAGATACACAAAAAGGGCTGACGTTACTAACTTAATGATAGATAGAATGGGAAGAACAGCAAAGATAAGTCTCCAGTGTACCGGTGGGACAATGGACTCAATGAAGTCTGATATGAGTGAACTCGATTTCCATGTCTTCAACACGTGATCCCAGTTTTCCTGTAATGGGACAAATATAGACATAAACATCTAGAATGTTTTGAATCATATAGTGCCTTAAGATACTCCATTCCAAAAAAAAGTAAGGTGTTTTAGTTGTCATAAAGTCAAATTGTAGCCAACTTTATAGAAAAAATCATTAACATCTACCATACAAAACAAATGCACTATCAAGACATGTTTCATGGTGGAATTTAATTAAATTAATTTGATGTTGCAGATTTGGTGCATTTTTCTATATATTTGGTCAAAGCTAGAGATGTTTGACTTGGAACGAAGTTAAAATACCTTAATTTTCGAAAAAAAAGATGGAGTAACAGTTTGAAAGAAAATCTTATATTAATGATCTGTGTGCTATCTAGTGCAGCCAACATTGCCCCATGCCAAATGTGAATCCTCCCTCTTTTATATCCACAAAGATTTGTGATCCATCCTTTACTTTTTAGATGGCTTAGATGTACAAGTCAATTTCAGTATTTTTAGGTGGCTTAGATGCACAGTGAATGCAACGCAGCCAAGGCTATAGTAGATGAACAAACTGCAATAATTTCGGGTAAACCAGATTTCGTTTTTGTAGACATAAGTTAGCCTTGTTGTCTTTTAATATGCAAAGCGGTTATATGCAATAATTCTGGGAAGAAGCCACAAAAGTGCAGATATTAGGTTGCCTTGTTGTCTCTAATATGCAGTAGCAGTTCTACTTGATCAGTTGATTGCACTTGTTTCAGGGACTGATTGTACAGACATGCAGAGCGCTAAGGATACTATCTGAAGTGCATTATATTTTATTTCATTATTATACTTTAATCATTTAGTGTAACTTTGACTGAAGTCTGGCATATCCTTTATTCACAATGTAATCAGTAACGAGATCAGGTAGATGGAATCTACTATGTGCCGGTTGCAACCTGCCTGCAGTGGTCTAAATACAATGCACCATAGTTAAGTGGTTATATTCACTTTTTTCAGAACATAGCTTTTGCAGCAGTGGATTTCTATCTGAATTCATTAATGCAGAAATAAGCACCATAACTTCCATACATTTATCACAAAATTAATGACATGCCACACTAATTTCTCAAGAGACCAGAAGCAAACTTCAAAATATATCAGAAATATGATATTATATTTATCAGATATTTTTCTTTAAAATATATCAGAAACAATGATATGACATCTTAAACTGATATTATCACAGAAGCAGATCCTACATGTTCCACGACTATATAACATACCTTCAGCCAGGTCCATGCAATTTCTCGTCCTTCTAAGCTAATACCACCAAGAATGTAAAATGAATCTTGATTCCGCACCTAATGAGCAAGCAACAGAATAGATTTAAGTTTGTACATACAGCTGGGTAGGTCGTTGTTTAAAGAAACAGTCGGGACAACATTTCACTAGACAAACTATAATCAGTGGCTGACCTAGTCAGGTCAGACTAAAATTTAGTTCGTGCAATGGAACTGCTATAATTAAACTGTCGTTCATACCGGACTACAGTGTATGGGAGAAAATGAAGCAGTTTCTGGGAACCAAACTGGAGAAGTGCAGGAGACAATTGAAGGAGCTTCAACCACTTGATAACCAATTGAGCAATAATAGGTTGCCAGGTTTGTGTAGCACAACAATCCTCAATTTTATTTCTTCTCTATAATACTCAAAATTATTACTTTGCTATTTTACTTTTATGTGAACATAGGCCCAACCTGTGTAAGCTGGTGGCTGGACCATAATGCCCACTGGCTTTTAAAATCATGGTGCAGAATTGAAGGCTGTAGTATTTGGAACAATTTTGCAATATGATGATATTGATATGTAAAAATATAAATGGTTTAGAGGTTAACCTCATCAGTAAACATAAAGTTCAATGCCTCCAAAACAATATCCTTATCCGGTGATGAAGACAGGGAGCCTGGAAACAAAGAAACATTATTTTCAGGATAACCCACATGATGAAACAAAAAACTATGTTGCTGCCTATCTGGAAAACCAAAAGGTGTACACAAACCTAAGACGCGTGATTTCTCCTGTGGTTCAGATGCTTCTCTGTAGATTTTAAGGAGAGCATCATAACCGGATCTGCTTGATGTGCTAACAGTTCGCATCACAGCAAGATATGCAGCCTGCACAACATTGCATATTAGACATCAAAGTGGTAACAACTAACAATGCAATGGTATGTAAGGAAAAACAATGAGGCCTATGACCTTTCTAGTATCTGGTGGAAGAAGGGAAGTTTTGCGGTCTTCAAAGAAGATGTGGAAACGCCGAACTCCTTCATTTATAGTTTCATTATGTCCGAGTCTGACCAGCGCAATCAAGAGCAGTGATCTAAGCATTACATCGAGATGGCTCTCACCATCCTTGGGGTCCCAGCCTAATTTTCTGAAATATTAGGTACATGGAGCCTTTTAATATGGTCACAAGTCACGATAAGGGAGCAGCAAGAATGAATGTTTGTAGTAGCAGAAATCACCACTAAGTTTAAGCTAGTTCTCTGTTTACATGCATAAGGATAGACAGAAGTAGGACACAAATAAATAAACACGGAAACTGAACACAATTTTATGTTAACCCACAAATAAACATGGTGAAACAAGTGAAATATGAAGCTTATTGGCATACATGGCAGCTGGGAGAAGAAGGTTGATCAAAAGCTGTTTGATATCTTTGTTGAAGTCAGGAGTAGCATCAGCCGATATTTTAGAAATGCTTAAGCATACCTGCCAAGAAAGAGGACACATGAATCTGATATTTAATAGAAGCATCAAATGCCATGGAATTGATTCGGAGATACAAGGTTTTAGAATCCTCTGGAGGTGCAAGATTACTTACAGAGGTTACATGTGAAAGTACAGTGTAATCAGACTCATCATTATAAGCATTCAGCAGTCGCAACAATGACGTCAATGTTTGCTTGCAAGCAACAGAAAGTGCATATGAATCTTCCACAATACCTGCAAGAAGAATGTGCCACCATGTCAAAAACCTTGAAAAAGTATACAATAGAACTAAAACTTTCTTATCTTTACCAATCTTATCCATTAATGAGAGCTTCTTCGCTTTGATTGCGTTTACAAGTCCAGCTGAAAGTTCATCATCATACTTCACTCTATAAAATCCAGTTTGATCAATATTCAATTTGATCCAAATGTTTTGATTCTTCTCCCCGTCAGCACTTTGAGAGGCAGCGAGTTCTTTAATATTTATCTTATCTGTTTTATCTTTCAATAAGAACTTTTTCTGTGCATCATATGAGCCACAGCATGATGTTACAGGAACAATCCACATGCCAGGACCAGAGGATCCATCAGACAGAAACTGTGCCTGTAAGGGGACAAATGACTTAGCAACAACCTTTCAGTATAACATAAGCACTGAGATGGACAAGCAGGTGCATTTTGCTACTTCATTTTGTAAAGATTGGCTTCGTTCCAAGAAAATTACATCACGTACAATATGGCAAGATAACAAAATTGTTTCAAGGTCGAACAACTGAGAATCCTGATGTAAAAAATCTTAATGGCTTCACTGTGTGCTATATATACAAACAGATAATCTATGAAAACTAAGGCAAAGGAAAGACAATAATATTATCATCATAATATCATTTTGATTTCAATATGAAAAACAAGTTCCATGTTCTCTGACTATAAGAAACTATTTGATGGTCCAAGCAACTACTATCAAGAAAATAGAGGTCCCAGAAACAAGAAATACCGACCAAGTGACCAGATGAGACACATCATATAGCTAAATAAAATAGAAATAAAAAAACCTAATAAGTAATATATTACTGAAGACAACTATGAAAATGGAAGTTCATTCCACAAACCTGTTCAAGTTCCAAATCATGTCCATTGATTTTTGCATAAATAACAGGATATCCTTGTTGCTTAGTCCATGTAGTCATCAAATCCTTAACAGGCTCCCCAGATTCCTCCTCAAGAACAGCCCATAGGTCTTCAGTCTTAGCATTCGAGTAGGCATACTTCTTTATATATGAAGCCAAAGCTTTCTGAAACAGTAAACATTTGCTAAAAAAAGTGGGTACCAGAAGAATACAAGTAGGAACAGAGCCAGATAGGAATAAAAAATTAAAAACATAACAAATGGTCACAACACTTGTATGCAAACATAATAAATTAGAAACATAACAAATGGTCATTTCACTTGTATTAAGAAAAATAGTAATTAAAGCAATTCTTCTTAGAAATTTGGTAGGATGTCTTTAGCTAAGATGCACTGTATCAGAATAGTTACAGTGATAGCTTTGTAGTTTTTTTTATCATGGTAGCCTTGTAGTTAATGACACGCAATTTAGAGACGACTAACCAGACCACATCCTTTTTTTCTCAAACATGCAGGAGAGTTGCTTACAATTTTATTCATAAAAGAGGAGAGTACAAGGGAGAGGGAGTAAACTTACTCCCAATCCCCAACACACCCAAAAACACAACTAGACAACCTCTACAATGAGTTGTATTGTAGAGTTGTAGTAACTCTATAACCCTTCATTTGTGCATAGAAATGGAGTGATATGAATTGCGTTGCAATGGCAATTTGTACAATGGTGGCAGCGTAGTCTCAATCCTAAAATTTAGCTTAAAGGGCAGTTGCTTCGCGAAACAACAATATCTTTCTCTGACCTCCCTACATCTCATCCATGTCATCAAATATGATGTGGCATTGCAGGAGACAACCAATGGGGCCGCTAACATGTACTCCGTACGGATGTACTTGCCCTTTATTTATTAAGAAAGTAAAAGAAATGATGCACAAAGGAGGATAAGATGCAATGCTCCACGAGCAAAGATACAGAATAGTATATAGAACTCATAGAAGAAATAGCATCGTACCTGAAAACGCTCTGCACCAAGGTAACTTTGTAGCATACGAATAACAGAAGCACCCTTGTCATAGCTTATGGAATCAAATATTGCATCAATTTCACTGGCATGGTTTACCTCAACCTGGACAAACAAGACAAATGGACATGCTAACATTGTGAAATCAGAAACACTACTGAATGCTGAATTTGACAATATATTGGCACATTGCTGAAGTTCTCTAAAAGTATAATGTAAGCCTCTACATCAGAGGTTTCAGCTCCTGCAGAGCTGGAGACGCCCAAAGCCAGCAGGCAGCAAAAAAATATGACATGGTAGATGGGACATGACTGGTTGGTAAGGAGACAGCACAGGAGACAGGCAGCACTGCCAGAGATGGCAATGGTACAACTGGAGAAGATGGCAGTAGTGGAGGGATGAGAAAGGCAGCTGGGGTTTAGTCTGATGCGCTAAGATCATCTTAAACAGCCAAAGAGATGTTACCTACATCTGCAAACATTCCATTGCTATCAGGTATGTGTACACGACTACTAGAGAATCATTCCTGTTGGAGACTACATAAGCTATACAGCCCAAGTAACCACACATACGCATGCTGTATTTAACACGAAGAGTTCAAACAAAAGTTCATCTAAATTTCAGAACATTGATTGAACCGTAGTAACATCAAAGGGCAGCAATGATTCAATCACTGGACATGCCATGTGTGTCTGATTAATCTAAGTTAAAAATGTATCTTATCGTCCATATTCCATATCTCCAGCACAAATGTTTTAACACAATAGTTGTAGAACTACCAGAAATATTTTTGCACAAAATATAATAGCGGTAAAAAATGGAAAGCAACCAATTCCATCAACAGGAACTGAGACTATAATGAAGAATACCTCTTTATTATATATATAAAAAGAAGAAGAAGAATACCTCGATAGGATGAGACTCTGCAAGTGCATCCAGTTTGAGGCCAGAGGTCGTCTCATCAAGGAATTGTGTCCAGTTATTCCATTCAGGAAATAAAGATTCTACTGCTAAATAGCTTACCTGTTGAAACATAGGAGTTACAAAAAAGGAATTAACATTACACAGCAATGGGCTATTAATTGCTCAATACTGATGGAAGGATTGATTACCCAGGAAGCAAAACCCTCGTTTAGCCACAAGTGAGTCCACCATTCCATGGTCACAAGATTGCCAAACCATTGGTGCGCCAACTCATGTGCAACAGTTATTGCTACCTAAATAAAGAAGATATATCAAGAGGAAAAGAGGAGATATACTTGGTTATAATTGTATCAAAACAATCTAGGCAACACCATTAGCCAATGAAATAAATAGTTTGGATTTAAATATATCTATAACCTGTTGCTTGTTGGATGCTGATGATAGTAGCTCATCATACAGCAAAGCTGTATCTCGGTAAGTGACTAACCCATAGTTCTCCATGGCACCAGCAGAAAAATCCGGGATAGCAATCATATCCAACTTAGGTAGTGGATAAGGAGTGGCAAAATAACTATAGGAAAGAAAATGCCATTAGTAATCCTGATCCCAGTGTGCATCCATTAGTAACTCGAATTATCGAACAAATCTTCAGCCCCATTTGGCCTCATTATTTAATATAAATTTTAGAATAAAAACTAGATTCAAACTTACTCTTTATATAAATCCAGCGACTTTACAGCAACATCTAGTGCAAACTTTCCTTGGTTAGTCTTGCCAACTTGAGTATAGACACGGACTTTAGTTCCTAATTAAATAAATGAATTGACAGACATGGAGTTATGGGAAGAACAATAGAAAAGTGTTTTGAAGAAATTGTCAAAATAATAGACAGTGAAAACTGATCTTGTACCCTCTGATGTTGAACTCTCTATATAATCAAAGATGCCGACAACTATAGCCACAAGATAGGTTGACATAAGTGGAGATTCTTCATAATAAACAGTCTTGATAGGTCCACTGACAGTCTCCTTAGCCACTGGCATGTTGGACAATGCTACCAGTTCAGATGGAACTTCTAGTGTTAGCTTGAACTTAGCCTGAAAATAAAAAATATAGAGATAATAAGTTATTTTAGATAGTGAATCATATGTTTTAAAATTCTAAAACTAAGTAAAAGGGTGTTTTAACCTGTATGAAGACTCAATAAAAAATGATTTCACTTGTTTATTCTCATGTTGGAATATATAAACATTGTTCAGAAAATAAAGAACATGTTAATTACCTTAAATGCAGGATCATCCCAACATGGAAAGCAACGCCGCGCATCAGCGGCTTCAAACTGTGTAACTGCCATATTTCTTGATTCTCCATTGTACACGTATTTGCTGCAAGGAAATGCCACCAGAAAGCAATAAAAGGAGAAGAACTTCATACAGAAAAACATAAATCTCAAGACAATTTGGAATCACATCATTCAATAACCACAGATAATGACCACTGCTGGACTGCAAGGAGAAGGTGACCAACACTCCCATAGATAGCAATGATGGCAGCAGATAAGAGTTGCAAGGACCAGTTCTGGCTAAGGATCCAGCACATGGTGGATCCAATGGCCATGAAACTTGAAAACAGTGAAAGGTGAAATGGAGCAGAGTGGCAACAAGTATCCTTGGCAAGCTACACCAGCCAAAAGGTAGGTGGAGAATAGGTCCTGGAGCACTGTGTGTGATTGCTAATATAGTGACTAGCAGATGGTATAGATGACATATTGGACAGGAAATGAGGATCAGCATCCTGGCTAAAATCCTTGCGACAGTTTTCTGGATAATATAAAAATCTTTTTTTTCTTAAACGAATAAAGACCAATTTCATGTTAACACAAAACTGATGGTAGTGGTAGAATCATGATTGGACTGCCAGATCGAGACTATGACACTACAGATTCTAAGATATTGGTCACTGCTCTGTAACTACCTCACACTTTTCGCAGAATATGCATGGCAACAAGCAGTGGCGGAACCAGGGGGGCCAGCAGGGGCCCTGGCCCCCCCATGAACAGTAAAAATTATTTAGTATATATAAAAAATTCAATTATATAGACAAAAAATATATAATTTCACTATTTTTAATGATAATTTTGTGTTTTTTTGTTATGAATATTAAATATATATATATACAAATGTTGAAAATTTATTGAGATATATATTTATTATATTTAAAAGGTGAAATTGTATTATCCGGCTCCCCTAAACCAAAAGCTCTGGTTCCACCACTGGCAACAAGAACCCATCAAGATGTTCCTGGTGTACACAATTGGCGTGCTAGTGAAGCAACTGTATTTGTTGGTCCCAAACACGAGTTTGTCACCACTGAAATTAGCAATCTAGAGTACATACCAACCAGGAATAATTGGAGTCTGGCAAGCAAGAAACTACTTCGGTAGGAGGCAGCGTACCTCCTGTAGAATCCCCTCATCTGATCGTTGAGGGTCCCGGTGAAGTCCATGGTGAGCACGCCCTCGCCGAGGGGCAGGTCCCGGTCAAAGCCGATGACCAGGATCTCATCCTCCTCGAACTGCGCCACATTTATCGGCGCCAAATCCTGCAACAATAAACACCAAAAGAAAAAATCAGTAAGATGAGAAGAGACGCGATCGAAAGAAGATGGGGCCGCGAGTGCTCGCCTGGAAGCGGATGGAGGCGCGATCGACGTCAAGCTCGGCGGCGTTGAGGACAAGGAAACGGGTGGGCGCGGACACGGCGACGGCGATGGCCGCAGCGCCCGTGAAGGTGCAGGCGGCGAGGTCCGGACGGAGGCGGAGGTCGTAGCGGAGCGGGGCCGCGAAGTGCGGGAGGCGCGCCTGGCCCCGGAATTGGTCTGGCGAGGCTGCCATTGCCGCTGGTGGCGAGGAAGGGCAACCTCACGGAGGCGGAGGACGGAGCGGGCCGCGGGCGGCGGTGTGGAGGTGGGCTGACGGGGACGAGGAAAGTGCGGAAACGGCGACTGCAGGCAGGCAGGGGACCCCACTGTTCGTTTTTGTTTATGCCACCAGAGTGGACAGAGCTGGGCTGGGTTTGCTTCCGGGCCAGGCTTTCTCGGCCTATTTAGGCGCCGTTCGGTTAATCAGTTCCGGCCGTTCCAGGCCTCGATTGTTTTGAAGCCAATACAATTTATTGAACGGTTCCTGATCAGGAACAGTTCCGGGCTGTTCCGGGCCACAAACGAACGAAGCCTTATTGGGCCAACATTTTGTTCTAGGTGTTTATTTCCCACCTTCAAAACTTTTCACCTAACATGGAACGTTTGGACACATACATAGACTATTAAATACTATTAAATACAGACAAAAAATAACTAATTATATAGATTATGATAACTTTGTGAGATGATTTTTAAACTTAATTAGTGCATAATTTAATAATGTCTTGCTACAGTAAACATGTGTTAATACTGAGTCTTAATAAATTCATCTCACGATTTCCTGACAGAATATTCAATTTATTTTTTATTAGTTTAATTTTTAGTAGATTAAATTAGTGTCGTAACCTCGGATAATATACATTTACATCCACCAACTAAACGCTGCATTAGAGAAATTTGTTGGACCAACCTATAACAATAGATAATCAGCACCCTACCCACGCCGGCAGCTAGCGCCTTTTCCTTGCCACAAGTTTATCCATCCACCACTTCATCATTGCCGAAAGATCTGTCGTAAGCCCGTATAAGAGCTTACCAAATAATTATCCGTCTCAAAAAAATGCTATTCTTAAATAGTACTCCAAATCAAACCATTCAAATTTAAATACGAAGAAATATTAATATTTATAATGTCAAAATCATTAGATTTACCGAATTTATATTTATAATGTAGAATTTTGATTAATTATTAGAGTTTAAATAGTTTGACTAAGGTAATATTTTTTGGTGAAAGTATTTGCCATCGCGTTAATGCGCAACTGCTCGTGTTTTCTTCAAGCGTGTGACCCCATCGCCATGGTCGTTGCCACCTACCATCCCACCACAATGTGGTAGAGTTTCGCTGAATCCCCGCGATCGACGACCTCTTTCTTTTCTCTTTCTGCCATTACCTTAGTCATGGTCGCCTCTACCCTAACATAGCCTGGTCGCCTCCTCCACTACTTGCTCCGACAACGTCACCGCTGCCTCTGCCTCGTCGTCGTCTCTCTTGTTCCCACCGCCAGGCCTGCCTATCTTTCAATTTTTTAAGGTTGCCAAAGATGAAGAAGAGAGGGAGAGAAAGGTCACGCTGTCACGCTGAAGCGCAATGGGTTACATGTTTAACTTTACGCCATCTAATCAGTTTCCCTCTGTCCCAGGAAACTAGGCGTAACTACTTTTTTCAATTGTCCCACGAAACAGGGCGCTCGACTCTTCGATTCTGCATGCGTCGTCGCTCCCCGTGCCTATTTACTGCTCGACTTCGTACCACTCGCCTTCCGTTGGAATATCGCCGTTACTCTCAGCGGCCATTCCGTCGACACACTACATAAAGCACTCGAGTAGTACTGCATGCATGCATCTCTCGGCCGAGTAGTACTGCTTGCATGCTTCTTTGATGGCTACCACCTTCCCTCTCTATCACTTTCCTGGCACGTCGTGGTGATGGAAGAAATCACTCTGGAGAAAGGAAAGACAGGGAAGCAGAAGATCACGATGGGGGGTGCTAGATGCATGCGCGCCCGTTGCATGCGCGCCCGAGCACAGCTAGAGCTCCGCCGCGCTCGAGCGTTTCGTGTCCGTGCCATCCGCGCGCGGCAGCTCGCGAAGGGAACTTATGAAGGTGCCGTCTCCATGCTGCAGCAAGGCCAAGACCAAGGAGGTCATCCGCTCGAGATCAAGACCAAGGTCGATGAAGGCACCGACTCCGACTTCGACAGCGTTCGGTACGTCCCTGACTCACTAGCCGGTGACACATATGTTCTGGATTCATTTGAAGACGTCGAGGAAGAAGCCAGCATCGCTGCAGCTGTTGCTGCCGAAAGAGAAAAAGAAAGGGAAGCAAATGAGAAAGCCCTAGCAATCATCAAGCCTATGATGTACAAAATCTGGTTTCCTAATTTTCCTGAACTGCATGAATGATCTAAATGGTCACATGATGTAATCGGTTACATGCAGTTTACTTTGTTCAAGATCAAACAAAAAAGAGACATGTTGTAAGCTATGCAGTGATGAAACGCATTGCATCTTCATAAATTTCCTTCTCTATTTGCAGCCTTTCTGGAAGTTGACCAATTCTCTCCAATGTTCCCTTCTTCATATGTGGAATTTCATAATGATGTCCTCCTTTTGCAAGCATAATCTCCCTCATGCATGCTTGTAGTGTAAGGAACACACGATTTGACTTGTCCACCGGGTATTCTAGATAGGCTTTAGTCACATTAACCTCAATATCTTGGATGGTTGACGGAGATGATTTTTCAAACAATGCCTGCAAGGCTGCAAAAAAACCTAGATCCAAAACATTTAGATCAGGAGAATTGGGTGGCTGACACATCAACCTTATATCCCACCCATCTTCTTTTGCAACACAACAAAATTCCGGATCATTATCAACTGCAATGTGTGTCTTCGCGTTGTCTTGTTGAATGAATATTGGGCGTCCACGTTCTTCAGCAGGCCATTTTTCTTTGATGGCAGGCAAGACCTTTTCAACAAGAAACTTACGGATAGTTTCCCTTTCGACCGATGTCATGGCCTTGAGCTCCAAGGTTCCTGTAATCAATAACGCAAGTAGAGTAACCAAGATAAGTAGAGTTTTCATCAACATGGCAATGCTCCTATTTAAACAAAATTAAATTTCATACCTCTCGGTCTATTGGGGCTTTTTCTCTTGGCCGGCTCCAATTTAGTGAAGGGAAAAATTCCTATTTTACCATCAAATATGCATACACCATTCTCAAACCTTGGACGGGCTGTCACAGCTAGAAACATAACCTTTTCAATGAAATTTTTGCTCTTCACATGTCTTCGAGGGATCTGTTCGCCTGGCGCCAAGTAATAAATTTGGTTTTTCTTTGTCCTATAAAACTATTTTTCATCTATGTAGATGAGATTGTACAAAGATTTGAACGTTGGATCTTCCGGTAAACTAAGGCTGTCAAGCATTTGTGTGCAAAATCGCACACGTTCCTTCATGTTTTGTTCAGTTAAGGTGAACTTTGTGGCATTTGTATGGCGCCTAAACTTTCCTTCTTTTAAACGTCTATGCAATGTGCTCTTTGACATTTGCAAGGCATGGGCTAGGTCACGGATAGTATGACGTTGTCTAAGTGGCACATCTTTGATGACATCGGCGTTAAATGGAAGTTTTTTACCACCACCATTTTTTTTTCTTATTGAAATCAAAAGCTGAAATTCCACCACCATTTTTTCCTTCACGCCATACACGCTGGACAACTATCAATGGCACCCCCGTATCATTAGCTACAGATTTCGTTACTCCCTCCTTCAGCATGCCGGGTGCTGATCTTTCTAAGCACATGGCATACATGATTCTTTTCATATCAGGAGGGTAGTACCTCCTCCTCTTGATATTGGCAGGAGCGCCTACACAAAGATGACATTGGCACACTCAAGTTTGCATGGTTTGCATGGGACTGTTCATTCAGCTCATATGAAAAAATAAAATAGTGCGTGCAAGCGATGCACTACCTCATTCGAATACTGCAGCATCAGCTTCATCGGCGGCGTCTGCTTGAGGCAAAACATCTGTTTCTTCAACTTGCTGCACGAACGGCGCCACTTGAACTTCATCTTCGCCATCAGCCATGGTGCCGTCAGCTTCATCTTGGCCGACGTTGTCGTCGTCGTCGTCGTTGTTGCCATCGTCGTCATCGTCGTCGTTGTCGTCAGCTGTAGCATGATCATTAAGTACACCGCTCTTACAAATCAAAACATATAGAAAAAGGAATTGAAGGACTCGGTGCTTACCTTCGTTGTCGTCTTCCCAAACATAATCGTAGTCCAAATCTTGTATGTGTCCCTCAAATTCCTCAATCTCATCCCAGTTGATAGGCTCATTCAAATCCATACCAGGCATGGTGTTCAAACGAAGAAGCAAAGACTAGAGATAGGAATGTTGTCAGCCGCATGCTTATTTATAGAAGCACAAACGAGCCATTTAGTGGCTCCATTTGCATGCCGAAAAAATAGCGCGGGCGTATTTTTCCTTCCAAAAAAATGAGCGGGCCGCGCGGGTGAGATTTGTATCTGCATGCAGCCATGCAGGCGTGAAAGCTGGAAGGAAAAAAATGCGCGGGGTGAGATTTGCATGTGCACGCGGGCGTGAAAGTTGGACGCAAAAAAATTCACGGGGTGAGTGCGCGCGGAAGCAGATCGCGGGCTCGTAACAAAAACTGGCGCCAATGCAGGTTGCATGCACTCGGTTTAACGGCGCGAAACGGAGCGGCCGTTCCTGGGAGCACGCGGCAATTAATCCGATACTGGGAGCACACCATAATTACTGTCCTCCTTGGTCTTTGCGTTTTTGGAGTTGGGCCTAGTTTCCTGGGACGGAGGGAGTACATGTTTAAACAGAATCACTCTTTTTTGAACGTACCATATGTATGCTCCAGCTATCGATAAGATTCGACTTGGCCACCTGCCACCAGATGTGGGTGTTCCTACTTCCTACTTCCTAGTACCATATATAGAGGGTTTATTTTAGTGCTTATTCTAAAAGTTTTTGTCTCGTCACATCGATGTTTGGATATATCTATGAAGTATTAAATCTAGACTAAAAATAACTAATTGCATAGATTGTGAGTAATTCGTGAGACGATTTTTTTGAGCCTAATTAATCTACGTTTTGAAAATATGATGCTACAGTAAATATTTGCTAATCATGAATTAATTATGCTTAAAAAATTTGTCTTATGTATTTCTCTCTATCTATATAATTAGTTTTATTAATAATCTATTTTTAATACTTCAAATTAATATCGCAATATCTGATATAACACTACTAAGACTTTACACCCTAAAATTAAACCAAGTCTAGAATATCCTTCATCCGACTAGGCTTGGTGAAAGAAAAGTAGTAGAGTGAAGAATGTAGTAGTACTATACTCTTCTAATCTCTATCTATTCTCTATCTCTATCTACGACTAAAAAGACTTATGAGCTGTTTGGTTATATGCTTGGCAAGAGCAACTCCAGTAGTTTGGCAAACACATTTGGCAAATCTTGTTTTTGGCAAAACATGAGAATTCTTGTCTCCAATGGTTTGGCAAAAGGGTTGGCAAACTTTCTCCACTTGGCAAACTCGGCGTCTCCTCGTGCAAATTTGCGCGAGCTGCACGACTTGGCATCGCGAGTCCGCGCCCCCGCTGGCTCCTTTCCCGCGGCCTCGAGGAAATTTTATAGACCCTTGCCCAATGTAAGTGCATTTGCCCCAAATGTGAGTTTTGGCTAATTAATGACAATCAAATTAGGGACTAACGGATTTATAAAAGCATGTATGCAGGTGTTAGTCCTTAGAAAGATTTGAAATGTTGAAATCTCGTGAACAAAGCACGTTGAATATTGTTGGACAAAAGATGCCTAGCTCAAGTGGTGGATTGATAGTTTATTTCTAAACTTGAGTTATAGGTAAGCCGGACTATCAACAGGGATACAAACTAGACTAGCTAGATGTGGAGAAAAGTGATCAAATCGACTAACAAAAGTTTGCTTGAGAGTCACCGCACGATCACGAACACGTAGATGTAATTATGTGAAGTCGGTAGTACCGACCATGGGGGTCGGTAGTACCGACCAGAGAGGTCGCACGCAATGCTCTCTGGGTAGAGTTCTTTTTGAACTGGCGGCAGTACCGCCATAAGGTCGGTAGTACCAGCCACCCAGACCATTCTAACACCCTCTCTATGTAGGTTTGAAAGTGACTTGGCGGTAGTACCGCCATAAGGCCGGTACTACCGACCCTCGGTGGTAGGTCGGTAGGAAGGTCATTTTGTGGACCTCTCTGATCGTGTGCCGTTTGGCTTAGCGGTAGTACCGCTATCATAGTCGGTAATACCGGGCTTGGTAGTACCGACCCTGGTCGGTTGGTACCGAGCCCCTGAGGCTGTTTCTTGGAGCTCTCTGTTCGCGGCCGATTTGGCTTGGCGGTAGTACCGCCATAAGGCCGGTACTACCGACCCTCGGTGGTACCGACCCTTGGTCGGTAGGTGGATCTAGATCAACTCAGATCTGGCGCAGTGGTTTTTGGCTGGTCGGTACTACCGACCATGGGTGGTCGGTACTACCGACAAGTCTCGGGACTGGGGGACTATAAATAGCCCTCCACCTCATTTCTAACCGTTATCTACTCACTCTTCACACTTATTGCGACCTACCAGCTGACAAAAGAGCTCTCCAAGCATTGACTCTCCCCTCTCTCTCCCCCTTCGCGACACACTTAGGCACCCCACGGATTGCAAAATTTAGGGGGGCTCTTGTTCTTGTGTATGTAACCTTGCTTAAAGTCATGCTTTGAAATTCATATCCAAGCATACACTAAGGGGGAGCTTGAACTAAATTTTGGAATTCAAAAGCTTCAATTCTTTCTATCCTTTTTGTAAACCTAAGTTGGTTTTCATCAATTACCAAAAAGGGGGAGTTTGTAAGTGCATTCGCCCCAAATGTGGGTTTTGGCTAATTAATGACAATCAAATTAGGGACTAACGGATTCATAAAAGCATGTATGCAGGTGTTAGGCCTTAGAAAGATTTGAAATGTTGAAATCTCGTGAACAAAGCACGTTGAATATTGTTGGACAAAAGATGCCTAGCTCAAGTGGTGGATTGATAGTTTATTTCTAAACTTGAGTTATAGGTAAGCCGGACTATCAAGAGGGATACAAACTAGACTAGCTAGATGTGGAGAAAAGTGATCAAATCGACTAACAAAAGTTTGCTTGAGAGTCACCGCACGATCACGAACACGTAGATGTAATTATGTGAAGTCGGTAGTACCGACCATGGGGGTCGGTAGTACCGACCAGAGAGGTCGTGCGCAATGCTCTCTGGGTAGAGTTCTTTTTGAACTGGCGGTAGTACCGCCATAAGGTCGGTAGTACCAGCCACCCAGACCATTCTAACACCCTCTCTGTGTAGGTTTGAAAGTGACTTGGCGGTAGTACCGCCATAAGGCCGGTACTACCGACCCTCGGTGGTACCGACCTTGGTCGGTAGGAAGGTCATTTTGTGGACCTCTCTGATCGTGCGCCGTTTGGCTTAGCGGTAGTACTGCTATCATAGTCGGTACTACCGGGCTTGGTAGTACCAACCCTGGTCGGTTGGTACCGAGCCCCTGAGGCTGTTTCTTGGAGCTCTCTGTTCGCGGCCGATTTGGCCTGGCGGTAGTACCGCCATAAGGCCAGTACTACTGACCCTTGGTCGGTAGGCGGATCTAGGTCAACTCAGATCTGGCGCAGCGGTTTTTGGCTGGTCGATACTACCGACCATGGGTGGTCGGTACTACCGACAAGCCTCGGGACTGGGGGACTATAAATAGCCCTCCACTTCATTTCTAATCGTTATCTACTCACTCTTCACACTTATTGCGACCTACCAGCTGACAAAAGAGCTCTCCAAGCATTGACTCTCCCCTCTCTCTCCCCCTTTGCTCCAAGATTCATTCCCTTGAAAGATTTGAGCAAGGGAAGTGAGATTAGAGAGTGGGAAGCTTCGATCTAGGACTTGAGCACTTGGTTTGTGTCTATTACTCTTGGGTTCTTTGAACCCTAGCCGGTTAGGTGTTCTTCGTGGTAGCCCATGTTGATTCATTTGTGAGGGCTACCCGAAGCGTTTGTATTTCCCCTGTGATTTCTAGTGGAGAAACTCGGCTAACCTTTGTGGTGGCTTGAGTGAGGCAAGGAGGTGAAAGAGACTCCGACCTTGGTGGTCACCTCAACAACGAGGACGTAGGCACTCCTTAGTGGTTTGGCCGAACCTCGGGATAAATCGCTGTGTGTCGTGTGCTTGTTGTTATCTCTTCGTTGGATATTACGCTTGTACTTGTGTTCTTCGTGTTCTTCCTCTCCCTCTCTTTCTTAGGTTGGGAAGGCTCGATCTACATCTTGGGAAGTAACCAAGGCTTGGAAGGGCTAGAATCTTCATCTACAATACTTAGGGAAGTGGGGCATTTCTGTGTTTTAAGTTCATAGCTCACATACATTGGATTTGTAGTTTCCTTTTAGGTTTCTGGTAGTGTCGTTTGTTTGTGTCGGTAGTACCGGTGTTTCATACCTGGTAGTACCTACCCAAACAAACCGGTAGTATCGGTTGTTATCTAACTACAAGTTTTAGTTTGTGAAGTTTCTGATTGTAGACAAACACCTATTCACCCCCCCTCTAGGCTGATTTGATCCTTTCAATTGGTATCGGAGCCTAACCCTTGTGTTAGCGCTTCACCGTGTAAGGGAGAAATCATGTCGACCCTAAGTCAAGAAGAAGTCAATGACATTGTCAAGAGAGTTTCTGATCAGCTGTTGAAACAGCAAACAAAGCAATCCGAAGATCAAATGAAGAAGATGAAGGATGAGATTGAGGGCTTGAAGCAAGCTTTGGGCAGCAAAGGTGAATCATCAATAAGTGGAGGAGTTCCTCCACAGCCCAAAGAGAAAAAGACAAAAGAAGATGAAGAGAAAGAAAAGAGATAAAAGGAATTCTCAAGTATACCATACGACTATGGCCAAATGGGCAAGATTCTTCATTTGCCTAGCATCAATCTAGGCAAACCACCTTCCTTTGATGGAATCAACTACAACGATTGGGCACACAAGATGAAGCTACATCTTATTGCCGCAAAAGCTTGGGATATAGTCGAGAATGGAATGAGTCACATTGAAGGAGAAGAGTATACTGAGCTAGATGCAGTTGAATTCCAACAAAATGCTCAAGCTGCATCCTTGATTCTATCATGCCTCAGGCCCGAGAAAAGTACCAAGGTCCATGGAATGGAGGTTGCAAAGAAGATTTGGGACACTTTCAGGATATCATATGAGGGTGATGCAAGTGTGAGAAAATGCAACATAGAGCTGCTCTAAGGGAAGATTGAGAACTTCACAACAAAGAGTGGTGAAACTAAACAAATTTTTGATATGACCTTGATCAACAAGATTAGAGCCCTTGGAGATGTAAAATGGGATGACAACTCAGCTGCAAGAAAGGTATTGAGAGCATATAGAAAGAAGAACAAGACACTTGCATCCATTATTATGGAAAGACCAAACTATGAGAACATGGGACCGCATGAGATGCTTGCCAAGATAAAGCATCATGAAGTCTTGGATGATGAGGCCATAGAAGATCAAGAAGCAAGCAAAAAGAAAGTGGTAGCTCTCAAAGCTAAGCAAGATGAAGGAAGTAGAGCTCAAAATGATTCATCAAGTGAAGGAAGTGATGATTCGGATGATGAGATTGCACTTCTTGTGAAGAACTTTAAGAAGATTCATGAGGAAGAGTATGCACAAGAAAGGGAAGAGTGGCTACTTCAAGAAGTCCAAGAAGATAAACTGCTATGAGTGTGGTGCAGATGATCACTTCATCCTCGATTGTCCACAAAAGAAGAACAAGAGCAAGTATAGCAAGAGTGATGACAAGAAGCAAAGAAGAAGAAGAGGTGGCGAAGCTCATCTTGGTGAAGAATGGTTTTCGGAAGATGACTCAAGTGATGAAGAGAAGAGCAAGGGCAAGGAGAAGGAGAAGGGAGCGGCCAACATCGCCATACACAAGACCTCTTCTCCAAGCCTCTTCTCCAACGTGACTACCTCGACCACTTCATCACGCTTGTTCGAGAGTCTCTCTGATGACGAGGATGACTTCACTCATTCTTGCTTCATGGCTAAGGATGAGAAGGTATCATCTAACTCTCCTACTTGTTCTAGTGATGAGTATAGTGATGATGATATGGGTGAATTTGAACTAAACATAATAAGAAAATTTGGTAAGAAAGGAGGACCAAAAATATTAAAATTGCTTACTAAATTGGAGAGTCGGAATGAGAGCCTTGCTTTGCAAGGGGACTTGATCTCTCAAGAGAGAGAAAAGAACCTTGCATTGGAAGCCTCTCTTGCCGAGGAGAAGTTGAAGGTTGACAAATTGACCGTAGAACTATCTTTAGCCAATGACACTAACAAGAAGTTGGCTAAGGAGTGTTCCACAAGCAATGACTCAATTGTTAGTCTAAAGAATGAAGATAGCTTGGTTCAAGAAAGCCTCACAAGCTTTCAAGATAAATATCAAACTCTTGAACTAAGCTACAACACTCTTTGGAGTAGTACTTCTTCAACCACTCCTAAGGATTCCGATAGCTCTAATGCTTCAACTAGTAATGGTTGCAAAAGATGCTATAAAGTTGATATAAATGCCTGTGCAACTAACCTTGTTGAGCTAGAGAAGAGAGACAAGGAGATACAACGGTTGAACATGATCTTGAGGAATGGTTGCAAGTGTAAGGTGCAACAACCAAAAGACATCCTCAAGACTGCAAGACATCCATCCATCAAGGATGGGATTGGCTACAATAGGTATGGTGGCAAAGCCAATGGAAGGAAGATGGTCAACGGGGTACCCTTTGTTAACTTTAACAAAGGGGTTCCTCTCTTTGACCTCATGAACAAGGCAAACAAGGTTGCAAATCCAAAGGCTACACTTGCCAATGACAAGGTCATCAAGGAGAAGCAAGTGGAGGTCCCCAAGCAACAAAAGCCCATATCACGAAGCTATGCATGTGATTACTTGTGTTGTTGGGGAGAGAACGACAAGATTGTCGTTAAGTATGTTGGTGCACTCAAGAAGAGAGAGATCATGAGAAATGTTTGGGTGCCCAAAGTTTATGTGACTAACCCCCTAGGACCCAATCTCACTTGGGTACCTAAATCAAGAACATAAACTTGTTTTGTAGGAATATGCCTCCGGTGGAACGAGTTGGGTGTTGGATAGTGGATGCACCAATCATATGACCGGGGCAAAAGAAATGTTCACTTCTTTTCAATCAAGTCATGATTCATGTAACAACATTGTGTTTGGTGACAATGGAAAAGGAGAGGTACTTGGCTTGGGTAAAATTGCTATCTCAAATGTATTACTTGTGCATTCGTTAAGTTACAATTTGTTATCCGTTTCTCAACTTTGTGAAATGGGTTACGATTGTCTCTTTATGGATAAGGGTGTGACCGTCTCTAGAAGAAGGGATTCCTCTATTGCATTTAAGGGTGTGTTGAAGGGAAAACTTTATCTAGTTGACTTTTCAACTAGTAAGGTGGAACCTATGACATGCTGAAAGTCCTTGTTTGGTTTTGGATAATTGATGTCACCTAGGGTACTAACCTTTGTCATGAAGTGTTTATGAGCTAGGTTGGTACACACCAAGTGTGGGAGCTAGATGATGACCATGGTGTTAGTGGTGATGACCAAAAGATGGATCAAGTGCTCCACATTTGGAAAGAGAAGAAGAGAAAAGCAAAACCCTATGGAGATCAAGGCAAAAGTATAAATAGAGATTTTGTTTTGGCACTCAAGACACCATAGAGGGTGTGAGTGTGTTTAGGATCGATAGCCGTACTATTAAGAGGGGACTATCTTGGTGATTGCGGTTATCAAGTGCCACTAGGTGAATTCATACATGCATATGCATTAGGACCTAGTGTGCTAACTTCTAATCCTTTGAAAAATGTTTGGAAAATGCTAACACACTTGCACAAGGTGATGTACACTTGGTGGTGTTGGCACATTTGCAAAGGAGAAGAAACCGGAGTTGAAAACGTGGTTTTTAGGCCTGACCGGACGCTGAAACAGCGACCGGACGCTGTTGAAACATGCGTCCGGTCACTATTGAAACAGTGACCGGACTCTACTAAGACAACTGACCGGACACGCCTATAACACTGTTCACGAGAGGCAATGAATGAAATGAAGTGATTGGACGCTAAGTGAGTCCGGTCAATAGTGATCAAACGCGTCCGATCGATGAAAATCGTCTCTGGAACCTCTCTATTCGTGACCAGACGCTGAGTGAAACAATGACCGGATGCTAGTGAAACAAGAGTCCGGTCACTACTGAAACAACGACTAAAATAAGAGTCCGGTCACTACTGAAACAAGAGTCCGGTAACGACTCTATTTGTTTGAGGGGGTATATAAATATGAGTTGGCCGGCTTTGGGAGGCTGCTCTTTAGCACTCTAACATCTTGGACATCCCTTTGAGCTAAACATACTCCCTCCCACTCATCTTCTTGCTTGATAGCGCGAATCAAAGTGAGATTGAGTGATTCCAAGTGCATTTGCTTGTGTGGTTGCATCTAGTGGCACTTGGGGATCGTTGTTGCTGCGGTTTTCTCGTTACTCTTGGTGGTTGCCGCCACCTAGACGGCTTGGAGCAGCGGAGGAGCATTAGCACGAGTTGATGATTGTTCGTGGCCATCTCCCGGTGATTTGTGAGGGGTATTGTGCCTTTCCCGGCGAAGAGCCAAAAGGTAACTCTAGTAAATTGCGCGTGTCATTGAGTTACCTCCATTTGTGGGTCGGTTCTTGTGGCGCTCAAGTGTTGAGCTAGGTTTGTGAACACCTATTAGCCACCGAACCACCAAGTGGTTGGTCGACACAACGGGGAGTAGCGTGCCGGCAAGCATGTGAACCTCGGGAGAAAATCTTTGTGTCCCTTGTCTATTTGGCTATCTCCTGGACTTCATTGGTATTCATATTGTGGTTGATCGTCTCTTGTCGGTGTCGGTATATCTCTCCATCTTGGCTTTACATTCTTTATTTCTTGTGTAGAGATAATTGTTGCTAGAAGTAGCTCTTTAATTATAAGTAATTATCACTTGCTAGCTCACTAGTTTAGAAAGTAGTGACATAGCTTTTGTGTGCCATGGTGACTATAGTTTACTAGAATTATTTAGATAGGTGGCTTGCAACACTTAGTAGAGCTAGAGCAAAAAGCTTCGCTTTGTAATTGTCTAACAAGTCTCTCTAAGTGTTTTGTAGAAATTTTATTAGGCTATTCACCCCCCCTCTAGCCATTTAGGACCTTTCAAGTGGTATCAGAGCCGTGGTTATCGTTTACATAAAGATTAACAACCTTCGGTGTTAAAAATGGCTCAAATTGTATTCAACCATGTTGGGGGCAAACCACCGTTCTTTGATGGCACATCTTTTGATTATTGGAAAAGAAAGATGAGAATGTATTTGGGTTCAATCAATGACAAGGTGTGGGATGTGGTAGAAAATGAGTTTGTGGTTCTTGATCCTACCAATCCAACACCAAATGACTCCATCAACAAGCAATGCAACACAATGGCGCTCTGAAGGGTCGAGATGGCGGACTAGAGGGGGGGTGAATAGTCCTTTCTAAAATTAATCGCGTCGGCTAACCGAAACAAATGCGGAATTAAAACTATCGGTCTAGCCAAGACTACACCCCTCTACCTATACTCTATGATACCTTACAAAAGATCCTAAACAATGCAAATAAGGTGTCGGGCTAGCTAGAGCTCACCTAACCAATTCTAGAAGCAAGGTCACACAAACCTATGCACCTAGTACTCAATCAACCGGGGAGCTCCTACACATGCCACTAAGCAAAAAGCACAAAGCCTAAGCTCACTAGCAATGCTCAATAACAAGGCTACACAAGCCAAATTAGAGAGCTCAACTTAGCTACACAAACTAAGCAATGTGACTAGCAAGACTACAAGTCAACTAGTCACTCATGGGATCAACTTCTATGCTACACAAGCAAGGAAGGTAACTAGCAAGCTACACAAGCCAACTAATCATAAGAGCAACTAGCACATGTATATGAACAAGTAAATACAAGCTAGTGAAAAGAGTTTGCAAACCACCGAGAAGATGAACACGAAGTTGACACGGTGATTTTTCTCCCGAGGTTCACTTGGTTGCCACCAAGCTAGTCCCCGTTGTGTCGACCACACACTTTGGTAGTTCGGCGGCTAATAGGCACCACACCTAGCTCGACACTCGAGCGCCGCAAGAACTCACCCACAAGTGAGGGTAACTCAATGACACGCGCAATCCACTAGAGTTGCTCTTCGCGATCCCCGCGGGGCGAGCACAATGCCCCTCACAATCCTTCTCCGGAGCCACGCACAATCTTCACGCGGGCTTCACGACGGAGACTCGATCACCAAGCCGTCTAGGAGGTGGCAACCTCCAAGAGTAATAAGCACCACCGGCTTGCAACTCGAACACCTAGTGCCACTCGATGCTATCTCTCAAAGCAACGCACTAGAATCGCTCACTCGCAATAGATTCGCGCACTAGCAAGCACAAGCGAGTTAGAGGGCTCCCAGGCACATCCACTCAAGCCACCAAGGCTTTGGAGTGCTCAGCAGCCGGCCCTAAGCCGGCCTCAACTCCTATTTATAGAGGGGAGCGGCCAACTAGCCGTTTCCCCTTTCCTGCGCCTCGGTCGGTAGTACCGACCCTTCCTGGGCGGTACTACCGGCTTAGTCAAACTAGCCGTTACCACAAGGCCCGCTGTTTTAGGCGAAGCACCGACTCTCTGGTCGGTACCTCCGAGGTCGGTAGTACCGGCCCTATGGCGGTACTACCGGCAGGCTACTTTCGAACGCATTCAAAAACTTCCTCCTGACTCTTGAACTACCGACCCCCTGGTCGGTACTTCCGAGCCCGGTGGTACCGGCCCTATGGCGGTACCACCGCCAGGTCATCTTCCACTCAACTCCAGAGAGCTCCGCAAACTTGCCAACCACCGGCCTTGAGTCGGTAGTACCGAGCGCGGTACTACCGAGGTAATGGCGGTACTACCGGTAGGCCAAAACTGGCCACTTCCAGAGAGCTCCGCAAAACCCCTTCAGGGCCACGGTACCACCGACCCCTGGTCGGTACCACCGCCGGCGGTAGTACCGAGGTAATAGCGGTACCACCGCCAGGCCAAAAACGAGCCACATCCAGAGAGGCTGCAAACAGCCCTCCTGGGTCGGTACTACCGACACCCCCAGGTCGGTACCACCGACAACACACAGAAAACTTCATTTCCATCTCTGAGTTGATCCAAAACTATTTCAACAACTTCTCCTTTGCAAATGTGCTAACACCACCAAGTGTTCATCATCTTGTGCAAGTGTGTTAGCATTTTCACAATCATTTTTCAAAGGATTTTCACTTGCACTCACCACGCCACTCGATCATAGTAACATCGCAAAGTTAGATCGCTCAAGTGGCACTAGATGACCGATATGCAAACAAGTTTGCTCCTCTTAATAGTACGGCCATCTATCCTAAACCCGGTCATAATCTTCTCTACACACCTATGACCGGTGAAATGAAATGCCCTACAAATATACCTTTGCCTTGCGCATTCCATTCCATCTCCTTCTGTGTTGATGCAACACATGCACCAACCTATCTTCAAATGATATGATCCACTTCATATCATCACATGGCCTCCATGGTCCATCGATCTTGACATCACTTGCTCTTCACCATCGCTTCGGTCCTTCGGCGCCAAGTCTTGCTTAAGCCTCCCGACACTCGGTACCAACGGCTTCAAAGCCTCAACTTGCCCTTCACCTTCGCAACCGGTCCATCAAGCCAAGTCTTGCCTTGATCTTCTCCATCTTAGCCATATGACCATATGTCATGTCACATATGCATTAAGCTCCTTCTTCACATATGTGAGCCTTGCAACATCTTCCAAGCCATTTCACCTCTATGGCATATGTTGCTCACACATGATCACCTATGGACTAATCACCTGTGTAATTCACTTCAAACACCATTAGTCCACCTAAAGTTGTCACTCAATTACCAAAACCAAACTAGGACCTTTCAATCTCCCCCTTTTTGGTAATTGATGACAACTCTACAAAGATATGGAAATTAAGCTCTTTGGATTCTATGTTACTTATCCAACATTAAGACCATATAAGAGAATTTGGATAAGCACCATACAACCCGACTTTGTAGTGTTAACTCCCCCTACATGTGTGCTCAAATGGTTTGGTTTCAAGCTTGCACACATGCATAAATATGAAATTTGTGGGAGTGTTAGCACTACTAAGTGATGCTAAGGTATACATGATGAAATTTTACCTTTGAAGCGTGCATACCACATTTTGATTCATCCTTAGCATCGAAGAGTAGCTAGACATCATAAAAACTAGAAAACCCCGTGAGATCAACATTAATAGCAAGGGTCTAGTTTTGCATAAAAAGCACAAGTCTAGCTAGAAAACCTATGCATGCTAGTTATCAATTCATCAATTAAATCCTATAACTAGCATACACCACACAAGCATGCATATAAAATTTTTAAAACTTATGCAATGCAAGCAAGCACATGATTATGCACATATCAAATGCAACAACCAAGTTCATGAGCTTGCTCCCCCTACTTGTGTGTTCTCATTGTCCAAGAATTTTGATCCTTCAATCTTGTGCTCCCTCTTGATCCATGTCCATCTTCTTTTCTCCCTCTTTGTCCTTGACATATCATAATTGACATATCTTTTCCATAACTTCTCCCCCTTTGTCATCAATGACCATAAAAGGCATGCTTCTCTTGATACAAAGGGTTGGACTAGGGTAGATGGATGATACTTGAGTCTTCATTTTTGATGGACACCACCATATGTGTTGGAATGATACCATGTGTAGGATCTTTGACCTTGATACCAATAGGTGGGGCACCTTCCCTATGTCATAGCATGGGTCATCCACTTGATAAGCTTGAGCTTTTGTTGGTGATGGATCTTTGCTTGATTTGATCACTTAAAGTTGAGGACCACTTGAAGTCTTGTAGGATACCACTTGAATAAAAAGTTTAACTTGATATCCATTTGCATTATTATCTTCTTCTTGAACTCTTGTCATCTTCATGAGCTTCTCATTTGTGACTTGAACTAGGCAATATTGCACAAGATATCTAACTCGGTTTGCTCTAGAGTAAGCTTCTTCACACATCTTTCAATGGTTATCTTACTCATGTTGAATTAGACACTTGAATGTTCATCTTCTAGATCAAGTACTTGGGTTCACTAGCTCATGAACAAACTCATATACTAACCACTAGATCATATAATCAAACAAGCAATAGTGGTAGGCAATGAATTTAAACTTTCCAATTGTTATGCATGATCCTATTGAACATGTACTATATGCACTAACCGCATACTAGTAAGGGATGAATATGATCATGCACATTACAATGATACCTTTGCTATCTTGGAGTAGAGGATAGTCATTTGATTCCAATTAAGCTCCAAATAGCAATGTGAAGTCCATGGTGAAGATCAATATATACCAATTGATAGAACAAATCTTCACTCATATGATTAAGTGCATTATCTTGTTGTGGTTGGCTTGCTTCTTCATTTGAACATAGCTTGCATATGAATACCACTTGAATTGTCATGATTTGCTTTACTATCTTGCATGTTGCTTGCTTTGCTTGGTCAATCCTTTCATTGCTTCAACTAAGCATCTCAAATATCCTTTGAATCACCACTTCCATATTAGCCTTCCAAGTATCATACTTGGTTAACCTACCAAAGGCGGCAAGCCCCTACAAAAGGGAGAAGTGACCTCTCTCCAAAGAATCATCCTTGATACTTACTTGAATTGACTTTGTTTGATTGATCCATTTGAACTCTTCTTGAAATGTGACTTTGAATCCATCTTTGAGTCCCTTTTTGAGTCCTTTTCTTTCTTCCAAAAGATCTTCAATTGATACTAGGACTTCATCTTTCTCTTCATCTTGATGTTGGTCTTGATCTTCAATTTGAGTACCAAATTTGTGCCAAATACACTTCTTAATCAAATGAACTTGTACTCATCTTTGTCATGCTTCTAGCTCATTTCAAAACCAAACATTGGTCCCTCAACCACTTATAAACATGATTCCAACTTGAGGACCTTTCAATCAAAGTGACTCTAGATTAATCCAATATTTGTCACTTTTCTGGCAGATTCTGTCCTTCTCAAAGAAACATGCATATCTCCCAAAATATAAGTCCAATGACTATGAAATTTGGTGGAGATGTGCCTCTCTAAGTGTTCTAGCAGCCATAAAAATTTGAGCTTCATTGGCTTTCTAGATTGCTACCAGATTTCAATTCTTTCCATAGTACTACATGCTGAAAACTGCTGCACTATAGTTGACAAGATCTACTCCAAAACCAAAGTACATCTTATCCAATAATCATGAATTTTGCACAGCAACTAATATCATAAGTGTAGAGCATGTGTACCAAATTTCAAGCCAATCCAAAAAGATTTGATCATTCAAACATGGCTATCATCACAGCTAGCTCAGATTTCAGATTTTGAACAAATTCCTATATTTGAGCTATACTTGTCCATATTGAATCAAACTTGAGATAAACTTGCTTGAACATCAACACAAAACATATATCCATGCAAATCCATTTACTAAAGGTCATCTTGTGAACATATCCAATCAAACTAACTCAAACTTGATCACTAAGCAATTTATCCATTCAATCATCTTATAGCAAGCAACATATGCATATATATCCAATTCAATCAACTCATATGCACCCAAATGAATGTGATCAACTAAGATATACCTTAGTAGCCCATGATCATCCAAAAGCAAGCTTCAACTCAATTTGATTGCAAGCCTTCGAATATTCCAATCTACCACCACAACTTGATCTTTTGCACTTGTTCGTTGTAGCACTTGGACTTCACTTCTTTTGTCTTGGCATTGGGTTTGGATAGCACTAGGCTTCATTACTTGACTCAATCACATGATGAATAATATGAAATCAATTGAATCAAGCCTCCAATGCCATGGTACCTACACATATTCATCCACTTTTTGATGGTACCCAAACTAGTTTGGGTCCTCTCAAGTTAGGAGCAACATACTTAGGCATAGCCTTAGTATGAGTAGCGGGATGAGTTGCGATAGTAGCCTTAGAGGTACCATTTTCATCCTTCCTAAGCATAGAATCATTAATAATTGAAATAGGCTTAGGGGTCATACCTAGGGGACATGAATGAGCCATGTGTCCCCTTTCCCGGCATGAGTAGCAACTTCTCTTTGATTGAGCCTTCTCTTCTTTGCTCATTTGTTGCTTCTCATTGCCTTGCTTCTTCTTGTTTGCTTGAGCCTTCTCCTCAAGCTTGTTTGGGCAACCCGAAGCTAGGTGGCCCAATTCATCACAATTGTAGCACTTGATGTGAGCCAAATCTTTCTTCTTTTCTTCATTCTTGCTCATCATCATCTTGGCATCATGGATATGAGTTGGATGCCTTGCTCTTCCGCCCCTTCTTGTTTTCTTCTTCTTCATCAAGTCACCATCATGATGGTTGTTCTTGATTTGAACTTGGGGCTTCTTCTTGTTGGGGCAAGCTTTTGCAAGATGTCCCATCTCATGGCATTGATAGCACATGAAATGAGATAGCTTCTTTTCTTCTTGCTTCCTCATTTTCTTGCCCTTGGCATTGCTTTTGTTGAAGCCAATGCCACTCTTGTCACCATAGCTTCTTTGATTCTTCATCATGTGCTCATGGGTGACCTTTGATTTACACCACCTCTCTAACTTGTTGCTCAAGTTCTTCACTTCAAGTTTGAGCTCATTGTTCTCCTTCAAAAGGTTAGTCTCACAAGACAAAGAAGTAGAACAAGCATCTAATTGTGAAGAACATGGCATAGATATTAAATCATTGCAAGAGGTGGATACATTCTTCTTGCCTACATCACAAGGGTTAGCACAAATATGTGATTGATCAAATGACCCATGTGATGAGCTCTCACTAGTTTTAATTTGTTCATTAGAAAGTTTACTAGTGAGAAAAGCATGGTCTTGCACCAAGTTATCATGAGCAACACATAGTTCCTCATGAGTCAATTTAAGCTCCTCATGTGAACAACTACTAACATAAAGTAGATGCTTTGTTTGTTCACATGTGTTCTTTAGAAATGAGTTTTCTTTTTCTAATTTTTCATTTTTAGCTAACTCATTTTCTAAGGCAATGGTCATGCTAGCAAGTCTACTAACAAGCTCATCATAGGAATCATGATCAATCACATTGCAATTTGATACCTTAGTGTCACCTTGTGACATGAAGCAATATGATGATGTTGGAGAGCTTGTGGTAGCATCATCATTGGAGCATGTACCATCATTACCATCAAGTGTGCTTGAGGTTGTATCATCACTTGCATCACTTGAGGCATCATCTTCCATCTTGTCAAGTGTGCTTGAAGTATCTTTATTGATTGCATCACTTGAACATGAGGTGGAGCAATCTTCCACAACAACTATGTTGCGGTCATGCTCAACATCCTCATGTACCACCGGTTCATCCTCCTTTATGAACTTGCCATCATCAAACGTGGAGGGATCACCGAAGGTGGTCTTGATGGAATCCCACATCTCATGGGCGGTCCCTTTGGAGTTGATCTTGTAAAACAACTCAAAACTCAATGCATCCATTAGATAACAATAAGCATTTGCATCAAGCTCAAAGAGATCCTTTTGAGCTTTGGTGAGATTTTTATGGTCCAAGATATGAGAGAGACCACTAGTGATAATCCACCAAAACTTTGGCCCCTTTGCACGAAAATGATCAAGCATATGATGTTTCCATTGTGCAAAGTGTGTGCCATCAAAAATATGTGTATCACACACATCATCTAGCCCACTAGACGCCATCCTCTCGGGTCGGTGAAGACCACAAATGAGAGACCTCGCTCCGATACCAATTGAAGGGTCGAGATGGCGGACTAGAGGGGGGGTGAATAGTCCTTTCTAAAATTAATCGCGTCGGCTAACCGAAACAAATGCGGAATTAAAACTATCGGTCTAGCCAAGACTACACCCCTCTACCTATACTCTATGATACCTTACAAAAGATCCTAAACAATGCAAATAAGGTGTCGGGCTAGCTAGAGCTCACCTAACCAATTCTAGAAGCAAGGTCACACAAACCTATGCACCTAGTACTCAATCAACCGGGGAGCTCCTACACATGCCACTAAGCAAAAAGCACAAAGCCTAAGCTCACTAGCAATGCTCAATAACAAGGCTACACAAGCCAAATTAGAGAGCTCAACTTAGCTACACAAACTAAGCAATGTGACTAGCAAGACTACAAGTCAACTAGTCACTCATGGGATCAACTTCTATGCTACACAAGCAAGGAAGGTAACTAGCAAGCTACACAAGCCAACTAATCATAAGAGCAACTAGCACATGTATATGAACAAGTAAATACAAGCTAGTGAAAAGAGTTTGCAAACCACCGAGAAGATGAACACGAAGTTGACACGGTGATTTTTCTCCCGAGGTTCACTTGGTTGCCACCAAGCTAGTCCCCGTTGTGTCGACCACACACTTTGGTAGTTCGGCGGCTAATAGGCACCACACCTAGCTCGACACTCGAGCGCCGCAAGAACTCACCCACAAGTGAGGGTAACTCAATGACACGCGCAATCCACTAGAGTTGCTCTTCGCGATCCCCGCGGGGCGAGCACAATGCCCCTCACAATCCTTCTCCGGAGCCACGCACAATCTTCACGCGGGCTTCACGACGGAGACTCGATCACCAAGCCGTCTAGGAGGTGGCAACCTCCAAGAGTAATAAGCACCACCGGCTTGCAACTCGAACACCTAGTGCCACTCGATGCTATCTCTCAAAGCAACGCACTAGAATCGCTCACTCGCAATAGATTCGCGCACTAGCAAGCACAAGCGAGTTAGAGGGCTCCCAGGCACATCCACTCAAGCCACCAAGGCTTTGGAGTGCTCAGCAGCCGGCCCTAAGCCGGCCTCAACTCCTATTTATAGAGGGGAGCGGCCAACTAGCCGTTTCCCCTTTCCTGCGCCTCGGTCGGTAGTACCGACCCTTCCTGGGCGGTACTACCGGCTTAGTCAAACTAGCCGTTACCACAAGGCCCGCTGTTTTAGGCGAAGCACCGACTCTCTGGTCGGTACCTCCGAGGTCGGTAGTACCGGCCCTATGGCGGTACTACCGGCAGGCTACTTTCGAACGCATTCAAAAACTTCCTCCTGACTCTTGAACTACCGACCCCCTGGTCGGTACTTCCGAGCCCGGTGGTACCGGCCCTATGGCGGTACCACCGCCAGGTCATCTTCCACTCAACTCCAGAGAGCTCCGCAAACTTGCCAACCACCGGCCTTGAGTCGGTAGTACCGAGCGCGGTACTACCGAGGTAATGGCGGTACTACCGGTAGGCCAAAACTGGCCACTTCCAGAGAGCTCCGCAAAACCCCTTCAGGGCCACGGTACCACCGACCCCTGGTCGGTACCACCGCCGGCGGTAGTACCGAGGTAATAGCGGTACCACCGCCAGGCCAAAAACGAGCCACATCCAGAGAGGCTGCAAACAGCCCTCCTGGGTCGGTACTACCGACACCCCCAGGTCGGTACCACCGACAACACACAGAAAACTTCATTTCCATCTCTGAGTTGATCCAAAACTATTTCAACAACTTCTCCTTTGCAAATGTGCTAACACCACCAAGTGTTCATCATCTTGTGCAAGTGTGTTAGCATTTTCACAATCATTTTTCAAAGGATTTTCACTTGCACTCACCACGCCACTCGATCATAGTAACATCGCAAAGTTAGATCGCTCAAGTGGCACTAGATGACCGATATGCAAACAAGTTTGCTCCTCTTAATAGTACGGCCATCTATCCTAAACCCGGTCATAATCTTCTCTACACACCTATGACCGGTGAAATGAAATGCCCTACAAATATACCTTTGCCTTGCGCATTCCATTCCATCTCCTTCTGTGTTGATGCAACACATGCACCAACCTATCTTCAAATGATATGATCCACTTCATATCATCACATGGCCTCCATGGTCCATCGATCTTGACATCACTTGCTCTTCACCATCGCTTCGGTCCTTCGGCGCCAAGTCTTGCTTAAGCCTCCCGACACTCGGTACCAACGGCTTCAAAGCCTCAACTTGCCCTTCACCTTCGCAACCGGTCCATCAAGCCAAGTCTTGCCTTGATCTTCTCCATCTTAGCCATATGACCATATGTCATGTCACATATGCATTAAGCTCCTTCTTCACATATGTGAGCCTTGCAACATCTTCCAAGCCATTTCACCTCTATGGCATATGTTGCTCACACATGATCACCTATGGACTAATCACCTGTGTAATTCACTTCAAACACCATTAGTCCACCTAAAGTTGTCACTCAATTACCAAAACCAAACTAGGACCTTTCACGCTCAACACCATATATAATGCCATTGATCCAAAGGTGTTTGAGCAAATCAAAGATCTTGACAATGCAAGTGAGGTGTGGAAAAGATTAGAAGAAACATATGAGGGCACTTCAACGGTAAAGAGTGCCAAGTTGTACATGCTCAAGGACAAGCTCACCAACTTCAAGATGAAGGATGATGAATCAATTCCAGAAATGTTCTATAGATTGCAAGTCATCATCAATGATCTCAAGTCCTTGGGAGAAAATGTACAAGATGAAGACTTCACTCATCGGTTCTTGAGTTGCTTGCCCAAGAGATTCAAGACACTTCTCACCATCATCTTTAGAGGAGGCTTGAAGAATGTGACTCCAAATGAGGTGCTTGGTGATGTCATGACCGAAGATCAATACAATGAAGATAGTGAAGAGATGGTCAAGGAAGAGGATAAGAAGAAGAAAAGTGTGGCATTCAAAGCCACCTCATCAGAGAGCAAGGGCAAGTCCAAGAAGGAAGAATCAAGTGACAATGAAGAAGCTAGTGACATTGATGATGAAGCCTTAGCTCTCTTTGTGCGCAAATTTGGCAAGTTCATGAAGAAGAAGGGCTATGGTGCAAGGAAGAGAAGAGATTACAACAAGAGCAAAGACTATGTGAGAAGATGCTACAAGTGCAAGAGCAAGGATCACGTTGTAGCGGATTGTCCCTACAATAGTAACAATGATGAAGATGAGAAGAAGAAAGATAAGAAGGAAAAGAAAGAGAAGAAAATGAGCTTCAAGAAGAAGAAAGGTGGCTCATATGTTGTCACATGGGATAGTGATGCATCATCCGATAGTGAAGACTCAAGTGATGATGATAACAAGAAGAGCACCAAGAAGAAGGCACTTGCAAGCATTGCAATTAACAACAAGCCTTCTCTATTTGACACTTCATCATGCTTTATGGCTAAGCCAACTAAGGTACAATCCGATGATGAGAGTGATAGTGAGAGTGATGAGGATGAGGAGCACTCAAAGGAGGACCTCATGGACATGTTGGAGCAAGCTCACACTTGCTTTGAGATGAAGAGAAAGGAGTGCAAGGATTTGCGCAAGAAGCTTAATGCTCTTGAGCAATCCCTTGATGAGCTCAAGTCTACTCATGAGAGGCTAGAGGTAGCCCATGAGAAGCTTGGCAAGGCTCACACCAAGCTTGAAAAGGCTCACTCCTCCCTCCTTGATCAAGTCAAGGCTGAGGACATTGTTCCAACATGTAACATAGGAGTAACTTGTGATATTCTTGATGAATCATTTTATACTCCTATTGTTGTTGCTCCAACTAACCCCTCATGTAGCTCATCCACTACTACTTCTACTATGAGTGATGACTTGTGATGCCTCACTAATGGTGGAGAATGAGACCTTGAAAAAGGAGGTCAATGAGCTCACTCGTGCCTTAGGCAATGCCTATGGTGGAGATGCCCGCTTGCTTAAGTGCTTGGGTAGCCAACAGTTCTCTCTTAACAAAGAGGGATTGGGCTATACCCCCAAGAATGGCAAGGCGGCCTTTGTGACTCACAAGACTAGTTTTGTGAGAAGCAATGGTCGGTTTTGCAAAAAATGCAAGCAATCCGGGCATATAGAGCAATATTGCAAGAACAAGAACAAGAATGCTAATGTATCCTCAATTCAATTTGATTCTTATTATTTGCTTACCAAGGGTGTCAATGGTGTAAAGGCTAAGTTTATTGGTGCTCCCATTGTTGGCCCAAAGAAGAAGGCAATTTGGGTGCCCAAGAGCTTAGTGACTAACCTTGGAGGACCCAAGCAAGTTTGGGTACCTAAAAAGAATTGATCTTTTCTTGTAGGTCAATTATAAAGCCGGAGGAAGGCATTGGGTGCTTGATAGTGGTTGCACTCAACACATGACCGGAGATGCAAGAATGTTCAATTCAATCAACAAGAATGATGACAATGGAATTGATAGTATTACATTTGGTGATAATGGCAAAGGCAAGGTCAAGGGGCTTGGTAAGATTGCTATATCAAATGACATGAGCATATCCAATGTATTGCTAGTAGAGAGCTTGAACTTCAATTTGCTATCTGTGGCTCAATTGTGTGATCTTGGATTCAAATGCATATTTGGGGTTGATGATGTAGAGATCATAACTGTAGATGGCTCAAACTTGATCTTCAAAGGCTTTAGATATGAAAATCTATACTTGGTTGATTTTAATGCTAGTGAAGCTCAATTATCAACTTGTTTGTTCACCAAATCTAGCATGGGTTGGTTATGGCATAGAAGACTTGGTCATGTTGGCATGAAACAATTGAATAGATTGATTAAGCATGATCTAGTTAGAGGCTTGAAAGATGTGGTGTTTGAGAAGGACAAACTTTGTAGCTCTTGTCAAGCCGGAAAGCAAGTTGGAAACACTCACCCTAAAAAGAGAATAATGAGCACTAGCAAGGCATTTGAGTTATTGCACATGGATCTATTTGGACCAACAACATACACTAGTATTGGTGGAAACAAATATGGCTTTGTGATAGTGGATGATTTCACAAGATATACATGGGTGTTCTTTCTAAGTGACAAAAGTGATACATATGCTACATTCAAATCTTTTGTCAAGAGATGTCACAATGAGTTTGAAACAACCATCAAGAAAGTGAGAAGTGACAATGGTAGTGAATTTAGAAACACAAGAGTTGATGTGTTATGTGATGAATTTGGAATTAGATATTAATTCTCGGCCAAGTATACTCCACAATCAAATGGTCTTGTTGAAAGGAAAAATAGAACTCTCATTGATATGGCAAGATCTATGCTTAGTGAGTACAATGTGAGTCATTCATTTTGGGCCGAAGCTATCAACACGGCTTGCTATTGTAGCAACCGCCTCTATTGTCACCCCATGATGGAGAAGACACCTTATGAGCTATTGAATGGAAGAAAGCCCAACATTGCATACTTTAGAGTCTTTGGTTGCAAATGCTATATCTTGAAGAAAGGCACTAGATTGAGCAAGTTTGAGAAGAAATGTGATGAAGGCTTCTTGCTTGGTTACTCCACTACAAGCAAAGCATATAGAGTTTGGAATTTGGCTAGTGGTACTCTTGAGGAAGTGCATGATGTTGAATTTGATGAAACAAATGGCTTTCAAGATGAAGAAGAAAATCTAGATGATGTGAGAGGAACTCAATTGGTCAATGCAATGAAGAATATGGATATTGGAGATATTCGGCCTAGGGAAGTGATTGATATTGAAGATGACAAAGATCAAGTGCTCACTTCTCCAATTGTGCAAGCTAGTGGTTCTCAATTGCAAGATCAACAAGTGGCTAGTTCATCTCAACCAAATGATCAAGCAAGTACAAGCAATCAAGTCCAAGTGCTCCAACCAACCAATGTTGCAAGAGATCACCCATTAGATCAAATCATTGGTGGAATTCAAAGTGGTGTGCAAACTAGATCAAGATTGGCTTCTTTTTGTGAACATTACTCTTTTGTATCATCCATCGAGCCAACCAAGATTGAAGAAGCATTACAATATGTTGATTGGGTCAATGCCATGCATGAAGAGCTTAACAACTTCACAAGAAATCCAAGTTTGGGAATTAGTAGAGAGGCCTAAGAACTACAATGTGATTGGAACTAGATGGTTCTTTTGCAACAAGCAAGATCAAGATGGCATTATGGTGAGAAACAAAGCAAGATTAGTAGCAAAAGGATACACTCAAGTAGAGGGTCTTGACTTTGGTGAAACATATGCACCGGTTGCAAGATTAGAAGCAATAAGAATCCTATTACTTATGCTTGTTCCCACAACATCAAGTTATATCAAATGGATGTCAAGAGTGCATTTCTCAATGGATACATCAATGAGTTAGTATATGTTGAGCAACCTCCCGGTTTTGAAGATGATAAGAAGCCCAACCATGTTTACAAGCTCAAGAAGGCACTTTATGGTTTGAAACAAGCACCAAGAGCATGGTATGAGAGATTAAGAGATTTTCTCCTCTCTAAAGGGTTCAAGATGGGAAAGGTTGACACTACTCTCTTCACCAAGAAGATTGGAAAAGACTTGTTTGTGTTGCAAATCTATGTTGATGATATCATTTTTGGTTCAACCAATCAAGATTTTTGTGAAGAGTTTGGTGAATTGATGGCAAATGAGTTTGAGATGTCCATGATTGGAGAACTTAGCTACTTCCTTGGTCTACAAATCAAGCAATTGAAGGAAGCCACATTTGTTAGTCGAGGCAAGTATATAAAGGACATGATCAAGAAGTTTGGATTGCAAGATGCAAAAGCCATTAGCACCTATGGGGACAAATGGACAATTGGATAGTGATGCAAGTGGCAATATGGTGGATCAAAAGTTGTATTGGTCTATGATTGGAAGCCTACTCTATGTGACCGCATCAAGACCAAATGTCATGTTTAGTGTATGCATGTGTGCAAGATTTCAAGCCTCACCAAGAGAGAGTCACTTGAAGGCAACTAAGAGAATATTGAGGTACTCAAAGCATACACAAGATGTTGGTTTATGGTATCCAAATGGGTCAAACTTTGAGTTGATTGGATATTCGAACTCCGATTATGCGGGTTGCAAGGTTGATAGAAAGAGCACATCGGGCACATGTCAATTGTTGGGAAGATCACTTGTGTCTTGGTCATCAAAGAAGCAAAATAGTGTGGCACTTTCAACCGCCGAAGCCGAATACATATCCGCTGGTAGTTGTTGTGCTCAATTACTTTGGATGACTTTGGAATAAAATTCAAACAAGTGCCATTGCTATGTGACAATGAGAGTGCGGTGAAGCTCACAAATAACCCCGTGCAACATTCAAGGACAAAGCATATTCACATTAGGCACCATTTCATAAGAGACCATCAACAAAAGGATGATATTTCAATTGAGAGTGTTGGAACCGATGATCAACTTGCCGACATATTCACCAAGCCACTTGATGAAAAGAGGTTTTGCAAGCTAAGGAATGAATTGAACATACTTGACTTCTCAAATATGTGTTGATGCACCCCCACTTTGAAGGACCGAAAATGCTAAAGCAAGGCGACCAGAGGGGGGGTGAATGGGAGCCTAAAAATTTCTTCTGAAATTCTAGCCTCTGTCCCAACAAAAACAACCCCAATAGTAAAGCCGACACACGTGATGTCCACAACCCAAGAGAATGGGTGGATGTTCCCTAGGAACACAGCGGGACACCACAAAAGCTCCCTCTTCCAAATCCACGCAAGTCAACTAGTGACAGGATGGAGTTTGGGTAACCTCAACCTCCCCCGAGCAACGCGAGGGGGATTCAGGCTTTTTCGCAAAGCGGGAAGCCCGGTTTCTCTAGAGCACAGAGTCGGGAATCCAACGCAAAAAGCAGATCTCAAATCGGAGCTCGAACGTAAAAGATACGGACGAAAACATGCGATCACTGCACTGACCGGACTCTGAGATGCGTCCGGTCAGTGTCGATCGGACGCGTCCGGTCACAAGAATCCCGATTCGGGAGCTCTCTGTGTTGGACCGGACTCTGCGAGGAGGTGCGTCCAGTCAACACAAAAACCAGCGTTCGGTCGCTACTACTCGATGAACAGTAGTAGCAGCGCGTCCGGTCGAAGCACAGCAGGTGCGTCCGGTCACTAAAAATGGTCTCTGGAACTGACCGGACTCAGCACGGGGTGCGTCCGGTCATGTCCAGGCTAGCGTCCGGTCACCACGCGCGAACTGGACAGCGCGGGTGTTCAACGACCGGACTCTGTCAAGGTGCGTCCGGTCGCTTCGATGCAGCGTCCGGTCACCCCGATCAGCTCCCTGTTCATCCACCGGATCGACCTGATCTCCCTCAAATCAAAAGCACTATGGCTCAAATTTCGTGTGAGGGGTCACAAGGATGTTAGTGAGCTACTCCTAAGAGATCATGGCTCGAACCTAACTTCAAATCGGTGTATCGAAGAAAACGGTGATGAACGGACAAGAACTCGATCCCAAAACTAAATCCGACCGATCTGTGAGTTCATGAGGTATTAGAGAAATTCCTTCGGTAGAAAGAAGACTCTCATGAAGCTACACAAGATGGTTCAAATGGATTTGCGAATCTTCCCTCTAAACAAGAATTCTCGTGAAGATCGAAAGAGGGGAAAACGTGCAAAGCGAAGAACAAAATCGCAAGACAAATTAAAGCACGAATTTGATCCTTGGAATCAGCGGAATGGATGATTGATTAAGCACTCGGTGTCGGGCTACAAGCCACTCCTAGCAACACAAAGCTTGGATGGCGAAAAGCTCAAGAACTAGAGCCGGTCTCTACTCTAACCCTAGCCTCCTCTCACAGGAACAAAATGAGAGTGACACCTCTAAGGATACGGCTGCCCTAGCAGCCCCCTCATATATATAGGCGCACGTCCGAAGACCAAAATGCCCTTACATTAAGCACTCAACCCAAATACCCCCCAGGGGTAAAACTGTCCAACCCTAGCAGTTTTCATCCGACGGCCACGCCCGCACATCCGGTAGCTTCGCCTCGACGCGACCTCCCTGATGCCGCCACGTGCCGTCATGTCGACCACCGCGCCTTCCTCGTGGATAGCTACGCCGCCGCGCCAGCCTCTCCACGCTGCCACGCGTCGACCGTCCTTTCGGACCAACCCCCGGTTTTGAGGCCCAAACCGGTAAACCCGCCAGCCCAGGTTTTGAGGACCAAACCTGGCAAACCGTCCACCCCGAGTTTTGAGGCCCAAACTCGAAAACCCGCGAGCCCAGGTTTTGAGGTCCAAACCTGGAAACCGTCCATCCCGAGTTTTGAGGCCCAAACTCGGAAACCGGCCACCCGAGTTTTGAGGCCCAAACTCGGAAACCGTCGATGGTAGCTTTTTGAGGCTCAGCTACCGAACCCGCACCGTAGACGGGATGTGGTTTGCACACCCCGACCACCGGCACCGATGCCGATCCATGTCCAGCCTCCACGCTGGGCACAATGCCTTCACCTTCCTTCTTGACTCGGCCAACGGCACTTGCACCGCACGCAAGCCCGTGTCCGACCTCCCGCCAAGTGCCACGATGCCATCGTCTTCCTCCCGACTCGGCCGATGCATCGCACATCCCCATGTGCTCTCGCTTGCCGATGCCACGTGCCAGCTACCACAGCTGGTCCTCTGGCCCTCTGGTCCGTCAGTCCAAGCCTCACGTCCGCCCTTCACCGCTCTGGGTACATCGGCATGGCACGTCCGCCGCACGGCACGTCCATCCTTCACCGCTCCCAGTCCGTCGGCACGTCACGTCTCTACTTGACCTTCACCTCGCCATCGACCACTGTATCCGAGCTCCACGCCTGCACATCAACACAGCCAAGAGACACATGTCGCACACGCACACCAACACGGTAAACACACCACAACTCAACGCCACCGGTTAGTCATAAGCATTAAGCACATAGCGAGATAATGACTCAACTGGGAAAAGCCTCAAACCTTCCTCATCAAAGTCAATCATTCATCATATATGTTCTCAATCTCCCCCTTGATGAATGCATTGACTAAAAATAAAACCACAAAGGAAGTGTTTGAAGGCAAGCCTCATTCAAGTGCCCAAAAGCCAGGCAAAAGCAAACACAAGGCCACTTGAGATGAGGAAGGATCATGAAAACTCCAAATAAAAGCTCTCGGTCCCGAAAGAAACGGGAAAAGCGGGCAAAGCCTCCACACAACCGAAGAGTCAAGAGAAAACAAGAGTTTCATGAATCCCAAAAGGAGTTTCATGAATCCCAAAAGGAGTTTCATGAATCCCAAAAGGTACTCAAAAACCAATCTCAAATAAATTGTCAAACAATCATCACAAAAGAAACCAAAGTACTTATCCACTTGGATTCACTTGGGTCGAGATTTCTCCCCCTTTTTCTTTCTCTTTCTCTTTCTCTTTCTCCCCCTTGATGATTGAATTGACAAAAACTAGGCACAAGAGATGGTTTGAGATACCAAAACCGAAAATCTCATTCAAGTGATCAAAAGCCATAGAAGGGCAAAGCACAAAGTCACTTGTCATGAGAAGATTATCCAATAAAATGCCCAAAAGCCAAAGAAATGCTAAGAGGGGGCAATTTGAAATGAACATAACTTGGTCCCCAAAGACATGGGCAACGGCTCAACGCAACCAAGCAAGGGATTGGAGCAACAACTCATCAAAGAGCAAAACTCGATCACATAGAGCGAAAAACTTGGTTCCCAAAGACATGGGCAACGGCTCGACGCAACCAAGTCAAAAATGAGCTAGTCCTCAAGAAGAGGCAGAAAAGGCTCAACACGACTAGCTCAAGGCTCGATACCAATTGAGGCTGAATCAACGCATAAGAATGCAAAACTGATCACGAACAGCCAAGAATTGGTGAAAACAGCTAGTTCCTCAAGATAGAGGCACATAGGCTCGACGCAACTAGCTGAAGGGTCCATACCAATCGAAAATACCAAGCAAAAACTGCTAGTCCCTCTAGACAGAGGCAAAAACGGCTCAACACGACTAGCAGGCTCGATACCGACTGAGAAAAACCACAAGAGAAGCTCAACACTAAATGGAGCACAAACACTCGGAGCACGCGGAGAAGCAGCAAGACAAAAGCGACTCCCCCTGAAAGCAAGCCTATATACAAAAGCTATGCAACAAAGCTCATGACACCAATTACACTCCATACCAAAAGATGGATACCAATTGAAACACATAAAAGAGCTATACCAAGTGAAAAAGGACATTAAAGAGCTAAACTCCCCCTAGCTCAAAGCTCTCCCCAAAATGCAGGACTTTCCCCTTTGTGCCAACACACAAACTCCCCCTTGCAAACAGCTTCTCCCCCTTGACAAAAGGGAACATGCTGAGGGGTTTTGACATTTCTCCACAAAGTTGACACAAACACAAGACAAGTCATCAATCAAAAGCATATGGGGGCAATGAAAAGCATTGAAAATGACCACAAAGAGTATCGGAGCTGGGGGATATGTACACTAAGCTAAAAATGCATGATATGCACAATGCAACAGCTTCAAGTGTATAGCAATCAGAATGAAAAGATGCTCAAAAGGGTGCTGCCCTGAAAGTGTAGCAACCAATACAAATGCTAGCAAAGGCTCAAACTGATCAAATGAATACGAAATATGAACAATTAAGCATATGAGCAGTTTTAAGCCATTCGAAAAGGAGTTCACCACTAAAATAGCACTTAGCATGAATAGACAGGAAATCGAGCAAGTGCTAACTCAAGTATAAAAGGTGAACTACCCCTAGCAAAGTTCAATCATCATGCTATAGAATGAAGCATAGACTTGTGTCATTATCAAGTTTTATCGGAATTTGCAGCGGTATTAACACAAGTTCAATTTAAAAGCATGTGATTGCGAGAGGTTGAAAACATGGTCATTGCCTAACTTTTCAACCGGGCTAAGCCTATGCAAGAAAAGCAATCAGAAGCTTAAAGCACCAGTTTTGGTCTTACACTACACGACTCAAGTTTAACTCAAAAGTGCAATGAGAAACAGTCTCGATACCGTGAGGTGCTGACACATGCAATCCCATCTCGATCTTTTCATTTCACTTAGACTTGGATCAAATTTTAAGCACAAGGTAAAAATGAACAATCCAAGCAAGTGAATGACTCAGTGCAAGAGACATAGCAACCTAGCATACAAAAGATAGCACAAGTGATCGCAACACAACCTACCCATGCTAGTTGCCACTCTCAATGGTGAACAAATTAAATATTTCATAGTTGATTAGTCAAGTTCACCATTTGCAAAATAGCTTAGCTCATAACATGTATCAAGTGATCAAAAAGAGCCTAAGCTACAAGCATCATCATGAATAAACAGGGCATACCAAAAAGAGCATAATCTCATTCTCATTGCTCTAAACATGAAGCTCTAAGATGCACTAAAATACATGATGGAATGCATGCAAAAGCTAGTCTATCAAAGACAAAGCAAAACTAGCCTAAAAAGGAAAACCCAAAACAAAAAGGTATCGGAGAAGTCCAACTAAGATACAACAAGCAAAATGCTTCCCCAACTAAAAGGGAAACACACACCAAACTCACAAAAGAAGAGCCAAGAAACGCTCAAGCGAACAGCCAGCAAAATCCACATCGGAAAGACCACACAACAGAAAGAGGTCGATGAAGAAGAGTACCAAACCTGAACTCAGTAGTGTGTCAGAGGTACCTCATGAAGCGCATGACCGCCTGCTGGTGTGATACCCGAGGGGACGTCTGAATCTACTAAAATCTCCGGGGCGCTTGCCTCGCCGAAGTCGTCTCCCCCTCGCCTGATGCTGTCGCTCGCACAGGTGCTGCTAGTTCTCGCTGGAGAGCTGCTCGAACGGAACCCCAAGTCGTGGAAGAAGTGGGATCGGGTCCGTGAGCTGAAATGCTCTCTCCAGGCTCCTGTTCTCCTGCATACTCAAAAGCAGAAGAAAACACAAGACATTGTCTCGTCCAGTGTGACCTCAAGGTCTCCATAAAGCGGTTAGTCACATAATAAGCATAAGGTGAACACTCAACAAAAGAGGCCTACCTATGAATGATACCACAAGGAGAACTAAACTCAAACTAGTCAAGACTACCATGCAACAGGATAAAGCACTGTATAGCAAAATGCAACCTAAAAACATGATCAACCCAAACACAGCCTAAACCTCAACACATGCTACAATGCAAGATAATGATAGCAATAGATTCAAAAGCATGTAACATGATAAAATTGTGGAAAGGCTAGTGCTCAACCTAATCATATCAACAGGATACATGTAGCTAACCAAAACTAGCACCTGAAAAGTGATACCTAAAGAACATCATACCTCTACAAGTAAAGCTCATGGAGAAGTATGGTAAAGCATGACATAATGTTCATGAGGATCACAGACGAGCATGAAAAGTGGATATTCCACAAAAGCTATACACAAAGCTAGCATGACATATGATACAGAAGATAGCACATGCTAGACTAAACAAAACATGATACAAAGGAAAATGTACATGCAAGAACTATACAAGTGAGCACATGATAGTCCATCTCATACCACAAGAAATAGCACATGGATGTACAAGGTATGAGTGTATAAGAAAGCTCACCAAACTGCAAAAGCCTCTTTGGAGGCCAATCTAAGCGGGGTGAAGAGAACCATCAAATCTTGATCACATCTAAAAGATCAGGCTCCATCAGGCGCATGTTCTCCACCCCGCGTCCTCATATCTACACACAAGAGGACAAAGTAACCCGAGTCTTGGATCCCGAAGGGTTAGCAAGCATGTACTTGGGAACCCAAGACTTGGTCACAAAACTCATCTTATCATGTGGGTTAGCATGATGCAAATGTTGGTTCAAATGCACTTTTGAAACACCCTTGAAAGCATTCCTCAAAAGGACAACTCGAGGAGAAGAACGAGTCGTACCACGGGAAAAGAGGCAAACATCTTCCAAGGTTTTTGTAGAAGAACCGATAGAAGCATCATGAAAAGCATGACGTGGACCAAGAGAAGAAGCACTAGAAGCATGTCCACGACCATGACCTATCCCGCTAGAAAAGGAGTCATAAAACCCATCAACAAAGAGGGGCTTCTTACTAGGAGCACAAGCGTTCATGCCATGAGAAGGGCTATGAACCACTATCTTCCTAGAAGAGCGAGCTTGGCGCAAACATTTGGCACGCTGATAGCAAAAGCTTTCTTGATGCCCATCTTTCTCACAAAAAGAGCAATGGTATAAAGGCCTATTGGAAGGCACACCATTCTCCGACAAGTGAGAAGTCCCTTGGGGCTTAGAACAAGAAGCATCAACAACCAACTTGGTGCCAACACTAGGAGCACACGTGCCATGGGAAAGGCTACGCGGCTTCTTAAAAGCCTTAGCTCGAATTCGTCGCTCGTGTTTGACACGGCGGAAACAAAAATCGAATGAGTGTCCATCCTTCTTGCAAAAGGTGCAATGGAAAACCGGATTGGGAGCACGAGTCCCAAAAATATGAGAAGCACCCTTATCAAGAGAAGTCCCTTGGACATCACTCGAAGAAACAGCAAGGTTAGGAGTAGCTATGAAAGAGCTATCCGAAACCTTGACACTAGTGCTAACGTCAAAAGACTCACGCGCAACGCAAGAACTCAACTCCGGTTGCAAAGATGCAGACTTGGAAACATCAACATCAGAGTTGGAAGAAATGCGTGACTCAAAAGACTTAGCACAAAGACTCTTGCATCTTTTGGCTAAAACCTCATTTTCAAACATGAGGCGATCACAAGTACCACATGGAGCATTTTTCAAATTTTCCATCTCCTTTCTAATGCACTCGGCATATGTGGTACGCAAGAGTTCAATTTCCTTCTCAAGGTTGGCACTCCTATCATTGTGCTCAACCAACTTGGCGCTCATATCATCGCGCAAAACTTTCAAAGCCAACACTTCTTTTTCCAAATCAATGCATGATGTGCACATGAAATCGGTGGAAGAAACATCACCATTCACATCAAGCAAAGAATCATGAATAGCACAAGAAGTAAGGCATGCATTTTTATTCAAAGAGCACAAGCTACAAGGCCTAGCATTTATCTCAATAATTTCAGCCCTAGCATGCTCAAGTTCATCTACACATGTGGTGTGAGTCAATTTTAGTTTATTAATTTCAGCATGTAAAGACTCACAAGAAACACATGGTAAAGAAGCTTTTGACCTAAGCAAGGCTATTTCAGATTTAGCATAAACAAGGTCCTTGCGCAAGTCAAAGCAAACAAGACATGGTATGGAAGCATTTGATTTCAATATTTCATTTTCAGATTCTAAGCTAGCAAGAGAAAAACATAGCTCATCATTCTTCCTAACCATGTCACTACAAGAGGTGCAAGGTGAAGATGCACTAGACTTCCAATGAAAAAGACCATTCTTTAGCCTAGTGATGGAGCAATTCAACTTCTCAATTTTATTACGCAAGGTATCACAGTGTTCATCAAGTCTATCATTATACTCATCACAAATCTTAAAACATTGGGACAAAATCCCAAGGCTAGCGACAAGTGTACCTTTCTTGGCCTTGCCAAGTTCGCGTATAATATCCTCGTTTGAGTGCTCACCATCTCCGAGGAAGTCCAACAAATCATCCACCTCGCATTCGAGCCTAAAAATTTCTTCCGAAATTCTGGCCTCTGTCCCAACAAAAACAACCCCAATAGCAAAGCCGACACACATGATGTCCACAACCCAAGAGAATGGGTGGATGTTCCCTAGGAACACAGCGGGACACCACAAAAGCTCCCTCTTCCAAATCCACGCAAGTCAACTAGTGACAGGATGGAGTTTGGGTAACCTCAACCTCCCCCGAGCAACGCGAGGGGGATTCAGGCTTTTTCGCAAAGCGGGAAGCCCGGTTTCTCTAGAGCACAGAGTCGGGAATCCAACGCAAAAAGCGGATCTCAAATTGGAGCTCGAACGTAAAAGATACGGACGAAAACATGCGATCACTGCACTGACCGGACTCTGTGATGCGTCCGGTCAGTGTCGATCGGACGCGTCCGGTCACAAGAATCCCGATTCGGGAGCTCTCTGTGTTGGACCGGACTCTGCGAGGAGGTGCGTCCAGTCAACACAAAAACCAGCGTTCGGTCGCTACTACTGGATGAACAGTAGTAGCAGCGCGTCCGGTCGAAGCACAGCAGGTGCGTCCGGTCACTAAAAATGGTCTCTGGAACTGACCGGACTCAGCACGGGGTGCATCCGGTCGTGTCCAGGCCAGCGTCCGGTCACCACGCGCGAACTGGACAGCGCGGGTGTTCAACGACCGGACTCTGTCAAGGTGCGTCCGGTCGCTTCGATGCAGCGTCCGGTCACCCCGATCAGCTCCCTGTTCATCCACCGGATCGACCTGATCTCCCTCAAATCAAAAGCACTAAGGCTCAAATTTCGTGTGAGGGGTCACAAGGATGTTAGTGAGCTACTCCTAAGAGATCATGGCTCGAACCTAACTTCAAATCGGTGTATCGAAGAAAACGGTGACGAACGGACAAGAACTCAATCCCAAAACTAAATCCGACCGATCTGTGAGTTCATGAGGTATTAGAGAAATTCCTTCGGTAGAAAGAAGACTCTCACGAAGCTACACAAGATGGTTCAAACGGATTTGCGAATCTTCCCTCTAAACAAGAATTCTCGTGAAGATCGAAAGAGGGGAAAACGTGCAAAGCGAAGAACAAAATCGCAAGACAAATTAAAGCACGAATTTGATCCTTGGAATCAGCGGAATGGATGATTGATTAAGCACTCGGTGTCGGGCTACAAGCCACTCCTAGCAACACAAAGCTTGGATGGCGAAAAGCTCAAGAACAAGAGTCGGTCTCTCCTCTAACCCTAGCCTCCTCTCACAGGAACAAAATGAGAGTGACACCTCCAAGGATACGGCTGCCCTAGCAGCCCCCTCATATATATAGGCGCACGTCCGAAGACCAAAATGCCCTTACATTAAGCACTCAACCCAAATACTCCCCAGGGGTAAAACTGTCCAACCCTAGCAGTTTTCATCCGACGGCCACGCCCGCACATCCGGTAGCTTCGCCTCGACGCGACCTCCCTGATGCCGCCACGTGCCGTCATGTCGACCACCGCGCCTTCCTCGTGGATAGCTACGCCGCCGCGCCAGCCTCTCCACGCCGCCACGCGTCGACCGTCCTTTCGGACCAACCCCCGGTTTTGAGGCCCAAACCGGTAAACCCGCCAGCCCAGGTTTTGAGGACCAAACCTGGCAAACCGTCCACCCCGAGTTTTGAGGCCCAAACTCGGAAACCCGCGAGCCCAGGTTTTGAGGTCCAAACCTGGAAACCGTCCATCCCGAGTTGTGAGGCCCAAACTCGGAAACCAGCCACCCGAGTTTTGAGGCCCAAACTCGGAAACCGTCGATGGTAGCTTTTTGAGGCTCAGCTACCGAACCCGCACCGTTGACGGGATGTGGTTCGCACAGCCCGACCACCGGCACCGATGTCGATGCATGTCCAGCCTCCACGCTGGGCACAACGCCTTCGCCTTCCTTCTTGACTCGGCCGACGGCACTTGCGCCGCACGCAAGCCCGTGTCCGACCTCCCGCCAAGTGCCACGACGCCATCGTCTTCCTCCCGACTCGGCCGATGCATCGCACATCCCCATGTGCTCTCGCTTGCCGATGCCACGTGCCAGCTACCACAGTTGGTCCTCTGGCCCTCTGGTCCGTCAGTCCAAGCCTCACGTCCGCCCTTCACCGCTCTGGGTACATCGGCATGGCACGTCCGCCGCACGACACGTCCATCCTTCACCGCTCCCGGTCCGTCGGCACGTCACGTCTCTACTTGACCTTCACCTCGCCATCGACCACTGTATCCGAGCTCCACACCTGCACATCAACACAGCCAAGAGACACATGTCGCACACGCACACCAACACGGTAAACACACCACAACTCAACACCACCGGTTAGTCATAAGCATTAAGCACATAGCGAGATAATGACTGAACCGGGAAAAGCCTCAAACCTTCCTCATCAAAGTCAATCATTCATCATATATGTTCTCACACTTATATGACATGCCTCTCCTTCGATAAAGCAAGGTAAAAGTTGATTGGCATATGCATTCATACTTTGGTAGGATATGTTTAGTGCATCTAGTCATTCCTCATGATCATTAGGCTCATTCATGAAAATAAAATGATTTTGATGCTTGTATGATGCCACTATTGTTTCTATGCTTTACATGATCTAGTGGTAACATATGACATGTTTATGGGCTTGCAATCCTAGTGTTTAATCTAGAAAATGAGCAATGGAATGTTTAACCAACGTGAGTAAGATAACCATTGCAAGATGTGTGAAGAAGCTTACTCTAGAGCAAACCGTGTTAGATATCTCATGCAAATGATCTAGATTGAACCAAATGTGAAAGAACTAACTCTCTCCTAAACCAATTTGAACCTTTTTATGCAAACCTTTTATGGAAATAGATGACAAAGGGGGAGAAAAAGTCACAAAGATCAAAATGAAGGGGATTTTAAAAAAAACTTTGAAAATGATTTTTGAGCACACAAGTAGGGGGAGCAAGCTCATGAACTTGGTTGATTGCATTTGAATTATGCATATTCATATGCTTGCTTGCATTGCACAAATTTTTAACTTTATATCCATACTTGTGTGGTGTATGCTAGAAATAGATTTTGAATGATGATTTGCAAACTACCATGCATAGGTGGTAGCTAGATGTAATTTGTTCTTACAAGTGGTACTAGAGCCTTTCATATAATGTTGATCTCATGAGGTATCTAGTGTTTTTGTAAAAGTCTAGCTAACCATGGTGCTAAGGATGGTATACATTGGCAACTCTGATTGGTATCACGCTTCAAAGGTCCATTCTTTACACCTTAGCATCATTTGATAGTATTACTCTCCCACATTTCATATCTATGCATATGTGCCGAACTTGAACCAAACACTATAGCACATATGTAGGGGGAGCTAATACTAACAAAGAGGTGACTCAAATTTTCAAATACTTATCTTTGTGAAAGGTTGTCATCAATTACCAAAAAGGGGGAGATTGAAAGTCCTTGTTTGGTTTTGGATAATTGATGTCACCTAGGGTACTAACCTTTTTCATGAAGTGTTTATGAGCTAGGTTGGTACACACCAAGTGTGGGAGCTAGATGATGACCATGGTGTTAGTGGTGATGACCAAAAGATGAATCAAGTGCTCCACATTTGGAAAAAGAAGAAGACAAAAGCAAAACCCTATGGAGATCAAGGCAAAGGTATAAATAAGGATTTTGTTTTGGCACTCAAGACACCATAGAGGGTGTGAGTGTGTTTAGGATTGATAGCCGTACTATTAAGAGGGGACTATCTTGGTGATTGCGGTTATCAAGTGCCACTAGGTGAATTCATACATGCATATGCATTAGGACCTAGTGTGCTAACTTCTAATCCTTTGAAAAATGTTTGGAAAATGCTAACACACTTGCACAAGGTGATGTACACTTGGTGGTGTTGGCACATTTGCAAAGGAGAAGAAACTAGAGTTGAAAACGTGGTTTTCAGGCCTGACCGGACGCTGAAACAGCGACCGGACGCTGTTGAAACATGCGTCCGGTCACTATTGAAACAGTGACCGGACTCTACTAAGACAACTGACCGGACGCGCCTATAACACTGTTCACGAGAGGCAACGAATGAAATGAAGTGATCGGACGCTAAGTGAGTCTGGTCAATAGTGATCGAACGCGTCCGATCGATGAAAATCGTCTCTGGAACCTCTCTGTTCGTGACCGGACGCTGAGTGAAACAATGACCGGACGCTAGTGAAACAAGAGTCCAGTCACTACTGAAACAACGACCGGACCCTGCTGAAACAATGACTGGACGCGTTCGGTCGCTACGTAAACAGCTCATTCGAAGGGGTAACGGCTCTATTTGTTTGAGGGGGTATATAAATATGAGTCGGCCGGCTTTGGGAGGCTGCTCTTTGGCACTCTAACATCTTGGACATCCCTTTGAGCTAAACATACTCCCTCCCACTCATCTCCTTTCTTGATAGCGCGAATCAAAGTGAGATTGAGTGATTCCAAGTGCATTTGCTTGTGTGGTTGCACCTAGTGGCACTTGGGGATCGTTGTTGCTGCGGTTTTCTCGTTACTCTTGGTGGTTGCCGCCACCTAGACGGCTTGGAGCAGCGGAGGAGCATTGGCACGAGTTGGTGATTGTTCGTGGCCATCTCCCGGTGATTTGTGAGGGGTATTGTGCCTTCCCCGGCGAAGAGCCAAAAGGTAACTCTAGTAAATTGCGCGTGTCATTGAGTTACCTCCATTTGTGGGTCGGTTCTTGTGGCGCTCAAGTGTTGAGCTAGGTTTGTGAACACCTATTAGCCACCGAACCACCAAGTGGTTGGTCGACACAACGGGGAGTAGCGTGCCGGCAAGCATGTGAACCTCGGGAGAAAATCTTTGTGTCCCTTGTCTATTTGGCTATTTCCCGGACTTCATTGGTATTCATATTGTGGTTCATCATCTCTTGCCGGTGTCGATATATCTCTCCATCTTGGTTTTACATTCTTTATTTCTTGTGTAGAGATAATTGTTGCTAGAAGTAGCTCTTTAATTAGAAGTAATTATCACTTGCTAGCTCACTAGTTTAGAAAGTAGTGACATAGCTTTTGTGTGCCATAGTGACTATAGTTTACTAGAGTTGTTTAGATAGGTGGCTTGCAATACTTAGTAGAGCTAGAGCAGAAAGCTTCGCTTTGTAATTGTCTAACAAGTCTCTCTAAGTGTTTTGTAGAAATTTTATTAGACTATTCACCCCCCCACTAGCCATTTAGGACCTTTCACATGCCTAATGGCAAAATCTAGCATGGGTTGGCTTTAGAATCGCTGACTAGCTCATGTTGGGATGAGGAACTTGGCCCAACTTCAAAGAGAAGGACACATCCTTGGACTAACCAATGTCTCTTTTGAGAAAGATAGGATTTGTAGCGCATGCCAAGCCGGAAAGCAAGTTGGAGCAAAGCATCCAATAAAGAACATCGTGTCAACTACAAGACCATTGGAGCTACTTCATACGAACCTCATCAGACCCGTTGCTTACCAAAGCATCGGCGGTAACAAATATGGTTTCGTTATTGATGATGACTATTCTCGCTTCACGTGGGTGTTCTTCTTAGCAGATAAAAGTGAGACCCAAGGCATCTTCAAGAAGTTTGCAAGAAGGGCTCAAAATGAGTTTGAGCTCACGATCAAGAAAGTGAGAAGTGACAACATGACCGAGTTCAAGAACACCAACATAAAAGAGTATCTTGATGATGAAGGAATCAAGCATGAGTTCTCCGTTCCATATACCCCACAACAAAATGGGGTTGTGGAAAGGAAGAATCGAACTCTTGTTGAAGCCGCAAGATCTATGTTGGATGAGTACAAGATGTCTCATGGCTTTTGGGCGGAGGCGATGAACACCGCTTGCCATGCAATCAATCGCCTCTACCTCCACAAGCTGAGGGACAAGATGCCTTATGAGCTCCTAACCGGTAACAAACCGAAGGTGCATTACTTTAGAGTCTTTGGCTGCAAGTGTTTCATACTTAACAAGAGGGTCAAAAGCTCAAACTTTGCACCTAAGGTACATGAAGGCTTTCTACTTGGTTATGGTACTAACGAACATGGCTACCGTGTATTCAATAATGCCACCGGCACTATTGAGTTAACGGTATACGTTACTTTTGATGAATCTGATGACTCTCAAAAGGAGCAAGTCAATGATGAGCTTGTAGGTAATGACATGCCTCCATCCGAAGCTATCAAGAAGCTCGCAACCGATGATGCGAGGCTCATTGAGATTCAAGATGATGGAGATGAGCTATTGCACATTCCACAAGATTCCAATGTCCATCTGCACATGGTAAAGCTTCCGCAACTCCGAATGGTGGAAGTGCAAATGAAGTTCAAGTGTCACATCAAAATGGTGATCTAGCTCAAGCTCAACATGATGACCAACAAGCTAATGAAGATGTCCATACATATGATGAAGATGATGAAGACAGACCCATTCAAAGAAGATCACTTGTGCCACATCCAAAAGTTCATCATACAATTCAACGGGATCATCCTGTTGACAACATATTGGGGAGCATACGACGTGGGGTAACGACACGTTCTCGTTTAGCAAGTTTTTGTGAACATTACTTGTTTGTCTCCTCTTTGGAACCTCTTAGGGTGGAAGAAGCACTTGATGATCCGAATTGGGTGATGGCTATGCAAGAAGAGCTGAACAACTTCACTCGGAATGAAGTCTGGTCCTTGGTGGAAAGGCCCAAGCAAAACGTGATAGGAACTGTAACACCCTAAAATTTATAATCTTGGAAATAGAGAGAAAATGTTTTATTATGTATTTTTGGTGCTCATGAGAATATAGGAGAAATAAAACTTTTCTTTGAATTAAAATATATCTTAGGGTAACAACATGTTTGAGCATACATGCTGGTGCATAATTTATTTTGTGATGAGTGGTTTGCTCCAAAGTTTGGCAAGATTTCAAATTCATTTTGAAAATGCTTTTGAAATGGTTGAAAACAAAAAGAAAAGGTTTTTCCTCTCTCTCCCTCACCCCTCTCCCCAATCTGGCCCGAAGGCCCAGTCGGCCTTGGCCCGCTCGCGCCCCTTCCCCCTTCTCCCATCAGCCGGCGGCCCAACTCCCCGCCTTATCCATATCTTCTCCTAAAATCAAATTCTTTGTTTTCTAGCTTAACCTTTCTGTTGGAGTCTCCCAAAAATCTTTTTCGCCTGCTCTAAAATATTCCTTGGTGCTCATCATTCATCATCATATCTCCAAAATCTTCTCGAGAAGTTTTCCAGCTTTTTCTGACACTTTTTCCTATTTTTCTGGGAGTATAATCTAATTTTTAGATGTCCCAAAATATCTTTTCATGAGCTCCAAATATTTTATTTGAGTTCCTCATGTCTCCAAATGTCTCTGAGAATTTTTCCTGAATTTTCGGAGCCATTGGAGTAATTTTTCCTGACTTAAATATCAATTCTAGACTTTTCTAGAATTATTTTAATCCAAAAAATTAAATAATTTCGAAAATAATAAAATCTGTCTTTTTTCCTCCCTCCCACAAAGCCCATGTGCAATAATTCTATTAAATTCCAAATATCAACGTCTTTATTTACTAATGGGCTTTTATATTTATTTAGGCCCATTAGTAAATGTGGAGGTGCAACGTCAATTAGCACCATATCGCTAGTTGACGGGGGGCATAGAGTTTTTCTCCCTATATATGTGTCCCATCCCTTGGCCAAAGCACACAATAACGGAAGCCCCTAGTTTGGGAGTCCGAAAATTTTGTTTGCTCTGTCAACGGCCGCCAAATTCTTCCCCAACTCCGGTTATCGATTTTTGGCTCTCGTTCATCCTCCACAAAAGCAACCTGCAGTCAATATTCATCGCCGACGTCCGTCAGCTCAAGTAAAATCTGATTTTCGTTTTTATTTATTTAATTTCGTAATTAAGTTCGCTGTATTTACAGCTTTGCCACTGATTTTATTTTCGCTATAAAATCTCCGTTTTAACTTCGTTTTGACCCGTTCAAGTTGCGTTAGGTTCGTAATTACATAATCTACATGTTTTTACAACTGTTAATCATGTTTCCAACTTTTAAATTTCGAGTTTAGTTTTAATCTAATAATTTATTAAAGAAAACCTTGTTTAAATCATAACTCCTCCGTTATAGATCCGTTTTTAGTGGTTTTCGTGTCCACGCGTTCGTCTTGACGAGTAGAACAGTTTTATAAGCGTTTTATCCATGTTTTATGTATTGGTGTACTGTTTTCTAATTTATTGCATGTTTTGCTTGTATGTTTGCTCCTGTGTGCCGATGTTTGTTGCGTACAGACGAAGAGTTGCAAGTGAACCTGCAAGAGCTTGACTTTAAAGACTGTGACCAACATCAACTCGAAGAAGGCAAGTGCAGGCACCCTTTGATCATGTTCTTTACCTATTCACCATTAATCACTAAGTGCATGCATGTGTCTAATTATGTGAACCCTAAGGATTATCCTAGTTTTCCATATCTTCCTTGTTACCTGGGTTTTATGATGGGTAGTAATGCTATGCTAAGCAACTTTGCTTGTTCTATAAATACCACATGATGATGATATATTAATGATGACTCAATTGATATGGAAGTATGCTTTAATGTGGAACTCAGTGACTCGGGCACATGGTATGGTATGGTGGTTATGGTAAGTTTGGCTTGTGGTTTGTGATTTGTGCTCGGGTCCGCCTTTTAGGACTGGCTCATGGAGCGACCACCCAGGATAACAGTGCAACCACGAGATGTTATATGGCTCTAACCGGGCTAATTAATTAGAGGATTCTAGTGTTGCGTTAACCGGGCGGCGCTACTGAGGGATGGCCCAAGAATGTGGTATGGACTTAGGGGTCCTCTGGTTGCTGCGGCTTCCAGTAGGAACTTTAGGTGGTTATCGCTCGCTAGATGAATCTTTGTAAAGGCCCGTGGTGAAACCTTGCCATGCACCTTGGAAGTGTAGTATGGGAGTCATGACCTTGGCATATGGGAATCACTGCTCGTTGGGAAAAGTGTGCAACCTCTGCAGAGTGTAAAACTGATATATCAGCCGTGCTCACGGTTACGAGCGACCTGAACCCTCACATGATTAGTTTTGGACAGTTGAACTTACGGACATAAGATGATGGTTTCTCAGATGGAGGTGTTTACCTCGGTTGATGATTATATTAAAGGTGGTATTCTTCTTAACTAATGGGATGGGTTATCCTATACTCACTTATAGTAATCAGGTGCTAATAAAACTTGACCAACTAAAATGCTTATCGCAGTTGAACAGTGTCAGCCTACCTTTGTTCAAGCCTTGCATGACATTTTATTTCCGCCTGTACTTGTTGAGTACGATATGTGCTCACCCTTGCTATTCCCCACAACCCCAGACGGTATCCCAAGTTACCCAGAAGGTTAGTGGAGATGTCATGGAGTTTACCAGAAGACTATCAGTTGTGCTTGGCGTACGGTGCCCCCAGCCAACCGTCCCTGTGAAGATTGGAGCCTCAAGTGAAGATTAGTTTATGATCCGCTTTACTCTGATATATGTAAGTGTTATATAGCTATGTTACGTTATATAATAACATTGTTTCTGATATTCTATACTCTGTTGTTGTATGTGTGGACTTCCTGGGCACACATATGGCTATCCTGGTTTTGTTCTTAAAACTGGGTGTTACAGAATGGTATCGGAGCTGTGTTGACTGTAGGACGTATGCCAACTAGAAAATGATCGTTTATAGGATTCCAATTTGTTATACAACCCTTGTTCTTGATATCCTTTGTTTCTACTCTTGTTAATATTCCTTTCCTTGAACATTTGGCCTCCTCCTTGTCTAATTACCTTCAAGTCCTTGATTCTTGCTCCTACTCTATCTATCTTACGTTTCTTGCTTTTAGATCTGGTTCTCACCTTTGCTGCTACGTGACCTTAGGATGTCTAGAGCAACTGACCCCTTTAGACTGTCCACCATAACACCCAGAGCGTTAGTTTGCGTTGAAGCATGTTTGGGTGTGCAAGTTTGTTTGTTTTTATGCCTTTGGATGATTTGCTTCTTTGTAATGAGTGTGATGTGTTGTGGGCAATGTTCACAACTACATCAAGTTGTTAGTTTAGTGTGTTGTTAGTTAGTTTGGGGGATCTTATCTTGTTCCTTGTTCCAAAATCTTTCTTCAAGCCTCTTATGTCGTTTCCCTCATCTTCTCAATCTTTCCTACTCATGTTTATCTCTCCACCTATGCTTACAAGTTCTTGGATAAATCAGATGGTGAACACAAGAAGGCAGGCAAGCATGCAGAATGCTACCAACCAGAGCTCACAACCACCTCCTTCTCAAGGCAACATGGAACAGTGGATGACGATGCAGACTCAACTCATGCAGTCAATGGTGCAAGTAGTGACCAACCTCCAGCAAAGTAGTGTGCCACCAAGGGATAGTCGTGCTGAGTTTATGAAAGGACATCCTCTAGTGTTTGCTCATGCTATTGATCCATTGGAGGCAGATGATTGGCTACGTGCAGTAGAAAGGCAACTCAACCTAGCACAGTGCAATGATCTTGAGAAGGTGTTGTATGCATCAGGACAACTTCAGGGAGCAGCTCAAGATTGGTGGGAGTCATTCCAGTATGGACGTCCCAACAATGCTCCTGCTATCACTTGGGAGGAGTTCACTGAGAATTTCAGGTCCTATCATATTCCCGCAGGATTAGTAGAGCTTAAACAGGAAGAATTCAGAGCCTTGAAGCAAGGATCAATGTCTGTGGTTGAGTATCGTGATAAGTTTGCTCAACTATCGCGCTATGCTCCAACAGATGTAAATGATGATGATAAGAAACAATATCGCTTTCTTAGAGGATTGTATGATGGTCTTCAACTCCAGCTCATGTCCAACAGCTATCCCAACTTCCAAGCACTTGTGAATCGTGCCATCATAGTTGATAATAAGCGCAAGGAAATGGATGCAAAGAAGAGAAAGCTTCGGGAGCAACCTCATAGACATACTCGTCCTCGCAGTGCCTCTCCGCAAGCGAATCAGCTTCAGCCGGTACCTCAGATCAACGATAATGAGTATCGTCAGCAGTCGCAAGAGCAACACGCAAACTTGCAAGAACTCCATCATGTTACAGGAGTTGTCACTCCTAAAGCGGTTATGATCTCTGATACTCCCGTGTCGGCTACAATGACTAAGACTCCTAAGAAGACTAGAACCTCCAGCAGTCTATCAAAAATGGGTTGCTACCATTGCAAGCAAGAGGGACATCTCATGCGACAATGCCCAAAGAAGTATCCATATGTGTATGGTAACAAGAATCAGAATCAGAACCGTGTTCAAGCTCAGAATCAGAGGAATGAAATGCAACAGACTTATATGCGAGGCACAGTGAACAATATGACCATGGATGATGTCAGAAGTGACCCCGATGTGATACTCGGTATGTTCCTTGTCAACTCTATTCCAACATCAGTTCTTTTTGATACAAAAGCTACACATTCCTTCATCAGTAAGCAATATGCCACAAGACATCATTTTCGTGCTGTTACTATGAAGCACCCTCTGCTAGTTAGTTCACCTAGTGGAGAGATGAAAACCACCCTTATTTGTCCGAAAGTTAGTCTCAACATAAGGGGGGTAGAATTCCTAGCTAATCTGGTAATCTTGGAGACCGAAGGTGTTGATGTGATCCTTGGAAGGGATTGGTTACCTATGCATGATGGTACCATAGATTATGCTAGAAGAGCTGTGTCTTTGGTTAATTCCTCAGGTGAGGAAGTGGAATATGTGGCCTCTTTTCCGTCAGTTGAAGAAGGTTTGCTCACTCAGATAAAAGGCACTCCCATTGAAGAAATCAAAGTGGTATGTGATTTCCCTGACGTGTTTCCTATCAATCTACCCGGTATGCCACCAGATCGAGAAGTTGAGTTTCTTATTGATCTTCTACCTGGAACTTCCCCTATATCTAAGAGACCTTGTAGGATGGCAGTTAATGAGTTAGAAGAACTTAAAAAGCAATTAAGAGAACTACAAGATAAAGGTTTTATTCGTCCGAGTTCATCACCATGGGGAGCTCCAGTTATACTTGTGAATAAGAAGGATGGAACTCAGAGAATGTGTGTGGATTATAGATCACTCAATGAAGTTACGATCAAGAACAAATGTCCTTTGCCTAAGATTGAGGATCTTTTTGGCCAGTTGAAAGGAGCTTGTGTTTTCTCTAAGATCAATTTGAGATCCGGCTATCACCAATTGAAGGTTAGATCAGCTGATATTCCTAAAACTGCATTCACTACAAGATATGGGCTTTATGAATACACAGTGGTGTCCTATGGGTTGACTAATGTGCCAATATATTTCATGCATCTCATGAATAAGGTTTTCATGGAATACCTGGATAAGTTTGTTGTGGTTCTAGTTGATGATATTCTCATATACTCCAAAAGTGAAGAAGAGCATGAAGCACACTTAAGGCTTGTTCTGCAGAGACTCAAAGAAAACCAGTTGTATGCTAAGCTGAGTAAGTGTGAATTCTGGTTGAATGAAGTCTCTCTCCTTGGCCATGTTGTTTCTAATGGAGGTATTGTTGTAGATCCAAGCAAAGTAAGAGATGTGTTGAATTGGCAACCACCTCAGACTGTGAGTGAGATCCGAAATTTCCTTGGTTTGGCAGGTTATTACAGGAGATTTATTGAAGGATTTTCCAAGATAGCAAGGCCTTTAACAGCTTTATTGGAAAAAGGAAAGAAGTTTGAATGGACGACAGCTTGTGAGGAAAGTTTTAGAATGCTGAAGAACAAACTAACCACCGCGCCTGTGCTAGCAATGCCTGATGTTAGTAAGAATTTTGATGTGTATTGTGACGCTTCTCGCCATGGTTTGGGATGTGTGCTTATGCAAGAAGGTCGAGTTATAGCCTATGCTTCGAGGCAGTTAAAGAGACACGAGAAGAATTATCCTACTCATGATCTAGAATTGGCAGCTGTGGTTCATGCTTTGAAAATCTGGAGACATTATATGTTGGGTAATAGATGTGAGATTTACACCGATCATAAGAGTCTGAAGTACATATTCACTCAGTCAGATCTTAACTCCAGACAACGCAGATGGTTGGAAGTTATTAAAGATTTTAATCTTGGTATTCACTATCATCCTGGAAAAGCTAATGTTGTAGCAGATGCTTTGAGTCGGAAAAGTTATGCTAATATGATCATAGAACATCAGCTTCCAGCTGGTTTATGCAAGGAATTTGAAAAGCTCAACCTTGGTTTGGTCGCTAGTACTCAAGCAGTGGCAATGGAAGTTGATTCGACCTTAGAGCAGGATGTTCGCAAAGGTCAGTTGGATGATGAGAAGATAAAGGATATTGCTGAGCTAGTTAAGAAAGACAAAGCACCTGGATTCCATATAGATGAACATGGAACTGTTTGGTTCAAGAAGAGAATTTGTGTGCCAGACTTGAAACATGTCCGTAATTTGATATTGAGAGAAGCTCATGAGTCAGCTTATTCCATTCATCCCGGTAGCACTAAGATGTACCAGGATTTGAAGAAGAAATTTTGGTGGTATGGTATGAAGAGAGACATAGCAGAATACGTGGCTTTGTGTGATACGTGTCAAAGAGTGAAGGCAGAGCATCAAAGACCAGCAGGATTGTTGCAACCACTGAAGATACCTGAATGGAAATGGGATGAGATCAGTATGGATTTCATAGTAGGTTTACCACGTACTCAAAGTGGTTATGATTCAATTTGGGTAATTGTGGATCGCTTAACTAAAGTATCTCACTTCATTCCTGTCAAGACTACGTACTCTAGTGCAAAACTTGCAGAGTTATACATGTCAAGAATTGTGTGTTTGCATGGAGTGCCGAGGAAGATTGTGTCAGATAGAGGTACTCAGTTTACATCTCGTTTTTGGGAAAAGATTCATGAGTCTATGGGTACGAAGTTGAATTTCAGTTCAGCCTATCATCCTCAAACAGATGGACAGACAGAAAGAACGAATCAGGTTCTAGAAGACATGTTGAGAGCTTGTGCTGTACAGTATGGTACTAGTTGGGATAAGAGTTTACCATATGCAGAATTCTCTTATAACAATAGTTACCAAGCTAGTCTCAAAATGGCCCCATTTGAAGCTTTGTATGGCAGAAAATGTAGAACTCCTTTGTTTTGGAATCAAACAGGAGAAAGTCAGGTGTTTGGACCAGAAGTTTTGAAGGAAGCAGAGAGACAAGTTCGAATCATTCGTGAGAACTTGAGAGCAGCTCAGTCCAGACAGAAAAGCTATGCCGACACACGTCGTAGACAGTTAGTTTTTGAAGTAGGTGATTATGTATATTTTAAAGTGTCACCTGTCAGAGGACTCAAAAGATTTAAAGTAAAAGGAAAGTTGGCACCCAGATATATTGGTCCGTTCAAGATTTTGGAAAGAAAAGGTGAAGTGGCATATCAACTTGAGTTACCTGCTCAATTGTCAGATGTACACAATGTGTTTCATGTATCACAGTTGAAGAAGTGTTTGAGAGTGCCAGAGGAACAGTTACCCTTAGAGGAAGTTAACTTGAAAGATGATCTAACTTATACAGAGCATCCTGTGAAGATTTTGGAAGTCGCTGAAAGAGTTACCAGAAGCAAGGTTGTCAGAATGTGCAAAGTCCAGTGGAGTCATCACTCGGTGGATGATGCAACATGGGAACGTGAAGATGAGCTACGTGCAGAGTTTCCCTATCTCTTCAAAGATCCTTCCGAATCTCGAGGACGAGATTCATCTTAAGGGGGGTAGATTTGTAACACCCTAAAATTTATAATCTTGGAAATAGAGAGAAAATGTTTTATTATGTATTTTTGGTGCTCATGAGAATATAGGAGAAATAAAACTTTTCTTTGAATTAAAATATATCTTAGGGTCACAACATGTTTGAGCATACATGCTGGTGCATAATTTATTTTGTGATGAGTGGTTTGCTCCAAAGTTTGGCAAGATTTCAAATTCATTTTGAAAATGCTTTTGAAATGGTTGAAAACAAAAAGAAAAGGTTTTTCCTCTCTCTCCCTCACCCCTCTCCCCAATCTGGCCCGAAGGCCCAATCGGCCTTGGCCCGCTCGCGCCCCTTCCCCCTTCTCCCATCAGCCGGCGGCCCAACTCCCCGCCTTATCCATATCTTCTCCTAAAATCAAATTCTTTGTTTTCTAGCTTAACCTTTCTGTTGGAGTCTCCCAAAAATCTTTTTCGCCTGCTCTAAAATATTCGTTGGTGCTCATCATTCATCATCATATCTCCAAAATCTTCTCGAGAAGTTTTCCAGCTTTTTCCGACACTTTTTCCTATTTTTCTGGGAGTCTAATCTAATTTTTAGATGTCCCAAAATATCTTTTCATGAGCTCCAAATATTTTATTTGAGTTCCTCATGTCTCCAAATGTCTCTGAGAATTTTTCCTGAATTTTCGGAGCCATTGGAGTAATTTTTCCTGACTTAAATATCAATTCTAGACTTTTCTAGAATTATTTTAATCCAAAAAATTAAATAATTTCGAAAATAATAAAATCTGTCTTTTTTCCTCCCTCCCACAAAGCCCATGTGCAATAATTCTATTAAATTCCAAATATCAACGTCTTTATTTACTAATGGGCTTTTATATTTATTTAGGCCCATTAGTAAATGTGGAGGTGCAACGTCAATTAGCACCATATCGCTAGTTGACGCGGGGCATAGAGTTTTTCTCCCTATATATGTGTCTCATCCCTTGGCCAAAGCACACAATAACGGAAGCCCCTAGTTTGGGAGTCCGAAAATTTTGTTTGCTCTGTCAACGGCCACCAAATTCTTCCCCAACTCCGGTTATCGATTTTTGGCTCTCGTTCATCCTCCACAAAAGCAACCTGCAGTCAATATTCATCGCCGACGTCCGTCAGCTCAAGTAAAATCTGATTTTCGTTTTTATTTATTTAATTTCGTAATTAAGTTCGCTGTATTTACAGCTTTGCCACTGATTTTATTTTCGCTATAAAATCTCCGTTTTAACTCCGTTTTGACCCGTTCAAGTTACGTTAGGTTCGTAATTACATAATCTACATGTTTTTACAACTGTTAATCATGTTTCCAACTTTTAAATTTCGAGTTTAGTTTTAATCTAATAATTTATTAAAGAAAACCTTGTTTAAATCATAACTCCTCCGTTATAGATCCGTTTTTAGTGGTTTTCGTGTCCACGCGTTCGTCTCGACGAGTAGAACAGTTTTATAAGCGTTTTATCCATGTTTTATGTATTGGTGTACTGTTTTCTAATTTATTGCATGTTTTGCTTGTATGTTTGCTCCTGTGTGCCGATGTTTGTTGCGTACAGACGAAGAGTTGCAAGTGAACCTGCAAGAGCTTGACTTTAAAGACTGTGACCAACATCAACTCGAAGAAGGCAAGTGCAGGCACCCTTTGATCATGTTCTTTACCTATTCACCATTAATCACTAAGTGCATGCATGTGTCTAATTATGTGAACCCTAAGGATTATCCTAGTTTTCCATATCTTCCTTGTTACCTGGGTTTTATGATGGGTAGTAATGCTATGCTAAGCAACTTTGCTTGTTCTATAAATACCACATGATGATGATATATTAATGATGACTCAATGGATATGGAAGTATGCTTTAATGTGGAACTCAGTGACTCGGGCACATGGTATGGTATGGTGGTTATGGTAAGTTTGGCTTGTGGTTTGTGATTTGTGCTCGAGTCCGCCTTTTAGGACTGGCTCATGGAGCGACCACCCAGGATAACAGTGCAACCACGAGATGTTATATGGCTCTAACCGGGCTAATTAATTAGAGGATTCTAATGTTGCGTTAACCGGGCGGCGCTACTGAGGGATGGCCCAAGAATGTGGTATGGACTTAGGGGTCCTCTGGTTGCTGCGGCTTCCAGTAGGAACTTTAGGTGGTTATCGCTCGCTAGATGAATCTTTGTAAAGGCCCGTGGTGAAACCTTGCCATGCACCTTGGAAGTGTAGTATGGGAGTCATGACCTTGGCATATGGGAATCACTGCTCGTTGGGAAAAGTGTGCAACCTCTGCAGAGTGTAAAACTGATATATCAGCCGTGCTCACGGTTACAAGCGACCTGGACCCTCACATGATTAGTTTTGGACAGTTGGACTTACGGACATAAGATGATGGTTTCTCAGATGGAGGTGTTTACCTCGGTTGATGATTATATTAAAGGTGGTATTCTTCTTAACTAATGGGATGGGTTATCCTATACTCACTTATAGTAATCAGGTGCTAATAAAACTTGACCAACTAAAATGCTTATCGCAGTTGAACAGTGTCAGCCTACCTTTGTTCAAGCCTTGCATGACATTTTATTTCCGCCTGTACTTGTTGAGTACGATATGTGCTCACCCTTGCTATTCCCCACAACCCCAGACGGTATCCCAAGTTACCCAGAAGGTTAGTGGAGATGTCATGGAGTTTACCAGAAGACTATCAGTTGTGCTTGGCGTACTGTGCCCCCAGCCAACCGTCCCTGTGAAGATTGGAGCCTCAAGTGAAGATTAGTTTATGATCCGCTTTACTCTGATATATGTAAGTGTTATATAGCTATGTTACGTTATATAATAACATTGTTTCTGATATTCTATACTCTGTTGTTGTATGTGTGGACTTCCTGGGCACACATATGGCTATCCTGGTTTTGTTCTTAAAACTGGGTGTTACAGGAACCAAATGGGTCTTCCGCAACAAGCAAGACGAGCATGGCATGGTTACAAGGAACAAAGCACGGTTGGTGGCTCAAGGTTTCACTCAAATTGAAGGTTTGGATTTGGGGAAACCTATGCACCCGTAGCTAGGCTTCAGTCAATTCGTATATTACTTGCCTTTGCTACTCACCATGATTTCAAGCTATATCAAATGGACGTGAAAAGTGCATTCCTCAATGGCCCCCTCTCTGAATTGGTGTATGTGGAGCAACCACCGGGTTTTGAAGATCCCAAATATCTCAACCATGTCTACAAGCTCGACAAGGCGCTCTATGGTCTCAAGCAAGCCCCTAGAGCTTGGTATGATTGTTTAAAGGACTTCCTACTCAAAAAGGGTTTTGAGATAGGGAAGGCCGATGCTACTTTATTTACTCGCAAAGTTGATAATGATATCTTTGTGTGCCAAATATATGTCGATGACATAATATTTGGTAGTACTAATGTGGCTTTTTGTGAGGAGTTTAGTAGGATTATGACCAAAAGGTTCGAGATGTCCATGATGGGTGAGTTGAAGTACTTTATCAGATTCCAAATCAAGCAACTCAAGGATGGCACGTTCATTAGTCAAACAAAGTATACGAGAGACATGCTAAAGAAGTTTGAGATGGACAAGGCCAAGCCCATCAAGACACCTATGCCAACTAATGGACATCTTGATCTAAATGAGGATGGTAAGTCGGTGGACCAAAAGGTATATCCCTCTATGATCGGTTCATTGCTTTACCTTTGTGCATCTAGGCCTGATATTATGCTTAGCGTGTGCATGTGTGCAAGGTTTCAAGCTAATCCGAAAGAATGTCATATCATGGTTGTTAAGAGAATCTTTCTATACTTAGTGCACACTCCGAATCTTGGTTTGTGGTATCCCAAGGGCTCCACTTTTGATCTACTTGGCTATTCCGATTCAGACTATGTCGGTTGCAAGGTAGATCGGAAGAGCACTACCGGGACTTGCCAATTTATTGGAAGGTCTTTGGTGTCTTGGAGTTCCAAGAAACAAAATAGTGTTGCCCTATCTACTGCTTAAGCCGAGTATGTGGCGGTCGGCGCATGTTGTGCCCAACTACTTTGGATGAAGCAAACACTAAAAGATTTTGGATGTGAGGAAACCAAAATTCCACTTTTGTGTGACAATGAGAGTGCTATCAAACTAGCAAACAATCCCATAAACCATTCTCACACAAAACACATAGACATCCGACATCATTTTTTGAGAGACCATGAAGCCAAAGGAGATATCGCTTTACGCCATGTGAGCACCGAAAAGCAACTAGCCGATATCTTCACAAAGCCTTTAGATGAGTCAAGATTTTGTGCTTTGAGGAGTGAACTAAATATCATTGATTCTCGTAACGTGGCTTGATGATTTGCACATATTTGTTTTCACCTAGAGACAGAGACAAATGTTTTGACAAAATTTGTGTGTTATTTCAAAATCTATTTTGCATGCTTCACTTGTGTCCATAGTTATGTACTACTTGTATGAAATCTGGACATGGTTGAAGTGTGTGTAGTATACCACACAAAGTTCACCTAGGAAACCTCTCTGTCTGTTCTAGAAGTGAACAGTCGGTAGTACCTACTGTCGGTAGTACCGACCCTTCTGGGCGGTAGTACCGACTCGGGTTTTACCCTGGGTATATGTTGGTATAAATTAACGCACACTCTACTTTATCCGCAAGCGCACAGATAAGATCTACCGATGTAGCACTTCACCGGAGTAACCCAGTTTTAATATCGAACCCGAAGGAACGGAAGTGTTAAGTCTTAAAGTCTAGCCCCTGAGTAGCTAACAAGGACAGAGAATCTAGAAGTATAGAGGGGATCACTAAGGCTGTCTAATTCCAATTTAAGAGTGATATGTTTATATTATTCTTAGTGGGGAAGTTGCCATAAAAGGTCACAAACAGAGTATGAGTCTTTTATGCAAATGTATAATCCTACCGAGCCTACACACGGGTAAGTGGACTATAGAAGAATCAACAAGGCTATAAGAGTCACCCTTGCGAACAACCACTACTACCGGCGTTATAGGAGGCATTTATGATGAGCTATCAAGTCTAAGCACCACGCTTACACTATCCAACTACTCTAACTCTAGAGCAACTTAGAATTAGAGTACTCAAAAGAGAGTTATAAACCTTAAGAATAATAAGAACAATGGCTCAAACTTAAATATAGACGTTGATTACCGAAACAATCGCTGAAGCAAGTTGAAGATGAACTTGAATCCGCAGGTACAAGATGAAGAAGTTGATCCGACAGGCCGAAGCACCTTCTTGATCTCTTCCTCTCTCTCTCTTCTAGTTCGAGTATAAGACTAGGTTCTAAACCTAACTAGAGGGGTAACTAGTCTTCTACTTGATAGCTGGCTCTTGATTACAACTAGATGAACTAGATCTAATTCTAGATGAACTAGAAGAGATTCATCTAGAGGGACCTCTACTTCTAATTGAAACCCTAGTTTCTGATGTGGAGATGAATAATGAAGATGGAGATGCCTGGAGTGGGGGGTCTGGGGCTGCTTATATAGCCCTGAGGGATCAACCGCGGTCGTTAGATCAAACCGACTTAAGGTACGACTAAGATGCATCATAGAGGTCGGTGGAGGAAGCTTGCAGAAGACGGAAGCCAGCGGGCCCGGGGGGAGATCGGTCGGTCTCCTGGTGGGACCGGTCGGTCCCACCTGGTAGGGTCCCGCGGTGCCCGACCTCCTGGTGTCTTCTGGTGTCCTCTGGAGTCTTCTAGAATATTCCTGACGTGTCGGTTGCGTTATCTCCCATCGGTTTCCTTCTAGGGGAAGCAATCAGCGCTGGTTTCCTGGTTTAGTCCCTACTGAATCATAATTCACCAAAACTCATGGAATATTGTCAATTAAAACCCTAAACCTTTGTTGGTGATTGAATTCATGCCCTTTTCATATTTATTTATCCTTTAATTTTGATAGATAACTAGCGTCAACAATTCCCCCAAGCTTACCTTTTGCTAGTCCCTTAGCAAAACCAAAAATTGACATTGGATCAGGAGTTGCTACAATATCTTCACTTCCAACAAGTCTACCTGCCGTTAAACAAAAAATGTCCGAAATATATTCTTCATGGGGCTTATTACTCTTACCTTAGATCTTGAGTAATTGAAAGATTGAACGATCAAATCAAGCACTATGTCTCTAGTTCTTTCACTTCACCTTTATCCCGGAGTTTTAATTAATTTTCAAAAGCTTCAATACATGTGTTGTCAAATTAAACAATGGATCCAAAGAGAAAGTCAACCAGCCATTGAATCAAGAAGTGCATGTGTATGAAAAAATAAAGTCAGATGCTCTTTTGAATATATTCACTCTCTTTTATCTATCAGAGACATATGGCTATCAGGCTAATTCTACCGTCGGGCACGTGCCCATTTTTTTTCTTCTGACCTTTTTTTCTTCAAGGTTCCGGACACTTGTCCCTTTTTATTTCCTTGGGATCTATCTTTTTGAGATTTCGGACACTTGTCCCTTTTTATTTCCTCGGATCTTTCTCTCTTTTTTTCTTTTTTTTTCTTTTTTTTAATGATAGCCACATGCTTCCAACAAACTTCAGAGAGTATAGCAACAGATAATTATGAGCATTTATGCGGAAGATGGATGAAATGTGTAAGTGATCTCAATTCAATGGTATGATAAACTACTCATAGGGTCAACAAAGCTTAATTTAACTCAATGCAATTATTAGTCATGTTTATATTTAGAAATCTCCGGAATTCTAGTGTTGTTTAGAACAAGATAATAGCAGCTCAGATCATCACATGTCATATCCCAATTATCTAGACCTTAGATTAAGTATTTGCCAACCATGCATTTAATTTTATTTTAAGGCATCATTATTAATGAGGAGAACTCATACTTTGAAGACTAGGTACTTGAAAGAAATTAGATAGAGCAACTATTCATCATTTCCATGCAAAAGATTAGAGAGAGAGGGTTCTTCTTTAGTCATCAACTTCTTAAAACAAACTAGACACACTATTTTATTTATTTAATCTAACACACTTTAAGATATAAAATAAAAGCTAATAATGGTAGTAGTAATGATAATAAAGACATACCTGAATCGTGAAGATAACGGGGGTGTGTCTCCCCCAAGCTGGTTCCCTTAATAGTGTTGAACCTTTATGTGCTCATATATATATTTTTTTCTTTTTTAATTAATGGTGAGCCTTCATGTGCCCACATATTTTGGTGTTTTTATTTTTAAGAGTGAACCTTCATGTGCTCACATATTTTTGGTGTTTTGAATTTGTTTATGGAATGAAAAACTTAAGAGGATAAAGATACTTACGTGGATACATGGGGATGCCTTCCCCCCAAGCTGAATGTTGACATAGTTGTTCGATCTTGCAATGTAGCGGACTGGCAGTGGATATGTCCTTCCTCGATTAGAGCTTTGATTGATGTTGATGTTTGTTGAGACAGTGCTCCAACAGTGGATGGAGCGTTCACTTGCTCGTCAGTTTTTCTTGGCCTTTCAAATCCTGTGAAACTCAAATAGACAACAAAACTTGTGGAACAGATTAAGCATTAGTGGTTGGCCACTCAAGCCTTAGTTGTCCAGAATTTCAGTAAGATCTCTTCCTCAATATTTTTATGTTTTTATATTTTTATGATGCAAGAGAAAATGCAACAGGATGAATGCATGCATTTTTATTATTCTTATTTTTTATGCCACCACGGTGAACATTCATGTGGGTTTTACACACCAAAGATTTATTCACATGGGGCTTCATGGTTTATGATGTAATGTAACAAATGCAATATTTTTATTTTCTTTTCTAATGCAATGCAGAAATTAAAATGTTTGTGAATTGAATATGATGATGCAATAAACGACTAACAATTAAATATGAGATATATGCAGAAAATTAAATATGAGGATAACTACCGGTTTTTACCTTTTGGTGAAGGTTCGGATATTTAGGTCCGATGAACCGTACCTTCCCTTGGTTCAAACCTCCCAAGGTATATCAGACGTTTGGAAAGTTGTTATTGATTGTACCTCTAAGGTGCAGACTTTTTCTTTCATACTTTCTTGGTCTGAGTCTTCACTTCCTGTGGTTCACTGTCTTGAGGTTTCTCTTTCTTCTTTTCTTGGGACAGTGGCGAGAGCTTCTTTGTCATCATTGGCCTCTCTATTCTTGATAGTTTGTCTTCTTTTGCGTTGAGAGCGGTGTCTTTCACTTCTGTTCTTCTTGGGTGCTTTATTGGGCATGTAGTTGGTGAAGTTGCATCATGCCTTTTCTCCAGGAAAGTGAAAAATGGATTTCCTCTTGTAGATGATTGCACTTGTAGCGTAGAGGAATGGTCTTCCTAGGATGAGGTGGACATCATCGTCTTCTCATGTCGAGGATCAAGAAGTCTGTGGGGACTTCTTGACCTCTAATTCTGACTACGACGTCTTCCATCATTCCTTCTTGTTTATGCCTCTTGATATGGTGTCACTCATGTCATTTGTTCGTCTAGCAGTTTGAAGTGAAGCGTTAATTGTGGATGCTGGAAGTATCTTGCTTAGTGTGCATGTTCTTGTAGATCTAGGACCTTCACTCTGTAGAATTTGGGAGTGACTTCTCCATGTTTTGCTCAAGAGTGTGTCCTGCTCATAAAGACAAGGTAGAGATCAAGTGCATGGGCTCTGTTGGTGGAAAAACACCAACAGAACCAAAAGTTTATTCTCCTCTAACCTTAGGCACATTGCACAAGACAAACTTGTTGTTTATATGTTCTATTCAATCTTTATATGAGTGATAGGATCAGAGGATGAGCATAAAAGTAGCATCTTAAAATATTTAACAGATCAAGTTACTTAACCCAAGGAAGGATAATCTATGCATAAAGTGTTGATCTTTTCATAATTGAGATATATCATCTTCCAAAGGTTAGATGCACAACATTTTAGCTCATTTAGTTAAGACAGTGAGATTCAAGAGAGTAAAGCTATGAACAAAGATCAAAGGACTGAACATGTTGAGTTGATTAGGTTGGATCAAGTGAGATGCAACTTAAACATGTTTAGTTCTTTATTTATGTTCATACTAGAATCAAGAAGAAGCTTTTAAAGAGATGGCTACTTACCTTGAAATATTACTTTGTCATTGGAAAGTGATTGTGCTGAACCATCTTGTGGAAGCTTCTCTTGTCTAGCTGGCTTGTCTTCTCTTGCTCGTCTCACAGTGTGATTGAGAGGAGGAAGATCATAGTGGAATCATCTTTAGAGGTATCGATCTTTCTTCTCTTGTGTCGACTTATCAGTGAAGGTGTATTGTTCCTCGGGTATGCTGACTAGGATCCTCTCTCTTTCTTGTATTAATTCTGTACTACGAGGATGTAGGGACAGTTCTGCATTCTTCTCTTGTCAACCTTTTCTGTTTTCCTTTTAATTATTGGGTTGACAAGAGACTTGAAATTAGAGCTGCTACTCGAGTGCCTCTATGATAGTCTTTGTCTTATATTGTCACAACTGAGACTTGTCCTCTCAACAGTGTCTAGATGATGGAGATCTTATCGACTGTTCTACTTGATTTGCTGGCTCAGGTACTATCTCTCCATCTTCTAACTCTTGTCAGTCTTGTGGTGTAGTGGCTTCATCCTTCATGATGCCCTCCTCAATTCTTGGCAGTTGGTTCTCCCTTCGATGTCTTCTCTTGGTTCTCTTTGGCTGCTCATAAGTGATGTAGATGTTGAAGATGCAGCGAAAGATCCAAAAGTTGTCTTCTCCAGGTCCGGCATAGATGATAACATTGATGGTGTTCAAGAATGATCTTCCAAGAATGAGTGGTGGATCATATTCTTCTTTTCGACTGCGATAGTATCTAGTGGTTTGTACTGATCAAAGTGGTGAGTAGGAGATCAATATGTCTTGAAGTGGTTTTCTCCTTCCTCCTTTTGATTGTGAAACACATCTAGACAACGGAATTGTCTCTCCCAGGCTGGCTTGTGATGTAGATGGACTCCCAACAACATGTTCATGTGTTTGACTTGTAGATCTTGCTATTGTTATAGTGGTACCATCTTGTCTCCCAAGCTAGCTCTTGATTAGAAAAGAGGATAACTTCCCACTTCTTGTCTTGATGTCTTGGGCAATGATGGTTGCAGGCATAGGTTGTCTCATATGAGGTAAGTTGCATCCTGTTTGTCATCAGTGCCTAAGCAAGACTCAAAGCTAGGCTAGCACCATTTGTGATCTGAGAGTAGGTTTGTGTGTCTATGGTTTGGGTTTTGGATCTTCAATGTTTAGACCAAACCATGAATGAACAAAATTTCTCTCCTGCATAATGTTAGTGGACATATACCCGAAGGATTGCAAGAATTTGAAACATGGGTTGTTATCCATAACTTATGTATTTTGCATCTATGCTAATAAAAAGATGTTTTTAGGATTCTTTTAGCATAGACTAATATTTTATGTGTTGGCTGCACTTTAACATGATTCAAAGCAAAAGATAACTTGCAGTACAAGACAAAATAAATAAACTTTGATACTCACAGTTCTTTCATCCATGATGAACGAGCTGAGTCTTCATTGTGCAAAGTTATTGAAGTTCATGTGTCTCTTCATCTCCAGTGTGAGTTCATCTCTGGACTTTCCCAAATTGATATTGAAAGTTTCCCTGCAGGGGTTAGTCCAACAAAATATCCAAAATCTACTATAGCATACTATCAGTTCAGAAATCAACCTAGACACCACGTCTAATTCGATCTAGGAAGGCATTTTAACCTAAGCACCATACTTAATTTAAAAGCCTTTAGAGGTAAAATCAGCACACCTTTTAGCTCAAGAATCAAACCAGACACCATGTCTTACTTTAATTCATGAAAACAGTTTAAACTAAGCTCCATGCCTAATTTAAAAGGTGTATGATAATACTTCAAAACCAAAGAATATACTATAGCAAATAAAGAATCATGAAAGCATTGTAGAGATTTATTCAGATGGTTGATGAAAGAGTATGATTAGTATATGAGCATATCCTAAAGGTCGGGACAACCAACATAGCAACATGGCAAGAAATATTCTTAGAAGTCTATTCCCCAAGCTTGGATTTTGTAAATCAAGATTGGATGAATGTAATTCAATGTTGCATGATGATTGGTGGGACATACCTTGTGTTTGTTGTTCCTTCGTTCTTTTTGCTCCAGACCTGGAATGTTAGTGACAAGAATACCCGAAGGAATATTTTTATAATTATATTTCTATGCTCATTACAAGGACAGTGCAGCAGAAAGGTAGGCATAACTCATAACCAGGTATTATGATGAGGTGTAAGGATTCTACTGGTTATAGCTTGCGTTCATGGGGTAGTGATAGATAAGAGTGGAATTCAAAAATAACATTCATAAGAATGAAAACAAAAATGATGAAAAGACTGGGACAAAAAAGGAAAAGATAAAAGTATGATTACAAGGTTAAACTAAGACTTAAGTTGATCTACCGTTCCCCGGCAACGACGCCAGAAATGCTTGTTGGTATAAATTAACGCACACTCTATTTTATCCGCAAGCGCACAGATAAGATCTACCGATGTAGCACTTCACCGGAGTAACCCAGTTTTAATATCGAACCCAAAGGAACGGAAGTGTTAAGTCTTAAAGTCTAACCCCTGAGTAGCTAACAAGGACAGAGAATCTAGAAGTATAGAGGCGATCACTAAGGCTGTCTAATTCCAATTTAAGAGTGATATGTTTATATTATTCTTAGTGGGGAAGTTGCCATAAAAGGTCACAAACAAGTATGAGTCTTTTATGCAAATGTATAATCCTACCAAGCCTACACACGGGTAAGTGGACTATAGAAGAATCAACAAGGCTATAAGAGTCACCCTTGCGAACAACCACTACTACCGGCGTTATAGGAGGCATTTATGATGAGCTATCAAGTCTAAGCACCACGCTTACACTATCCAACTACTCTAACTCTAGAGCAACTTAGAATTAGAGTACTCAAAAGAGAGTTATAAACCTTAAGAATAATATGAACAATGGCTCAAACTTAAATATAGACGTTGATTACCGAAACAATCGCTGAAGCAAGTTGAAGATGAACTTGAATTCGCAGGTACAAGATGAAGAAGTTGATCCGACAGGCCGGAGCTCCTTCTTGATCTCTTCCTCTCTCTCTCTCTCTCTCTCTAGTTCGAGTATAAGACTAGGTTCTAAACCTAACTAGAGGGGTAACTAGTCTTCTACTTGATAGCTGGCTCTTGATTACAACTAGATGAACTAGATCTAATTCTAGATAAACTAGAAGAGATTCATCTAGAGGGACCTCTACTTCTAATTGAAACCCTAGTTTCTGATGTGGAGATGAATAATGAGATGGAGATGCCTGGAGTGGGGGGTCTGGGGCTGCTTATATAGCCCTGAGGGATCAACCGCGGTCGTTAGATCAAACCGACTTAAGGTACGACTAAGATGCATCATAGAGGTCGGTGGAGGAAGCTTGCAGAAGACGGAAGCCAGCGGGCCCGGGGGAGATCGGTCGGTCTCCTGGTGGGACCGGTCGGTCCCACCTGGTAGGGTCCCGCGGTGCCCGACCTCCTGGTGTCTTCTGGTGTCCTCTGGAGTCTTCTAGAATATTCCTGACGTGTCGGTTGCGTTATCTCCCATCGGTTTCCTTCTAGGGGAAGCAATCAGCGCTGGTTTCCTGGTTTAGTCCCTACTGAATCATAATTCACCAAAACTCGTGGAATATTGTCAATTAAAACCCTAAACCCTTTGTTGGTGATTGAATTCATGCCCTTTTCATATTTATTTATCCTTTAATTTTGATAGATAACTAGCGTCAACAATTCCCCCAAGCTTACCTTTTGCTAGTCCCTTAGCAAAACCAAAATTGACATTGGATCAGAGTTGCTACAATATCTTCACTTCCAACAAGTCTACCTGCCGTTAAACAAAAAATGTCCGAAATATATTCTTCATGGGGCTTATTACTCTTACCTTAGATCTTGAGTATTGAAAGATTGAACGATCAAATCAAGCACTATGTGCCTCTAGTTCTTCACTTCACCTTTATCCCGGAGTTTTAATTAATTTTCAAAAGCTTCAATACATGTGTTGTCAAAATTAAAACAATGGATCCAAAGAGAAAGTCACCAGCCATTGAATCAAGAAGTGCATGTGTATGAAAAAATAAGTCAGATGCTCTTTTGAATATATTCACTCTCTTTTATCTATCAGAGACATATGGCTATCAGGCTAATTCTACCGTCGGGCCGTGCCCTTTTTTTTCTTCTGACCTTTTTTCTTCAAGGTTCCGGACACTTGTCCCTTTTTATTTCCTTGGGATCTATCTTTTTGAGATTTCGGACACTTGTCCCTTTTTATTTCCTCGGATCTTTCTCTCTTTTTTTCTTTTTTTTCTTTTTTTAATATAGCCACATGCTTCCAACAAACTTCAGAGAGTAGCAACAGATAATTATGAGCATTTATGCGGAAGATGGATGAAATGTGTAAGTGATCTCAATTCAATGGTATGATAACTACTCATAGGGTCACAAAGCTTAATTTAACTCAATGCAATTATTAGTCATGTTTATATTTAGAAATCTCCGGAATTTAGTGTTGTTTAGAACAAGATAATAGCAGCTCAGATCATCACATGTCATATCCCAATTACCTAGACCTTAGATTAAGTATTTGCCAACCATGCATTTAATTTTATTTTAAGGCATCATTATTAATGAGGAGAACTCATGCTTTGAAGACTAGGTACTTGAAAGAAATTAGATAGAGCAACTATTCATCATTTCCATGCAAAAGATTAGAGAGAGAGGGTTCTTCTTTAGTCATCAACTTCTTAAAACAAACTAGACACACTATTTTATTTATTTAATCTAACACACTTTAAGATATAAAAAAGCTAATAATGTAGTAGTAATATAATAAGACATACCTGAATCGTGAAGATAACGGGGGTGTCTCCCCCAAGCTGGTTCCCTTAATAGTGTTGAGCCTTCATGTGCCCATATATTTTTTTTCTTTTTTAATTAATGGTGAGCCTTCATGTGCCCACATATTTTTGTTTTTTTTTTTAAGGTGAGCCTTCATGTGCTCACATATTTTTGGTGTTTTGAATTTTTTAGAATGAAAAACTTAAGAGGATAAAGATACTTACGTGGATACATGGGGTGCCTTCCCCCAAGCTGAATGTTGACGTAGTCGTTCGATCTTGCAATGTAGCGACTGGCAGTGGATATGTCCTTCCTCTATAGAGCTTTGATTGATGTTGATGTTTGTTGAGACAGTGCTCCAACAGTGGATGGAGCATTCACTTGCTCGTCAGCTTTTCTTGGCCTTTCAAATCCTGTGAAACTCAAATAGACAACAAAACTTGTGGAACAGATTAAGCATTAGTGGTTGGCCACTCAAGCCTTAGTTGTCCAGAATTTCAGTAAGATCTCTTTCTCAATATTTTTATGTTTTTATATTTTTATGATGCAAGAGAAAATGCAACAGGATGAATGCATGCATTTTTATTATTTATTTTTTATGCCACCACGGTGAACATTCCTGTGGGTTTTTACACACCATAGATTATTCACATGGGGCTTCATGGTTTATGATGTATGTAACAAATGCAATATTTTTATTTTCTTTTCTAATGCAATGCAAGAAATTAAAATGTTTGTGAATTGAATATGATGATGCAATAAACGACTAACAATTAAATATGAGATATATGCAGAAAATTAAATATGAGGATAACTACCGTTTTTACCTTGTGGTGAAGGTTCGGATATTTAGGTCCGATGAACCGTACCTTCCCTTGGTTCAAACCTCCAAGGTATATCAGACGTTTGGAAAGTTGTTATTGATTGTACCTCTAAGGTGCAGACTTTTTCTTTCATACTTTCTTGGTCCTGAGTCTTCACTTCCTGTGGTTCACTGTCTTGAGGTTTCTCTTTCTTCTTTTCTTGGGACAGTGGCGAGAGCTTCTTTGTCATCATTGGCCTCTCTATTCTTGATAGTTTGTCTTCTTTGGCGTTGAGAGCGGTCTTTCACTTCTGTTCTTCTTGGGTGCTTCATTGGGCATGTAGTTGATGAAGTTGCATCATGCCTTTTCTCCAGGAAAGTGAAAATGGATTTCCTCTTGTAGATGATTGACTTGTAGCGTAGAGGAATGGTCTTCCTAGGATGAGGTGGACATCATCGTCTTCTCATGTCGAGGATCAAGAAGTCTGTGGGGACTTCATGACCTCTAATTCTGACTACGACGTCTTCCATCATTCCTTCTTGTTTATGCCTCTTGATATGGTGTCACTCATGTCATTTGTTCGTCAGCAGTTTGAAGTGAAGCGTTAATTGTGGATGCTGGAGTATCTTGCTCAGTGTGCATGTTCTTGTAGATCTAGGACCTTCACTCTGTAGAATTTGGGAGTGACTTCTCCATGTTTTGCTCAAGAGTGTGTCCTGCTCATAAAGACAAGGTAGAGATCAAGTGCATGGGCTCTGTTGGTGGAAAAACACCAACAGAACCAAAAGTTTTGTTTATTCTCCTCTAACCTTAGGCACATTGCACAAGACAAACTTGTTGTTTATATGTTCTATTCAATCTTAATGAGTGATAGGATCAGAGGATGAGCATAAAGTAGCATCTTAAAATATTTAACAGATCAAATTACTTAACCCAAGGAAGGATAATCTATGCATAAAGTGTTGATCTTTTCATAATTGAGATATATCATCTTCCAAAGGTTAGATGCACAACATTTTAGCTCATTTAGTTAAGACAGTGAGATTCAAGAGAGTAAAGCTAAACAAAGATCAAAGGACTGAACATGTTGAGTTGATTAGGTTGGATCAAGTGAGGTGCAACTTAAACATGTTTAGTTCTTTATTTATGTTCATACTAGAATCAAGAAGAAGCTTTTAAAGTGATGGTACTTACCTTGAAATGTTACTTTGTCATTGGAAGTGATTGTGCTGAACCACCTTGTGGAAGCTTCTCTTGTCTAGCTGGCTTGTCTTCTCTTGCTCGTCTCACAGTGTGATTGAGAGGAGGAAGATCACAGTGGAATCATCTTTAGAGGTATCGATCTTCTTCTCTTGTGTCGACTTATCAGTGAAGGTATTGTTCCTCGAGTATGCTGACTAGGATCCTCTCTCTTTCTTGTATTAATTCTGTACTATGAGGATGTAGGGACAGTTCTGCATTCTTCTCTTGTCAACCTTTCTTGTTTTCCTTTAATTATTGGGTTGACAAGAGACTTGAATTAGAGCTGCTACTCGAGTGCCTCTATGATAGTCTTTGTCTTATGTCACAACTGAGACTTGTCCTCTCAACAGTGTCTAGATGATGGAGATCTTATCGGCTGTTCTTCTTGATTTGCTGGCTCAGGTACTATCTCTCCATCTTCTAACTCTTGTGTGTGGTGAGTGGCTTCATCCTTCATGATGCCCTCCTCAATTCTTGGCAGTTGGTTCTCCCTTCGGTCTTCTCTTGGTTCCTTTGGCTGCTCATAAGTGATGTAGATGTTGAAGATGCGAAAGATCCAAAAGTTGACTTCTCCAGGCGGCATAGATGATAACATTGATGGTGTTCAAGAATGATCTTCCAAGAATGAGTGGTGGATCATATTCTTCTTTCGACTGCGAGTTCTAGTGGTTTGTACTGATCAAAGTGTGAGTAGGAGATCAATATGTCGAAGTGGGTTTCTCCTTCCTCCTTTGATGTGAAACATCTAGACAACGAATTGTCTCTCCCAGGCTGGCTTGTGATGTAGATGGACTCCCAACAACATGTTCATGTTTTGACTTGTAGATCTTGCTATTGTTATAGTGGTACCATCTTGTCTCCCAAGCTAGCTCTTGATTAGAAAAGAGAAACTTCCCACTTCTTGTCTTGATGTCTTGGGCAATGATGGTTGCAGGCATAGGTTGTCTCATATGAGGTAAGTTGCATCCTGTTTGTCATCAGTGCCTAAGCAAGACTCAAAGCTAGGCTAGCACCATTTGTGATCTGAGAGTAGGTTTGTGTGTGTCATGGTTTGGGTTTGGATCTTCAATTTTAGACCAAACCATGATGAACAAAATTTCTCTCCTGCATAATGTTAGTGGACATATACCCGAAGGATTGCAAGAATTTGAAACATGGTGTTATCCATAACTTATGTATTTTGCATCTATGCTAATAAAAAGATGTTTTTAGGATTCTTTTAGCATAGACTATATTTTATGTGTTGGCTGCACTTTAACATGATTCAAAGCAAAAGATAACTGCAGTACAAGACAAAATAAATAAACTTTGATACTCCAGTTCTTTCATCCATGATGAATGAGCTGAGTCTTCATTGTGCAAAGTTTTGAAGTTCTGTGTCTCTTCATCTCCAGTGTGAGTTCATCTCTGGACTTTCCCAAATTGATATTGAAAGTTTCCTGCAGGGGTTAGTCCAACAAAATATCCAAATCTACTATAGCATACTATCATTCAGAAATCAACCTAGACACCACTCTAATTCGATCTAGGAAGGCATTTTAACCTAAGCACCATACTTAATTTAAAAGCCTTTAGAGGTAAATCAGCACACCTTTTAGCTCAAGAATCAAACCAGACACCATGTCTTACTTTAATTCATGAAAACAGTTAAACTAAGCTCCATGCCTAATTTAAAAGGGTGTATGATAATACTTCAAAACCAAGAATATACTATAGCAAATAAAGAATCATGAAAGCATTGAGAGATTTATTCAGATGGTGATGAAAGGAGTATGATTAGTATTGAGCATATCCTAAAGGTCGGGACAACCAACAATAGCAACATGGCAAGAAATATTCTTAGAAAGTCTATTCCCCAAGCTTGGATTTTGTAAATCAAGATTGGATGAATGTAATTCAATGTTGCATGATGATTGGTGGGACATACCTTGTGTTTGTTGTTCCTTCGTTCTTTTTTGCTCCAGACCTGGAAATGTTAGTGACAAGAATACCCGAAGGAATATTTTTATAATTATATTTCTATGCTCATTACAAGGACAGTGCAGCAGAAAGGTAGGCATAACTCATAACCAGGTATTATGATGAGGTGTAAGGATTCTACTGGTTATAGCTTGCGTTCATGGGGTAGTGATAGATAAGAGTGGAATTCAAAAATAACATTCATAAGAATGAAAACAAAAATGATGAAAAGACTGGGACAAAAAAGGAAAAGATAAAAGTATGATTACAAGGTTAAACTAAGACTTAAGTTGATCTACCGTTCCCCGGCAACGACGCCAGAAATGCTTGTTGGTATAAATTAACGCACACTCTACTTTATCCGCAAGCGCACAGATAAGATCTACCGATGTAGCACTTCACCGGAGTAACCCAGTTTTAATATCGAACCCAAAGGAACGGAAGTGTTAAGTCTTAAAGTCTAACCCCTGAGTAGCTAACAAGGACAGAGAATCTAGAAGTATAGAGGCGATCACTAAGGCTGTCTAATTCCAATTTAAGAGTGATATGTTTATATTATTCTTAGTGGGGAAGTTGCCATAAAAGGTCACAAACAGAGTATGAGTCTTTTATGCAAATGTATAATCCTACCAAGCCTACACACGGGTAAGTGGACTATAGAAGAATCAACAAGGCTATAAGAGTCACCCTTGCGAACAACCACTACTACCGGCGTTATAGGAGGCATTTATGATGAGCTATCAAGTCTAAGCACCACGCTTACACTATCCAACTACTCTAACTCTAGAGCAACTTAGAATTAGAGTACTCAAAAGAGAGTTATAAACCTTAAGAATAATATGAACAATGGCTCAAACTTAAATATAGACGTTGATTACCGAAACAATCGCTGAAGCAAGTTGAAGATGAACTTGAATTCGCAGGTACAAGATGAAGAAGTTGATCCGACAGGCCGGAGCTCCTTCTTGATCTCTTCCTCTCTCTCTCTCTCTCTCTTCTAGTTCGAGTATAAGACTAGGTTCTAAACCTAACTAGAGGGGTAACTAGTCTTCTACTTGATAGCTGGCTCTTGATTACAACTAGATGAACTAGATCTAATTCTAGATAAACTAGAAGAGATTCATCTAGAGGGACCTCTACTTCTAATTGAAACCCTAGTTTCTGATGTGGAGATGAATAATGAAGATGGAGATGCCTGGAGTGGGGGGTCTGGGGCTGCTTATATAGCCCTGAGGGATCAACCGCGGTCGTTAGATCAAACCGACTTAAGGTACGACTAAGATGCATCATAGAGGTCGGTGGAGGAAGCTTGCAGAAGACGGAAGCCAGCGGGCCCGGGGGGAGATCGGTCGGTCTCCTGGTGGGACCGGTCGGTCCCACCTGGTAGGGTCCCGCGGTGCCCGACCTCCTGGTGTCTTCTGGTGTCCTCTGGAGTCTTCTAGAATATTCCTGACGTGTCGGTTGCGTTATCTCCCATCGGTTTCCTTCTAGGGGAAGCAATCAGCGCTGGTTTCCTGGTTTAGTCCCTACTGAATCATAATTCACCAAAACTCGTGGAATATTGTCAATTAAAACCCTAAACCTTTGTTGGTGATTGAATTCATGCCCTTTTCATATTTATTTATCCTTTAATTTTGATAGATAACTAGCGTCAACAATTCCCCCAAGCTTACCTTTTGCTAGTCCCTTAGCAAAACCAAAAATTGACATTGGATCAGGAGTTGCTACAATATCTTCACTTCCAACAAGTCTACCTGCCGTTAAACAAAAAATGTCCGAAATATATTCTTCATGGGGCTTATTACTCTTACCTTAGATCTTGAGTAATTGAAAGATTGAACGATCAAATCAAGCACTATGTCTCTAGTTCTTTCACTTCACCTTTATCCCGGAGTTTTAATTAATTTTCAAAAGCTTCAATACATGTGTTGTCAAATTAAACAATGGATCCAAAGAGAAAGTCAACCAGCCATTGAATCAAGAAGTGCATGTGTATGAAAAAATAAAGTCAGATGCTCTTTTGAATATATTCACTCTCTTTTATCTATCAGAGACATATGGCTATCAGGCTAATTCTACCGTCGGGCACGTGCCCATTTTTTTTCTTCTGACCTTTTTTTCTTCAAGGTTCCGGACACTTGTCCCTTTTTATTTCCTTGGGATCTATCTTTTTGAGATTTCGGACACTTGTCCCTTTTTATTTCCTCGGATCTTTCTCTCTTTTTTTCTTTTTTTTCTTTTTTTAATGATAGCCACATGCTTCCAACAAACTTCAGAGAGTATAGCAACAGATAATTATGAGCATTTATGCGGAAGATGGATGAAATGTGTAAGTGATCTCAATTCAATGGTATGATAAACTACTCATAGGGTCAACAAAGCTTAATTTAACTCAATGCAATTATTAGTCATGTTTATATTTAGAAATCTCCGGAATTCTAGTGTTGTTTAGAACAAGATAATAGCAGCTCAGATCATCACATGTCATATCCCAATTATCTAGACCTTAGATTAAGTATTTGCCAACCATGCATTTAATTTTATTTTAAGGCATCATTATTAATGAGGAGAACTCATACTTTGAAGACTAGGTACTTGAAAGAAATTAGATAGAGCAACTATTCATCATTTCCATGCAAAAGATTAGAGAGAGAGGGTTCTTCTTTAGTCATCAACTTCTTAAAACAAACTAGACACACTATTTTATTTATTTAATCTAACACACTTTAAGATATAAAATAAAAGCTAATAATGGTAGTAGTAATGATAATAAAGACATACCTGAATCGTGAAGATAACGGGGGTGTGTCTCCCCCAAGCTGGTTCCCTTAATAGTGTTGAACCTTTATGTGCTCATATATATATTTTTTTCTTTTTTAATTAATGGTGAGCCTTCATGTGCCCACATATTTTTGGTGTTTTTATTTTTAAGAGTGAACCTTCATGTGCTCACATATTTTTGGTGTTTTGAATTTGTTTATGGAATGAAAAACTTAAGAGGATAAAGATACTTACGTGGATACATGGGGATGCCTTCCCCCCAAGCTGAATGTTGACATAGTTGTTCGATCTTGCAATGTAGCGGACTGGCAGTGGATATGTCCTTCCTCGATTAGAGCTTTGATTGATGTTGATGTTTGTTGAGACAGTGCTCCAACAGTGGATGGAGCGTTCACTTGCTCGTCAGTTTTTCTTGGCCTTTCAAATCCTGTGAAACTCAAATAGACAACAAAACTTGTGGAACAGATTAAGCATTAGTGGTTGGCCACTCAAGCCTTAGTTGTCCAGAATTTCAGTAAGATCTCTTCCTCAATATTTTTATGTTTTTATATTTTTATGATGCAAGAGAAAATGCAACAGGATGAATGCATGCATTTTTATTATTCTTATTTTTTATGCCACCACGGTGAACATTCATGTGGGTTTTACACACCAAAGATTTATTCACATGGGGCTTCATGGTTTATGATGTAATGTAACAAATGCAATATTTTTATTTTCTTTTCTAATGCAATGCAGAAATTAAAATGTTTGTGAATTGAATATGATGATGCAATAAACGACTAACAATTAAATATGAGATATATGCAGAAAATTAAATATGAGGATAACTACCGGTTTTTACCTTTTGGTGAAGGTTCGGATATTTAGGTCCGATGAACCGTACCTTCCCTTGGTTCAAACCTCCCAAGGTATATCAGACGTTTGGAAAGTTGTTATTGATTGTACCTCTAAGGTGCAGACTTTTTCTTTCATACTTTCTTGGTCTGAGTCTTCACTTCCTGTGGTTCACTGTCTTGAGGTTTCTCTTTCTTCTTTTCTTGGGACAGTGGCGAGAGCTTCTTTGTCATCATTGGCCTCTCTATTCTTGATAGTTTGTCTTCTTTTGCGTTGAGAGCGGTGTCTTTCACTTCTGTTCTTCTTGGGTGCTTTATTGGGCATGTAGTTGGTGAAGTTGCATCATGCCTTTTCTCCAGGAAAGTGAAAAATGGATTTCCTCTTGTAGATGATTGCACTTGTAGCGTAGAGGAATGGTCTTCCTAGGATGAGGTGGACATCATCGTCTTCTCATGTCGAGGATCAAGAAGTCTGTGGGGACTTCTTGACCTCTAATTCTGACTACGACGTCTTCCATCATTCCTTCTTGTTTATGCCTCTTGATATGGTGTCACTCATGTCATTTGTTCGTCTAGCAGTTTGAAGTGAAGCGTTAATTGTGGATGCTGGAAGTATCTTGCTTAGTGTGCATGTTCTTGTAGATCTAGGACCTTCACTCTGTAGAATTTGGGAGTGACTTCTCCATGTTTTGCTCAAGAGTGTGTCCTGCTCATAAAGACAAGGTAGAGATCAAGTGCATGGGCTCTGTTGGTGGAAAAACACCAACAGAACCAAAAGTTTATTCTCCTCTAACCTTAGGCACATTGCACAAGACAAACTTGTTGTTTATATGTTCTATTCAATCTTTATATGAGTGATAGGATCAGAGGATGAGCATAAAAGTAGCATCTTAAAATATTTAACAGATCAAGTTACTTAACCCAAGGAAGGATAATCTATGCATAAAGTGTTGATCTTTTCATAATTGAGATATATCATCTTCCAAAGGTTAGATGCACAACATTTTAGCTCATTTAGTTAAGACAGTGAGATTCAAGAGAGTAAAGCTATGAACAAAGATCAAAGGACTGAACATGTTGAGTTGATTAGGTTGGATCAAGTGAGATGCAACTTAAACATGTTTAGTTCTTTATTTATGTTCATACTAGAATCAAGAAGAAGCTTTTAAAGAGATGGCTACTTACCTTGAAATATTACTTTGTCATTGGAAAGTGATTGTGCTGAACCATCTTGTGGAAGCTTCTCTTGTCTAGCTGGCTTGTCTTCTCTTGCTCGTCTCACAGTGTGATTGAGAGGAGGAAGATCATAGTGGAATCATCTTTAGAGGTATCGATCTTTCTTCTCTTGTGTCGACTTATCAGTGAAGGTGTATTGTTCCTCGGGTATGCTGACTAGGATCCTCTCTCTTTCTTGTATTAATTCTGTACTACGAGGATGTAGGGACAGTTCTGCATTCTTCTCTTGTCAACCTTTTCTGTTTTCCTTTTAATTATTGGGTTGACAAGAGACTTGAAATTAGAGCTGCTACTCGAGTGCCTCTATGATAGTCTTTGTCTTATATTGTCACAACTGAGACTTGTCCTCTCAACAGTGTCTAGATGATGGAGATCTTATCGACTGTTCTACTTGATTTGCTGGCTCAGGTACTATCTCTCCATCTTCTAACTCTTGTCAGTCTTGTGGTGTAGTGGCTTCATCCTTCATGATGCCCTCCTCAATTCTTGGCAGTTGGTTCTCCCTTCGATGTCTTCTCTTGGTTCTCTTTGGCTGCTCATAAGTGATGTAGATGTTGAAGATGCAGCGAAAGATCCAAAAGTTGTCTTCTCCAGGTCCGGCATAGATGATAACATTGATGGTGTTCAAGAATGATCTTCCAAGAATGAGTGGTGGATCATATTCTTCTTTTCGACTGCGATAGTATCTAGTGGTTTGTACTGATCAAAGTGGTGAGTAGGAGATCAATATGTCTTGAAGTGGTTTTCTCCTTCCTCCTTTTGATTGTGAAACACATCTAGACAACGGAATTGTCTCTCCCAGGCTGGCTTGTGATGTAGATGGACTCCCAACAACATGTTCATGTGTTTGACTTGTAGATCTTGCTATTGTTATAGTGGTACCATCTTGTCTCCCAAGCTAGCTCTTGATTAGAAAAGAGGATAACTTCCCACTTCTTGTCTTGATGTCTTGGGCAATGATGGTTGCAGGCATAGGTTGTCTCATATGAGGTAAGTTGCATCCTGTTTGTCATCAGTGCCTAAGCAAGACTCAAAGCTAGGCTAGCACCATTTGTGATCTGAGAGTAGGTTTGTGTGTCTATGGTTTGGGTTTTGGATCTTCAATGTTTAGACCAAACCATGAATGAACAAAATTTCTCTCCTGCATAATGTTAGTGGACATATACCCGAAGGATTGCAAGAATTTGAAACATGGGTTGTTATCCATAACTTATGTATTTTGCATCTATGCTAATAAAAAGATGTTTTTAGGATTCTTTTAGCATAGACTAATATTTTATGTGTTGGCTGCACTTTAACATGATTCAAAGCAAAAGATAACTTGCAGTACAAGACAAAATAAATAAACTTTGATACTCACAGTTCTTTCATCCATGATGAACGAGCTGAGTCTTCATTGTGCAAAGTTATTGAAGTTCATGTGTCTCTTCATCTCCAGTGTGAGTTCATCTCTGGACTTTCCCAAATTGATATTGAAAGTTTCCCTGCAGGGGTTAGTCCAACAAAATATCCAAAATCTACTATAGCATACTATCAGTTCAGAAATCAACCTAGACACCACGTCTAATTCGATCTAGGAAGGCATTTTAACCTAAGCACCATACTTAATTTAAAAGCCTTTAGAGGTAAAATCAGCACACCTTTTAGCTCAAGAATCAAACCAGACACCATGTCTTACTTTAATTCATGAAAACAGTTAAACTAAGCTCCATGCCTAATTTAAAAGGTGTATGATAATACTTCAAAACCAAAGAATATACTATAGCAAATAAAGAATCATGAAAGCATTGTAGAGATTTATTCAGATGGTGATGAAAGAGTATGATTAGTATATGAGCATATCCTAAAGGTCGGGACAACCAACATAGCAACATGGCAAGAAATATTCTTAGAAAGTCTATTCCCCAAGCTTGGATTTTGTAAATCAAGATTGGATGAATGTAATTCAATGTTGCATGATGATTGGTGGGACATACCTTGTGTTTGTTGTTCCTTCGTTCTTTTTGCTCCAGACCTGGAAATGTTAGTGACAAGAATACCCGAAGGAATATTTTTATAATTATATTTCTATGCTCATTACAAGGACAGTGCAGCAGAAAGGTAGGCATAACTCATAACCAGGTATTATGATGAGGTGTAAGGATTCTACTGGTTATAGCTTGCGTTCATGGGGTAGTGATAGATAAGAGTGGAATTCAAAAATAACATTCATAAGAATGAAAACAAAAATGATGAAAAGACTGGGACAAAAAAGGAAAAGATAAAAGTATGATTACAAGGTTAAACTAAGACTTAAGTTGATCTACCGTTCCCCGGCAACGACGCCAGAAATGCTTGTTGGTATAAATTAACGCACACTCTACTTTATCCGCAAGCGCACAGATAAGATCTACCGATGTAGCACTTCACCGGAGTAACCCAGTTTTAATATCGAACCCAAAGGAACGGAAGTGTTAAGTCTTAAAGTCTAACCCCTGAGTAGCTAACAAGGACAGAGAATCTAGAAGTATAGAGGCGATCACTAAGGCTGTCTAATTCCAATTTAAGAGTGATATGTTTATATTATTCTTAGTGGGGAAGTTGCCATAAAAGGTCACAAACAGAGTATGAGTCTTTTATGCAAATGTATAATCCTACCAAGCCTACACACGGGTAAGTGGACTATAGAAGAATCAACAAGGCTATAAGAGTCACCCTTGCGAACAACCACTACTACCGGCGTTATAGGAGGCATTTATGATGAGCTATCAAGTCTAAGCACCACGCTTACACTATCCAACTACTCTAACTCTAGAGCAACTTAGAATTAGAGTACTCAAAAGAGAGTTATAAACCTTAAGAATAATATGAACAATGGCTCAAACTTAAATATAGACGTTGATTACCGAAACAATCGCTGAAGCAAGTTGAAGATGAACTTGAATTCGCAGGTACAAGATGAAGAAGTTGATCCGACAGGCCGGAGCTCCTTCTTGATCTCTTCCTCTCTCTCTCTCTCTCTCTCTTCTAGTTCGAGTATAAGACTAGGTTCTAAACCTAACTAGAGGGGTAACTAGTCTTCTACTTGATAGCTGGCTCTTGATTACAACTAGATGAACTAGATCTAATTCTAGATAAACTAGAAGAGATTCATCTAGAGGGACCTCTACTTCTAATTGAAACCCTAGTTTCTGATGTGGAGATGAATAATGAAGATGGAGATGCCTGGAGTGGGGGTCTGGGGCTGCTTATATAGCCCTGAGGGATCAACCGCGGTCGTTAGATCAAACCGACTTAAGGTACGACTAAGATGCATCATAGAGGTCGGTGGAGGAAGCTTGCAGAAGACGGAAGCCAGCGGGCCCGGGGGGAGATCGGTCGGTCTCCTGGTGGGACCGGTCGGTCCCACCTGGTAGGGTCCCGCGGTGCCCGACCTCCTGGTGTCTTCTGGTGTCCTCTGGAGTCTTCTAGAATATTCCTGACGTGTCGGTTGCGTTATCTCCCATCGGTTTCCTTCTAGGGGAAGCAATCAGCGCTGGTTTCCTGGTTTAGTCCCTACTGAATCATAATTCACCAAAACTCGTGGAATATTGTCAATTAAAACCCTAAACCTTTGTTGGTGATTGAATTCATGCCCTTTTCATATTTATTTATCCTTTAATTTTGATAGATAACTAGCGTCAACAATTCCCCCAAGCTTACCTTTTGCTAGTCCCTTAGCAAAACCAAAAATTGACATTGGATCAGGAGTTGCTACAATATCTTCACTTCCAACAAGTCTACCTGCCGTTAAACAAAAAATGTCCGAAATATATTCTTCATGGGGCTTATTACTCTTACCTTAGATCTTGAGTAATTGAAAGATTGAACGATCAAATCAAGCACTATGTCTCTAGTTCTTTCACTTCACCTTTATCCCGGAGTTTTAATTAATTTTCAAAAGCTTCAATACATGTGTTGTCAAATTAAACAATGGATCCAAAGAGAAAGTCAACCAGCCATTGAATCAAGAAGTGCATGTGTATGAAAAAATAAAGTCAGATGCTCTTTTGAATATATTCACTCTCTTTTATCTATCAGAGACATATGGCTATCAGGCTAATTCTACCGTCGGGCACGTGCCCATTTTTTTTCTTCTGACCTTTTTTTCTTCAAGGTTCCGGACACTTGTCCCTTTTTATTTCCTTGGGATCTATCTTTTTGAGATTTCGGACACTTGTCCCTTTTTATTTCCTCGGATCTTTCTCTCTTTTTTTCTTTTTTTTCTTTTTTAATGATAGCCACATGCTTCCAACAACTTCAGAGAGTATAGCAACAGATAATTATGAGCATTTATGCGGAAGATGGATGAAATGTGTAAGTGATCTCAATTCAATGGTATGATAAACTACTCATAGGGTCAACAAAGCTTAATTTAACTCAATGCAATTATTAGTCATGTTTATATTTAGAAATCTCCGGAATTCTAGTGTTGTTTAGAACAAGATAATAGCAGCTCAGATCATCACATGTCATATCCCAATTATCTAGACCCTTAGATTAAGTATTTGCCAACCATGCATTTAATTTTATTTTAAGGCATCATTATTAATGAGGAGAACTCATACTTTGAAGACTAGGTACTTGAAAGAAATTAGATAGAGCAACTATTCATCATTTCCAATGCAAAAGATTAGAGAGAGAGGGTTCTTCTTTAGTCATCAACTTCTTAAAAACAAACTAGACACACTATTTTATTTATTTAATCTAACACACTTTAAGATATAAAATAAAAGCTAATAATGGTAGTAGTAATGATAATAAAGACATACCTGAATCGTGAAGATAACGGGGGTGTGTCTCCCCCAAGCTGGTTCCCTTAATAGTGTTGAACCTTTATGTGCTCATATATATATTTTTTCTTTTTTAATTAATGGTGAGCCTTCATGTGCCCACATATTTTTGGTGTTTTTATTTTTAAGAGTGAACCTTCATGTGCTCACATATTTTTGGTGTTTTGAATTTGTTTATGGAATGAAAAACTTAAGAGGATAAAGATACTTACGTGGATACATGGGGATGCCTTCCCCCCAAGCTGAATGTTGACATAGTTGTTCGATCTTGCAATGTAGCGGACTGGCAGTGGATATGTCCTTCCTCGATTAGAGCTTTGATTGATGTTGATGTTTGTTGACGACAGTGCTCCAACAGTGGATGGAGCCGTTCACTGCTCGTCAGTTTTTCTTGGCCTTTCAAATCCTGTGAAACTCAAATAGACAACAAAACTTGTGGAACAGATTAAGCATTAGTGGTTGGCCACTCAAGCCTAGTTTGTCCAGAATTTCAGTAAGATCTCTTCCGCAATATTTTTATGTTTTTATATTTTATGATGCAGAGAAATGCAACAGGATGAATGCATGCATTTTGTATTATTCTTATTTTTTATGCCACCACGGTGAACATTCATGTGGGTTTTACACACCAAAGATTATTCACATGGGGCTTCATGGTTTATGATGTAATGTAACAATGCAATATTTTATTTTCTTTTCTAATGCAATGCAGAAATTAAAATGTTTTGTGAATTGAATATGATGATGCAATAAACGACTAACAATTAAATATGAGATATTATGCAGAAAATTAAATATGAGGATAAACTACCGGTTTTTACCTTTTGGTGAAGGTTCGGATATTTTAGGTCCGATGAACCGTACCTTCCCTTGGTTCAAACCTCCCAAGGTATATCAGACGTTTGGAAAGTTGTTATTGATTGTACCTCTAGGTGCAGACTTTTTCTTTCATACTTTCTTGGTCTGAGTCTTTCACTTCCTGTGGTTCACTGTCTTGAGGTTTCTCTTTCTTCTTTTCTTGGGACAGTGGCGAGAGCTTCTTTGTCATCATTGGCCTCTCTATTCTTGATAGTTTGTCTTCTTTTGCGTTGAGTAGCGGTGTCTTTTCACTTCTGTTCTTCTTGGGTGCTTTATGGGCATGTAGTTGGTGAAGTTTGCATCATGCCTTTTCTCCAGGAAAGTGGAAAATGGATTTCCTCTTGTAGATGATTGCACTTGTAGCGTAGAGGAATTGGTCTTCCTAGGATGAGGTGGACATCATCGTCTTCTCATGTCGAGGATCAAGAAGTCTGTGGGGACTTCTTGACCTCTAATTCTAGACTACGACGTCTTCCTATCATTCCTTCTTGTTATTGCCTCTTGATATGGTGTCACTCATGTCATTTGTTCGTCTAGCAGTTTGAAGTGAAGCGTTAATTGTGGATGCTGGAAGTATCTTGCTTAGTGTGCATGTTCTTGTAGATCTAGGACCTTCACTCTGTAGAATTTGGGAGTGACTTCTCCATGTTTTGCTCAAGAGTGTGTCCTGCTCATAAAGACAAGGTAGAGATTCAAGTGCATTGGGCTCTGTTGGTGGAAAAACACCAACAGAACCAAAAGTTTATTCTCCTCTAACCTTAGGCACATTGCACAAGACAAACTTGTTGTTTATATGTTCTATTCAATCTTTATATGAGTGATAGGATCAGAGGATGAGCATAAAAGTAAGCATCTTAAAATATTTAACAGATCAAGTTACTTAACCCAAGGAAGGATAATCTATGCATAAAGTGTTGATCTTTTCATAATTGAGATATATCATCTTCCAAAGGTTAGATGCACAACATTTTAGCTCATTTAGTTAAGACAGTGAGATTCAGAGAGTAAAGCTATGAACAAGATCAAAGGACTGAACATGTTGAGTTGATTAGGTTGGATCAAGTGAGATGCAACTTAAACATGTTTAGTTCTTTATTTATGTTCATACTAGAATCAAGAAGAAGCTTTTAAAGAGATGGCTACTTACCTTGAAATTACTTTTGTCATTGGAAAAGTGATTGTGCTGAACCATCTTGTGGAAGCTTCTCTTGTCTAGCTGGCTTGTCTTCTCCTTGCTCGTCTCACAGTGTGATTGAGAGGAGGAAGATCATAGTGGAATCATCTTTAGAGGTATCGATCTTTCTTCTCTTGTGTCGACTTATCAGTGAAGGTGTTATTGTTCCTCGGTATGCTGACTAGGATCCTCTCTCTTTCTTGATTAATTCTGTACTACGAGATGTAGGGACAGTTCTTGCATTCTTCTCTTGTCAACCTTTTCTTGTTTTCCTTTTAATTATTGGGTTGACAAGAGACTTGAAATTAGAGCTGCTACTCGAGTGCCTCTATGATTAGTCTTTGTCTTATATGTCGACAACTGAGACTTGGTCCTCTCAAACAAGTGTCTAGATATGGGAGACCCCCCTCCTCTTATCGACTGTCTTACTTGATTTGCTGGCTCAGGTACTATCATCTCCATCTTCTAACTCTTGTCAGTCTTGTGGTGTAGTGGCTTCAATCCTTCATGATGCCCTCCTCAATTCTTGGCAGTTGGTTCTTCCCTTCGATGTCTTCTCTTGGTTCTCTTGGCTGCTCATAAGTGATGTAGATGTTGAAGATGCAGCGAAAGATCCAAAAGTTGTCTTCTCCAGGTCCGGCATAGATGATAACATTGAATGGTGTTCAAGAATGATCTTCCAAGAATGAGTGGTGGATCATATTCTTCTTTTCGACTGCGATAGTATCTAGTGGTTTGTACTGATCAAAGTGGTGAGTAGGAGATCAATATGTCTTGAAGTGGTTTTCCTCCTTCCTCCTTTTGATTGTGAAACACATCATAACAACGGAATTGTCTCTCCCCAGGCTGGCTTGTGATGTAGATGGACTCCCAACACCATGTTCATGTGTTTTGACTTTAGATCTTGCTATTGTTATAGTGGTACCATCTTGTCTCCCAAGCTAGCTCTTGATTAGAAAAGAGGATAACTTCCCAACTTCTTGTCTTGATGTCCTTGGGCAATGATGGTTGCAGGCATAGGTTGTCTCATATGAGGTAAGTTGCATCCTGTTTTGTCATCAGTGCCTAAGCAAGACTCAAAGCTAGGCTAGCACCATTTGTGATCTGAGAGTAGGTTTGTGTGTCTATGGTTTGGGTTTTGGATCTTCAATGTTTAGACCAAACCATGAATGAACAAAATTTCTCTCCTGCATAATGTTAGTGGACATATACCCGAAGGATTGCAAGAATTTGAAACATGGGTTGTTATCCATAACTTATGTATTTTGCATCTATGCTAATAAAAAGATGTTTTAGGATTCTTTTAGCATAGACTAATATTTTATGTGTTGGCTGCACTTTAACATGATTCAAGCAAAAGATAACTTGCAGTACAAGACAAAATAAATAAACTTTGATACTCACAGTTCTTTCATCCATGATGAACGAGCTGAGTCTTCATTGTGCAAAGTTATTGAAGTTCATGTGTCTCTTCATCTCCAGTGTGAGTTCATCTCTGGACTTTCCCAAATTGATATTGAAAGTTTCCCTGCAGGGGTTAGTCCAACAAAATATCCAAAATCTACTATAGCATACTATCAGTTCAGAAATCAACCTAGACACCACGTCTAATTCGATCTAGGAAGGCATTTTAACCTAAGCACCATACTTAATTTAAAGCCTTTAGAGGTAAAATCAGCACACCTTTTAGCTCAAGAATCAAACCAGACACCATGTCTTACTTTAATTCATGAAACAGTTAAACTAAGCTCCATGCCTAATTTAAAAGGTGTATGATAATACTTCAAAAACCAAAGAATATACTATAGCAAATAAAGAATCATGAAAGCATTGTAGAGATTATTCAGATGGTGATGAAAGAGTATGATTAGTATATGAGCATATCCTAAAGGTCGGGACAACCAACATAGCAACATGGCAGAAATATTCTTAGAAAGTCTATTCCCCAAGCTTGGATTTTTGTAAATCAAGATTGGATGAATGTAATTCAATGTTGCATGATGATTGGGTGGGACATACCTTGTGTTTGTTGTTCCTTCGTTCTTTTTTGCTCCAGACCTGGAAATGTTAGTGACAAGAATACCCGAAGGAATATTTTTATAATTATATTTCTATGCTCATTACAAGGACAGTGCAGCAGAAAGGTAGGCATAACTCATAACCAGGTATTATGATGAGGTGTAAGGATTCTACTGGTTATAGCTTGCGTTCATGGGGTAGTGATAGATAAGAGTGGAATTCAAAATAACATTCATAAGAATGAAAACAAAAATGAATGAAAAGACTTGGGACAAAAAAGGAAAAGATAAAAGTATGATTACAAGGTTAAACTAAGACTTAGTTGATCTACCGTTCCCCGGCAACGACGCCAGAAATGCTTGTTGGTATAAATTAACGCACACTCTACTTTATCCGCAAGCGCACAGAATAAGATCTACCGATGTAGGCACTTCACCGAGTAACCCAGTTTTAATATCGATACCAAAGGAACGAAGTGTTAAGATCCTTAAAGATCTAACCCCCCCTGAGTAGCTAACAAGGACAGAGAAGCTAGAAGTATAGAGGCGATCACTAAGGGCTTCGAATTCCAATTTAAGATGTGATATGTTTATTAATTATTCCGTAGTGGGGAAGTTGCCATAAAAGGTCACAAACAGAGTATGAGCTGTTTATGCATGTATAATCCTACATAGCCTACAGCACGGGTAAAGTTGGGAACGTGATAGAAGAATCAACAACGGCCTATAAAGAGTCACCCTTGGCGAACAACCTACTACTCAACCGGCGTTATAGAGGAAGGCATTTATGATGAGCTATCAAGTCTAAGCAAACCACGCTTACACTATCCAACTACTCTAACTCTAGAGCAAACTTAGAATTAGAGTACTCAAAGAGAGTGATAACCTGAAGAATAATATACAATGGCCAAACTTAAATTATAGACGTTGATTACCGAAAACAAAATCGCTGAAGCAAGTTGAAGGATGAACTTGAATCGGCAGGTACAAGATGTAAGAGTTGATCCGACAGGCCGGAGCTCTCTTCTTGATCTCTTCTCTTCCTCTCTCTCTCCTCTCTCTCTCTCTAGTTCGAGTATAAGACTAGGTTCTAAACCTAACTATGAGGGTAACTAGTCCTTCTACTTGATAGCTGGCTCTTGATTACAGACTAGATGAACTAGATCTAATTCTAGATAAACTAGAAGAGATTCATCTAGAGGGACCTCTACTTCTAATTGAAACCCTAGTTTCTGATGTGGAGATGAATAATGAAGATGGAGATGCCTGGAGAGGGGGGTCTGGGGCTGCTTATATAGCCCTGAGGGATCAACCGCGGCCGTTAGATCAAACCGACTTAAGGTACGAGATGCATCCTAGAGGTCGGTGGAGGAAGCTTGCAGAAGACGGAAGCCAGCGGGCCCGGGGGAGACCGGTCGGTCCTGGTGGGACCGGTCGGTCCCACCTGGTAGGGTCCCGCGGTGCCCGACCTCCTGGTGTCTTCTGGTGTCCTCTGGAGTCTTCTAGAATATTCCTGACGTGCGGTTGCGTTATCTCCGTCGGTTTCCTTCTAGGGGAAGCAATCAGCGCTGGTTTCCTGGTTTAGTCCCTGAATCACAATTCACCAAAACTCGTGGAATATTGTCAATTAAAACCCTAAACCTTTGTTGGTGATTGAATTCATGCCCTTTTCATATTTATTTATTGATCCTTTAATTTTGATAGATAACCAGCGTCAACAATTCCCCCAAGCTTACCTTTTGCTAGTCCCTTAGCAAAACCAAAATTAACAATGGATCAGGAGTTGCTACAATATCTTCACTTCCAACAAGTATACCTGCGTTAAACAAAAATTCTCCGAAAATATATGTTATTCTTCATGGGGCTTATTACTCTTACCTTAGATCTTGAGTAATTGAAGATTGAACGATCAAATCAAGCACTATGTCTCTAGTTCTTTCACTTCACCTTTATCCCGGAGTTTTAATTAATTTTCAAAAGCTTAATACATGTTGTCAAATTAAACAATGGATCCAAAGAGAAAGTCAACCAACCATTGAATCAAGAAGTGCATGTGTATGGAAAAATAAGTCGGATGCTCTTTTGAATATATTCACTCTCTTTGTTATCAGAGACATATGGCTATCAGGCTAATTCTACGTCGGGCACGTGCCCATTTTTTTTCTTGACTTTTTTTCTTCGAGGTTCCGGACACTTGTCCCTTTTTATTTCCTGGGATCTATCTTTTTGAGGTTTCGGACACTTGTCCCTTTTTATTTCCTCGGATCTTTCTTCTTTTTCTTTTTTTTTTTTTTTAATATAGCCACATGCTTCCAACAAACTTCAGAGAGTATAGCAACAGATAATTATGAGCATTTATGCGGAAGATGGATGAAATGTGTAAGTGATCTCAATTCAATGGTATGATAAACTACTCACAGGGTCAACAAAGCTTAATTTAACTCAATGCAATTATTAGTCATGTTTATATTTAGAAATCTCCGGAATTTAGTGTTGTTTAGAACAAGATAATAGCAGCTCAGATCATCACATGTCATATCCCAATTACCTAGACCTTAGATTAAGTATTTGCCAACCATGCATTTAATTTTATTTTAAGGCATCATTATTAATGAGGAGAACTCATGCTTTGAAGACTAGGTACTTGAAAGAAATTAGATAGAGCAACTATTCATCATTTCCATGCAAAAGATTAGAGAGAGAGGGTTCTTCTTTAGTCATCAACTTCTTAAAACAAACTAGACACACTATTTTATTTATTTAATCTAACACACTTTAAGATATAAAATAAAAGCTAATAAGTAGTAGTAGTAATGATAATAAAGACATACCTGAATCGCGAAGATAACGGGGGTGCGTCTCCCCCAAGCTGGTTCCCTTAATAGTTGAGCCTTCATGTGCCCATATATATTTTTTTCTTTTTTAATTAATGGTGAGCCTTCATGTGCCCACATATTTTTGTTTTTTTTTTAAGGGTGAGCCTTCATGTGCTCACATATTTTTGGTGTTTTGAATTTGTTTATAGAATGAAAAACTTAAGAGGATAAAGATACTTACGTGGATACATGGGGTGCCTTCCCCCAAGCTGAATGTTGACGTTCGTTCGATCTTGCAATGTAGCAGACTGGCAGTGGATATGTCCTTCCTCGATTAGAGCTTTGATTGATGTTGATGTTTGTTGAGACAGTGCTCCAACAGTGGATGGAGCATTCACTTGCTCGTCAGCTTTTCTTGGCCTTTCAAATCCTGTGAAACTCAAATAGACAACAAAACTTGTGGAACAGATTAAGCATTAGTGGTTGGCCACTCAAGCCTTAGTTGTCTAGAATTTCAGTAAGATCTCTTTCTCAATATTTTTAGTTTTTATATTTTTATGATGCAAGAGAAAATGCAACAGGATGAATGCATGCATTTTATTATTATATTTTTATGCCACCACGGTGAACATTCCTGTGGGTTTTACACACCATAGAATTATTCACATGGGGCTTCATGGTTTATGATGTGTAACAAATGCAATATTTTTATTTTCTTTTCTAATGCAATGCAGAAATTAAAATGTTGTGAATTGAATATGATGATGCAATAAACGACAACAATTAAATATGAGATATATGCAGAAAATTAAATATGAGGATACTACCGGTTTTTACCTTTTGGTGAAGGTTCGGAATTATTTAGGTCCGATGAACCGTACCTTCCCTTGGTTCAAACCCTCCCAAGGTATATCAGACGTTTGGAAAAGTTGTTATTGATTGTTACCTCTAAGGTGCAGGACTTTTCTTTCATACTTTCTTGGTCTGAGTCTTTCACTCCTGTGGTTCACTGTCTTGAGGTTTCTCTTTCTTCTTTTCTTGGGACAGTGCGAGAGCTTCTTTGTCATCATTGGCCTCTCTATTCTTGATAGTTTGTCTTCTTTTGCGTTGAGAGCGGTGTCTTTCACTTCTGTTCTTCTTGGGTGCTTTATGGGCATGTAGTTGGTGAAGTTGCATCATGCCTTTTCTCCAGGAAAGTGAAAAATGGATTTTCCTCTTGTAGCTGATTGCACTTGTAGCGTAGAGGAATGGTCTTCCTAGGATGAGGTGGACATCATCGTCTTCTCATGTCGAGGATCAAGAAGTCTGTGGGGACTTCTTGACCTCTAATTCTGACTACGACGTCTTCCATCATTCCTCTTGTTTAGCCTCTTGATATGGTGTCACTCATGTCATTGTGTTCGTCTAGCAGTTTGAAGTGAATAGCGTTAATTGTGGATGCTGGAAGTATCTTGCTTAGTGTGCATGTTCTTGTAGATCTAGGACCTTCACTCTGTAGAATTTGGGAGTGACTTCTCCATGTTTTGCTCAAGAGTGTGTCCTTGCTCATAAAGACAAGGTAGAGATCAAGTGATGGGCTCTGTTGGTGGAAAAACACAACAGAACCAAAGTTTATTATTCCTCTAACCTTAGGCACATTGCACAAGACAAACTTGTTGTTTATATGTTCTATTCAATCTTATATGAGTGATAGGATCAGAGGATGAGCATAAAAGTAGCATCTTAAAATATTTAACAGATCAAATTACTTAACCCAAGGAAGGATAATCTATGCATAAAGTGTTGATCTTTTCATAATTGAGATATATCATCTTCCAAAGGTTAGATGCACAACATTTTAGCTCATTTAGTTAAGACAGTGAGATTCAAGAGAGTAAAGCTATGAACAAAGATCAAAGGACTGAACATGTTGAGTTGATTAGGTTGGATCAAGTGAGGTGCAACTTAAACATGTTTAGTTCTTTATTTATGTTCATACTAGAATCAAGAAGAAGCTTTTAAAGTGATGGTTACTTACCTTGAAATATTACTTTGTCATTGGAAAGTGATTGTGCTGAACCACCTTGTGGAAGCTTCTCTTGTCTAGCTGGCTTGTCTTCTCTTGCTGTCTCACAGTGTGATTGAGAGGAGGAAGATCATAGGGAATTCATCTTTAGAGGTATCGATCTTCTTCTCTTGTGTCGACTATCAGTGAAGGTGTATTGTTCCTCGGGTATGCTGACTAGGATCCTCTCTCTTTCTTGTATTAATTCTGTACTACGAGGATGTAGGGACAGTTCTGCATTCTTCTCTTGTCAACCTTTTCTGTTTTCCTTTTAATTATTGGGTTGACAAGAGACTTGAAATTAGAGCTGCTACTCGAGTGCCTCTATGATAGTCTTTGTCTTATATTGTCACAACTGAGACTTGTCCTCTCAACAGTGTCTAGATGATGGAGATCTTATCGACTGTTCTACTTGATTTGCTGGCTCAGGTACTATCTCTCCATCTTCTAACTCTTGTCAGTCTTGTGGTGTAGTGGCTTCATCCTTCATGATGCCCTCCTCAATTCTTGGCAGTTGGTTCTCCCTTCGATGTCTTCTCTTGGTTCTCTTTGGCTGCTCATAAGTGATGTAGATGTTGAAGATGCAGCGAAAGATCCAAAGTTGTCTTCTCCAGGTCCGGCATAGATGATAACATTGATGGTGTTCAGAATGATCTTCCAAGAATGAGTGGTGGATCATATTCTTCTTTCGACTGCGATAGTATCTAGTGGTTTGTACTGATCAAAGTGGTGAGTAGGAGATCAATATGTCTTGAAGTGGTTTTCTCCTTCCTCCTTTTGATTGTGAAACACATCTAGACAACGGAATTGTCTCTCCCAGGCTGGCTTGTGATGTAGATGGACTCCCAACAACATGTTCATGGTGTTTGACTTGTAGATCTTGCTATTGTTATAGTGGTACCATCTTGTCTCCCAAGCTAGCTCTTGATTAGAAAAGAGGATAACTTCCCACTTCTTGTCTTGATGTCTTGGGCAATGATGGTTGCATGCATAGGTTGTCTCATATGAGGTAAGTTGCATCCTGTTTGTCATCAGTGCCCTAAGCAAGACTCAAAGCTAGGCTAGCACCATTTGTGATCTGAGAGTAGGTTTGTGTGTCTATGGTTTGGGTTTTGGATCTTCAATGTTTAGACCAAACCATGAATGAACAAAATTTCTCTCCTGCATAATGTTAGTGGACATATACCCGAAGGATTGCAAGAATTTGAAACATGGGTTGTTATCCATAACTTATGTATTTTGCATCTATGCTAATAAAAAGATGTTTTTAGGATTCTTTTAGCATAGACTAATATTTTATGTGTTGGCTGCACTTTAACATGATTCAAAGCAAAAGATAACTTGCAGTACAAGACAAAATAAATAAACTTTGATACTCACAGTTCTTTCATCCATGATGAACGAGCTGAGTCTTCATTGTGCAAAGTTATTGAAGTTCATGTGTCTCTTCATCTCCAGTGTGAGTTCATCTCTGGACTTTCCCAAATTGATATTGAAAGTTTCCCTGCAGGGGTTAGTCCAACAAAATATCCAAAATCTACTATAGCATACTATCAGTTCAGAAATCAACCTAGACACCACGTCTAATTCGATCTAGGAAGGCATTTTAACCTAAGCACCATACTTAATTTAAAAGCCTTTAGAGGTAAAATCAGCACACCTTTTAGCTCAAGAATCAAACCAGACACCATGTCTTACTTTAATTCATGAAAACAGTTAAACTAAGCTCCATGCCTAATTTAAAAGGTGTATGATAATACTTCAAAACCAAAGAATATACTATAGCAAATAAAGAATCATGAAAGCATTGTAGAGATTTATTCAGATGGTGATGAAAGAGTATGATTAGTATATGAGCATATCCTAAAGGTCGGGACAACCAACATAGCAACATGGCAAGAAATATTCTTAGAAAGTCTATTCCCCAAGCTTGGATTTTGTAAATCAAGATTGGATGAATGTAATTCAATGTTGCATGATGATTGGTGGGACATACCTTGTGTTTGTTGTTCCTTCGTTCTTTTTGCTCCAGACCTGGAAATGTTAGTGACAAGAATACCCGAAGGAATATTTTTATAATTATATTTCTATGCTCATTACAAGGACAGTGCAGCAGAAAGGTAGGCATAACTCATAACCAGGTATTATGATGAGGTGTAAGGATTCTACTGGTTATAGCTTGCGTTCATGGGGTAGTGATAGATAAGAGTGGAATTCAAAAATAACATTCATAAGAATGAAAACAAAAATGATGAAAAGACTGGGACAAAAAAGGAAAAGATAAAAGTATGATTACAAGGTTAAACTAAGACTTAAGTTGATCTACCGTTCCCCGGCAACGACGCCAGAAATGCTTGTTGGTATAAATTAACGCACACTCTACTTTATCCGCAAGCGCACAGATAAGATCTACCGATGTAGCACTTCACCGGAGTAACCCAGTTTTAATATCGAACCCAAAGGAACGGAAGTGTTAAGTCTTAAAGTCTAACCCCTGAGTAGCTAACAAGGACAGAGAATCTAGAAGTATAGAGGCGATCACTAAGGCTGTCTAATTCCAATTTAAGAGTGATATGTTTATATTATTCTTAGTGGGGAAGTTGCCATAAAAGGTCACAAACAGAGTATGAGTCTTTTATGCAAATGTATAATCCTACCAAGCCTACACACGGGTAAGTGGACTATAGAAGAATCAACAAGGCTATAAGAGTCACCCTTGCGAACAACCACTACTACCGGCGTTATAGGAGGCATTTATGATGAGCTATCAAGTCTAAGCACCACGCTTACACTATCCAACTACTCTAACTCTAGAGCAACTTAGAATTAGAGTACTCAAAAGAGAGTTATAAACCTTAAGAATAATATGAACAATGGCTCAAACTTAAATATAGACGTTGATTACCGAAACAATCGCTGAAGCAAGTTGAAGATGAACTTGAATTCGCAGGTACAAGATGAAGAAGTTGATCCGACAGGCCGGAGCTCCTTCTTGATCTCTTCCTCTCTCTCTCTCTCTCTCTCTTCTAGTTCGAGTATAAGACTAGGTTCTAAACCTAACTAGAGGGGTAACTAGTCTTCTACTTGATAGCTGGCTCTTGATTACAACTAGATGAACTAGATCTAATTCTAGATAAACTAGAAGAGATTCATCTAGAGGGACCTCTACTTCTAATTGAAACCCTAGTTTCTGATGTGGAGATGAATAATGAAGATGGAGATGCCTGGAGTGGGGGGTCTGGGGCTGCTTATATAGCCCTGAGGGATCAACCGCGGTCGTTAGATCAAACCGACTTAAGGTACGACTAAGATGCATCATAGAGGTCGGTGGAGGAAGCTTGCAGAAGACGGAAGCCAGCGGGCCCGGGGGGAGATCGGTCGGTCTCCTGGTGGGACCGGTCGGTCCCACCTGGTAGGGTCCCGCGGTGCCCGACCTCCTGGTGTCTTCTGGTGTCCTCTGGAGTCTTCTAGAATATTCCTGACGTGTCGGTTGCGTTATCTCCCATCGGTTTCCTTCTAGGGGAAGCAATCAGCGCTGGTTTCCTGGTTTAGTCCCTACTGAATCATAATTCACCAAAACTCGTGGAATATTGTCAATTAAAACCCTAAACCTTTGTTGGTGATTGAATTCATGCCCTTTTCATATTTATTTATCCTTTAATTTTGATAGATAACTAGCGTCAACAATTCCCCCAAGCTTACCTTTTGCTAGTCCCTTAGCAAAACCAAAAATTGACATTGGATCAGGAGTTGCTACAATATCTTCACTTCCAACAAGTCTACCTGCCGTTAAACAAAAAATGTCCGAAATATATTCTTCATGGGGCTTATTACTCTTACCTTAGATCTTGAGTAATTGAAAGATTGAACGATCAAATCAAGCACTATGTCTCTAGTTCTTTCACTTCACCTTTATCCCGGAGTTTTAATTAATTTTCAAAAGCTTCAATACATGTGTTGTCAAATTAAACAATGGATCCAAAGAGAAAGTCAACCAGCCATTGAATCAAGAAGTGCATGTGTATGAAAAAATAAAGTCAGATGCTCTTTTGAATATATTCACTCTCTTTTATCTATCAGAGACATATGGCTATCAGGCTAATTCTACCGTCGGGCACGTGCCCATTTTTTTTCTTCTGACCTTTTTTTCTTCAAGGTTCCGGACACTTGTCCCTTTTTATTTCCTTGGGATCTATCTTTTTGAGATTTCGGACACTTGTCCCTTTTTATTTCCTCGGATCTTTCTCTCTTTTTTTCTTTTTTTTTCTTTTTTTAATGATAGCCACATGCTTCCAACAAACTTCAGAGAGTATAGCAACAGATAATTATGAGCATTTATGCGGAAGATGGATGAAATGTGTAAGTGATCTCAATTCAATGGTATGATAAACTACTCATAGGGTCAACAAAGCTTAATTTAACTCAATGCAATTATTAGTCATGTTTATATTTAGAAATCTCCGGAATTCTAGTGTTGTTTAGAACAAGATAATAGCAGCTCAGATCATCACATGTCATATCCCAATTATCTAGACCTTAGATTAAGTATTTGCCAACCATGCATTTAATTTTATTTTAAGGCATCATTATTAATGAGGAGAACTCATACTTTGAAGACTAGGTACTTGAAAGAAATTAGATAGAGCAACTATTCATCATTTCCATGCAAAAGATTAGAGAGAGAGGGTTCTTCTTTAGTCATCAACTTCTTAAAACAAACTAGACACACTATTTTATTTATTTAATCTAACACACTTTAAGATATAAAATAAAAGCTAATAATGGTAGTAGTAATGATAATAAAGACATACCTGAATCGTGAAGATAACGGGGGTGTGTCTCCCCCAAGCTGGTTCCCTTAATAGTGTTGAACCTTTATGTGCTCATATATATATTTTTTTCTTTTTTAATTAATGGTGAGCCTTCATGTGCCCACATATTTTTGGTGTTTTTATTTTTAAGAGTGAACCTTCATGTGCTCACATATTTTTGGTGTTTTGAATTTGTTTATGGAATGAAAAACTTAAGAGGATAAAGATACTTACGTGGATACATGGGGATGCCTTCCCCCCAAGCTGAATGTTGACATAGTTGTTCGATCTTGCAATGTAGCGGACTGGCAGTGGATATGTCCTTCCTCGATTAGAGCTTTGATTGATGTTGATGTTTGTTGAGACAGTGCTCCAACAGTGGATGGAGCGTTCACTTGCTCGTCAGTTTTTCTTGGCCTTTCAAATCCTGTGAAACTCAAATAGACAACAAAACTTGTGGAACAGATTAAGCATTAGTGGTTGGCCACTCAAGCCTTAGTTGTCCAGAATTTCAGTAAGATCTCTTCCTCAATATTTTTATGTTTTTATATTTTTATGATGCAAGAGAAAATGCAACAGGATGAATGCATGCATTTTTATTATTCTTATTTTTTATGCCACCACGGTGAACATTCATGTGGGTTTTACACACCAAAGATTTATTCACATGGGGCTTCATGGTTTATGATGTAATGTAACAAATGCAATATTTTTATTTTCTTTTCTAATGCAATGCAGAAATTAAAATGTTTGTGAATTGAATATGATGATGCAATAAACGACTAACAATTAAATATGAGATATATGCAGAAAATTAAATATGAGGATAACTACCGGTTTTTACCTTTTGGTGAAGGTTCGGATATTTAGGTCCGATGAACCGTACCTTCCCTTGGTTCAAACCTCCCAAGGTATATCAGACGTTTGGAAAGTTGTTATTGATTGTACCTCTAAGGTGCAGACTTTTTCTTTCATACTTTCTTGGTCTGAGTCTTCACTTCCTGTGGTTCACTGTCTTGAGGTTTCTCTTTCTTCTTTTCTTGGGACAGTGGCGAGAGCTTCTTTGTCATCATTGGCCTCTCTATTCTTGATAGTTTGTCTTCTTTTGCGTTGAGAGCGGTGTCTTTCACTTCTGTTCTTCTTGGGTGCTTTATTGGGCATGTAGTTGGTGAAGTTGCATCATGCCTTTTCTCCAGGAAAGTGAAAAATGGATTTCCTCTTGTAGATGATTGCACTTGTAGCGTAGAGGAATGGTCTTCCTAGGATGAGGTGGACATCATCGTCTTCTCATGTCGAGGATCAAGAAGTCTGTGGGGACTTCTTGACCTCTAATTCTGACTACGACGTCTTCCATCATTCCTTCTTGTTTATGCCTCTTGATATGGTGTCACTCATGTCATTTGTTCGTCTAGCAGTTTGAAGTGAAGCGTTAATTGTGGATGCTGGAAGTATCTTGCTTAGTGTGCATGTTCTTGTAGATCTAGGACCTTCACTCTGTAGAATTTGGGAGTGACTTCTCCATGTTTTGCTCAAGAGTGTGTCCTGCTCATAAAGACAAGGTAGAGATCAAGTGCATGGGCTCTGTTGGTGGAAAAACACCAACAGAACCAAAAGTTTATTCTCCTCTAACCTTAGGCACATTGCACAAGACAAACTTGTTGTTTATATGTTCTATTCAATCTTTATATGAGTGATAGGATCAGAGGATGAGCATAAAAGTAGCATCTTAAAATATTTAACAGATCAAGTTACTTAACCCAAGGAAGGATAATCTATGCATAAAGTGTTGATCTTTTCATAATTGAGATATATCATCTTCCAAAGGTTAGATGCACAACATTTTAGCTCATTTAGTTAAGACAGTGAGATTCAAGAGAGTAAAGCTATGAACAAAGATCAAAGGACTGAACATGTTGAGTTGATTAGGTTGGATCAAGTGAGATGCAACTTAAACATGTTTAGTTCTTTATTTATGTTCATACTAGAATCAAGAAGAAGCTTTTAAAGAGATGGCTACTTACCTTGAAATATTACTTTGTCATTGGAAAGTGATTGTGCTGAACCATCTTGTGGAAGCTTCTCTTGTCTAGCTGGCTTGTCTTCTCTTGCTCGTCTCACAGTGTGATTGAGAGGAGGAAGATCATAGTGGAATCATCTTTAGAGGTATCGATCTTTCTTCTCTTGTGTCGACTTATCAGTGAAGGTGTATTGTTCCTCGGGTATGCTGACTAGGATCCTCTCTCTTTCTTGTATTAATTCTGTACTACGAGGATGTAGGGACAGTTCTGCATTCTTCTCTTGTCAACCTTTTCTGTTTTCCTTTTAATTATTGGGTTGACAAGAGACTTGAAATTAGAGCTGCTACTCGAGTGCCTCTATGATAGTCTTTGTCTTATATTGTCACAACTGAGACTTGTCCTCTCAACAGTGTCTAGATGATGGAGATCTTATCGACTGTTCTACTTGATTTGCTGGCTCAGGTACTATCTCTCCATCTTCTAACTCTTGTCAGTCTTGTGGTGTAGTGGCTTCATCCTTCATGATGCCCTCCTCAATTCTTGGCAGTTGGTTCTCCCTTCGATGTCTTCTCTTGGTTCTCTTTGGCTGCTCATAAGTGATGTAGATGTTGAAGATGCAGCGAAAGATCCAAAAGTTGTCTTCTCCAGGTCCGGCATAGATGATAACATTGATGGTGTTCAAGAATGATCTTCCAAGAATGAGTGGTGGATCATATTCTTCTTTTCGACTGCGATAGTATCTAGTGGTTTGTACTGATCAAAGTGGTGAGTAGGAGATCAATATGTCTTGAAGTGGTTTTCTCCTTCCTCCTTTTGATTGTGAAACACATCTAGACAACGGAATTGTCTCTCCCAGGCTGGCTTGTGATGTAGATGGACTCCCAACAACATGTTCATGTGTTTGACTTGTAGATCTTGCTATTGTTATAGTGGTACCATCTTGTCTCCCAAGCTAGCTCTTGATTAGAAAAGAGGATAACTTCCCACTTCTTGTCTTGATGTCTTGGGCAATGATGGTTGCAGGCATAGGTTGTCTCATATGAGGTAAGTTGCATCCTGTTTGTCATCAGTGCCTAAGCAAGACTCAAAGCTAGGCTAGCACCATTTGTGATCTGAGAGTAGGTTTGTGTGTCTATGGTTTGGGTTTTGGATCTTCAATGTTTAGACCAAACCATGAATGAACAAAATTTCTCTCCTGCATAATGTTAGTGGACATATACCCGAAGGATTGCAAGAATTTGAAACATGGGTTGTTATCCATAACTTATGTATTTTGCATCTATGCTAATAAAAAGATGTTTTTAGGATTCTTTTAGCATAGACTAATATTTTATGTGTTGGCTGCACTTTAACATGATTCAAAGCAAAAGATAACTTGCAGTACAAGACAAAATAAATAAACTTTGATACTCACAGTTCTTTCATCCATGATGAACGAGCTGAGTCTTCATTGTGCAAAGTTATTGAAGTTCATGTGTCTCTTCATCTCCAGTGTGAGTTCATCTCTGGACTTTCCCAAATTGATATTGAAAGTTTCCCTGCAGGGGTTAGTCCAACAAAATATCCAAAATCTACTATAGCATACTATCAGTTCAGAAATCAACCTAGACACCACGTCTAATTCGATCTAGGAAGGCATTTTAACCTAAGCACCATACTTAATTTAAAAGCCTTTAGAGGTAAAATCAGCACACCTTTTAGCTCAAGAATCAAACCAGACACCATGTCTTACTTTAATTCATGAAAACAGTTAAACTAAGCTCCATGCCTAATTTAAAAGGTGTATGATAATACTTCAAAACCAAAGAATATACTATAGCAAATAAAGAATCATGAAAGCATTGTAGAGATTTATTCAGATGGTGATGAAAGAGTATGATTAGTATATGAGCATATCCTAAAGGTCGGGACAACCAACATAGCAACATGGCAAGAAATATTCTTAGAAAGTCTATTCCCCAAGCTTGGATTTTGTAAATCAAGATTGGATGAATGTAATTCAATGTTGCATGATGATTGGTGGGACATACCTTGTGTTTGTTGTTCCTTCGTTCTTTTTTGCTCCAGACCTGGAAATGTTAGTGACAAGAATACCCGAAGGAATATTTTTATAATTATATTTCTATGCTCATTACAAGGACAGTGCAGCAGAAAGGTAGGCATAACTCATAACCAGGTATTATGATGAGGTGTAAGGATTCTACTGGTTATAGCTTGCGTTCATGGGGTAGTGATAGATAAGAGTGGAATTCAAAAATAACATTCATAAGAATGAAAACAAAAATGATGAAAAGACTGGGACAAAAAAGGAAAAGATAAAAGTATGATTACAAGGTTAAACTAAGACTTAAGTTGATCTACCGTTCCCCGGCAACGACGCCAGAAATGCTTGTTGGTATAAATTAACGCACACTCTACTTTATCCGCAAGCGCACAGATAAGATCTACCGATGTAGCACTTCACCGGAGTAACCCAGTTTTAATATCGAACCCAAAGGAACGGAAGTGTTAAGTCTTAAAGTCTAACCCCTGAGTAGCTAACAAGGACAGAGAATCTAGAAGTATAGAGGCGATCACTAAGGCTGTCTAATTCCAATTTAAGAGTGATATGTTTATATTATTCTTAGTGGGGAAGTTGCCATAAAAGGTCACAAACAGAGTATGAGTCTTTTATGCAAATGTATAATCCTACCAAGCCTACACACGGGTAAGTGGACTATAGAAGAATCAACAAGGCTATAAGAGTCACCCTTGCGAACAACCACTACTACCGGCGTTATAGGAGGCATTTATGATGAGCTATCAAGTCTAAGCACCACGCTTACACTATCCAACTACTCTAACTCTAGAGCAACTTAGAATTAGAGTACTCAAAAGAGAGTTATAAACCTTAAGAATAATATGAACAATGGCTCAAACTTAAATATAGACGTTGATTACCGAAACAATCGCTGAAGCAAGTTGAAGATGAACTTGAATTCGCAGGTACAAGATGAAGAAGTTGATCCGACAGGCCGGAGCTCCTTCTTGATCTCTTCCTCTCTCTCTCTCTCTTCTAGTTCGAGTATAAGACTAGGTTCTAAACCTAACTAGAGGGGTAACTAGTCTTCTACTTGATAGCTGGCTCTTGATTACAACTAGATGAACTAGATCTAATTCTAGATGAACTAGAAGAGATTCATCTAGAGGGACCTCTACTTCTAATTGAAACCCTAGTTTCTGATGTGGAGATGAATAATGAAGATGGAGATGCCTGGAGAGGGGGTCTGGGGCTGCTTATATAGCCCTGAGGGATCAACCGCGGCCGTTAGATCAACCCGACTTAAGGTACGGCTAAGATGCATCCTAGAGGTCAGTGGAGGAAGCTTGCAGAAGACGGAAGCCAGCGGGCCTGGGGGGAGACCGGTCGGTCTCCTGGTGGGACCGACCGGTCCCACCTGGCAGGGTCCCGCGGTGCCCGACCTCCTGGTGTCTTCTGGTGTCCTCTGGAGTCTTCTAGAATATTCCTGACGTGCCGGTTGTGTTATCTCCCGTCGGTTTCCTTCTAGGGGAAGCAATCAGCACTGGTTTCCTGGTTTAGTCCCTGCTGAATCATAATTCACCAAAACTCGTGGAATATTGTCAATTAAAACCCTAAACCTTTGTTGGTGATTGAATTCATGCCCTTTTCATATTTATTTATCCTTTAGTTTTGATAGATAACTAGCATCAACAGTATATAAGGCCGCAGTGAAAAGGATTCTTTCTTATCCACTAAGTTTTTCACCGTGCGCCGTTCTTTGACCCGAGCCATCCGGCCGCCGCCTTTCGCCTCCTCCTCTCGATCTCCCTTCTCCTCCACTCAAACTCGGATCCCTTCGGTGGAAAGGTGTGTTGGAGCTTGGAGATCAATGTGGTGGTGTCCTTGAAGCCCGAAAGCTCTCCTTCCATTGGATTTTGGCCTCTTCTCATTGAGTAGCAAGGTACTAGGTTGTTCTTGTCCGATCTCTCGATGTACCTTGTTCTAGGCTGATTCCTTTGGTAGGATTGTTCTCTCTAGTGTATAGATTCTTCTAGGATGTACTTTATGCAAGTTTGTGTGTGATTTGTATGGATGGATTGAAGATAACCGCACATTGCAGTGCGGTCGGTAGTACTGACCCTACGGGCGGTAGTACCGACCGTGTGCAGTGAGCTGTTATTCTTCCCTGTTCGAGTATCGTCGCTTCTATTTGCTACATCCTTTGAGGTAGTCATGTTGTCACTCGTGTCTCATATTGGTTCATGTATTCTATTCTAGATGTCGCATGACCGAAGGGGCTCTCGTGATGCAAGGCTCGCTAGGGAGGAAAGGGAAGAAGAAGAAGAAGAATATGTTGAGATGGAGCAAGGTGGACAACGGTGATGCAATCCCTCATGTCGTGCTAGGTCTGCCGGTGGGAGTAGCGAGGACCTCACTCGGTCGGTTCGTGGGCATTCATCCACGGGTTGACAGAGTGTGGGTCGAGACAGTGCAGGTGGAAGTGGGCATGCTCCACCTCCTCCTCCACTGCCTCCTGCTGCTGGTCCCCCTGGTCGGCTGCACAGTGTGCTGGTGGTGGTTAGACCCTGCCAGTTGGTCCTGAAAGGGAGGGTCGAGCCATCAATCCTCGTGTTGGCCCTCCCTCCCCTCAGTCTGCTGGGTTGATTTTGATCAACCGTGTGTTTCATCCACACGGTCAGGTCGGTGCTCTAATGATGGTTCCAGTTCATGTTGGGCAAGTGATGGATTATTCAGACAGAAAAAGAGCTAATTTGCTGAGGGCGCAGAGGTTGGAGAACCCCTATTTGTTTATCAGGGATGACTCTATGGACAGACGCTTTTGGTCCCGCTTTCAGTAGGACTATTATGTGTTTGTCCTCTGCAAAGGTTTTTGTGCAAAGGGGCGTCCTCCTCTCTTTGATCACAAGCGTCTGGCGATTCGATCTCTGACCGACAAGAATTATGAGCAGATGAATGATTTAGTGCAGAGGCTTGAGGAGTGGAGGATTCTTGGTCTCATTTCAGGAGAGCGAAGCTGGAATCAGGAGATTATATCTTAGTTCTGGGCGACATTGTTCATTGATCAGCCTGGCAAGGTCCTTCATTAGATGACCCAAGGTACCCATTATCGTTGTGACTTTGTGACTTTTGCTAGGCTGCTGGGTTTCAACAGTGAAGATCGCAATGCCCCCAGACTGTCAGAGATGTATGGTGAGGGGATCTTTCCTTCTGAGATTGAGGAGTTCGACATCTATCTGCCCGGCAAGGTGGCCAACTTTCAGGTGAATGGCTTGAGGTCTTATTACTTTGTGTTGAACAACTTAATGAGGGCCACCTTGGATCCAAAGGTTGGGGACAACACTTTCTTGAGAAGCGATGCCCCAAAGGTCCTTTGTCGGTTTGCATTGCCCAATGGGAGGTTCAGCATCTCCCATTTCATGTGGCAGAAGATTTCAGAGACCTACAATGATCCCCATAAGGACTTGCCTTATGCTCCGTATCTGATGCATATGATTGAGCATGTGGTTGGAGCAACTTTCCAGTATGATCGGGTTGTCAAACAGTTCTCCTCCACAGGCAAGGATGTTGATGAAGAAGGTGATGATGCTCCAGCTGTTGCAGCTGCTCCCGGCGAGGCTCATGGCCAGGAGCAGGCTCATGAGGGAGTGCCTGCTGCTGCTCCTTCTCCTCCGCGCCGTGAGAGGCGTAGGAGTGGAGGCGGTGGGGCTGTTCGTTTCACCCTCAGCAAGTTCTTTAAATAGTTTTACTACAAGGCTGAGCGCGACGACCAGCATCAGAGGCAGGTGAATGAGCATCTTGGTCTTCCCAGCAGTCTCCTCTTCGGTCTTTCCCGGATCCTTTTACCGAGTACGAGCCCAACATGGTAGGGATAATGATGATGATTATGAGCAGCAGCAGGGAGGTGATGATGAGGTCGGTATCTTTAGCTCAGCTCTGTTTCAGCTGCTCCAGCCTCCGCCTGCGTATCAGCCTCCTCCTTTCTATCCGGACTATGGTGTGGGTCTGTCACATGGTGGCAAGTCTACTTCATACCAGGGTGGAGGGGGTGGCTCCTACATGGGCTTTGCTGCTCCAGATGCTAATCCTGCTGGCAGTGGTGGCTTCGACGCTCCTTCTCCTCCTCCGGACCCTTCGACTGCTCCTTCGTCGTCGTTTCTAGGAGGTGATGTGGGTGCCAGCGTGTTTTCTTCTCTCTTTGGAGGCCCTTATCCTGGTGGTTATGATGGTTCTTCTGGCGGCTACTATTAGATCTTATGCTTATCATGGCCTACCCTTTTTGGCACTTGATGCCAAAGGGGGAGTGTTAGGCTTTATTCATGATGTAATATTTAGCTTTTGAGAGAGTTGAACTAAGTGAACTAAGTGTGGGAAACTACGTTTGTGATGAACTATGTGATGGTTGCTAGAGGATTTGATACATTTGAGCTTATTGTAATATTCATTTATGGTTGATCCTCAACATATTATTCATGTCATGATTGGTGTATGTTGTTTTTGAAATGGCTATGTGATTTGAGTCCTTTTCTTTCTTCCATAGCCATTCGATTTCTCTTACCTTATTGTTATGTGATTCACCATGTCATCATGTTCATGCATCACAATTTATTGTATATGATGTTGTCAAACACTTAGGCACCCCACGGATTGCAAAATTTAGGGGGGGCTCTTGTTCTTGTGTATGTAACCTTGCTTAAAGTCAAGCTTTGAAATTCATATCCAAGCATACACTAAGGGGGAGCTTGAACTAAATTTTGGAATTCAAAAGCTTCAATTCTTTCTATCCTTTTTGTAAACCTAAGTTGGTTTTCATCAATTACCAAAAAGGGGGAGTTTATAAGTGCATTCGCCCTAAATGTGGGTTTTGGCTAATTAATGACAATCAAATTAGGGACTAACAGATTTATAAAAGCATGTATGCAGGTGTTAGTCCTTAGAAAGATTTGAAATGTTGAAATCTCGTGAACAAAGCACGTTGAATATTGTTGGACAAAAGATGCCTAGCTCAAGTGGTGGATTGATAGTTTATTTCTAAACTTGAGTTATAGGTAAGCCGGACTATCAAGAGGGATACAAACTAGACTAGCTAGATGTGGAGAAAAGTGATCAAATCGACTAACAAAAGTTTGCTTGAGAGTCACCGCACGATCACGAACACGTAGATGTAATTATGTGAAGTCGGTAGTACCGACCATGGGGGTCGGTAGTACCGACCAGAGAGGTCGCGCGCAATGTTCTCTAGGTAGAGTTCTTTTTGAACTGGCGGTAGTACCGCCATAAGGTCGGTAGTACCAGCCACCCAGACCATTCTAACACCCTCTCTGTGTAGGTTTGAAAGTGACTTGGCGGTAGTACCGCCATAAGGCCGGTACTACCGACCCTCGGTGGTACCGACCTTGGTCGGTAGGAAGGTCATTTTGTGGACCTCTCTGATCGTGCGCCGTTAGTACCAACCCTGGTCGGTTGGCGTCGAGCCCCTGAGGCTGTTTCTTGGAGCTCTCTGTTCGCGGCCGATTTGGCCTGGCGGTAGTACCGCCATAAGGCCAGTACTACCGACCCTCGGTGGTACCGACCCTTGGTCGGTAGGTGGATCTAGGTCAACTCAGATCTGGCGCAGCGGTTTTTGGCTGGTCGGTACTACCGACCATGGGTGGTCAGTACAACCGACAAGCCTCAGGACTGGGGGACTATAATTAGCCCTCCACTTCATTTCTAACCGTTATCTACTCACTCCTCACACTTATTGCGACCTACCAGCTAACAAAAGAGCTCTCCAAGCATTGACTCTCCCCTCTCTCTCCCCCTTTGCTCCAAGATTCATTCCCTTGCAAGATTTGAGCTAGGGAAGTGAGATTAGAGAGTGGGAAGCTTCGATCTACGACTTGAGCACTTGGTTCCTCATCTAGCCGGCTTGGTTTGTGTCTATTACTCTTGGGTTCTTTGAACCCTAGCCGGTTAGGTGTTCTTCGTGGTAGCCCGTGTTGATTCATTTGTGAGGGCTCCTCGAAGCGTTTGTATTTCCCCTATGATTTCTAGTGGAGAAACTCGGCTAACCTTTGTGGTGGCTTGAGTGAGGCAAGGAGGTGAAAGAGACTCCGACCTTGGTGGTCATCTCAACAACGAGGACGTAGGCACTCCTTAGTGGTTTGGCCGAACCTCGGGATAAATTGTTGTGTCCCGTGTGCTTGTTGTTGTCTCTTCGTTGGATATTACACTTGTACTTGTGTTCTTCATGTTCTTCCTCTCCCTCTCTCTCTTAGGTTGGGAAGGCTCGATCTACATCGTGGGAAGTAACAAAGGCTTGAAACGGCTAGAATCTTCATCTACAATACTTAGGGAAGTGGGGCATTTCTGTGATTTAAGTTCATAGCTCACATACATTGGATTTGTAGTTTCCTTTTAGGTTTCCGGTAGTGTCGTTTGTTTGTGTCGGTAGTACCTACCCAAACAAACCGGTAGTACCGGTTGTTATCTAACTACAAGTTTTAGTTTGTGAAGTTTCAGATTGTAGAAAATCATCTATTCACCCCCCTCTAGGCTGATTTGATCCTTTCACCCAGTCGCGAAGAAAGGTCGTCGCTGCCTCTGTTGCGCTAGACATCATGAGTCCACCGTGATTGTTTCCCCCCACCGCCTCTGTTGCGCCCTCTCGCGATTCTCCCCCCCTCTCGCGATTGTTTCCCCCGTCGCCTCCGTTGCGCCAGACATCTAAGTCCGTGATTGTCCCCCCCCGTCGCCTCCGTTGCACCCTCTCACGATTCCCCCCTCCCCCTCTGCCTCTGTTGCGTAGTCCTTGGGAAGAAGACAAGCCGCCACCGTAGAAGAATCGCGCCAGCCTTCTGTAACACCCGGTTTTCCGAAGAATACCAAGTGCCCACTATATGTGTGCCCAGGAAGTCCACAAGACACATATAGCAACAAATATGGAATTTCTCAAAGACAATGCTTTATTATATATCGAAACATAGATACAACAAGACTTACATCTAAAACAAAGCAGAGCGGAAACTACTCTTCGGGACTCCAAAACTCCATAGGGACGGTTGACTAGGGGAACACTCGCCTAGAACTCTTGGAACCTCTTCTGCAACTGCTCACTTGATTCCACCATCTGGTACCCATCTAGGATTTTCATTGATTGTACGCAAAGCAAGGGTGAGCGCACCATACTCAACAAGTATAACATGAGGGATGCAAGGCTCAAAAGGCTGACACGGCTGAACTGCGGTAAGCATTTTTAGTTGGTCATGTTTTATTTATTAGACCTATGTCACTAGGTTATGCTTAAGCTCCCAAGGTGAAAGTATAATTAAGTATCATCAAGATTATCATCACCCACATTATTCTTAGAACTGTCTCAAAAAGGATCCAGGCCGCTCATGACCGAGAACACGACTGATATATCAGTTTATTCTTAACTCTGCAGAGTGTGTACAACTTTACCCACGAGTCGTGATTGCCCATTGCCCGAGGCGACCAACCTCTTAACTCACTACCAAGGTAAGTCGGCAGGGATCACTACGAAGCCTTTCCAAAGTTGGTCTAACAAGTCGTAGTCGCTAAGGTTTCCATCTCCCAAGAGTTATGAACACCTCCCCACTAAGGTAACACCCCATCCTCCAAAGTAATTACCCTAGTGGGACCGGGCCATAACTACATGGTATGCCCCTCTTGCCCTTTCGGTAAGCTACATACGAGCTAGAACATTCAGAGTACTTAGCTAAGACCAGAGCCACGTAGTCCTCATGGTTGTACTGTAAATCCTGGGTTGCCGCTTTAGGATTCAAAACCAACATTTGTTCCATAAATCATTAATCAAGATTAATTATTATTTTAATATTTGGTATTTGCAAGCTAAGCAGAACTACCCATATGCACAACCCAAGGTAACAAGGAATACAGGATAACAAAGCTCTAGATAAAATCTCTAGGGGTTCATCATATTAGACACATGCATATGAAAATGTGATTAAAAGGTTGTTGGGTAACAAAGGAACTCATGTTACACTTGCCTTCCAAAAACTTGTGTTGATGGTTCCACTTCTTCGAAGATCTTCTTCACGACCACCTTGAACTGCTCGAACTCTAAACGGGTCCAACAACACCACACAAGCATCCATTCCCAATTATTACATGCAAACAAATAGTATTTCTATTAGAATAATACACCAAACAGTACTAAAACAAGGTAAAAAGCTTATAAAATTAATCTACGCATTTCTACGAACATGTGAGCGCAAGAATTACTCTAATCGGGCTTTTAAATCAAAAGTTATGTTGAAAACAAGGTTCAATGACACTTTTGTAAATAAACCGAACTCATTTTCAAATTAAAACAATTATTTTCGCAAATCTGCGCAACGTTGGACGGCGCGACCTATTATCGGAAAACTTGGGGTCTTAAACGAAATAAAAACTAGGCATTTTAAAACTGGATAGGACTGCGGATTAAATTCGAAGAAGGGCGAGGGGTTTTTCACAAAAAGACGTGGGCACGGTCGGCTGACCGTGCGGCTAGCTGACGTCGCATGCCACGCATCGCAGCGCGGTTGGCCAAGTCCACTACGCTGGCGTGAACCGCACAGGTGTGGGACGGTGGACCGAGTCCACGGCAGAGGTTGTGCACCGATCCGTTTTCTTCTAATCCCCATCGTCTGCGACCAGATCGACGGCACCGAGCTGATGGGGATCGAACTGGCCGGCCAGGCGGCGCTCTCACGGCGGTGCTCCATTGGAGCCGCCCAGAGCTCGCCGGTGAACCACCGGGATGGCACTTCCGGCCACTCCGACCCACACCGAGGCTACTGGGATGAACAACGGGATTAGGCGAACTCGATGGGAGGGTTTATAGGGGGTGGTGGTCATCGGAAAAGCACTCCTGAGCGGAGGCACCATGGGCGAGATCCGGAGCTTCGGCGAACTGGCGATACAGAGCACTACACGCGAAGGCAAGAGCGCAGGGAGGTAGAGGGAGTTACCGCGAACTCGTTAGAGGGGAGCACTACACGTCGGGGAGGGCTTTGTCGGGCCAGAGCCGAGCGGAGATGAGGGAGGGGGCTCGGGGTTAGGGAAGAGGACAGAGGAGGGCTTCAACCGGGGGCTTTATAGGGTCTTGGACGCGGTAGCTAGAGAGACGGCGGCGGCGGTTACGTCTGAGGCGCCAAGAGCCGCCTTGAAGGCTCCCTGGTGGCTTCATCACGCCGGCATTGAAGTCGGGGGGGGGGGGGTTACGGTCGAGGTAGCGACAGGAGGAAGACGAAGGGCGAGGAGACACTGCCAGGCGGGGTCCACGGAGCAGAGAGAGGAGGGAAACGGGAGCGGGGCCGACTTGGCTGACGAGCGGGCCCGAACGGCAGAGGAGAGGAAGAGCGAGCGCGCTGCGGCGGTCGGCTGACGCTTGGGCCCCGCGGAGCAGTGAGAGGAGGGAAGGGGGTGCGCGGGCAGCGGCAGCAGGCCGCAGCTGGGCCGGGGAGCAGGCTGTGCGCGCGGGAAGGGGAGGGTGGCGTGCGGGCCATGGAGTGGGCTTGCAAGCGCGGAGGGGGAGAAAGCAGAGCGGGCCACAGTGCCGGACTGGGCCGAGCGTGGCGGGAGAGGGAGGGATTGGAGAGTGGGCTGCTAGCTGGGCCGCCTCTGCGCGCTGGGCCGGAAAGAAGGGGTGGAGGGAGGGAGGCTGGGCTGGGCTGATTCGCGGTTTGGGCCGAAAAGGAGGGAGAGAAAGAGAGTTTAAAAGAAAGGCTTTTCTTTTTATTTTCAAAGCAAAACTTTCTCAAACTCAAACTAGGTTTGAATTCAAACCACCCAACATTATTCCAACACTCAAACAAAATTATATGCACCAGGATGAATGCAACAAAAATGTTTCTAAGACCTGGGGCTCATTTTAATTATTCAATTAAAAATTATTATTTGACCTAGGTTAAATGCTCAGAAAAATAAATAAAGCTCAAATTTATTACTAAATTTGGAAAATGAAATTTTAGGGTGTCACACCTTCATCGCCCTTCACCGTGACGGGAGGTCCTGCTCTCACCTCCTTTGCAAGCCAGTTTCGTTCTTCCTTGATCTCCTTCCCTCACCCCGATTTCCATGCCTGCAACAGATAGGGTTCATATGTGTTAATTCGGCTATGGTTCAGATGCCTAAAAAATTCTGCTAAGGTTCTTCCTTGATGTATACTTGGTATTGGTTGATTCGGCTAGACTTCTGTACCTTTAGTTAGGGTTTTGATTATTGCAACAACCAGGAAAAAAAGTTGTAAATTCTTGTGAAATATAATTGTTTCTGTAGAGTGATGGAGACGCAAGTAGAGGATGAGAATTTTCTGTCAGACATTCTTCTCAATGGACAACAAAGTCATGTTCTTAGTTTGGATGACATGACCTTTGGATTAACCCAAGAGACTCAAGGTAGCAAGGGGTCGAAGAGGTCAAAGAACTTTCATTGGAAGGAAGATGAAATTATATGCTTGGGCTGGCTGAATGAAAGCAAAGATTCCATACATGGTGCCAATCAAACTCGTTCATCATTTTGGGGAAAAGTTCATGCTTACTTTCACAAGCACAAGGAAACCACAACTGATAGAACAGATAGTTCAATTATGCATAGGTGGCTGGCAATTCAGTACAGTATGAATAAGTTTTGTTCCTGCTACGAGGCCATTCTACGTAGGAATCAAAGTGGGTTCACTATCGAAGACAAGGTATGCATATAAATCATATATTCATTGACAAATGTGTCCCTTGTACTTTGATTCTTTGTAAATCATATATTCATTGGCATGATCCCTGTACAGATTAATGCAGCAAAAAAGTTGTACGTGGAATGGGACAAGGACAAGAAACCTTTTGTTCTTTCACATTGCTATACCATACTCAAGGAGGAAGACAAGTGGAAAGCAAAGATCATAGAACTTGCTGAGCTAGAGAAAGAGAAACAAGCTGCTAAAAAGGGAAAGAAGAGTTCAAACAAGGTGTCTAGGCCGAGAGATGAGGAAGGAGATGAGGTTGTAGCACTTGATCATGAAGAGGCGGCACCCAAAAGGTTAGAAGGAGTGAAGAAGGCAAAAGAAAATTTGAGGCGTGCAAGTGGTGGCGAGGCTTGCATGGAAGCTTTGGACAAGATGATGGTAGAAAAAAAAAGATAATTGACATGGAGAAGGAGAAGGCCAAAGAGGAGAGGTTCATGGCTTCACTAGAAATAGATAAGGCCGCACTAGAGCTTGAGAAGAAATGAGTAGTAGCTGAAGAAAAAATGCACAAGCAAAGCTACTCAAAGAGGAAAAACAAATCATGCTAGCTGACATGTCCGCTCTTGCCGCGGTGCAACGTGAATGGCTTGAGAAGATGCAGAAGAACATTGTTGAGAAGATGAATGAAGATGAAATTTAGTTGTTCCAATTATTCCTTTAGTTGAAATAAATTTTTATTGAATTGCTGTCAGATGGAACCATCAGTTCAAGGACAAGAATATCATTTGCTGTTCGAGTTCATTTGATGTTCGAGTTCAATTGTTGTTTACTGTTTTCTGTCAATTATTGAGAAGAATATCATTTACTACTACAGGCTTCTTTCAATTATTATTTAGTGTCTTCCTCGTTGTTGTGTTGTTTACTTCCTCGCTGTTGTGCTGTTTACTACTACTACATGCTAGCTGTTTACTGTCTTCCTCGCTGCTGTGTTGTGTACTGCTGCAGGCAAATTACTACTACTGCTGCCGGCAAATACAGTGAAATCATGCTGTATCAGCAGGTACAGATGCGACAAAAGTAGATTGTTCATTCAACTATTCATAAACAAATGTTAATTTAAATGGACATTTAAACATAAGCTAATATAAATCCGGATGATGGTTCCAGAGATGCTCGATGAGGTCTTCTTTCAATTGTTCATGTGTTTCCTTGTTGCTGGTCTTTACGTGGACATCAATATATTCTTCAAGTGAACGAGTTGCCTGTTCATGTGTTTCCTTGTTCCTGATCTTTACGCGGACATCAATATATTCTTCAAGTGAACGAGTTGCCTGACCATGAGCAGGTTCTACATTTTCACCACCATAGTCAAACCGCTCGTTAGGATCGACCACGAATCCTTCATCTTCGACAATCATATTGTGCATAATCACACAAGACCTCATGATCTTTGACAATGTTTCTATGTCCCAAATGCGAGCTGACCCTCGAAAAGTGGCAAACCTAGATTGAAGAACTCCAAAAGCTCTCTCGACCATCTTCCTCGCTGCTTCTTGCGCTTTGGCAAAATATTGCTTCTTGTTCCCCATAGGCATATTGATCGACTTTACTAGAGTAGCCCATGTTGGATATTTGCCATCAGCAAGATAGTAGCCCATTGTGTACTCATGACCATTAACTGAAAAGTTAACTTCAGGAGCTCTACCTTCTACCAAGTTATCAAATAAAGGAGACATATGAAGAACATTGATGTCATTGTGAGAGTCGGGCATTCCAAAGAAGGCATGCCATATCCAAAGGTCGTTGGAGGCAACAACCTCCAAAATGATAGTGGGCTTCTCCACATGTCCCTTATACTGACCCTGTTTCTGATATGGATAGTTCTTCCACGCCCAATGCATACAATCAATTGACCCTAGCATCCCTGGAAAGCCTTTTTCTACACCAATTGCAAGTAAGCGGGCTGTGTCGTCTCATTAGGATATCTAAGATATTGTTGTCCAAAAATTTCATCAACTACAGTCACAAACCTCCTCAGGCTCTCAAGAGCAGTACTTTCGCCTATGTGAACATACTCATTCGTCGCATCAGCGGGAAGCCCATACTCAGCATACGCATTGCAGCAGTAACTTTCTGGAAGCAACTCAATCCAGGAATATTAGCCGCATTCCTTTTACGCTTAAAGTAATCATCATGTGCTTCAACAGCGTTTATTATGCGTAAAAAAGGTCCCTAGACATCTTGTACCTACGCAAAACAAAACCAAATTTTCAGAACTCGAATAATATATGAACATATACAACTAGACAATACGAAGTGAAAGAACATCAACCTTCGACGGAATATTTCAGGGCCATATGTTGGATTCACCGCCAAGTAATCCTGAAACATCCTGTCATGGTCGCCTTCTCTATCACGGAAAACCATTCTACGACCTCGGACAGAGCCAAATAGATCCCTTCCTAGACATGATGTTGGGCGCCTAATACCTTGGACGAGATCGAAGTTGATGAGCTGTTGCGGTGGAGGAGGAAGACCTGTTGTGGCGGCGGCGGAGGAAAAGGTCAGGCGGCGGCGACGAAAGAGTCGTGACGTCCCTCCCACCTGCGCGTTCCGCGACGTCCCTCCCACCCGTGCTTTTTTTTTGTCATTGGTTGTTGAGGTGGACCATCTTTTTACATTTGGCAAGATCAAATACCAAACTATTGGAGAGACACAATTTATTCACTTGCCATATGTTTTATTCACTTGGCAAATCACAAGATTTGTCAACTCTAATTTGCCAAACTACTGGAGTTGCTCTAACGCAAACGTAAACCATTTAGAACTGCGGCCGGAGAGATGATTGAACTATTTTTTGTTTACATTCGCGTTATTGTGGGTGTTACCAAACAACTTAGGACGTGTTTGGTTCGTCCATTCTAGCCCGTTATCGTTTCACAGCGATATCAGATACAGTTGTTTCTGTTTGGTTTGGTCAGCCCGCAACAGGTCACAGCGCTATCGGTTACTGGGCCGTACAACTTCGTTACCGCTCACCAGCCGGTGTTATCTGATCCCGTAACCAATCTTCTCCCTCGCCCTCGCGTACCCAAAGCCAACCAAACAAAACGCGTTTTTCATTTCCCTGTAACAGGTACCGGTGGGAGTTGACTACATTGCTGTTCCCATACCCCCATGCTGAACCAAACAACACGTTAATGTTATCGTCACCGGAACAAATCGGTCCGCCTCCCTCCCCACCTCGCGCGGCCTTCCCAAAACCGCAACTACCGCATCCTCTGCCCGCCCTCACCGCCGCACCCTCTGTCTCGTGGAACCGCCGCCCACGATGTTGAGCACGCCCTATTGTCTTCTATTCTATCACCTCCTTCCCTTCCTCCTCAGCACAGCTGCTGCTCAGATCGGCGTGTCACGCTTCACCCGATCCGTGCATGCTCCACCGAAGCCACCTCGCCCTTGCTCCGCCAACACCGCCGCCTCACGGGTCAAGGCTGTCCATATCTCGTCGCTACCCAACATAGGTTGTCAGCCCTCCATAACGCCGCCCCTACGCAATCTGCAGCTGCGCCCGCCCGCCCTAGGAGGTTATCCGGTCATTGTTCGGCCCCTCACTCCCTACAGCACGCCGCACTCCTCCCTCCCTACAGCGGCGCAACGTCCTTCCTCCATGCGGTGCGCCGCATCCGCTACCGCCCCATCAACCTCGCCAGAAGCCGGCGACCCCGGATCCGCAACACGAAGGCCAAGGTTCTCTCAGATCTAGGTTGCTGGAGCGCCACCACCAGGTACCTGAATCCCCTGCTCGCTCTGTCGTCCCTAGATGTTTTGCGACTGAACATGAGGTTCAGCCATAGGAAATTGAGGCTGCACATTTCTGATTTCGTCTTATTCTATATGCTCGTGATATGACTAGCAAAGTAGCAGCACACTGCTTTGTCAAAGGTGTTGTTTAATGAATGAGAACCTGATCCATATACCTCTCCTTATACAGTTATTAGTGTCTCGCTGATACAATTATTTGGTTTTGCTTGTAGCTGGATGGATCTCCGCTCGTGGAGGTGCAGAATGATAAATTCTCAGACAAGATTTGTTTTTTATATTAGTTTTGTTATGGTTCTTGAACTAGATACTTACCTGTTGTTGATTCTTGTTAATCACTGGCTCAGTCGATGGGTTCTAAATAATATAACCTAATCAATGCTCAAAGAAGCTGAAAAAGCTTATCACTGACATGTCAGATAAAGCCACTGATGTTAAACTGCAGTATCATTAACATAATGGTATTACCAAACTTTCTCTCTCTAACACACGCAATGGAATGCTTAAACTGATTTGATTTATGTTGCTTGTAATGGCTAATCCCATGTTATAATGCTTACAACCTTTAGTTTATGTTTCTATTAAATTAAAGGCCAACCATCGCTGTTGTGAACACAACCTGGCTCATGAACTAAAAAATATTTGAAAAGAGTATCTCTCTTTTTACCAACTGCAGCAACCATGTAAGGGCGTATAAAATTGATGATCTGTTTCTGCATCATTCTACTATGACAGTTTTTTGTGACCTTACTATGTGATTATATGCATGAAGGGACCCTTTTTCTGCTATTTGTGTGTTTCTATAAGGGACTAATATCATTGCCTTGATTTGTTGTGGGATGCAGCTTCCATGATAAATAGGGTTCTATGTACCAGCAGGTCGCGAGATTTGGCCCTTAACAACTTACATCAGATACTACAATAGAGGTAGGCACTCAAGCTCCCAGCTTACATAGTTTAATCAACACTGATTTAAACACAATAATCAGATTATTTTGATAACGCTGTGGCACCACATAACTAGGAGTGGCTATCACAACATACGACAACAATATTAAAGACAGAGACAAGCTTATTGGTTTGGCTCAGCACTAGCTTCATATTCTGATGTTGCTTGAAACAACAGAAAGGTTAGGATGAAAAATCCTTCTGTTTTGAACTGTATTTCAGGGTCAACTTAATTTTGGCTCGCCAAAAAAAATCACAAGATAATATTTATTGACATCAATGTTATCCATGCTACAAACCTTCTCATGAATAGAATTTTGCTTTATTAAAAAGGAACAATAGAAAAAAATGCTTCTCTGACAGCTTCTCTTTCATATATATCGTCTGCTTCTGCAATTGTCAATGGTCTATTTTTCAAATGCTTATGATTAATAGCAGCTTGTGTTGTAATTGGGATTGTTGTTGGAGCATCCCTCTTGGGTATTCTTCTCATTCTTCTCATATGCCTTACCATTCAAAGTTGTATCAAGAGGTCACAGTTGGGAGTATATTTTAGAAACTTCATTTCTGTGTATTCAAAATTGTCAGTTAACCTTGTTCCACATTTTCTATATTTTTTAATAGAAAAATATTCCACTGTGGTTAGCTAACTAACTATTATTTGCATTAACAGTCTCATTTGTCTAATGTCACAATTGTTAGTTAGTCATGCTCTTTTTATGCACGGTTGCCTTTGGTTTAAGTAGGAGCAAGTACTTTGACTGTATCACAACACTTTGATGAAAGCTGCGGTAATTTTCTGAAAACTCATGTTTTGAGACCGGTTCGTATTATGCAGGGAAACATCGTACCTGCAATAGGACCTAATGATTTCAGAAGGGGTGTTGTATTTCAGCCAGACGTTTTTTAATTTCAAAGAAATTAGTTTGAATTATGGGTTTTCATGTTAATTATTTGTATTGAAAAATGGGATTTTATGAGTTTTCATGTTAATTATTTGTATTGAAAAATAGGATTTTACATATATATTCTACTTCGTGTGGTTGTATGTAATAAGATGTTATATATATTCGTAGCAACGCACAAGCACTCAACTACATAACGAATGTGGGGTTTTTTATACAAGTTAGAGCTCATACCCCATAATCTAATCGCTTGGTACCAAAGCCATCAATTTTTTTTGACAAACCAAAGTCATCAAAGTTTGTCGCAATGCAAATTGGTTGGCACGGTAGGATGACACGCATATAAAATTAAAGTATTCTCATCTCATCGAGTCATCGACATGAACTACATGGCTCGCACCTGAGTCCATCAAACAAGGAATGGTCACAGGCTCGCACACAGCTTGGACTTAACGTCTGTTCGGTTGCTTGGCCAGGCAACAATCCAGACCATTGATTTTGATTGCCTGGTGATCAGGATTTGTTGCTTGGCACTACAGGGTAGCAACCAAACAGATCCGGGTGTTTGATTTCAGAGACTAAAGTTTACTCCATGTCATATTCGATGTTACGACATTAATGTAGTCTACTAAAAATAGACTAGTTATAAAACTAATTACTCCGTCATATAGTAATTAACAAGATAAATCTATTAAGTCAAACTAATCCAGAGTAAATATTTTATTGTAGCACCATCTTGTCAAAACATGGACTAATTAGGTTTGATAGATTCATCTTGAGAATTGGTCTGCAGCTGATAAATTAGTTTTGTAATTAGTCTACTTTTAATAGACTAAATTAGGATCACAATATTCGATGTGATAGAGAATCAGGGGACCAAATACCCCTTAACCGGCTTCTTGTGAGCTTTGTTTGCAGCTTGCATATATACGTTCCTATATAATGGGTCCATGGTACGTTGGGCCAAATCACTATTGAACGTGCGTGCGTAAAGATGTGGGACCAAGTAACGAGTCTAACGGACGCGTGACGCAAGACGAGCTGGACTAAGGAGGTGTTTGGTCACTAAACTTTAGTCTCTTTTAGTGGCTAAAATATCAAACACCCCCACTAAATGAGACTAAAAAACATATTTAGTTCCTTTTAGTGGGGGTGTTTGGTATTTTAGCCACTAAAAGTGACTAAAATTTAGTGACTAAAATTTAGTGGGTTGGAACCAAACACCCTCTAAGTAACGAGCCTATAGCGTTGTGATACGGGAACCGAACGATCAGCGTGAGGAGAGAGGGAGCACGTAAGTTGTTGTCAGATCTACTTTTTTAACATTTCCAAACAGTATAAAAACTTTAAAATGCGATAACTTTCTCGTGGAACATCTATTTTTAATTCCGTTTGCACCATTATCTTTATTACAGCGAGATCTATAAAAGTAGATCCATGTTGATATATTTTAAGATAATTTACGTGATTATAAAGTTTTGCACTTAGGTCTTCAAAGTTTCAAATGTGGTAGTAAAAAAATTTCAAAACTTAATGTAAAATTTTAAATTACAAGGTTTCACTTTAGGTGTATAAAGTTTCAGTACCGAGTTTTTAAAGAAAACTGGTATAAAAGTTCTAAATTTAGGTGTAGAGTTTTAAAATCTCAAAGTTATAAACCTAACACTACAAAGTTTATATTATTTTAAATGTGTTGGTAAAAGTTTCTACATTTTAAATGTAAAGTTAGAAATTATAAACTTTAAACTTCGAAATACAATGTTTAAAATATATTAGTATAAAGTTTTTGTATTTCAAAAATAAAGTTTAAAATTATAAAGTTTTATTTTTTTAAATTTTTGAAATACAAAATTTTAAATATGCTAATACAAAGCCTGTAATTACAAAGTTTTAAAGCTAGAAATATAAAGTTTTAAATATACCGATATGAAGTTTGTTAATTTTAAAAATAAATTTAAAATTAAAATATTTAAATTTTAAAATACAAAGTTGACAACAGCCTAGGAGTGTAACACTTTTTTATAGCAACAACAAAGTTTTATAATGTCATAGTTCAGTTTTTTTTATAAATTCTGAGTGTAAAGTCTTCGACCTAGCATTACAATGTTTATAATATGATAGTTCAAACCTTTAAATATAGCACTATAAATCTGTAATGCGACAGTCTAAAGTTTTTATTTATTTTTGAGCGTAAAGTCTTCAACTCAACAGTACAAGGTTTGTAATATCGTAATTTAAAGTTTTAAATCATAAGCATAAAGTTTGTAATATTATAGTTCAAAGTTTATATAATTTTGGATGAAAAGGTTTTCATCCTAGCATTATAAAATTTATAATGTGATAGTTTAAAGTTTTTAACCTACTATCAGAGAGTTTTATAACGTGATATTTTAAAGTTTTTCATATTTTCCAAATATAACGTTCTAAACTTATCAATACAAAGTTTGTAATGTCATTGTTGAAAGTTATGTAAATTCTGAGTGTAAAGTTTTGAATCTTAAAGTTCAAAGTTTGCAGTTATATTTTATATTCTTAGATTTTGAAGCTATTAGAACAAAGTTTATATTGTTATAATCTAAAGTTTTTATTTAATTTCTGAATATAAAGGTTTTCACCTAGCAGTACAAAGTTTTATAATAATCTAAAGTTTATAATGTGATAGTTTAAAGATTATAATTTCAGATGAGTGCAAAGTTTTGGAGGTGTTTAGTACAAATGTTTATATTGTGATAGATCAAAGTACTAAATCTAGCACTACAAAGTTTTTTTTTCTAATGTATCAGTCCAAAAGTTGTTATAATTTTTTAGTGTAAAGTTTTTAACCTAGTAGTTCAAAATTTTATAATATCATGTGCAAACTTTTTTTTTAACTTAGCTGTATAAAGTTGTACAAAGTTTTCATCTCAGTGTATCATTTTTTTAACCTAGGTGTACAGACTTTGTAATGTCATAGTTCAAAGTTTTTCATTCTGAGTCTAACGTTTTAAATTTAACTAGCAGTACAAAGTTAAGTTTCTATAATATCATAGTTACAAGTTTCAAATTTTTGAATGCAAAGTGATGATCCTAGCAGCACAAAGTTTAAAATATCATAATTCAAAGTTTATGAGTTCTGAGTATATTTTTTAATATAGCATTGTAAAGTTTTATAATGACATAGTTCAATGTTTTTGAATCTAGCATTAAAGAAGTTTATAATGTCTTAATTAAAGTTTCTGAAATAAATCTTTTTATGTCTTATTTTTTAAGGGTTTTTTTGTGTGTAATCTGGTATTGCTGATAAAAGCTCAGTATGGTATCCTTTTCAAGAATTAAATTTTAATATTCATGTTATTTTTATTATTTTTTACATACGCAAATATAAAGGTCAACAAAAATTTGATTTTATTTTTTAATATATTTTTACTTTTGTCTTATTTTCTTTCAGGGTATTAAGAAGAAATATTTTTTTAGGCCGAAGAAAAGGAACATACATGTGCTTTTTATATTAGTTTTTTCCAATGATATATACATAAGATATTATTTTTTAAAAGTTTACCCCTTCATTCGTTTGAACTAAAAATATTATATAAAGTACTATGATATATAATAAGATATATTATTTTTAAAAACAGTACCTTTTGTATCCATATGGATGTGAAACCATCCCCCGCCCTGTTATTTCTCCCACAAATCCGTGATCCTGAAAGAGAACAAAATAGCTTGTAGAAATTCAAAATAGCCTATTGACCAAGAAACTGCACTCTAGAAGCTAAATAGGCCTTTTAAAGCTAGACAAGACAAGAGAACCAGCTAAATGAGCCTTATGAAGCCAAACAAATGAAGCCAAACAAGAGAACGTGTACGTAACAATACTATGCGCTCGTATTGCTTGAAACATGTGCGCGTTACTACTAGTCTCAGCGCGTGGCTGTCGCTAGCCTTCCCAGCGCGCGCGGATGAAGAGCGCCATACTTTGGGACACGAAGGAAGGAGGCAGCGGTGGCGGCGTTGGTATGCGCGAGCACGGAGATGGTCATGCGAAAAAAGCACCGCAAAAAAATAAATAAGTAGGACCAAATTTTGATTTTTAGAAGTGAAAAACATTGGATATTATTGAATATGAGTTTTTTTTCACTCAATATCTTTTCAGGAGTTGGAAAATATGTTTTTTGAGAAAAATTTAGAAAACTCTTGGAAATGCTAACTTAAGTAATTGGTAAAAATGGGAGGTGGTATTGGCTCTTGGAGATAAGTTTTTTCCTGTTCTTATCGAAAATCCTAGATTAGAAGATTTTATTTGAAACCCTTGGAGAGTTGCTCTAAAAATGGGAGATTTTATTGGAAAACCCTTGGAGAGATGCTCTAAAAATGGGGAAAATCTATCTATGACATAAGTAATTGGTAAATCTATCATACGGATAGAGATCATAGACAGAGAGTATCTATATGAATATTGTGCGCAAAGACAAACAATTTTCATTAATTTTAGGAGCAAAAGTTATCCCACGAACTTAAGATTCTATAGTCCATGCAAAAGCACGAGTTGTTATAATAGTTATAATTACATGCAAAATGGTCAATTCATTTTTCTTGGGTGGTCTCCACCAATCATCTGTATGTCGTGTCACCCGCTAGCCACCGGTTGTGCAGCTGCTTCACCAATGGCTGGCGATGTCCCCTCGAGCTCCAAGAGTCGAGCCACAATCTCCTGCTTCTTTGCCTTCAGGTCATCGATCTTTGCATCCAACTTCTCCAGTTTGGCTCTCAGCTTGGCGGCGTCGGTGATCTCCCCAACTTTCTCTTTTTCTTTGTCCTTACTCTTCTCTTTCTTTTCCTTCTTTGGCTTCTTTTCCTTCTTGTCTTTCACAGGTTTCGCCTCTTCAGTGTGATCCTTGCACATTTCGATTTTTTTTTAAAAAAAGAATGAAATAAAATGAAGATGTTCACCATGTTCCTTAGATATAATTATAATGCAAGACAACAAATAGTGAATTGTTTGTCTGGTACGATGCTGCCTAAATACAAGGGCAAAGTATTGCATTGCTTACCTTGTCCTTCCCCTTTGGTGGCTCGTGGTGAGTTGCAACTTCTCCTTCCATCTGGATTGTTGTAGGAGACCAAGAAATCACAAGAATGTATTAGTATAAGATCATAGAACTGAATACACACATCAATCAAAAAGAGTATATTTATCCATCAACAATCCATCTTCCAAGCAAGAAATTTAAGTGTTGATTGAAACAGTGCTTTCCTTCACCAAGATAACAATTAACAAAGCTTAGTTGTTGTGAGAATAGTCTCCAAAACAAAATATTTCTACAATGCAGCTAGATCGATCCGTGAAATTGAAGCAAAGCCTGAAAAAGTGACTTGCTTAAATTATCATGTTCTCAGCAAATTCAATTGTGACTTGGAGCAATGCATTTCTATAATTAGGGTTGTGTACAGATTTGGGCATATTGTGTGGGGATAAGAGTGGAACTCTCACCAAGCCAAATAACGTCCACAAAAACTTAAAATCTATTTGACAAAAATAGTATTTACTTAAAATCACATCACGCTATTACAAGGTTCACCATAAAAATAGTCTCGCATGACTGGCAAAGTTATAATTTGATTAAAACTCAAACCTAAAAGTAAACAACTAACTATGCAGGTGAAGAAAGCCGTCGTTGTAGAGTCTAGCTTGCGACATGGCTGTAGGATGTAGTTGTTGTAACAGACAGCGTATAACCGATGAAGAAAAACATGATCAATGACAGCGGAGACACAAGGTTTAACGTGGAAACCCCCTCCAATGTGGAAGGGGAAAACTATGGGCGTCGGTCAGAAACACTCCTCACTATTATCAAGAGTCGGGTTACAACATCGTATGACGACTTACAAGAGATGAATCAAAGTGAAAACCCTAATCAGGGTCGCCGTCCCAAGCCTTCGGCTTTTCACGGGTCTCTGCTTCGGTCCGTCAGAAGTCGACCAATATAACGTGCAACTGAATTCGGAACATACTCAACAGTAGTCTTTTCTCTAGTCACATGATGTTACGACCAAAGTTGATGCACAGGATGTATGAATAGGAGATAGGAGGCCGAGGCTTGACGGCCCGACGGCGAGGTTGCGACGCCGTGCTCGACATCACTGGCTAGAGTGTGTGGAGTGCGAAGGGCAGCTGGGGAGATTACTCAATCTCCAGCTTGATCTTTATTATCTGAATGTTCTCGGCTTTAAAGCCTTTCATCGAAACATGAACCATAAATAACCAATGCGCTCTTAATAGAACTCACAAATATGTTTTAGGTTGAGATTTATATAAAAAAGGGTGTTTGGTTTTCTTGCCGTGTTGCCTCGCCTGGCCTTGCGCAGCAAGGTCAGCCTTGTGTTGACAACCAAAATTGGTCAATTTGTGAAGTTGACAAAATGTAAAATGGACTTCACCATTGCGTTCCTCTCGCCGAGATAGAAAAAAAACATATATGGAACGTCCAATTTGGGGCCCGGATAGAAGAGTTATGACCTAATTAATAAAATGGCTCACTATCGGGACCCCGGAAGTTCCGACCCGAATCCGGAAGTTCCGACCCGAAGCCAGAAGTTCCGACTGAAAGGTCCTTGTTTGGTTTTGGTAATTGAGTGACAACTTAGGTGGACTAATATGTGTTTGAAGTGAATTACACAGGTGATTAGTCCACAGGTGATCATGTGTGAGCAACATATGCCATAAAGGAGAAATGGCTTGGAATATGTCGCAAGGCTCACACATGTGAAGAAGGAGCTTAATGCACATGAAACATGACATGTGGTCATGTGGCTAAGATGGAGAAGATCAAGGCAAGACTTGGCTTGACGAACCGGTTGCGAAGGTGAAGGGCAAGTTGGAGGCTTTGAAGCCGTTGGTACCGAGTGTCGGGAGGCTTGAGCAAAGACTTGGCGCCGAAGAACCGAAGCAATGGTGAAGAGCAAGTGAGGTCAAGATCGATGAACCATGGAGGCCATGTGATGATATAAAGTGGATCATATCATTTGATGATAGGTTGGTGCATGTGTTGCATCAACACCGAAGGAGATGGAATGGAATGCGCAAGGCAAAGGTATAATTGTAGGGCATTTCATTTCACCGGTCATAGGTGTGTAGAGAAGTTTATGACTGGGTTTAGGTTAGATGGCCGTACTATCAAGAGGAGCAAACTTGTTTGCATATCGGTCATCTAGTGCCACTTGAGCGATCTAACTTTGCGATGTTGTTAGGATCGAGTGGCGTGGTGAGAGCAAGTGAAAATCCTTTGAAAAATGTTTGTGAAAATGCTAACACACATGCACATGTTGGTGTACACTTGGTGGTGTTGGCACTTTTGCAAAGGAGAAGGTGTTGGAGTTGATTTGGATCAACTCGGAGAAGTTTCGGAGAAAGCTTTGGTTGAAAAAGAGAAGCGATGGATCTTGGATTGGAATTCTGTTCTAATCCTTTGAGTTTTGGATCTTGTTTTCATGTGGGATGTGTAGCCCTCTAAATAAGCTTTCCAAAATGTCCAAGATCATCGAAATCGAAGTTTGGAGTGAAGAGTTATGGCCTTTCTAGCGCGGGGAGTGCAGGCTGGTGTTGTAACACCTCTGGTGTTTAGCATGTAATTAACTTGACATATCATCATTATCATCTTAAAGCATCTTGATCATGATTTCATGTGTATGCATTTTGCTAGGTGTATCATTTTATGTGAAGTCACTCTATTGCAAAAACCCTAATTAGCCCACTTCTCTCTACTAGGGCAAAATGGTAATTTCACCTCTGTGACTAGCTTTGTGTAATTCCTGTTCCTTTGGTGTCTTGAATTTTTGTTATGTTGGCCAAAGTTCAAAAATCAGAATTTGATTTCAAATCTCTTTGCAAAACCCTGATTTCCAAACCTTGGATTTTATCCCTCTTGTTGTGATTCATAAATTATTCAAAATTTGAGGTTGGTCCAAAAAGCAAAGTTGCAGATCTGTCAAATAGAAACAACTTTGGTATTTACAAATTTTCAAGTTTCTGTACAAAATTTTGAGTTATTTCAAATTCATTCAAACCCCAACTTTTGTTCCCTTTTCAGTTTTCAAAATTAGTTAAAAAACTAATGAGTTTCAGGAAAAGTGTTTAATAGCAAAGTTGTAGGTTTTGATAAAAGGAACAACTTTCATATATAAAGATTTTCAAGTTTCAGTTTGAAATCCAGAGTAATTTTGATTTGAATCAAGTTTGAAAAAGTGTTCCCTTTACTGTTTTCAAATATTGTTCAAAAAACTATTTGGAATTTGAAAATGTTCATATTGACAAAGTTGTAGATCTCATTTTTCTGAGCAACTTTCGTATTTGGAGTTTTTGTCGCACAGTTCAAGTTTTGGGAGCAATTTGCAAATTTCTGAAACTGCTCAAAAGTCAAAATCTACCCTAGTCTACTGTTCTTCTTCCTCGCGTAGGGGGGGGCCCGGCCATGGCCAGCCCGCCGGCGTCGCGCGTGCCGCGCGCCTGGCTGCTCCCCACGCGCCACCAACCTGTCGCCGCTGTCCCCTTGTTCCCTCCGCGCCCGCACGCGAGCGCTGACCCGCGCTCCCGTCCCCTACAGAGCTCTGCGCGCCGCCGCCGCGTGGCCATCGCCGGCGAGCACACGCCCGAGCCCCGGCTGCACGCCAGCTTATCCGCCAGAGCGCAATCGAGTGCGCACGCCCCCGCAAACCTCACCCGCGCAACCCCGAGGTCTCTACCGGCCTCTGGCCGCGCCTATAAGAAGGCCGCCGGAGCCCGAGCTCCCTCACTCACCTCCGCCGCCGTCGCCAGCTCACACCAGCGCCTCCCGAGCTCAACCACCTAGCTCAGCAGCTCCGCCTTGATCTGGTGAAGCTTCCCCACCCTCCAATTTCACCTCTACCGTCCCCGTTTGCCCGGCGTAGCTCGTCGTTGTCGTCTCCGGCGAGAACCCGGCGAACTCGGGTTCGTGAAATACTTCATCTCCGGCCATGATCATCTCCCTCTGACCCCTGCGTCAGCTTCCTTGCTCCCTTGCGACTCTAATCACGCCTTTGCGACCTCATGTGGTGCACAGGATCATCGGGACGACGATCGCCGCCGTGAGCTTTCCGCCGGCCACCGTCGACCACCCTCCTCCGTCCATCCCCTTCCCTCGCCGAGCCGCTTAATCGACGCCGGTGAGCTCCCTGTTGCCTCCCGTGCCCTTGGTTTCGCCGCGGAGTGGCTGTAGTGGCCGGCGTGCCGAGCGCCGCCCATCAATGGTCGCCGGCGACGAGCAGTCGCCGCCATGTCCTTTTTCCTTTTTATTTTTGAAGTTATGAATAGTGTTCTGTTTTCTCTTTTTTGTATGATTTTTTGTAGACATCCATAAATTCTGAAATTTTGATGGTAGACTCTTTATGCTCTGTAGTATTTTATAAAAATATGAAACTTGAGTTTTGTGCAAAAATTTGAAAATGAAAAATTCCCCTTTTAATTAAAAAATGAAGGCTTTGATATTTTTGGAGAGTGATCTATAGCTCCAAAAATCTTGAGATAAAATTTGCAAGCTAGCTATGTCATGCTGAACCTCTGGTAAAATTTTGAAGGCATTTGGAGCAAGTTGATTTTTGAGCTTTATTTTAATTAAGGAATAGTGCCTTTTGTTAATTAAATGTCTAGATTTAATTGAGCATCTTAGTGACCTCCAAAAATTATGAAATTTGTTTTGCCATATACTTGTACCCTAATGAACTTGTGTGATTAATTTGGTAATTTTTGGAGCACCTTCATAAAATGACCTTTTTATATAATTAAGAAAATAAAAAAAAGATGATTAGGGTTAGCGTTGAATGCCCTGTGATGTGACTTTTGGATTGCTTGATGTTCATAGACCCCTACCCTTTGGTCTATGATGTTTGTGATGTCTTGCTATGTCCACACTTAGGCTTAATAAAAGTTGCTTAATTAAATTTGATAATATTGTTAAAAAGGGATAAGTAATCTATTGACCACTTTAACCACCACTCATACCCTGCAAAGCTATACTCTAGTTTTATCCTATGCACTTTGTTCATACTAGCATACTCATGTGCATGCATCATTGCATACGTATAGTGACCGAGGAAGAAGGTCCTGAAGTCGAGGTAGCCACCGAAGGATCTGTCCCCGAGGCGACCTCGAGCTCCGACACCTATACCTACCCCGAGTCTGCTCTTTTTGCCATCCAAGGCAAGCCCCGGTGCATTTAAACCCTTCCTTGCTTTTATAAAGTTTTTCTTAAATGTTTTATTTAAACTATTGCATTAGGTTGATAGGAGTTGAGTGAAATCCTATCTGATGCATTATCTACCTTGACCAATGATACACCCGATACCTGCTTTTCAAAAACTATTTGCAAAATGCTTAGCAATGCTATATGATAGTTTTGCAATAAAAATGCCAACTTCAAAAGTGTGATCACTTTAAGAATATTTATGGGAATTTCTGGTTTACTCCCACTATTGGCTAAGTATCTGATCCGTACTTAGTCAATGGGAAGGAGAGGTTGTCCTTGCGTACGGTGCCGTCATGTTGTAGTCCGAGACTCAACAGTTGACACCGACCGGGACAGGGTTGAAAAAACTGACAGGACCTGTACTCTCGGGTTAGAGTCCCAAGGTGCTTGTCGCTGGCTGGAAAAATTTTAGGGACCACCTGTATGGGGGCCTGCTGACTAAGACTTGCAACTATTCACATACTACGGAAAGCTTCGGCTCCGAGGAATCCTTTATTGGACCGACAACCGTGCACTGGGAGTGGAGAGATGGCGGAAGTAGCATGTACCCACGTGGGTTAAAGTCCCGGATTGGAGTGGTGTACTGTACTTCCGGGTGGCGTAGGACCGGGCCCAATCTTGGAAGAATCATGGAAGACGAGTTGGCATATGCAAGCTTTGGTGCTACATATGCAGTGTGGATAGGGACCCTCAGCTGAGTATTATTTATCCGGATTAACGCTGCTCCTCGGTTATGGAGACTTAGTCACTGACTGTCAACAGGGAGTGGTTCTCAACTAGGTCTGTTTTTTTTTAAAGTAAAATGAATCAAGGATTATGATAGAATAGGGAATATCTGAGTCTTTTCAAAATAAGGAACAAGGTTTGAAAAATGCTTTTCTGCAAAATACTTGAACTTGCTTAAAGCCTTACCTTGACTACCCTAAGCCTGCATTCCTGAGTCTTCTCCCTTTTTCTTTAGTCGGGTAAGTCTTGTTGAGTACCTTTGTACTCAGGGTTCTATTACCCATGTTGCAGGTATGGCAGATTCCTCAGTATGCCTTGGACCCTGCTGTGTGACTGTTGTTCAGGAAGAGGCCGATGAGGCCGATGAGTGATTACTCACCCTCGGGCTGGGTGAAGTATCTTTATACTTTAGTTGTTGTCATATGCTACTCTGCCAACTCTATCTATTTGAACTATGGTCTGTAATAACTTCACTTTAATGTTATGTTGAACCCTGGTTTGTAAAACTATTGTTATCTAAGTCTTCCGCTATTTACTCCGATGTTATTTGTCAAAATGTTCAAGAGATTGTAACTGAATTGTGAGATGATCCTGCGGACATCGGGCACTGATGTAGCCCAGTGGCGGAACCCGGTCGTAATCTCTTGGCTGTACGGATCGACTGTCAGTGGTTGACAGTGATCGGTGGGCCATGGGATTAGGGCTGTTACGTCACAGGTGTGGTCGGTGGTACCGACCCTGGTGGTCGGTAGTACCGACCCAAGAGGGCTGTTTGCAGCCTCTCTGGATGTGGCTTGGTTTGGCCTGGTGGTAGTACCGCCATAACCTCGGTACTACCGCCCGCGGTGGTACCGACCTATGACCGGTAGTAACCAAGTTTGCGGAGCTCTCTGGGTTGAGTTGAAAATGGCCTGGTGTGACGTAACAGCCCTAATCCCATGGCCCACTGATCACTGTCAACCACTGACAGTCGATCCGTACAGCCAAGAGATTACGACCGGGTTCCGCCACTGGGCTACATCAGTGTCCGATGTCCGCAGGATCATCTCACAATTCAGTTACAATCTCTTGAACATTTTGACAAATAACATCGGAGTAAATAGCGGAAGACTTAGATAACAATAGTTTTACAAACCAGGGTTCAACATAACATTAAAGTGAAGTTATTACAGACCATAGTTCAAATAGATAGAGTTGGCAGAGTAGCATATGACAACAACTAAAGTATAAAGGTACTTCACCCAGCCCGAGGGTGAGTAATCACTCATCGGCCTCATCGGCCTCTTCCCGAACAACAGTCACACAGCAGGGTCCAAGGCATACTGAGGAATCTGCCATACCTGCAACATGGGTAATAGAACCCTGAGTACAAAGGTACTCAACAAGACTTACCCGACTAAAGAAAAAGGGAGAAGACTCAGGAATGCAGGCTTAGGGTAGTCAAGGTAAGGCTTTAAGCAAGTTCAAGTATTTTGCAGAAAAGCATTTTTCAAACCTTGTTCCTTATTTTGAAAAGACTCAGATATTCCCTATTCTATCATAATCCTTGATTCATTTTACTTTCAAAAAAAACAGACCTAGTTGAGAACCACTCCCTGTTGACAGTCAGTGACTAAGTCTCCATAACCGAGGAGCAGCGTTAATCCGGATAAATAATACTCAGCTGAGGGTCCCTATCCACACTGCATATGTAGCACCAAAGCTTGCATATGCCAACTCGTCTTCCACGATTCTTCCAAGATTGGGCCCGGTCCTACGCCACCCGGAAGTACAGTACACCACTCCAATCCGGGACTTTAACCCACGTGGGTACATGCTACTTCCGCCATCTCTCCACTCCCAGTGCGCGGTTGTCGGTCCAATAAAGGATTCCTCGGAGCCGAAGCTTTCCGTAGTACGTGAATAGTTGCAAGTCTTAGTCAGCAGGCCCCCATACAGGTGGTCCCTAAAATTTTTCCAGCCAGCGACAAGCACCTCGGGACTCTAACCCGAGAGTACAGGTCCTGTCAGTTTTTTTAACCCTGTCCCGGTCGGTGTCAACTGTTGAGTCCCGGACTACAACATGACGGCACCGTACGCAAGGACAACCTCTCCTTCCCATTGACTAAATACGGATCAGATACTTAGCCAATAGTGGGAGTAAACCAGAAATTCCCATAAATATTCTTAAAGTGATCACACTTTTGAAGTTGGCATTTTTATTGCAAAACTATCATATAGCATTGCTAAGCATTTTGCAAATAGTTTTTGAAAAGCAGGTATCAGGTGTATCATTGGTCAAGGTAGATAATGCATCAGATAGGATTTCACTCAACTCCTATCAACCTAATGCAATAGTTTAAATAAAACATTTAAGAAAAACTTTATAAAAGCAAGGAAGGGTTTAAATGCACCGGGGCTTGCCTTGGATGGCAAAAAGAGCAGACTCGGGGTAGGTATAGGTGTCGGAGCTCGGGGTCGCCTCGGGGACAGATCCTTCGGTGGCTACCTCGACTTCAGGGCCTTCTTCCTCGGTCACTATACGTATGCAATGATGCATGCACATGAGTATGCTAGTATGAACAAAGTGCATAGGATAAAACTAGAGTATAGCTTTGCAGGGTATGAGTGGTGGTTAAAGTGGTCAATAGATTACTTATCCCTTTTTAACAATATTATCAAATTTAATTAAGCAACTTTTATTAAGCCTAAGTGTGGACATAGCAAGGCATCACAAACATCATAGACCAAAGGGTAGGGGTCTATGAACATCAAGCAATCCAAAAGTCACATCACAGGGCATTCAACGCTAACCCTAATCATCTTTTTCTATTTTCTTAATTATATAAAAAGGTCATTTTATGAAGGTGCTCCAAAAATTACCAAATTAATCACACAAGTTCATTAGGGTACAAGTATATGGCAAAACAAATTTCATAATTTTTGGAGGTCACTAAGGTGCTCAATTAAATCTAGACATTTAATTAACAAAAGGCACTATTCCTTAATTAAAATAAAGCTCAAAAATCAACTTGCTCCAAATGCCTTCAAAATTTTACCAGAGGTTCAGCATGACATAGCTAGCTTGCAAATTTTATCTCAAGATTTTTGGAGCTATAGATCACTCTCCAAAAATACCAAAGCCTTCATTTTTTAATTAAAAGGGGAATTTTTCATTTCCAAATTTTTGCACAAAACTCAAGTTTCATATTTTTTATAAAATACTACAGAGCATAAAGAGTCTACCATCAAAATTTCAGAATTTATGGATGTCTACAAAAAATCATACAAAAAAGAGAAAACAGAACACTATTCACATCTTGAAAAAAAAAGGAAAAACGGGACACGGCGGCGCTGCTCGACGCCGGCGACCACAAACGGGCGGCGCTCGGCACGCCGGCCAAGCCAGGGGGTCCGGGGTGAAACCAAGAGCACAGGGAGCATAAGGGAGCTCACCGGAGTCGATTGGGCAGCTCGGTGAGGGACGGGGATGGACGGTGGAGGTGGTCGACGGTGACCGGCGGGAAGCTCGCGGCGGCGACAGGCGTCCTGACGACCCTGTGCAACAAACGGAGCCGCGATGGCCGGGTTAGAGTCGCACGGGGACAGGGAAGCGAATGCGAGGGTCGGAGGGAGATGATCAAGGCCGGAGACGGCGAATTCCACGAACCCGAGTTCGCCGGGTTCTCGCCGGAGCCGACAACGACGAGCTACGCCGGGCAAACTGGGACGGTAGAGGTGAAATTGGAGGGTGGGGAAGCTTCACCAGATCAAGGCGGAGCTGCTGAGCTAGGTGGTTGAGCTCGGGAGGCGCTGGTGTGAGCTGGCGACGGCGGCGGAGGTGAGTGAGGGAGCTCGGGCTCCGGCGGCCTTCTTATAGGCGCGGCCAGAGGCCGGTAGAGACCTCGAGGTGGTGTGGACAAGCATGGCGAGCGCGTGCGCACTCGATTGCGCTCTGGCGGGGGTGATGGCGTGCAGCCGGGGCTCGGGCGTGTGCTCGCCGGCGATGGCCACGCGGCGGCGGCGCGCAGAGCTCTGTAGGGGACGGGAGCGCGGGTCAGCGCTCGCGTGCGGGCGCGGAGGGAACAAGGGGACAGCGGCGACAGGTTGGTGGCACGTGGGGAGCAGCCAGGCGCGCGGCACGCGCGACGCCGGCGGGCTGGCCATGGCCGGCCCCCCCCCTACGCGAGGAAGAAGAACAGTAGACTAGGGTAGATTTTGACTTTTGAGCAGTTTCAGAAATTTGCAAATTGCTCCCAAAACTTGAACTGTGCGACAAAAACTCCAAATACAAAAGTTGCTCAGAAAAATGAGATCTACAACTTTGTCAATATGAACATTTTCAAATTCCAAATAGTTTTTGAACAATATTTGAAAACAGTAAAGGGGACACTTTTTCAAACTTGATTCAAATCAAAATTACTCTGGATTTCAAACTGAAACTTGAAAATCTTTATATATGAAAGTTGTTCCTTTTATCAAAACCTACAACTTTGCTATTAAACACTTTTCCTGAAACTCATTAGTTTTTGAACTAATTTTGAAAACTGAAAAGGGAACAAAAGTTGGGGTTTGAATGAATTTGAAATAACTCAAAATTTTGTACAGAAACTTGAAAATTTGTAAATACCAAAGTTGTTTCTATTTGACAGATCTGCAACTTTGCTTTTTGGACCAACCTCAAATTTTGAATAATTTATGAATCACAACAAGAGGGATAAAATCCAAGGTTTGGAAATCAGGGTTTTGCAAAGAGATTTGAAATCAAATTCTGATTTTTGAACTTTGGCCAACACAACAAAAATTCAAGACACCAAAGGAACAAGGATTACACAAGGCTAGTCACAGAGATGAAATTACCATTTTGCCCTAGTAGAGAGAAGTGGGCTAATTAGGGTTTTTGCAATAGAGGTACTTCACATAAAATGATACACTTAACAAAATGCGTACACATGAAATCATGATCAAGATGCTTAAGGATGATAATGATGATACGTCAAGTTAATTACATGCTAAACACCAGAGGTGTTACACCTGGCGGTGGTACCGCCATAACCTCGGTACCACCGACCTTGGAGGTACCGACCTTTGGGCGGTAGTTTCCGAGGGACCGAGTCCCTTTGTGAGATGCTCTCTGTTCGAGCCAAAAATGCCCTGGCGGTATTACCGCCATAACCTCGGTACTACCGCCCGCGGTGGTACCGACCAGGAGTCGGTTGTTCGTTTTGGTCAACGCGCTCCGTGTAACGGCTATTAGAAAGGCTGTCGGTACTACCGCCCAGGGGGTCGGTACTACCGACCAAAGCGCAGAAAAGGGGAAACGGCTAGTTGGCCGCTCCCCTCTATATATAGTCGTTGGGGCCGGCTTTGGGCCAGCTGCTGGAGCACTCCAAAGCCTTGGTGGCTTGTGTGGATGTGCTTGTGAGCCCTCTAACACACATATGCTTTAGTGCTCATCCGATTGTGTGAGAGAGTGATCCTAGTGCGTTGCTTTGAGAGATAGCATCGAGTGGCACTAGGTGTCCGTGTTGCAAGCCGGTGGTGCTTATTACTCTTGGAGGTTGCCACCTCCTAGACGGCTTGGTGATCGAGTCTCCGTCGTGAAGCCCGCGTGAAGATTGTGCGTGGCTCCGGAGAAGGATTGTGAGGGGCATTGTGCTCGCCCCGCGGGGATCGCGAAGAGCAACTCTAGTAGAGCGTGTCATTGAGTTACCCTCACTTGTGGGTGAGTTCTTGCGGCGCTCGAGTGTCGAGCTAGGTGTGGTGCCTATTAGCCGCCGAACTACCAAAGTGTGTGGTCGACACAACGGGGACTAGCTTGGTGGCAACCAAGTGAACCTCGGGAGAAAAATCACCGTGTCAACTTTGTGTTCATCTTCTCGGTGGTTTGCAAACTCCTTTCACTAGCTTGTATTTACTTGTTCATATACATGTGCTAGTGTAGTTGCTCTTATGATTAGTTAGCTTGTGTAGTTTGCTAGTTACCTTCCTTGTGTAGCATAGAAGTTGATCCCATGAGTGACTAGTTGACTTGTAGTCTTGCTAGTCACATTGCTTAGTTTGTGTAGCTAAGTTGAGCTCTCTAATTTGGCTTGTGTAGCCTTGTTATTGAGCATTGCTAGTGAGCTTAGGCTTTGTGCTTTTGCTTAGTGGCATGTGTAGGAGCTCCCCGGTTGATTGAGTACTAGTTGCTTAGGTTTGTGTAACCTTGCAAGCTAGAATTGTTTAGGTGAGATCTAGCTAGCCCGACACCTTATTTGCATTGTTTAGGATTTTTTATAAGGTGTCATAGAGTATAAGTAGAGGGGTGTAGTCTTGGCTAGACCGATAGTTTTAATTCCGCATTTGTTTCGGTTAGCCGGTGCGATTAATTTTAGAAAGGACTATTCACCCCCCCTCTAGTCCGCCATCTCGACCCTTCAATTGGTATCGGAGCCGAGGTCTCTCATTTGTGGTCTTCACCGACCCGAGAGGATGGCGACTTATGGGCTAGATGTTGAGTGTCCACGCATTTTTGATGGCACACACTTTGCACGGTGGAAAAATTGGATGATATGCAATTTTAAATTTATTAGTCCTCAAATGTGGTGGATCGTAGATGTGGGCCTTTCTCTTGTGTTGGATAGAAAGAATGCAACTCAAGCGCAAAAGAAATGCCTACATCTCGATTGCCAAGCTACTAACATTTTCTATCAATCTATGGAAGATAACATATTTGGTGAGATCATGGACTTGAAGTCCTCCCATGATATTTGGATTTATCTCAATGAGAGATATGGGGTGATCTCCGATGATGATGTTGATGAGCCCAAGGAGGAGGCGCATGAGGATGTTGAGCATGACCACAACTTGGTGGTTGTGGAGGATTGCTCCACCTCATGGTCAAGTGATGATGATGATGATCAATCCACAAGTTCACTTGACAAGATTGTTGATGATGGGCCAAGCTCAAGTGATGCAATTAATGATTCTACTCCATGCTCACTTGATGATGATGATGATGATGACGGCTATGAGAGTGATGTCTCCACAAGCTCCTCTACTACATCACATTGCTTCATGTCACATGGTGACGCAAAGGTATCAATTGCAAATGTGGTTGTTGATTGTGATGATCCAAACTTTGAGCTTGTTTGTAGACTCACTAAGGCTTTAGAAAATGAGATGTCTAAAAATGCAAAATTGACAAAAGAAAACTCATTTCTAAAGAATGCATGTGAACAACAAAAAGCATCTACTTTATGTTACTACTTGTTCACATGATGAGCTAAAATTGACTCATGAGGAACTATGTGTTGCTCATGACAACTTGGTACAAGATCATGCTTTTCTCACTAAGAAGTTTTCTAATGAAGAAACTAAAACTAGTGAGATCTCATCTTTTGGGTCAAATTATCAATCACATATTTATGCTAACCCATGTGATGTAGAGAAGAAGCATGTATCCACCTCTTGCAATGATTTATTATCTATGCCATATTCTTCACATATCGATGCTTGTTCTACTTCTATGTCTTGTGAGACTAACATTTTGAAGGAGAACAATGAGCTCAAAAGTGAAGTAAAGAACTTGAGCAACAAGTTAGAGAGGTGGTGTAGATCAAAGGTCACCCATGAGCACATGATGAAGAATCAAAGAAGCTATGGTGACAAGAGTGGCATTGGCTTTAACAAAAGCAATGTCAAAGGCAAGAGATGGGGCAAGAGAAGACATGAAAGAGAAATGAAGAAGCAAGAACAAGAAAAGCTATCTCATCTCATGTGCTATCAATGCCATGAGATGGGACATCTTGCAAAAGCTTGCCCCAACAAGAAGAAGCCCCAAGTTCAAATCAAGAACAACCATCATGATGGTGACTTGATGAAGAAGAAGAAAACCAGAAGGGGCGGAAGAGCAAGGCATCCAATTCATATCCAAGATGCCAAGATGATGATGAGCAAGAATCAAGATGAGAAGAAATATTTGGCTCACATCAAGTGCTACAAGTGTGGTGACATGGGACACTTTGCCTCGAAGTGTCCTACCAAGCTTGAGAAGAAGGCTCAAGCAACTCATGAGAGGCAAGGCAATGAGAAGCAACATTTGAGCAAGGAAGAAAAGGCTCAATCAAAGAGAGTTTGCTACTCATGCCGGGAAAGGGGACACATGGCTAATTCATGTCCCCTAGGTATGACCCCTAAGCCTATTTCAATTGTTAATGATTCTATACTTAGGAAGGATGAAAATGGTACCTCTAAGGCTACTATTGCAACTCGTCCCGCTACTCATACTAAGGCTATGCCTAAGTATGTTGCTCCTAACTTGAGAGGACCCAAACTAGTTTGGGTACCATCAAAAAGTGGATGAATGTGTGTAGGTACCATGGCATTGGAGGCTTGACTCAATTGATTTCATATTATTCATCATGTGATTGAGTCAAGTAATGAAGCCTAGTGCTATCCAAACCCAATGCCAAGACAAAAGAAGTGAAGTCCAAGTGCAAAACATACAAGTGCAAAAGATCAAGTTGTGATGGTTGATTGGAATTATTTGAAGGCTTGCAATCTAATTGAGTAGAAGCTTGCTATTTGGATGATCATGAGCTACTAAGGTATATCTCTAGTTGATCATGTTATTTTAGATGCATATGAGATGATCGAATCGGATATATATGCATATGTTGCTTGCTATAAGATGATTGAATGGATTTGATGCTTAGTGATCAAAATTGAGTTAGTTTGAATGGATATGTTCATGAGACTTCTTTTAGTAAGTGATTTGAATGGATGTATGTCTTGTGAGATTGTTCAAACAAGTTAGCTTCAAGTTTGATTCAAATTGGTAGAGTATAGCTCAATTGCTCAAAGTTGTTCAATATTGCAAAATCTGAGTGAGCTGAGAAGATAGCCATGTTTGGATGATCAAATCTTTTTGATTGGCTTGAAATTTGGTACACATGCTCTACACTTATGATATTAGTTGCTGTGCAAAATTCATGATTATTGGATAAGATGTACTTTGGTTTTGGAGTAGATCTTGTCAACTATAGTGCAGCAGTTTTCAGCATGTAGTACTATGGAAAGAATTGAAATCTGGTAGCAATCTAGAAAGCCAATGAAGCTCAAATTTTTATGGCTGCTAGAACACTTAGAGAGGCACATCTCCACCAAATTTCATAGTCATTAGACTTATATTTTGGGAGATATGCATGTTTCTTTGAGAAGGACAGAATCTGCCAGAAAAGTGACAATTATTGGATTAATCTAGAGTCACTTTGATTGAAAGGCCCTCAAGTTGGAATCATGTTTATAAGTGGTTGAGGGACCTATGTTTGGTTTTGAGATGAGCTAGAAGCATGACAAATATGAGTACAAGTTCATTTGATTGGGAGTGTATTTGGCACACAATTGGTACTCAAATTGAAGATCATGACCAAGATCAAGATAAAGATGAAGCTCAAGTCCTAGTGTTAGTTGAAGATCTTTTGAGAAGAAAGAAAAGAACTCAAAGAAGGATTCAAAATCTCATTTCAAGAAGAGTTCAAATGGATCAATCAATCAAAGTCAATTCAAGTGAGTATCAAGGATGATTCTTTGGAGAGAGGTCACTTCTCCCTTTTGTAGGGGCTTGCCGCCTTTTGTAGGTTAACCAAGCGAGGCTTGGAAGGCTAACATGGAAGTGGTGATCTAAAGTGTCATTGGAGATGCTTGGTTGAAGAAATCATAAGAGATTGATCAAAGAGAGCAAGCAACACCCAAATAGAGAGAAAATCATGAAGATCTTAGACGGTATTCACATGCAAGCTATAATCAAATGAAGAAGCAAGCCAACCACAACAATATAGTGCACTTGATCATTAGTGGTTCTCAAATCATATGGGTGAAGAATGGTATTCAAATTGGTATCTATTGGTCTTCACCAAGCTTTGAAATGGACTTCACATTGCTATTGTGGAGCTTAATTAGAATCTAATGACTATCCTCTACTCCAAGATAGCAAAGGTATCATTGTAATGTGCATGATCATTTCATTCCTCACTAGTATGCGGTTAGTGCATATAGTACATGCTAAATAGGATCATGCATAACAATTGAAAAGTTTAAATTCATAGCCTACCACTATTGCTTGTTTGATTATATGACCTAGTGGTTAGTATATGAGTTTGTTCATGAGCTAGTGAACCCAAGTACTTGATCTAGAAGATGAACATTAAAGTGTCTAATTCAACATGAGTAAGATAACCATTGAAAGATGTGTGAAGAAGCTTACTCTAGAGCAAACCGAGTTAGATATCTTGTGCAATATTGCCTAGTTCAAGTCACAAATGAGAAACTCATGAAGATGACAAGAGTTCAAAAAGAAGATAATAATGCAAATGGATATCAAGTTAAATTTTCATTCAAGTGGTATCCTACAAGACTTCAAATGATCCTCAACTATAAGTGATCAAATCAAGCAAAGCATCCCTCACCAACAAGAGCTCAAGCTTATCAAGTGGATGACCCATGCTATGACATAGGGGAGGTGCCCCACCTATTGGTATCAAGGTCAAAGATCCTACACATGGTGTCATTCCAACACATATGGTGGTGTCCATCAAAAATGAAGACTCAAATGTCAACCATCTACCCTAGTGCAACCCTTTGTATCAAGTAAAGCATGTCTTTTATGGTTATTGATGACAAAGGGGGAGAAAGTGACAAAGATATGATATGATAGGGGGAGATGTGGTAAAGATATGCAAGAGGATCAAAATTCTTGGACAATGAGAGCACACAAGTAGGGGGAGCAAGCTCATGAATACATGATTGATGCATTTGTTTGCGCATTACATTTGCTTGCTCACATTGCATATGTTTTACATTCCTACATGCTTGTGTGCAATATTTGCTAGAACTAAGACTTGGATGATGATTGTTTTCCTTCATTTGGTATTTAGAGCATAGTCTTAGTGTAGCAAGTGGTAACTAGAACCTTGATTATAATGTTGATCTCATGTGGTATCTAGTTTCACTTGTTTCTAGCAAGGTTGATGCTAAGGATGAATCAAAATGTGGTATGCACGCTTCAAAGGTAAAATTTCATCATGTATACCTTAGCATCACTTAGTAGTGCTAACACTCCCACAAATTTCATATTTATGCATGTGTGCAAGCTTGAAACCAAACCATTTGAGCACACATGTAGGGGGAGTTAACACTACAAAGTCGGGTTGTATGATGCTTATCCAAATCTTTTCATATGGTCTTAATGTTGGATAAGTAACATAGAATCCAAACCAAGTTAGCAATTTACATTCTTGTGAAGTGCTAGCTTGGAATAAGCATAATTTCCATATCTTTGTAGAGTTGTCATCAATTACCAAAAAGGGGGAGATTGAAAGGTCCTTGTTTGGTTTTGGTAATTGAGTGACAACTTAGGTGGACTAATATGTGTTTGAAGTGAATTACATAGGTGATTAGTCCACAGGTGATCATGTGTGAGCAACATATGCCATAAAGGAGAAATGGCTTGGAATATGTCGCAAGGCTCACACATGTGAAGAAGGAGCTTAATGCACATGAAACATGACATGTGGTCATGTGGCTAAGATGGAGAAGATCAAGGCAAGACTTGGCTTGACGAACCGGTTGCGAAGGTGAAGGGCAAGTTGGAGGCTTTGAAGCCGTTGGTACCGAGTGTCGGGAGGCTTGAGCAAAGACTTGGCGCCGAAGAACCGAAGCAATGGTGAAGAGCAAGTGAGGTCAAGATCGATGAACCATGGAGGCCATGTGATGATATAAAGTGGATCATATCATTTGATGATAGGTTGGTGCATGTGTTGCATCAACACCGAAGGAGATGGAATGGAATGCGCAAGGCAAAGGTATAATTGTAGGGCATTTCATTTCACCGGTCATAGGTGTGTAGAGAAGTTTATGACTGGGTTTAGGTTAGATGGTCGTACTATCAAGAGGAGCAAACTTGTTTGCATATCGGTCATCTAGTGCCACTTGAGCGATCTAACTTTGCGATGTTGTTAGGATCGAGTGGCGTGGTGAGAGCAAGTGAAAATCCTTTGAAAAATGTTTGTGAAAATGCTAACACACATGCACATGTTGGTGTACACTTGGTGGTGTTGGCACTTTTGCAAAGGAGAAGGTGTTGGAGTTGATTTGGATCAACTCGGAGAAGTTTCGGAGAAAGCTTTGGTTGAAAAAGAGAAGCGATGGATCTTGGATTGGAATTCTGTTCTAATCCTTTGAGTTTTGGATCTTGTTTTCATGTGGGATGTGTAGCCCTCTAAATAAGCTTTCCAAAATGTCCAAGATCATCGAAATTGAAGTTTGGAGTGAAGAGTTATGGCCTTTCTAGCGCGGGGAGTGCAGGCTGGTGTGGTCGGTGGTACCGACCCTGGTGGTCGGTAGTACCGACCCAAGAGGGCTGTTTGCAGCCTCTCTGGATGTGGCTTGGTTTGGCCTGGCGGTAGTACCGCCATAACCTCGGTACTACCGCCCGCGGTGGTACCGACCTATGGCCGGTAGTAACCAAGTTTGCGGAGCTCTCTGTGTTGAGTTGAAAATGGCCTGGCGGTGGTACCGCCATAACCTCGGTACCACCGACCTCGGAGGTACCGACCTTTGGGCGGTAGTTTCCGAGGGACCGAGTCCCTTTGTGAGATGCTCTCTGTTCGAGCCAAAAATGGCCTGGCGGTAGTACCGCCATAACCTCGGTACTACCGCCCGCGGTGGTACCGACCAGGAGTCGGTTGTTCGTTTTGGTCAACGCGCTCCGTGTAACGGCTATTAGAAAGGCTGTCGGTACTACCACCCAGGGGGTCGGTACTACCGACCAAAGCGCAGAAAAGGGGAAACGGCTAGTTGGCCGCTCCCCTCTATATATAGTCGTTGGGGCCGGCTTTGGGCCAGCTGCTGGAGCACTCCAAAGCCTTGGTGGCTTGTGTGGATGTGCTTGTGAGCCCTCTAACACACATATGCTTTAGTGCTCATCCGATTGTGTGAGAGAGTGATCCTAGTGCGTTGCTTTGAGAGATAGCATCGAGTGGCACTAGGTGTCCGTGTTGCAAGCCGGTGGTGCTTATTACTCTTGGAGGTTGCCACCTCCTAGACGGCTTGGTGATCGAGTCTCCGTCGTGAAGCCCGCGTGAAGATTGTGCGTGGCTCCGGAGAAGGATTGTGAGGGGCATTGTGCTCGCCCCGCGGGGATCGCAAAGAGCAACTCTAGTAGAGCGTGTCATTGAGTTACCCTCACTTGTGGGTGAGTTCTTGCGGCGCTCGAGTGTCGAGCTAGGTGTGGTGCCTATTAGCCGCCGAACTACCAAAGTGTGTGGTCGACACAACGGGGACTAGCTTGGTGGCAACCAAGTGAACCTCGGGAGAAAAATCACCGTGTCAACTTTGTGTTCATCTTCTCGGTGGTTTGCAAACTCCTTTCACTAGCTTGTATTTACTTGTTCATATACATGTGCTAGTGTAGTTGCTCTTATGATTAGTTAGCTTGTGTAGTTTGCTAGTTACCTTCCTTGTGTAGCATAGAAGTTGATCCCATGAGTGACTAGTTGACTTGTAGTCTTGCTAGTCACATTGCTTAGTTTGTGTAGCTAAGTTGAGCTCTCTAATTTGGCTTGTGTAGCCTTGTTATTGAGCATTGCTAGTGAGCTTAGGCTTTGTGCTTTTGCTTAGTGGCATGTGTAGGAGCTCCCCGGTTGATTGAGTACTAGTTGCTTAGGTTTGTGTAACCTTGCAAGCTAGAATTGTTTAGGTGAGATCTAGCTAGCCCGACACCTTATTTGCATTGTTTAGGATTTTTTATAAGGTGTCATAGAGTATAAGTAGAGGGGTGTAGTCTTGGCTAGACCGATAGTTTTAATTCCGCATTTGTTTCGGTTAGCCGGTGCGATTAATTTTAGAAAGGACTATTCACCCCCCTCTAGTCCGCCATCTCGACCCTTCACCGACCCGAGTCGAAAGTTTCGACCCCTGGAAGTTCCGAACTCAGGTCGAAACTTCTGGGAAACCTGATTTAAACCCCGTTCGAATCTGGCCTTTTGGATTCCGATCCGAACTATTCCAAACTCGTGGGAAACTTAGAAAATAAGGCTCGAAAGGGTTTCCTACTGGTATAAGACCACCCCCTCTATATATATGAGAGGGTCATGGCCGATTGAGAGCCCATCTATCCAATCGTCAAAAACATATCTATTACTTTTATCTTCTATCCCAAGCTCTTCCAACCCTTTGCTGTTCAGCGCATTTCTCGACGAGATTCGTTGGCGTTCTAGGTGACCTTGCTGACCCTGGAACACCCTCACCGTGCGTCTCCCTGACGGGTCCTCCCGGGAGGCGTTCGTGGGTTTATCAGGCGAAGAACGAGCATCTGATCGGCTTCGTCAACCTGCTAGTCGGCTTCGCCGTTGGGATCTCCCTCCGTCGAGTGCTAGGCCGTGTGCGGTCTCTGGGCGATCTAGCCCATATCGATGTGTGACCCGAATCGGCGTCAAAACACTTTTTGGTGACTCCATTGAGGACGGAAGCAAATCAATCTACTACGACAATGCCTAACGACAAGACCGATCCGAAGAATCAAGGCAACATCATCAAGCCCTCAGTCGATCAACTTCCTGAGGAGATTCGCAAGATGCTAGAGGAGAGGGCGAGGGCCCGAGCCGCTGCTGATCTGGAGCATGCCCTTGCGTGCTTTTGAGGTGGATCGACGAGGAACTATAAGAAGATCCAAGACGACAACTTTGATCCTCTCCCTACTACATCTACATCTGAGATAAAAATAGATCAACCTCCCCCTAGATCTGGCATAACACATGATGAATGTGCTGCAAAGATTGCTAATCAAGCTAAGCTTTTTGAAATTCGTATTTGTGAAAATATTAGCAAAATTATGGATAGTCAAGATAAGAGGGGGGAAGAAATCTGAAATTTCTGTTTTACCTCAAGATATATCTATTGTCGGATCAGCTCCGGTTGCTAGCCAACCACAATATGGGATGTCGTTCGGCTTTTTCGAGGGACAAACAGACTATGCATCGGCTAACCAACTTAAATTGGCCTCTTCGGCGCCAGAAACCAATATGGCCAATTTAGGAGGGTTTGGTACTACTGTACCAATGACTACCTCTGCGCAGTCATCGGTTTCTACCACACGAGCCGATAGCAGTTCAGCAGCGCCACACGTCTCTTTTCCTTGTAATACGGTGTTGTCAAATCCTCCTAAACCACCATTTAAGAGTCAACAGGCTAATGCTTATGCAAGTACTTTACAAATCGGCAACCCAACCCCATGGGATGAAGCTTTAAGCCGATTTAAAGAAAATTTATATAAAGATTTAGAAAAAAGGTTGGGTGTGCATTTTAAAGCAATCAGGACTTATGCTAAGCCGTATCTTTCATATTTTGACCATATGAAAGCTCCCGATGGTTGGAAAGTGCCCGACTTTTATAAATTCAGTGGTAAAGATAATAACACCACAAAGGAGCATATAAGCATGTTTATTGCTCAACTGGGTGAAGCTGGTATCAAGGAAGATACGAGGACCCGTATTTTTTTATTATCTCTTACTGGTGCCGCTTTTTCATGGTATTCTTCACTACAATCTTGCTCTATTGGTTCTTGGGCACAATTAGAAAAAAAGTTCCATGAGCATTTTTATGATGGAACCAGTGAGCTTAAATTGACTAATTTGATATCGGTTAGACAAGGGCATGATGAGTCAGTCCTTGATTTTGTTAAAAGATTCAGAGATGTTAAAAACTGATGTTTTAATTTGTTAATTTCTGAAAAAGATCTCGCTGATTTGGCTTTTGTTGGCTTGCGCTCTAACATCAAAGAAAAGCTAGAGCACTTTGAGTTTCTCTCTATTAACCAACTGTTACAGAAAGCTTTAGCGGTTGAGAACCGAGGTAATGTTGGAGAACCTCAAAAATCACATCGTCCTAATATGCATACTATTGAATGCCAATCAGATGACATGGACGATGAAACATCAAGTTGCTTTGTTGCTGAATTTGTTTAGCCAACACAAGCTAAATCAGTTTCTTGTTCTTCCCTTAAGCCGATTCACAAGAATCATTTACTTTTGATGTATCGAAATGTGATCTCATTTTTGATAAAATGTTGAAAAATGGATACATTAAATTGTCGCATTTGTTGCCGCCATTTGATGAATTGAAGCGTCGTGCATACTGTAAATGGCATAATTCAGCTTCTCATGCTATTAATGATTGCATGTCTTTAAGCGGCAAATCCAATCGGCTATTAATGAATGTCGATTGAGTTTATTAGGGATGCAGGTGGATACAATGCCCTTCCCAGATAATACTTTGGAATTGAAGAATCCAGCTATTTTGATTCGGCCTAATCAAGTCGAATCTTGTAGCGGGAAGAATGTCATAATTGGTGATCCTAGAGTTGGCGACAAGAATGAGAAGACTTTGGGTCGCGAAATCATGCTTGAGAAGCTCACGGATGGCCGAGAGAATATTAAAGTCGTCATCAAGTCTTCTAGGCTCAGGCGACAAGAAAAACTCCTTTTGGAGAAAAAGAAGAAGATCCTATTGTTGTTGTTTGTGACAGTGACCAACAAAAAACAAGGTCGATTTTCCAAATCGCCCGAACAAAGGTAAATAAAAGGTACCTACACACTTACAGACCAAGGCACTTGGATGGCCAATAAAGTCAGGAGTTCTAGTAAGGAGGTACAATTACAGTCAACTTTTGACCGTCTTTTGAACGAGTACACCAAATAAAAGGCCGATTCGGTGAATCGGCCTATAAAAAAAGAAGTCTGGTCACTTCTTAGGCAACTTTATGTGCCTAAGAAGAAGAAAATTATTGCAGCTCCGATAAAGGTCATCAAACAAACATCAATTCTAATAGGCTCTATGGAAGTCCCGCTTGATGAAGTTGACGAGCCGATTATTGTTAAAAATCTGGCTCAATCCTCTATGCAAAAAGAAGAGAGAGGAATTACTACAAGTAAAGATAATGTTGATAGTAGCAATTTTGAGTCCAAGTATTTTCATCCAAGGTGGTATCCATCGGGTTAACCAAGACACAACGACGCAAGCTTCAGCGTGCCCGTTGTAAGAAGCACCAGCAGGCATAAAGCTGCATTGGGTAAGCGGCCGGTATACACATAATGCCCTTGGAACGAATGACCAATACATGTATCGCCCTTAGAACAAAAATGGCAGATGTATATATCGCCTTTAGCTATTGAATAGCCGATGAGATGGATATCGTTGTTATCTGGTTTTGTATTGTGTTTTCAAATTCATGCCTCATTCACCTGAAAACAGGGGGCATATGTTGACAACCAAAATTGGTCAATTTGTGAAGTTGTCAAAATGTAAAATGGACTTCACCATTGCGTTCCTCTCGTAGAGATAGTCAAAAAAAACATATATGGAACGCCCAATTTGGGGTCCGAATGAAAGAGTTATGACCTAGTAAAATGACTCACTGTAGGGACCCAGAAGTTCCGACCTGAAGCCGGAAGTTCCGACCCCGAAGTCAGAAGTTCCGACCCCCGAAAGTTTCGAACTCAGGTTGGAACTTCCGGGAAACCTGATTTAAACCCTGTTCGGATCTGGCATTTTGGATTTCGATCCGAACTGTTCCAAACTCGTGGGAAACTTAGAAAATAAGGCTTGGAAGGGTTTCCTACTGGGATAACATCAACCCCCCCCCTATATATATATATATATGAGAGTATCATGACCGATTGAGAGCCCATCTATCCAATCGTCGAAAACACATCTATTACTTTTATCTTCTATCCCAAGCTTTTCTAACCCTCTGCTGTTCAGCGCATCTCTCGATGAGATTCGTTGGCGTTCTAGGTGGCCTTGCCGACCCTAGAATAACTCCACCGTGCGTCTCCCTGACGGGTCCTCCCGGGAGGCGTTCGTGGGTTTATCAGGAGAAGAATGAGCATCTGATCGGTTTCGTCGACCTGCTAGTCGGCTTCGCCGTTGGAATCTCCCTCCGTCAAGTGTTAGGACGTGTGTAGCCTCTGGGCGATCTAGCCCGTATCGGTGTGTGACCCGAATCGGCGTCAATACCTTGCCAACAAAGCTGAGCCGAGTTGGCTCATTGGAGCAAGCAAGAAAAAACTTGAAAGCACGGATAATGAGACATGTGATAAAAGTAACCAAATACTGTGAAGTTTGCTGATCCAAGCTAGGCGAGCTCTATCAAGCAATCTAAACATGTCCATAGTATCAATTCGTGTTAGCCACATGGGCCAATATAGCAACACTAGTATGTAATAGTAAACTATAATGATTGCATCTCTTTTTATGCCATCCACCGAATATATTTTTCCACACATAGTGGAGCACAACATCTAACACAATATGTAAAGCATACCACGGTATTATCATGACATTAAAAAAAGATGTGTTAAATTGTTTCTAGTTTATTATAAAAAAATCATAATTACTCACATTACAATTCTTGGTAGCTATGTTATCGCTCTTTTTTACAAATCATGAAAAGTATTCTATAATATTCTATTTTCTTTAGTAGTCTTCTTTCGACTTCAAAGAAAAAGATCATGAACATAGATAAGCTAGATAGAGTGAATTTTATCAGTAAGCTAGATAGAGTGAATTTTATCAGTATTGGTCTTCCACTAAAAAACTAAAACTTGCCCTTTCAGCCACTCAACTTTTAGTCTTCATTAAAAACAGAGGCAGCGTATCGGGTCATAAAAAGGTCCCGGGCTTCAGGTATTTAATAATTGACGGAGATTAATACTTGACGGAAGCTTTTGAGGAAAATTTAGCAGCATTATCTTTAGGCCAATTTGCTCTAAGTCTAATAACTTGAGCTATTAGTTTGGCAAAAGCATGGTTGTATGCGGATAAGAAACACACATGAGTCCATCACGTAGATGCATCTATTAAAACCATGAAGTATCTGAATGGTCCGGATAATGGAGTAATAGGTCCACAAATATCACCTTGAATTATTTCAAGGAACTTTAGTGGTTCAGCGTTGATCTTAAGATAAGATGATTTTAAAATCAATTTCCCAGTCGTGCATGCAGTGCACATAAAATTAGATGATTTTAGGAATTTAGAATTAGCTAAGTCATGACTTTAAGAATTGTTTATAATTTTTTGCATCATCCCTATGCTAGGATGACCAAGGCAATCATGCCATGTTTGGAATATATTGACATTCTAAAAAAAATTATAGACAACATGTGGTATGAGTTTAATATATGTACTAGGAAAAATGCCCGTGCGTTGCAACGAAAAAAAACTATCAAATATTTATTAAAAAACAACAATGAGAAAATGGTATGCATACATTTATGTTTTACTCTATTTATAGAGACCGGTATTAAACGCAAAATTATGACATAATGAATTGTATGCTCTTGAGTACAAACGAACTAGGATTAGGATTCTTCCTTCTCCTTTCTTTCTAGGATAGAGTCCTTATGTTTTACAACAAAATGATCTCAATATTTATACAGGGAGGGTGAAAAGGACGTTCGGGAATAGGGAACGTCCGTTTAGGGACGCGGTAACGTGGTCTGCCGAACAGATATCCCTCCTGTCGTAGCTAGACGGAGATTACATTGATCGTTGGATTAGATCTAAGGCTAAGATTAATCCATGTCACTAATCTATAAGGATGTGATCACTCTAACCCTATTGGTTTATCTTCTGAGGCAACAGATTGCGGTGCGCTGGTACTGAGGTCTTGTTTGGTACACCTTATAAATTATTTATGACCAAAATAAAGTGAAACTAAAATCCAAATCTACGTTTCTTTAGCTTTTTCTCCCGACGCTTTCCCCCTCACAGCACTCAAAACTACTTTTCGGGTGAGGTATTCTGTTGCTGGAGATCGAGACAAATCTCTCCGCAATCTCGATGTTCAGCTCAATTGCATAGAACTCCCACAATCATAACGTGGATAGAACAGAAACTTCAAAAATGTACATGGTACTGCATTCTTTCTTTGCATACAGGATCCTTGAGTTGCATATACGACCCAACAGTACAATCTGTAAATCTCTATCAACAATCGTAACGAAACAAAAAGAACGTTTCAACAAAATCTAGATCATTGCTTCAACTACATAACAAGAGAAGAAACAATGACCATGAAAACATATAGAAACTGGAGCACCTACAGATCTTCAAGAAATTTGATTCTATGCACCTAGAACTATGTTACAAATTTATCACAAATTTGATTCTGTGCAAAAGTGGGTCAACACTGTCAATTATCATACTATGGTACTCTTCAAACAGGAGATGAAACCATTCAGGTCATCATATTATAGTGCTTGATTTTGATATCCTTTGTGCCTCTCCCAAATCTTCAAGAAATCTGCAATACATCAGACATTTGAGAATCTGTGCAAAAAACATGAAGGTTTCCAAAACCCTAGGCACATCCCTCAAAATAATCATATGAAATGCAAAGGAAACATTGATGCATAGTTGATACCTCTTTGAATTTAGAACCAGTGAACCTCCAAGGAAGAAACGAACTCCAGGATTTGCTGCATTATAAAGAGCTACCGATCTAGCTTCCTCGTAAGTGTTACCTCCAACAATGAATATGACAACATCTTGAGGCCTGTGGAAAGCAACACGTTCAGCAATCACGACAGTAAAAGTACACATTTTAAATTGAACAACCATTATTGACAAAAAGAAAGGGTTCCAGAAAACTAAATGTTATTGATCTGAAATGTCCCACGAAATGATTTAGTTTTGTTTCACAGGGAGCTCAAAGAAGGGTTTCTCATTCATGCTCACAATAAAAAAACTTCTAATTAATTTCACAAAAGACAACCCATTTCGGACTAACCTGCCCTGCTGGAAATGATTGCCAACAAGTGGATAGTCAGCATCTCGCAATCTCCCTTTCACAATTCCTTCCATCGTTTGGAAGATAAGAGGCTGGTGTTGGGTGTAGACATTCTCAACTCCCTGCAACAAATAAGGGCATCAGAAGAAGCAATATTTTATGGAACATTCATTTGTAGAACTTTTATGCAAACCTTAAGCCCACGGGCCATATTGCGAGCAATATTTAACAGATCACGGTTCCCATACAAGTCGCCTGTTCTCTTGTCAACGCCAGCTTGCTTAAGGAGGAATTGAACAAGCTGCATAAAAAATAGTAATGCTCATTGAACTTGTGAATGACTGGCAAAAAAAATAATGCACCCCATCTTTCATCTCCAATATAAGCTAATAGGTAGTCAATTAAATGAGACCCCAGTAACTCGTGTTCCTTGAAAAGACATAATATAAAATAGAAATCTAGTGTTCAAAACCCAAATCAATTTTCTTCTTGTAATTGTAAGTACAAAGGTGGGCTGTGTATTTCTCTGGGTTGAGGTGCTAGGAGCCTCTACTCCTTTCCCCTTGGATACAGAACTCTTCTGCATGTTCGAAAAAAAAATCCCAAATAAATTCAAATAAGAGACACATAGCCTACAAAAACTATGTTTTCTGAAAAGCAAGGAGCCATGTATCTCAAATATAGAGAACCATTGTAAAATGAGATCATAATAGACACCCTATCATGACATCTTAATGTGTGCACACAGCCGTCTGGTTTTGTCCTGTGCCAACAGATAACAACCATGAGCAGGGTTCCATTAACCAGTTCTCCTTAGAAGAACAGACCTTGACTGGTAGTGCTAGGATAGAAACCAATGTTTTGAAAGTCGACGATTAGGATGTGCCTAGGCGCGACAAGTCGCTCGGCGAGGGGGTTCCGCCTCACCTATGGGGGTAGTAGGTGGGCTGAGGTCGCCGGCGAGGGAGCAGCCGGCGGCAGCCGTGGCAGAGGAGGCGGAGAAGCAGGGACGGGGGCAGCGGAGGGTGCGAGTGGCACTGAGGAGGCGGAGATGGGGGCGGCGGACAGCACGGAGGAGCCAGGACGGCGCGGAGACGACGCGGACGGCGTGGAGTCGAAGCAGAGTGAAGACGAAGCGGAAGGGATAGGGTTGGCCGGTTGGGGATGAGGATAGGATATGGGCTTGGGCCTTTCTGTAGGACTTTTGGCCCACGTGTACTGAAGTCCAGTTATTTCCTATTTTCTTTTTCTTTTTCTTTTTTATACATATATAAATGTATATATACTAACGCCTAGGAAAACGCCTAGGTGCGATTAATCCCGACTAGTCGCTAGGCTGAGGGTCATCGCCTAGATTCCGCCTAGCGCCTAGCAAAACTTTGATAGAAACAAGGCGCAATCAGCTAGTTTCCAGTGGCTTTCTTATCAGCTTGTTTTTTTTTCTGTCCTTCATTTTTGTTACCACGGCTCAAATGGCTAAATCAATGTCATTGCTTTTAATATCTAGCCAAAAAGGAATAATCACTTATTACAGGTACAATCTATTCACAGAGCTAACTTTCAAGCTACGACCAAGTAAAACTGAACCCTGGTTACTAGCCAAAGGAAACTGAATAGAACATTAACTGTAAGCAGAGCCAATAACCGATCAGTATTACGATTGTATCACAGGGAATCAAGGATGTATTTCAGAAGACAAATTATAGCAGACTCGAGATGTATTTCAGAAGACAAATTATAGCAGACTCCATAGACCACGAGCAAAGCTGTCCATACACGCCAAAAAAATGTTATCGCTATGAAGAGAAAGCATGTTCAAATTATGTCAGTAGTGCAAACATGAAACATTTATGATTCAAAACCATCTTCCTCCAAAAGAGGGGGAAAATATACTAGAAAGGCAATTAACAGCGACACAACCAAAGTACCATGTGTGACTCAATAGAACTTATGAGAAAAGCATGTTCTAGCACAACTAGTGAAATTTACATACCCCTGACTTGTATTTGGCAGAATGAGAAGCCAATTTGTTGAAAAGTTGCATCAATTGAACTGGACTCTCTTTTTCATACCGCAAAGCATAGAGCATTACTAATCGCAAGCGGTCAATATCAGATACACTTTCATTGTTTAGCAAGGAAGTGACAGCCTGCAGAAAATCAACAGGTAGTAAGAAGAGGCATAGTTTTGACCCATGCAGAGGTAGAAATAAAGCAAAACAAAGATATTCTCATTTTTATATTAACATCAAATCCTTAGGAACTTAGAAAGCTTACAACCAACTACCCAAAGCCCACAGTTACATCAAATAAGACATCCAACCTAAAAGCATGAAGGTGGATTCTGAACAATTTTGGGCAATTTCAATCAGTATACTTCTGTACAGAGTACAGACATAAACCCCAGATCCTCAATGCCACCTTGGACACATAGGTATAATATAACTGTATAAACTCATCAGTAATCAGCACAAAAGAGAACAACTTTAGTTAGTACTTCAACTGGTAGATCCAGACCCTCAATGCTACCTTTAACATGTATAGGCATAAACTCATCACTCATCAGTAGACACAACACAATATTTTTTATTTATTTTGTGAGTAACAATGAATCACAAGTGTATGATTGGTTCGATACATTGATCTCAGTTTTCCAAGTTCTTGGGACCAATAAAAACAGAAGAGGAAAAGGACAGGGGAATGAGCTGGACAAACTTACACCCACAAAGTTACATAGTTTGAGATTTTATCAGGGTAAACTTTGCCCTTTGAGTTTTCAATGTGACAGAGTAGACAGTCTAGCAACTTACAAGGCTCAGTAAAATAGTAGGTGTCCAGTAAGAAGTTTTCTTATGGTCACTTGGATTGATTTGGCATATTTGAGTGGATAGGAAAACTATTTCATTTACAATCATAGTTGAATATGAAATTGGAAGGGACAGAGACTAAGACTTGCTAGACATAGACCACTACACCGAGAACCGAGATTTGTAGGTGATAACTCAGCACCACAAGTCAACTGATCAAAGGACAAAGTGCTTACAGGTAATCTAGAATTGCATAAACCTCATGGCTGCCAGGAAAGTAAGATTTAGGTCAGCTAATGAATGATAATTTAATAACTTCTGTTACAATAATAATATACTGAGTGGCTACTACATGGAATATATTTGTTAACATAAGCTAAATGCATTACATGAAAAAGGAAAAGCCTTATCAGTACACTCAAGTTTTTATAACTATGTGCTATGTCCAAAGCAAGAAAATGCACATAGCATATTAAGGACCAGTTGCCACTGATGGCTGATATACTATATGTGAATGAAAATGCATACCTCAAAGGCTGCTGCTTGTCCACTAGTACATGCTAGCTCTTGTTCTGTCTGTGAAACTAGCATAAGTTTCCTTTCCTCCACAATTCTGCTCAGCTCGCTCACCAAATTGACATGTTTCGTTACATTTCCATGTGTCTTTCGATATTCTGGATAGTTGCTCACAAACTTTGCCATGTCACCTAAACCCACTAACGCATTAGATTTTGCAAAATCCTCTTGGCATATTACATTTTTTCATTTTTATTTATTTCAGAGGATATAACACAAAATGAAGTCTGAATTACCTATGCTCTGGAGATTAAGGCTGCTCTTAGAAAGATGCTGAAAGTCATCCACCATTCTTTTGAGATTCATACCGAGGTCCCCAAAGTTCTCAAACATGTTAGCTCTAAAAAAATCATCTTGAACCGATGATAGAACCACCTCCTATGTAAGTATATTTGAAATGGATCAACATTAAAAAAATACTTAACAATTGTTTCACTGTATTACATAAGAGATTCAACATTTATTAACCTGCTGGTCTTTAGGTACATTAGCAAATCCCCTAAGATCCACCTTGTTGTTCTCGATTCCAATAAGCTCATGAACCATTGCCTGCAATCCATATAAGACCAATCGTAAACTACAAAAAGTACATTTGAACAGGAAAAACAGATAAAGTCTTTTTGGGTTACCTGGTAGGTCCACTGGTTAAGTAAAGGCGTAACAGGATCATCCCTCCTGTCGATCACCACCAACAAGGAAGAGTTTTCTGTTCGTCTAAAATCAAACAGGCCACTCTCCTGCTCATACATCAATCTCTGCATAGCCCAAATTATAAGTGCTTACAAACAAGTTCCATGAGTTTTCATTTCAAATAAATAATACAATTGCAATTGTTATTTCTTTTTTGTCACAAAAAATAAGTGGATTACCGAAGATATTTCGGCGTTCCTCTACTTCTACAAATTGAACTTCTTCCAACTTGTAGGTTGAGAACTTAAGAAGTGGGTAATGAATTGTGCTTGTGGACTGAATAAAGAAATGAACACTTATGTGGTACTCACATTTATGGATATAACATTCGCAGAAACTCATGATCCCACTCAAAAAGCTCCCAAACAATAAAAATGTAACTACAGACACCACCTCTTATGTTTATACTATTCCACCTTTTTAGAGTCATAGATATTTCCCAAGTTCAACACACTTCTTTGAGATAATGACCCAAGTAACCAATTCATAACAGAACAGGTGACAATCCACAAGCACATCAAAGGGGGAAAATACTTTGCTTTTAGAAACAAGTTGTGTTTCTCTATTTTTTTTTATTATTGCAGTTAGTTGAAATCGTCTTTGGTCAAACCATAGTAGAAAACCAATACTAGAATTAAAAAAAAATCCCATAATAACTATATTCCCATGTGCCACATAGCAAACCTAAACTAGGCCCATGTGAGTTAACACCTTGAGATGTGATGGAGTAACAAAAATCTGAAGAGCTGTGATCTATGAGCACAACATATTGAAATTTTATATTGATAGTCAATGTAGTTTCGGGACTTCAATAGCAATGGTTTGCAATGAAAATAGACCCACCGCAGTTTCTTGTGCAATCCTTTTTGCAGCATCTGATGTCCTCTGATATCTAATAACAGGGCGGCGCTTCAAAGCCAAGAAGACAGAAGCAATGCCATCAACAGCTCGATCACAGAAGCTCTGCATACCAGGAGGATCGACCACAGTGGGGAGCATGTACATGTGGTTATTTTGTATGTTGAGAGTGAAATGGTATGGGTCAATGGCACAAAAATCAGCATAGAACTCCTGAAAAATAGATATAAAGAAGCTAATGTCATCCTTATAACATTTCAAATTGCCATTCCAATAAGGCAATAAGTAAATGGATTGTGTAGAGCATACCTGAACTTGCTGCACAACCTCCTGCTCATCCGAATCGGCAAGTATTTGGATCTGCGGGACCTTCAATATACTGGAGAAGACTGCAAGGGCACAAACCATTAACAAAAAAAATAAGAACCAAATCAATCAATAAGGAAAAGCCCAGGACAGCAAAATTCCACAGCAAATCGGTGATTGACGACGCACAGAGGTGGTACTCGGCGAAGCGCGGCATGGCGAGGTGCCTCCGGAGCTTCTGGACGTTGTCGGCGGAAGGTCGGAGGAAGTAGACCGCCTTGAGGTGCGCCATGGACTCCCTGGAGCTGGAGGCGTTGTCCATGGTCTCGACGAGGAAGACCTCCTTCCGCAGCAGATCCGACTGGCTGTACACCACGCTCACCATCCCAACCTGGGAGGGCACGGATCTGGTCAGATCAAAAATCGGGGAGGGGCCGCGAGCGGCGAGCCGGAGCTGAGGCCACCCGGGGGAGGCGCGCACGTACGGTTTGGGGGTCGAGGACGAGGACCTTCATGCCCGGGATGTCGTGGAGCATGCGGTCGATGTAGTCGCGGACGAGAGTGATCAGCACCATTGCTGATGCTGCAGCCGCAGCCGGGGCAGCTTGGTGCGGAGGGATGGGGGGTCACTGGGTCAGAGTTGAGTCCCCGGCGGCGAGGTATCAGGAGGAGGAGGTAGCCGAGATTTCTCGCGGACAGGTGCAGTCGGGAAGAAGGAAACGGTAGCAGATCATCACACTTGGAAGTTGGGAGGTCCCCATGCCCATCATCTCCAGCGGTCACCCCAAAAGCAATCCTTTGATTTAAAACAAAGTTTTTTTTCTTAAATTCTCTGTAAAATCTATTTTGAAAATGAATTTATTTGAATTGGTAGACGCTAGTATTTATTCTTTTAAATAGATGGATCAAACTTAGAGAGGTTTAACTTGAAATAAAGCAAAGTAAATATAATTTAGATCGGAGGGAGTATACCACAAAAAATATCTTACTGGTATAGAAACCTTGTTTAGTTCCTAAAAGTTTTTGAGAAACGTATTATAACACTTTTGTTATTATTTGACAAACTTTATTCAAATATGGACTAACTAGGTTTAAAAGATTCGTCTCCACATATATATACTTTATTGTTTCATGGTAAATTTGGAGAACTAAACATGCTCTTATTGGGCCTAGTCGGCTGCCATTTTGGCAACGCTGTTTCGGCTGGCGCTGCAAAAAGGTACAGTAACGCCTTGTTCAGTTCGTGAAATATTTGACGAAAAGTTACTGTAGCACTTTCGTTGTTATTTGATAAACTTTGTCCAAACATGATCTAACTAGACTCAAAAGATTTGTCTCGACATGAGCAGACTAAAAATACAATTAGTTATTTTTTTACCTATATTTAATGCTTCATACATGCGTCTGAATATTCTACTGCGCAACATTGGCCAAATGTTGGCAACTGAACAAGGCCTAAAATCCAGAGATGCAACAGCTGCCACCACTGTAGGAAAACAGACAGCCGGTTAGACAATTGGGAGCGTTTAGTTTACACTCAAAACTTTCCACCTATTACATTGAATGTTTAGACACACATATATAGAATACTAGGTAGTGTGCCCGTGGGTTGCTACGGGATAAAACTTTTGTACTGCTAAAATTACACAGGTCGCACAATAAGATAACAATTAAATACTGATTTTAGAGTTTGGTAGAGCTTTGCAGAGGTGAGAACTAATTGGAAATCCATTACATTTGTGTACAATATCCTTGAAACACACCTGCGGTCAACAAGATGACAACTATTTCATGTCTCAGGATTCATAAATATAAGTATAAACCAATAAACAAAAAGTAAATTGTGCACATCAAATGCTGGAAAGTTTGTTCCTGCACCTCTAGCCACTTGCACGTTGCTTGCACACCAACGCTTGTTGGATGGCCCATACGCTGCGTGATCATGACATCCTAGGAGGGCACCACTGCTCGGCGTCTGCTTTCTTAGCATCCTGCACCAACAACACATTCGTGGATGAGTGACAACTGGCAAGTGGCATGCTCAATATTATGACCTAAACATAACCATGTTACGCTCAGTATCTATGGCCTGAACACAACAAAAAACAGAGAAAGATAAAGAGCACTGGCAAATGAGAAGGACAGTGTCATCCAAAGATTCGATTGTAATTTAGTTTCTCTGCTCCTGCATTCAGTATTCCCTCTCGTATTTCATTTCATTGGTATTCAGTAAGCGATGACTTATTCAGTCATCCATTTTTAGAGGATTCAATCAAACAACCATTTTTAGTGAATTCAATCGACCAACCAAGCAATTAAGGAACCAATCGACCAAATCACCAACCTCGAGGGACTCATTGAACTCGTCGGCGACCTTGGTGCCCCAGATGAAGGTATCACCATTGCCGGTGCCAGTGTATCACCACCCTAGATCATGAAACCCTTGATGTTGTGGTGGAATACGATCTTCCCTCACTCGTTCTGTTCGTCTTGACCTTCTTTGACTTCCTTGCCACATACGACAAGCTACGCAGGAAAGACATAGGCACGGGTAATGGCACCAGATCGACCTGCAGACTCTAGGCACATGGAAGGCTCCGATCAGTGAGCACAATCGAGTCACCCGACTCGAGCATGAAACCTCGCGACACCGACGATTTAGAGCCCGCGTAGAAGCGGTCTTGGCCAATGTTATCGTAGGAGGGCACCAATGTCACTGTCATTGGGATGGGGCGTCGCCATCACAGACAAATCAAATAACTAAAATATTTGTAAGAAAAAAAATAATTGAACAATGCTCGTGCTACTATTGATACATACCATAAAAAATCTACCAACAAGTAAAAATATTAATTGAACAATGTAGGTTGCCCATGTACTAACTTTGCTGAAAAACTCTATTATGCTAACTATTTGCTGTAACTTACATTCTTCTTTAGTGAATTGGAAGATCTATCGCCCTTCCTCAAAAGAAAATATCTGCAACAATAACCAGTGGCGGAGCTTGAACAATATTATAGAGGGGGCCAAGTCTCATGTGATCAATAAAAGGAGGGGCCATATTAAAATTTTCTTGTCAAATGAATGGTGAAATTAAACACTCACTTAAGAAATTGTTAATATAAGGGGGGGGGGGGCATGGCCCATTTTGGCCCTAAAGAAGCTCCACCCTGACAATAACAGATAAGTTTTTATGGAAAAAGCCAATGCCTTTATCCAAAGGCTAGCACTTGAATCAGTTCTTCGATACAATCAAACTTTTAACCTTCAACAACATACTACCTATATATGCCTGACTTATACACACATCTAATTCAAGAGGTAGTGAAAGACATATGACATGAACAACATGATGGAGTCTATGAATCAGGATCATATAGAAAAATCCATATTTCGACATAATTACCCTTTCCTACTCCATTTCACCCAATAGTTTGGTCAAACCATTGTGTGGAGCACGTGGCAAGGAGCTTTCACTTTAGCAAGCTGGAATGCATCCCGGACAAGCTTTGCTCCATCACCAATAAACATATGAACCAATAACTTAAGGTATAGATATGGTAATAGGAAATGGGGCATAGCACATGCTTCAGGTCTTTTTAAAAAAATCTTATCATTAAAAAGACTGCAGGCGCAGCGTTATAACAAACACATAAAAAGGGAAAGAGAACAAAACTTCTCACATAAACCGATAAAAAGGGAAAGGGAACAAAACTTCTCACGTAAACCGATTAACTGCACAAGTTGTGGACCAGCTAATTTTAGAAATGTTTCATTTGTTTGTGCAGCACATGCGTCCTACTGAGCTTCTCGCAACCTGGCCCTTGGACTGAGTTCAAGCCCATGCTAACGCTACGATGTTATCTAGAAACACAAATCAACCAACCAAAAGATAGTATATGTTTTGATAATTGATCATGAATGAAATATATTTTCTAATTTTAGCAAGTCATATTTGATATATCAGTTTAGGTTTGGGAAAATCAGAGAAGTTTAATCACTAACACGCTATCAGTTCACAGGCCATTAACAATTATGCAATACTATATAAATTGAAAGCATTGCTGACTATAGCAGATCAAGCTGCTACTTCAAGTGTCGGGATGCAGAGAACTCATAGCTGCTGCTTGCTTGCTTGTGGTGATGACAAATGTTGAGCAAAAGTGTAGAGCGTTCAGAGAACAAAGAGAAGGAACTACAACACATGCTGGTGTACATCAGAGCGCAAAAGAACAAGTTGTTCCAGGTAACCCGCATTGAAGAATCATATTGAAGGATAGTGGTTCTAGGGACAATAGAAACACCCTTCAATCCATTACAAAGGGAAAAGCAACTCACCACAGTGTACGGATTTATTCTGGATGATGGAATTGACACTTTTCTAGATAGAAGTTGCCGAGTTTCATCATTCCTGCAATATGGATCCACAAATGTTATGGCTAAAAGTGTCATGAAAGTCAGTTTTTACATGTTTGATAGCGATAGCCGATATCTACATCATATATAGTATAATGTATAAGTATTTCTTGTGAAATCAGTAATCTGCATAAAACTTGCTGCAACCATGTCCTGAAACCTAAAATAGCATCTCCTCTTTAGTCATTTTAGTCGTGAGAGATTAACACAATCAAATTATTCTTTTCCAAATTAATTAATTCTTTGTTAGGAAGGTGCTTTGTGATTACGGTATAGTCGTTGGAGCCTTTCCCTGACATGGGGACCTATTAAGCTGACAACCGACAACGAGTCATCTATATTTGCATGTAGGGTCACAACATCAAGGCAAGTATATTGAATAATTCGGCATTCATTTGCCAAGCATCTAGTCCAACAATCATTTGGCATTCCTATAACTAAATGAAAATGAAAAATAAGGTTCCAAGCTCATCATTTTTTGATGACACCAAAAAAATATAGAGACAAGCACTTACTGCAACCGAAGCTATACTCCTACACACGGAGAATGTGAAGGGTGCTCATTGAACTGAAGCTATGCACATTGGTTGCCTGGCACAGGTAATTTGCAGCAGCATCTACTATCACAACATAAAGCTAGTACTCCTTGGGTTTCAGCATATCATGAAGCTAATATACTCCTCGAGTTGCAGTGCACCATTAAATCATGCAGCATGAGCACAACCGTGTGGATGCAACAACAACAAAAAATATAAAAAGTTCAGGTAAACTACAACATTTTGATTCATACTTTTGGAGAGGAGAGCAGATCAATGAATTATTATCGGTACCATGATTGAAAAAAACAGAAACAATTGATGTCAATGTTCACAGACAGCTAGAGTATAGTACCCGATCAATATCAAGTACCAAACTGAACCTTTGGTTGCTCCATGTGACCTTTTATCTCCAGGTTAAGCCTCCTCTATTCTCCTCTTCAGCTCTTCCTCAGGTATATACTTGAAAACCGTAGAAAAGTGCAGAATAAAGAACAAGTGAACTTGATTAGTGCTGACATGATATTGATTTTACATAATATATTATTCTCAAATTTATACTAACTATTGCCTGTGGCAAAAAAAAAGAATAAGTAAAACAATTGAAGGATGTCCAGGAACTTGAGGGCAAACTTGGTTGTGGATGCGGCCTCGTTTTTTCTCCTAAAAAAGATGCATATAACAATAGCAATGATGATAGCAGCAACAACTCCAAGAACAAAACCCAGTATGACATTGTCCAGTGCATCCTCCTGTGTTGCCAATGGATGGTTGGGTAAATGGATTGAAAAACACACCTTCATTTTTAGGCTTTAAAAAATCCAATTTACGACCAATTTCTCTCTGAAAGTATCAATCTACATTTTCTGATAAACAATCTGAATCTGAAAGTAACAAGTAAGACATGATTTTCTCCTGTGGATAATAAAACAAAAAAGAACTACGAATTCCTTCAATACGTGCAGATTCCGAATCAGAGAGAGAAGAGAAGGAAATAAGTCTAACCTGCATATCCATCCATGTGCGGATCCCAATTTTGGCTACTACAACGGCAACACAGATCTTGTTAGCCAACCACCATGCCCAACTATATCTCCCGAATCCTGATTTTACCACAAATATGGATCTGTGATCTAAATGAATCCAAGCAAATTAAATCGACTTTGAGATCACCACTAAAAATGAAGTTTACACAATATTGATTCATGATCTCCATCAATTCTGTACATAGATAAAAAACAGATGGGACAAGGGGAGGAGACTCACCTGCAATCATATGGGTGCTTAGGGGAAGGAGCGACATAAGACAGTTCGATGTCCACCAGATCGAGTCTTCTTAGTGGCTCCCTTTATGTATCAATGACAGGAGGAGGGACGCCGACATTGCAATGGCATTGTGCTGGAGGGGATTCGAACCGCCACCATCTCGTTGACACTTTGCTGCACCGATGGGCGATGGACACCGACACACCATGATGCCGGTGCGGTTGCGGCCTGTGGCCAGGACCCAGGCACCCAAAGCGCCTCTGACTCCGTCGCGGTCGACCGTGGAGCATGAGCTCAGCGCCACGGAGAGGTGTCCAGGGGCCAGGCCATCTCCTTGCTGGCAGCAACTGAGTTCCCGGAGTCCGGGGCCGGTGGATGATGGCGGCTGCTGTGTTGTTGCCTGCTGGGATGCGGAGATGGATTGTGGCGGGTAGAGCGGAGTCGCTGAGTCGGGATTGCGCTGTAAGACAGATCGTGCTAGGGTTCTGGGGAACAAGAACAGGGGTTGGTATTCAGAATTTGGGACTACTCACGATGGGTATTGGGACTTCGACGAATCGGCGGCGGCCTCCACAAACCCCGGTGTCCCCGGCGTCCGCCAGGAGCGAGATGGGCGGAGCGAGGGCATGGCCCAAAGCCGGCGGATGAGATGCAGGGGCACGACTACGCGAGGGCGCGAGACGAAGACGAGGCATCGTGGGATCGCAGGGGTGGGCGGACCGACGAAGCGAAAATTTTTGTCGCACGAAGATGCGGCTTGGGGGCGCGGCGCCCGACGCTGCTCGGTCAGCGCGCGCGGCCGGCGGCAGATCCGACGGTGGCCGGCGGCGGTGACCGGCGGCGTCGGGGCGCGGACGGCGGCTGATTCGGAGGAGGACGGCGGCTTGGGTGGTGGATCGTCGCGAGGGGAGCAGCGCTCCCGGGGTCGCACGCCGAAGGGGAGCGAGAGTCGCGGCGAACGCCCGGGTTGATTTTCTTTCCTTAGCGGAGTGGAGGGAGCGTTGGCCGGGCGTCCTTGGGTCGCACGCACCGCGCGATGGCGTAGCTAAAAAAATACCGCACGAAGACGGTGTCTATCTTTCTCTTTTTATTTGTGAGAGATTAAATATAGACTAAAAATAACTAACTACACAGATTGTGATAATTTTATTTGACAATTTTTTAGACCTAATTAGTCTATATCTATAATTTAACAATATTGTGCTATAATAAATATATACTAATAACAGATTAATTAGTTTTAATAAATTTGTCTCAAGGTTTCCAGACAGGGGCGGACCCACAGGGTATGCCAGGTGGTCCACGGCATACCCTGTGGGCCACCTTGTATTCAACATTGGATAATAATATTTTCATAAATAAAAATAGTTGCAACAATAATGGTAAAGTCTTTGTTTTGTGACTTAGAGGTCACAGGTTCAAAACTCCAAAGCTGCATTTTCAGTTTTTATTTCCCATTTTCCACTTTTGGTTTTGTTTTCCATCTCCATCAAACCCCCATTGATAGCTTTAAATTTTTGATGTTTTATTATTCTCTCTCAATATTAATAGCTATATTTGATATATTATGTTCTTTATTCTCTATTGTTTATCCTATGTTATTGTGCCTCATGAGACCAAATGAAAATGATATGACTCTGGCATTATTTATTATCACTTACCAATATTTAGTCCTCATCCTTTAGTTCCATAGTTATTGTTGACACCGGATTTTCGCACGCACAAGAATATGACAAGTGGACCCAGCCAGCAGACAAGAAAGGATTCGGCAAGTAATCAGGTGATTATTTGATCCTTAGGGTTTCGGTGAATGCTTATACGGTCGGCTATTCTACAAAACGGTGGCTCCATTCGGGAGATGGATGTTGCAAGCAAAGTCGGCTTGCATGAGCAGACACGTGACGATGGAGGACGCCGAAAAGATCGGGAGTAGAATTTGTATCTTTCCATATTTTATTATATGAATCGTAATCGTTTAGGACTCGTATTTCGTCCAGGGTATAAATATGAACCCTCGACCATTGTAAAACTGTTCACAACCACATCAATATAAACCGGCTCCGTGCCGTCTTCGAGTCCTTAGTCGTGTCGTCGAGTTCTTCGAGAGAAATCATCGATCCGTCGACCTCCGTAAGTACCGGTTACCTTGCTATCATGTCTAGTATCATGCGGTGGATTTAGATATGATGCAAGTAGTCTCGTATGTTAAGCTTAGTATCGTGCGGCGGATTTAAGCTTATGATGGGAAGTTTTTGCTTGTGCCTTGTATCGTGCGGCGGATTAAGTCATGAGTAGAAACAGTTATCGGCTCTATTAGATTTGGCAGATCTGATAGATTCATTAAGTTATCATGTGTTATATGTTTTATTTATTTAATTCTTGTAACACTCTTTTGTCCAATCTAGATTGATCTTTGTTCGGCCTTGTCGCACGAGTTTGCTTGTGCTCTCTTTTAATCATAAGATCATGATGGCTGAATCAACTTTCAATCTGAATTGTCACATGTTGTGGGTTTATGCATATCAATCATGGTTAGGCTTCGATGAAACTAGGTGTCGTGCGGCAGATGCAGGTTTTAGATTAGTTTAATCGTGCTTGCTTGTTTGTTCCTTCTTCATGGACCCCAATTCGGCTGGTTTGCCGATTTTGATTAAGCTTACATGAGTAATGAGCTTTTATAGATCTGTTCAAATACATGCATGCTTTTAGCTTGTTATAATTAGACTGTATCATGCGGTGGATTAATCTAATTATAAGAAGTGGTGTAGATTTATAGCAAGTGGTATCATGCGGTGGATTAGCTTTGCTTGAGTTTATACCTGACTGGTTTATGAAGACTAAACGTGCGACAGATTAGTTGGATTAGCCTATGCATGTGTTATTTGAATAGATCTATATTTGCAAGTTACCTGTTTATAATATCTTTAATTTGTTCAAGCATGTCTTTCTTTACATATGCATTCGGCAGTTAATATGCTTTACATACTCTGTTCTCATATTAGCCGAATGACTTTACAAACATGCTCTGAGAGACAGCTTCTATAGCTGTGTGTCGTCGTGATTGGCTTTCAAAGCCGTACATATGGAACTGTCTGGTTTTAACCGGCATGTTCCAAAGGTATTCTCACAGTTTTTTTCCTTGTTGGTTTTCAGGTCAAACCGACTGGCACGTCTCCGGGTTCAGCACTTTCCGGGCACCCGATTGAAGCTAGCTTTTCGGCTTGCTATGTGCTTGGCGCGAGGTGTCACGTTTTGCGTCAACACACTTTTTGGCACGCTCGGTAGGACCACTTCGTTTCAAGATGCCTGAAATCAGCGATGATCAAGTTCTAGATGTGACCATGGATGAGTTGCTGCCAGACTCAAGGGATTTAGTACAGCAAGCTTGTGATGAATTCCAGCGCAAATGCTTGACATCTTTCTCCAAGAACAAGAGCTGTAGGGTCTTCCAGAAGCAGGCGTTCCCGAAGATCATTCCTCATCATCAATCTGAGCCGTCTGACAACGATGAAGAGGAAGCTATTCGGAAGATGACCGAATTAGTATACAAAGTTGTATTAGAAGCCATGACCAATCATCAGGCAGCTTTCTTGAATACTTTTCGTGCTGTCATGGTTAGCATTTTCGGTCTAGCAGCGGATAAATGCTTTGAAGAAGCCGCTGGCCCAATGCAAGGACCACTATTGTTCCCGGTACCTCAACGTCGAAGTATCACCGAAGAAAGCGGAGCTGGCCCAAGCACAGGTGGGATGGTTCTTCATGAGACGCAACAACCTCCCAGACTTATGGCCAGGTCACGTTCGACACGACAGGGAATGTCCCGCAATCTGCTTCTAGAGTGTCTCCTGCAGCAAATAGGATACAGAGGAATATGTTTGGAGATGGATATCAGGAGTTCATCAATTATAGCTCAATTAATGCTCTTCCAAATCCAGGCTACAAGAGTTCAGCAGGATTACATCCTGGGGGGCAAGCACAAGCAACCCCTGATTCAAGCATTGACCTCATCATGCATAGGATGGCTGATATGATGCAGAATCAATTCGGCCTAAAGCCAAAGAATCAGTCATATGCTTACAAATCCCCTTACCCGGAGTGGTACAATCGGGTAGCACTTCCTCCAAGGGTGAAGCCTCCCACTAATTTTACCAAGTTTTCAGGCCAGGATAACACCAGCACTATAGAACACATCGGCCGCTATTTGATGCAGCTTGGAGAAGCATCTACGGATGAAGCTTGGAGGATTCGATACTTCCTGTTGTCATTGACGGGGCCAGCCTTCTCGTGGTTCGCTTCTCTGCCAGCAAATTCTATCAATACATGGGCAGAGCTAGAACAGAAATTCCATTCGTATTTCTTTACGGGTACCAGTGAGAAGAAGTTGGTCGACCTCATGAGCTTGAGGATGAAACCTAGCGAAACGCCACAAGAATATCTGCGCCGATTTAGGGAAACCAAGAATCTTTGCTATTCTCTGAATTTGCCGGATGACCAATTGCCGGGGATAGCCATAGCTGGCATGTTGCCGAATATCAAAGAGAAACTATTTGACATGGAGTTTGATGACCTCGGGTAGTTATCGCAAAGATTGGCAACGATGAGTAGTCAAGCCCAGGGATTCAAGAGGAATAATCAATTCCAGAAGGGTGATGTGGCTGTCGAGATGTAGCAGGCTTTCTTGGAAGAAGCAACTGAATACGATGATGAAGATAAAGTAGTTGCAGCCGAGATAGTCTGGGCTAAAGAGCCGACTCAAGTCAACCAGCGATGGCTGAGACAACAAAAAGGTACTTATAACTTTGATGTTTCCAAATCAGATAAATTATTTGAGTACTTTTTGAAGGAAGGGCGCATCAAGTTGCCGGAAGGTCATCCTATGCTGCATCCTGAAGGGGTCAAGGACAAGAAGTATTGTGGTTTCCATAATACTAGATCCCACTCCATAAACGATTGCCGAGTGTTCAGAGTGCGGGTCCAGAAAGCTATCCAAGACGAGCATCTGAGGTTTGATGGAAAGATGAAGGTTGATGATACCCCTTTTTGGACAGAACACTGTGTCTTTCTCTATTAATATGGTCAATGCAGCTGATCCTAGGGGTAAGAGCAAAATGAAAGTGTTAACCTCTGATAGAGCGAGGGAAGCTGGTGTCGTCGACCCTGATCGGCAGATTACAAATAAAGAGCTTCAGCAATGGGTTCAGTTCCAAAATAGCCGAACGGAGACAGGTGAAACTTCCAGACCCAGGGTCACGACGCGTATTCTGTTGAATAAGTGGCGTCGAAAACAGGAACGGTACCAGAAGCAGAGACTTTACGAAGAACAGAAGTTCCTGGAGAAACAACGAAGGTACGAAGAGGAGATGTACCGAGAAGAACGAGAAGATGTGAGGGAGCAAGAACAGTCTCATTGGGAATGCTCGTTCTTCCAGTATTGTTGGAACGAAGGCTTGAAGCTGCCTGTTAAGAACAACTGCCCTGAGTGCAGTGATCAGTACTCCGAGTATAGGCAATCTCGAGTCAACCGCCGTTCTGTCCATGAAAGGCTTGGGGCACGAATCCCTGAGGACGATCGGCGCTTAAAAATAAATAATTCCGAAGATCGGCAGGAAAGAGGATTTGTCGGTCGAAGTTGGGCTTGCACTGGAGAAGAGGAATATCGTGAGTATGTCTGGCAGAGAGGACAGTGGTGTCCACCAGGATTGAGGAGAAGCCAGAAAAGAAGGGTGCAGCGCCTAAGAAACAGAGAGTTAGAGCAAGCAAGTGCCAAGGTAAAGCGAGTTTGGCGACCTAAAGAAAGGCCGGATGGAGGTGATCGTTTCGGCTGACGCATGCATGGCTTTCTTTCTGCCGTTGGAATTTATAGCTCCCGAAGATCAGGATGTCCGAGACGAGGTGTATTCAGACTTTGATGAAGATGAATTCCAGGAGTTGTTGGCTCATCTTGTTTTGGCTCAACGAGCAGTATTCGATAAACCAGCTAAGCATCGACACTTGAAGCCATTGTATATGAGAGGCTATGTTAATGGCAAGTCATTGAACAAGATGTTCATTGATGGGGGGGCTGCCATAAATATCATGTCATATACCACCTTCAGGAAACTCGGGATGACAAGTGAGGACTTATTGAAAACCGATATGGTGCTGAGGGACTTTGCTGGTAATTCTTCTGATACTCGGGGGGCAGTTCATGTTGAGTTGACGATCGGATCCAAGACTTTGATTACTACCTTCTTCGTCATTGATGGCAAGGGGGCGTACAGTTTGCTATTAGGAAGAGATTGGATACATGCAAACTGCTGTGTGCCGTCAACTATGCACCAATTCCTCATCTAGTGGATTGGAGATGACATCGAAATTGTCCATGCTGATGATTCGGTGAGTGTTGCTAATGCAGAGCCCATCTACTGGGAATATGATGGTGTCGAGTGCTTCTCTGAAAGAGCTTGGGAAGCAGGTCCTGTGAATGTTTTCGACAAGGACCAACAACCGATTCAAACGATCGGCTCTCAGAGTAATTTTAAAATAATCCAGCTGATGGTAATGGAGAAGAATTGAGACCAAGTTTCATGTCGGCTGACAAGGAATAAAGTATTGATGATGAAGCCGAGATAGGACCGATGTATACCAAGTTTGGGTCTCGAGCGTTTAAAAGTTTTGTTTATTTCTCCATTACTAAAGCTCAGAGAAAATCAAGAATTCACGAGAGGTGACGTACAACAGGAGGATTTGGTAAAATTGAAAGATATATGAAGGCACTTCCACAACTTGGTGATCATTTCAAGTTGTACGTGGTGGCCGATAGCCTTGTAATGGGATCGACCCTTATTTTAAGTTTAAAGGAAAAGATAGGTAGCAGCTAGCTTTAGCCGAAAATGTTAAACCCGGAGAGGGGTATTCGGTTGTAGAGAAATTTTGTTCATATATGTGTCACTCGTGGACTAAAGCTTCGGCACTATTTGTTAAGAGCCGAATGCGTGGAAATTGTATCTGGAGCGGATTCAAAGACATTTTTGTACAGCCGATGTAAAGCATCGCCTTTAGCAGAAAAAATGTTCCAAGAAGTTTAAGTTATAGCCGATATTACTTATATCGCCTTTAGTACAAGAGTGTTCATGACCCAGTGATCCTAGCGTTTTTCGAGTGGTAGGTTTGTTGGAGGAAGAGAAAGGTGAAACGCAGTAAGTGCAGCGCCGAGTGTCGTGACATGTCAAGGATGAGATCTAGTCAGCTAAGGTGACGTCATACGTTCGGCAAAATATTCCTCTGAAGAAATGTTGCAATCAGGAAAGGCCATTAAGAAATCGAGGGATGCAAATAAACATTATTCAGAGAAGAACGAATTCCATGAGTTACAAGCTTCATTCATGGATCTGTCCTATTACAGACTACTCTTGGAATAGTTTGATTACAATGGATTGAGGGTCAGCAATCTCGGCAATAGCAGCAGCATGGTTATCATAAATCTTGAGATCTTCGAATTCATCCGGATCCCCACCTGTAGAGCCAACTGGTGGAGAGGGATAATCTTTTTTAGTATAAAAACTCGTTGCCTCTAGCCTGAGGCGACCCCGGCGTGCACACCTTGGATTTTGGTCTGATCTGTGTGGTCATCTACAACATCAAGATGTATACCTTCGATGACAGCCTGATCTGTGCGACCATCCGTAGCATCAAGAAAGAGCTGGCAAAAGAGGAAGATATGTCAGGCAAGCACGAGCTCAATCGAAGGAAGGGGGTCAAGTGAGGGTTTTATTAACCTATGATAACGCTGCAGAGCTGTTTCCACTGGTATGTCTGTTCAACTTCTTCAGTGTCATACTTCTTGGACAAGTCTTTTGGAGAAAGAGCCTGAGCTTGGTTGGAGAGAGGCCTTATCCTGAAGGGAAAGAAAGCAGTGAGTCAAGAATGGATGAACAAGAGGGGCTACCACAAGGGGGCAGGAAATCAGTTTTTTACCCATAACGCCGGTGAGTTGATGATCGGCTTCCTCCTGCTTCATCTTCAATGGGGTGCCTGCTGTGATTGCTGTTGCCTGCCATTATTGGAAACGCAGGCGAAGGATTTTTTCTCTGGCTTGAGCTAAAAACTGAGAAGTGGGAAGTTTGCGAGTCAAACTGTTTGATTGGAGTCAAAGGGGATGGCCTGTCTAGGGTCATATTTATAGAGCTATGACTTGCACACTGGAAAACCACGCGTCGGGTTAGGGTTTTTCACGGCTTATGGGTCGTTATTGGGCCAGGCCAGGTTTTTGATGATTAGAAGAGATTATGACCCCAGAATCAGAAAGCCGATAGGATTCGGCTAAGGGTTGTTCAGTTTTAACTAGTAGTTTGGGAACTCGTGTTACCGATTGGCGCTAGGAACAGAGGCGAAGAAATTCCTTAAATAAGACTGTCCTGATGACATTGGAAAATTAAGAAAAGATTGGACTTCGGATCTGAAATAACCGATTACAGCAGTTGTCCGCAAGGCAAAGGTATCTGATGTGATTTATCTGTAATGGCCGATGTAATAAGCATCGCCGTTGAGGCAAAAACAGAAATTAGTGACTAATGCACAAAATGGAGCACACATTGACCTCGAAGGATCAATCGCAGATTGATTTCAAAATAGGACGAACAAAAGGAACTTCTTATTTTACAGAAGGAGGGTTCAAGTTTACAATAGAAATCAGTTCGTCCATCCTATCCTCTGTCTGATCGAGAGGTCATGGTCGAAGGAATCAGCCAGATCTGTTCCAGTTTCCTTCATATCATCTACGAATGTGCTACCCTGTATTCTAGCCCTCGCTCACAAACATCAAAGTTGCGGTAATCGGCACCGGAATGAATCCGAACAGCGTTAAAGGCGAGTGCTGCACCATAACCCATACCAGCTCTGGAGATATCAGGGAGAACTCGGTTGACCTCATTCACCCGCCTCAGGGCTGTTGTGCCCGGTACATTGGCCGTGACGACAAGATCAGCAATAGCAGCTTCGAGAAGATGAAGCTTAGTTTCCAGAGCTAAAAAGAAGGAAGAGTCAGTAAAAGCGGGGAAATAGAATGAGGAGAGAAATGATGAAGAATACTTACCGGCGGCCCGTTCCCGAGCGACATCACGCTCTCTAGAGATTCAGGTGATTTCCCGATCCTTCCTTTCCAAATCGACTTGAAGATCTACGATCTTCTGGGTCAGGTCCTCGGGGGAGTCAGCACCGGTCCTCCTAAAACAAGAACAATAATGAGAGAACAACTGTTTCATCTTTCGGGACAGAGATGATGAAGGGCAACCTCTTCTTAGAGGTGCTGGAAGCTCCGAACTCGGAGCTATGACGGCTCGCTTCGGAAGACATCCTCTAGTTGATTGGGAGATAGCAGGAGAAAAGAGGGTTTTTCTGGTTTTGAGAGTGAAGCAGAGAAGCTCGGGAAAAACAAACCGATACAGAGTAAAAGGAGACTTTAAAGAATCCCAAAGGTGTATCGGGAGATGGATCGGCAAGCGTCGCAATTATGACGTGTGAAGGTGGATGCTTCCAGAGACTTCACGTCAATATGCAGGAGAAGGAATTTTGGAATAAATATTTATCCCAAAATTAGGGGGCATGTGTTGACACCGGATTTTCGCACGCACAAGAATATGACAAGTGGACCCAGCCAGCACAGAAGAAAGGATTCGGCAAGTAATCAGGTGATTATTTGATCCTCAGGGTTTCGGTGAATGCTTATGCGGCCGGCTATTCTACAAAACGGTGGCTCCATTCGGGAGATGGATGTTACAAGCAAAGTCGGCTTGCATGAGAAGACATGTGACGATGGAGGACGCCGAAAAGATAGGGAGTAGAATTTGTATCTTTCCATATTTTCTGTTTTTATTTCCCATTTTCCACTTTTGGTTTTGTTTTCCATCTCCATCAAACCCCCATTGATAGCTTTAAATTTTTGATGTTTTATTATTCTCTCTCAATATTAATAGCTATATTTGATATATTATGTTCTTTATTCTCTATTGTTTATCCTATGTTATTGTGCCTCATGAGACCAAATGAAAATGATATGACTCTGGCATTATTTATTATCACTTACCAATATTTAGTCCTCATCCTTTAGTTCCATAGTTATTGTTGACACCGGATTTTCGCACGCACAAGAATATGACAAGTGGACCCAGCCAGCAGACAAGAAAGGATTCGACAAGTAATCAGGTGATTATTTGATCCTTAGGGTTTCGGTGAATGCTTATACGGTCGGCTATTCTACAAAACGGTGGCTCCATTCGGGAGATGGATGTTGCAAGCAAAGTCGGCTTGCATGAGCAGACACGTGACGATGGAGGACGCCGAAAAGATCGGGAGTAGAATTTGTATCTTTCCATATTTTATTATATGAATCGTAATCGTTTAGGACTCGTATTTCGTCCAGGGTATAAATATGAACCCTCGACCATTGTAAAACTGTTCACAACCACATCAATACAAACCGGCCCCGTGCCGTCTTCGAGTCCTTAGTCGTGTCGTCGAGTTCTTCGAGAGGAATCATCGATCCGTCGACCTCCGTAAGTACCGGCAACCTTGCTATCATGTCTAGTATCATGCGGTGGATTTAGATATGATGCAAGTAGTCTCGTATGTTAAGCTTAGTATCGTGCGGCGGATTTAAGCTTATGACGGGAAGTTTTTGCTTGTGCCTTGTATAGTGCGGCGGATTAAGTCATGAGTAAAAATAGTTATCGGCTCTATTAGATTTGGCAGATCTGATAGATTCATTAAGTTATCTTGTGTTATATGTTTTATTTATTTAATTCTTGTAACACTCTTTTGCCCAATCTAGATTGATCTTTGTTCGGCCTTGTCGCACGAGTTTGCTTGTGCTCTCTTTTAATCATAGGATCATGATGGCCGAATCAACTTTTAATCTGGATTGCCACATGTTGTGGGTTTATGCATGTCAATCATGGTTAGGCTTCGATGAAACTAGGTGTCGTGCGGCAGATGCAGGTTTTAGATTAGTTTAATCGTGCTTGCTTGTTTGTTCCTTCTTCATGGACCCCAATTCGGCTGGTTTGCCGATTTTGGTTAAGCTTACATGAGTAATGAGTTTTTATAGATCTGTTCAAGTTTTTATAGATCTGTTCAAATACATGCATGCTTTTAGCTTGTTATAATTAGACTGTATCATGCGGTGGATTAATCTAATTATAAGAAGTGGTGTAGATTTATAGCAAGTGGTATCATGCGGTGGATTAGCTTTGCTTGAGTTTATACCTGACCGGTTTATGAAGACTAAACGTGTGGCAGATTAGTTGGATTAGCCTATGCATATGTTATTTGAATAGATCTATATTTGCAAGTTACCTGTTTATAATATCTTTAATTTGTTCAAGCATGTCTTTCTTTACATATGCATTCGGCAGTTAATATGCTTTACATACTCTGTTCTCATATTAGCCGAATGACTTTACAAATATGCTCTGACAGACAGCTTCTATAGCTGTGTGCCGTCGTGATTGGCTTTCAAAGCCGTACATATGGAACTGTCTGGTTTTAACCGACATGTTCCAAAGGTATTCTCACAGTTTTTTTTCCTTGTTGGTTTTCAGGTCAAACCGACTGGTACGTCTCCGGGTTCAGCACATTCCGGGCACCCGATTGAAGCTAGCTTTTCGGCTTGCTGTGTGCTTGGCGTGAGGTGTCACGTTTTGCGTCAACAGTTATATTTTAAACTATTTATAGCCTTATTTAGATTCACTCCATTTTGCAAAAAAATTTTTGCAAAATTGTTATAGCATTTATAAATCAAAGATTATGAGGACTAAATATGATCCAAATACAAAACTAATTACATGGGTGGACAGGAAATCACGAGATCTATCTATTAAGCCTAATTAACCCGTCATTAGAGACTGTTTACTGTAGTATAATATTGTCTAATCATGACCTATTTAGGCTTCTTAGAAAGGTCTCACGATTTTACTAGGGGTTGTGGAATGTGTTTCATCATTAATTCATATTTAATACTCCAAATTAGTGTTATAAGATTTTTACTCAGAAAGCAAAATTATTTGGGGAGACAACTAAACAAGGCCGTATTTAATTTGAACTATATTTATTATAGTTTTTAGTTTAATCTTTGAATTTAAGGCTTACCATGTCATTTTATGCGTGTGATTTTATATCAAATTAAAGATGGTTTTGTCAAATTACATAAGAAATTTTTTTATATGCATACCCTGTGATAAAATCCTAGGTCCGCTACTGTTTCCAGACATAATATGTAACTTTTAATAGACTAAATTAACACTGGAATAATTGCGAGTAAACAAGGTGAGTTTGGACGCAATATGTCAGGTGTATTTTTTTATTTGGATGCTACGCTACGAGGTTTATTTCTGAACAGCGTTGCCATGGTTTTATAGCCTGTTACCCGTTGTATCTTCTAGACTCAGCGTTGCCAAAATGGCAGCCGATTAGGCCCAAGTAGTTATCTATACCTGCTAGTAAGATATTTTTAGTTCTGCTACTCCCCATTTTACAAAATTTTTCATCACATCAACCATCACATCAATGTTTGAACACATGCATGGAGCATTAAATGTAGGTAAAAAAATAACTAATTGTACTTTTCGTATGTACATGTCGAGACGAATTTTTGGAGTCTACGTAGTTCATATTTAGACAAAGTTTGTCAAATAACAACGAAAATGCTACAGTAAAAAATTTAGCAACTAAACACACCCGTAGTCCATTTTAATTCCGCTGCCATGGTTTTAGTGCCTGTTACCCGCTGTATCTTCTAGACTCGCATTCTCATCTTGTGTGACAACACTACTCCATGTTGTAGCCTTCTTCAAGCATCATGGTTCCACTTGTCTGCATTCTTACTTCCGAGGAAATTTTAGTGTTTATCGGCCACCAAGGCTGTATTCACTTAAGCTATTTGGTCATAATCAACACTATTTTTTAGTTACAGAATAATGTTTTTCTCTCACATCAAATCAGTCTTACAAATCAGTTGTAGGCATAAATAGAGTCTAAATCCGTATTCTCACAGCATTTGCTAAGCCAAATTAAACTATGTAACAGTGTCTCCTATAAATGGGGTAAATTACATCCTATAGCTAGAATGTGTGACCACCAGTAGATATGTAGATATGAAATATTAGAACATGACATATGAAAATAGTACTGATAATGGATTTGTCATGAAAATAGTTAAATTTGTATAAAGTTTTGCAAAGAAATGGTATTAAGGGCCTGTTTGGAAGCACTGAGTAAATTTTAGCTAGTTAAATTTAGCCGCTAGACATCCAAAACATCCAGCTAAAACACTAGCTAAAGTTTAGCTAGATTTAACTACTTCAACCTAGCTAAAGCTAGCTATAACAGTTGTTTCGGGACCTAGACCCCGAAACAGCAGGTTGTCGCACGAGCTAAGACACTGAGCGAAAGCGTAAGCAGACGGAAGATAGTGGGAAATCGAGTGAAGTGAACAGTGTTCCTCCCCTCCTCCCTTGGGAGGCTGGGAGCTTTTTATATTAATCCAGATCAGTTTGAAAGTACAAGAATGTCCCTCCAACCACTCTGTTACAATTACAATCATACCCTACTCAACTACTCCATAGCTGTTTGCCGCCCTTGGCGACCTGAGGGGCTATTCCGTAACACCGTCCGTCGACGGGCCTTGCACCCCCCGGCTCCTTCTCATGACCGATGGATCCGCTCCCTTCGGCCGAGGCTTCCGGCGACCTGCGAAAGCCTGTGAAAAACCGAAGTTGTGAACGACGAAAGTTCCCGCTGAAAACGCCGGGCTCACTTCGCGCGAAAACAGCTCGATCCACTCGCTGTTGTTCTTTCGCGCGAAAGCCGCCCACCTGCGTGCTTCCGCTCGGAAGCTGCCTCTACGCCCCTCTTCGCGCGGATGTGTGCTTTCGCGCGAATGCTTCCTTTCGCACGAAAGCTCCGTCCTACTTCGGTCTCGCGGGCCGGAAACGAAAGCGTGCTTCCGGACGACGACGTGCTTCCGCGTGAATGCTTTCTTTCGCATGAAAGCTCCGTCTTCCTTCGGTCTCGCGGGCCGAAGGGAAACACATGCTTCCGCACGAATGCTAGCTTTCTCACGAAAGCTCTGTCTTCCTTCGGTCTGGCGGGCCGAAAGCAAATGTGTGTTTCCGCACGAATGCGGGCATTCGCGCGAAAGCTCCGTCTTCCTTCGGTATTGCGGGCCGGAGGCGCCAGCGGTCTGAGTACCATCCCAACAATAGCCCCTCACGGCCGGATCTGCAAGCTTGCGAAGTTCGACCGTGTCCTTTCGCTAGGCGCCTACGCCCGCCCAAAAAGCTTTGCTTCGTTTCGAAGCCAAGTTTTTTTTTGACGCTTCGTTTCACGCGCCAGGACGTCTTGTCACTCCTAACACCGTGTAACGTCTGTTAGGCCGTTGCGATGCTTCGTAATCCGTGCCCGGACGTCTTGTCGTCTTCCTCGAAAACCGTGTACCGTATTGGCATGCTTTTGTGACGCTTCGAATCCCGTGTCCGGGTGTCTTTTCGTTTTCCTCGAAAATCGTACGCTGGCTGCTCGTATATAAGCGCGAGGGCTTCAGGCGGGGAGGCTACTTGGCCACTTAACGCACTCCCGCCCCGTTGCCTCGCGCTTGTGAAGCCTCACGTCATTCGCTTTTGGCGAAAGTTGCTGGTGACTGCTCCGACGTAGCTCTTTTCTCTTGTCTTTGTTTCTTTTCGGCTTATGTCATGTTTTGAACTGGTTGTTTAAGTTTGTTTGCTTCCGCCTCTGTCCTCTCCCTTTTCTTTTTTCCTTTTGCATGCATTCTTGTTTATTTGTCTTTCGCGCCATGTTAGATGGCGTCTTCCAGCTCGACGTCGACCTCGAGCTCGTCTAGCGAAAGCACTGGCATTTCTGGGTCCTCTCGCCGCGAACATAGCGCTGAAGTGTCCATTGGATCTGGGGGTGCTCCGCGAGTTCCGGGTCACAGTGGGAGTTTGTCTGACGACGGGGACTCTGGCTTGGTTTCGGTGCCTACCGACTGTTCTTTTTACCTGGGCACATCGCGAATGACATCTGCTGCTTTGGAGTCAATGGCCGAAAAAGGACCTTTGAGGAGAGACCATCTCGCGAGCTGCTGTGTCCCTGGGGATGAGGAGGTGCCCATTCCGCGGCCTAACGAAGCTATCGTCTTTCGCGACTATTTCGCTCTTGGGCTGGATTTTCCACTTGAAGAATTTGTCTCGGATGTTCTTTCGGGGTTCGACATACAACTCCACCAGCTGACGCCGAATGCATTCGTCAGACTCGGCGTTTTCGCCATGGCGATGAAAATGCTTGACTGCACGCCACACGCGGATGTTTTCGTGCGGTTTTACGACATTCATCGTCGACCGACGAAAGTGAATGACCCTTTCTTGGGAGGCAAACTGCCCATCGAGATTGGGTGCATCAATTTTGTTCCGCGGAAGACCAGGGGTAGCGTTTCTATTTCGCTTACTTATCGGAACAAGTGGACAGATTGGAATCGCTTCTGGTTCTACTACCGAGTCTGCTCGGACGAGACAGTCTCCGCTGAGTTGAGCAAAGGGGAGAAAAAAGCTTCTCTGCTTGTTTCGGTTTTGGAGAGGTGTCCTGGGAGGCATCTTTCGCCTGTCGCGTTGAATGACGAAGAAGCCATTCGCTGCGGTGACGCTTTCGCGCTCACTGCTCGGTTCCAAATTAGCCGAGACTTGGTGGAAGAATGGATTGCTATCGGGATGAACCCGCTCTGCAGTGCAACTTCTTTCGAAGGTTTTTCTGACAAGGATGGGTATCGAGGCCCCCTTCTTCTTCTTGAGAGACCCGGGGACTTTGCTGATGACGAGTCTTTTGTGAAGCATATCGAAAGTGAAGCAAGGAAAAATTGTGGGCTGTATTTACGAAAGGAAAGCGAGTTTCAACTCGGCAACCTCGGCCGAAGTCACCGCTTGAATCAGGCGTTTGACACTATGGATGTCAAGTACGCCGAAAGGCCCTTGCTTGACGAAAGCAAGGAGGAAGCTGAAGATTCGAAAGCGAAAGGCAAGGGCGTAGCCTGCCGTGGGGGCCGAAGCGGTGTGGTGCCTCGGCGAAAGGCTGCCGAAGTTGGAGAAATCCGCATCGAGCGTTTAGTTGCCAAACATATGCTTAAGAGCTGAAAGGGGACGCTGGAGTAAATTCCTGACGTTGATCCTTTCGATCACCCGAGGGTGGTTAGTTTCTCTACTTTCATTTTGGCTTGATTATGCTTTTTGTCTTTCCTCTCGTGCTTGATTTGTTGTCGTTCTTAAAGCTCACGCTGTGCGTTTAAAACATTCTATTTTTGGCGTGTTTTGCAGCGTGCATCTTACGCTGCTGAGATGGCTCCGAAAAAGCCGAATGCGGGCCTCTCGCACTCAGCGTTTGATGATGATGCCTCTGTTGCTGACCTTCCGACTTTCGCGAAGCTTGGCTCGCGGAAAGCCTCGGGTCCGCCGGATGCCACAGAGCGCCAGGCCAAGAAGCCGAAAACTCCGCGCCCCGAGCCCTCTTCTCGGGCCGTCGGCGAGAAGATGGCTCATGGCAGGAAAGGGTCTGGGTCTGGGAGCATGCCGGCTCCAGCTGCTATTGATAAAGGTAAGTCACAGTCTTTGTCACGGTGCATTCGCCTGATGCAGGAGATGGTGGAAGGGCAACTTCTCGGCTACGGGCAATTGGTTATCGACGGGGTGCCTTCGGACTACGAGAACCCGTGCTTTTACACTGGCCTGAGTTCGTCGAGCGAAACTGATGAAGCGAAAGAAGAGTCTTATCGCGTTGCTCGTTCTTTGGGTGCAGCCTCGGACGCCCAACTCGCCTGCCGACTTGACTATCGACGGGCTGGAATCCTTCCTGGCGGAAGTGAAGAGGCCAATAAGTTTGTGGAGTTCTCACAAAAGGCTTTCGTCGCGCCAGAGATCGAAAGAGATCTCCTCAAAGTTAGCAGCGTGAAACTCGACGACACATTATCTTTTCACCTGACGAGCGTGAGTGTTTGGTTTCGCTGTGGGCTTCATGACTCTTTTGGTCTAACTTCCTTTTTTTAACTTTTTGCCTTTGGTTCGTTGCTATTCGCAGGCTGCCGTTGTCGCTCGCAGCCAGAGCAACCAGAGAGATCTCTACACTCGCAAGATCGAGCGCGAGAAGCAGGAGCTTGACACTCAGGTGAAGAAGTTTGGCACCCAGGTGAAGAAACTCGCCACCGATCTTGAATTGATGACCAAGAAAGCCGAGGTTGAGCGCACCTCCAGGAAGGCGAACCAGAAAGAGGTTGAAAATCTCAGGAGGGAGCTTTCACAGCTACAGGCCGCCCAGGCCGAAAGGGAAAAAGCGCTTCAGACTTCCGCTGGGGAGGCTGTGTCTCGCTTCTGCGAGTGCCTTCGCAGCATCGGCGTCGAGGCGGAAGATCCCTCAGAGCGTAGCGCCGATAGCCTTATTGGCTGGATTTGGTCTGAGATGGAGTCACTGGAGGGACACATGGCCCTCGGCCGAGATTACGCCGCCGTCACTGGCATCAAGGCGATCGGTCATAGCCTTGTTGACGTCGGTTGCTCACATATCGCGGACCTTTTGGTCAAAGAGGTGGACTACTACTAGCGCACCCCTGAGGCGGCGAAGGTCCTGGGCAAGAGATTCTTTGATGAATTCTGGCTAGCGGGTGAGAATGATATGTCGCTCATGCAGTCCGCCATGGGCCACGGAAAGGTACTTTGGGACGGTTGTTTGTGCTTTCGTTTGACCCTTCTCTCTTCTATTTGTGGCATGATTGACGTCCCTTCTGAGCTATCGCTTTTGACGCGGACTCCAGAGGAGAAAGCTCACATCCGAAAGGTTTTTTCGGACTTCATCTCCGAGAGGCGAGCACGTGAAGCTGAGCCGGAAGATGAAACGAGCTCGCCCCAGCCGAACGAGGAGGCCCCCGAAAGCTCGGCTGTCGCTGCTTCCCGCGACGCGAATGCTCCCCAAGACGAGGTAGATGGATGACTAGGGCCTGCTTTTTTTTATTTGTTGGTTGTACCCGCCAGACTTGTTGTCGTGTGTGACTTTTAAACTTAAACTCGAATGTTGTATTGAACAGGATGCGGATGCGGGAACGTCGGATGTTCTCGACATCTGGCCACTAATGATTAGGTCTGGCGTTATCTGTATCGGAGGTGACTTGTGGAGGAGCTTTCGGTCTAAGTTTCTGACGGCGTCACTCTCGTCTTATCTGAATAAGCGCGCTAGAAAACTTAAGCGCACGAAGGAGCGTTTGCGTGCTTTTTACGAACACCTTGACCGACGCGAACTTGAGGCGAGGCGGAGGAGACGCCAGGCTTTGCGCCCGCTGCCAGGCTTCGAGAGCGCCTCGTTTGTTAAGGTGGAGCCCGAGGACACCGTGCTTTCGCCGGATGCACGGCGATACAACATTTTGCTTCGCTCGCCGGAGTAATTCGCGAGCTTGAAAACACTGTATGCACTTGCTTAAACATTGAATGTAAGGAAGCAGGTTATAATGATCTCATCTTTTGGTGTTGTCTTTGTTGCGTTTATATACGTATATTTTTGAAAATGCGAGCCTCGTTCTTTCATTCGTCTGGTTTGAGGGTGGTGGCCGCCCGTTGGGTGGCCGAAACCTCTTGCCTCCGCACGCGTAGTCGTTTGTTTGTGTCTTCCGTGCGATCACCTTCGAGATCGAGCCCCTCGACCAATAGTGAAGACGCGCCCGCCCGCACACACTTAGATGAGGGGCGATAGCTTATGCGCGAGGACGCCTCCGTTACGAGCCCCTCGGCCGATAGTTAAGACGCGCCCGCCCCCATACATTTAGACGAGGGGCGGTAGCATTCGCGCGAGGGTGCTTGCGTTGCGAGCCCCTCGGCCGATAGTAAGGACGCGCCCGCCCCCACTCAATTAGACGAGGGGCGGTAGCATTCGCGCGAGGGTGCTTTCGTTGCGAGCCCCTCGGCCGATAGTAAGGACGCGCCCGCCCCCACTCAATTAGACGAGGGGCGGTAGCATTCGCGCGACGGTGCTTTCGTTGCGAGCCCCTCGGCCGATAGTAAAGACGCGCCCGCCCCCACACACTTAGACGAGGGGCGGTAGCATTCGCGCGGGGGTGCTTTCGTTGTGAGCCCCTCGATCGATAGTAAGGACGCGCCCGCCCCCACTCAATTAGACGAGGGGCGGTAGCATTCGCGCGAGGGCGCTTTCGTTGCGAGCCCCTCGGCCGATAGTTAAGACACGCCTGCCCCCATGCATTTAGACGAGGGGCGGTAGCATTCGCGCGAGGGTGCTTTCGTTGCGAGCCCCTCGGCCGATAGTAAGGACGCGCCCGCCCCCACTCATTTAGACGAGGGGCGGTAGCATTCGTGCGAGGGTGCTTTCGTTGCGAGCCCCTCGGCCGATAGTAAGGACGCGTCCGCCCCCACTCAACTAGACGAGGGGCGGTAGCATTCGCGCGAGGGCGCTTTCGTTGCGAGCCCCTCGACCGATAGTTAAGACACGCCCGCGCCCATGCATTTAGACGAGGGGCGGTAGCATTCGCGCGATGCGAGCCCCTCGACCGATAGTAAGGACGCGCCCGCCCCCACTCAATTAGACGAGGGGCGGTAGCATTCGCGTGAGGGTGCTTTCGTTGCGAGCCCCTCGGCCGATAGTAAGGACGCGCCCGCCCTCACTCAATTAGACGAGGGGCGGTAGCATTCGTGCGAGGGTGCTTTCGTTGCGAGCCCCTCGGCCGATAGTAAGGACGCGCCCGCCCCCACTCAATTAGACGAGGGGCGGTAGCATTCGCGCGAGGGTGCTTTCGTTGCGAGCCCCTTGGCCGATAGTAAAGACGCGCCCGCCCCCACACACTTAGACGAGGGGCGGTAGCATTCGCGCGAGGGTGCTTTCGTTGTGAGCCCCTCGGCTGATAGTAAGGACGCGCCCGCCCCCACTCAATTAGACGAGGGGCGGTAGCATTCGCGCGAGGGCGCTTTTGTTGCGAACCCCTCGGTCGATACGTTGCAGGAACCTTTGCTAGCGGTTTGCTGCACTTGAAAACTGGTTAATGAAAGTAACTTTACAATTTTGATGGGAAAGGTTGCGCCTGGTCATGCCCGCGGTATTGCTCTCGTTGTCATCTAGCAGCGTGCTTGCTTTTTCTCATCTTCTAGCTGCAGTTTGAGATGGGCATGCTACTTGATGGTGCTTTCACCTACAGTTACTGGATTGGTGGCGTTATCTGGATGCGGTATCGATGACACAATCATCAAAGCGAAACCTTGGTTCCTGGTGCTTCCTATTCACATTATGCCTCTTGGGTGGGCTTTTCGAGGTTTGCACTTGAAAAGATTTTGTGGCTTTGGATGGTTGGAAAAGCTTGCGCTTTGGTGTCTATTTATATTGATATGTCTATGCGGCGAGGGGACTATATTTATTGTTTTGGCTGTACTTGCGGCTTTTAGGTAGGTGGGTAGTTAAGATGGCGTTCAAGTTTTGCACCTACTGAAGGCTGTTATCTGTCTTTCCTGTCATGGGGGACCCCGTGAGGGTTGCTCAGCTTGACTTTCGCTACTGTCCTCTCGTCTTGTTGGAGGGATGGTTTGTTTTGCCCGCGGGCTTTCGTTCCGCCCTGTCGTCTTATTGGAGGGTCGGTTTGCTTTTGCCCGCAGGCTTTCGTTCCGCCCTCTCATTTTGTCGGAGGGTCGGTTTTGTATTGCCCGCAGGCTTTCATTCCGCCCTCTCGTCTTGTCGGAGGGTCGGTTTTTGTATTGCCCGCAGGCTTTCGTTCCGCCCTCTCGTCTTGTCGGAGGGTCGGTTTTTGTATTGCCCGCAGGCTTTCGTTCCGCCCTCTCGTCTTGTCGGAGGGTCGGTTTTTGTATTGCCCGCAGGCTTTCATTCCGCCCTCTCGTCTTGTCGGAGGGTCGGTTTTTGTATTGCCCGCGGGATTTCGTTCCGCCCTCTCGTCTTGTCGGAGGGTCGGTTTTTGTATTGCCCGTAGGCTTTCGTTCCTCCCTCTCGTTTTGTCGGAGGGTCGGTTTTGTATTGCCCGCAGGCTTTCGAGATTGTTGGTGGATGCGGAGGATCTCTTTCGCCCACCCAACCGACATTCTCGTTCATCACATCAGAATGACGAATGTCTCAACCTTATGTTCGGTTGATTTCGTCCTTTGGCATGCCACATAATATTTTTGGGGAATTACGAGTACTTTCGTAATGTAGCGGTTACATTCGGCTGCCTCGTTTAAAAACCTTGCACCCCGATGAAGGGCTTCCCCGACGAGGAAAAAGAGTGCAGTCGATTTTGATTAAAAAACAAGGAAAAACTTACATCAAAGTTTGAGAAGACAAACTATGGGTAAAAGCGGCGCAAGTTGCTTGTGTTCCATGTGTGGGCTGATTCTTCGCCCTTGTCGTTCAGCAGCCGGAATACACCCGGTGCCGCCATTCTTGCCACGATGAAAGGGCCCTGCCATTGCGACTGCAACTTACCTTGCTTGTCCGGCTGCCGAACGGTGACCATGTCACCAGGCTTGATGTCCTTCCGGACTATGGTTTTGTCTCTGTGGTGCTTTGTTTCTGCATGATACTTTTGAGATTGTCTGCTGCTTGCAGCCTTACCTCCTCGATGGTGTCGAGCTCGAGGTGCCTTTGCTCATGAGTCCTTGGAGCCATTTCGGTTCGGAAGGAGCCCAATTTTACCTCTTCCGGAGTGACTGCTTCTTCGCCGTAAAGCAAACAGAATGGAGTGAAGTCGGTAGCTCTGGAACGTGAGATATTGTGCCCCCATACTGCTGTCGTTAGGGTGTTGGCCCATTTGCCTTTCGGCGAATCGTACAAGTTTTTTGATATTGCCGAAAAGATTAATCCGTTCGCCCTCTCAACAGCCCCATTTGCTTGCGAGTAGTTCACTGAGGCGAAATTGAGTTGGACGTTGAGTTCGTCACAGAAACTCCTGAATTTGGCGCAGTCAAATTGCTTTCCGTTGTCGCAAGTGATGAAGGAAGGGACACCGAAACGACAAATTATCCTCTGCCAGACGAACTTGGTTAAGGAAGTGGAAGTTATGCTTGCGAGGGCCTTTGCTTCTATCCATTTGGTGAAATACTCGAGTGCGACCGCTGTTAAACGAAGGTTTCCCAGGGCTGCTGGTAGTGGCCCGACTATGTCGATGCCCCATCTCTGCAATGGCCAGGTTGGGACTATCGGCGTGGTTTCGTTTGCCGACGCTTTCTGGTTTTTGGCGAACATTTGGCAACCTTTGCAATGTTTGACCAGCTCTCTGGCGTCTGATGGGGCGGAGGGCCAATAGAATCCTTGCCTCATTGCTCTGTGTGCTATCTCGTGAGGTCCCCTGTGTGCTACGCACATGCCGGCGTGCATTTCTTCGAGTAGATGAATGCCCTCGTGCCTGCTTATGCATTTTAATAGGGGGGCTACTATCCCATTTTTGAATAGTTGCTCCCCGATGATTGAGTAGCCTTTCGCTTTGCCTGCCATCCTTTCGGCGTCCTTTTTGGACTCTGGCTCGTATGTTCCGGCTAAGTAGGAGAATATTTGCGACCTCCAGTCATCACTGGCGATAGCGTGCACCGAATTAGGGCAGTCTTCCTCTTCTTTCACAGCTTTGGCCGAAAGGACTTGGTAGAACACATTTGGTGGTAATGATAGATTTTGTGCCGCGGCTTTAGCCAATTCGTCTGCCTCTGTGTTTTCGGCTCTTGGAATGTGGCGTAAAGTGAAGCCTGTGAAATATTTCTCCATTCTTCTGATTGCTGCCAGATACTTGGCTAGCTCTGGTTCCCTTGCCGTGAAGTCTTTTTCGGCATGGCCGATGACCACCTGGGAATCTGACTTGACTATGCATCTTCTCGCTCCGATCGCTCGGAGCTTTCGTAAGCCTAGCAGCACGGCTTCATACTCGGCAGTGTTGTTAGTTGTGAGGAACTGTAGCCTTGCGGCGAATCTGACTTTCGGTCCTCTTGGCGGGGTTAGGATCGCCGAGATTCCAGCTCCTGCCATTCCCCAAGCGCCATCACAATTTACAGTCCATGCGGGCTCTTTGAATTCAAGAGTTGTGTCGAAAGCCGACGGAGTCCAATTTGCTATGAAATCCGCTAATGCTTGCGACTTGATTGCAGACCGGTGCTGGAAGTCAATCACATATTCATTTAGCTCCGCCGCCCACTTGCCAATTCGGCTGATAGCCTCGTTGTTGCAGAACAAAGCCTCCAATGGTTGGACCGATAGAACTATGATGTGATGAGACTGAAAATAATGTTTTAGCTTCCTAGAAGCATCACCACTATGTATCTATTTTTTCCAACTCGGAATAATTCAGCTTTGCTCCTAACAATGCCTCAGAGACGAATAGATCGGGAACTGCGTCATCTTGTTTTCATGCTCTTTTCTTCTACCAGAAACTGCGCTTACGGTAGTGTGAGATGCTGCGAGATACAACAAGAGCGTCGCTTCCGGCGACGGTTTGGATAACGTAGTTACCTTGTCAGGTACTCCTTTAGCTGCTGAAAGCCTGTCGTTGCTCTTCCCCCAATCGAAAGGGTCGGAGCTACGTAGAGTTCTGAAGAAAGGCAATCCCTTTCAGCGGACCTTGCAATAAATCTGTTTAAAGATGCCAGCCTTCCGTCAGCTTTTGCACTTGCTTTCGGCTCGTGGGCGGTTGCATGTTAATGATCGCCTCTATTTTGTCGGGTTGGCTTCAATTCCCCTTGCCGATACGAGGCAACCCAGGAGCTTGCCCTTCTTGATGCCAAAAAATACATTTGTCTGGGTTGAGCTTCAAGCCACTTTTGCGGAGATTGCCGAAAGTCTCCAGTAAGTCAGCTTGGTGACCTTCGCCTCTGTCGCTCTTGACTACTAAATCGTCAACATAAGCTAGCAAGTTCTTCTTCTGCTTCTGGCTTTCGAAAACCTTGTCTGTCATCCGCGAGAAAGTTGGACCTGCGTTCCGCAGCCCTTCCGGCATTCGCCGATAGCAATATGTGCCGGTTGGAGTTATGAAACTGGTTCTCTCCTCATCATCTGGATGAAGCCATATCTGGTGGTACCCTGAAAAACAATCTAGCAAACTCATTATTTCACAGCCTACTGCAATGTCGACAAGCTTGTCGATACGAGGCAGAGGATACAGATCTTTCGGGCAGCATTTGTTGAGGTCGGTGAAGTCGACGTACATTCGCCATTTTCCATTCTTCTTTTTCACCAGGACAACGCTCGCGAGCTGTTGACGGTCCTTAATGTCAATATTATACCATCAACTAATGCATAGAATGACATGAAATGAACCATAAAGCATAGTTGTAGGGTTTGAATCTAACAAGTTCCACGAGTTTTGGTGCTCTCACTTGTTTTGTAGGACATCCATGTTTTTACCATATAAAGTATCTCAAGTGATGAAACAGAGCACACCATTGCGAAGACCTCGTCGAGACAATCGAAACGGACATATGATTTTCTATATTTGGAGTCCCAGAGCGAGAGTCTCGATGGATACGACTTGGAAGATTCTAGAACATTCCAGAAGACATGAGAAGGCGACCCACGGAAGACGGGGCCCACCTACCATAGAGGCAGACCGGTCGGTCTCCCTCCAGGAGGCCGGTCGGTCAGCTATTGGCCCAATCTGCCCCCCTTCGCGTGACGCACTCCAACCGACCTCTCTCCACAACCCGTTTTGGCCCATTAAGGCCCATGTGCATATGACGAAGGATTTAGTACCACATCGCTTGCCCAAGGTGGAGGGGAGGCCAGGAGCCCCTATATAATAAACCCAGGACCCCCCTGAGGCAAACAGATCATCATCTGGGAGTCTTTGCAGAGGCGTCCCTCGAAGGACAACCTCTCCTCCCTAGAGAATTAGGTTTAGATTTTCCAATGTTAGCTTAGCTTAGTCGGGAGTTAGGGAGAGCGGAGCTGCGCTCCGGTTCCGGAGGAGTCTTCAGAGGTTCGATATGCCTTTGTATCTTTTCTTTGTAAGACTTATGCTTTAATATATTTATCTTCTCTAATTACTTTATGCTTTCATATATGATTAGTATAGTTTTTTATATCTTGGCATGGGATCTTCGCTCGTATTGAGTGCTCTAGTTATATGCAGTAATTAGAGTAGTGAGCGTTAGTGTAGACTTGGTGTCTAGACTAGGGTTTACCTGAGTTTGCGCCCAATCCTCCGGATTGTTGTGGTAGCTACAGGGGTGACAACTTTGTAGATTGTTATAATCCACCATGTTAGGATTGGTGTTTTCGTAGAGCTTTTTGGCAGCCTTCTCCCGATTACCCTTTTCCCAGTCTTTTTCGAGAATCAGAAAGGTACTGTTGCTCCAAAGTGCCAATATTTATAACTGCATAAGCATCTTTTTCATCCTTGTTACCTTAGAACCCAAGTAATAGAAAAGTGCATAGGAACCTTGATCTCTCCCGTTGTCCTCCCACTATAGTTATCTATACATTTATCATGAATTCTCTCTTTGATGCGCTTTCGTTATCATATATATCATATACTCCTGCTTTAGTCTAATTAGTACTCTAAGTTAGTTGATGCAGATAGTGAGTTATCATCAAGATTCTTGACCCTAAGCTCCCATTGGTAAAATATAAATACGATCCTAGAATACTCTCCGGTAACATGCTACAATGATGTTCTGTGCAGCGGTGCGGATCTTTCATATTCTATTTGCGTTACAAACATCAACAAAACAACCAGCCATTCTTGGGTACTGGAGGACTGGTCGGACACTCCGCGCATCAATAGCCTCGCACTTCAGCCTTTGCCGCGTCTGCCCTGTTCGTTTGACATGTTTCCAATTTTTTTGTGCTTCCTGGCTTAGAGCCGCTTGCGATGTTCAAACTATGCTGAGCGAGATCCCTGCTGACGTCTTTCAAGTCGTTTGCTGACCAGGCGAAAATATTGTCGTTGTCCACTAACAAGATGCCAAAGCATTTGTGAGCATCTAGGCCCCCAGTGGGTTTCGGTGATTGGATGACAACGGTAAACTACTATGACTAACGTGTGTTTTGCAGAAACAATTGAGTTAGGTCATGGTAATGATGATCGTGAGGGCACTATGGTATTCATGCCTCTCTATTGATGGAATTCGTTCGTTTTCAAAGGATGGACAACGAAGACGGTGATAGGCTAGCACTAAGTGTCACTTGATGTTGAAGGACACTTAGAGTAGCATAGGTCTTTGTTTTATTTTTGGCCGTACTATAAAGAGGGGTTTGAATGGGTAGCTTGACCTAGGTGAGACTTTTGAGTTAGGTGTGGTGCACACTTGTTAACCAAAGCCCTAGGTAGCTTAGAAAGGTCCCTAAGATCATAAGGAAGAAAGTTCATGAAGGGAGCGTCGCAAACCGAAGTCGTTTCGGGCTTCAAAATGCGACCGGACGCTGGTTGACCTTGTGACCGGACGCTGGGCATGCGTCCGGTCAGTAGGGTTTGCTGAGGAAGCGGTCAGGCTCGACCGGACGCTCCTCAGGAGTTGACCGGACGCACCAGGGGGTGAGTCCGGTCCAACTCAGAGAGGTTCCAGAGAGGGTTTTTGCTGACCGGACGCGTCCGGTCAGTGGTGATCGGACGCATGGTGCGTCCGGTCAGTGTTTCGTACTGTTGTCAGAAGGGGACGTCACGTAGCCGTTAGGCACTGACCGGACGCGTCCGGTCACCCCGACAGTGCGTCCGGTCAGTGTGTAACTGGCTGGATTGTACCCCTTCGTGCATGATTTGAAGTGGGGGTATTATATGCCTCCCCCTCATTCATGCTGTACTCTCTTGCTCATTTGAAAGGTTCCCAAAACATTGTGATTGCAAGTGAGTGCAAGAGGCCTAGTGAGGTTGAGAGATTTAATAATTGAGTGATCAAACACCTCATTAGTGAGTAGAGAGTAGCAAGTGTGCATCCACCCATCTCATTAGCCTTGCGTTGGTCAAGTGAGAGTTCTTGCTTGTTACTCTTGGTGATCGGCATCACCTAGACGGCTTGGCGGCGATCGGAGAGCTTGGTGATCATCCGGAGGCATTGTGGATGACCCAAGCCAAGTTGTGACCGGTAGCGAGCGATTCACCGGGCCGGTGGCGAAGAATCAGCTCGTAGTGAGCACTTGATCCTTGCGCGGATCAAGGGGGAGCGATACCCTTGCGCGGGTGCTCCAACGAGGACTAGGGGGGTGTGCCGACACCTCGATACCTCGGCAAAAAGATCGTCGAGTCATCTCTACTCTTTTACTTACGCATTTACATTCAAGCAATTCAATTCCGCATTACACTTGTTGTTCATTCCAAATTGAATTGCCATGCTAGAGTAGAATTGGCTTAGTGATAATCTTTTGTGCTATTGATTCTTGTCATACACTTCTAGGCACTAGGGGGTTAATTGGGGCTTGATAGGTTTTATTATTGCAAGAAGTTTTAGAAAAGCCCAATTCACCCCCCCTCTTGGGCATCTTGATCCTTTCAATTGGTATCGGAGCCTCGTGCTCTCGATTTAGGCTTAACCGCCTAGAGTTAAGATGTCCGGAGGTGATGGACCACCTCCCATGTTCGAGGGAGACGACTTTCCATATTGGAAAATCCGTATGGAGTCGTACCTAGAAGCGGTTGATGTTAAATGCCTCAATGCCGCGATCACCGGCTTTGCCAAGCCCAAAGAAGGCACAAGCCTCACTCCTAATGAGGAGGAAAATGAAAAATGGAATGCAAAAGCCAAAAACATCCTTTTTAGAGGCATTTGCAAGGATGTGTTCAATCGTGTTCGGAACCACAAAATGCCCATGATCTATGGGAAAATATTTGTGCGCTCCATGAGGGAACCAAGAGTGAGCGTGAGGAGCGTTATCATTTGGTTGTGCAAAAGATGAACTCGTTTGAAATGCTTGCTCATGAAAATGCAAATGAAATGTACTCACGCTTGAATGTTCTTGTAGAGGAGCTCAATGGTCTTGGCCTCACACAAATGCAACCATCCGATGTTGTGAGGAAGATCCTATGTGTCCTTCCCATTGAAGTATGGACACATTGTGACCGTGCTACATCAAGGTGATCTTTCCACATCTACACCAACACAAATCTTGGGGAAGATCAATGCTCATGAGATGTACATGCACATCACACCAAGTGGTGGCTCCTCCACCGACAAGAAGAAGGACTTGGCCTTCAAAGCAAGCCATGACAAGAAGGGCAAGTCCAAGGCTATTGAGGTGCATCATGAGAGCACAAGCGATGATGAAGATGATTCCAACATTGCTCTCATGGTGAAGAAGACCACCAAGATGTTGAAGAAGCTTCACAAGAATGGAGTCAACTTTGACTCAAGAAAGAAGAAATTCTTCACAAGTAGCAAGAGGAGACCAATCTCCGAAATGGATTGCTACAATTGCGGTGAGCTTGGCCATCTTGCTCATCAATGCACCAAGCCCAAGAAAGAGAGCTACAAGAACAAGAACAAGGGCAAGAAGTATGACTCATCAAGTGAAGATGAGAAGAAGGATGAAAAGCCCTACTACAAGAAGGATGGCAAGAAAAAGAAGCAATACCACAAGAAAGGTGGGAAGGCTTACATTGTTGGTGATTGGCTCACCGACATTGACTCCTCCGGTGGCTCATCAAATGAAGATAGTGATGATGAGAAGGAGAAGGTGGCCGCTCTAGTCATTGGCTCCTCTACACCACCACCACCACCCGTCACCATCATCATCTACACACCTATGCCTTATGGCCAAGGGTGACCGGAAGGTACAAAACAATGATGACTCTAGTGATAGTGATAGTGATGGTGAATTTGAGGCTCCCACTTATGATGAACTTGTCAAATTGCTAAATGACTACTCTAAAATCATAAGAAAGACTAGAGCTAAAAAGAGAAGCTTGTTGATGAAAATGAATCTCTTGTTGAAAAATGTGATCATGCTATTCATGCTAGTGATGAACTAAAAGATGAACTTGCAACTATGTCATCCACTATCAAGGAGCTCAAGTCCTCTAACAGGAGCAAAGCTAAAAATGAAAAACTTGATAAGATGCATAGTGACCTTTCCACTAGTCATGCTTTGCTTAAGGAACAATATACTCAAGTGAAAGTAGATTATGATACTCTCACCATTGCTTATGATATGCTTTCACATGAGACACATGATGCTCCTAACCTTGTTGTTAAGTGTGACATAGCAACATCTTGTGAGGACTTGGTTAGTGAGCATGTTGAGCAAAGTGCTAGTGGCAAGGGCAAGAAAGTGGTTGAGGCCGATCACTATGATGACTATGTCAAGATCAAGAATGAGAATGCAAAGCTCAAGGTTGATCTAGAAAAGCTTTCAACCACCAGCAAGTTATCATTCAATCTCATGACGATGACTATAGCATGACACTTGAGCTAGACATGCTAAAAGAAGAGAACAAGAGATTAAGATGGAGAGGGACTACAAAATGACACCATCTCAATTGGAACTCCAACAAGAGAATGACAAGCTCAAGAAGGAGAAAGAGCACCTCACCACCGGTTTGAGGAACTTCACCAAGGGTCAATGTCTTCAAAGTGAGCTTCTCATGAACACCGTCATGAAGACCAATAGAAATGGCATTGGCTTTCTTGAAGAGAAGATGAAGCAACGCAAGAGCATCACTAAGCCAAAGAAGAAGAAGATGGGAGATGCTATGAGTGTGGAAAGGAAGGACACTTTGCTCATGCTTGTGAGGAGCCAAAGCCCACACCCTTGCCCAAGCATGCTAGACCCTTTGCCTTCAATGCTCACTACATGCTTAGACAAGATTCTAGTGGCAAAGTGAAGGTTATGTTTATGGGGCCACCTAACAAGAATAGGCCAAGGCAAATTTGGGTTGCTAAGTCACTAGTTGAGAAAGTTAAGGGACCACAACAAGTTTGGGTCCCGAAAGCTCAAGCTTGATTTCTTGTGTGTGTAGGTGAACTACAAGACCGGTGGATCACATTGGGTAATTGATAGTGGATGCACACAACATATGACCGGAGATCCCCGGATGTTCACCTCACTAGAAGAGAATGTCGATGACCAAGAAAAGATAACATTTGGTGACAACTCAAAGGGCAATGTCAAAGGATTGGGCAAAGTGGCTATATCAAACGATCATACCATCTCCAATGTGCTTCTAGTTGCATCATTAAGCTTCAACTTGCTATCCGTTGGGCAACTATGTGATCTTGGCTTTCAATGTTTGTTCACCACCAGGAAGTGGTTGTGACCAAGAAAGATGATACACAAGTGATATTCAGAGGCTTTAGATACAACAATCTCTATCTAGTTGATTTCACCTCCGAAGATGCCAACTTGAAGACATGTTTGTTCACTAAGCAATCTCTTGGTTGGCTTGGCATAGAAGATTAGCACATGTTGGAATGAACACTCTCAACAAGCTATTGAAGAAGGATTTGGTTAGGGGCTTGAAGGATGTCAAATTTGAGAAGGACAAATTGTGTAGTGCATGTCAAGCCGGCAAGCAAGTTGCAAATACACATCCAACCAAAGCTTTTGTGTCAACATCAAGAGAGTTAGAGCTACTTCACATGGATCTATTTGGACCAACAACATATGCTAGCTTGGGTGGAAATCTCTATTGTCTAGTGATTGTTGATGACTACTCTAGATACACTTGGGTATTCTTTCTTCATGACAAATCCGAAGCAACTCCTTCATTCAAGAAGTTTGCCAAGAGAGCCCAAATTGAGTTTGACTTGAAAATCAAAAAGATAAGAAGTGACAATGGAAGAGAGTTCGACAACACCCATTGAGCAATATTGTGATGAAGTTGGGATCAAGCATGAAGTCTCCGCAACCTACACACCACAACAAAATGGGGTAGTTGAGAGGAAGAACCGAACTCTAATCACCCTAGCAAGGACTATGTTAGATGAGTACACTACACCGGAAAGATTTTGGGCGGAAGCAATCAACACCGCTTGCTATGCATCAAACCGGTTGTTCCCCCCATCGTCTCCTTGGCAAGACCCCCTATGAGCTACTCAACAACAAGAAGCCGGATGTATCCTTCTTTAGAGTGTTTGGGTGCAAATGCTACATCTTCAAGAAGCGCCAACACCTAGGGAAGTTTCAACGCCGATGTGATATTGGTTTTCTTGTTGGTTACTCATTGAAGTCCAAAGCATATCGAGTATTCAACCATGCCACCGGGATGGTAGAGGAAACATATGATGTGGAATTCGATGAATCTAATGGCTCTCAAGGAGAGCATGAAAATCTTGATGATGTAGGTGATGAACCATTGAGGGATGCAATGAAGAACATGCCGGTTGGAGCCATCAAGCCTAAAGATGATGATGATGATGTGCAAGTCATTGACAAGCCATCCTCATCACATGTACCACTTGATGATGACAAAGATGGGAGGGATCCAAATGAATACTCATGTCTCCCATGATCAAATGGTGGTACAAGCTCAAGATGTTGATGCTCCACAAGCGGCCCCTCAAGTGGTTGATCGAAGGACTACTCCTCTACTACAAGCTCATCCTCAAGATCTCATCATAGGGAGTCCGACAAGGGGTGTAATGACTCGCTCTCAAAAACTTGCTTTATTTATGGAACATCACTCCTTTGTTTCTCTTGTTGAGCCTACCATTGTAGATGAAGCTCTAGGTGATCCGGATTGGGTGAATGCCATGCATGAAGAATTAAACAACTTCACCCGCAACCAAGTTTGGACACTTGAAGAGCGACCAAAGGCGCAAGAGTCATTGGAACAAAATGGGTGTTTAGGAACAAGCAAGATGATCAAGGCAAGGTTGTTAGAAACAAGGCAAGGCTAGTGGCAAAGGGGTTCTCTCAAGTTGAAGGCTTGGATTTTGGAGAGACCTTTGCACCGGTTGCAAGACTCGAAGCCATTCGTATCCTCCTTGCATATGCATCACATCATGACATTAAATTATATCAAATGGATGTGAAAAGTGCATTTTTAAATGGCTTCATAAATGAACTAGTCTATGTTGATCAACCTCCCGGGTTTGAAGACCCTAGATATCCTAATCATGTTTATAGGTTGTCCAAGGCGCTTTATGGGCTCAAGCAAGCCCCTAGAGCGTGGTACGAGCGCCTCCGGGACTTCCTAATTGAGAAGGGCTTCACCATTGGGAAGGTCGACACCACACTATTCACCAAGAAGCTTGATGGAGAGATCTTCATTTGTCAAGTCTACGTCGATGATATCATCTTCGGGTCAACAAATGAAGCCTATTGCAAGGAATTTGGTGACTTGATGTCGAAGGAGTTCGAGATGTCGATGATTGGCGAGCTCACATTCTTCCTAGGCTTTCAAGTCAAGCAATTGAAGGAGGGGATTTTTATATCTCAAGAGAAGTACACAAAGACCTCCTCAAGCGCTTCAACATGGATGATTGCAAGCCTATCAAGACTCCAATGCCAACCAACGGACATCTCGACCTAGATGAGGGAGGTAACCCGGTTGATCAAACTCTCTACCGTTCTATGATTGGTAGTTTGTTATACTTGACCGCATCTAGGCCCGACATCATGTTTAGTGTGTGCATGTGTGCTCGTTTTCAAGCCGATCCTAGGGAATCACATCTCATAGCGGTGAAGAGAATCCTTAGGTACCTAAAGCACACCCCAAGCATTGGCCTTTGGTATCCCAAAGGAGCTAACTAACTTCCAACTCGTTGGGTATTCCGATTCGGATTACGCGGGTTGCAAAATTGATAGAAAAAGCACATCCGGAGGGTGCCATTTGCTTGGGAGATCACTAGTTTCGTGGAGTTCAAAGAAGCAAAATAGTGTGGCCTTGTCTACCGCCGAGGCGGAATACATAGCCGCGGGTGCTTGTTGTGCACAAATCCTTTACATGAAGCAAACCCTTTTAGATTATGGTGTAGTTCTAGAAAGGGTACCTTTGTTGTGTGACAATGAGAGCGCGGTTAAGCTTGCTAACAACCCGGTTCAACACTCTCGCACAAAGCACATAGATATCGCCATCACTTCCTTAGAGATCATGTTTCCAAGAAAGATATATCCTTAGAGGGAGTTAGAACCGAAGATCAATTGGCGGATATCTTCACAAAACCCCTAGATGAGAGCACCTTTGTAGATTGCGAAGTGAGCTCAATGTGCTTGATCTAAGTAACTTCTTTGTCAAAAGGTGAAAGGGGGTTGTCTTTGCATTGCATTGTATCATATGCCATGTTTAAATTATGCTATGCACATAGGCTTGTCAGACGTGGTTAAGATAACCGCCCTAAAAAGCGTGTGAGAAGCTTACCCATGAGCAACTTGACAAGCAACCTAGATTTCAAATTTCGCTTTGCATTGCATATGCATGTTTGTTGCTTTGTCGTTTCTTTTCAGTTAGGTTTTGAGCAACCGCTGTGTTCGTCCACCGCTAGGGGGAGCATTTGAGGCTCTAATTGGTTAAGACCCCTAGTTTTGGTGGCCACATGTTGTGTCCTTGGAGTTTTGTTGCCTATTTTATCTAAAAATTTAACTTAGCCTATGGCAAATTATTTGAAAAATTTGAGGGTTTGAGAGAGGTCACTCCTCTAGGTTCCAACTAGTGTTTATTTGCATCTTATTTGAGTTGGAACTTGGTTGGGAGAAGTCGGCGCGAAAAAATCGAGTCAAAACTGTGTTTTCCCTATGACCGGACGCTGCGACCGGACTCATAGGGTGCGTCCGCGTCAGTGCAGAGCCGCGCGCAGTGAACAGGTCTTCGGCGCGTCCGGTCAGGAATTTGATCGTGCGTCCGGTCCTTTGCCAGCGGTTGACCGGACGCTGGTTGAGTCGGTCATGTCTGATCGGACGCGTCCGTCGTGGAAATCGCGTTCTGGGAGCTCTCTGTTCGTGACCGGACGCTGGGTGCCGTGCGTCCGGTCGTTTCGAGCAGTGCGTCAGTCGTCATTTAGCGAGCGCAATAAACTCATCCAACCGACACGTGGGCCTCACTCCTTCTTCCTCGTCGCGCCAGCGCCCGTGCCCAAATTTCCGCTCCGCCGTCTCTCCCGCGCCGCCGCACCTCCTCGCCCTCGGCGTGCCCGCTCGCCGCCGCGCCCGCTCGCCCCCGTGTGCCCGCTCCTCGCCCCGCCCGCGTCACCTCGGTCGCCGCAACCCCGCGCCCGCGCCGTGCCCAAGCTCGCCGGACCTCGCTGTTCGCCGGAGGACCCCCCGTCGATTTCTCCTCGCCGGCGTTCTTCCCCATCGGATTTCTCTCCGGCTCGTCCTCTATCCGGCCGACCCTCCGCAGTGAGCTTCCCACCCCTCTCCATATTCCCTGCCCACCAGGTGTTCGGCGAAATGTCTCAACCAATGTTCCGGTGTTTTAACCCATTTCTTGGCCGTTTTCTCGCGCAGATCCTTCCGGCGCGACATCTTGGTGCCCGCACGTGTCGGTGTCTTACCTACGCTTCGTCAGTTCATCGTGTCTCGTCAGGTAGCTAAGCCCCGCCTCTTCTTTCTCATCTCACTATGCTTTGCTTCCGACAGGGCCTCTTATCTCTAGATTATATGCTTATATATATCCCTATCTCTTGCAGCGATCGGTCCGATTCAGTGAGCAGTGGCAGTGACAGCTAAATCCGGGGCCAAGCCCGCGGATACGGAACGAGGCCAAGCCTCTGAGGTTCAGTCCAGTCTTCTGGTTTACTTGACAGTGGTCCTCAGTGGCAGTGCGTCTTGTCAGTGGTTGTGATTCTCAGTGGCGGTTGGCAGCAGTCAGTGGCAGCTGTTCTGTTCTTGTAGCGATGGCTCGCTGCAAGAACGTCGGCGGAGGTCCCGGGGCCGATCCTCCCGCCTCGCCTCCTCCCCCTGGCGACAAGGGGAAGCGGCCTCAGAAGCTCGTCTCCAAGAAGCGCAAGCGCCGCGATCGAGATTCAGAGATTGCGCTTGCAGTGGCTCGAGCAGCCGAGAGGGCAGAGCAGGGTGGTTCCACCGGTGGTCTGCGGATTCACGACTCTTCTTCAGAGCAGGCCGGTCAGGGCAGTAGTCAGCAGGCTGTTGCGCATTCGCGATCTCCTTACAGAGCAGCAGGTTCAGGCCTTACTTCAGACAGAGGGTGGCGTCGTCCGGGTCGCGGTCACGAGTACTCCCTTGACGACCCGGCTGACGTCCTCCCTCCGGACTTTCAGTTTCCGTCCGAGGCAGCTTCAGCCCTCGCCGCAGCTTCAGCCGGCGGTTCTGCTCCCGAGGCCCAGGCAGAGGGTCAGCCAGAGGACCAGCCAGCTCAGCAGCCTCTCCGCAGGTCTACCCGTACTCGCACTCAGGTTTCTCCTCGACCTGAGGGACAGAGGCGGGGTGGACGACCCCCTCCGAGGCCACAGGGACCCCCACCTGTGGAGCACTTGGACCTGCGGACAGCGACAACACGTCAGGTGCAGGCTCTTCGTTTCATACCGTACGAGGAGTGGTTTCCAGCAGCCCGGCACCCTCAGGCAGCAGAGGGTTTTACACAGTTATTCAGGAGGACTTCTATCGGGCCTACGTCAACAGCGGTGTGCACATCAGACCACACAGAGTTTGCTCGCTGGAGGCGCTTGTTGCAGTTGCTGGCGAGCCGATCCGCCCGATGCTATCCTACCTGCCAGGGTTAGCGGATCTTCTTGGTCGAGGTGGTTTGTACATTGAGGACTGGGTTCGACAGTTATATGCCTCTCTGTGGATCTCCCCGGACCACCGGTTTCTCCACTTCGCCTTCAGGGGGAGGTCCTACAGGCTCTACAGCTCACGTGCCAGGGAGTACCTCGGTTGACAGTCTATCCGACTCGTGTGCACACAGTTTGTTACGGAGAGACAGAGCCACCCAGGCGACCACACGCAGGAGAGATTCCCCCGCAGAGACAGTGCGTGCCTGCTTCCGGGAGCCGTTTGACGAGGGGTCCAGCCGGCGTCCTCGTGACTTGACGCCGACGGCCCGCCTCGTGCACGAGGTTATGAGGCGTACTCTTTTGCCCCGGACAGGTTACAGAGAGGGGTTGACCAGGATACAGATTTGGCTAGTTCACCACCTTGTGTCACAGCTTGAGTTCGATATTTGGGACGTCATTATTTCAGAGATGGAGGACACACTAGCAGAGGGCTTCAAGGGTCACCGCCAGCTTCCATATGCTCACATTATCTGTTTCCTTTTGCGGCGGATAATTCCTGGTCTTCTACCTGAGCTTCTTTAGTCGCCGACCGAGTTCCCTGAGTACGACACTCGCCAGCTTGCAGGGGCTCATCCAGACACTAGGCCCCGAGGTCCGCGCCAGAGGCCAGAGGTTCCTGAGACAGAGGCTCAGCAGGATGAGACAGTCAGTCAGTTGGCAGAGGCTGAGCTCGCAGCTCTTGAGGCAGAGGGAGAGGACCCAGACGACGACTTCCCGTCCGACAGCACCGACGAGGACTACGCTCCTCTTCCGAGGATGCGACCACAGGGTGCTCACGACTCCGAGGCCTCCTCCTCTCGTATGGCCGGCTCCGACCCAGCACTTCTAGCCATCCTCTCACGAATGGAGCAGCAGCAGTCGCGCCTTACCGAGGAGGTTCAGCGTCAGGCTGAGGAGCAGCGCAGACAGGCACAGGAGCAGGCTCGCCTAGCAGAGGCACAGGCAGTGGCAGCAGCACAGGCACAGGAGCGCCAGGACGCTCTCCAGAGGCAGATGATCCAGCTTCAAACTCAGACCCTAGCCTTCATGGAGAGGATGGCCGCTTTTCAGTTACCTCAGCCATCTCAGCTCCAGCTGCAGCAGTCCGGGCCATCGGCCTCGTTCTACACAGCTCCCTCGTCGACGGTCTCGCCTTTCCCTCAGTACCCTCAGTGGTTCACGACACCTCAGCCAGGGCAGCCGTCAGGGTTCACGCCGCTCCGCTCCGGATTCACTCCTCCTCAGACCGAGTCGATCCTCGTGACCCCTAGGACTTTGGAGGCTACCTTCAGTGAGCTCACCGGCCTGCCTACACCTCCTGAGTTTCAGTTGCCGGTGACCTCCGCTCCAGCTCCAGCTACCGGTACCACAGAGACCCTACCCTCCTCAGTCGCGTCGTTTGAGCCTCCGGTCTCTCAGAGTGCGACTTTGCCAGTCAGTTCAGTGCCTGCGGCTTCGACGTCAGTGACAGTGGCAGTGACTGAGTCAGTAGACCCTCCTCCAGAGCCAGCGCTCCCAGCGCCAGACACAGCTCCCGAGTCAGTTGAGCAGACCCAGACTGCTTCTCTCCACGTCCAGTGTCAGAGGGTCAGCCAACTCTCAGTTCTTCGTCCGACGAGGCAGCTTACCTTGCTCAGTTCGAGACTCTGCCGCGTACCTCGTCGCCCGACTCGTCTGCTCCCATCCCTCCTACCGACCCTTAGGTTTTGGTCCTTGATGCCAAAGGGGGAGAGAGCGTATGTTAGTCTTAGGGGGAGCTTGTGAGAGGGTTTCCGATCTTTTGTGTGATCTTGCACTCATTTGCATACATGTTTATCTTTTGGCACTTGTACGTTAATTGGATGTCTTTTGGTTGTGACATGTGTTGCTACTCTTGTCATATATTCATGTCACTTGTTTATGCTCAGTTATGACATGTTATGCTTCACTCGTTATCCTATTCAGGTCATATGCTTATGCTCATTTACTTCGCTTCCGCACTCTTATACTCCGATAAATGAGCTTGTTTCATAAGTACTTGTGTTATCTCTTATCATGTTGAGTACTTATGGTGACTTGGTTCGTATAAGCATGCCTAACCCCTTTGATCTTATTGTCACATGCTTATATGAATCAAGCAATTGAAAACCTCCTCTCTTTCAAACATACTTGAGGTTGTCATCAATCACAAAAAAGGGGGAGACTGTGAGCATCTAGGCCCCCAGTGGGTTTCGGTGATTGGATGACAACGGTAAACTACTATGACTAACGTGTGTTTTGCAGAAACAATTGAGTTAGGTCATGGTAATGATGATCGTGAGGGCACTATGGTATTCATGCCTCTCTATTGATGGAATTCGTTCGGTTTTCAAAGGATGGACAACGAAGACGGTGATAGGCTAGCACTAAGTGTCACTTGATGTTGAAGGACACTTAGAGTAGCATAGGTCTTTGTTTCATTTTGGCCGTACTATAAAGAGGGGTTTGAATGGGTAGCTTGACCTAGGTGAGACTTTTGAGTTAGGTGTGGTGCACACTTGTTAACCAAAGCCCTAGTAGCTTAGAAAGGTCCCTAAGATCATAAGGAAGAAAGTTCATGAAGGGAGCGTCGCAAACCGAAGTCGTTTCGGGCTTCAAAATGCGACGGACGCTGGTTGACCTTGTGACCGGACGCTGGGCATGCGTCCGGTCAGTAGGGTTTGCTAAGGAAGCGGTCAGGCTCGACCGGACGCTCCTCAGGAGTTGACCGGACGCACCAGGGGGTGAGTCCGGTCCAACTCAGAGAGGTTCCAGAGAGGGTTTTTGCTGACCGGACGCGTCCGGTCAGTGGTGATCGGACGCATGGGTGCGTCCGGTCAGTGTTTCGTACTGTTGTCAGAAGGGGACGTCACGTAGCCGTTAGGCACTGACCGGACGCGTCCGGTCACCCCGACAGTGCGTCCGGTCAGTGTGTAACTGGCTGGATTGTATCCCTTCGTGCATGATTTGAAGTGGGGGTATTTATATGCCTCCCCCTCATTCATGCTGTAGCTCTTGCTCATTTGAAAGGTTCCAAAACACATTGTGATTGCAAGTGAGTGCAAGAGGCCTAGTGAGGTTGAGAGATTTAATAATTGAGTGATCAAACACCTCATTAGTGAGTAGAGAGTAGCAAGTGTGCATCCACCCATCTCATTAGCCTTGCGTTGGTCAAGTGAGAGTTCTTGCTTGTTACTCTTGGTGATCGGCATTACCTAGACGGCTTGGCGGCGATCGGAGAGCTTGGTGATCATCCGGAGGCATTGTGGATGACCCAAGCCAAGTTGTGACCGGTAGCGAGCGATTCACCGGGCCGGAGTGGCGAAGAATCAGCTCATAGTGAGCACTTGATCCTTGCGCGGATCAAGGGGGAGCGATACCCTTGCGCGGGTGCTCCAACGAGGACTAGGGGGGTGTGCCGACACCTCGATACCTCGGCAAAAAGATCGTCGAGTCATCTCTACTCTTTTACTTACGCATTTACATTCAAGCAATCAATTCCGCATTACACTTGTTGTTCATTCCAAATTGAATTGCCATGCTAGAGTAGAATTGGCTTAGTGATAATCTTTTGTGCTATTGATTCTTGTCATACACTTCTAGGCACTAGGGGGTTAATTGGGGCTTGATAGGTTTTATTATTGCAAGAAGTTTTAGAAAAGCCCAATTCACCCCCCCTCTTGGGCATCTTGATCCTTTCAGCATTCTTTTCCCCTTCTGGCATGCTTGACCCAATGTGCACAACTCTTTCGGGCCTGGAAACCGTAAGTGGGATCCTTACCGTCTCTTCGGCTGCTCCGACCTTACATTCTGGCGAGTTGGCGATAGCGTGCTCTTCGGCGGTTGCTTGCATTTCGTCTTTCTTTGCAACTCATTTATAAGGCTGTAGCCCGGGGTTGGTTTGCCCTCAATTCTTCTTGAGGCTTGCTGATTTCTGTGCACGGTAATGATGCCGAAAGGGGATGGAATTTTCATACACAGATAGCTTTGTTTGATTATGACATTGAACTTATTGGTGAAACCTCTGCCGAAAATGGCGGTGTACGGGTAGTCCATGTTCACTATATCAAACGTCACCATTTCGGTGCACACTCTTTCCTCCTCGGCGAAAGATACCGGGATTTGTTTCTTGCCGATAGCGTCGATCTTCCTTCCTCCAAATCCGTACAAGGAATTGCCGGCAGGGTCCAAACTGCGCCTGTCCATTCCCATCGCTTCGAAAGCCTTGACGAACAGGATGTCTGCTGAGCTTCCGGTGTCAATTAAGATGTTTTGCAAGGTGAATCCGGCCACATTGGCCGTGGCGACGAAGGCATCGCAATGTGGGTAGTCACGAACTTTGAAATCCGATTCGTCGAAACATATCGGCGCTAGCAACCAAGCTGGTCTGTTTAGCGGGAGCCTTGGTGATACCGTTTGAACTCTTCGATGATAGTCCTTTCTTGCCCTTTTGCTTTCGTGCTCCAAGTTGGATCCGCCTGTGATGGCGAAAATGTGGCCCCTCGACGGAAGGATGTTGTTGATTGCGCTGGTTTCGTTTTCTATCTCCTACCCCTGTTGGTAGTTGGGTTGAGCTGGCTGTCCCTAGGGTTGGGCTGGAGCCGGAAACGCTGGCGGCGGTGTTGGCTGGCGCTGATAATGCATGGGCGACAAAACTGCTACCGACTGTGGTGCAAAGACTGGGAACTGGTTGTAACACCTCTGGTGTTTAATATGTAATTAACCTGACATGTCATCATCATTAGTCATTAATCATTCTTGCCTTGCATTTATGTTTGCTTAGTACTGGTGTAGCAGTCTCTTTTCAAAAACCCTAAAGCCCAAATCTTCCTATAAGGGCAAGAATGGTAATTTCACCTCTGTGCCTAGCTTTGTGTAATTCTTGTTCAGTTGGATGTCTTGAAGTTTTGTTGTGTTGGCCAAAGTTCAAAAATCAAAATCAGATTTCAAATCCCTTTGCAAAACCCTGATTTCCAAACCCTGGATTTTATCCCTCTTTTTGTAATTCAAAAATTATTCAAAATTTGAGGTTGGTCCAAAAAGCAAAGTTGTAGATCTGGCCAAGAGAAACAACTTTGGTATTTACAAATTTTCAAGTTTCTGTACAAAGTTTGAAGTAAATCCAAATTCATTCAAATTCCAGTTTTTGTCCCCTTTTCAGTTTTCAAAATTTATTTAAAAACTATTGAGTTTCAGAAAAAGGGTATATTAGCAAAGTTGTAGGTTTTGATAAAAGGAACAACTTTCATATTTGCAGATTTCCAACTTTCACTGTAAAATCAAAAGTAATTTTGAATTATGCAAAATTCAAAAGTGTCCTCTTTTCTGATTTCAAATATAGTTCAAAAACTGTTTGGAATTTGGAAATATTATTTTTGACAAAGTTGTAGATCTCCTTTTTCTGCACAATTTTGGTATTTTGAGTTTTTGCTGCTCAGTTCAAGTTTTGGAAGTAATTTGCAAAATTCAGAAATCAGCCCATAGTCAAACCCTAAGACCTAGCCCTGTTCATCTTCAACCTACAGCTAGGGGGCCCCGACCATGGCCGCGCGCCAGCGCCGCTTGCGCCACGCGTCTGGCAGCCGCCTGACCACCCGCCCGTCGCCCTCAGACGCCATCAGCTCGCCACTCACTCATCTGCGCGCGCTCCAGTTGACCTCGCGCCCGTCCCCTACAGTGCCCAGGGCGTCGCCGCCGCGTGGCCGTCACCGGCAAGCCTTCGCCCAGGCCCTGGGTGCACGCCCGTCCTCCCGCCGGCTTGCAATCGAGTGCGCACGCTTCGGCCGAGCTCATCCACACCATCCCGTGCTCCCTACCGTCCCCGACCGTGCCTATAAAAGGACCGCCGGAATCCGAGCTCCTCACTCGTCTCCGCCGCCGTCGCCAGCCCACTCCGAAGCTCCCGCCGTTCAACCACCTAGCCCGAAAGCTCCGCCTTGAGCTCGCGAAGCTTCCCAGCCCCTCAATTTCACCTCCCCGCCTCCTATCGCCCGGCGTAGCTCGCCGTTCCCATCTCCGGCGAAAACCCGGCGAACTCGGGTTCGTCAAATACTACCTCTCCGGCCACGATCATCTTCCCCTGACCCCTGTGTCAGCTTTCTTGGCTCCGCGCGACTCTAACCAGGCCCTTGCGGTCTCGTGTGTTGCGCAGGATCGCCGAATCGCCGGAGTGCCGCCGCGGCGTCTCCTTCCTCGAGCCTCACCCTCGAGCCTCACCCTCGAGCACGTGTCAAGCCTTACCCCGAGCGTCACCCTCGAGCACGTGTCGAGCCTCACCCTCGAGCACGTTCCCGAGCCACACCCTCGAGCACGCCTGCGAACCGCGCTCCCTCGAAGCAGCCGAGCCCTGCCTCCGACCCGTGGTAAGCACTCGAAGCCCGGTCTCTGCTTCCACTCCGCTTCGCCCGAGCCTACCGGCCAGGCCTCGGACGGACGCTTGTCTCCGCTTCGCCCGAGCCTACCGGCCAGGCCTCGGACGGACGCTTGTCTCCGCTTCGCCCGAGCCTCCCGCCAGGCCTCGGACGAAACGCTTGTTTCCGCCTCGCCCGAGCCCTGCTGTCCGCCTCGCCGCGATTCGCCCGAGCCCCTGCGAGGAAGGAGCACAGCGCTTTTTCTTTTCCTTTTTGAAAGAGTGTGAATAGTGTGCTGTTTTCTCTTTTTGTGTGAATTAATTTGTTGTTCCTTAAATCCTGATAAATTTATGGTATGCTCCATGCACTGTGTAGTATTTTAGAAAAATATGAAACTTGACTTTTCTGCAAGAATTTGAAAATGTAAAATCCCTCTTTTAATTAATAAATGGATGGTTTTGGATTTTTAGAAAATTATTTATAACTCCAAAAATCATGAGATAAATTTTGTGAGCTTCCTATGCCATGATTAGTCTCTGGTGAAATTTTGAAGTCTTTTGGAACAAGTTGATTTTTGAGCATTTATTTTTAATTGTTAAATAGTGCCTTCTGTTAATTAATGTCTGATTTTATTTGAGCACCTTAATGACCTCCAAAAATTATGAAATTGTTTTGCCATCTATCTACACCATAATGAACTTATGTGATTAATTTGGTAATTTTTGGAGCAACTGCATAAAATGACCTTTTTAAATAATTAAGAAAAATAGAAAAAGAGATTAGGGTTCATGTTGTATGCCCAGTTTTGTATTGTTCATGCTAGCATACTCATGTGCATGCATCATTGCATTCGTATAGTCACCAAAGAAGGAGTCAAGATCGAGGCAGCCGCCGACGAACCTGTCCCCGAGGCTACCCGAGTTCCGACAACTGCCCGCCGCTCTCGAGCCTACCCTCTTTGCTCTTCAAGGCAAGCCCCGGTGCATTAACCCTTTCCTTGAATTTATAAAATGATTTCTTAAATGCTTTTGAGTTAAATTATTGCATTAGGTTTATAGGAGTTGTGTGCTATCCTAATATGATGCCCTATCCACCTTGACCACTGATACACACCCGATACCTGCTTTTCAAAAGTATTTGAAAAATGCTTAGCAATGCTTATTGAATAGACTTTGCAATAAAATGCCAATTTCAAAAGTGTGATCACTTAAGGAATGTTTATGGGAATTTGGTCTTACTCCCCGGCTGTTGGCTAGGTATCTGATCCGTACCTAGTCAATAGCGAGGAGAGGTTTGTCCGAGCGTACGGGCCGTCATGTTGTAGTCCGGGACTCACAGTTGACACCGACCGGGACAGGGTTGAAAAAACTGACATGTACTTTACCTTGGGTGAGATATGACCAAGGTATAGTTCTGGCTGAAAAATTAGGGACCATCCGTATGGGGGCCTGCTGGTCAAGACTTGTAACTATTCACATACTTCGGAAAGCTCTGGCTCCGAGGAATCCGTTATTGGACCGACAACCGCGCACTGGGAGTGGAGAGATGGCGGAAGTAGCATGTACCCACGTGGTCGTCGTACCTGGATAGGAGTGTGTGACTGTACTTCCGGGTGGCGTAGGACCAGGTCCAATCTTGGAGGAATCGTGGTAGACGAGTTGGCATATGCAAGCTTGGGTGCTACATATGCAGTGTGGATAGGGATCCTCAGCTGAGCATTATTTATCCGGATTAACGTTGCTCCTCGGTGATGGAGACTTGGTCCACTGACTGTCACGGAGAGTGGTTCTCAACTAGGTTTTGTTTGAAATGTAAAATGAATCATGAACGATGAAGATTGAGGAATACTGAATCCTTCCAAATAAAATAAGGTTTACAAAATGCTTTTCTGCAAAATACTTGATCTGCTTAAGCCTTACCTGACTACCTAAGCCTCTCATTCCTGAGTCTTCTCCCTTTTCTTTAGTCGGGTAAGTCTTGTTGAGTACCCCAGTACTCAGGTTTGTTACCCATGCTGCAGGTATGACAGAGTCCCCGATGTGTCTTGCACCCTGCTGCGTGACCATCGTCCAGGAAGAGGCCGATGAGGCCGAAGAATAGTTGTACACCCTCGGGCTGGGTGATTATAAGTATCTTTGTTGTTCTCCACTATGTTGCCTATGTCTATTTCTATTATCAGAACTTGGTTTGTAATAACTGCACCTTATTTCTATTTGGAACCCGCTTTGTAAAACTAATATTATTTAAGTCTTCCGCTCTTTATTCCGATGTTATTTGTAAAAGTATGCAATGCTGTAACCGAATTGTGAGACGATCCTGCGGACATTGGGCACTGATGTAGCCCGTGGGAACAGGTCTTATCACATGGAACATGGGTTCGGCTGTCAGAGGTTGACAGGGACACGTGGGCCATGGGATTAGGGTCGTTCCGTCACAGAGTGGTATCAGAGCATCTCACTTTAACGTTGCAGTGTTCGTTTTTGTGAAAACTTCAAAAGACCTTTTGAGTCCAAACAAACTAAACTTGACTATTTTGAGTCCAAATTGCTTCTCTCATCTTGTCTCTCATATGGCAACACTAGCTAGTGGAACAACATGTTTTTAAGCCCTATGTACCTTATTTATTTATTGCATTGCTTTGTTCCGTAGGAACGATTCATGCATCATGTCATAATCACTTAAGTAACTTCCTCTCTAAGTTCGTTTGGGTAGAATGCCTTTACCTTTTCTTGCTAGCCTTCTGATCCTCATCCATCTAATCTTGTCCAGACATGGCTCGCCTCAAGCTGACTGCTCGCAAGTCGACTGAACCGCATGGTGTGCCACGCCACCAGCTGGCACCACGCGCTGGGGAGGAGACTGGAGAATCTTCCAACGGTCGTCGCTTCCCCGCCGCACCCGCAAGAATCTGAAGGAGGAAATCAAGAATCTGAAGGCTGAGATAGAGAACATGGAGCATGACTTCTACCTTTCCCGCCTGGAGTTTTATGAGGCACGAGCTTCCCTGGAGCAGGCCAACCGGAACACGGTTCGCGCCCATCGAGCAGCGCAATGATGCTTGGACCCGCGAGGACGTCACCAGAGCCTAGCTCCATGGACTGCAGCAGTACACCGCCCAGATTGAGCAGTTCAATGATATGCTTCATGAGGAGGTACACCACTACAACCAACTTCACCCCTGGCTCCACTTTTGCTGAGGATCCTGAAGACGGAATAGTGGAGGAACCAGAAATGGAACAGGAGCCAGACGAGGACGAAGAAGTTGAACCTGCTGAAGATGTCCACGCCGAGGACGAGGACGAGGAGTAGAGCCTGAGCTCATCCTCGAGGAAGAAGATGACTGAAGACATGATCATCATCGACGACGACTAGACTCGTAGTACCATCTGCTTACCTAAAACCTTAGTTTAGGTTTGGGGACATTAGTCTGTCTGTTGCCAAGTCTGGCATGTATCTTTCTTTTCGTACCTTTTTTCCCCTTATCAGTCCGTTGTTATCTGTCAGTCATCTTTATCAATCTATCAACCTCTGTATCCGAAGAAGCTATCAGTCTGTGATTTCAGAACCCTATCTATGAATGCTAAGTCCAATTGCTTAACAGATGCCTGTGAACACTCGCACTGGAGCTGGAGGTTCTGATGATGCCAACCTTCCAAACCTCCACCTGTTCCTGCTACGCTAGCAGATGTCATTGCAGCCTTGGCCGCCGCTGCCAACCTAATGGCTCAAAACCAAGGACAGCAGAACTTTCACCGTGGTCGCCACAACATCAACCAAGAACCACCTATGTGGAATTCACCGAACTCGTCCACCGTTCTTCACCAAGGCCGATGAACCCCTCGAAGCTGATGATTGTCTCCGCACCATGGAGCAGAAGTTGGTCTTATCAACTGCACCGACATCCAGAAGCCACGGTTCGCTTCACAGCAGCTTCGTGGTCCGGCAAGTGCTTGGTACGCCAACCTGTTGGCTGCCCAGCCAGAAGGTCATCGGTTGACCTGGGAAGAGTTCCGCACCGCTTTCCGTGCTCATCACATCCCTTCCGGATTGATGAAAATGAAGCTTGATCAGTTCCTGGCTCTCCAACAGAAAGACTCCACGGTCATGCAGTATGTGGGTCAATTCAATCATCTCAGCCAGTATGCCTCAGAGTATGTCAACACAGATGAGAAGAAGAGGATTGTTTCCTCAGAGGACTGCACCCGAAGATCCGCAGGAGCTTGTCCAATAACCTGACTGGGTCTTATCACGATGTTGTTGACCGGGCTGTTGCTTTTGAAGAAAGCAATCGCCAGTACCAGGAAGAGAAGAAGAAGAAGAAAGCAGGGTCAAGCAGCTTCTCTGGCGGTCACAAACGCCAGAGAGTCATCTATCACCCCAGCCACCACCACAATCGTCTACCTTACCCCAACCAGCAAGTGGTCGTCCGTACCGCGGCCACCACCCATAATGCCAACCAGCAAAGTGCCACACAGCCGAACGCCCTAGGTGTTCGTATCACCACCCCCACAAACCGCCTACAACCATCCATGCTACAACTGCGGCCAGCTTGGTCACTGGTCTCGTGAGTGCCCAAAGCCAAGAGGTATGCTCAGAATGCTCAGAAGAATCCCGGAGGATCTCAGCAGCAGCAGCACCGCGCCCTGCAGCAACATGCCCAGAAAGGCAGGATTGTCAAGAGCACGGGCAAGTCTACTACACTACACACCACTGTCAGCGACATTCCAGAAGGGAGCCCGTCATGATCGGTAGGTTTCCTGTTGCCAATCACCTGCAGTTGTGTTGTTTGATTCTGGTGCATCGCATTCCTTCATCAGTCGTACTTTTGTCATCAAGCATGAAATATCAATTGAGGATTTAAAAGAAAGTTTCTGCATATTCTCGCCTGGAGGCATATAAGTACTAAGGAAGTGGTTCGCAGTATACCAGTAAGGTTGGGGGAACATGTATTTCCCACCACCATGATAGTGCTTCATGATCAGGAGATAGATGTCATCCTAGGCATGAATTGGATGTGTCAGTATAAAGCCATGATCGACATCTTAATAGAGTTGTGTGAGAGTGGATATTCCTAACAGTACCGCCAAACTCCTTCTCCAACTTCCAATGCCTCAAAAACCCGCAGCCACTCAAATAACCCGCCTATGTTCTGAAACCAGGGACATCCCGTGGTTTGTGAATTCCCTGATGTTTTTCCTGAGGATTTGCCTGGTCTGCCTCCTGACCGTGATGTTGAGTTTGCCATAGAGCTAAAGCCCGGGACTGCTCCTATATCCCGCAGAGCTTATTGAATGCCTCCCAGAGAGTTGGCAGAACTAAAAATCCAATTACAAGATTTGTTGGACAAGGGTTTCATTCGCCCAAGCTCGTCTCCTTGGGGCTGTCCTGCAATCTTTGTAAAAAAAGAAGACAAGACTCTCAGAATGTGCATTGATTATCGCCCACTCAATGAGGTCACCATCAAAACAAATATCCCTTGCCTCGTATTGATCTTCTCTTTGACCAGTTAGCTGGAGCCAAAGTATTCTCCAAGATCGATCTCAGATCTGGCTACCACCAAATAAAGATTCGTCCTGAAGATATTCCTAAAACAGCTTTCACCACCAGATATGGCCTATATGAGTACTTGGTCATGTCCTTCGGTTTGACCAATGCCCTGCCCACTTCATGTATCTCATGAACTCTGTTTTCATGCCAGAGCTTGATAAATTCGTGGTCGTGTTCATTGACGACATCCTTGTCTACTCAAAAACCCCTGAAGATCATGCCGAACATCTTCGTATCGTTCTATCCCGTCTCAGAAAACATCAGCTGTATGCCAAGTTCAGTAAATGTGAGTTCTGGTTAGATCAGATACAGTTTCTGGTCATGTCCTTTCCGCTGAAGGTGTGTCAGTTGACCCTGGTAAAGTGGCAGACATTCTGGATTGGAAGCCACCTACCACTGTTCATCAAGTCCGCAGTTTTATGGGAATGGCAGGATATTATCGTCGATTCATCCCAGATTTCTCAAGAATCGCCAAGCCTATCACTGAGTTAGTAAAGAATTCTGTGAAGTTTGTCTGGTCACCAGCCTGTGAGCAAGCCTTTCAAACTCTGAAGAAACTGTTAACTACATCACCAGTGCTAGCCCAGCCGAACATCGAGAAGCCCTTTGATGTCTACTGTGATGCATCTGGTACTGGTTTGGGCTGTGTTTTGATGCAAGAAGGTCGAGTGATCGCTTATGCCTCCCGACAGCTTAAGCGACATGAAGAAATTACCCAACTCATGATCTCGAGTTAGCAGCAGTAGTGCATGCCTTGAAGATCTGGCGTCATTATCTGTTGGGCAGTACCTGTAATGTGTACACTGATCACAAAGCCTGAAATGTATCTTCACTCAAGAAGAGCTGAATATGAGACAGAGAAGATGGCTTGAGTTAATTAAGGACTATGATCTTGAAGTGCATTACCATCCGGGTAAGGCGAATGTGGTCGCCGATGCACTCAGTCGCAAGTCTTATTGCAACTGTCTGATGAAGAAACCCTATGATTCTTCTTTGTGTTATGAGCTGGAAAGGTTGAATATTGAAATGATTCACAAGGAACTCTGAATAATATCAGAATAGAACCCCTATCAGAGAGCAGATCATCGCTGCACAAAAAGATAACCCTGGAATCAAGCACATCATCGAAAAGGTCCAATCCGGAAAGGCTGATTGTTTCAGGATTGATGATAAAGGAATAGTATGGTTTAAGAATCGGTTAGTAGTTCCTAAAGTGCCTGAGTTAAGAAAGTTAATCCTTGATGAAGCACACTTGACTAGATTCTCCATCCACCCCGGCAGCAACAAGATGTACCAGAACTTGAAGCAAAGAGTCTGGTGGACAAAGATGAAGATTGAGATCGCCCGGTATGTCGCTCAGTGTGATACCTGCCAGAAGTCAAGTCAAAGCCGTGCACATGAAGCCCGGAGGAGAATTGCAACCTTTATCTGTACCTGCTTGGAAATGGGACGATATCAGTATGGACTTTATCAATGGTCTACCCAAGACATCAAGAGGTTTTGATTCCATATGGGTGATCGTGGATCGCCTCACTAAGCAAGCTCACTTCCTGCCAGTGAAGACCAGTTACACCGTCCCCACTTATGCCACTTTGTACAAGAACAACATAGTAAAACTCCATGGCATACCCAAAACCATTATCTCTGATCGTGGTACCCAGTTTGTCGCCAAGTTTTGGAAAGCGTTCCATGCCTCACTTGGAACCAAGCTCTTGCATAGTACAGCATATCATCCTCAAACAGATGGACAAACTGAGCGAGTCAACCAAGTGTTAGAGGATATGTTGAGAGCATGTGTGCTCACCTTCGCAGATACTTGGGATGACTGTTTGCCCTTGGCAGAGTTCTCATATAATAACAGTTACCAAGAGAGCATCAAAATGGCACCCTTTGAAGCACTGTACGGCCGCCGTTGTCGTACACCTCTCAGTTGGTCTGAACCCGGAGAAAGGGAATTCTTTGGAGTTGATCTAGTAAAAGATATGGAAGAGAAAGTCAAGCAAATACAAGAGAACATGAAGATTGCACAGTCTCGACAGAAAAGTTATGCTGACAAGAGACGTCGACCTCTGCAGTTCGAGATCGGGGATTATGTGTACCTGAAGGTCTCACCCACCAAAGGAGTCACTCGTTTTGGAGTCAAAGGAAAGCTAGCACCCCGCTACATTGGTCCGTTTGAGATTTTGGATCGTTGTGGCAAGGTCGCTTACAAGCTAAGTTTGCCCGATCATCTTTCAGCAGTTCATAATGTGTTTCATGTCTCCCAACTCAAGAAGTGCCTCCGAGTACCTGAACATGTGGTTGAAGTTGAAGGCGTTGAGCTAGAACCAGATCTGTCATACACTGAGTATCCAGTTCGTGTGTTGGATTCCAAGGACCGTGTTACCCGAAGAACTACCACAAGATGGTACAAGATCCAGTGGAACCAACACTCGGAAGAAGAAGCCACCTGGGAATCCGAAGACTTCTTAGCAAAGAACTATCCCGACTTTCTCGAATCTCTGTAGATGTAAGGTTTTGCCTTTTCCTTCTTAAGACGTGGAATCTCGGGGCGAGATTTCTTTTAGGGGGAAGGCTGTACACCTCTGGTGTTTAATATGTAATTAACCTGACATGTCATCATCATTAGTCATTAATCATTCTTGTCTTGCATTTATGTTTGCTTAGTACTGGTGTAGCAGTCTCTTTTCAAAAACCCTAAAGCCCAAATCTTCCTATAAGGGCAAGAATGGTAATTTCACCTCTGTGCCTAGCTTTGTGTAATTCTTGTTCAGTTGGATGTCTTGAAGTTTTGTTGTGTTGGCCAAAGTTCAAAAATCAAAATCAGATTTCAAATCCCTTTGCAAAACCCTGATTTCCAAACCCTGGATTTTATCCCTCTTTTTGTAATTCAAAAATTATTCAAAATTTGAGGTTGGTCCAAAAGCAAAGTTGTAGATCTGGCCAAGAGAAACAACTTTGGTATTTACAAATTTTCAAGTTTCTGTACAAAGTTTGAAGTAAATCCAAATTCATTCAAATTCCAGTTTTTGTCCCCTTTTCAGTTTTCAAAATTTATTTAAAAACTATTGAGTTTCAGAAAAAGGGTATATTAGCAAAGTTGTAGGTTTTGATAAAAGGAACAACTTTCATATTTGCAGATTTCCAACTTTCACTGTAAAATCAAAAGTAATTTTGAATTTATGCAAATTTCAAAAGTGTCCTCTTTTCTGATTTCAAATATAGTTCAAAAACTGTTTGGAATTTGGAAATATTATTTTTGACAAAGTTGTAGATCTCCTTTTTCTGCACAACTTTGGTATTTTGAGTTTTTGCTGCTCAGTTCAAGTTTTGGAAGTAATTTGCAAAATTCAGAAATCAGCCCATAGTCAAACCCTAAGACCTAGCCCTGTTCATCTTCAACCTACAGCTAGGGGGCCCCGACCATGGCCGCGCGCCAGCGCCGCTTGCGCCACGCGTCTGGCAGCCGCCTGACCACCCCGCCCCGTCGCCCTCAGAACAGCGCCATCATTCTTATCTGCACCGCGCCAGTTGACCTCCGCGCCCGTCCCCTACAGTGCCCAGGGCGTCGCCGCCGCGTGGCCGTCACCGGCAAGCCTTCGCCCAGGCCCTGGTGCACGCCCGTCCTCCCCGCCGGTTGCAATCGAGTGCGCACGCTTCGGCCGAGCTCATCCACACCATCCCGTGCTCCCTACCGTCCCCGACCGTGCCTATAAAAGGGACCGCCGGAATCCGAGCTCCTCACTCGTCTCCGCCGCCGTCGCCAGCCCACTCCGAAGCTCCCGCCGTTCAACCACCTAGCCCGAAAGCTCCGCCTTGAGCTCGCGAAGCTTCCCAGCCCCTCAATTTCACCTCCCCCGCCTCCTATCGCCCGGCGTAGCTCGCCGTTCCCATCTCCGGCGAAAACCCGGCGAACTCGGGTTCGTCAAATACTACCTCTCCTCTCGGCCACGATCATCTTCCCTGACCCCTGTGTCAGCTTTCTTGGCTCCGCGCGACTCTAACCAGGCCCTTGCGGTCTCGTGTGTTGCGCAGGATCGCCGAATCGCCGGAGTGCCGCCGCGGCCGTCTCCTTCCTCGAGCCTCACCCTCGAGCCTCACCCTCGAGCACGTGTCAAGCCTTACCCTCGAGCGTCACCCTCGAGCACGTGTCGAGCCTCACCCTCGAGCACGTTCCCGAGCCACACCCTCGAGCACGCCTGCGAACCGCGCTCCCTCGAAGCAGCCGAGCCCTGCCTCCGACCCGTGGTAAGCACTCGAAGCCCCGGTCTCTGCTTCCACTCCGCTTCGCCCGAGCCTACCGGCCAGGCCTCGGACGGACGCTTGTCTCCGCTTCGCCCGAGCCTACCGGCCAGGCCTCGGACGGACGCTTGTCTCCGCTTCGCCCGAGCCTCCCGGCCAGGCCTCGGACGAAACGCTTGTTTCCGCCTCGCCTCGCCCGAGCCCTGCTGTCCGCCTCGCCGCGATTCGCCCGAGCCCCTGCGAGGAAGGAGCACAGCGCTTTTTTTTTTCCTTTTTTGAAAGAGTGTGAATAGTGTGCTGTTTTCTCTTTTTTGTGTGAATTAATTTGTTGTTCCTTAAATCCTGATAAATTTATGGTATGCTCCATGCACTGTGTAGTATTTTAGAAAAATATGAAACTTGACTTTTCTGCAAGAATTTGAAAATGTAAAATCCCTCTTTTAATTAATAAATGGATGGTTTTGGATTTTTAGAAAATTATTTATAACTCCAAAATCATGAGATAAATTTTTGTGAGCTTCCTATGCCATGATTAGTCTCTGGTGAAATTTTGAAGTCTTTTGGAACAAGTTGATTTTTGAGCATTTATTTTTAATTGTTAAATAGTGCCTTCTGTTAATTAATGTCTGATTTTATTTGAGCACCTTAATGACCTCCAAAAATTATGAAATTTGTTTTGCCATCTATCTACACCATAATGAACTTATGTGATTAATTTGGTAATTTTTGGAGCAACTGCATAAAATGACCTTTTTAAATAATTAAGAAAAATAGAAAAAGAGATTAGGGTTCATGTTGTATGCCCAGTTTTGTATTGTTCATGCTAGCATACTCATGTGCATGCATCATTGCATTCGTATAGTCACCAAAGAAGGAGTCAAGATCGAGGCAGCCGCCGACGAACCTGTCCCCGAGGCTACCCCGAGTTCCGACAACTGCTCCGCCGCTCTCGAGCCTACCCTCTTTGCTCTTCAAGGCAAGCCCCGGTGCATTTACCCTTTCCTTGAATTTATAAAATGATTTCCTTAAATGCTTTTGAGTTAAATTATTGCATTAGGTTTATAGGAGTTGTGTGCTATCCTAATTGATGCACTATCCACCTTGACCACTGATACACCCGATACCTGCTTTTCAAAAGTATTTGAAAAATGCTTAGCAATGCTTATTGAATTAGACTTTGCAATAAAATGCCAATTTCAAAAGTGTGATCACTTAAGGAATGTTTATGGGAATTTGGTCTTACTCCCCGGCTGTTGGCTAGGTATCTGATCCGTACCTAGTCAATAGCGAGGAGAGGTTGTCCGAGCGTACGGTGCCGTCATGTTGTAGTCCGGGACTCAACAGTTGACACCGACCGGGACAGGGTTGAAAAACTGACAGGACTATTACGCTTGGGTGAGATATGACCAAGGTATAGTTCTGGCTGAAAAATTAGGGACCATCCGTATGGGGGCCTGCTGGTCAAGACTTGTAACTATTCACATACTTCGGAAAGCTCTGGCTCCGAGGAATCCTTTATTGGACCGACAACCGCGCACTGGGAGTGGAGAGATGGCGGAAGTAGCATGTACCCACGTGGTCGTCGTACCTGGATAGGAGTGGTGTACTGTACTTCCGGGTGGCGTAGGACCAGGTCCAATCTTGGAGGAATCGTGGTAGACGAGTTGGCATATGCAAGCTTGGGTGCTACATATGCAGTGTGGATAGGGATCCTCAGCTGAGCATTATTTATCCGGATTAACGTTGCTCCTCGGTGATGGAGACTTGGTCCACTGACTGTCAACGGAGAGTGGTTCTCAACTAGGTATGTTTTGAAATGTAAAATGAATCATGAACGATGAAGAATTGAGGAATACTGAATCCTTCCAAAATAAAATAAGGTTTACAAAATGCTTTTCTGCAAAATACTTGATCTTGCTTAAGCCTTACCTTGACTACCCTAAGCCTCTTATTCCTGAGTCTTCTCCCTTTTCTTTAGTCGGGTAAGTCTTGTTGAGTACCCCAGTACTCAGGGTTTGTTACCCATGCTGCAGGTATGACAGAGTCCCCGATGTGTCTTGCACCCTGCTGCGTGACCATCGTCCAGGAAGAGGCCGATGAGGCCGAAGAATAGTTGTACACCCTCGGGCTGGGTGATTATAAGTATCTTTGTTGTTCTCCACTATGTTGCCTATGTCAATTTCTATTATCAGAACTTGGTTTGTAATAACTGCACCTTAATTTCTATTTGGAACCCTGCTTTGTAAAACTAATGTTATTTAAGTCTTCCGCTCTTTATTCCGATGTTATTTGTAAAAGTATGCAATGCTGTAACCGAATTGTGAGATGATCCTGCGGACATTGGGCACTGATGTAGCCCGGTGGCGAACAGGTCTTAATCACATGGAACATGGGTTCGGCTGTCAGAGGTTGACAGGGACACGTGGGCCATGGGATTAGGGTCGTTCCGTCACATTGGTAACCCTGATACGCCGGATTGTACCAGTGCGAATTCTGAGGGGGCATGTACTGCGGGGGATGCATAGGTGTGTTTGCGTAACTGTGGTTTGATGCGGCTCCTGCTGCCATGTCTTGTGAATTATGGAAGACATGCTTGGAGCTTTCGCCAGAAGCTGAAGCTTGGTCCTTGTCTTTTAGCTCTTTCGCCATTTTGCTGTATTTGCATTCTCGGGTGCTGTGGCCGAAATTGCCGTCGCAGATGACACAATACGGTGGCTTGGCTCCTCTTCCGCGGCCTCTACCGTCTCGGCCGCCACGTCCTGTCCTTCCGCCACGCCCTCCGTGGACCAATGTTGTTTCGGGACCTAGACCCCGAAACAGCAGGTTGTCGCACGAGCTAAGACACTGAGCGAAAGCGTAAGCAGACGGAAGAGAGTGGGAAATCGAGTGAAGTGAATAGTGTTCCTCCCCCCTCCCTTGGGAGGCTGGGAGCTTTTTATATTAATCCAGATCAGTTTCAAAGTACAAGAATGCCCCTCCAACCACTCCGTTACAATTACAATCATACCCTACTCAACTACTCTGTGGCTGTTTGCCGCCCTTGGCAACCTGAGGGGCTATTCCGTAACACCGTCCGTCGACGGGCCCTGCGCCCCCCGGCTCCTTCTCCTGACTGATGGATCCGCTCCCTTCGGCCGAGGCTTCCGGCGACCTGCGAAAGCCTGTGAAAAACCGAAGTCGTGAACGACGAAAGTTCCCCCTGAAAATGTCGAGCTCACTTCGCACGAAAACAGCTCGATCCACTCGCTGTTGTTCTTTCGCACGAAAGCCGCCCACCTGCGTGCTTCCGCTCGGAAGCTGCCTCTACGCCCCTCTTCGCGCGGATGCGTGCTTTCATGTGAATGTTTCCTTTCGCACGAAAGCTCCGTCCTACTTCGGTCTCGCGGGCCGGAAACGAAAGTGTGCTTCCGGGCGACGACGTGCTTCCGTGCGAATGCTAGCTTTCGCACGAAAGCTCTGTCTTCCTTCGGTCTGGCGGGCCGAAAGCAAATGCGTGTTTCCGCGCGAATGCGCGCATTCGCGCGAAAGCTCCGTCTTCCTTCGGTATTGCGGGCCGGAGGCGCCAGCGGTCTAGGTACCATTCCAACAATAGCTGAGTCTGTTAGCTAGAGAATCTACACACCCTAGCTAAAGTTTTGCTCGGAGAACTTTTAAGGGACTGCTTGGGAGAGCTGTGCTCCCTGATTCTCTAGTGAAGTGATTTTGTGGTTGAAAGTGATTCTGTTTGATTCTTTAGCCTAAACTCTCAGAATCAGGATAGAGAATCACTTCACAGAATCAGCTGAAGCTACTTTTTTCAGCTCTCAGTATCTTAGTTCATTTTAGAGAATCACTTCACAGAATCAGCAAAGAATCACTTCTCGTTGAAAAATACGTTTGACACTCAGGAAGTAATTCTCCGTGAGAATCCGTTCTATGGAGCTCTCTCAAACGGTCCTAACTTGCTAAATGGTTTGTTTGATATAACCAACTAAAATTTAGCTAGCTAAAATTTTAGTGTAAAATTTTAGTCAGCTAAAAGTTTCTCAGCTAGACTTTAGCTGTGATGTTTGGATGCTCCAGCTAATAAACTCAGCTAAATTTTAGCTGGTTTTAGCTAGTTTGGAATAGCTAAACATAGCTAAATTTTAGCTAGGTTGTTTGGATACCTAGCAGCTAAATTTAATCGGTTAAAGTTTAGTTGATGCATCAAACAGACCTAAAGTTTAGCTTTCAAATTTTAGCAAGCTAAATTTTAGTTGGGTATATCCAAACAAGCCCTAAGAAGTATCAGTCAAATACATTTATTGGAAACTGCGTTGATGTCCGAAATGTTAAGTACTCTCTTTGTTCCAAATTATAAGTCATTTCAACAATATTGGAGAGTTAAATCATCTCAAGTTTGACCAAAATCATAGATTGAAACAAAGATGTTCGGCTGGTCGTTTTTACGGCTGATTTCGACTGTTTCAATAGTGTTTTGTGAGAGTGAATAAGCCAAAGTACGACTGATAAGCCGGTTGATAAGACAAATGTTTTTACGGCTGTTTCAATAGTGTTTTGTGACAGAGAGAATAAGCCGAAGTATGACAGATTAGCCGGTTGATAAGGCAAATGAACCGGACAGATCCTGTTGGAAATCATGTGCAAGCTGAAAATGGCCCACGCTACCTGAATATTCAACGATGAGCAATTAAATGCAGATCAAGACAGCTGAAGGTGATTTCCAACACCTTGATCCTGCTGGAAATCATGTGCGAGCTGAAAATGGCCCACGCTACCTCAATATTCAACGATGAGCAATTAAACGCACCTTGTAAGAAGTTTGCAGTTTTGTGAACTTCGCTCTTTTTTTTGAACTTTTGTAAAGTTCACTTTTGACTTTGCCCTGTATCGTCTTGACAATTAATTACTGAAACTAATGTTAGTTCGATATCTATGTTTAGTAAATTGGATGATTGTTGTCAGTTAATTGGATGATTGTTGTCATAAATTAATCCGTGGATGAATTGTGCTGTTGTGTGTGCGCCGCACAACAAAGAGCTACTCAATCGTATTACTGAATGCTGATAAAGTGAGAGTACCAAAGGCCCTCCAAGCAAGCATTTGCTTACGTCTAAGCACTTGCCCCAGAAATTTCACACAGGGTGTGTTTAGTTGCCCAATTTTGCAAAATAAATCTCTGTAGCACTTTCGTTGTTATTTGACAAACTTTGTCTAAATATAGACTACGTAGACTCCAAAGATTCATCTCGACATGTACATACTAAAAGTACAATTAATTATTTTTTACCTACATTTAATTTTTCATGCATAAAAGTACAATTAATTATTTTTTACCTACATTTATTTTTTCATGCATATATTTAAAGATTGATGTAACGGGGAATCTTAACAATTTTGCAAAATTGGGGAGCAACTAAACAAGGCCACAGATTGCATTCACGTCAGCAATAAAATGTCAGAATTTCCACATAGGACTTAGTTTCAGGATGTAAAATTTTTAGATATCACATCGAATGTTACATAGGATCTAACAAAAAAAACAATTTATTGAATCCATCCGTAAATCGCTAGATAAATTTTTGAAGCATATCATTAGCATATGTATTGTTACTGTAGCATTTTAGTGTCAAATCATGAACTAATTAGGTTTAAAAGATTCATCTCTCAAATTATACGAGAAGTATGTAATTAGTTATTTTTTAGTCTATATTTAGTACTCTATACATGTGTCTAAAAATCTGTTGGCTTAAAGTTTTTGGGTGAGAAACTAAGTTGTCGTAAAGTTTTTGGGTGAGAAACTAAACAAGACCTTAATCTGGGCACAGAAAATGAAGATGGGATTCTCATTCACGATAACAGAAGCAGGGTATCACAAAATAGTTTGATGGAGGAGTTTCCATTAGTCCACAACTTAGATAAGTTCCAAACAGTACCACGGCATGACAAATTTTTACAGTAACTGGTCCTTATCCTTGTTCTATGCGAACCTATATAACATTGATCTCAATAATAATAATCACACATACCAGATAGATAGAACGAACAAGCAGTACTGATGTGCAAGTACTCACATTATCCCTAATAAGTTTCACTTGTCTGATGAGATATATGTACTTCTTTACTGATGGGAATGTCATAAGCATGCATCTTCCAACGTGCTCACAGCAGACTGGCCTGGAGCTGACCATCCCTGATCTGCGCTGCGCTGTCTCTGACAGCACCTGGTCCATGGGGGATGAAGACCGACGAGGACTTGGATGAGGCCCCGATCTCCTTCATGGTGTCGAAGTACTGGGTCACCAGAACCATGTCCATGACATCCTTTGCAGAGGTACCAGGCACATTCTCAGAGAAAGCAAGAACACTGTCTCTCAGCCCATCCACTATAGCCTGGCGCTGTCTTGCAATACCCAGACCGGCCAAGTACTTGGATTCTGCATCACCTTCAGCTCTCTTGATCTGCAGTATCTTATCTGCCTCAGCTTTCTCGGTGGCAGCCAACCTCAGCCTAGCAGCTGTTTAATTAATCGACAGGAACAATTCAGAAATACTGGAACAGAGATACACCATACTTTGTTTCGTGAAGATAATGCCATACAGCCTATCTTCTAAAATGTACTTAAGTTAAGCAGATGGGACGTTACTTAAATTGCTTTCTTCGAAAAAATGCTTTCTTCAAAAATAAAGTTACTTAATTTGTACTCGGTGGGAACATCAGTATAATTGAACAGGTGGTTCTTACAAAGAAATCCACATGCAGTTGATGTTTCAACTATGGACAAGAAATATGTGGAACTTGCCTGCATTGATCTCATTCATGGCTCTCTTCACATGCTCATCGGGCTCAATATCAACAATCAGAGTCTGCACAATCTCGTATCCATACATAGACATTGCCTATACAGTGAAGAAAAGTGTTAGCCAGAAAAAAACCAAAACTTCCATGCCCTAGAAGACCAACAAATGATGAACAGACCTTTTCAAGTTCATCTTCTACAGCTTTGGCGATTTCATTCTTCTGCTCAAAGGCATCATCCAAGTTCATCTTTGGAACACTTGCCCTGATGACTGAACATGAGAAAAGTTCTATTAGCATTGAATGGGAGAAGTGAGGATGAAAAGAAATAGAACCAACAATATTCAGGTGACTCCTACAGTACTACTACTACATGAGTTATATATTGCTACAAGGAAAAAAAGGATGCTCAATAAATCAATGTATGTGGTGGAGTAATGAATTTTGCAATTATGAACAAGTAGCAGCCTTACCATCAAAGACATATGACTGGATTTGCTCCCTGGTGTTACTAAGCTTGTAAAATGCATCAGATGCCTTATCGGCAAGGGCACGATATTGCACAGATGCCACAACATTGACAAACACATTATCCTGCAGATTATTCAGAACATGGTATCCAGCATCAGCATGACTAAAGCAGAAAAACAACAATAACATGAAAGAAACAACTGAATATAATGCAAACTATACAAATAACATTTTTACCGATTCATGGCAACTTTAACAAATTATAGAGAAAAAATATTTCTGTGGTACCTTTGTCTTTGTTTCACATCGGACGTCAAGCTGCTGCACACGCAGTGACAGATACCCAGCAATTTGCTTCCCTATGCACCATGGCAAGCAGTGGCATCCAGGCTCTAGGATTTCTTCAAACTTCCCAAAAGATTCTTTGACGGCTACTGTCGATTGATCCACTTGAATCAAGCCAAGTGCTTGACCCATGTCTTATGTCTTATCTACAAAGGAATAGTAAATTTAAGTCAGGTCATATGCTAAACAACAAAGCTAGCATCTCCACATATTTGCACAATCTTGACTTAGGCGCACAATTGATGTGATTTCTCCAATTAATCTCACTGGATGTATCATCATTAATAGGTAGCATTAATGGACTGAAATTAATATAATGAATGAGTAAAGATAAAATGAATAGCATGGTACTTGTTTGTATACTGAAGGCTGGATCAATTGCAACGTAGAACAGAAGGACACAGTTTCACAAACAATCATGCTCAAAATCACAAGTCAGTATGTGACATGAAATCAGCAACAATTTCTAGTGGATAAAGATAGCTATGTCTTTAAATCTACTGAACTATCGACATCATCATGGTACAGCTAAAAGAATATAACACTAGAATGATTTCTAAAAATCAATTCCACAAACAGATAGGCACCAAAAGAAAAATACTAACAAACTAGCACAGCCAGTAGCAGTATGAACTAGAGAGATACAACTGAACAAGTACCTACAAGCGTGGTCAACAAGCTTAGTAAGCAGAGGCAAGGTTTATTGGAGTAGAGGCACAGTACATATATATAGTCGATTTGTAGAGACAAGTGGACAAGCAAGACAACGTGGGGGGTTGATAAGCCATACAGAGGGCTACATCTAGATGCCAGCGAAAGCCAAGAAATCAAGTGCTGGAAGTTGGCGGCAGCGCAGTGGACGAAAACAACGAGATGCTGGTAATGATTCATTTGGCGACAAGTCCATGCACAGACCCATAGGCTTTATCCAGCGACTAGTGATAATCAAGCACGTCACAATCATCCAATCTGGCCGAAGACAACTAAACATTATCTTATACCATCCCTTGTATTCTACGCAGGCCGAAATTTCCCAACGGTGCCCAGCAATCAAGCAATTGATAAGCCGCAAAGGTAGCTACCAAAAGAAAAAATATATATATTTATATATATAATATGTGTTTGACTTGAACGCCTGGAAATTTCAATGAGATCGGCCAGGACAAGCAACGCACGCCAGATTTGTTCGTTCACATCGAAGAGGCCACGCCACCGTGGATATACCAAGGGTGGTTCCAAGCCGTCGTAGACCACGGTAAACAGAATAAGCCTAACATTTTTAGTCGGCGCAGGACAAGAGCTGCGGTCGAAACCGAGGAAGCAACATACCAGCCCCGAGTCGCGAATGTAGAGAACAATCTGGGGGAGGTGGGGTTGAAATCCCCAAGAAAGCAATCACGTCACGGAAAAAGGAAAAAAAAATCGTCGCCCCCAAACCGCAAGAACGCTAGGGGGACGGGGCGGCGGCGGCGGCACAGTTACCTTATTCCGGAGGGGAACCAGGCGCAGAGGATTGAGAAGAGAAGGGTTTGCCGTTGCCCTCGTCCTGCCGCCGCGCTGCTCCGTCAATTGGGTTGTCCGAGGCCCTCGGTCGCCGGTATTTATGGCGGAATTGATGCGCGTCTGGAACTCGGAGGGAGGGCGACCGGAGAAGGATTTGCTAGAGATCGGCAAGGGAATCGGGGCGGGACCGGGAGGGAAGTTGCGCCGCTCCAGACTCCAGTTCCGCAAGGCAGTTCCCGTGGGCTGCCGCCTGCCGGATGTCCTGCTCTCGCTCTCGGCCAGGAACTTCTCCGCGCTGGAATCGGGTCCAGACGACCAGGCGCAAAAAAAATATCTCGCCTTTTTCGCCTGTGCGTGTGGCGGGGGTTGTTTTGTTCTCAACAAAAACTTTCGCATGTACGGAGATATCACACGTAGATAAAGTATTAAATATAAATTTTAAAATAATTAATTATATAAGTTATAATAACTTTGCAAGATTTGATAACAGTGTGCTATAATAAACATATGTTAATAATAAATTAATTAGTTTTAATAATTTTTCACAGTTTTTTGTTAGAATATGTAATTTGTTTTTTATCAGTATATTTTTAATATATTAAATTAGTACCATATGAAAAAAAATGACTCAGCGACTAAATACCTTCTTGGATTGGAACGTGATGAATATCCTTTCCTTTTTTCTCCGTTTCGTTTTGTTTACTTGGAGATAGTGATGGCATTTGACCTCGATCTGTAGGGCCGGTTTGAATCGCACGATGCTATTAGGCCCGTCTCAATGCTATATTTCATGTCCCGATTTCCAAACTATATATATATATATATATGAAATAACTATCTGTCTCAATGCATCGTTTCATTGTACAGTTTCACTTGCTAATTTAGCTTCTGTGGGTTCCATCCTCTCTATTCCCCAATGCCCACGTTCGTCTCTCTCTTCCGAATCCTGCGACCAACTCGTGACAGCGGCGCATGTGGCGGCGAGGCTCGCGGCCCGGCCGGCGGCGTCCCTCCCCGCGCCCAGCGGAGGCGGCCGCACCCGACACCGGCGGAGGCGGCCAACGGCGCGCTCACGTCCGCGGCCTGGCTAGCCATGCCCGTGCGCTCGCGACTGCGGAGCTCGCGGCCCGGCCGGCGGCGCTGAAAGCCCTAGTTTGGTTTTAGTTAATTGATGAAACTAATCCTATTGCTAAGCATGTGTGTAGCTTATAAGAAAGGATTAAGACCAAGCCAAGTGGTGGAGCTAGCATGGTGGCAACCATGGAAGATGGTGATGGCCATATGCAACTCAAGTAATCAAGTGTTTTACCATTGATGAAATGAAGAGAAGAGATGGAGCAAAGAGGCCCGAAGGCAAAGGTATAACCTATAGGGCTCTTTGTTTTAGTGATCAAGACACTTAGCGAGTGTGATCACATTTAGGATACATAGCCGTACTATTAAGAGGAGATTATTCACGGCTTATGCGTTGTTCAAGTGCCACTAGGAGTTCTCTAACATATTGATGCTATAGACCTAGTGAGTGACTAACTAAACCCCTTGGAAAATGCTTTGCAAAATGCTAACACACCTGCATACAATGATGTACACTTGGTGGTGTTGGCACTTTTGGGATAAGGGGGTGTTAAGGAGGTGTGGAGAAGTGGAAGAAACTAGTGTATAGTCCTTCTCCCTCCTGCCGAGCTTGCGAGGCAGGATTCAGCGGATTTCGGAAGAGAAGTGTTAAGCTCAGGGAGCATCGGACGCTGGTCCGAGGAGCATCGGCGTCCGAGGAGCATCGGACGCTGGCTGAGCGTCCGATGGTTAACCCTAGTTTCTGTCAGAAGTTGAAGGAGCATCGGACGCTGGCAACAGACGCTGAGAAAACACTGTTGCAGAGTCCGATGCAGGTGTCGTGGCGCGAGCGTGCTTTCCAGGAAGCATCGGACGTTGGCCTGCGTCCGATGCCATTCCATCGGACGCGTCCGATGTGATTTGGAGCATTCTGGAACCTTTCTGTTGTGTCATCGGACGCAGGGGTTGAGCGTCCGATGCAGGAGTCCCGGAGCGTCCGATGTAGCGCAGAAAAGAGCTAAAATGAGCAGCGGCATCGGAGCGTCCGATGTCACTTTAACCGTGGCGCGAAGTGATATGACCGTTGGGATCTAACGGGCTGAATTCATATCAGAGGGACACGTGGCTCCATCTGGAGCATCGGACGCTGGGGCAGCGTCCGATGGTCGCGCATCGGAGCGTCCGATGGTCGCGATCTCAGCCCAACGGCTAGGCCATCTTGGGTGGCCTATTTAAGGGGCTTGGCCGGCTTGCTAGACATATCTCTTACACATTTCGATTCCTAAGCATACTAGTTAGCATTGGCAAGCCTCCCAACTCATCTCCCAAGTTGATTTGATCAAACCAAGTGAGATTGAGTGATCTAGTGCGTTATTTGAAAGAGTTCAATCTAGTGGCACTAGTTCTTCGCATCGGCTTTGAGTTTCTTGTTACTCTTGGCTTTTGCCGGTGCCTAGACGGCTTGGAGGTGTTGTGGTGTTGTTGGCAAGAGAAGGAGATTGTTCTTGGCCACCACCGATCGTGATTGTGAGAGGTCTTTGGAGCCTCACCTCGCCGGAGCGGCAAGAGGCATCCTTAGTGGATTGCTCGTGTCATTGAGCTACCTCACTAGCGGTAGATTCTCGTGGTGCTCTTTGTGAGCTTGGCTTTGCGCCAATTAGCCACCGGGTCACCTAGTGTTGGTCGACACAACGGAGAGTAGCGTGCCGGCAAGCACGTGAACCTCGGGATAAATCTTTGTGTCCCGTGTGCTTATTGTGATTACGCATTCATCTGGGTGATTGATCTCCATATTCATATTCTTGGTGATTGGCATCACGAGCGGATTTCACCGGTGATTGGTTATCTACTAGACGATCCCGAAGGCTCGGTGAAACCACTTCTATCTAGCTCATTTACTTTGTGTATTTACTTTGAGCTATTCTTTTGTGTAGATATTACCTCTTGTCATATATCTTGTTTAGTTAGCTTGCTTAGTATATCTTGTGCACACACTTGTTTCATATACATTCTTTGTATATCATACTTGTGCTAGAGCTAAATTGTTTTATTCCGCATTTGTTATTAGCTCTAGTTGATTGTGTGACATAGAAATATTAGGTAGAATTGTTGGATAGGTGGCTTGCAACACACTATTAGGCTAGCACAAAAAGCTTCGCCATTTGTTATACTAATAGTGTTTGCCTAAGTAATTTTTGTAGAATTTTAATTAGGCTATTCACCCCCCCTTTAGCCAATTTGGACCTTTCAGGCGCCCCTCCCCGCGCCCGGCGGAGGCGCCCGCGCCCGGCGGAGGCGCCCGCGCCCGCGGCCGCAGGGCTCGCGGCCTGGCACCAGCGGAGGCAGCCATCGGCGCGCTCGCACCCGCGGCGGCCCGGCACCGGCGGAGGTGGCTCCGTCGCGACCGTGGCCCGGCACCGGCAGAGGCGGCCTTGCCCGCTGCGAGAGCCGACGGTGGTAGAGTGGTGCCCGCGCTACAGCGACGGTGCTCGTGGCCTAGCCGGCGGTGAGCTCCCACGGTGCCTCGGGTGCCTCTCCCTCCCATCCCGTCTGCCTCTGCGCCATGAAACGTAGGAAGGACTCTCAATCGCGATTTCAATCGGATTTCACGGTTTTGGAAACAGTGTGCAAAGGTGTCGTGGGGATGAAACGATCTCCTTGTCCCTCTTCCCAGTTTCATGCAAAAAGTTGATATGACATCTTATTTAATGTGCATGAAACCAGGGGCGGATTTGGGCCTAGGGCCACGGCCCTAGGCGTGGCCCAAAATTTGCTTTACAGTATCTGTAGTTTTTTTTGGACTGGCCTTGGCGTTGGGCCAAATTTGTTGGACTTCTGGCCCAGGAGTGAGAGAGAGAGAGGAAGGAGGGGACACGCACGCGGCACGCCAGTCTCGTGAGCGCCGCACTGCGCCCTTTCCCGAACTGTGACTCCCTCTCCGTGTTCTTCTCGCGGCCGCGGTCAATCTGAGGCGCTACTTCGCGGACTGTCGCCTGTCGGCCACTGACGAGGGCCCTTCGCTGACACCCCGGTGGCCGATGCCCCTGTGGCACTGCTGACTGCCGCCTAGCTCCCGACGCCGGTGCGGCGCCTGCCTGGCCGCAGCCCACAATGGCGCAGCCCGCACATCTGCAGATCCAGCCGTCAGAGCCCAGAGGCAGAGGCCGCACGCTGAGTCGCTGACGCTGGTAGTACTAATTTCTCTTTCCCCATTCAAGATTCAGCCATTTACTATTCCACTAGTTTAGTGCCCGTGCTAACGCTACGGTTTCACTTCACGATACATTTGAAAATGGAATGACTAAAGTTATTTTTTCATAGCTCAATTTTCACACATTTGTAATGGTTCTGAGTACAATCTAGAAAAATATTATCCTTACAAGGCATAACAAAGAATTATTTGTTTTATTAACCATCTAAATTACATCTTGCCTAAGGCCTTGAGCATGTCCTGGAGATCTTTAGTTAAGTTGTCAAAACATTCATTCATACGGCTCTTCAAAATGTCTGTCAAGAATTTCATTCTTAGTGAAGCCGATAGCTGCTCATGACAGATATATATAATAAGATAAGTTATTATTTTGCTATATGGATTAAATTAAGAGGCATGACTTGATAGGATCGTTCGTAAGAGCAGTCTATATTTACCTGACAAAGTTGCTGATTGTTCTGATTGCTGGTAAAGTGCACTTGAACCAGTTTTTCGTTGAGCACGGTAGTCACGTTGTTTTTTTATTTCTCGCTTCCCGCTCGGCATCAGTCTCTTGAGCCCTCATCCTCGTGCGATATTCACGTTGTTTCCTGTTCTTTTCTTCCCTCTTTCGCTGTTCTTCGGAAATCACTGTCTTGGTATGGTGGTGTTATACATGACTTGTTATATATATATTATTTGATAATATACGTATATGGTTATACCTGGAGTTTGGATATTCGTTACATCACTGAGCACTGTGCGTCCGTCACTTGGCGTTCCCATTTTTTCATATAGATGTCTCCCGCCGCACGCAGTGATGAAGAGTCGTCTCACGATGGTACCGTTTCGCCGATGTGCGTCGCGTTCAAGCAACCATTATCGGATCGTAGTAAAAACTTATCCAGCTACGTTAGATATATTATGCTTAGGATTAAAAGTAAAAAAACTATCTTAATTAATGTTACTAACATCGACAATCATATAATTTAACATCACTGGAATAGTAATAATTGTAAATAGCTCAGGATTAAAAGTAAAAAAAGCTATCTTAATTAATGTTACTAACATCGATAATGATATGATTTAACATCACTGGAATATTAATAATTGTAAATAAAATGTGGACTTAATTAATATTCTTCGTGCATGGCACCGGCGACCAGCGGCGTGCTTGTGGAGGCTCGCGTGCATGGCGCCGACGACCATGTGGAGGCTCACGAGAATGGTGTCGGCGACTGACGGAGTGCGCGTGGAGGCTCGTGTGTGTCGACGCATACGGCGGCGTGCGTGTGGAGGCTCGCGTGCGTCGACGCAGACGGCGGTGTGCGCGTGGAGGATCGCGTGCATGGCGCCGCCGACCGGCGGAGTGAGGCTCGCGTGCGTCTACGCAGACGACGACATGCGTGTGGAGGCTCGCGCGCGTCGATGCAGACGACGGCGTGCGCGTGGAGGCTCGCGTGGATGGCGCCGACGACCGGCGGAGTGCGCTTGGAGGCTCGTGTGGATCGACACAGACGACAGCTTCGGTGCACGGACAGTGCGCTCGCGGCGTTGAGTGATTTCTTTTGGCTTGTGCATGTATCTACGCATGCAATGACTAACTTTCGTTTAGACGGACTGACGAATCGTGTGCATGAGTCTCACCTGCGTTCGTGGAGTCGGACGAAGGCCTCGGATCGTGATCAGCGATTGGCCGGCGCCGCCTTCGTCCGTGGAGTCAGTTGACGGCCTCAGATCGCTGACGGCGACCTTGCAGCTAGGACACAGACAACAAATTTTTTTTTTTTCATGATATCACCTTATTAGTTTTTTTTTTTTGCATATCCTATCTCCTCTCACACGCTCGTTTGAGGAAGACGGCCGGTCGGTGATTAGCGTTTGTTTTTTGGTAATATTTTATTTCCTTCCTTCTCTTAAGCGCTTGTTCAACGGCAATATTTTTTTTCCTATCTAATCTGATTTCATCTCCTCCTCTCTCACGCGTTGTAAACGATCTGAACGTGTTTTTTTTTGGCATTTTTTTTGTCCAACGCCGGAGGACGCGTTTCTTTATTTTGGTAATTTGGTAATTTTGGTAATTTATTATTTGCTCGGCGGAAATTCCTATGTGCGATCTCACCATTCAGCGGTAATTTTCTCTCCTTGTGTGGTTTGTGTGGAAGGAGAAGTATATACCATACATCTAATCTGGTTTATTGGATGTGAGTGAGTAAGGAGAGAGAATGTTACACAACAAATCTGGATGGTCCATTATTATAGAGTTTGATTTCTGGGTACAATTTTGTGTGTGTTTTTAGCTAGGCCATCTCAGCAGGAGAGGTTTTTTTGGTACACGTAGCAAAGATAAAGACGGTGCTTTAGTAGGGTATAGATATAGATATAGAAATGTAGTAGGAATTTAATGTATAAACATTATAATTAATTACGTCGTCTTTTGTGGTACATAGAGTTGTACAATAAAGAGGACGTACAATATAATCAGTGCTACAAACCCAAACCATCCGGACAAGCACAATCAGAATTAGTAGAAGCATAGGTTATCGAAGAACCACCTAGCAATATAAATAGTTTGCAAAATAATCCTCCGTTGCTCCTAAATTGAGATATCATCGAACCTATGCATTTTATGAGCTAATTTTGTTTATTTATTAGTATTAGTCTCGGTGTAAATGGTATTTTAACTCGGTCTAAGTGTTATATGTGCTTTGGGAGTGCCCTAGGCGTCAAAATTGACGAGCTCCGCCACTGCATGAAACCCCACATGAAACCCCCTCATGAAACCCCATTGAGACTGGCCTTAGTACGTGTTTAGTTGGGATGACATGAGATGAGTTGATCCAACCTAGTTTTCTGGATTAGATTGAATCCATCTCTTATCTAGTGAATCCATCTTTTATTATAGGAAATAATACAAATCAGTTGTGGAATAATATTTTTCTTTTAAAAAATCAGTCGTACAAATCAACCGAACCAGCTTATAGCTCAAGCGAACCGGGCTTAAGACTTAGAAGTTTAAATTGATTCGGATTGAATCCTATGGTGCTATTACTACATGTTTGGTTGGGATGACGTGGGATGAGTTGATCCAACCTAGTTTTCTGGATTAGATTGAACTAGGTAGCGTGCTCGTGCGTTGCTACGGGACAACTAAACTTTTGTATAAAAAACACAAGGATCACATGATACGATAACAATACTGTGAAATTAAATATCAACATTAAAGTGATATTTGATCCAAAACACAAAGCTCATGAAATTAATAGTCACAGAGAACGCAACGTCACACGTTCACAAACTCTATTGTATAGACATTTAATCCACATGCCGGTCAAATACTCACGGAACAAACCCAAAACATTTTCGGTGAATTTTCTGAATGATCAATAGTCGACGAAGTTTCAAGTGCTAATCTCAGTGCTTATATTTGCACGAACAAATCAACAAAAATAAGACTTACCGTGACCAGGGACATGAGAAGTGACCAGTAAATAGTAACGAGTACTTGCAGAAGCACAAATCAATCACATAAAGAATTGTAACACAACGTTGTTGATTTTCCAATCAGCCTTGTCAAAAATTAGCTCCTGCTTCAATTATACACACATTGATACAATGAGAACAAGTGGAAAATTATCACCAAAATACATAAGAATTACTCAAAAAAATGTTGAATGTTAACAGTCAAAGCAGTATAAACATGTTTCAAGTTCACATAGGCCATGTTCAGTTCACCAAAACACCCCCAAAAATGTTGCGCAGTACCCGTCACATCGAATCTTTAGACGCATGCATGAAGTATTAAATGTAGGTAAAAAATAATTAATTGTACTTTTAGTTTGTTCATATAGAGACGAATCTTTTGAGCCTAGTTAATCGATATTTGGACAAAGTTTGTTAAATAACAACGAAAGTGCTACAATAACTTTTCACCAAATATATCATGAACTGAACAAGGCCATAATACCTGAGTGGTCTTATAATTCCGATATTAAAATTCACATAACTGACAAAAATATATTTGAAACTATGTTAAAAGACCCATAAACAATTATTAGAAGAGAAAGTAAACCTTTTCATGCAACTACTCTGTTATTACAACTTTATAATATGGAAGATTCTCTAAGAAAAGTAAACCCAATAATTAATTTTAGTGCCCTCTTCACCCTTTCAGATGATTAGTGCATCAGAGAACCATTCATTCAACAGAAGCCCAACCACAATTTTTTCTATGATGGGCAAATAGTATGTCATGAAATATGAGCACATTAATTGCTTAACTCATGGAAGGAAAATAAAATGAGGTTGACTCAAACCTGTTCCTGCCTCTTGTCTCTCTTGTAGTGCCAAAATTGAATACCGTACATCAACATGCTGAAATCGGATGAAGAAGCCCAACAAACCGTAACCCAAATGGACATAACAACAATCTATTTCCAAACAACCTGATTATATAGGCCTGCAGCTGGTTCCAACACTGGACCATTTCCCAACCTTAACACAATCAATCAATAATCAAACATATGGAATCATCTATCACCCACCAGCACAGCAGGTCAACAGTTACTCACCCACCGTGAATAGAACTAACCTGGGCAGTGACAAGTACATGAACCATAGAAAATATATGCTGTAAAAAGATTCAATTCAAAATTACTTTTTAAAAAAAATAAAAATCACAAATAGTAATGGCTTAGCAATCGCAATACATAGCACCAGTCAATTTCAATTTTCTGAAATACAACTATGGCATACCAAAGGCAACTCTAACAAAACCAGCCAATTAATTTTACGGAATTCAAGATGAATTTGTTCAGTTTTCAGTTAATTGATACACTAAATAGACATGTATAATCAAAAAAGTTAACTGATCACTCTGCAAAATAGCTAACAAAAAAATACGAGATGGAGGCCAATCTGTAGGAAATGGCTAATTTGATCCAAACAGAGGCATTACTAGTTCTGCTAGCTTCCTCGAACCCTTCTCAAGAATATCCACTTGTTCTTCATATGGAACATTCTGAACACATCTCTGCTTGTTGGATAAAGGCATTGCTAGTTCTGTTGGCTTTCTTGAACCCTTCTCAAGTATATCCTAATAAGGAGAAGTGGAAAACACATTACATGATTTCAAGTTAAGGACACATTTTTGTGGAGCACTTACATTTTCTGTTTCCGGTGTGGCCCATAACTTGAGTTGCAATTCCTTGGCATCAAAACTAACATATGATTCTTCAACAATACTTTGCATGACTTGCAACCTTACCGCATTAGTGAACTCTGTACTGTCAAGTTTCTGAATGAACTGCAGACAGAAGGATTGAATTATAATAGTGTGGATATGTAATGCAGAGGACCACAAAAGCATACAACAATCCGATAACAATAAATTAGCATCACCTTGCGTACCTCCCAACTAACAAAATGCTCAATAAAATTTCCATATCTCTGTTAATATGTGCCTCGGGTCACAAAGTTCAGATAAATCATGATACTGAGCAACAACAAATATTAGCGTTGACACAACATCCTTGAATTATGGGCATTCCCTGTTTGGAAAGGAAAACACAAAACAAATGTGTTCATTGTTTGTCCATGGAATTTCATAGGATAAGAGGCAACATTTCTTACAACCTCCCAATGATATCTCATCTGGAAAATTTAAATGCGAGCACGGTTGGCATAAGAAAATGACAGGCAGATCATTAATAGCTGCCAAGTAGCAAATCAATAAGAAATGCTATGACTGGAGAACTGAAAATGAAAGTAACAACTAAGGCAAAATGCCAAACATATAGCGAGAAAGAATGAGCTCCTTTTGATCATCTATATACAATAATTACTGTGAGTTTCATCGTGCATGTGAATATTGAAGTAACATTTTCAACCTTCCTTTAGCTATCAAATACAAAAAAACATAATAATAGAAAACAGAAGACAACATCAGTTTGTGGCTAGTTGCCTATATTGTATGAAAATGTCACCGCCATACTGAACTTCTAAGGTCTGCAGTGATGTTTGATGCTTAATCAGACATTTTTTAGATTTTTACCCGCTTAGCTGGAAATCTCTGGTCTGCTGTTCTGCAGACGGTCAACAGTGCTATTGAATTCCAAGAGAATCCAACCCTATCTTCTGGAAAAAAATGTTCACTTAATTGAAAGAAGTACAGAACAAGTCATTCTCATGACTGAACACTTAGTATTTTAACTGAAGTAAATTTACAGTGTGCCACTCACACTTCTGAACTTTTAGCCTTAAATGGATGACAATTAGCAATTATACATTTACCTGATACTTGTCGCCCCCTGCAGTCCTACTCTTACCATCCCTCTCATCTGATTCAAAGCGCCAGCAGAGACAAAACTTGAAGCGCCGACACCATCATTCCTATGACTCCAGTGAATGCTCCAGTGCACGCCTGGACTGAAAGACATTAAAAGGAGGGAAGAGGGAAGGAAATATATGCAAAAACAGGATATGTCAATGAATGGAAAGCCGCATTTTCTTGTTTTCCTATAACAACCTATGCATGGCTTGATGGTTGCCATCTATCACCAGACCCCTTTTGCTCTTGACTACATATATAATATAAGCAAACATAAATGAATTAATTAGCAAGATCTAATCAAGGTAATGAAGACATGAATCATTCATATATCACTCCTACAAAGACATCTTTGGTACTCTTGTAAATGACAGATATATTGTATCAACAGTCTAAGGTGTTTTTAGAATATTCCATATGTCACTTTAAATAATTGCATAGCAGTGCTTTAACAGGAATGAGATCAACAAACATATCATAATGTTAAATAATTTCACAACACTGCATTAACAGAAAGGAAATGTTAGAAGGGATATGTACCGTTGAGGCGACAGATTTCACCATAATAGCGGCCAAAAGGACGATTGCCACCAGAAGCCAGAATCACAACTGCATCATCAATGAGATAGAGCAGGGTTAGCTTATTTTGAAGGGAAAAAGCAATAAGGGAATGCACAAAATTAAAGTGAGTTGCAAAGTCTAAAAATGTTGCAAGACCGAACCACACACCTGCTATTTGAGGTGCTACCAAGAAGCAAAGAGAGAGAACATGATCAGTTTATCAAAATCTACAAGTTGTATGGCTAATCCACAACAGACATACCACATACACAAATCATACTAAATTAGATCGGCAGTTGTATAGTCGAGTATCCATGAGACCACAACTCAGAACTACAGATTCAGATGGTTCTACAAAAATCCAAGAAAGAAGAGAGGGGATTAGAATGTAGTGAGAAGCAGGAAGGATTGGGGGAGGCAATGATGGTTGGGGGCTCGTCACCGTAGGCACAACTCAAGGCGAAGCACTGCTAGGAGCTTAGCGTGAGGGGGCTCGGCATTGTGGCGGCGACTCATGCCGAGGCTAGGCTAGTGCAGCGTTGGGGCCCAACAGCGCAGGGCAGCAGGGGCTCGCGGCGGCGGCTGGACGCAGGCCATCGGTGGAGGCCGAGCAGGTCGGTTATTCTTTGACGTTAGTAACATTTGTCCTCGTCTTTCGCTAGATGGAGGTGGCGAAAGGCCAAACGAAGACCTGGCGTCGAGCGGGCACGTGCGGCGGTGGCGCTATTAGCTATGGGCGAGCGTAGGTGGCGGCGGCGCTCCTAGAGCGAGGTTTCTTTCCTTGCAGCGGCGTTTCTTTACAATTTTGTCGCAGGGGAGAGACATTCGAGGGAGGGGTGACGGATTGCAGCAGGCAGAACTATAGGTCTGCGTTAAAACGTCTCACTCTAAAATAATGTCCACTCTTTACTCTTTTTAGTTGTGAGAGAAGAGATGAGAGATATATTGTATAACCAAATATTTTTGTCACAGTTTGATATATAAGTCAACAATTATACCATTATAGCAAAACATTGAGCAAAAGATAATTTTATCTCTAATTTGAGCAACAAATATTGTTCTTTCAACCAAATCATCCAAAATACATCAAAGGAAAATTGATCAACTTGTAAATTTTATAAGCATAATTCAATGACCAATACAAAAGGAACATGTCTTGAACATTGATGAATATAAGAATAATTTGCATACCACTACTTTGTAAACAAAATAGTTCTGATTCCCTCCGTCCACTGCCAGCATATGCTTACATGATCGGGATGTGTTCCAGAGACTCGTGGTCTTTTGTATCCATTTCACAGGTGAATGAAAATGAAATCATCAATAAAGGTTCGAAATCTGGCATTTGAGCCAAAGGAACCAGGGAATAGTATTGTTGATGCAATGGTGTTTGAGGGTTACCTGCCACATCGTAGATGCTATAGACAATCTGCAATCCTAGGTCCCTTGAGGACCATCGTCTTGTCCATGAGATACAAGTCTCTTAATTGATATATGTGATACAAAAAATGTAACTTAAACTATGTTATACTCTTATTTGAATCAAACTGTCTAATCGAGTAGGTCTGAAAAATTTCAGGTTTATAAACACAATAATTGGACTCAACAATTATGAAGATTCAACAGCAAATGGTTCAACAAGCAAATATGATCCTGAAAATTCCCACTATAACCGTGGAATTTGTGAGAAGTGCGTGCTTACAGTAAAACAATTGCTATACATCACAGGAAAAATGTACCTTTTTGGCAAACGTCCCTTTATTGTTTTTTACTTTGAGACTATTATAAAAGTGAAATATAGAATCCCAGCATGTTGGCTATATAATCCTCAAGCTCGATAGTAAGTAACATGGGAAAGAAGATTGATTACCTTGCACAACACAACGGTCCGCAGTCCGGAGGCACTATAACCAGCATGGTTGTGAGCGAAAGGAACTGGTGTAGGTGGAGGCAAATTGCCTCTTCCACCGCACGCATTCGAGTGTGGGCGATGACCTGTCCCTGCGTCCGAGCAAGCCAATCACCATGAATCTGGAACAGGAAGATGTATGGGGATTGGGGAAAACCTACCGATAGGGTTGCACCGCCGCCGCTGAAATGCGACGTGCTCGGGTTGGGGCTCCCGCATTGCCGATGGCCATCCGTGCAAGACGCAGAGTAAGGGGGCCGCGCTAGTATGCCGGCCGACCTAGGTTGAGGTCCATGCTTGTGCGCCACCGGAGTCAGAGTTGTGGTTGTGACTCAGAGCCGCTGGGAGCAGATCTGAGACGGGCACCATGCTGAGCGGAGGCAACGTGGCCATGTGGCAAGCGACTGAGGGTGGCATGAGGGAGGGGCGGAGGGAGCACCGGAGGAAGGGAGAGGATGGGGACGGCGGCGGCGCGGGACTGCAGGAGAGAGAAGCATAGGGGGCAGCACGGGGCGGAGACGGGGAGGGCGTGGTTTGCGCGATCGCGATGTTGTTTGGTCCCACCTGAGTACGCGACGTGTGGGAGGGATCGTCTCGAGGCCGCGATTGAGGGATCGTCTCGAGGCCGCGATCGCATGAGGCGGACGCATGGAGCGTAGCGAAAATTACCGCACCAAAAGTGTGTCCATCTTTTACTTTTTTTAGATTTGTAAAGATTCATCTCTTATCTAGTAAATCCATTTTTTATTATAGGAAATAATACAAATCAGTTGTGGAATAATATTTTTCTTTAAAAAAATCAGTCATACAAATCAATTGAACCAACTTATAGCTCAAGCGAACCGGGCTTAAGGCTTAGAAGTTTAAATTGATTCGGTTTGAATCGCACGGTGCTATTACTACATGTTTGGTTGGGATAACGTGGGATGAGTTGATCCAAACTAGTTTTCTGGATAGATTGAATCCATCTCTTATCTAGTGAATCCATCTTTTATTATAGGAAATAATATAAATCAGTTGTGGAATAATATTTTTCTTTTAAAAAATCAGTCGTACAAATCAACCGAACCAACTTATAGCTCAAGCGAACCGGGCTTAAGGCTTAGAAGTTTAAATTGTTTCGGTTTGAATCGCACGGTGCTATTACTACGTGTTTGGTTGTGATGACGTGGGATGAGTTGATCCAACTTAGTTTTCTGGATTAGATTGAATCCATCTCTTATCTAGTGAATCCATCTTTTATTATAGGAAATAATACAAATCTGTTGTGGAATAATATTTTTTTTAAAAAAATCAGTCGTACAAATCAACCGAACCAGCTTATAGCTCAAGCGAACCGAGCTTAAGGCTTAGAAGTTTAAATTAATTCGGTTTGAATCGCACGGTGCTATTACTACGTGTTTGGATGGGATGACGTGGGATGTTTGGATGGGATGACGTGGGATGAGTTGATCCAACCTAGTTTTATGGATTAGATTGAATCCATCTCTTATATAGTGAATCCATCTTTTATTATAGGAAATAATACAAATTAGTTATGAAATAATTTTTTTCTTTTAAAAAATCAGTCGTACAAATCAACCGAACCAGCTTATAGCTCAAGCAAACCAGGCTTAAGGCTTAGAAGTTTAAATTGATTCGGTTTGAATCGTACGGTGCTATTACTACGTGTTTGGTTGGGATGACGTGGGATGAGTTGATCCAACCTAGTTTTCTGGATTAGATTGAATCCATCTCTTATGTAGTGAATCCATCTTTTATTATAGGAAGTAATACAAATTAGTTGTGGAATAATATTTTTTTAAAAAAAATCACCCATACAAATCAGCCGAACCAGCTTATAGCTCAAACGAACCGGGCTTAAGGCTTAGAAGTTTAAATTGATTCCAGTTTTATGTTTGGTTGAAAGAATATCTAAAAATGAGTTGGATCATTAATAAGTGAACTCTGTCTATCACCGTCCTGTCCCAACTTAGTTTAACCTGCATTGGTCCCTTTATTTTGGATAAATGAGTTAAACCATATATCAATGACATATTCTATCCTGGGAGATCTAATTTCACTGACCCTTCAAACCAAACACTAGGATCATCTAGATTGAAACCTAGATATTCTAGTCTGACCCAAAGAACGAGGTTTGATATCTTGCGGATCCTAAAGTTAAGCTAAAATCTTATTAGTGTTGCACAATGTTAAAAGAATAGGCAATTTTCAGATTAAAACCAGAATATAAATCATGATAAATTGATGATCTAGATATCTCAGATTGTATTGTTTACTAGCGTAGCAAAACATGCATAACATGATCTCATACATGACAACCGGTGTAAACATAGCTCGTACACCAGATAGATTAAAAAGCAAGAACAAAGGCATAAGATCTAGTATAAGCATAGACATTAGATCACGAACGGCGTACCTTTCTGTTGCTGGAGAAGACGGTGGCGGAGTCGGTGCTGGACGATCCTCGATGAGCGTTGGAGGAAGAGCTCGGAGGAGTTGATGACGAGTACGTCTTGACGCAGCGCCGCCTGACTTGGACGGTAGACGACCCGTTGTTGAAGACGAGAGCAGTCGCGCGATGAGCGCTTTCCAAAAACCTTATTCGCCTTCTCCCGGTGCAGGATCGCAAAGACGAGGTTTCCGGAGACCTGCTCGCCCGGTCGCTCGTGCACGCAAGCGAACGGACTGGAGACGACTAGACGGCAGCGCAAAAGCGATATGAGGCAAACCCTAGCTCGAGAGGTGTTGAGATGCGTTTTGGCGTGGCCGATAGGTTGCTTATATAGCCCTGTTGAACTGACCTCGTGTCGCGATCACGATCTAAATCGGTTCAGGACTCTTGAGTCGTAACTGTTTAGGACTCTGCAACTTGAAGGCCAAGAAACCAAAAACTAAAACTGCAAAAGGAGACCGCGCTCCCGCAAGGCGAGGAGCCAGATTTCGGCGGACCATTCACGCAGGTGCCGCGCTCCCGCGCAAGTCGCCACGCCACGCCCGGAGAGGCGAGGCGAGGCGAGCGAGCGCGCGCGTGTGGACTTCTCTTTCTCCTTCTCACACTAGACTTGAGGAAGTTGTCGGGGGAACGCCAAAGGGGTACCCCCAATCAACGCAAACACACGGGTTAAAACCTAGAACACCAATTAATAACAAACCTAACTAGTCTAACCCCTTAAAGAGACCAACCCCTCGAGGCCCACAACGCTGGCCCACCAAGCCAGGCCTCGGGCGAACGCGCGCTCTCCGTCTCGCCCGAGTTCTCCGAGCCAGGCCTCGGGCTGGCGCCCGTTCTCCGTCTCGCCCGAGCCCTCCGAGCCAGGCCTCGGGCGAGCGCTCCGCTAAAACCTCGAGTCCTGGCATATAGGGCTCGAGCCCCCCACAGCCGAACACCATACCTCGAGACCCCACGCGGGGACCTCGAGCCTCTCTGGCACAGCAGCCTATCCCTCGAGACGCTTTATGCTTCCCTCGAGCGGCGCAGACATCGGATGCCAGCCCCATACCGCGCGTTTAATACATCCACTTACTCCAGTCACGTCCTCTGCAGCCCGACGTGTACCACAGTAACCAGGGCAAAGTCAAGTCTCGTTTTCACCACAAGCATGGGCAAAAAGGCACCAGCACAGCACTGTTCGACCATACCTTGCACTGTGGCACGTCCCGGTCACATCTCGAGACCCGGATTTTCGCTGTACGACCAGGCTCCCCGGAACTCGCCCATACCTGCGGGGACTCGAGCCCCCCGTAGGCGCCACCTCGAGGTCGGCTTCGCGCCCCTCGAGCCCTAACTACTTCCACTGGACGTAGGGCCTTCTTTGCCCGAACCAGGATAAATCCTTGTGTCATCTTGCATCACCATCCAGGAAGAGAGCACGCGATCACATTACTCATTGGTGTCAGACCCTCGGGACCGAAACACCGACAGTTGGCGCGCCAGGTAGGGGCCTTCGCGTGTCGAGTCGGTTTCTCGCTGTTTCCTGGATGGCTGCTTCGACTCCTTCGTCCTCTGCCGGTGCCGTCATCTGGTTCGGGAGCCTCGAGTTCCTGGCCACCGACAACGGCAACGAGCTGACCTTGCTCTCCACGGAGGGCCCGAGTGGAGGGCGTGTCACGCCACCTCGTGCGAGGAGCGTGACACGTCGCCCACACCACCACGCGTCGCCACCCCGTGAGCGGCGCCGTCGTCACCATCGTCGCCAGGCACAGGCGGTGCCAGCAGCGTACACCCACTTCCCCGTGGCCGACGCGGAGTTCCCGAGGAGGAGCCTGCCCGGCGCACGGCCGGAGACTTCCAGGGCGCGCTCACGCCCACCCAGCGACTTCGCGTTCATCATGCGCATGGACCGGGAGCCAGGCCAGAGGCCTCCGAGCCGCGCACCATCGACGACTGGGCCGACCTGGTCAGGGTCTTTGACGGGAACTTCAAGGGGACTTGCGTGCGCCCAGGCAACCCCTGGGATCTATGGCGCTGCAGGCAGAAAGCGGACGAGCCCCTCCGCGACTTCGCTCGGCGGTTCTCGAAGCAGCGCCTCGAGCTACCCCACGTGCCGGACGAAGATGTCATCTCAGCGTTCCTCGCGGGCACGACATGCCAAGAGTTGGTCCACGAGCTAGGGCGCTACCGTCCCAGGACGGTCGAGGAATTGATGGATCGCGTCACCAGCTTTGCCTCAGGCGACGAGGCAGTGGGGGCCTTCTTTGGCCGCCCCGCGGACAAAGGCAAAACGGTGGCTACGCCGGAGGGCTCAAGCAAGGGCAACGACATCAAAAGTCGCGACAACAACAACAAAAAGAAGAAGAGCAAGGGGAGGCCCATACACCGTGGCTAAGGTGCTCAAGCCAGGAACATACAAGCTCTACGACGATCAAGGCAGAATCCTGGCGAACGCGTGGAACATATCTCAACTACGTCGCTTCTACCCTTACGGGCCTCGAGGCCTTGTTCATTTTGTTGCTTTGTACAAACACGATTGAATATGAATGGGCAAACTCGTGCACCATCTTTCATATTACTTAGCAACTTAAGGTAGCCTCGACCCTGCCTTGCTCAGGGTCGAGCCTCCCTCGGGGGCTGACAGGGGGGAACCCCCTCCTTAGACTCCGGAAAAAGCGCGTTTTCTTTTCAAAAATTCGACCCTCATCTCGACTCGTGCCTCGAGTGAACTAGCGACGTCTAAATCCTAAAATACCTCGAGCCTCCAAGGGTCGGGAGGCGTCGACGTAGACGGCCACCTACGCCCCCGGGCTACGGTACCCTACCTACGCCTCCCCTCGAGGGGCTCGCGATGTATCGAAGGAACACAGACTAAGCTAGCAGAAGCTCGAGCTTGCGACAAAGAGAATTGATCGAATAAATTTGAAAAGAAAACAACTCCTTTAAACAAACAAGTCATATATACATACGGGTCTCGACGGACCCTCATTCATGTCATAAAATTCTTACAGGGGCCTCGACGCCCAAATTTGGCACGCAGGCCCTAATCTTCGTCGGTATGATACTCCTCCCCGAGGTCTTCCACGGCGGGCTCAGCCTCGACACCCGAGCTAGAGGGAGGAGGGTCCTCGACACCGCTGCTGGAGTCAGGAGGCAGCACGTCCTCCTCGAAGATCTTCGCGAGCGACGTCCCCGGCCTCTCCATCTTCTCCAAGATTTTGTCGACACGACGGTTGTTCCACTCCTCGTCCTTCCCCTCGATCTCGATGAAACCATTGGCGACAACGTGGACCGGGAAGCGGAAGCCGGAGCGGACGACCGCGAGCGTCTGCTTGACGCCATGGTGGAGAGCTTGCCGGACACGGTCCCGCGCCGCTATGTCGAGGAAGCACAAGGCGTCGACCAAGGCGTCGCCTCGGGCCACCGCACCTTCTGCCGCAGCCACCGGAGGAACACCCCACATGGAGCCGAGCCGGTCGAGGAAAGTGCGAGCCCGCTCTGCCACCATCGTCTCGTCTTGGAGTTGGTCCAAGAGAGCTTGGTTCGTCCCGCGGAGCTCCTCGACCGTCTTCTCGACCCCTGCGCAACGAATGAGGAAGAGTGAGACTACGGCGTAACAAAAAACTTCGAGGCCCAAGCAAGGACAAGGTGTAAGCCTCACCATCGCAATGTTGCCCCAGTTCGGCGAGGTCGCTGGTAAGGCCCTCAGCGCGCTGCTCGAGCCTGCGCTTCTCGGCCAGCATAAGGAGCTTCTCGGACCTAAGCTCCTCGATCAGCTTGCCCGCTTCCACAAGGGCCAGATCCTTTCGGATCACCTCCTGCCGCGCCGCCCCCTCGGTGGCTCGGGCGGTGGCGACACCGCTCTCGGCGTCTTCGGCCTCCTTCTTCGCCGCCTCCGCTGCGGACCGAGCGGCGGCGGCATCGCGTTGAGCATCCTCAGCCTCTTTTCTCGCCGCCTCCACTGCGGTTCGGGCGGTGGCAGCCTCGCCTCGGGCGTCAGCGGCCTCCTTCTTCGCCGCCTCAGCTTCAGCCCGGGCGGAGGTGGCCTCGCTTCGGGCGTCCGCGGCCTCCTCCCTCGACGCCTCGAGAGCGGCGGCGGCCTCCTCCTTGGATCGAGCGACCTCACCTCGAGCCGTTCGGACCTCCGCCTCCGCCTCGTTGAGCTGGCTCGCCATTTGGGCGTTCCGGCTCAGCTCAACGCGGAGATCTTGAAGCTCTGCCTCAGCCCTCGCGAGGGCGGCCGACACCTGTGCGGACCGGCCCGTCGCCTCAGAGCACGACCGCTCCGCCTCCACCATGAGCTCGGCCACCTCCCGAAAGATGGACCGCACCTCGCGCAGGGCCCCCCGCTGGACCGGTTGCTCGACGGAGAGCATGGCAAGGGACGGGCTCGGCGCGTCGGGAAACGGCCATACTGGTCGGTCAAGCTCGATGTCGGGCAGATCCTCCTCCGCCCCGAGCTGCCCCAGCTGCGGCCCGCCGCCCGATGGCACGGGCCCCGGCTCCCTCCGTCCCTCCGCCGGCACCTCCTGTTGCTCCGCCGCCTCCCGAGGCGTCGTCACAACCTCGCGCGGGGGCAAAGACTCGAGCGGCGGCGGGTCGATCGAAAGAAGGCTCGACCCCGGGCCCTCTTCCCTGGCCAGGTCCTCCGGCGTCTTGTCAGCGCTAGCCGCCGCCTCGGGCGCCTCCACCATCGTCGAGCCCGCGGCGAGGAGCGGCCCCTGCTCCAGCTCATTCAGGAGGTCCTCCACCGTCGGCTCCTTCTCCGCCAACGCCTCTCCCCCCTTTCCCTCCTCCGCAGCCCGGCTCGTGTCGGTCGGGGCCTCGAGGGGCGCAGTCTCCTCGGCCCCAGACACCGGCGGGGCCGTGCTCGCCCCAGGCGCTTCCCCCGGAACAGCCGTCGTGGTGGGGGGAAGGGTGGCGCTCCCAGCTGGCGCCATCGCGGGAGGAGGAGGAGGGGGAGGATGCAGCGCCTCAGTGGACGTGGTAGTGGCGGGCTCGATGCCGTAAGCTGCGGCCCCTGCAATACGAGATGACCGTGATATCAGAACCGGGAAGGATGCCTCGACCCCTGTGGTCGATGGCGACGGCCTCACCAAAATTCGCGACGATCATCTGGCTTCCTCGAGCCATGGCAGCTCGAGCCTTCTCCAGCCAAGCGGCTTCTCTAGCGGAGGAAGGTGCCATACCTCGAGGTGCTTGTGCCTCGGCGGAGCTCGAGGTCTTGGCCCGCTTGGATGCAGCGAGGTCCACCTCCTGGTAGGAGCGCTTCCCCCTGAGAAACCAGAGATGGCATGCATCACCAAAAGTAAAGAGGTAAAGCCTCACTACCGACGAGACCCAAGAAAATTACTCACCCAAAGCGGCGGCTGGGCTTCTTCCCGGAATCGCCGGACCCACTCGGGGGCTTCGAGCCCACCCCACGGCGCGAGCCCTGCGCCTGGGCCGTCTCCGCAGGGCTGGGATGGGGGGAGGGCTCCCGACGCCTCCCGTGGCTCGACCTCGAGGGAGAGCCCTCCTTCCGCCCCACATCGCGGGAGGGCGACCGTACCTCCCTCGTGCTGTCGTCGTGGTGCCTGTCCCGGCGCGGGCTCCGGGACCTGCTCCGGCGCTCGCGCTGGCGGTCGCGCCCCCCCGCGTTCGCTTCTGTGTCCCGGCGGCGGTGCGGCGATGGACTCCGGGGACGCTCACGCCCCTGGTCACGAGACGCCCGGGGGCTCCCTCCCCGACGCTCGTGATGGTGCGGGCTCGACGCCTCCTCCTCCGCGGGCTCGACCCCGACCTCGATGGCTCGCGGCGGTCGGACCCGGAGCCCCTCCCGATGTGGTCACTGCCCCTCGAGGCTCGGCCCTTCTCGAAACCTCCCGCCTGGGCTGACGCGGGGGCGGCCTCCGTTGGTGCTGTGGCGGAGGCGCTCCGGGTTCGGGGCTTCCTCACGACAGGGGGCGCGTCCGGCCGGGAGCTCGACGTGCCCTGGGCCTCCGATGAGGCGGAGCTGGGCGTGGCCTTCTGCTGCTTCACCCCACGTGGTACCTTCGCCGGTGGGACCTCGTAGATGTCCTCCTGTACAGGGGAGCGGTCAGCCCAGATGTCGCCAAACCCCGCGCGTCTCAGGCGCGCGTCCATCCCCTCGTCGTCACTCTCATCATCATCATCATCCTCCTCCGAGCTCGAGGAGCTGAGCTCGGGGGACTCGTCCCCAGGCTGCCGATTGCGGCGAGCCTTCGCCAACCTTTGCTCCCGAGCCGACCGACGCAAGTTTTTGTTTTTCTCTTTCTTCTTTCTGGAATCCTCGTTCTCTTTTTCCTTTTGAGCAGAGAGGCGCCTCACCTGTGTCTCTGCGGCGTCCTCCCTCACCGGGGGCCTCGAGGCACAACACGTGAACGCCCCCTGCGAGAAAAGGAAACGTGATGAGGAAGAAACACGAAAAGAAGGCGCAAGGTTCGAAGAAGAAAGAAGGAGGGGAGGCTCGAGACGGGCTAGCTCGATGGGGACCTACCAGATCGAGGCACCCCTTGTCGGGCACCATGGGGATTAGCTTGGTACTCTCTGGGGCGAACGACCCATGGATCGTGATCGACACCCGGGAGATGCCCTCGCTGCAGGGCAATCCCTCCTCGGCCATCCTCGACCCGCTCAGCGCCTCGGCCGTGGCCTTCTCCCCCATTTGGTACAGGAAGAGGGGGCGGTCCGCCAAAGGGAGGACCCTCCGTTGGTGGAACGCCCAGATGACCGTCGGGACGGTCAACCCCTCCTCGTCCACCAGCTTCTTCATCAGCTTCATCAACGACACCAGGTGGCGCTGCCTGTCTGCCACGACGCCCTAGATCCACTGGTCTGGGCGCCGGTCGAGCACCCTGCCGGTATACTGCGGAAGGAGCCCTCCCTCGTTCCGCAGATAGAACCAGTGCTCGTCCCACCCCGACTGGTTGGTCGAGAGCCTGTGGTGGAGATACTCGCGGGGGACGCCGGCCGACGAAGGCCCGGTCCGCATGGTGATGGCGAGGGAGCCGGCGCGCACGAGCCGCTTCCCGCTGGGCTTCAGCGTCTTGGTGAAGAGCTCGCCTCGGAAGATGTGAACGAACATCTCCCAATGCGGCTCCATCTTCAAGTACCCCTCGCACAACGCAGCAAAGATGGCGGCGTGCGAGATCAAGTTGGGGGAGAAGTGTTGAAGCTCCACCCCGTAGTGGTGGGTTAACGCCCGCATGAAGCGGCTCGGCGGGATGCCGAGCCCCAAGCGGTGGTAACGGGTGAAGCTCACCACGTACCCCTTCGGCGGGTGCGGCTCCCAGTGGTCCTCCGATGGGATGACCCACCACGCAGATCCCTCCTCTGGGTTGGGACGAAGAAGCCCCTGGGCCACCAGCGAGTCCATCTCGCGCTGCGTCACCTTCGACCGTCTCCAGGCCTCGGCCGGCTGCGGCGAGGTCTTGTCGGCCATGACAACGATGGCGTGGACTTTGACGGCGGACGAACGGCCGGGGAGGTTGCTGGCTACGGGCTCAGGAGGAAGGGGTGCGGGAACTGCGGCGGCTATGAAGGCAAAGGCAAAGAGAAGAGCCCTCTCCCCCTCTCTCGGTATTTATACGAAAGAACCCCAACAGGCGAGGCGTCCCACGACGACGAAAAAGTAACCGCATATAGCATTTAATGCGCCCACCTAACCACGTCTCGAGCCGGATGCAGGGTACACGCGGCAGCTCTCCATTCGCTCCACTACCCGGGCCCGCCACGACCGTCGCCCCGGCTTCGCGTCCGCCGCCCTCATCGACGAATTTCGCCTAAAAAGGCGTGCCCAACGGGCAGAAGGATTCCCAGACGACGGAGGCTTCTTCACGAAGGTAAAAACGGGCCCCGGCCCTAAGCCTCGAAGCAACGAAGGCTGGCCCTCGAAGAGGGTTCGACAGCCGGCTTCGAGCACCCGAGTCAGGGACACCAAGGGGCGCCACTCGCGGCATCGCTCGAGGGCCAAGCCCTCGAGGCCCCTCACGTGTATCCAAGGCGGGGCGCGCGACGTGCAATGAGATCCCCTCGGAGGGAGGCATCGAGCCACCGGGTCCTATCGAATGGACCCGGCACTCTTGCAGACTGAGCACCCATGCTTTATGAGATCGCCTCCGGGCTACAGTCGACCCCTATCGAACGGGGCACGAGGTCTCACTTGGATTCCTCGTTACCAGCTCACCGGGAACCTCGATACTCGCCCGCTCGTGGTAGTACGAGGCATCCCCCCTCGCATCCGATCGAAAGGACTCGCGGGATGACAAGCCAGGGCAACCGGCGTGCTGGACAGCTCGAAGAGCCGGTCGGCCGGTTCAGCCTGGCACCCCTCGACCAAAGAGGGTCTAAAAGACTCGGGGGCTGAACACTCCCGAACCTAAAAAACGCAACTAAAACTCGCAAAAAGCCCACGAGGGAGTTCTAACCACTCCCCCGTTGCCCCGGGGGCTACACCCGCGGGTGTCGCTCGCACGACACCCGCGGAATCGACACGGCCGAACCCTCGAGATCCAGTTAGCCAAAACCCTCGAAATCCAAAGTCGAGAGCCCCTGCTCGAGTGCAAGCACTCAAACAAGGGCTCGAGGGCTACTGTCGGGGAACGCCAAAGGGGTACCCCCAATCAACGCAAACACACGGGTTAAAACCTAGAACACCAATTAATAACAAACATAACTAGTCTAACCCCTTAAAGAGACCAACCCCTGGAGGCCCACAACGCTGGCCCACCAAGCCAGGCCTCGGGCGAACGCGCGCTCTCCGTCTCGCCCGAGTTCTCCGAGCCAGGCCTCGGGCTGGCGCTCGTTCTCCGTCTCGCCCGAGCCCTCCGAGCCAGGCCTCGGGTGAGTGCTCCGCTAAAACCTCGAGTCCTGGCATATAGGGCTCGAGCCCCCCACAGCCGAACACCATACCTCGAGACCCCACGCGGGGACCTCGAGCCTCTCTGGCACAGCAGCCTATCCCTCGAGACGCTTTATGCTTCCCTCGAGCGGCGCAGACATCTGATGTCAGCCCCATACCGCGTGTTTAATACATCCACCTACTCCAGTCACGTCCTCTGCAGCCCGACGTGTACCACAGTAACCAGGGCAAAGTCAAGTCTCATTTTCACCACAAGCATGGGCAAAAAGGCACCAGCACAGCACTGTTCGACCATACCTTGCACTGTGGCACGTCCCGGTCACATCTCGAGACCCGGATTTTCGCTGTACGACCAGGCTCCCCGGAACTCGCCCATACCTGCGGGGACTCGAGCCCCCCGTAGGCGCCACCTCGAGGCCGGCTTCGCGCCCCTCGAGCCCTAACAACTTTCACGCTATTGGAAGACAGGTACCCCAAGACCCGGAGGGATCCCGCCGTGTCCTGTACGTGCCGGAATGGGTGCTGTACGGCTTCTACATCATCACGCCACCACGTCTGCGCCCGGGATGGAGGCCACGCCCCAAGGACGCCTCAACAGCAACGCCCACATTGGCTCCAGTGGCCCCGACAAGACAGGGTTCCTACCCTTCTCCGTATTGGGCACCGTACGCCCCGACACCTGTAATACCCTTGTGTAACCCTGGCCTCCCCTTGCTCTATAAAAGGGGACACAAGGGCCCTCATTCCACGGTTACACAACTCCGAGAGACAACACACGAGTCCACGTACACACACTTGAGTCCAGACTCTGGTCCACGCTCATTGAGCTTGTATTCGCCCCTGTACAAGCGCTTAGGTGCAAGTAATACAAGAACCTCCTCCCCCGCTGGACGTAGGGACTTCTTTGCCCGAACCAGGATAAATCCTTGTGTCATCTTGCATCACCATCCAGGAAGAGAGCACGCGATCACATTACTCGTTGGTGTCAGACCCCCGGGACCGAAACACCGACAGAAGTGGAGAGAACTTCCATATTTAATCAAGTTCTCCTCCCCTTCCACTAGCAAGGTGAGACTAAAGAGTTCCACTTCCCTCTTTGCACACACATGTATGAGATTTGAGATTTATTTAGGAATTTCAGAATTATTATTGGGCCAAGCCCATATAAATTCTACTCCCTCCGTCCAACAAAACATGGAATTCTCGCTTATCGAGAAGTCAAACATTTTGAACTTTGACCAAAGTTATATAAAAAAGTACTAATATTTTTGATACAAAAAATATACCATTAAATTAGTAATAGAATATATTTTCATAATAATTTTATTTAACAACATAAATACTAATACTTTTTATTATAACCTTGATCAAACTTGAGTCAATTTGACCGGCACGGATCCCATAATTGCATGTTTTTATGGACCGAGGGAGTAACACACAATTCAGAATTTAGGTCTTCATCGGTAACCTGGTGACTGAATTCTAACATATAAGGATCTCTAAGTCCTAAGAGAAAGATCCAAAGATGTGTATAAAATCTAGGTAGTATTTCGTTTATCCAAAAAAACTGCACATCTTATTTTTAAAAACTAAACTATTTTGAGTTTAACTAAATTTATATAAAACATTTATAATTTTAAATATGTTTATTAGACAAATATTGTATAATTAATCTAATAAATTCATTACTTATCATAAATGTTAGAACATTTTTATACATATAACTAATTAAGTGATCCAATGGTAGGATTGTCTAGTGGGACGCTATCCACCAGAGTTTAAACTTTGGTGTCGTGTCTTTTTCTAAATTTTTTATAGAATTTGCAGAGTGCATGCACACATGTGCGTTCGGTGATATCGGAGACGGTGAGCCTCTCAATCTCTCTTTGTGTGTGCATAGACACGCATGTGTGTGTGGTTTATGTGCATTCAAAGTTGTACCCGAAAAGGTTCAAAAATATATATTATGAGATCTCAAACTTGTAAGCATGTGTCATATAGGCCCCTAAACTTCAAAAATGCATTTCTAGCTCCCTAAACTTGTTAAGTGGTATATGTGTGCCCCTGGACCTTAAAAATGCATTTCTAGTCGCTAAACTTGTTAAGTGGTACACCACACACTCATACTTGTTGCGCAGGTTTTTTATGTGACATTGCTACGCGGCCAAAAAAATATAAGCACCAAATCCTCTGAAACTCAATCTGTGTCACCATCATCGGTGCGGGAACCACATCTGCACAGAGGTGTTCGCCGTCAGGAAGGATAAAAAGGAGAGCATCAACGGGTAGAAGGTGAGGTGGAGCCATGGCGTACCACAGAATGCACAACCCTAGACCCCGACAATGCTTCTCCTAGTCGCAAACTAGACCGTGTGTGCGTGGCTCCGATCGGTGATGCTTCCCCACGAGGCTCTGGTCATGTCATGGTCAGTCGTGGGTCCACGCGAGCTCTTCAACCGAAGCATGCCTGGAAGTATCGTCGGCAGTCAGGGTCGTGCTTTCTATGACACAAATAGGATGTTAAGGGGGGTTGGTGTATATTTTTTCACCACATAGCAACGCCGTGTCAGCGAAAATATCCGTGTGGCTAGTATGTGCCTGTGGTGTACCAGTTAGCAAGTTCAGAGGGGGTAGAAATGTATTTTCAAAGTTCAGAGGCCGATGTGTATCACGTAACAAGTTTAAGGGGCCAAAAATAAATTTTCAAAGTCCAGAGGCATATGTGACACACGCTTACAAGTTCAAAGGCCCTTGGTGCATCTAACTCATTAATTAAATTTAGATAATTTACTTGTTGAAAAATAATATGTATAGTTATTTTGAAATGGAGCGAGTATTTATAATAGAATTCACTACTACAAAAACTACGGGAGACGCTGCCTAAAAATTAACAGAGACGATCATAAAATTCAACTATCTCATAAAATATCAAGAAATTTTAGAGGCGCTACGAAGGTAGTCACAATTGATTCTTTTACAAATGCATTTATGGAGGCGGATAATTTATTTACAGAGGCGGGCTTGACTCCCCGTCTCATAAAACTGGTTTATGGAGACGGTCGTAAGGTTCCTTATCCGTCTCTGAAAATAGAATACTTTAATGCATTCTTTTATTGATACCCATCTACTCATATTTCCCTATAACTCTCCCTCTCCTTTACTTTAGACCAAAACAAAGAGAAATTCATCATTGAAAAAAACTTGTTAGCTGAGAATATTTTGTGATATAATTATCTTTTGTTCTAGATTTCGAATAAAGAACTTGCTGGTTGTAAGGAAAATGGACCTCAACCCATTTAACTTTGGATTTTTGGTGTTTGATGATCAACATAAGTAAATTGGACTAATGTGTTTGCAAGTGTTTGTTTTGTAGTCCAATATGGTACAAATGTGACTTGGACGAAGGCAATGTGGTGATAAAATGATCAACAACTCAAGCAAGACCCTACAAGATGTATTGAAGACTTACAAAGATCAAGCAAAGTCCAAGATACAAGAAACAGAGGCCCCGATGCAAACAAAATTGAGCCGCTCAAGCCGAGACAAGAGCTGATTGAATTGGAACTGTTTCACAATTTTGGATCTGCTCAAGCTGCCATGAAACTCATAAAGTCGTAGCTTTCCGAAAAGTTCAATATCATCAAAATCAGAGTTCAGAGCTAAAAGTTATACCCAAAATACAAAAGCTTGTCTCACCGGAAAAGGAGCAACAGACACTCCGATGCTAGGAGCATAGGACGCTCCGATGCAGAGTCTGATGCAGCGTCCGATGTTCACTAAAATCAGCCTAGAATCAACAGTGTTATAGGCGAGTCTGATGCAGCATCTGATGCCTCTGTTGTAGCGTCCGATGCCCCCCAAAAACAGGTCTAACGACTAGTTTTCCAACGGCTATTCAACATATGGGCATAGAACGTGTCTGATGCCTTTACTATAGCGTCTGATGCTCTACAGAAAGACCATTTTCAGCCCTCGAATGGCTCTATTTGCTTGGGGGCCTATATGTACCACCTCTAACCGGCCAAATAAGGTGTGGAGAAGTGAGGAAACATACCATGGGTGTTGCTGCACCATATTAGTGCCTCCATATGCATAATGCTTAGTGATTTACATGGTGATTAGTGTAGGTATTTTGCGAAGTGCTTAGGTTAGTTAGACCACCGCTCATGCACTTGCTCTAGATTTAGGCCTAATGTTTAGTGAGGTTTGCATACCTCTTGCTACTCAATGCTTGCGTGCACTATTGTTGTACATCGGAGGGGCTTGTAGTCTTGCAAGACCACACCAACAGTGTTTGTAGTCTGGCCGCCACCGTGTACCAAAGGGAACAAGGTCCCGCGACGGTTTGGTCAGAAGCTTGATAGTGAAGATGGCGGGGAGCAATCTGAGAGAGGCTTTGCCATGAGTGGCTTAACTGGAGACCCACTTGCGCGTGGGGAAGGCCTAGAGCTATCCACGGAGTTACCCGACTGGGAGCTTGGCCCTTGCGAGGGATTCCTTGCAAGGAGCTCCAATGAGGACTAGGGGGAAGCTTGCGTGCTTCTCGATACCTCGATAAAAATACCGGAGTCATCGATGTGAGTTTGCATCCCTACCTTACTCTTTAGCTTCCGCATTTACCTTGATACCTTGGTTATGTGCTTTACTCTACCTAGCTTAGTTGATAGGATTGGAACCTAGGTTGCTTAACTCTTTTGCGGTAGAGATAGCAACACACCTAGCAAAACCATACTTGCACAATTAGATAGTTTACTTTCTTACATAGGTTTTGACTAGGTGGTAATTAGAGGCCATAATTTAGAGTAGAGTTTTTAGTTGCCTAATTCACCCCCTCTTAGGTGTCACCGTCCTTTAAATTGGTATCAAAGTCGGTTGGCTCATTTTTTGACCCTTGGCTTCACCGCTGTTGAGCCGACACTATTGAGAGTGGTTGGGATGGATACCTCTAGGCATTCATACTTTGACAGCACAAACTTTCCGTACTGTAGTGCTAGAATGGCTTGCTACCTAGAAGTAGTTGATCTAGTTGTTTGGAGAGTCACCCGCGACGGGATGAAACCCCTTAAGAACCCCGAGAAGCCTACCACGAGTGATGAAAAAGACCTTCATTTTAATGCTAGAGCTAAAAATGCTTGTTTGAATCTTTTAGCATGGATGTATTTAACCAAGTTTTTACTTTACAAACATCTCATGAGATTTGGCTAAAACTCCATGAGCTCCATGATGGCACACGTAATGTTCATGAGCAAAAACATCACCTAGCTAAATCAAGTTATGATTCTTTTAAAATGAATGAAAATGAGCTTGTTCATGATATGTATTCCCATTTGAATCTAATTATCAATGAGCTCAATTCTATTGGAATTACAAATCTAGGTGATGCGGATATTGTGAGGAAGATCATCTCGGTGCTACCACATAGCAAGTATGCAACCATCATCACCATCCTCCACAACATGGAAGACTTGAGCATCATGACCCCGACCATTGTTATTGGCAAATTAGTGACATTTGAAATGTCACACAAGATGGGTCAAGAAGAAGCCACTTCATCAAGCAAAAGCATGGCTCTCACATGTGATGAGCACAAGAAGATGAAGGGCAAGAAGCAAATTGAGACAAGCTCAAGCTCAAGCTCAAGCTCCTCAAGTGAAGATGAGGAAGATGATGATGAAGAATCAAGTGATGATCAAGCCTCCACCTCTTCCAACTCCTCTGTGGATGAAGAAACAATCAATCTAGTGCGGGGAGTGGAGAGGATGATCTGCAAGCTCAATGTAAAGGGTGTGCCCATCACAATTGAAGATTGCATCTTCACCAACCAAAGAAGAGAGCAAAGAAAGAATGGTTGCTATGGATGCGACAAGAAAGGGCACTTTGTGGAGGATTGCCCAACACACAAACCCACACCCAAGGACAAGAAAATGAAGGGATGCAAGGCCAAAGCCCTCACCCCCATCAAGGCATGGGATGATTCATCGAGCGAAGATGAAGCCCAAAACAAGAGGCGTGGCCGCAAGCACTAATCATCAAGCTCCTCACATGTGTGCCTTATGGCACGAGGTAACAAAAGTCCTATCTTTAGTGATAGTGATAGTGATGATGAGGTAACTTCTTATGATCAAATTGTGCTAGACAATCTCAACTATGCTAAAGCTTGCACTAGTCAACAAAACAAAATAAATGCTTTAAAAGAAAAATTAGATAGTTCTCAACAAGCTTATAATGTTTTGCTTGATCAATATGAAACTTTCTCAACCCTTAATGTTGAGCTATCTAGTAAAATTGAAAAACTTGAAGCTAGTACAAGCACAAGTGAAAGCACAACTAGTGATGAGCAACTTGTAAAGAAAAATGAAAAACTAAAAGCAAAGTTAGCTAGCACACAAGATGTCAAAAGTTTGCTTGCTAAAATGGAAATCATGTGCAAACATTGTGATGAGCTAACTAACAAAGTTGCTAATCTTGAAGCCATCAGAGCAAACCCCACCGAGGCACCTAAAATTAAAAACTCAATTTTTGATGCACCTAAAAAGGATGCCTCTACTTCTTGCATTGATTTATTACTTGATTTAGACTCACTGTTGACGCTCACTAATGCTCATAATTATACCATCAACTATTGCATGAATTAACATGAAATAAACCATAAAGCATAGTTGTAGGGTTTATTCTAATGAGTTCCATGAGTTTTGGTGATCTCCGTTGTTTTACAGGATATTGAATTTTTCACCGAATAAAACTATCTCAGATGGTGAATTGGAATACACCATTGCGTTGGGCTGGTCGCTGATCAAAATGGATATATTATTTGCTATTTTTGGAGCAAGGAATAAATAAATAAAAAAGATATAAAATTTCCAAATTAAAAAGGGACGCTGACGTCAGCGCCCCCAAGGTCAACGACAACCACAGACTGTTGGCGTGCAGGCCCTGTCGGGCACAACACCAGCATGACCGCACGTAACCAGCTCTTCCCAATCGTGTGATGCCACATGGCCACGGGAGGGTGCAATGCGCTACGCGGGACGCTCTGGCGGGAGCGCGCAGACGCCCGTATGGCTAGGAGGACAGGTGGCGCGCGTGGACTGGAGGCCAATGGCGATGACGCGGTCTGCTTGCGCCAGGCATAGTTGGGCCGGCCCAACCGGCCAGTTCAGCTGGCCAGAAAGGCCATGTGCACATGGCGAAACATTTAGTACCACATCGCTTGCCCAAGGTGGAGGGGAGGCCAGGAGCCTCTATATAATAAACCCAGGACCCCCTGAGGCAATATACCATCATCATCTGGGAGTCTTTGTAGAGGCGTCTCTCGAAGGACAACCTCTCCTCCCTAGAGAATTAGGTTTAGATTTTCCAATGTAATAGCTTAGCTTTAGTCGGGAGTCAGGGAGAGCGGAGCTGCGCTTCGGTTCCGAAGGAGTCTTCAGAGTTTTGGTATGTCTTGTATCTTTTCTTTGTAAGACTTATGGTTTAATATATTTATCTTCTCTATTTACTTTATGCTTTATTATATGATTAGTATAGTTGTTATATCTTGGCATGAGATCTTCGCTCGTGTTGAGTGCTCTAGTTATTCATGGTAATTAGAGTAGTAATTGATAGATTAGACATGGTGTTTAGTCTATAGGTTACCTGAGGTTGCGCTCAATCCCACGGAATAGTTGTGGTAGCCCCAGGGGTGACAGCTATGTTAGGCCTTCGTAGTCCACCACGTTCGGATTGATGTTTCGTAGAGCTTTTGGCAGCCTTCCCCTGACTACCTTTTTTCCCAGTCTTCTTCGAGAGTTGGAAAGGACCTGCTGCTCCAAAGTGCCAATGTTTATGACTGCTATATCTTTTTATCTTTGTTGCTTTAGAACACAAGTAATAGAGAAGTACGTAGGAACCTTGATCTCTTCCGTTGTCCTCCAGCTATAGTTGTCTATACATTTATCATTGAATTCTCTTTGATGTACTTTCATTATCATATCATATATCATTTACCCCTGCTTTAGTCTATTTAGTACTCTGAGTTAGTAGATGCATGATAGTGAGTTATCAGATTCTTGACCCTAGCTTCCCTGTGGTAAAATATAAATAACGATCCTGGAATACTCCCGGTAAAATGCTACAATGGTGCTCTCGGTAAAATGCTACAATGGTGTTCTGTGCGCTTGCGGAATCTTTCATATTCTATTTGCGTTAACAAACGTCAACAAACATTTTTGGCGCCGTTGCCGGGGAAGCAATTGGTGTAAAGATTTTGATAATGATCTTGATGTCTGCTAATTTAGTGTACCACTAGCTTTAGTAGAATTACCCCTTGTTCTGTTGAGTGTGGAATAGACAGGACATCAGATGTCGTTTCGACCTTATGACAAGCTTCCACAAGAATGAAGAACTCAGGGTGCCTGAACATTCAAGATCCATCATTATTCTGGAGCCCTGCCATCTCACAGGTTTGTGTATACATATATATCATTCTAACCATGTCTAGATTGGAGAAAAGGTCGTCGTTACAAGAATTCAACTCTCATCCCATGTGACGGATAGTTACGCTGCGCCACTCACAAGTCCCAGTTGTGAGTCATGGTATGTATGATCAAGGTGAGACAGTCTTGCTCATGGACTTTAAACTTTATGGGTAGTTATCTTTTAAATTTCTTGCATACCACTGCATGTTTACTTTTAATCATTCATCCACTCCATTTAGTTTAGGTTTTCTTTTATCAAATCCTCATCATATTTAGTTCCTTGCATGCATTCATGTCATTTGCATCTAAACGAAAAAAGGAGAAAAAAATAAATAAATATTCATTTCGAAAGCGAGGAGAGGGGAAGAAAGAAAATAAATCATTTTCCTTTTTATTCCAAAGCATTTCAATCTATTTTCAAATAGAATTTGAATTCATTTCGAATTTTGGTAAAAACCAGTCACACAAATAAATCCAATGCATCAGCATGAGTGCAAAAGCATGTTGCCAACTTTATTTAACTTTATAAAAATTATTTAACCCCTAGGTTAAATGCTCAACAAAATCATAAATAAAACATTTTCACCTATTTTAATTTGGGGAAACTTTTAGGGTGTTACAACTCTACCCCCTTAAGATGAATCTCGTCCTCAAGATTCGACTGGTGCTTACTCAAACAGCTGCGGATAAGATTTACGGAGATCCTCTTCTCTTTCCCAGGTAGCCTCTTCTTCCGTATATCTGTTCCACTGTACTTTGCACATTTTGATAATTCGGCTCATGGTGACTCTTTCTGCTGTCTCTAAGATCTTTACGGGGTATTCTTCATAAGTGAGATCTTCTCCTATCTTGATCTTTTCCAGGGGAACTTGCTCTTCTGGCACTCTCAGACATTTCTTCAGCTGGGAGACATGAAACACATCATGAACGCCTGATAGACTCTCACGTAGCTCAAGCTGATAAGCCACTTCTCCATGTCTGGCCAAAATCCTGAAAGGACCTATGTATCTGGGTGCCAACTTTCCCTTCATGTTAAACCTCTTTACGCTCCTCATGGGTGACACTTTCAAGTACACATAGTCTACCACTTTGAAAACTAAGTCCCTCCTGCGAGTATCTGCATAACTCTTTTGTCAGGACTGAGCTATCCCCAAGTTACCCCGGATCATTCTCACTTGTTCCTCAACATTTCGAAGAACATCCGATCCGAACACTTGAGTTTCTCCTGTCTGATTCCAGAACAAAGAAGTTCTACACTTTCTCCCATACAAAGCTTCAAAAGGAGCCATTTTGAGACTCTTCTGATGACTGTTATTGTAGGAGAATTCAGCATATGGCAGGCTTTTATCCCAACTAGCCCCATGCTGAAGGGCACATGCTCTCAACATGTCCTCCAAGATTTGATTTATCTTTTCAGTCTGCCCATCGGTTTGCGGGTGATATGCATAACTGAAATTCAGCTTGGTTCCCAACGATTGGTGTATCTCATGCCAGAAATGAGATGTGAATTGTGTTCCTCTGTCAGACACTATTTTCTTCGAAACCCCATGCAGGGACACAATTCTTTCCATATACAGCTTTGCTAATCTTGCTCCATTATAGGTGGTCTTAACTGGTAGGAAGTGAGCGACCTTTGTGAGACGGTCAACGATTACCCATATAGAGTCATAGCCTCTTTATGTGCAGGGTAATCCAGTGATAAAGTCCATTCCCACTTCTTCCCATTTCCACTCGGGTATCTGCATAGGTTGTAACAATCCTGTCGGTCTCTGACGTTCAGCTTTGACCTTCTGACAGGTGTCACATAGGGCCACATATTCTGCCACATCTCGCTTCAATCCATACCACCTGTACTTTTCTTTCAGATCTAAGTACATTTTGGTACTGCCGGGATGTATAGAGTAGGCAGATTCATGTGCATCTCGCAAGATGGCATCACAAATAGCTTTTACTTCAGGCACACATATCCTTTTTCCAAACCATAATGTTCTATTTTCATCCATCCTGAAGCCTAGTGCCTTTCCAAGCACTATGTTCTCTGCTATCTCTTGCAACTTCTCATCTTTCAGTTGACCCTCACGGATTTCTTTCTCCAAAGTAGGTTCAACTGTTATCTCCACAGCATTGTTTGCAAAGCATAGATTAAGATATGCCATTTCAGCTCTCAGCTCTGCTGGCATATACTCTACTTGCAGCCCATTTGCATAGGTTTTCCTGCTCAAGGCATCGGCCACGACATTGGCCTTTCCTGGGTGATAGTGTACCTCCAGGTCATAGTCTTTGGTCAATTCTAGCCAACGGCGTTGCCTCAAATTCAAATCTGACTGAGTAAATATGTACTTCAGACTTTTATGATCTGTATACACACCACTCTTATGTCCAACCAGATAATGTCTCCATATTTTTAGAGCATGGACAACAGCTGCTAACTCCAAATCATGAGTTGGATAGTTCAACTCGTGCTTTCTCAGCTGTCTGGATGCATAGGCTACTACTCTTCCTTCTTGCATCAGAACACATCCAAGTCCCAGACGAGATGTATCACAATAGACAGAGAAGCTTTTGTTCAAGTCTGGCAGAACTATGACTGGTGTTGTGGTTAATCTTTTCTTTAACTCTTCAAAGTTTTCCTGGCATTTATCAGACCACACAAACTTAGCACTCTTTTCTAGCAAGGCCGTCATAGGCTTTGCAAGCTTAGAGAATCCTTCAATGAACCTTCTGTAATACCCGGCCAAACCCATAAAGCTTCGGATTTCGCTAGCATTGGTTGGCGGGTTCCAGTCCAACACATCCTGCACCTTGCTGGGATCAATGGATATACCTCCATTAGAGACTACATGCCCCAAGAAAGAGACTTCTTTCAACCAAAATTCACACTTGCTCCTCTTGGCATAGAGTTGATGCTCTCTCAATTTCTGCAGAACCATCCTCAGATGTTCAGCATGTTCCTCTTCTGTTTTAGAGAACACTAGAATATCATCTATGAACACCACCACAAACTTGTCCAGGTACTCCATGAACACCTTATTCATCAGGTACATGAAGTAGGCTGGGGCATTGGTCAGTCCAAAAGACATGACTGTATACTCATACAATCCATACTGCGTTGTGAAAGCGGTCTTAGGAATGTCTGAGTTCCGGATTTTCAACTGGTTGTACCCAGATCTGAGATCTATTTTAGAGAACACACATGCTCCTCTAAGCTGGTCAAATAGATCATCTATCCGGGGTAGAGGGTATTTGTTTTTAATGGTAACCTCATTTAGGGACCTATAGTCCACACACATCCTCTGGCTACCATCTTTCTTATCCACAAAGATCACAGGTGCTCCCCAAGGAGAAGCACTGGTGCGTATATACCCCTTCTCTAGCAACTCCTTAAGTTGCTTCTTAAGCTCTTCTAATTCATTTACCCCCATTCTATATGGTCTTTTAGCTATTGGTGCAGTTCCAGGCAATAATTCAATAATGAACTCAACATCGCGATCAGGTGGCATACCTGGCAGATCATCAGGAAAAACATCAGGGAACTCGTCCACCACCCGATCTTGATTTGCACCACTAGCATCCATCTGGTTTATGGTGGCAGTAGGCTGCTCTTGCATCACCACTTCCACACAGATTCTATCTCCCTTGGGTGTAGAGACAACAACTGACCTTTCCTGGCACTGAATGACAGCTCCATGTTGCTTCATCTAGTCCATTCCCAAGATGAGATCTATGTCTGCTGTTCTCAGCACTATATGCTTTACTTTAAATTCTACTCCCCTTAAGGTGACACTAGAGGTGGGGCTCCAGAAGTTTGCAGGCATGCTACCCCCCGGTGAGTTCACTATGATGGTTTCTTTCATTGCACATAGAGTTACACCATGCATTCTAACAAATGATTGGGAAATAGAATGTGAAGCACCAGAATCAAAAAGTACGGTAGCTGGGATCGAGTTGATACTGAACGTACCCATCAAGACATCTGGCGCATCCAGGGCAGTATCTGCAGCCACATGGTTCACCCGCCCAACGTTAGGTGGGCGAGCATTCTGCTTCGGACCTCCTGCTTGGTTCTATGGGGCCTGGGGGTTCTGCTTCTTAGGACACTGATGAGCATAGTGTCCTATTTCTCCGCAGCGGTAGCAAGCATTGGGGTTCTGCTGAGCTGCATTCTTCATGGGAGCGGAGTTGGGTGCTCGCTGGCGTGAGGCTTGGCTACCCTGTTGCTGGAACCTCTGCCCTCCAGGCTGCTGCTGGTAGCGCTGCCCACCTGACTGCTGTTGGTAGGGAAGGCGATGCTGGTTCTAGTTACCCTGGGTGTGTTGTCCCCTGTTCCACTGGTTGGAGGGGCCTTGGTTCCTCTGGGGGTAGCCTTGCTGGGGATTGATCCGAGGACGAGTGTTGCTCCCCGAAGACTGCCCTTGGAAGCTTCTCTTCTTTGCTTCCATCTCCTTACGCTTGTTGTCAATAACAATCGCCCTATTGACCAGGGACTGATAGTTCGGATACATGTTTGACATGAGCTGGAGCTGCAACCCATCATATAGTCCCTTTAGAAAACGGCGCTGCTTGTCCTTATCTTCTGCCACATCCTGTGGGGCATAGCGCGACAGTTGAGCAAACTTGTCGCGGTATTCCGCCACTGACATAGATCCCTGCCTCAAGGAGCGGAACTCTTCTTGCTTCAGCTCCACAAGGCCTTCAGGGATGTGATATGCCCTGAAGTTCTCCTCCAAGTGACCACAGGAGCATCTTGAGGACGACCGAACATGTATGCATCCCACTAGTCTTGAGCTGCTCCCTGTAGCTGCCCAGATGTGTAGAGCACTTTTTCATAATCAGTGCACTGGGCGATGTTCAACTGCTTCTCCACCGCTCGAAGCTAGTCATCGGCCTCCAAAGGCTCAGAAGCATGGGAGAATACAGGTGGGTGGCCCTTTAGGAATTCTCCCCGACGATCCTTGACTTAGAGAGGTGGGGGCGCTGCAACTGGTGCCTGATCCAGGCGGTCCATCATGGCTTGCATCAGCTGGTTCTGCATTCCCATCAGCTGCTCGATAGTCATTGGCGGCGGTGGCGGTGGCGGGCTCACGGGAACACCACGTCCACGGCCACGACCTCTTCCACGTCCACCCCTTGCTGCCATCTGTTCCACAACAAATGTGCAAGAGTTAGACCCTCATATCCATCATATAAATTATTTTAAAAGACAAAAGAGCATTGCTGAAAATTTCTGGGCACATCTTTATTAACAGCAGTGCACGAAAACTGACATAACACAAGCTACAGAAATCCAACAGGGGCGAACCAGACATCGTTGGAAAGCCTAAGAAACCAGCTACAACTTTTATTCAGAACACTGTTCCGGATTCTGCCATATTCTGGGTCGAAAACAGCATTGAACAGAACCTGTTCTGGGTGACAGACTGCACAGAAACATCAACTTTGAACAGCTATATCTCTCAGATCCGAACAGATAAAGACTTGGTTCCAGATTTTTTTGAAACATACATCAGTCTAGATACTTCAATAAAAATTGCATAATTTTTGGGAACACAGATGAAGAGATATACTGATTTAACCACAGGCTGCTCCAGAAAACAACAACACAGATATGGGATAAACAACTTTATTCATCACTGAAAGATATTTTAAACTGGAGAAGCACGGACATAAACCCACACTTCTCCACCACACACAAACAAAGATCCAAACAACCATAGTTCACCAACATAAGCAACACATGCACTAAAGGTTCACCAGACACACACTGAAACTAAACATCGTTTCTAAACGTGATAGCAAAACATGGTAGACATCTACTGGGCTCCACCGGGAGCGTTGGCGGTCCTGAACCGCTTCTTGTAGACGGCCGGAAGTCCCGGCTCACCACAAAGATGGTCCACTTCGCGTTCCAGGCGCCTCATCACCTTCTGAGAAGCGCGCAGGTCATCCTGCACACTATCCGCCTTCCTATGCATCTCGAAGACGTGTCGGGCTGTAGAGGCCAGAACTGGGTACTCCACAGGTGGAAGCAGGGTCTGCCACGTGACCTCCAGGTCGTTGTGGGGCAGGTAGCGGTAGCGGTCCTCCCGCATGGACTGGAAGCGCAGTCCACGGTAGTGCAGGAAAGCATCCTGCGCTGCATCCTCCATGCTTGCCAAAGAGTGACCACGCTTGGTGGTGGTCCTGTGGACAGTCTCAACGACGTGGCCCTGGTCCACATTGTTCCATCCCGTAACCATCAGATCCGACTTTCAGTAGGTAGCCTCCAGGGGATGGGTGTACTCGGCGCAGTGGTACTGAAGCTTGGCCTCCAACTCTGGGAATTAGTCGTTCAGCAGACGAACCAGCATACTATGGTAGTATGTTGTCTCGTCCGGCTTCTTGAATATGAAGCGGCGAGTCCATCCGAAGTCTTCATCCACCACCTGCACTGCTGGAGAGGCAGGGGGTGCTGGTGCTAATGCAGACGAGGCGGCGGGGGAGTGCACCACGGGATACACTAGCACGAAGGCCGGTGCTGCAGGAGCTGCTGGAGCGGCTGGAATCTCCATGGCTGGTGAAGCAACAGGCACCATAGGAGCGGGTGCCTCCGGAGCAGGGGCCTCAGGTACTGGCGCCTCAGGGACTAGCACCTCAGGAGCTGGCGCCTTAGGAACTGGAGCAGGGGGCGAGGGTGGCGCTGCAAGCTCCCCAGAGACGGTCGAGGTGAAGGTCAGCTCTTCATCCTCCACGATGAAAGCAATGTTGGAGGAGCTGGAGGAGCCATCACTGTCGGAGATGTTGACCACTGGGTGTGGGTGCTGGCTGGTGCTGGCGGTGAAGAGGGCACGATACGCACGGGCGTTAAGGCGAGACATCCTGACGTTATAGTTTAAGATAAGATAAGCAGAAACAATTAGTTTTGCATAATAGAATAAGAATAAGAAGCATGTAAATTTTAATAAAATAACAAGATAATAAAGTAAGCATGAACAGGTAACAAAAAGGTGTTAGAACGGCCATTTCCTAGCTAGGCTTGCGTCTTACAGTCAACAAAGCTTTGATACCATTTTGTCACACCCCAATTTTAAGAATAAAACTGAGACAACGAACTCATGTGTGCCCAGGGATCAGTCGCACACATAAGCTTGACAAATTATGAAAAAGGTACCATAACGGTGTTTATTACATAACGATAGAAGCAAAACAAAGACTTACATCAGCGGAAAAGGTAAACTGGATATAGCTCTCACGGGTAACCACCACAGGGACGGTCGACTGGGGGATACGCTGGCCTAGAAACCATCTGGGAAGACTCCAACTCCAACATCATCTGTTACCCATCTGGGATTTTTATCCAAAAAGAAAGATAAACAACAAGCGTAAGTACTCCTCGTACTTAGCAAGCCAACATGGGGTTCATGACGCTCAAAGAGGCTGACACTGTCTGACTGCAGTTAGCTTTTATGTTGGTAAAGTTTTAGCATTAGAGTAAACGAGTATTGTGCTTAACCCTTAAACCCCTGATCTATTTGTCCATCAATGATAAATAATTCACCATAAGAGCACCATCAACATAAAGTAATATTTAATTAAGTATCATAGTTCTGCTAGTTTTCCGGGCCGCTCGTGACCGTGAGCACGACTGTTATAACAGTTTTACACTCTGCGGAGGTTGTGCATCTTTACCCACTAGGTAACAGGCAGCCAACCTCTTGATCCACTTCTAAGGTAGATCGGCAGGGTACTCTATGAAGCTTTTCGCTGGTTCGTCTAACAGGTTAGGGCCGCTAGGTTTCCTTGGCAAGCAGATGTAGCAACCCCCTTTCCTATGGCACAAGGCCATCACAGCTATACACATAGAAACAAGAACAGCCCTACACCCAAATGTAGAAATAAAACTTTGATAAAACAGAAGTGTGTGTTTCTACGGTCCCAACAAGTTTTGGTTCACCGAAAACGGAGTTACGACGCGAAAGATACAGCCGAAACGGTGTTGCTAAAGCCTTAAACTGGATTAACTTAGACCCTACAGCTAAACTGTTCAAAACAGTCTAACAGAGACGTCAACAGGTGGATAACTAAACTACAAATCTAACGTAACTTGAACGGATCAAAACGGAGCTAAAACGTGGATTTTATAAGCGTTTTAGTGCAGTGGCATAACTGTAAATAGCCTGAAATGCATTTGAATTTAAATCTGAATTTAAATTAAATTTTAAACCAAAATTCGCACTCGGCTGGACTGCGCCTCAAATAAACAGAAATGCAGGGGCCCGGTTGAAAGCTTTTCAAGGCACAGAGAACAGTGCCCGATGGAGTGCGGGTTGGTTTCGAGTTTTCTCAGGGACTCTTTAGCAAAAGTGCCACCGAAGGGGTATCGGTGATCTGGGGCCACAGGATCGCGCACGGATAGTCAGGATTAGACCCCGGGGATGTGCGCGCAGTGGCGGGCCGACGGCGCGCCGGACGCGGCTCTGGCCGCGGCGTCGTGGCTCTCCGCACGATGTCGCGCGCGCGGACGCCATGGATGGCGCACGGGAACTCGCGGGCTAGGGCACTGGGGACACTGCACGCGAAACGAAGAGGACAGAGAGGTAGCGGGTCGCAAGGGAGTTCTCACCACGTCGAAGGAAGGGACGGGGAGGCTCGGACGGCGGCGAACGGCGAACGGCAGCGGGGATCTGAGCGACGGTGACGGAACTGCGAGCAGACGACGTCGGTTAGGGCCAAACCAATCGAAAGAGAGAGGGAAAGATGGTTCGGCAGCTTCACCGAGGTGCGGCGGAGCTCGGGGGCGGTCGCAAACGGTCGGAGTGGCGCCGAATCGACGGATCGACGGCGGCGGGCGGGAGCAATGGCGGCGGAGCTCGAGTCGCGTGTTCTGGAGGCGCGGTTGCTCTGTTGCGCGTGCGGAGTGAGCGAATGAGGGGAAAGGGAGCGGGGAGGAGACCGCGTCCACTAAAAGGACAAGGGAGAGAGCGAGGACGTGGGAGCGGGGTGCGGGGAAAACGGAGGCGTGCGGCTGCGGCGATTTTTCGGCCGTGCGGTTGCACATAGCGAGCGGGAGAGGGAGGAGACGGCTGACGCGTGGGCCCGAGGTGTCTGCGACTGGGAGAGGGAGGGAGGCGGTGGTAGCAATCCACGAGCGTCGAGCTGGGCCGGCCGACGGGCCACACGGGCGAAGGGGAGAAGAGATGGGAGGGCCCAAAGCGGGAAAATGAGGAGGGGAGGTGAGGCCGGCGGGCTTGGGCTGCCAGGCCGCACGGGCCGAAAGCGAGGAGAGGGGAAGAAAGAAAATAAATCCTTTTCCTTTTTATTCCAAAGCATTTCAAACCATTTTCAAATAGAATTTGAATTCATTTCGAATTTTGGTAAAAACCAGTCACACAAATAAATCCAATGCATCAGCATGAGTGCAAAAGCATGTTGCCAACTTTATTTAACTTTATAAAAATTATTTAACCCCTAGGTTAAATGCTCAACAAAATCATAAATAAAACATTTTCACCTATTTTAATTTGGGGAAACTTTTAGGGTGTTACACCATTTAACTTTGGATTTTGGTGTTTGATGATCAACATAACCAAATTAGACTAATGTGTTTGCAAGTGTTTGTTTGTTAGTCCAATATGGTGCAAACGTGACTTGGACGAAGGAAATGTGGTGATCAAATGATCAAAACCTCAAGCAAGACCCTACAAGATGTATTGAGGACTTACAAAGATCAAGCAAAGTTCAAGACACAAGAAAGAGAGGCCCAAACGCAAACAAAGTTGAGCCGCTCAAGCCGAGACAAGAGCAGATTGAATGGAACTGTTTCATGATTTTGGATCTGCTCAAGCTGCCATAAAACTCATAAAGTTGTAGAGTTTTTCATTAGCTTTCTAAAAAGTTCAAGATCATTAAAATTGGAGTTCGGAGCTGCCATGATACTCATAAAACTATAGATGCCACGAAACTTATAAAGTTGTAGATGTTTGCATGCACTATTGTTGTACATCGGAGGGGCCTGTAGTCTTTCAAGACCACACCAACCGTGTTTGTGGTGTGGCCGCCACCGTGTACCGAAGGGAACAAGGCCCATGGCGGTTTGGTCGGAAGTTTGATAGTGAAGACGGCGAGGAGCGATCCAAGAGAGACTTTGCCATGAGTGGCTTAACCGGAGACCCACTTGAGCGTGGGGAAGGCCCGGAGCTATCCATGGTGTTACCCGATCGGGAGCTTGGCCCTTGCGAGGGGCTCCAACGAGGACTAAGGGGAAGCTTGCGTGCTCCTCGATATACCTCGGGTAAAAATACCGGAGTCGTCGACTGGAGTTTGCATCTCTACCTTGCTCTCTAGCTTCAACATTTACCTTGCTACCTTAGTTACGTGCGTTACTCTACCTAGCTTAGTTGATAGGATTGGAACCTAGGTTGCTTAACTCTTTTGCGGTAGAGATAGCAACACACCTAGCAAAACCATAGTTGCACAATTAGATAGTTTACTTTCTTGCATAGGTTTTGATTAGGTGGTAATTAGACGCCATAATTTAGAGTAGAGTTTTTAGTTGCCTAATTCACCTCTCTCTTAGACGTCACAGTTTACTAGTTGTTATTACTTACCATTTGCTAATAACTTATTATTTGCAACAAGATAGAATGCAATGCAAGATTATTGTCTATTGTTGTTATTGGTGCTTTACTAAATTATAATTCTTACAAGCATATAATTTTCTACGTATGTACGTATTACTCGACTATTTAAACTGGTCCCCAATCCAATTTCACTCCATCTCCATACTAATTTCAACATTCGAAAAAACCTACATCCGCATGTATTATCCACTTCGATCAGGTCTTAACACATAAAACTGGATTAGGATATGAAAGAGTCATTATTCAGTGTGATCCGATCTATTGTCATCTCTATAACTACGGAGGTCGTCACTTAGGTGGGTGTGGCAGTTGCAGGGGTAGAAGCCGAGGTGGGCGGTGAAGCCGCCGACGGGGAGTAGGAGGATGGCGGTTAGGCCAGTCTTAATATTAATAGAGATTTTATAGAGTTTCATGAGCATTAAATATACTGAAATGTCACTATATTAATGAAGAGAGATGTGCTAAGGGTTTTATGCGAGTAGAGAGAGTTTTACGTGGATAAAACTCTTTTGTACTGTTTCTAAAATTTAAGTGTATTAAAAATTGAGATATGAAACTTGCATTGAGAATGACCTTATTAGGATAGAGGTAGGCCTGATCACAGTGATAACTCTTCCGGTGTTCCAATTCCAAATATTCTACCCATATGGCTCTTGAACTATATCACCAACGACCACCAATCATGCCAATTTTATGAGCCTAAAATATATTATTTATATGCTATGATCAAATTGTATAAGTGGGACCACTTCCAATAGTCAATAGCTCGTTGGTGTAGAGTCAATACTGCAAAATAAGCATAACTCTATCATTGTGTTGTACACGATGAAACATGCGTGTACATAATATATAATTTTCCAGTATAGTCTAATCTCAAATGTTCCTCTACTGTATGCTTGGCACCACTAGAGTACAAACAGTGTTAGCCCAAATGGCTTAAACGGCCGCTAAACAGCAAATAGTGACGAGCTGGTAAACAGAAACTACCGTTTAAATGTAAATGGGGAAACAGTCTGAACGCTGAGCGGAGGTAAAAATGTTTAAACCAGGCTAATAAACACCCGTCTATTTAGATGAACACAGGTAAATCTAGTTGAATTTTGTATGCATAAATCTGTATACTTAGGTTCCTTATATTCATATTTGATTTGGTATATGTATAAGTATGCATATTTCATTTATTTACATGCATATATATATATATATAGATATTAAAATAATTGATTTTTCACTTACATAAACATGTGTATAAATGATAGAATAATTAATTTTACATCGATAAATATGGATATTTTGGTAATTTTGTGTAAAACTTTTTAGACCGTTTTAATCTGTTTAAATAAATAGTAACTCTCTACTTACTCCCTCCATTCCAAATTATAAGACGTTCCAAGAATCTTGGAGAGTCAAAGTTTTTCAACTTTGACCAAAATTATAGAGAAAAATATAAAGATTTATACCATCAAATATACATATTATGGAAATATAACTAATGGAGAATCTAATTGCACTTAGTTGATATCATAAATATTATTATCTTATTATATAAATTTGGTCAAAGTTGAAAAACTTTGACTCTCCAAGATTCTTGGAATGTCTTGTAATTTGGGATGGAGGGAGTACCGTTTAGTGTTCAGGACAACACTAGTACATTCGAAAAAAAGAGAGACAACACTAGTACAAATTACCTGAGTTAAGTTCCGCATCAATTAGTCACTGTTATTATATGTAATACATCTGAATAATGTCACGTTGAGTTACTCAACAAATAATGTTAAAAGCCACGTGAAATCCCAAGAATGCGTGCTGGCCTCTTGCGCATGATCCGTGCAATAGTTACAATAGTAGAACAAATAATCTTAGTCGAATTTTCTCCGATCGCTGCGCTAGTAGTGCGCGTGCGCGCAACAACGGCGCGGCCGGAGATCGATTTCACTTGCATTTCTCGGTGCAAGCGCGTGTGCCGTGCGTGGTTTTGCCAGGGATCTTTCCTTGGTTCCAATCCAATACAGCCGTAGACTGACTGTTTTGTCTTTGTCCCGATGAATGAATCTGGAAAAGAAAGACGCGTCTCGCCTTCTTCTCGCCGCGGGCGTTGTTATCGCGCTAGTTCGCTACGCTACCAAGCAGATCAGAAGTCACCTTGGAAACGCGCTCGCCGTTTCAATCAAAGAGCTGCCTCCCTGCCTCGTGTTTCTCCTGGCTTTCTCCTGCTGCACGCGACGCGCTCGAAACACATGCCGGGGGACAGTACAAGACGGCCGATGACCCACGGCACGCAGTCGTCTCCAGCAAATCTGGGATCCTCTCTTGTCGGATGCCTGGATGACTGGCTGGATAGTCTAGGATTTCAAGCTAGTCTTGCTTGCATATGTCGATGAGGATGACAAGTGGTGTACGTATTGTGAAGCAAAATCTTAGGCGTGTTTGGTTACCAGACGAGAGTCGCATCATATATGTTATGAAACTAATTATCATGTGAGTGGGCTTATACCAAATTAACTCTTGAAGCTCAAGAGATATAACTGAAGAAGTTAAAGGGCCATCTTGTATCTACATAAGGAACTCATGTTTTCACTATTCAAGAGATGATTGAGAGAAGATTGGCTCCACAAATTATCTTTGTTCATTGTGTGATTCTACTTTCGGTGATCTTGCGATGGGTACGGGAAACGGGTATTCCTACTAACTCTCACGTCTCTCATTGCTTGGACGACGGATCGGGGATCCGTATCTAGTACATATTATAACACGTTATCAACAGCTCTCCTCTGAGTAAAGGTATGATCTTCATGATCTATTACCATTTTATTCTAATTATATATATATATATATACATAATCTAGTATCGTAAGCCTGTAGCTTACATTTTTTTTTACATCCTGTCGATGTATCTTCTTACGGGTATAATATTTTTTGGCAACTGCTCCAGTACTCATTTTTGTAAAATGGCACCAATCTCAAAGCAGCTAATTAAAAAAAAATAACTATTTCATTTTATTTTGCAGCTGGGTGCGGCCTCTGGGCTCAGCCCATCCATGGCCAGCCCAAGACCCGTCCGTCCACTAGCTCTGTTAGGGCAGTCCCAATGATTGAAACCATACACGGTTTCTATGATGACACGTCAGCAAAAACACATCCGTAGAAACTACCTTATACAATAGATGGTTTCTTTAAGTAATAATTGTTATAGTATTTTTCTCTCTCTTGCTTATCTCTTTCGCCATCCGGTGTGCTCACTTCCACCCGCAATGCACCCGCGAGCGAGCGCACCGGAGAGCACAAGCGGTGGCCGGCGTTGAGCACACGGCGCAAGTGAGCCCGCGAGGAGGCGAGCGACTGCACAGAGTGGAGGAGCCCACGAGGCGACCTACGGGCGCGTGTCGCGCGGGGGAGTCCGCGAGGCAGACGGCGGTCGTGCATCGCGGAGGAGCTGTGCGAGGCGGCGGACGGGCGCGTGTCGCAAGGGGGAGTCCGCGAGGCGGACGACGGCCGTGCATCGCGGAGGAGCTGCGAGGCGGCCGACAGGCGCGAGTCGCGGGGGAGCCAACGCGACGGCCGGCGGGGCGCGCGTCGCGGGGAAGTTGCGAGGCGGCTGGCGGGCCGTCGCTGCGGCCTGCGGACGTGCGTGTCGCGGCGGCCTTCTCCGTCATCATCAGCGGGGCGTCCCCGGTTCCTCCACCGATGGCCCCAAGGACATTTGTGTGCTCGTGCTCGAGTACTTCTTCGTCTCCACGCACGGCAAGCCGCTGCAAAAAGAGCAACCACCCTTCGGATCTCACATGGCCGCACGTACGACCGCTCAAGAGCACACAGCGTACTCGATCTGGACGGAGGCTGCTCGAAACTACTCGAGTCTTCCCAATGGGGTTTGGGTGGTTTCTTTCCGTCTTGGTGCCAGAGTCGACTCGATTTCCTGGTGAAGAAACCGTTTCTTTGTTTTCGTTTCTTTGTTTTGGGCTCTCTTTCTTCATTAATTCTTATGCCACATCAGCAAAAAGCTGAGCTCTCCAGATAATTAATAGACTTAGAAATCATCATAAATACACCATTGGGACTGCCCTTAATCATAATCTGGCGGAGACGGCATCACGGAACAACTCGCTGCTCCTCTCTGAATCCACGATCCCCATTTCGTCGTGCTTTGCAGCATGGAGCTTCACCGGTGTCGTTCTCACTGTTGACTAAGAAGATACCATGCCACCAGCTGGAGAAGGTGCCCGTCCTCGCCACGCCGTGACACCGGCCGCGGGAGGCGCCCGCCCGTGCCTCGCCATGCCACCGTCGGACGGAGCCACAATTGTCGTAGCCGCGGGCGAACCTAGACCTGTTAATGGCGTGGACCTCCTCACGGCGCCATCGAACCTGGCAGCTTCCGATTCACGTACAGGAGCGCCGACGGCTCATCGGCGCAAGGGAGGTGCGGACAGGCACCTCTTGACGGATGGCGCGACGGCACACGAACGGGCGCCTCCTACAGCCAGTGGCTTGGCAGCTTGCAGGACGTTCTTTTCCTCCCTGGCGATGACGACAGTACGTTCCTGAACCTCCTTGGCACCGTTGCTCGGTCTGCTGGTCGCCGCTGATTAGGATTGGAAGAGGCAGTAGAGGCTGCCACTCCTTGGGAATGTTGGGAGAGTGAGCAGACGCATACGCGACTCAACTGAAACGGCGCGTGAGAAGGAACGGACGGAGACTTGCACACACGTTACTTCGAGACAAAATAATATAAATCGATTAATTTCTTTAATTAGCTGCTTTGGGATTCATGCCATTTTAAAAAGAGGAGTACCGGATCAGTTGCCATATTTTTTTTTTTATTTTTCTGGATTCTTTGTTGAATATAAATTTCCTAGTTACATGTATCTGTTCTTTGTACCTTGGACCAGAAGTTCCTTTGAATATCGCACATGTAGGGCTGAACCCCATTTGATTAAAATATATCAGGAGTGGAAGAAGCGTCAAGATGCAGAGGCACACTTCATTCAGGTACCTGTCGATACTGATGTTGGAGTGCCTCTACCAGAGCTGCCCAAAGCGACTGAAGCACCAGAAAGCTCGCATGCCATGGATGTTGATCCTACTTCTGTCTCTGGCACTCCGGCTATTGGTGAGGATGATGATATTAATCTTGACTTGGATGATTTACTTGGCGATGATGATCTGGACATGTATGGCGACCTGGAGTAGCTCTCGTCGCTGTGAGCTATTTTCCTTCTAAATAAATCGTGCATGCCAATACTATGATCATGTAATAAATGCTCTTGCATGAGCACTTTTCAGCCTTGCCTTAGCTGAACGTTTGGCAATAATATATATATATATATATTTCTTGGCTCTTGGTTGTTGTATTCTATTTTATTTCTATACGATGGTCTGAGTTAATTAATTATTTGATATATATTATATTTGTGCGGTCAGATGGAGGATAAAGAGAAAGAAACTTGGTTGGTTGATAGCGCCGCCACAAATTCCATTCTTCGAGAGACAAAATATTTTCAAACACTTCAGAAAAGAACTGAAAATATATTAACGATTGCCGGAACCAATGGCCGCATTATAGGTTATGGTCGAGCCATCGTGGTCCTCCCTAACAATACTAGAATTATTATTGATGAAGCTTTCCTATATCCAGGAGCTCAACGTAACCTTCTTACATTTAAAGACATCCGTCGTAGTGGATATCATATCACTACTGCAACTGATAGTGGTACAGAATACCTCTATATAACGGAGTCAAAAGGAGATCAAATGCGTGTGGTAGAAAAGGCGCTTGGAATAAATGAAGCCGGATAGACTATCTATCCTTTATCTTAAAAAAAGAAAATGCGCTTGGAACCTCATCTGGGTTATACTACACACAGATTAAGCCCCCTCATGAATATGTTGCAATGCAGACCATGTTTAAAAATCCAGAATCTTTTAAGATTTGGCATGAAAGACTTGGTCATCCTGGATTAACGATGATGCGAAAAATCATTACTACTTCTGCTGGTCATGGTATTAGCACATCATACTTTCCTAAAATAAAAGATTTTTTATGCACTTCTTGTGCAAAAGGGAAGTTAATAATTAGGCCCTCTTACCAGAAGATAAAGGAGGAGTCTTTAGGATTCTTAGAAAGAATCCAAGGTGACATTTGTGGCCCGATCCACCCATTATCAGGACCATTTCGATACTTCATGGTTCTCATAGATGCTTCTACAAGGTGGAGTCATGTATGCCTATTATCAACACGGAATCATGCCTTTGCAAAATTAATTGCCCAAATCATTCGTTTGTGTGCTAGTTTCCCGGAGAACAACATTAAGTCCATTCGAATGGACAATGCAGGTGAATTCACCTCAAAGGCATTCAATGATTATTGTCTAGCAATGGGGATAGATGTGCAACATTCTGTTCCTCATATTCATACTCAAAATGGACTTGCTGAGTCTTTAATAAAAAGAATTAAACTCATCGCTAGACCGCTTTTGCAAGATAGCAAACTACCCACCAGTTGCTGGGGTCACGCAGTACTGCATGCTGCTGCTTTAATCCAATATAGACCATCTGCATATCACTCTACTTTCCCTCTTGAATTAGTGCGCGGACAACAACCTAACATTTCCCATCTGCAAAAGTTCGGTTGCGCTGTGTACGTACCGATATCACCACCCCAACGAACAGTTATGGGACCTCACCGGAAGATGGGGATTTATGTTGGTTATGAAACACAATCAATAATCAAATATCTAGAGCCCAAGACAGGTGACTTGTTCACCGCTCGATATGCTGATAGTATATTTGATGAAGATTGTTTCCCGGCATTAGGGGGAGGATTGTACCTAAAAACAAAGGAATGTCGGGAAATTGAATGGAGTGTTGGTGACATTCATTCAGTTGATCCACGCACTAAAGACACTGAACTTGAAGTTCAAAGAATAATCATCCTACAACAGTTGGCAAATAATATACCAGATGCTTTCACTAATATAAGAGGAGTATCAAAATCGCATATTCCTGCGGCTAATGCACCAGAGAGAGTGGATATACCCATGGAAGGAATAAACTCTTCTCAAGTCCCCAATCCTAGGAAAAGGGGGAGAGAATCGGATGACTCTATACAGGCACAACGGAGACGTCCGCAAGGCCAAGATAATAGAGAACATGCATTACAATCTCATTTAGTAGCTCCTGAAGTAACACAACCTGAAGATGAAGGTCCTGGTACACTAGCATGCATAACTATAAGTAATGGCATAAGGGCATCGGAACAACCAGCCATATCAAATATGCAAAACCAAGATGAGCTAGATGAGACAAGTGACGAAATTGCCACTGACTATGCTAAATCAAGAGAGTTATACAACAGAAAGACTATAGTCGTTGATATCAATTTTGTCACTAAAATTGCTGAAATAATTGATGAGGACTCGGAACAAAAGTCCATGGCAGAGTGCCGGGAGCGCTCGGATTGGGTCCAATGGAAAGAAGCAATAGAGACTGAATTGCGCTCGCTTAATAAGAGACAAGTATTTGGGCCTATAGCCCGCACACCCCCCAATGTATTTCCGGTAGGATACAAATGGGTATTTATTCGAAAAAGGAACGAAAATAATATTATGGTGAGATATAAAGCAAGACTTGTAGCGCAATGTTTTTCATAGAAACCTGGAATTGATTATGATGAAACATACTCTCCGGTTATGAGTGGCATAACATTCTGATATTTAATATCAATGGTAGCTTGTTTGAATCTTAAAATGCAGTTAATGGATGTTGTGACTGCGTATCTTTACGGGTCACTAGATACAGATATCTATATGAAAGTCCTGATGGATTAAAAATTCCAGATTCCAAAGGCAATCACAAATTATATAGTGTTAAATTACAGAGATCACTATATGGGCTTAAACAATCTTGACGGATGTGGTATAATTGGTTGAGTGATTTCCTCTTGAAGAAAGGTTACACAAATAATGATGATTGTCCATGTGTATTTATTAAAAAGTTCCAGAATGGATTTTGTATTATTTCAGTTTATGTCGATGACTTGAATATCATAGGACACACAGAGGACATTGAGATGGCATGTACCTACATTAAAGCGGAATTTGAGATGAAAGACCTTGGTAAAACTAGATTTTGCTTAGGCCTACAAATCGAGCATCTCCGTGAAGGAATTTTTGTACATCAGATGACTTACACAAAGAAAGTTCTCGAGAGATTTAACATGTCAAAGGCTCATCCATTAAAAACCCCCATGGTGTTGAGATCGCTCGATGAAGATAAAGATCCATTTAGACCAAGAAGTGAAGATGAGTGAAGTTCCCTATCTGAGTGCCATAGGAGCACTAATGTATCTTGCAAATTGCACTAGACCCGATATTGCATTTACCGTAAATTTGTTAGCCAGATACAGTGCGGCCCCAACCAGAAGACATTGGGTAGTTAAAACTATACTTAGATACCTCCAAGGTACGATAGATCTTGGACTATTTTTCCCGAAGAATAGCGATTTGACTATGGTCGGCTACGCAGATGCTGGATATCGATCGGACCCTCATAATGCTAAGTCACAAACTGGCTTTGTATTTCTTTGTGGTGGTACTGCCGTTTCATGGACGTCTTGTAAACAAACATTGATAACAATATCTACAAACCATTCTGAGATAATAGCGCTGTATGAAGCTACACGTGAATGCGTTTGGTTAAGACAGATGATTAGCCACATCCAGAAGTCATGTGGCCTTAATACTATTGATACTCCCACTATTATATATGAAGATAATGCAGCATGTGTTGCACAAATGCAAACGGGTTATGTAAAGAATAAATTAACTAAGCATATTTCACCAAAATTCTTTTATCCTCACGAACTCCAGAAGCAGGGTGAAGTAAATATACTGCAAGTTAGATCATGTGACAATCTTGCAGATTTGTTTACAAAATCTCTTCCCGCTACAACATTCAAAAGATATGTCCGGGGGATTGGCATGAAATTCTTGAGTGACTTGCAAAGTTCAGGGGGAGCAAATCCCTAATTGTTAGTTCATATTCTTAAAAATTCTTAAAATCCGGAAGATATTAAAACTCGTCGTCTAGAAGATCATAAGACATATATGTTCTATGCGGCAAAATGTACTCTTTTCTCTGCTCTTTTTTCCCACCGAGTTTTTGACAGAGTTTTTGATGAGGCATGAGTTTGTCGCGGTATTAGCCCAAGGGGGAGTGTTATGAAACTAATTATGTGAGTGGGCTTATACCAAATTAACTCTTGAAGCTCAAGAGATATAACTGAAGAAGTTAAAGGGCCATCTTGTATCTATATAAGGAACTCATGTATTCACTATTCAAAAGATGATTGAGAGAAGATTGGCTCCACAAATTATCTTTGTTCATTGTGTGATTCTACTTTCGGTGATCTTGCGATGGGTACGAGAAACAAGTATTCCTACTAACTCTCACGTCTCTCATTGCTTGGACGGCGGATCGGGGATCCGTATCTACTACATATTATAACAATATATACCTTTAGATGAGTGGACACGGGTTAAGTGGAATTGTATTTAAAAAGATGATGTTTGGTGAGGTCGTATGTCGAGGATGACATCATATATCCGGACAAATAGTCACAGGTTAAGTGGAATCGTATTTAAAAAGATGGTGTTTGGTGAGGTTGGATAACGAGGATCATACTATATTCTCGAATGATTGTGTCAGTGTTTCGACCCCAGGGGCCAACACCAACGAGTGAATATGTGATTGCGTGGTCCCTAATCCGAATAGTGATGCAAGAAGAACACAAACGTTTATCCTGGTTCAGGCAAGAGAAGACCCTACGTCCAACGGGGATGAGAGTTTGTATTATGTTGCACCGAAGTGCTTGTACATGGGCGAATACAAGCGTGCGAGAGAGGAGGGTGTGAAGGAAGGTGCTAGAACCCAGAGAACCGAGCTCTAGTGTCCTAGGCTACGATGAGTTGCTATGAACTTGAGAACTTGAGAGTCGTCTATCTGCTTGAACTTGCCCTTTCCTAGGCCCTGACGTCCCCTTTTATAGGCAAAGAGGAGGCACAGGGATACATGAGTCCTAGGGCTAGCGTAGGCGATGACGTTGGAGAAGCGATGTCGATCATATCGGTGTTGCTATAGCGACGTGCGTCGACGAGGTGCATCCTGTAGCGACGTGCGATGATGTGGTTGATTCTGATGAAGGACGACGCCCATGCGCGGGCGTGCAAGTTGCTGTAGACGTCGCGTCGAGAGTTGTTGAAGTGCTGACCGTTCTTGACGGAATCCCGCTCGAGGGGGTGGTCGGGACGGTCGAGGTCCGTATGGATAAGATCGAGCCCCGAAAAACACGGGAAATGCGTTGACGATTGTATCTCGAGGGGGTGCCTAACGAGGCACAGTGCATGACATGGTGTAATAGTGTTGTACGATTCGCCCGTTTCCCGGGTATGGACGGTAAAAGCTGGATTTAACTTGGGTATGACTCACTGTAGACATGCGATTTCGACGAGAGTAGATAGGGCACATTTAATGCTCTTGGAGCCGTATAGGGAGTAGGTGCTCGAGGGGTGCTCTGGGCTTCGAGGCATGCCTCGTTCGCTCGGGAAACTTCCGTAATCGAGGGGTACCCCGAATGGATTGGCTTTGTCTCGAGAAGGGACGCCTCGAGGGTGACGCAAATTGAGCCATCGAGACCCGTTTGTGGGCCGGCCCAGTATGAATTGGTACTTGGGCTGGTTTGGAGATTAGAACCGTGGAATGATAGTGAGTTTGTCGAGGTTTAGTTTTTTAATGGAGGTATAAGGGTACCCCTTATCTGAGTACCCGACAGATTGGACGTTGGTTAAATGGAATCTATTGAAAAAGATGGTATTTGTCGAGGTTCTATGAAAGGATGCAAAAAGTGATATATTGTTTGAAGTGTGAACGTATATAAATTTGTCTAACTTGTGAGGCTAACATATCATTTCTCATCCGCTTAGAATACCTGTTGACACAAAATTAAGGAAGAAATATGTCTACACAAAGGCATCAGTTTAGTGATTAAAGTTGGTGGACTGCGTGTCTATGGAAACAAGGATACAACTGTATAGAAAAAAAAGAAAAAACATATTCACAACCATATAGAAAAAAAGAAGAAACATGTTCACACAAAAAAGGCATCAGTTTACCGGAGGGGGGGAGGGGGACCAACGATGAAGAAGATGGAGCGGCGGCGGCGGCGGCGGCGGCTCACACCCTAGGCCCTAGGGCAGGGCAGGCGGCGGCGTCCTTTTTTAGGCAAGAGGGAATCCATCGTTTTTAATAAGTTTTCTAGTAGATCGAGTCATCTAGAGTTAGAGTTTCTCCATGCCAAGGACTTTGGTATTGGGGGTCCCGGCGACGGCGAGGAGGTAGGGTGGATCCGGTCTCTCCATGGTGGCTCTGTTGAAGATGGAGGCGACAACCTCGACGTCAATATCTACATCGACAAGACAACATGGAGACTTTTGTTTCCGGGCTTCGACATCAAGACGGAGATGATGTCGCTGTCATGGAATAATTTTCTCCGGTCCATTCTTCGTTTTGTTGTGGTTGGATCTGGCCACGATGAAGGACTAGGGAGAATAATTTTCAGATCGGTCTTCCTCATTCTTCGGTGGCAGAAAGAAGAAGAAAGAAGACACAAGGAAGAAGAAGAAGTTTCTCAACTCCGCCTACAGGAATGTTGGTCGTCCGTTGGGCATCTGTTCTCAGGCCGAAAACAACTGTTGCCGAGTATTTGCCTGTGCGGTCATCTATACGAAGCGTCAAACAGGTTTGGATTTGAGAGTTTGAGCTTTTCACAGTGTGGGTATAATAAAGATGAGAATCAGCTTCTGGATACATGTTTTTTCCAGAATACTTGTAATACGATGATGTACCCAACTATAATTTAATACAATTCTTCTTTCGTCTAAAAAAAGGCATCAGTTTAGTGATTAAAGTTGGTGGACTATGTATCTATCGAAAATTTTAACTTCTACATAAATTAGTGGGCTCTGTTGAGGACTATTTTAAAATAATAATCAATTAGAGATAATTTCTATCATTAGCAATCATTAGTACTGTTTGACTGATGATTTTTACGGTTGATTTTGGCTATTTTAATAATGTTCTGTGAGAGAGAATAAGTCGAAGTACGGCTGATAAGGCAAATGAATAGGACGATTCTAGCATTGACAAGGCAATTATATGTTTTGAACAACGCACTACCAGCAAGCAGGTAGAGATTGAAGATGGTCACTAAGAGATCTGGCATTCTGTGATAATTGATTATGACTAAGAGAATTTTTCATGTCACAGTTTGCATTTTATGACGCTATAATAACGAAACTATTGTTGTCATAAACAAAACATGACATATAAGTGCTTTGTCATAGCAGTCTAGATTTCTTGTAGTATAAACAATGAAGAAGTTCTAACATAAACACTTTTAGGCACTCTAGTTTGGACACATATTATAGTGTTATACATGAGCTCTGTTGTAGGGGTACTCTTAAGGTGAGAATGCAAATATATATAAAAAATGAGCCTTACAATGAATTCTTGATGGGCATAGTGACTTAGAGTAAGAGTTAAGGCGAAGATTATTATACGGTGACTCAAATTCTACTTCAACCAAAACACAAGATAAGTGTGCTATTAGGTTCTACCTATTTTAGGACTTAGGTGTAGAATCATACTAGAAATAAGACTCCTACTTGCATGATTCAAGGCATAAAAAGAGTAATTATGAGCGTTCACGAGGATTAGGTAGACAATTCTATTACACTAGATTCTTATATAGGTCAAACATCAATATGTTATATAGGTCTAAATAGTGGCTAAGGTATTTAGCGTTCTCTCTCATTACTTAACTAATAGCGGGTTAAATCAGGTTGTATGGCTAAATTGTACATAGAAGCAAACAACTTAACCCTCTACAAATGGCTACTCCCTCCATCCCAGAAAGAAAATCGTTATGTGATAAGTGCAGATCAAACTTTCTCAACTTTATTAACTAGGTTTGTAGAAAATGCATACAACATTTATATCTCAAAGTAAATTTATTATAAAAGTACATTCAACAATCTCTCTAATGATACTAATTATGTATTATGCATATTAATTTCTTTATATGTTTAGTCAAAGTTAAAAAATCTGACTTCTTTAGAAGCAAATCGACTTCTATTATGGGATAGAGAGATTATATCTAGAGATAACGACTAATGAGATTTATAACCTTATTACGAGAGAGCGATAATCACTTATACTTTTTTTTTGTAATTGTGCTTATAGAATCTACGGTCGGCTTCACCAAATTTGGCTCCGTTCGCTTGAACTTATTTACGGCTGATTTTGACCGTTTGCAATAGCGTGTGAGAGAGAATAAGCCAAAGTACGACTGATAAATTCAAGCAAATATAATAATCTCTATCTCTTGTTATGGTTGCTTTAACGTTGTGAAATTTCTACGAATTTGTTTTGATATGGTGCAAACTTGTATCCTATTCGCTTGAAATCAGAACTATCCTCAGCACCAACACGAACCCACCACCATCAGAGCAGCATGCCTTGTTCCACTGAGGAAATATGTACATTTTCGAAATCTTAACACTAAGAATAAGAAAGGAAAAGAAACTACATCATCTGACCCTGACACCAGAAGTCAACAACGGACCCCTCATTCAGTAACTATGACAGAATGTGGAACGCCCGGGCCTCCTTGGCCACCCTGACGAAGACGTCCTCCAGCGTGGCGTCCGCCACCCCCCACCCCAGCACCGGGAACGCTCGCCGCGCCGCCTCCACCGCGCCGAAGACACAGCCCAGGCCCACCTCGCGCCGGGGCAGCGCGAACTTCTGCGTTCCGGACACGCTGTAGATCCTGGCGCAGCCCGCGGGCGACAGCCGGCTGACGATCAGCTCCACCGCCTCCTCGTGCTCCGGCGACGTCGTGATCGTCAGGATCCGGGTGCCGCCGTACCTCGCCTTCAGCTGCATGCATGCAGTGGTTTCCAGATCGAAGCAGAAATATTAGGTGGTTTCCAGAATCTCGTTTCTCTGCCGCCTCTGCTCGATCGATCGATGTGCATGCAGGCGTGCGCATTGCGTCGTACCTCCTTGGGAGTCCCAATGCAGTGGAAGCTGCCGTTGATGAAGATGCCGATGCGATCGCACAGCTCCTCGGCCTCCTCCATGGAATGTGCTGCGATATATCATATATAGTGATATGACATCCAGTCCAGTGTGAATTTAAAGGCACATACGTGTATATATGCTGAACGGTCGAAGACAATGCATGCATATATAGAACTGAATGAAAAATTAAGACAGGCAAGAAGAGGAGGATGCATGGTTGGTTGTTTTACTGGTTAGAATGATGGTGCAGTCTTTCTTTGCTCGCTTGATGATGTTCCACAGATGGTGCCTGGACCTTGAGTCGAGCCCGGTGCTGGGCTCGTCCATGTAAACAACCTTAGGATTGCCGATGAGCGCGATGGCGACGCTGAGCCTTCGTTTCATGCCCCCGCTGTACTTGCTGACAGGTTTGTCGCCGAAACCACTGTGGAACAGATTCACGCTCTTCAGGGAGTCTTCCACTGCCTGGATATATCAGCCAAATCATCATCGAATTCCATTTCCTCCAGTGTCATTCATTACACATGAGGAAGAAATCAGATTTTATTCTAGTGCATGTGCATTGATCGATTATTATGTTATGGCTTCAAAGTTCAAACAACTCCCTACCTGTGTTAGAGCAGCACCTGTGAGATTCTTCATCCGGCCATAGAACGTCAGATGCTCTCTTCCTGTCAGAGTCTCCCAAAGCAGGCTGCATGCAAAGCACAATCCACACACTTATTTTAGTTCGCATCACACACAGCACTGATGAATTCAAAACCACCTTCCATCCAAAGAAACTAAAACGTCGTCAGCACTACTACTGACGAAGTCTCTTGTTGATTGTGACCGTACTCGTGCTGTGGACATACACCAATGTTTGTGTATATTTCGTTCATGTCTGTCCTCAGATCCATTCCATGTATGTAAGCAGTTCCATAAGTCGGCTTCACAAGGCCAATCATCTGCACATCATGCATTTCATGAGCATTGCGGAAACAAAGTTACTTTACTTCTGAAGATTGATGCACAATATATAATTAATTAATTACTCACCATGTTGATGAAGGATGTTTTCCCTGCCCCATTGGGACCCAGCATCCCAAAACACTGCCCTTTGCGCAAAGCTAGAGACAACCCTTTAACAGCATGCCTGTCAGGGTTCCCGTTCTTTCCAGGATACACCTTCTTCAGATTATGGCAGATGATCATATTCCTCATGTCCATATCCTTCAATAATCGTTTCACCAACTTGCGCTGAAAGTAGTAAATTTTTTTTGAAGAATAAATTCAGAAAAAATTATCCATGCATGTTGATTGTTGAATAATAATAATTCAGTTACTCCTTAACCTCTAGGGACACATCAGGCTTTGTCGTATAAACATCGACCCTCCTGGATTCCCTTCTCAGTTTGTTGTTTGGTTTCTCTGATGGCGAGGAATGTTTTGTCGACAGAAATCCAAAGAGAAACAGAGGCTGCCATGCTGGTCTATGGTCCAGTAGAAATGCTACAAGGAGGAGAACTATCCATTCAACAGACATTACAACCAAGACATCTTTCATCCCGTTAATTGGGTCGTTCAAGTCCACCCATCGCATCCCAGGTTTTCCCATGTTCCTCCCTGCTGCGGCGTACTCAGCGAGCTCGTATATTCCTCGGTACAGGGAGAACCCAGGAACAAGCTCCATTGTTACAAGCCAACGTCCTAAACAGACCAAACAATAGCTTGTGATGCCAATGGAAGCTTTTTACAGAATTTATTTATAGGTTCAGAAAACTCTTATCTACAAAAAAAAAAGTTCAGAAATGTTACTTGGAAAGGTTGCATCCTCGATGAATATCTTCAAAAGCGCTTCACCAAGAAGGCTAGAGCCAAAGACATACATGTAACCAATCACTGTAACACAGAAAAAGGGTGATCCATCCATACATAATATAAGGCATCGAGAAAACCGTACTATCTATTTTGTTGATTATATAATGCAAGTTTTATTTTTACTAACCGCTAGCAGTCTTGACAGATGAGAAGAAAGTTGCAAGCAGAAAAGCAAGCACGATCTGCAGGTTGATGCATACGAAGTAGAACAGAGACTGTATGATGTAGCTATTTAGTCTGAATATATCCAGCCCTGCAAAACCAAGAAGAGTTCTCTGCATGATTTGCCAGCATATTTGCTTGGATCCAAGAAATTCAGTAACATGGAGCTAACTGGTACCTATAATGGACCCAGAGATGATGAAGAACATCATGTAGGCTGCTGAAAGGGCCAAGAAATAGGCGTAGGATATCAGCCAATAAGGTGCATCCTTCAGCCCATGCATCTTCATCATTAGTCTTAGTCTCTGCTGCTTCTCATAAACAAGGTATGTCAACATTACCTATAAAAAAATGAAATAATCAGCGAACTTATTTATGAGTTCACTAAAGCTCAGGAAGTGTTCATGGAAAACAATAGAATAATATATATATATATATATATATAGGGTGAGTTTTCTATACTCCCGGGAGTAGTTACTCTCATCTTCAAAACACCATGTTACGTATGTGTTCATACTTGTTTATCACTTTGAGTATGTTTATATACTCATGTTAAGATATTTCATGTCTTAATACACTAAAAAATTTCAAAGGAACCCATACTTTTTAATATATTACGAAAATGCCACTCACTGTTGTATATAAAATAAGTATATCCGCATACTCTATGTATGCATGCATACTTGACGTATATACTTCCATAGATAGTCTAGTATGATCATATACTTCATATAAATAAACATGGGAGTAACTACTCCCTAAGAGTAGAAAATAATTTTCCTATATATATATATATATATATATATCTTTCTTTTTTAAAAAAGGCAATAAAATGGACTCACTGGAAGGAGGAGCTGAATTGTCCAGGTAAAGAACAGTGCATCTAGGAGAGTGGTGAGGTCCAGCCTCATTTTAATTGCAGCTTTGGGCATTTCTTTCAAAAACTCGAGGCGCATCTCTGCATTTTGTCCTTTAAAAAAGTTCAGATATGCAGTGGATGCCTACAATGAAAAATGCACAATTAGTAGCCACAAAAGTAAGTCATACTACCTGCTTCCCCACTATCATAAGAAACACCTGAATGAAAAGATTAATTTACTTGACAAGCTATTTCTCACTGAAAAAGTTGGCCGGAAAAGAATTGTAGGCAAGCAGAGTTAAGTACCATATTAACCAACCGTGAAACACGCAAAACTGTCATGGAATGGTGTCCATTATCCCTGCTGAAGCTGGAGTTGTACCAAACATATACATTGAAGCGTCTCTTGCTTGTGTCGAGGAAGTCATAACCTACGTACAGGAATATTTGCTTGCCTTATTAATGCAATCTATTAGGACAGTTGACAAAAGCTTCTGATCGAATTCAGATGAGGCTCTTATTATTACCAGCGAGGAACTCGTTAGATCTTCGCCTCTTATTCCCACCCTTGTAACCCTTGAACATATGGTGATTTATCACCGACGAATTGTCGCACCACAAGGACGAAGCCTGAACGCACTGCATATCTGTGTGTGTCCATCTCATAGTGAGGATAGGAGTGAAGTTATTTATATTGTACAAAAATCTGCATAGAAATATAGAAAAGTAGAATAAAATGCTGGTAGCATGTAACTCTGCGATTAATGTGCACTACTCTACGATTTTCGCACAAGCAGCAAACCACAGAAAAATGTTTTTTTTTTACCAGATTCCATTGGTATGCCATCAAAATTTCCTGAAATATTGCGTGACTCTGACCAGCACTGCGGTTGGAGCAGATACAATGTCTCTTTTGGAACAAGGCCCGGTTCAATGAAGAGCACATGTGCCGGCAGCGAGCTTGAACCCTGAAATAAAGGCGAAATTCAAAGTCAGTCCTTGCAACAGAAATTCAGAATAAGAACAAAAGAAGAAGAAAATTGTACACTGGCAGCCTTTGCTAAAACGCCGAGTGATCAAGGTATATATGGTGCTTACAGGAACTGCTGTGGAGAAGAAATCCAGATAGTCGGAAGAATTCGAAGCAGCAGCAGGCATCAAGTACTGTGCAGGGACAGGTGGGAAGAGCCAGCTTCCAAGGCCTGCGAAAAAAATCAGCAAGAAAACAAAGAGCAATGAGCACCCAACGAAATATGCACAAGATTTCCATGCAAAAGCGAGGCCTCCTCGATCCCTCAGTAAATCTTGTGCTTGGCCTGCACTGTTCTTCTGTACCTTGGGCAAGCTGGCGGTTCCGTCCGGTGAGAAGCACGGTGGCGGGGCAGTTCTGGGACGCCGTGCTGGACGGGCGCGGGTGCAGGCGCGTGAGGGCGCGCGCCTCGGCGGGCGGCACCTGCACCAGCGGCGGCCACCTCGGCGGCACGGGCACCGCGCAGGCGAGCGCCTGGATGGGCGTGGAGTACTGGATGCCGCAGTCGTCGGCGCCGACGCAGCCGCAGCGGAACGGCGGGCGCTCCAGCTCGCTGTCCACCACGTGCTGGATGGAGACGAGGAGCACGCAGAGCAGCACCGGGAACGCGGCGATGGCGGCGTTCGTCCTCGCGTTCCTCCTCTGTGCGTGTATGTGCGTCGATCGATGTCAAATAAGCAACCAGGCCATTCCATTCCAGTAAGAAAGTACTCTCTCCGTTCCAAAATAATTGTCACTAGAAATCTGTCGAACGACACTTATTCTGAAACGGAGGGAGTAAGTAGCAGCTAGCTAGGGAGATTTGATCCGTTACCTGGAAAGAGAGGTTCTTGAGGAAGAGGGCATGGACCTGCCTGAAAAACCTTGCAGGACCACGCGATCGCCGAGGCTCCATGAGTCCACCTGTCCTGACTGATCGAGTTCAGCTGAGAGTGAGGGAGAGAGAGAGCAAGAACTGAGTAACAGTAACAGATGAGATGACGCGACGATCGAAGAAGAAGAAGAAGACACAGTGACACACCACGCCGACACCGAGGTCACCTGCTAGCTAGCTAGTTGCTGCTCCTGATATATAAGCAGCTGGGCACTGGCTCAGCAGGAGTCAGCAGGTCTTGTCAGGAGCGCCGCGAATGCCTCGTGACGCGCGCCGTGCCGCGCCTGCCCGGCTGTCCGTCCCGTCCGTCCGGGTATCAGGCGGGAACGCGGCGGCGGCGGATTGCCGGTGAAGCATTCAGTTTCTGCTCCTCCATGGAAGCCGCTGCATGACGTGGGCTTGAAGAAATCTGTGCCCCCCTCCCCCGCTTCAATGCTGCTGCCGTCGCCTCAGCTAGCCGGGTGTTACGGGAGCTGAGCCTCCTCTAGCTAGCTTTGTTTTTGCTTTACAATGTACATGGGAGCTAGGGAGCGAGCTGCAGCTGCTTAACGATGCAGATCTGGCTTAATTACCGTTGAGTGAGTACAGTATATATATATAGCTATATATCCACCCTCAGCATTAAACTTATCAGCAACTTTTTTTTTTCTTTTTGGAGTTGCATGCGTCGTCCCGGAGTGATAACTATTCATTCCTAGCTATTCTCATGCTGAGAGATCAATGCGCAAGAGGGGTGGTGGATCCAAATGAGGAAGTAAAATAAACCTTGTGTTAATCGCAAGCAACCATTCAGCGATAATTTCAGTGGGAGAGAGACCGAGTACGACATTTTCAATTTTCGTAACTGTTATTTGTGGCGATTAGTCCTGGACCACTTTCGTGGCTGGTGGTGCGTTCTTCTGTTCTCGCACACGAGTCACCACCCTTCGATCAACTTCAATGAATGAAATGCAATTTTTGTGCTAGCGTACATGATCCACACTCTTCAGTAGAGTATTATGTTTTCCGCTCCGTCAGTGTTACACTTGCACATCTGAAGGATTGTAATCGCCTCGTCTCTCATCCCCATCGATAAGAAAACACAATTTTTTTTAGGCACGGTGTTTTTTTTTATCGGGTACAACTTGGACACACACAACTCACACACTCACACCATACATACACACGCGTACGTGTCCGAACACATGCAAAAGAGAGATTAAGAAGTTCACCGCCTCTAGTGCGCGAGAAACGCGCAGTACCATCAAATGCCCACGCGTACATGTACACTGCAAATTCTGGAAAAATCCAGAAAAAGGTGCGACACTCTGGTGGGCAGTGCCCCACCAGACTGCCCTACCACCGGACCACACGCTCTTTCGTGGCACGGTGCTTCTTACCTACATTGGAGTTGCCTCCATGCATGAGACCATGACACATTCGCCATATACTCCATCTTTGGTTTATTATTTGTCGTTTCTGTCACAAGTTTAACTAGATTTATAAAAGATATATATGATATTTATATCTTCAAATAAATTTATTAAAAATTAGATTAAAAGATCTATATAATGATATTAATAGTCATTTCTCAGGAAACGAGAATGATAAATATTTTTAGGGATAGGGGAGTATATTCATAGAGACCTTTTACAATGGTTGGAATCGCTTCCAATCGCATCCAATCGCTTCCACTAAATAACTCTTTTGATTGTTTTAATTGGTGGAAGGGTAATATAGTCATTGTGCAAAGTTTCGTGAAACCATCCCCATCCCGCCGCGCCCCCATCCCCCGTGGGCCGACGCCTGACGCCGCCATCCCCCTCCAACAAATCAGTCGTCTCTCCCCGCCCTGCTCTCTCCCTCTCCGAAGCCGTCGGCGCCGTCGGTTTCTCCAGCGTGCGACCTCGGCGCCACCGGCCTGCCCTCGCCCACACGCATCTCAGGGATCCCGCGCACAGTGACCTCGGCCTCAAGTCGACGGCGGCAACTAGGGCAGCGGCGCGCAGCCAGGAAGCGGCGCGACACCGAGCAATCTCCATCGACAAATCAGTCGTCCCCGCCCTGTTGTCTCCCTCTCTCAAGCCGTCGGCGCCCTGCTTTCTCCATCGCTCGACCTCGGCGCCACCGGCCTGCCCTCGCCCGCCCTCGGCTCCAAGTCGACGTCGGCAACCAGGGCAGCGGCGCGACACCGAGCCAACATCGCCGGCGCGGCGCCCAGCTAGCCGGCGAGGTACCCAGGCAGCGGTTCGCCCCAGGAAGCGGTTCCCCTCAGGCAGCAGCAGATCCGGCTACCTCGTTCAACGAGAGGGACTTGAACACGGAGAGCTCGTTCATCTCCGGCACGATAGCCGTGATCGCATCACGAAGCTTTAGATCCACAATCAAAGTGTGTTATCTTTTCGTCTCGCTCAGTGTTTTAGCATGTTGTTTTAATTAATTATTAGTTCGTACATTGATGTAGTATTAGCTGGACACTTCAAATTTCAATAATTTTAACCAAATTTATAGAAAAGTACATGAACATATATATAAGATTACAGTAGTTTCATTAAAATCTACTATAAATCATGGATTTTCTCTTGCTCGCACACTAGTTTTGGTGTATACACTTTAATCATAATCCTTTTACTGTCTTAAGGCTTTGGATGACATTTATGCACATGAGACTCTGATTGTCAATTTGTCAGTAATGGATTTTTTATAGCTGACACATAGACACTTGAAATATCAGCCACTGAACAGCTTCAATTTCATATTTAGTACTATGCCACAGAACCTTCATAGTTAGGTTTTGCTTTTAACCTTGTTATCATCATCGAAATGAGTTTTGTTAGACAGGTCGCACATTAGTTTTGTTCATATGTGGTTTCAATGGGTCTAGACCTTGTAGCACTTCCCAGATTCACACATGGATCTTGAATGCCGTCTCTTGGCAGGTTATCACATTGACATATCTTCTCCCTTTTCTGAAGAAGGTTATCCTTGATACTAAAAATTAATGGGAAGTAAGTAAATAAATCATTGTATTGATCAAGTATTGTTTGGTGCTTGCTCATAATTGGTTTAGCTGTGGTCTAGAAAAGTAGTGAATTGTCATGAATATTTTATAAATGTTGAGATTAATTACCAACTTTAAGGTATTATACCAAATATATGCCCTCCACTTGCATCTTGATATTTTGGTTGACTGCAACCATGTATTTAGAATATGAGTTAGTGATAATGGATGCAAAGAAAGCCGATGACCAATTTTATATGAGTCTGCTATATCCTTGTAGTATTACTAATCCTTAACCTGTAGGAAATGTCGGGTCTTGATTATTTGCCGGAGCACAATGAAATTGTTAGGAAGCTGTTTGGTAATGAAGAAGAAGGATTTCAGTTTTATAACAACTATGCTAAGGAGAGAGGATTTAGTGTTAGAAAAAGCTACTGTGAGTGGGATAATGACCACAATGAGATGACCCTTCGGAAGTTTGTCTGCAGTCGTGAGGGTTTCCGCGAAAAGAAGGAGTTGGAAAGGGAGCCTAACAAGCGGAAGCCACGCAATGTTACTCGTGTTGGATGTCGTGCTAAACTTGTGATTGCACGGGACCAGAACATAGGGCAGTGGTATGTGAAGGATTTCATCGATGGACACAACCATCCGATGGCAGATCCAGACGTTGCTTGTCTGCTGCGTTCGCATAGAAGAATCAGCGATGATCAGAAAGCTGAGATTTTGGAGATGCAGATTTCTGGGATCCGCAAACACCAAATAATGGATATTATGCAAAAGCAGTATGGTGGGTACGATAAGGTCGGATATACAATAAGGGACCTGTACAATTTCTGCCATCGCAATAAGGTGGAGACAGTTGTCACTGGTGATGCTCAAACAGTCATTAGTTACCTGACAAAATGCAAATATAGAGATCCTGATTTCTTTTTTGAGTACAAGACTGATGGGGAAGGGCACCTGACGGGACTGCTCTGGTGTGACTGTCAATGTCGGCTTGATTATGCAGCATTTGGTGATGTCGTTGTATTTGATAGCACATGCAAAACGAACCGATACAACCTGCCCCTTGTTCCTTTTGTTGGGGTCAATCACCATTGCAGCACAGTTCTTTTTGCTTGTGGAATTATTGCGCAGGAGACTATTCAGTCCTATGTGTGGCTGCTTAGGACATTCTCTGATGCCATGGCTCAGAAGTTTCCGATATCCGTGATAACTGATGGAGACCTTGCTATGCAAAGAGCAATTAGTCTGGTGTGGCCCAATTCATCGCATAGGCTATGCAGATGGCATATTGAGCAGAACATTGTGCGTAATCTGCACGATGATGGTGTCAAGGATGAGTTTAGGAATTTCCTTTATGATACTTGCTCCATAGAAGAGGTGGAGAGAAAATGGCTGCAATTTTTGGATAAGCATAATGTTACAGATCACGAGTCGTGGCTTTATTAGATGTATGAGAGGAGGCAAATCTAGTGTGCTGCATATCATGCTTCAAAGTGCTATTTAGGAATGAGTACCAATCAGCGGAGTGAGAGCCTAAACTCTAGGCTTCAGGTAAATCTAGACCGTAAAATGACACTGTTTGAGCTGGTACAACACTTTGACCACTGCCTTTCACGGCTGCGTGATAATGAAGTGCTTCTGGACTTTGTTGCAGAGAATTCTAAACCACTGTTGCAACCAGATGCTTCAAGTATTGAGCAAGAGGCTGTGAAAAAGTTCACACCTGGAGTTTTTGGCAAGGTGCAGTTCAGCATAAAAGCAGCCAACAAGTGTCGCATGATAGAGCACCTAGATGGCTATGATGTAGAGACGTATATTGTTGAAAGGGTCGATAAGGGAGACAAAGAATACTTTGTCAAATGTGAGATATGTGTTGACGAAGACATTCTTAAGGGAATTTCTTGTTCTTGTCTTAAGTTACAGTCCCTTGGAACCCCTTGCTCACACATATTCTTTGTGTTGGGCTATCGTGGAGAACGTGAACTTCCAGAGTGCTGTGTTTTGAAAAGGTGGACAATGGGGGCCAAGAGTGCATTTCGTCCTATAAGGAAGAGCACCATGTATGACTATTCTGATAGCCTACAGAGGTACCGTGAGCTACGTAATATCAGTCACACTGCATCGTTTATAGCATCTCGTTCACCTGAAGCATATGAGCGGCTGAAACGAGTTCTGCATGACGAAGCTGCTATGATCCCGCCTAATGGAGGAGAGAACAGAGACAATAGGTATGGCCCTGTGCTGCCGCAAGCCCAGCATGTTGGTTCACCAGATGCCACAGATATCTTGGATCCCTTGCATTTACCTGGCAGAGGGGCCCCGAAGAAAAAGCTGAAGTCAGTTTCAAAAAATAAGAAATGTACGGTGAAATGTACCAAGTGTAAGGAAGAGGGTCACAATCGACGAACATGCTACATGAGAAAAGAGGTAGTTAAGAGTAATCTTCATGAACAACATTGTACCGGCTATCTGCAGAGTCATGTGTAATTATGGCTAATGTTCCTCTTCATTTGTAGGATTCAAAGCTCCCTGAGGATGTGCTGGACATGTGATTTGGCAAGGATCCGCTTCTTGTTGCATAATAGGTACGCTGGTGCATAACTGGTTTAAACTGATTGTGTTGTTGTTATGCTACTCAGTAGTTGAGCATGAGGTGCTTTGTGATGATTGACAGAGGTAGTTTTATACATTCCATGTTTCTCTGCTTCATACATATTTGAAATTTCATTATTTGGATATTGGCCAGTACATCTTTCAAATTCAATTCTTCATCGTGTTGTCATAACTGTAATTTACTATGCGTGACTATCTTTATCTTCTTGTATGGCAACATTAAATAAAAAAATAGGTGTCGGTATTCTGCTAAAAAAGTAATTATGCCAATTATTTTAGGTACAGACAAAAAAAAGGATGAGCCTTGCCAAGTAGCTCCCTGACTCTTGGAAAGTATCATGATGTCAGTAAGCTTGATCTATCTGAGACGTTGAATGTCAGCACAAACTTTGCCGACTTAAGAGCCCTGCCAAAATCAAACGGCGAACTGAGAAGTTCAGATGCTGAGAAGTTCAGATGATCCAATTTCTTTTAGGTTGTTATGCCTGTTGGTTAAATTGATTGCAGCTAGCAGACGTGTTGCGTTAACTGTTGAAAGTCCAAACAAATAGAGTATTCTCACCATGTGCTTGTTTCTGAGATTCGTAATTTGTATGTTCGACTCAGGGTTCGATCTAAAAGAATTGTTCTGGTGGGAGGGAATTTTGTGCACGACCCAATTCCCCTCCACCTGATGCGTTATTGATATCCCAGCATTGGGAAACTTCCCTGTTCACATTTGGAAGTATTTGCAGGGAGATAATCAGGTATTGAGCTAAAATGCCTAGCCTGGACAAACCAACAATATGTATACATGAAGGATCACATAGGCACTGCAGCTGTATTTTTCTTCTCAAATCCTGTATTTGTTGCATCAAGAGCTCCAGAAGTAAACACAAGAAAACAAATTAGCAGCCCACTGCTGGCCTTCGAGCAGCCCACGCCTGGTCTTTTTGCGGCCCACGTCTGGCCTTTGCGCGGCCCATGCCTGGCCTTTGCGCGGCCCACGTCTGGCTTTTGCCCGGCCCACGTCTGCCCTTGGAGCGGCCCACGGCTAGCCCACAATGATAGACGCGGTGTCGTCAACGCTACTTAGCCTCGAAGTCTCCGGTGCGGTGTCGTCAATGAAGCGCCGCTCTCTCTCCGATGCGGTGTCCGGCGTCGCTTAGATTTCCCAATCTCCTATTTAGCCCCATTTAGTTCCGAAGCTATCGCCGTTGCCGTTTCCTTCCCCCAAACCTAGCCACCAGTTGCAACCTACATAGGCAGTAGCGGAAACCTACCTCTCTAGGACAAACCTAGCTAGCACCCAAGTGCGGCGGAAGGCGGCGAGGCGCGCCGGCGAGGCGGAAGGCGTCGAGGCGAAAGTCGGAAGCCGCTGGCGGTGCCGCAACATGGCGGCGAGGCTACAGACGCTACCTCTCCCGGACGACATGCTGGTCGAGATCGCTGGGTGCGTCGCCGCGACGTCGCCACACCCGATGGAGGACATACGGAGTCTACGAGCCACGTGCGTGCGCACATTACGCCGACCACGTTCAGATCGCCACCGCGTTCAGATTGCTCATGCGTTCAGATTGCTGATGTTCCTTGGATGTGTTCAGATTGATGGTTGATGTTCCTTGCATGTGTGTCTTGCAGTTGCCAGGACATGCGCTGTGCGTGCAAGGACCGCGCCATCGGGAGACGCCTAGCGCTTGAGCGAGAGGAATCCATGCGGTGGTTCCATAACGACCGCTACGCTGCGCTCGTCGACAACCTAGCCACCACCGGCAACCCGGAGGCCTGCTTCTTGGTCGGGCTCTCTCTCGTCTTTGTGAAGCCTGCACCGCTGGCCACCCAGTGGCTTAGACGGTCGGCAGCCACCGGGCACGCAGTGGCGGCTTACGTGCTTGGCATGCTCCACTACACCTACAAGGACAAGCAGGAGGCGGAGCGCTACATCAGACAGGTAGAGGGCGAGGGCGTTGTCGCCCTCGGGTGCAAGCAGGCTACCGGCCTGACCAATCGGGAGTGCGTGAGGTGCCACGTGCGCACCATCGAGTCGGTCCGTAACGTGACCTGGAAAATGGCTGGAACGATGGGCCCAGTACCGCCAGCTGAGGATGGAGAAGGTTGCACTTGCAGTGGCTGCGGCGTGCCCAAAGGATGGGCTAGTGATTATGCTATCTTTTGTAGCGAAGCTTGTAGGATTAGGCATGAGTATTACGAGTTCTTCTGCCTGATAATTAGATGTATTTTCAACTCCTAGCCGTGGACCATGGGAGCATGTATTTTGAACTCATATCCCTGCACCATGAGGACCATGTATTTTGAACTCATAGTCGTGGACCATGAGGAGCATGAATGCAGGGGGGCTATGTCCTCTCTACCTCTGTAAATTGATGCATGCAAAAAAACCCTGACTCTATTGCAAGTGCATCTTCTGGTGACTGTCTTCACTTTATTTGTGCCTGAATTTGAGCCCAGAATTTGAGCTATGTATGTTTTTTAGCACCTGACTGAACAAAAACCAAATGCATTCTGTACTTCTCTGGCACAACATTTGTAAGTGAGCCCATTCATTCAATTTGTTTTTGGGCTGGCACATTTGGGCCCGATGTATTGTAGTTGTTGGATAAACCCCTGATGAATATATTCAATCCTCTAAATCTTACAGCTCTATTCCATTTTCAGATTCAAGGAGAAATTTGTGTAAATTTTATGGTTATTTACAGGCAAGGACGAAATTTCTTCAAGATGCACAGTGAGTTTGTGGTGTGTGAATCCTGTTGTTGTTTTTCAATAAATTGCGGATCCAACACTTTCAGGTAATTCTGACTTCTGGGTAAGTCCGCATAATCCTTTTCTCAAGTTGGTAAATGTTTGTGTTAAGCAGCATATTAATTAGAGGTCAATGTGAAATTTAGAAGGAGAAAAAACATGGAAGAGGAAGTAGACATGCTGCTGGTAGCTATTCTGAATACATCAATCCTTTGAACTGCACATTGGTTTGGAACTGTATAACTGAACATTTAATTTCTTTTCTTCTTGGTTGAGGGGATCAAATAGGCAGTGACTGTCAGTATCTGGTAGCACATGGTCCATTATGTAATGCCACTTTTGAGGTTCTTATAAAATTGCCTTCTTAAGTCTCTCCAGAGTCAAATAATTTACATATCTGAAAGACTGAAACTACGTGTATATGCAGAACACTTTCACCAATGGGTTCCTATACATCTGAACACTTTCACTTGAGTTCCTATTCCATCGACAGGTGCTAAAAAACATACATAGCTCAAATTCTACTGGCAATGGATCTGCAATCTGAATATGTTGTGCAGTTGAAGGTTAGTTCTGTTTTTCTTCTTGTCCTATAAGGCACGGGCTACAAAGTCAGATTGTCAGATTAGTAAAACATTACTTGTTTACAAAATAGTCCAAGTAATATATGATTTTCACCTAGCATTCTAATTCTTATTCAGCATGATCTGTATTGAATAAATAGTTAGAATCCTTAGACTTGTCAGAAAAAAGTATATACCTTGTCAGAAAAAATAACCGTTAGTAGTATTGTATACAATTTTTGAATCCTGTGGGTTAGCTATGATTGAATCATGTCAGAGCAGCTAAACAGAGAAAACACAGGAGGCACCAGAAGGATGTCTATCTGCATGCTTTCATCCTTTAATCATTAATTGCATCCACTTAAGAAAATCTGTTTACGGATTTAATCACCCCCAATAGCAGAACATGACTGAAAATCAAATTCCTCAGGGAAAGAGGAACAGTAGACAACCTGGTGCCAATGAAAATTCAACTTCACTAAGCAGTACTATTCGATATTCATCGCATTATACGTTTCGTCTTCTTCGCTTTCCTCGCCATGCTCCATTAGATAGGTCTGCATATGGCCTGAATACGAGCTGAGCTCGTCGTCGTTCTGCGATACAATTTACAAGTCCATTATATAACATAACATCAGATCTTGGTAGGTTGGTCAATGGTTACTGTGTAGTAGATATTTCTCAAGAGGTACAAATACTCACGAGTAGGGATTGTTCTCTATATGTGCTCACTAGGTAGAGATGAGCAATCTTAGTACCCAGTTGTGCATGAGCAGAGGCCATTTTTTTAACATCTTCGGGTCCACCAATCTTCACCAATCCAGTGCATGGCGTACTCCCAGGAGTAGGATCGAGGTAGTATGCCACTGCGTCTCTTATGTATCCTTGATAATACAGACCGTCGATGAAATCAATGTACTCAACACTAGTGGCCGGTCTTGCAATGTTAAAGCATCTCAAACTTGCCCGAAGGTCATACTTTTGCAGGTCCGAATAAAGTTCCGGCACTTTGTGAACAAAAAATTTCATAACCACATCCTGCATGTAGGGATTACAGGATTAAGACTCATTTAAGCACAACAAGTTGTTACACAAACAATTACAAATATAGCAGATTACCGGGCGACATTCATAGTCCACTGCTATCTGGAAGTACGACCGTGGCATAGTAATCATCCCTTCTTGTGGTTCCTTGTCCTAACATTGTAGGCGTTTAGATCACTGTGTATATAATGCAAAATATAATATAATACATTACCTTAGTTACCTTGTCATTCATGTTGCCATACAACTCATGTTGTTGGGGGAAGTTCAAGTTCTGAATCAGGGACTTGAGCTTTGTGCGGTCATTCTCCCAATCAACCAATATTATCTTTACCTCATTATTCAGGGAGTCAATTTTCTGTCGCTCATTCTTTATGTTCTTTTCATGTTCCTCATGGGTCTGTCGCAACACTTCTTTCGCAACAGTACGCTCCTTTGATATGAACTGGGCAAAGAGAGCACGCTGATCAGCTAAGGCTTTTTTGAGCTGTGCAATCTGTTCTTTTTCCATTCTTTTGGCAAAGTCAAAAAGGTCTTTCAGACTTGCTGTGTCCAGCTGCGCACTTTGATCCGATATGTACTCGTCTTTGGCAAGATGTTGTTCTGCAATGTCGATGTCACCATTGACACGCTCAAGCTGTATTTTGCAAACCATATCCTTACGGCCCTTTTCAAGTTTGGTAATCTTGTCTTGAGAATCCTGCAGGTACCTCTTAAATTGTTCCATGGCACGTACTAATGTACAAACAAGAATAAGTCATATGCAACAGCCATTCACCATTGACAATATACTATTAATATGCAGTGTGGCGTGTTCACCGAATGAGCCCGGCCACCGGCCCCGGGTCGCGGGGCCTTGGCTCCACCAGTGTCTTAGTTTAAACAGTATGGCATGATAGAGTTGTATAGAGGTTGTCTTAAGTTGATCTTGCTTTTCCTAATCTCCAAGCCACAGCGAAAGAATCAATAATACTGCCGGGCGGTTACAGCGACGGCGCGGCAAAGCAACACCTGGTTTTTCTAGTTCATAATATGCATGCCTGGGTAAACCGACGGATTGCTCACCTCGCTGCGAAGGTCGTAGAGGGGTTCTCGACTCTGGTGACGCGGTGAATGTGGAGATCGGCGGCACTAGGGCTACGGCTTGGAGCGGCTCCTTTAGGGTTCAAATGGAGCGGCACAGTGTTGTCCGCCTACTCTTTATAGGCGCGTGCGCGGGGACCTCGGTGGGCGCGTTCGTGGGATCGGGCGGCAGTGGCTTTGCCCAATTCATGGGCCACGTTGGGCCAGATCCCAATTACAAATTTGATTCTCCTTCCTTCTACAGCCGGCGAGTAGCTGATCTTGCTTCGATGTACACCATTTTACAAATTAGCTGATCTTGCTTGATTTTCAAACTTTTGTATTGTTCCCTCGTTATAAAGAGCACAGAAAGCATTTATACTACCAAGATCAGGCCTACCAGGACCTGATTTTTCATTCGGGTGCATAATATCATTCATGTCGCCCATACATAAGGCAGGTAAAGCGATATTAGTTACAACAAAATGGGCCACTTGCTGCCAAATAGAGAAGATTCAGATGATGATTTCTTTGATCCCTGTGTGGATGCTTTGAGTGTTTTGAGACAAATTTTTATTTCATGTGTATTTATGAAGAATGTTTAAGCTTTGAATGAAGCACTATAGGCAACCCAAAAACTTAAAACGGATTTTTGTCAAACACATAGGCAAGACACACAGTAAACACATAGGCAAGCAGTTGCCTTATACGTATATATTAGGTCCATGCAAGTCACAGGCAACTCAGTTGCCAAACAGTAGTTCTTCCAAACTACTAACTTAAAACGACATAGTTATAGTGGTTCCCATCAACTACATCCAAACACTTCTGCATCAGCTTGCACTAACTTGCAGCAAATCTGATTAGCACATCAGACAACTACTTCCAAACATTTATTTATACTACACCAAATGAGAAGTAACACATCAGCTTCCAAACTACTTCGGCTTGTACTTCTTGCTGATCTGAGTGTACACCAAGTCAAACCTCTTTTCAACATGACGCCTAGTGTCCTTCAGAAACTTCTCTGCATTGTACTCCATGGTGACAATGCACTCAGCTTTAGCATGCTCAATTGCCCATTTCAGCTTGTCCATGCCTTCAAGTTCCTCATCACTGTCATCACTGAAGGAATAAGTCGTGGAGTAGTCCTCACCACTGTAGCAACGACAACCAACAGCGGACACCAGGACCTTCTTCAAATCGGTGTGACATGCCCTTTTGGCCCCGGACGTTGCTCCTATGCCCTTCTGCAAGAAAGATGAAATCATATATCAGTATAACGACCATGTGAAGGTTGGACATAACTTAGTGAAGGTTGGTACAGAAATATGAAATCATATGTTGGGGAGCGGAGGTCTGATTAGCCGAAGGCGATAGCACTAATGTTTTCCCTCGCGTATGAATGTGTATTCTTCAGGAATCAACGGAGGCCGGACTTGCCGAGGAACCTTCGCCCAAGGCGAAGGCCCAAGCGAAGGCCAGCAGGGATCAAGCCGGAGTTGAGGCCAAAGGTGGCGCCGAAGGTCTTCATTGAGGACCGCCGCAGCTTCGAAGGCTCTAGGACGAGGGCGAAGTCAAAGATCATCGCGAGGATCGGAAAGGGCGTCGAAGGCCCGCCGCGAAGGTCGCGTCCCAAGCTTGGGCCTCAAGAGCCAGCTCGGCGAGACGGGCAGCCCATCGTGGCCCAAGAGGAATCGGGCCGCCCGTGCGAGAAGCCCACGAAGAGGGAGTGGTTGGAAAAAGAGGGCGAAGGCCCCAAAGTACCCCTTGGGGTTTAGGCTAAGTCAGAGAATATTCCTGGAATATCCCCGCACCTTGTATAGGCATAAATGTAATAAGGGAAGGAAACCCTAGTGAACAGTGCATTATAAAAAGGGAGCCCAGGGCCCTATTTTGGGGGGGCTGGCGCCTTATTGGGAGAACCCTAATTGCCAAAAGCTTAGTTATCTCTTTCTCCCCTCAGCCGGGAGGCCTCCGGATCGGGGCCTTCGGTTAGGCGGTGGTCCTTCCGCCAACATTGGCGCCCACCGTGGTTAGCCACCACAAAACCTACAATGCCACCCAAGAGACGAGCTTCGACTAGAGCTTCAGAAGCCCAAGCGGCACAACCAAGAGGAAGGCCAAGGCGCAATGTCCGCAGCGCCTTCGCCAACGCCCAGCATCAAAGCGAAAATGAAGAAGTGCCTCAGGAGGAAACGCCCGCGGTTGAAGAACCGACGGGCGAGGAACAGCGGCAAGAAAACCCAACAACTGAGCAAGTCCTGCAGCAGCTGCAAGCTGAGCTGCAAAACGCACAGCAAGAGAGGGACATGCTCGCAGCATCCCACGCCGCTGATCAGAGAACAATCCATCTATCGCAGCAAGCGGCGGAGGTTCGGCAACAGCTAGCCTTATTGCAAGCAGAAATTCAAAGTTTGCAAACCAACTCCAATCAGCAACAGCAGCATACGGTGATGCCAACTCATCCACAACCTACTCCATCCACATTCCCAATCTTTGGGACCCCTTACTCGCAGCAGATCCGATCATTCGACCCAAAATCCCCACTCTTCGAAGGCCTTCAGAACTCACCATGGCCGTCTGAAGGACCGAGAAGCAACCAGAAAGCGACCAGAGGGGGGGGGGGGGGGTGAATGGGAGCTTCAAACTTTCCTTACGGAAACTTGTAGCCACTGTCCCGAGAATCACCCTGAAAGACAAACCCTAGAGCTTGCTAATGTCCACGACCCTAGATGTAGGGTGGATGCTTCCAAGAAGCACAGCGGGACACTACACAACCCTAGAAACCCAACGCAATAAGCGGATCTCAAATCGAAAGTCGGACGAACAAACTGCGGATGAAACTGCGCGGACTCAGCAGCATCGGATGCTGGCAGCATCTGATGACCAACCAACGGACGCGTCCGATGCCACCAGGGCGAAACTGGAACCTTACTGCATACGCATCGGACGCTGTGAACAGTGAAATCTCAGCGTCCGATGGTCTCACTCCGGCGCGTCCGATGCACAACGGAGCGTCCGATGGTAGCGTCCGATGCTCCTTAAAAATGTCAGATCTTGACACGTGGCAACGGAGCCTCCGATGACAAAAGGGTCAGCGTCCGATGCTATGAACTCGAGCGTCCGATGCCCCCGACGCAGTGCAGTTCTTCCGTGAACTTCACTCGATCTCCTCCGAATCAAAAGCACTAAGGCCTAGACTTGGTATGAGGAGTTCCAAGGATGTTAGTGAGCTATCCCACGGGAATCATGGCTCGAACCTAACTCCAAATCGAGGAATTGGAAGAAATCGGGGCAATGGAGCAAAAACCGATCCAACACGAAAATCGTTCGATCTCCTAGACCGTGAAGTTAGAGGTTAATTTCTTCGGTGGAAAGAAGTGCCTCACGATCTAGAACAACTTGGTTCAAACGGTTTTGCAAAATATGAACCGAGCAAAGAGATCAAGCGACGGGAAAATCGTGGAGAAAAAGGATTCCGCGAAGAACACGAACAAAGCGCAAATCACATCCACGAATCTGCAACCGTGTGGCTACCACACGCTACAACAGTGAGGATACGGCCTCACTTCCTCAGAATCAACAGTACACAGAGGCAAGTCTCTCTGCGGATCTCAGCTAGCTACAGCAAGGGATGGGAGAGCAGGAAACCCTAAATGCGAAAGAGCAAATGACTGAGATGAACTGAGATTGGGGAGGAGGGTGTCTCCCCTGACTACTTATCCTATTCTAGACTAAGTCTATTTCCTACTCTACCCCTCTCTATTCTAATTACAGAGCGAACCAGCTAAACCCTAAGGTTATTCTGGACCAACTCGAGTGGTAGGTAGATCCGACGGCCACGCCCGCACAACTCGTCCGCGTTGCCTCCACGCAACCTTCCGATTGCTGCCACGTGCCGTCCTCGCTCTGCACCCCCGGTTTTGTGGCCCAAACCGGGAAACCAGCCTTTTCCTCTAGCCCCCGGTTTCGAGGCCCAAACCGGGGAACCAGCCTCCAGCCTGAGTTTTGAGGCCCAAACTCAGCAAACCCGTAGCGCCCAGGTTTTGAGGCCCAAACCTGGAAACCGTCCTCAGCCCGAGTTTTGTGGCCAAACTCGGAAACCCTCAGCCCGAGTTTTGTGGCCAAACTCGGAAACCGTCCACGCCCAAGTTTTGTGGCTCAACCTGGAAACCGAGCACCCGAGTTTTGAGGCCCAAACTCGGAAACCGTCCACCGGTGGTTTTTCGCTGGCTCAGCCACCAAACCGAAACTGTAGAGGGTATGCACCGCCCGTGCACCCCGTCCACCGACACGTGTCCCCAGGTCCTCGACCCGAGCAACACCGTGCCCCGCAAGTCTCCGCTCGTCGCTGTCCCAGGCTGCCAGCCACCACAGCTGATCCTCAGGCACTCCGGTCCCTCAGTCCAAGCCTCACGTCCGCCCTTCACTGCTCGATACATCGGCATGGCACGTCCGCCGCACGGCACGCCCATCCTTCATCGCACCCAGTCCGTCAGCACGGCACGTCTCAACTTGACCTTCACCTTGCCCTCGATCACTGTCTCCGTGCTCGACACCTGCACAACACAAGCCAAAGAACATGCGATCAAACCCGTTGACAATCACTCATCACTCAGAGACTTGGCATACACCCATGTATCCGCAATCTCCCCCTTGAGTGCATTGTCAACTACACACACAAATCATAATGAAAGAAGAAGGTAGGAGAAAGGAGAAGAGAGAACTCGACCAAATGACCCAAAAGCATAACAAAGCCGAAGAAGGTCAAGTGGAAGAAGCAAAAGAACTTGGTCCCGAAAGACATGGGCAACGGCTCGACGCAACCAAGCAAAGCAAAGCTAGCCCTCAAGAAGAGGTAGAACAGGCTCAACACCGCTAGCAAAAGCCAATCGAAAATCGGAGCAAACACTTGACAAAATGCTAGTCCCTCAAGATAGAGGCACAGAAGCTCAACACAACTAGCACGAAAACCACTCTGAACCAATTGAAACACAAAGACAAACAAAAGGTCTCCGAACCAGTCGAAATCAAACTTCGACGCCAAATGAGGAAAATGTTTGCTAGTCCCTCAAGACAGAGGCAACGGCTCAACACAACTAGCAAACTCCCCCTCGACAAGTGCAAGCAACCAGGGACGCACCCTTAGGTCCAACAAGAGAAGAGCATAAAGATTTGAAAATCTCCCCCTTAGCAAAAGCTCCCCCTTAGATGAACAACAGGAGACATATGATTTGCAAAAATTCTCCCCCTTAGTTTAAAATGCACTTATCAAGCACAAACTCTTCCCCTGAGCTAACACAATTTCCCCTTCCAAAATGCATATGAAGTCAGAAATGCAAGTTAGGGGCTTCAGGCATATAATCAAAAGAGTGCAAAAATGCTCTAATCGGTATAGCTCCAATGGCACAACTAAGCATTCAAATAGCGAAGGCTCAAACTGATCACACATACGAAATATGAAGCATATGAGCAAGTGAGCAGTTTTTAGCCAAAAAGATAGTCACCATCAAAATAGCACTACACATGTATAGGTAGGAATCCAAACAAGTGCTAAGCATATATACAAGGTGAACTACCCCTAGCAAAGTTCAATCATCATGCATAGGAATGAAACATACACTTGTGATTTCAGTTTTAATATCGGAGTTGCAGCGGTAAAGAATTCACAAGTTCAATTATTTAGCATGTGATTGCGAGAGGTTGAAAGCTTGTCATTGCCTAACTTTTCAACCGAGCGAAGCCTATGCCGAAGCAATCAGAAGCTTAAAGCTACGGTTTCGGTCATACACTACACGGCTCAAGTTTAACTCAAAGTGCAATGAGAAACAGTCTCGATACCGTGAGGTGTTGACAAGCAATCCCATCTCGATCTTTTCAATTCACTAAAGCTTGGTTCAAAAATTTAAACATGATATGAACAGACCAAGCAAGTGAATGACTCAGAACTAGAGACATAGCAACCTAGCATATACGAAAAGCAGGAATGGACTCAACATACCCTACACATGCTAGTTGCATATCTCAATGGTGAACATTTTCAGATTTATATACATTAAGCAAATTCACCATTTTAAAAATAGCTCAGCTCATAACATGTACTAGTGATCAGAAGGAGCATAAGCTACAAGCATCAACATAAGCATCGGAGCATACTAAACAGAGCATAGTTACATTCTAGTGATTATAAACATGAAGCTCAGAATGTAAGTGCGTATTCTAAAATGCAAATGGAAAGAAAGACAAATGAAAAAGAGTCAGACTAGTATACAACTCAAGATGCTTCCCCATCTAAAAGGGGAAACACACACCAAGCTCACCCCTCAACCTATTAAAGGTTGATTCGTCTAAAGGCTTGGTGAAAATATCAGCCAGTTGGTGATGAGTATCGACATGGCGAAGGTCGATATCACCCTTCTCCTGGTGGTCTCGCAAGAAATGAAAGCGCACATCAATGTGTTTGGTTTTCGAGTGAAGCACGGGGTTCTTAGCAACGCTAATGGCACTCGTGCTATCACAAAGCAAAGGCACTCGAGAAAAGCTCAAACCAAAATCACGCAAAGTGGCCATCATCCAGAGTAACTGGGAACAGTAGCTAGCCGCAGCAACATACTCAGCCTCCGTGGTAGACTGGGCGACACTAGACTGCTTGCGAGAAGACCACGATACAAGAGAAGATCCAATAAACTGACAAGTCCCAGAAGTGGACTTGCGCTCAATGCGACAACCAGCAAAATCGGCATCGGAATAACCGCAAAGCGAGAGGGTGGAGGAAGCAGAATACCAAATCCCGAACTCAGGCGTGAAACGAAGGTACCTGAAGATGCGCTTCACCGCCTGACGGTGAGAGGTGCGCGGCGACGCCTGAAAGCGCGCGCACAGACACACCGCGAACTGGATGTCCGGGCGTGTCGCCGTCAGGTAGAGAAGCGATCCGATCATGCTGCGGTACTCCTTCTGGTCCACTGCTTCTCCATCCTTGTCCGCATCCAGGGCAGTCGTCGTCGACATGGGTGTTGGAAGAGGCTTGGCCTCACCCATATCGAACCGCTTCAGCAAGTCTTTGGTGTACTTGCCCTGGTGCACAAACGTCCCTTCTCGGGATTGCTTAATTTGCAACCCGAGAAAGAATGTCAGCTCGCCCATCATGCTCATCTCAAACTCCCTGCTCATAGTATCTGCAAACTTGGCAACCAAAGCGTGAGAAGAACCACCAAAAATGATATCATCCACGTAAATTTGGACCTAGAGTGTGTCTTTGCCTTGCCTGAGGAGAAAGAGCGTCTTATCTACACATCCCATTTTAAAACCCTTAGCAAGCAAAAAGGTTTTCAACCTATCGTACCAGGCTCTAGGGGCTTGTTTCAAACCATATAAAGCTTTGTGAAGTTTAAAAACATGGTTTGGAAACTTGGGATTTTCAAAACCGGGGGGTTGCTCAACATACACTTCCTCTTCTATATAGCCGTTTAAGAAGGCACTCTTGACATCCATTTGAAAAAGTTTGAAACCTTTGGATGCAGCAAAAGCCAAGAGTATCCTAATAGCCTCCAAACGAGCTACAGGAGCAAACGTCTCCTCATAGTCTATCCCCTCCTTTTGACTATAACCCTTTGCTACAATCCTGGCCTTGTTCCTAACAACGTGGCCATCCTCTCCTTGCTTGTTTTTGAAAACCCATTTTGTCCTAATAGGCTTACACTCAGAAGGAGGTGGAACTAGAACCCAAACACGATTTCGCTCAAAATTCTCTAACTCCTCATGCATGGCATTGACCCAATCCGGATCCGTCAATGCGTGTCCAACATCTCGGGGCTCAAAATTAGCAACAAAAGCAGAGTGAGCGAAGTGGGAAATGTGCTGAGACCTGGAGCGAGTAACTCGCTTGTCAATGTCGCCGATCATCTGCTAAGGGGGGTGCTGGCGCTGGATATATCGTGGCGCCTCCCGGGAAGAAGTGACCTCCTCCTCAACAGCAGCTGGTTCCACCCCGGGTACAAAAGATACCGCGCGAGGTGGAGGATCCCACGGCCCCCAGGAAGAAGAGGTATCGGGGCCGTGAGTCGTCGTCGAGGCCGCCCTTGGCGGCGCGACAGGTGGAGGGGGTGCTGGATCATCCATACCTTCAGCACCCTCATCCTCGTCATCGAAAAGAGGCTCTCCAACCTCATGATCACCTGCACGCTCAAAACGAGAAGAAGGAGAAACAAGAGTCTCGTCGAAGGTGACATCTGATGTCTCCATGACTCGGTTAGTATCAAGGTTAAGTACACGATATGCGCGAGTGTGAGTACCATAACCCAAAAATACCCCGTCAGAAGAACGAGACTCAAACTTGTCCAGGTTGTCTTTCTTCAATATAAAACAGTGGCAACCGAAGACTCTAAAATAACTCACCTTGGGCTGGCGCCCAAAACGCAACTCATAAGAGGTCTTCTTCAAAAACACTCTCAGAAAAATGCGATTCGAAATGTAGCATGCAGTGTTCATAGCTTCAGCCCAATAGTGCCTAGGAGTCCTATGCTCATCGAGCATCGTCCTGGCCATCTCAACAAGGGTCCGATTCTTCCTCTCTACAACACCATTCTGAGGGGGTGTGTAGGGGGAAGAAAACTGATGCTCCAAACCAAGGCGGTTACAAAACTTCTCAAAATCTGAATTTTTGAATTCGGAACCATTATCACTTCTAATAGCTCGCATCGAGTTCAAAGAGAACACATTCTGAAGACGCAAAATCAGATTGCGAGCATAGGAGAAATTCTTGGTCTTCTCAGTCAAAAAGAAGACCCACGAATACCTCGAAAAGTCGTCATCAACAACCAAAACATACCACTTGCCACCAACCGAGCTCACCCGAGCCAGACCAACAAGGTCCATGTGTAAAAGCTCTCCGGGGTGCGAGGTCATGACCTTAGTCACTGGATGGTGGGGAGCGGCAACCATCTTCCCATGTCTACAAGAATGGCAAACTAGATCCTTCTCCATCGAAAGCTTGGGCAATCCTCGGATTAAGCCAAGTGAGCTAAGTCTTGCAAGCAAGTCGAAGCTTAAGTGACCGAGCCTCCTATGCCACTTCCAAAGATCGGAGGAAGAAGGACTAGCCAAAAGACAGCGAGAAGAACCAAACGACTCCGAGAAATTCGCGCGAAAGACTTTCCCAAAGGGCGAAATCAGACATACAAGATTGCCCTGAGGATCTAAGATGCGACTAAGGTTCGGTTTAAAACAAATCTCATAGTCATCATCAAAAAGTTGCAAAACAGAAAGCAAGTTAAAATGCAGGTTAGAAACAAGAGCAACATCGCGCAACACAAAGTGCTCATTAACCCGCACCGACCCACGAGACAACACCTTACCTTTACTATTGTCGCCGAAGGTTATGTACTCCTTTCCGGCGACCGGGCTAAGGCTGGAGAACCACTTGGCGTTTCCGGTCATGTGCCTCGAACAACCGGAATCCACCAACCAAATGTCCTCCAACCGTCTTACCTACATCAATAAAAAGACATTGGGTGAGCATACGGTCCAACACTGGGGTTAGTGAAGTAAGGGGAATACCAGTGTTGGGCCGGCTGCTCAAAAGAAAGGTTAGTGTAAAAACCGTTCCTAGCTTGTCCACGAGGGTAGCGATCTCCACGCTCAGGAAAACGTGGTCCGCTAGGGAAGAAGCGCTCACCGCGATACTCAACCTGCGGTGGGGGAAAGCGCTCAACGAAGCCTCCGCCATGGGGTCCGTTGCCTGCAAAAGCAGGACCCCGTCGGGCACGCTCTCTACGAGCCCTACGCCTGGGCACTTGAGGTTCTGGACCTCTAGCCCTAGCGTCTCTCCTCGGAGCTCTCCTCTCCTGCCTAGGCCTGGGAACCTCATCTCTGGGCCTAGCTGCTCCCTTCTGGACATTCGGCACATGCCCACCTTGAGAAGGATGGTACATGTCCGGGTTGTTCATCTCCCTAGCACGACGCGCCTCTCTCTTGCGCCTAAAGCAGAACTCGCTCAAGTGTCCATCTCTCCCACAGAAGTCACAATGATACCTCACCGCACGCAAAGAGGGTTGTTGGTAATCATGGCTGTGGGTGTGGATCACTTTGCCCTTCTGTGGCAACTCCTCCTGGATAGGTGGCATTGTGTCTAGCTTGTTCTTTAGGTGGTTGGGTTTGGGATGCCACACTTGGTTCTTGGGTGGAGCTCTCAGAGGTTCCTCAACTACCCCATCTTTGGTGTTAGGTTTGAGAGGCTCTTTGGGTGGAAGCTTGGTAAGTTTGGGAGTAGTGGTGGAGTTGAGCTTCTCACTCGGGTTCAAACCACTCGACTCTCCAATCTTTCCGAAAGCAGAAGGATCAACACCCTGAGCGAAACCTACACCGGGACCTCCAGCAGCTCGCTTAAATTGGGAGATCATCATCCCGAGCTGCGGCTCACTACAAGATACCCATGACAAGATGGTCCGAAGGTATGTGTTTTCCTCCTCGGTTTGCATCTTGCCATGCTTGACATTGGCAATCTCCATCTCCAAACCCTCACACAAAGCACACTTAGCCACACAAGTGCTACCTAAGTTGGCCTCCTCAAGAGACACAATCTTGGCATTCTTCTCTGCCAACTCAGATTGCAAGACAGGACAAGTCTTGCAAGCACCCAACAGCGAGGGTCTAGCCTTCAGCTCATCCACCTCTCCTACCAACGCAGCATACTTACCTCTCAAAGTGAGAAGGTCAGTCATGTGCGTGGTGCACCTCTCACACTCAACCTCCTCCGACACGACTACGGTGGACTTGGCAAACTCAAGCTCTCTCACCGTATCCTCCCACTTCTGCCTAAACTCCTTGCGCTCTCTAGCGGCACGCCTAAGCAACTTATCCTGACTAAGCAAGGCGGCAGTAAGCTTCTCATTCTCAGCAAAGAGCTCATCGTGGGTCATGGATACCTGGGAGGTGTCGTCGTCGTCGTCGTCCCGAGGGGTGTGCTCCAGCTTGCCGTCGACCTCATCACCAAGCGCCATGGTGCAGAAGTCGTCGTCGTCGGCGAAGAAGCAGAGACCGTTCAGCTTGTCCTCGATCCTCTTCTTCTTCTCGGACTCGTCATCTCTTGAGCAAGCGGAGTCATCATCCGAGCCGTCGACGTCGCTGAGCGTGGCGAAGAACGCACGCTGCTCAGCCTGGGCCTTCTCCAAGTACTTCTTCTTGATGTACTCCTTGTCGAAGCCGCCCTTCCGCTTGTGCCTCGCGGGGACGTACTTCTCCTTGCGCTTGCCGGAGTCGTACTTGTGCCCATGATCGCCCTTCCCAGATGAATGCTTCTTCTTGGGGCAGTTGGCGATGAAGTGATCGGGGTCGCCGCACTCAAAGCATCCTGAGCGTCCTCCACCGCGGCGACGGTTCATGCGGTTGTTGTGGAACCGCGTGAACCGGTTGGCGAGCGTTGCCAACTCGTCATCCCCCAACGACTCAAGCTGGTCCTCTGTGACAGAAAAGAGAGACGAAAGAGCAAAGCCAGCAGACGGGTTAGCAGAAGAACCAGAAACCAAAGCCATAGTCGGGCCAGAAGGATTTTCATAAGAAGCCCTTGACATGGCGTCAATCTCACTAGACTTGAGCTTACTAAAGAGCTCGTCGCAAGTGAGGGTCTCATAGTTAGACGTTTCGATGATCGCCTGGACCTTTGAGTCCCACACCGACCGATCAAGAGTGCGCAAAAGCTTCAAAGCCCTCTCATGATCGTCAAAAGGCAACAGCTCCTTGTTTGCTCTCATCTTGTTGACAATAACCTGAAAGCGAGCGAATAAACTCTCTATGCTCTCGCCAGGCATATGTCGAAAGTTCTCGTACTCCCGCTTGTGCGACTCGTAGAGACGAGATTTGACTTGAGAGGTTCCCTCATGGAAGCGCATGAGGGTAGCCCAAATCTCACGAGCCGTGGGGAGGTGAGAAACACGATCGAACTCGGACATGCTCAAACAGGAGAACAAGGCGTTACGTGCCCGGCTATTGGCCTCGTGCTCATCGATCTGGAGCTGAGTGACACGAGCAGCCAAGACAACGTAATCATCCCTGTTGCAAATCTCCCAAACAGAAGAGCCCATGCTCTGGAGATAGGCCGACATGCGTATCTTCCAATACGCATAGTTCGTCCCATCAAAGAACGGCGGTTTGCCCACACCGCGATCCATGTCGCCTTCTGTGGATCTGGAACCGGCTAAGGTGGAAGATCCTTAACCTGCTCCGATACCAATTGAAGGACCGAGAAGCAACCAGAAAGCGACCAGAGGGGGGGGGGGTGAATGGGAGCTTCAAACTTTCCTTACGGAAACTTGTAGCCACTGTCCCGAGAATCACCCTGAAAGACAAACCCTAGAGCTTGCTAATGTCCACGACCCTAGATGTAGGGTGGATGCTTCCAAGAAGCACAGCGGGACACTACACAACCCTAGAAACCCAACGCAACAAGCGGATCTCAAACCGAAAGTCGGACGAACAAACTGCGAACGAAACTGCGCGGACTCAGCAGCATCGGATGCTGGCAGCGTCCGATGACCAACCAACGGACGCGTCCGATTCAACCAGGGCGAAACTGGAACCTTACTGCATACGCATCGGACGCTGTGAACAGTGAAATCTCAGCGTCCGATGGTCTCACTCCGGCGCGTCCGATGCACAACGGAGCGTCCGATGGTAGCGTCCGATGCTCCTTAGAAAATGTCAGATCTTGACACGTGGCAACGGAGCCTCCGATGACAAAAGGGTCAGCGTCCGATGCTATGAACTCGAGCGTCCGATGCCCCCGACGCAGTGCAGTTCTTCCGTGAACTTCACTCGATCTCCTCCGAATCAAAAGCACTAAGGCCTAGACTTGGTATGAGGAGTTCCAAGGATGTTAGTGAGCTATCCCACGGGAATCATGGCTCGAACCTAACTCCAAATCGAGGAATTGGAAGAAATCGGGGCAATGGAGCAAAAACCGATCCAACACGAAAATCGTTCGATCTCCTAGACCGTGAAGTTAGAGGTTAATTTCTTCGGTGGAAAGAAGTGCCGCACAATCTAGAACAACTTGGTTCAAATGGTTTTGCAAAATATGAACCGAGCAAAGAGATCAAGCGACGGGAAAATCGTGGAGAAAAAGGATTCCGCGAAGAACACGAACAAAGCGCAAATCACATCCACGAATCTGCAACCGTGTGGCTACCACACGCTACAACAGTGAGGATACGGCCTCACTTCCTCAGAATCAACAGTACACAGAGGCAAGTCTCTCTGCGGATCTCAGCTAGCTACAGCAAGGGATGGGAGAGCAGGAAACCCTAAGTGCGAAAGAGCAAATGACTGAGATGAACTGAGATTGGGGAGGAGGGTGTCTCCCCTGACTACTTATCCTATTCTAGACTAAGTCTATTTCCTACTCTACCCCTCTCTGTTCTAATTACAGAGCGAACCAGCTAAACCCTAAGGTTATTCTGGACCAACTCGAGTGGTAGGTAGATCCGACGGCCACGCCCGCACAACTCGTCCGCGTTGCCTCCACGCAACCTTCCGATTGCCGCCACGTGCCGTCCTCGCTCTGCACCCCCGGTTTTGTGGCCCAAACCGGGAAACCAGCCTTTTCCTGTAGCCCCCGGTTTTGAGGCCCAAACCGGGAAACCAGCCTCCAGCCTGAGTTTTGAGGCCCAAACTCAGCAAACCCGTAGCGCCCAGGTTTTGAGGCCCAAACCTGGAAACCGTCCTCAGCCCGAGTTTTGTGGCCAAACTCGGAAACCCTCAGCCCGAGTTTTGTGGCCAAACTCGGAAACCGTCCACGCCCCGGTTTTGTGGCTCAACCTGGAAACCGAGCACCCGAGTTTTGAGGCCCAAACTCGGAAACCATCCACCGGTGGGTTTTCGCTGGCTCAGCCACCAAACCGAAACTGTAGAGGGGATGCACCGCCCGTGCACCCCGTCCACCGACACGTGTCCCCAGGTCCTCGACCCGAGCAACACCGTGCCCCGCAAGTCTCCGCTCGTCGCTGTCCCAGGCTGCCAGCCACCACAGCTGATCCTCAGGCACTCCGGTCCCTCAGTCCAAGCCTCACGTCCGCCCTTCACTGCTCGATACATCGGCATGGCACGTCCGCCGCACGGCACGCCCATCCTTCATCGCACCCAGTCCGTCGGCACGACACGTCTCAACTTGACCTTCACCTTGCCCTCGATCATTGTCTCCGTGTTCGACACCTGCACAACACAAGCCAAAGAACATGCGATCAAACCCGTTGACAATCACTCATCACTCAGAGACTTGGCATACACCCATGTATCCGCACCGTCAACGTACAAGCCCATATCTTTGCCACAGTTCAACGGCAAAACAGATCCCCGTCAGTTCCTAATGAGTTTCGAGGCAGCTGTATCTTCGGCAGGGTGAAATGAATCAGTCCTTGCAAAGTCCTTTGTCATAGCAGCCGAAGGCGATGCCCTGGCATGGTATTCTATGCTGAGACCTCGGTCGGTTTATTCCTGGGAGGACCTTCATGATAAAATCATGGCAAACTTTAAGGGTTTTGCAAGTGAAGGTTTAACCACTTCAGACTTATTCCAGTGCAAGCAGCAACAAGGAGAGACCCTGAGAGAGTACTACCAGAAATTTATCCAGCTAAAGGCTAGAGCACCCAATGTGCCCAAGGAAGTAGCAATCGAAGCAGCGATCAAGGGCCTTCGCATTGGACCTTTTGCTGGCCACTTGGCAAGAGAAAAACCCCAAACAATAGAAAAGCTTTACGAGGAATTTGAAAAGTACTGTAGGTCAGACAATGATCTACGGCGAAGGCTTGAAGAGCAGTCACAGTACAAGCAAGCTCAGGGAAAAGGTGCACCTAAGGCCGGGCAGAATTCAAGCCAGCCAAACAAACAACAAGGACAGCAAGTCTTCAACATAGGCCAGCAAGGTGGCACCCAACAGCAATCCAATCTACCACAGCAAAGCCAAGGTGGGGACCAAAGCAATCAACCCGGAGGCGGAGGTAGCTACCAGGGGAAGCAGTGGAACAAAGGGAAAAACGAAAAGCCAAGAAAGCAATACTGTTTCTTTCACGGGGAAAACAAAGGGCATGTCACCCGAGATTGCCCAGATGCCAAAGAGACCCAAGAGCGCATCAAAAGCAGAGCAGGTCCACAACCCAGCCAGCCTCCGCTCTCACGAGAGATAAATCATACTTTTGCCCCGGCATGGCAACATCAGCAACAATGCTACCCACCCTACCCAAACCTCAACTCCACTCAAATTCACCCCTCAGCCTTAGCGGCAGCCTACTATCCTAGTTTCCTACCAGCTTGGAGACCTAGCACTCAAATCCCCAATCAGCCATATCAGGCAAACAGCCAGCACCAAGAGCCCAATATCACCTTCCCAAACCCAGGGCCTCCGCGTATAACTTACATAGAGACAAACCACTCCCACAACCCACAAAATCGCCAGATCGAGGCGCTACCCCCACCTCCGCCAGCAAATCAGCTGATCAACCCAAAAATGGAACCCCACCAAGACAATCAAGCCAACCCTCACACACCATTACCTACGATAGGAATGATCCTACCAATAGCCGGAGGTTCATCCCTTGAATTCCAAACTAAAAGGCAGAAGAAGGATCACCTCAGATTGGTCAACAATGTTGCGGTCCAAGGTCCTGTGCGTTACACAGATTGGTCGAAGGTACCTATCACCTTTTCAGAGCACGACTTGCACCTTGAGAGTTACCCTCATGCAGATGCGTTGGTGATCAGAGCAAATGTCGCAGCATGGGAAATCAGCAGAATTCTGGTAGATTCGGGAAGCTCAGCTGACATCCTTTTTGTCAACACCTTCAATCAGATGCAACTGAGCAGAAACCAACTGCGGCCTTCGGATTCGCCTTTAATAGGGTTCGGAGGAAGGAGGATAGAAGCATTGGGGAAAATATCATTACCCGTATCTTTTGGAAACCAAAGCAACGCAAGGACGGAATACATAACCTTCGACGTTGTTGATCTGCATTACCCTTACAATGCCATCTTTGGCAGGGGCCTGTTGAACAAGTTCAACATGGCTATACACATGGGATATCTCTGCATCAAAATGCCAGCTCTACACGGGATCATCACAATCTTCGGAAGCCAGAAAGAGGCAAGGAACATAGAGAGAGCGATCCAGAAATCATAGAGAAATGTCAATTCAGTACAGAATGCCTCATAGCCACCAGATATGCCTCGAGGCAAAACAGACCTCAGAGATCAAGACGAGACAAAGACTGTACCATTGGAAGAGGAGGTCCCCGACAGGAAGGTGACCATAGGAGCGCACCTCAGCGCATCCGAAGAGCATCAGTTGATGAATGTCCTTGCAAAAAACAAGGACGTCTTCGCCTGGTCGGCCTCCGATTTGCAAGGCGTGAGCAGGGACATTATCCAGCATTCGCTAGATATCAATCCAAATACAAGGCCCAAAAAGCAAAGACAAAGGAAGATGTCTGAAGAAAGAATATTAGCAGCCAAGACAGAGGTCCAAAGGCTGTTGGATGCGAAGGTTATCAGGGAAGTCAAATACTTGGACTGGTTAGCCAATGTTGTGTTGGTGCCAAAGAAAAATGGAAAAATGAGAATGTGCATTGATTTCACAGATCTAAACAAAGCTTGCAAAAAAGATCCATTCCCATTACCAAGAATAGACTCGTCAGTAGACAAGGCAGCAGGTTGCAAGCGATTCTCACTATTAGATTGCTTCTCAGGATATCATCAAATCTGGTTGAAGTCATAGGATGAAGAAAAAACAAGCTTCACGACACCCTTCGGCACCTATTGCTTTGTCAGAATGCCCGAGGGTCTGAAAAATGCAGGATCAACCTTCGCCAGGATGACCAAAACAGTACTGGGGCCGCAGCTTCAAAGGAACATCATAGCCTATGTTGACGATATTGTGGTCATGAGCAAACTCGAAGAAGACCATATCGATGATCTGAAAGAGACCTTTATGAACCTTCGATCGGCAGGTCTGAAACTGAACCCGGAAAAGTGTGTCTTCGGGGTAAGCAAGGGGAAAATGTTAGGGTACATCATCGGGCCCGAAGGCATAAGAGCGAATCCGAAAAAACGAAGGCAATCATGACTATGATGGAACCAACTTCAAAGAACGAAGTGCAAAAACTGACAGGAAGAATAGCAACACTCAATAGATTCATTTCAAGGTCAGCAGAACGAAGTCTGCCCTTCTTGAAGATCCTCAAGGGTTCTGATTCATTCAGTTGGCAAAAGGAACAGTCAGAGGCCTTCCAAGCCCTAAAACAATATTTAGCACGCAACCTAACAGTCACAGTTCCAGCTACAGATGCGGCCCTGCTCCTATATGTCTCAGCCTCACAGCACGCCGTAAGTGCGGTGCTAGTACAAGAAAAGGTAGAGGATTCCAAAACTATCTAGCAACCAGTTTACTATATTTCGGAGGCCTTGTCCGGAGCCAAGAAAAATTACTCTGAAATTGAGAAGATAGCATACGCAGTCTTGACATCATCTAGAAAATTGAAACATTACTTTCAAGCGCATGAAATCACAGTGCCTTCGGCTCACCCCCTCGGAGACGTTTTCAGTAACAAGGAAGCATCAGGAAGAATAGGGAAATGGGCAACAGAACTATCCCAGTTCGCGATAAACTTTGTTCCGAGAACATCAATAAAATCACAGGTGTTGGCGGACTTTGTGGCAGAATGGACACCTGCACCAGAAGCAAGCCACCAACAGCCAGAGACAATGTGGACAATTTATTCGGATGGAGCTTGGGGAAATCAAGGTGCAGGAGCCTCCGCGGTCCTTATCTCGTCCACGGGAATCAAGTCGAAGTATGCTGCAAGATTATTGTTCAAGGCAACAAACAATGTAGCAGAATACGAAGGCCTTATCCTCGGCCTCAACAAGGCCAAGGCCCTCGGAGCTCAGAACCTCATAATCAAAACAGACTGTCAAGTAGTCGCGGGTCAAGTGGAGAAGGAATACACAGCCAGAGAACCAGAGCTAGTCAAGTACTTGTCGGTGGTCAGATCCTTAGAGCGAAGGTTTCGAGGCTTCACGTTGAAACACATCCCAAGATCAGAAAACAGCGAAGCCGATGAACTAGCAAAAGCAGCAGCAAATTGCTTACCTCTGCCCCAGGGCACTTTTTACCAAGATCTCAGTCACCCGGCAACTATCGCAACAACAAAAGTTTTCAAGGAAGTTTGTCTCACTACAAATGAAGATTGGAGACACCCAATCATAGAGCAGTTAACGGAGAGCGTGCAGCAAGAGGATGACCCTGTCTCATCAAGAATGGCCGCCAGGGCAAGAAGTTACACCTTGATCGAAGGTCAATTGTTCAAGAAAGGAGTTGTTCAACCTCTACTAAAATGCATATCACACAGTGAAGGTAAAGAATTACTCAAAGAGATACATTCGGGAATCTGTGGATCACACATTGGGGCAAGATCATTGTCTGCGAAGGCTATCAGGCAAGGTTTCTATTGGCCAACTCATGTTAGAGATGCCGAAGATATAGTCAGAACCTGCAGAGCATGCCAGTTCACCTCAACAAAACAATCAGGGCCTTCGGCACCGACACAACTCATCCCACCAACTTGGCCTTTGCAGCGATGGGGTATGGACCTGGTCGGACCACTACCACCTTCGCAAGGGGGGAACAAATTCGCAGTTGTGGCAATTGAATACTTCACAAGGTGGATCGAAGCAAAACCCCTAGCCTCCATAACCTCAGAAACAATCAAAAAATTCTTCTGGCAGAACATAATCTGCAGATTCGGTGTGCCAAGATTGCTTACAGTGGACAATGGAAAACAGTTCGATTCCGAAAAGTTCAGGCAATTCTGCAGCAGTGTAGGCACAACTCTAGCCTTCGCTTCAGTATATCACCCTGAGTCCAATGGCGCAGTAGAGAGAGCCAACAGGGAGGTGTTTTCATCAATCACCAAGACCTTGCTCGATCTCCGCAAGGGAAAGTGGATCGAAGAACTATCGAGGGTAGTATGGTCGCACAACACGACAACCTCAAGAACCACGGGATTCACTCCTTTCAGGTTACTATATGGGGAGGAGGCTATGCTCCTAGAAGAAGTAAAGTTCAAGAGCCTGCGCGTAACAAAAGCTAGCGAAGGTTCTGATGAGGCGTACACCAAAGAAACAATTGAAGGCTGTAGGCTTGAAGCAGTGCAGAACATTGGCGAGTACCAAAATCAAACAAAAAACTGGAGAGACTCCAAGGTAGTCAGGAAATACATAACGAGCGGAGACCTAGTTCTCAGAAGGAAACCAAATGCTGACAATGTGGGCAAGCTTCAACCCAAGTGGGAAGGACCGTATGTGGCGAAGACAGCCGGAAGGGAAGGTTCATTCTACCTCATCGATAACGAAGGGAGATCAAGTACACACACTTGGAACATAGACAACCTTCGCCGTTACTACATTTGAATGAAAGACCGCCTTCGCGGAAATATAAGCGAAGAAGGTCAAAACTTCCTTTTTATTCATTCGCTTACTCTTTTAATTCAGCCGCTTGGCAAAAAGGGCCTGCACTCTTTTCCTCACAACCAGGGACTCCGCGAGGAGGTGAGGTTTTTAAAGAGGCAGAACCCATGTAAAAACCTCTGATGTTATAAAGAGGCATTCCCTGGAAAAAAATGATTACAGCGACTCCATCGAAGGTCGAAAGTGGTCGTCGCATCGGCCATAGCATTCGTCGAAAACCACTTTGAGGCGGAGGTCCCCCCCAAGTCCATTGTCGAAGACACCAGGACAAGGGACGACCTCTATAGCTTCATGTAACTAACCCCCGAAAAAGACCTGTCCGAATTTTCAGGCATCGGGCAGTCAATTTCCTATGCCAAAACTCAGAAATGAGTCAAGGCAATGAATCCTGTAAGAAGTCCTACCCAAAGGCAGGCAACAGGATTACGAAAAAGGGAAAGAAGAGAGGACAAAACAGTTAATGATCATAATAAGCATTAACGACCGAATTAATTCTTTTCAGAGGATGATATTGTGCATCATGCATCAAAGAAAATGATTTATACTAGCTTAATGCGCCCGATATTTGCTCAACAACCGCAACCACCACGACATAAATAAGCAGTGCCTCACCACGCCTATAAAAACCCAGCCACACCACCAGTACGCCCAAGAAGTCATTAGCCTTACCGGCAATGGAGGCCGGTGTGTCACCAGTAGCACCCACTACGAATCAAGATACTGTGTAAAAATTCGTAATGAATGGCCGAAGGCAAAGAAGAAAAGGGCCTGATCCACTGCCATCACATGCGCATCATATTCATCAACATCAACTGACAAAGGCCGAGAGGGGATACCGCGCAAAAATTCGTAACATCCCCTCGAAGCCGAAGTCAGCAAGCCACGACCGCCGCCCAGGAAAAGCCAGCAAGACTGCGTCAAAGGCCATCAGTAAGCCCATGAGGAAGGGGGGCTTCGCCAACTACCCCAAAGAGAAACTATGGCTAAGGCAACGGAGGCGCGCATCATACCGATCTAGAGCAAGGGTCGTGGGTCCTAGTCGCGAATAAAATATTGGCAAGATTGCCAAAAGCAATGTAAAGCAACTCTTTGTCAAAAACTTACAACGCAACAAGATGTCAAGTTGAAAAACCACAATGATACAAACTTCGTTTTAAAATGTTACAACATACTCCCTCCGTCCAAGAAAACATGCAATTCTAGCACAGTGTCACGTTTTAGTATCTTAAGTTTAAACAATTATAGATAAAAATATATTAATATTTATGATATCAAATAAACATCATTAGATTAATTACAAAATGTACTTTCATAGTAAATTTATTTGGATTAATAAATATTAATACTATTTACTAGAAACGTGGTCAAACGCGGTGTACTTTTTTGGGCACGGAACCCATAATTGCATGTTTTTATGGACAGAGGGAGTACATTTTAAGATACAATATGTACTACATAAACAAACAGGAACATTTACAAACACTTCGAGTGACGCGAAGGTGCCAAAACCACAACTAAATCGAAGACGGGGACCCTCGCCAAGCTAAGGTCCTAATAAATTCGTCGTTTTCGTTGCCTAGCCCATGGAGGACGAAGTCAAACATTCGCGGCACCGAAGGCCAATCGCATGAAGCCTTCCAAAAATCCCACAACTCGCCTTTAACATAAACATCGTCCCGCATCATCAAGATAGGCGTGACTTCCTGCGCAGGCCCCATGAAGGCGACCTGCGCAGGATAAAGATTGTTAACTTAAAAGTCTTTACAAAAGCTGAAGCCCGGTGAGCCAAGTCTCTTTACAAAAAAAGCCACCAAGCTACACTAGAGTAACTTAGATGCTAAACTACTTCTCTACCTCCGGCGCATCCTCAGCACCTCCGCTACCAGCATTCGTGTTGCTCCCGATCTTCCTGCCATCCCCGCGCGCGGCCGAGGTCTCACCAAGCTTGACAACAGATCTTTTTCCTTGTGGTCTGTGACGGAACGGTCCTAATCCCATGGCCCACTAGTCCCTGTCAACCTCTGACAGCCGAACTTATGTTCCACGTGATTAAGACTGTTCGTCACCGGGCTACATTAGCGCCCGATGTCCACAGGATCACTCACCTTTCGGTTACAGCATTTGATACTTTCACAAATAGCAGCGGAATAAAGAGCGGAAGATTTAAATAACAATAGTTTTACAAACCGAGGTTGCAAATAAAATTAAAGGAGCAGTTATTACAGACCATGTTCTGACAGTTCAAAGTAGACAACGTAGCAGAATACAACAATATAAAGGTACTTCACCAAGCCCGAGGGTGCACATCTATTCCTCGGCCTCATCGGCCTCCTCCTGAACGATGGTCACGCAGCAGGGTGCTAGACACATCGGATACTCAGGTATACCTGCAACAGGGGTAACAAACCCTGAGTACTGGGGTACTCAACAAGACTTACCCGACTAAAGGAAAAGGGAAGACTCAGGAATGAGAGGCTTAGGGTAGTCAAGGTAAGGCTTTTAGCAAGATCAGGTATTTTGCAGAAAAGCATTTTGTAAACCTTGTTTTATTTTGGAAAGATTCCAGTACTTCTCCATTTTCCATCGTTCATGATTCATTTTACTTTTCAAAACACACCTACTTTGTGAACCACTCTCCGTTGACAGTCAGTGAACCAAGTCTCCATAACCGAGGAGCAACGTTAATCCGTATAAAGAATACTCAGTTGAGGATCCCTATTCACACGGCATATGTAGCACCCAAGCTTGCATAGGCCAACCCGTCTACCACGATTCCTCCAAGATTGGACCCGGTCCTACGCTACCCGGAAGTACAGTACACCACTCCAATCCGGGACTCTAACCCACGTGGGTACATGCTACTTCCGCCATCTCTCCACTCCCAGTGCGTGGTTGTCGGTCCAATAAAGGATTTCTCGGAGCCAGAGCTTTCCGTAGTATGTGAATAGTTGCAAGTCTTGGCCAGCAGGCCCCCATACGGATGGTCCCTAATTTTCCAGCCAGAACTACACCTTGGTTATATCTCACCCAAGCGTAATAGTCCTGTCAGTTTTTCAAACCTGTCCCGGTCGGTGTCAACTGTTGAGTCCCGGACTACAACATGACGGCACCGTACGCGCGGACAACCTCTTCTCGCCATTGACTAGGTACGGATCAGATACTTAGCCAACAGTCGGGAAGTAAAGCCAAACTCCCATAAAAGTTCTTTAAGTGATCACACCTTTGAAATTGGCATTTTATTGCAAATCTATTGTATAGCATCGCTAAGCATTTTGCAAATAGTTTTGAAAAGCAGGTATCGGGTGTATCAGTGGTCAAGGTGGATAATGCATCAGATAGGATATCACTCAACTCCTATAAACCTAATGCAGTAGTTTACTCAAAAGCATTTAAGGAAATCATTTTATAAAATCAAGGAAAGGGTTAAATGCACCGGGGCTTGCCTTGAAGAGCAAAGACAGCTGGCTCAGGGTTGGAGGTGCAGAGGTCGAAGCTCGGGGTTACTTTGGGAGCAGGTTCGTCGGCGGCGGCCTCGACTTTGACTTCTCCTTCGGTGACTATACGAATGCAATGATGCATGCACATGAGTATGCTAGCATGAACAAAACGGCACAGGACAACTCTACTGATTCTAGAGTACAACTTCTCATTGTGTAAGTAATTTCTAGAATGGACATAAAGTTACTTATCTCTACTCTTAAGCAAGATTAATCAAACTTATTAAGCATCATTTTACCCAACCTAAGCACAAACTTAACATGACATCACAATCATCATAGACCAGTTGGGTGGGGGTCTATGAACAACAAACAATCCAAAAGTCACATCATAGGGCATTCAATATAAACCCTAATCACTTTTCTATTTTTCTTAATTATTTAAAAAGGTCATTTTATGAAGTTGCTCCAAAAATTACCAAATTAATCTCATAAGTTTATTATGGTATAAAAAGATGGCAAAACAAATTTCATAATTTTTGGAGGTCATTAAGGTGCTCAATTAAAATCAGTCATTAATTAACAAAAGGTACTATTTAACAATTAAAATAAATGCTCAAAAATCAACATGTTCCAAAAGACTTCAAAATTTCACCAAAGACTAAACATGGCATAGGAAGCTCACAAAAATTTATCTCATGATTTTTGGAGTTATAAGTAATTTTCTAAAAATCCAAAACCATTCATTTATTAATTAAAAGGGGGATTTTTCATTTTCAAATTTTTGCAGAAAAGCCAAGTTTCATATTTTTCTAAAATACTTCCAGGTATAAAGAGTACACCATGAATTTTTCAGAATTTTTGGAACAGTACAGAAAATCACACAAAAAGATGAAATTTGAACACTATTCAAATAACACTGAAAAAGGAAAAACAGACTGTTCATCGTCTTCCTCACGCCGACGGTCACCCGACGGCGGCGAGACGGCGTTCCGGCCACGGCAGGGGCTCGCGGCCGCAACCAAGGGCATGGAGAGGTTCAGGAGCTCACCGGCAGTCGATGACGTACGGTGGCGAGGCGAGAGGATGGCCGGAGCTAGGAGGTCGACGGAGCGGGGGTCGTCGGCGGGCAGAACCGCGTCGCGACGGCGTTCCGACGTTCCTGAGCACCACACGGGGTTACCAAAGCTTGGTTAGAACCGCAAGGATGCGAGGAAGAAGAAACAGAGGTCGGGGAAGGAAGATCACGGCCGGGGAATGAGGATTTCTCAATCCCGTGCTCACCGGCGTTTCGCCGGAGTTTGGGCAGATGAGGTTACGCCGGGCGATAGGAGGCGGTAGAGGTGAAATTGAGGAGCTGGGAAGCTTCGCGAGCTCAAGGCGGAGCTGCTGGGCTAGATGGTTGAGCGGCGGAGGCTATGGAATGAGCTGGCCACGGTGGCGGGGTGAGTGAGGAGCTCCGGCCACCGGCGGGCCTCTTATAGTCGCGGCCAGGGACCGCTAGAGAGCGCGCGGGGGTGTGGATGAGGTTGCCCGCGGCGCGTGCTTGCGATTACATGATGAGGAAGGACGTGGGAGGTACGCAGGGACCGGGCGCGAGCTCGCCGGCGATGGCCACGCGGCGGCGACGATCTGGGAGCTGTAGGGGACGGCGCACGGGTCAACTTTGGCGCGTGCGGGAGCGGTATGATGTCGCGGTTGAGGGCGGCAGGTCGGAGGCAGGCGAGCGAGCCTCGAGCGCATGGCGCGCGTAGCGCCGGCGACTCGGCCATGGCCGGGTCCCCCCCTACGGCGAGGAAGATGAACAGGGCTATGCCCTAGGGTTTGACTTTTGGCTCATTTCTGTTTTTTGTAAATTACTTCCAAAATTTGAACTGGGAAACAAAAACTCAAAACATCAAAGTTGTTCAGAAAAATAAGATCTACAACTTTGTCCATAAGAACATTTTCCAAATCCAAATAGTTTTTGAACTGCATTTGAAATTTGAAAAGGGGACACTTTTGGGATTTAAGCAATTCCAAAATTACTTTTAATTTTATAATGAAACTTGAAAATTTGTAAATACCAAAGTTGTTTCTCTTGGCCAGATCTACAACTTTGCTTTTTGGACCAACCCCAAATTTTGAATAATTTCTGAATTACAAAAAAAAGGGATAAAATCCAGGGTTTGAAAATCTGGGTTTTGCAAAAAGGATTTGAAATCTGATCTTGATTTTTGAACTTTGGTCAACACAACAAAACTTCAAGACAACAAAGGAACAAGAATTACACCAAGCTAGTCACAGAGGTGAAATTACCATTTTGCCCCTATAGGAAGGTTAGGGCTTTTAGGGTTTTTGAAAAGGGGATCACTACACATAAGGGGACAAAAGCACATGCATAAGGGAAACACACAAGTATGATGAGGATGATTATGACTAATGATGATGACATGCCAGGTTAATTATAGACTAACACCAGAGGTGTTACATGGTCCTTCTTTCCCCTTCGCGTTTTGCAATTCCAAAAGAACAAATCATGAATAAACAAGAAAGGGGTTGGTCCTAAAGGAAATCACCAGCACAAATAACTATAAAGAAAAACAAACTAAACGTTACCCGTCGAGCCTCCGCAAGAGAGCGAGCGTCGGCGTGGCCAAATCGGCTCTAGAAGTGCTCAATAAAACGCCGAGCGAAGGACGTGACCTCCGCACTCGTCTCCCCGAGTTCCAACAGGCTAGCATATTCCTTTTTCTTCCTCAAATGACCGATATGTTCGCAACCACCCTTGACCAGAGTCTTCGCAAGGTTTGTAGCAGTGGACAGAGCAGCGAAGTCCCCAACTCGGTGTACGAAGTCCGGCATCTTCGCAAAACGAGAGGCCATCCAGGAGAAAATAGCACCGACGGAGGCGTCGGGCGAAGGAGGGGAAGTAGAGCCGCCAAAGGATTCCACGACAAAGATATAGGATTGAACGGCAGATAACCCCAAAGCTCTGGTATCTTCGACCTCCGCCTTCAACCGATCCAGCTCATCCTTCAAGGCTTGACTGCTTTCCGCGTCAAGCTCATCCTTCAGAGCCTCAGCGGTTTCATTAGCTTTGCTCGCCCTCTCAACCGCCAAGGCTCTTGCAGCTTCAGACGTTTCAAGCTCTCTCTTTAGAGATGTAATCTTGGTTTGCGAAGAACCCAAGAGCTCCCGGACAGTCCCAAAATCTTCAATCTCTTTGCTTAGCTTCTCCTTCTCAGTAGCTAACACATCACGCTCTTGGCGAAGGTCGCTTATGGTCTTGTCACGCTTCAATAAGCCAAGGGATAATTTCTCCTCGATGGCCTCCGCCATGTGATGGCTCTGCAAATAATAACAATAATGAATAAGCGACTGCAAAAACACACAACATACTTCTCGCAACCGCATAGAAACGAAGCTTACAACTATCTGTTGCTCCAAGTTAAGGCGCATGAGATTGTACTCATCTAGCCCCTTCATGTGATGGCGGATGCGGTCTGCGCACAACACGAGGAAAGCACAAACATAAATAACGATCAGTTTCAGCGAACATAGTAAACAAAGAGAAACAGAAGAAAATGAAACCTCCTATCACGGTAGTAAGGCCATGTAAGGCCTCCGCCCACCCACTTAGTGTATCTGCAGACGAGGAAGCTGTAGAGAAGATAAATGTCAAATTCAAAATACGCAAATTAGCAGGAGAGGAGCAAAACCGTTAAAGAAGCAGAACGAACCTCCGCCGGCGCCTTCGGAAGGCACTGTCGCAGCGCTGCAAGCTTGTCTAGCGCCAGCACCAGACGGTCCACCTAAAACAAGCGCAAGTCACAAACAATAACAACAATGGATCAAAAAGAAAGGAAACCAAAAGAAACAAAAACGTACCAAGCCCAAGAATATTGCGAGCAGCACGTTCAACCTCGGAGTCGACCTCAATGACAGGTTCGACGTTCGAAGGCTTCGGGGGAGCTTTGGTCTCGGAGGCACGGGCGACGAAGGGCGCCTCGGCACTCGCAGAGCTTAAATCCACATGCTCCGTAGCCTTCCGTGGAGAGGGCAATGCAGCAATCTTGCCAAGATTGGGAGAGGCAGAAACTCCGGCTGACGAAGCATCTTCAGTAGAAGCTCTGCCTTCACTTGAGCTAGAACTTCCTTCCCCACCCTTGAACAAAGCAGGCATGAAGCTGGTGGCGGAGGCGGAGGGTTCTGCCCCGACGGATTTAACCACAGCCTCATCTATGTTCCCTTCGCTGCTACAAGCGGAGGGACCCGCAGAACCGCCAGGGACTAGCTCGATGCGACTCTTCTTGCTGACAACTTTCACCCGGCCGCTAGATCTCCTCTTACGGGTCTCTGCAGCAACCGTAGCGTTCTTTGCAGTCTTTTTCTTCTCCTTTTCAGTCAAAGACTTTAAAACTCGAGGGGGAATAGCGTGACCGCTGTACAGTAGCTTCATCTCCTCGAACACTCGGTTCAAACGCGGGAGGGTACCACTTATAGCTTGCCTTGCCAAGCACTCCTTATCGGAAATGTCACCAACGACGCAGCGCATCTCTTCGGCCACTAAGGACACGAATTCTTCTGGGGTCTCCTCGGCCGGCAGCACAAATCCAAAGCGAGGGCAAGGAACACCTTCGGAGTCCCCAAAAACGGGCAGCTTCAGCTTCTCCAAAGTGAACGAAGGCCGGTTCTTTCCTAAGGGCCAGCACTTCGAAGCCACCATCTCTTCAACCAGATCACGGCCTCCGGAATAGCGGCAGGCCAGAGCAAAGGCCTTCTCACAAGACCTTCGCGAAGCATCTGAAGCCCCAGAGGGGGCGACCCTAGACGAAGGCCGCATTTCGGTCATCACCGAGGCGAGTGGGTAACTGACCACTTTGCGGCTATCTTCCGCGGTATAGGTGCAGCCAAGAGTTCTAATATAGAACCAATACTTTGTCCAATCTTTCTCCCACTTGTTCTTCTGACAAAAAGAGATCTCGGGCTTAACACCCTTCTGCATCCTTCGTGACATGAAAGAGCAGCTGCCAAACTAGGCTTCAAAACCTTCGTCGCCAATCTTCTTCGGCTGACGCTGCAGCTCATAGTGCTCGCAAAACACATCGATATGTGGCTCGGCTCCATAAGATTCGCAAGCCCAGACAAACTTGCTTAGGGCGAGAATTCCGTTCGGAGTGAAATGATGTAATTGAACCTGGAATGCCTCCATCACCTCGCGAAGGAACTTGATTACAGGGAACCACAGGCCGACAACAAAGAAATCCTTAAAAATCACTGCGTCACCAGCTCCAGGCTTCGGGACGGTCTCACCCTTCGAGAGAAAAGCCTTGCCTTCAGGAATATGCCCCTCATCTTCTAAAACCTTGATCATATCCTGAGTCATAAGCGAAGGCCCAAAATCCCAAGTCTTCCTAGCCATCTCTGAATCTTCTCCTGGACCAACAAGATCGCCAATGGAAGCTTCCACGTCGCTGAGAGATTCCAAGCGATCCAAAGCCTCCGCGCTAGCAATCATGCAATCTTCAAAATGCTTGTCCCAAGTAGACGCCCGCACACCCAGCAATCACGAGTATGGGCCGCAGAAAGCAGGCCAGTGAGATGACCGCGACGAAGGCGAAGCCACCTCTACCAACTAGACCTAAAACTGCTAAAACCAGAAGTAGAGAGGCGGAGGGCGAAGGCTCACGCTCGGGAATTGGAAGCAAGACAAGGTATGGGGGCCTTCACGGACAGCGACCCCCCCTTTATATAGGCGGCCGGGGGGACGCTTCGTATCCCAAGATGAACAGGCGCGACGCTTCAAACGAAATGACGAGTAGCTCTTAACATGTAACCGATTGAAGGCACGTGGCAGGGCGTCGCGGGCCAAAGGGGGGGAGGAGTGCAATCACGTTCGCGACCAGAAGGAGACATAACCTTCTTTGTGGGCAGTGATCCGCAAGGTTTTGGACCACGACCCCCAAGGGGGGAACTGTTGGGGAGCGGAGGTCTGATTAGCCGAAAGTGATAGCACTAATGTTTTCCCTCGCGTATGAATGTGTATTCTTCAGGAATCAACGGAGGCCGGACTTGCCGAGGAACCTTCGCCCAAGGCGAAGGCCCAAGCGAAGGCCAGCAGGGATCAAGCTGGAGTTGAGGCCAAAGGTGGCGCCGGAGGTCTTCATTGAGGACTGCCGCAGCTTCGAAGGCTCTAGGACGAGGGCAAAGTCGAAGATCATCGCGAGGATCGGAAAGGGTGTCGAAGGCCCGCCGCGAAGGTCGCGTCCCAAGCTTGGGCCTCAGGAGCCAGCTCGGTGAGACGGGCAGCCCATCGTGGCCCAAGAGGAATCGGGCTGCCCGTGCAAGAAGCCCACGAAGAGGGAGTGGTTGGAAAAAGAGGGCGAAGGCCCCAAAGTACCCCTTGGGGTTTAGGCTAAGTCGAAGAATATTCCTGGAATATCCCCGCACCTTGTATAGGCATAAATGTAATAAGGGAAGGAAACCCTAGTGAACAGTGCATTATAAAAAGGGAGCCCAGGGCCCTGTTTTGGGGGGGGCTGGCGCCTTATTGGGAGAACCCTAATTGCCAAAAGCTTAGTTATCTCTTTCTCCCCTCAGCCGGGAGGCCTCCGGATCGGGGCCTTCGGTTAGGCGGTGGTCCTTCCGCCAACATCATATATTAGCACGTCAACCATATTATTAACTGTCAACATAGACCAGAGTAACAACACATGGTTCAGAACACAAACGATTAAACTAATTGTATTAATTTCAATTACTAGGTTCAGAACAACAGTAACACATGGTGAAGGTTGGACATAAATTAGTGCAGGTTGGTTCATAACTTAGTTCACCATGACAGATTACTAATAATAGAGATTAGTAAACGTCAAAATGACAGAGAGATTGAACCACAGCGGACACCTGGACCTTGTTCAAATCAGTGTTAGATGTCCTTTTGGCCCCGGACGCTGCTCCTATGCCCTTCTACAAGAAAGATGAATTCATATATCAGTATAACGACCATGTGAAGGTTGGATATAACTTAGTGAAGGTTGGTTCAGAAATATGAAATCATATATCAGCATGTCAACAATATTATTAACTGTCAACATAGACCAGAGTAACAACACATGGTTCAGAACACAAATGATTAATCTAATTGTATTAGTTTCTATTACTAGTTTTTATTTTGACTTCATCATATTATTAACCTCAAAAAGTAAACCTGAAATGGACCTCAAAAAGCAACCAGATCAAGAGTAATCTAATTAAACCATGGTTTGAAACTATGCTCTCGATTAAACCTGAAGAGCAGGAATATTCTGTTTGCATAGTTTCTGATCAATAATAGCCAAGGGAAAAAAGGACATCTAATCTGAGCCACTAATCCATATGTTGAAAGCATAGTCTCTGATGAAAGCCACAAAAGCCACATTTGTATAAGCACATTTGCATAAGCACATTTACATCTATTTGTAAGCACATATGTTTGCATAAGCAGAAATCCAATACACGAATATAACTAGAAATTGCTGTAAGAATAAAATTGCCAACTAAATTCCCAACAAACCCTAAAATTTTTGTAACCCTAAAACCTAAATCCACAGCACGACTCGCCCTATTCCATATTGAAACCATAAATCCCGAAAATGTAAGTGACAAATCTTACCTTTGTGGCCGGGAACCTGGCGGGGGTCAGCTTTATCGCCGGGGTCTGCTTTGTAGCCAGGGTCAGCTTCGTCGCGGGGGTCATCTTTGTCGCCGGGTTGGCGTTCAAGTCCGGGTCGGAGCCGCGGTCCGTGTCGGAGTCATAGTCGGAGTAGATCTCAACGTAGACCGGCTCGGGGGTGAACTGACTGCGCGCATTGCGCTTTTGGGTCCGTGCGTTGTGGCCGCGCATGTGGCTTGTCATCTTCGTCACCGACGGATCCGCCGCCGACGCAGCCACCATCAGCGCCGCGTCCGTCACCACCTCGTCCACACCGCCTCGCTGCAGCCGCCCGTGGAGTGGACGAAGTGGGTGGGGAATGGGAATGGCACGGGTGGGGGAAGGGGAACGACACGACGGCCTATTTGACTCCGCGCGAAAACGAGTTGGGCCGGCCCATTAACCTCACTCACTCGCTTGAGCCAGGTTACCACCCTGCTGAAAGGTCCAAATTGGCTAGAGGGGGGGTGAATAGCCTAATTAAAAATCTACAAAATTACTTAGACAAACATTATTAGTATAACAAATGGGAAGCTTTTTGCGCTAACCTAATAGTGTGTTGCAAGCCACCTATCCAATAATTCTACCTAATATTTCTATGTCACACAAACAACTAGAGCTAATATCTTAATGCGGAATAAAACAATCTAGCTCTAGAACAAGTATGATATAAGAGAAAGTAAATGTGACAAGTATGTGCAATAAATAAACTAAGCAATCCAATCACACTATCACCACACGAGGTATATGACAAAAGATATACAACAAGTAATAGTATCTACACAAGAGAAATAGCTCAAGATAAATACACAAAGTAAATGAGCTAGATAGAAGGGGTTTCACCGAGCCTTTGGGATCGCCACGTAGAGAACCAATCACCGGTAAAATCCACTTGTGAAGCCAATCACCAAAGATGTTAAGATGAAGACCAATCACCAAGATGTGGAAGCAATCACAATAAGCACACGGGACACCAAGATTTATCCCGAGGTTCACGTGCTTGCCGGCACGCTACTCCCCATTGTGTCGACCAACACTAGGTGACCCGATGGCTAATTGGCGCAAAGCCAAGCTCACAAAGAGCGCCACAAGAATCTACCACTAGTGAGGTAGCTCAATGACACGAGCAATCCACTAAGGATGCCTCTTGCCGCTCCGGCGAGGTGAGGCTCCAAAACCTCTCACAATCTCGATCGGTGGTGGCCAAGAACAATCTCCTTCTCTTGCCAAAACCACCTCAAACACCTCCAAGTCGTCTAGGCACCGGCAAATGCCAAGAGTAACAAGAAAACTCAATGCTGATGCGAAGAACTAGTGCCACTAGATTGAACTCTTTCAAATCACGCACTAGATCACTCAATCTCACTTGGTTTGATCAAATCAACTTGGGAGATGAGTTGGGAGGCTTGCCAAGGATCACTAGAATGCTTAGGAATCAAAATGTGCAAGAAAGAGATGCCTAGCAAGCCGGCCAAGCCCCTTAAATAGGCCACACAAGTCGGCCTAGCCATTGGGCTCAAGTCGGGGTCATCGGACGCGCCGATGCTCTACCATCGGACGCTGCCCCAGCGTCCGATGCTTCAGATGAAGCCACGTGTCCCCCTGGTATGAATTCAGCCCGTTAGATCCCAACGGTCACATTCCTTCCCGCGCCGGTTAAAGTGACATCGGACGCGCTGATGCCAGGCATCGGACGCTCCGATGCCACTCATTTTTCCAGATCATTTTGGCACCACATCGGACGCGCCGGCACGGCCACATCGGACGCTCAACCCCAACGTCCGATGACCATGCAGAGGGGTTCCAGAGAGTGCCAAAACGCATCGGACGCGTCCGATGGTTTGGCATCGGACGCAGGCCAGCGTTCGATGCTCCCTGCACAACACGCTCAAGCCACGTCATGACCATCGGACGCTGCAACAGTGTTTTCCCAGCGTCTGTTGCTAGCGTCCGATGCTCCTTCAACTTCTGACAGAAACTAGGGTTTACCATCGGACGCTCGGGCAGCGTCCGATGCTTCTGAATACACTACTTCTCTTCTGAAAAACGCTGAATCCTGCCTCGCAAGCTCGGCAGGAGGGAGAAGTACTATATGCTAGTCCCTCCCACTTCTCCACAACTCCTAAACATCCCCTTATCCCAAAAGTGCCAACACCACCAAGTGTACATCATCATATGCAAGTGTGTTAGCATTTTGCAAAGCATTTTCTAAGGGGTTTTGTTAGTCACTCACTAGGTCTATAGCATCGATATGTTAGAGAACACCTAGTGGCACTTGAACACCGCATAAGTCGTGAATAATCTCCTCTTAATAGTACGGCTATCTATCCTAAATGTGATCACACTCGCTAAGTGTCTTGATCACTAAAACAAAGAGCCCTATAGGTTATACCTTTGCCTTCGGGCCTCTTTGCTCCATCTCTTCTCTTCTTCATTTCACCAATGGTAGAGCACTTCTCTTGAGTGCTTGTGTCCATCACCATTTTCCGTGGTTGCCACCTTGCTAGCTCCACCACTTGGCTTGGTCTTAATTCTTTCTTATAAGCTACACACATGCTTAGCAATAGAATTAGACCAAATAGGTTTCATCAATTAGCCAAAACCAAACTAGGGCTTTGAATCTCCCCCTTTTTGGTAATTGATGACAACCTATACAATGATATGTGATTTAAATTTTGAGTAACCACATTGATAGTATTAGCTCCCCCTACATATGTGCTATAGAGTTTGGTTCTAAAATTTTGCACATATGTATGGATATGAAATGTGGGTGAGCAATACTACAAATGATGATGCTAAGGCATAAGAATGGACCTTTGAAGCGTGATACCAATCGGAGTGCACATGTTAAACCATCCTTAGCATCATTTGTCACTAGACATACATCAAAACTTAAGAACCCCATGAGATCAACATTATAATAAGGTTCTTGAACCACTTGAAATATAAGTATGTCTAGTTGCCATTCTATACATGCTAGTAAATCAATTCATCAAGCATAACCTATCACTAGCATTCACCACATAAGCATGGATGTCAAATTAAAAGGCTTATGCAATGCAATCAAACATATGAACATGCACCTTTCAAATGCAACATACATGTTTATGAGCTTGCTCCCCTTATTTGTATGCTCCGATCCCACTTGAACTTAGCATGTCTCTTTTATCTTTGTTTATCTTTGTTGCATTAATTTCTCCCCCTTTGTCAACAATTATCATAAAGGTGGGGCAAGTTTTAATGGAAGGAGACAATCTTTGCATTATGAGATCCATATGTGGGGATTAAACTAAGTCAAGTTATGGCTTAATCTAGCTTATGAGCATAGGATACTTAACACGGTTTGCTCTAGAGTAAGCTTCTTCACACATCATACAATGGTTATGTAACATCCCAAAATTTGCATCAATTTAAAAATAGGCAATATGAATTAATTATGCATTTTTATGTGTTGCATGGAAACTAGTTAATAAAATTATTTACAAAAGCTAAAAATAATCCTAGGCCAAAGATCATGTTGATGCATACATGCTGGTGCATATCTTATTTTTGTGATGATTGGTTTTTGCTCAAAACTTGTTGATTTCAAAGGGATTTCAAATTTGCTTTGGAAAATCAGTTTTGGAAATTTGAAAAACCCTTTTCCTTCTCCCTCCTCCTCCTTTCTCCCTTCTGGCCCGAGCCAGCTTGGCCGGCCCGCTCCCTCCCTCTTGCTGGCCTGCTTCCCTCCCCTCTCTCTCGCCCGCGTGGGCCGCCGCTCCGGCCCAGCTCGCGCACAGCACCGCAGCCGCGCCGACGGCCCAGCTTCGCTCGCCGCCCGCCCGCGCGCGTTCTCCTCTCTCTCCCGTCGCTGACAGCACGACCCCGCCTGTCAGCGTCCCATCGCTCTTTCTCCCTCTCGTATCCGGCTCGGACTCCATGGCCGGGATCGAGTCCATCCTCGCTTCGCGTCCTTGCTTGCCAAAACGACCAAACCGACTCCCTTATAAGATCCCCGAGAGCCCGCCGCCTCTCCCCACGCATCAAACTCCTGCTCTCGTGCTCTACACCGCTCCCGCGACAAGCTCCGCGGCCGCCGAAGATCCGCCGCCGTCGACCCGACGCTTCACCGAGTTCTAGTGCCCGCCAGAGGTTCCTAGAGTTTCTCCTTGATCTCTCGAAGCTAACCGAGTGTTTCCCCCTCTTTCTCCTCTTCGTTTTGATGCCTTAATCGCTCGCCGTCGCTTTCCAGAGCCGCCGTCCGCCTCGTCGAGCGATACGCCGCCACCGGATCGTCTCCGACCTCGTCTGTGCCTCTGGTGAGTCCGCTTTGTTCTCCTCTTTCGATTGGACCTACTCCCGAGGTCTCTACCGCTCTGTAGCGGAATCCCGAGTCGCGCCGCCGTTTTCCGGCCATGGCGCCGCCGCACTCCCTCCTCTCCGGCGACACAGCGCCGCCGGTCTCTCCCTGACCTAATCCGAGCCGTCCATTCTGGATCTAGCGCTCGGAATCGTCCGATACCCCTTCGTCTGCCAGATTTGCAAAAGAGCCCTTATAAATTTTAGGGCCTCAACCCGCGGTCCCAGTGGCCCTGTTCACTGTGTCTGTGTTTTCTTCTGTTTAAGCCCCTGCGTTTCTTCCGAATTGAGGCGCAGTCCAATCTAATCTGATAATTGATTTAAATCAGTTTAAATTCAAAATTCAAGTTCAATCTATTCACAGTTTTGCCACCAGTTTCAAATGCTTATAACTTCTACGTTTTTAGTCCGATTTAGTCCGTTCAAGTTGCGTTAGATTCGTTTTGAAAAGATCTATCTATCTGTATGAAAATCTATACTGTTTTTAGTACTTAAAATTTGAGTTAGGTTTAATCTACTAATTAAGGTTTTGTAACTGGTTTAGCTCATAGCTTCCGCGTTATAATTCCGTTTTTCGTGATCTTCGCGTTTATGTGATCGTGTTGGATCGTAGTTTCTGTTTTCAAACTTTTTATATTATTTTCTTGCTGTTGGTGTAATGTTCTAATTATAGCTTGTCTGCTTTGCATGATTGTGTTCCGATGATTGTGTGTTGATGTGGTAATCGATTATAGACGGTGAGACCTACGCCGGTGATCAGGAGTCCTACTTCGACAACCAAGAGCAACCAGAGTACTCTGAATCAGGCAAGTATAGCATGGGATCATCCTTGTTGACCTATTCACTAAGAAACATCTAAATTCATATGCATGTGTCTAATTTTGATCTCCTATCTAGTTTACCCTAGACTTTTGACCCGTTACCTTGTTAACCTTGGGATGCTATGCATATGGGTAGAATTTTGCTAGAGCTTTACTTAAACCAAATATGATCTAATAACGGTGAATAAAACTTGATCTTTTTAGCAACATGGTTTAGGACCTCCTGTCAGCAAAAGCTGGGACATACAGTGCAACCATGAGGGTTATATGGCTCTGACCTTAGCTCAGTATAAGGACCTTTTCTAGCTTGTTAGTGGTTACCCGAAAGGGCGCATAAGGCGCTTGACGAGCTGGATTTAGGGCGGCTACTTTCACCTTGCCTGCGTTGCCGTAAGGTTGGGAGACCCTTCTTCCCCTTGCCTTAAGACCTAGCGGCTCTAACTTGTTAGACGAACCTTTGAAAGGCTTTGCGTGTATCCTGCCCACTCACCTTGGAAGTGTTATGGGAGTAATTAACCCGAGCATCTGGATATCACGACTCATCGGGTAAAGTGTACACCTCTGCGCAGAGTTTAATAAACTGATATATCAGCCGTGCTCACGGATACGAGCGGCCCGGAAAACTCACAGACTTAGTTGTTATATGTTGTTTATTTATGTTGCTCATGTTGATTACCTTATTACTATGTTTCAGTTATTATGATCATGTGGATTGGGTTTTAAGCATTCATACATGTTCACTTTCATATTAAAATATTGCCAATTAAAAGCTACCGCAGTTAAACCAGTGTCAGCCTTTTGAGCCTCATGAACCCCATGTTACACTTGTTAAGTACGAGATGTACTTATGCTTGTTTATTTTCTTTCTACTTGGATAAAAATCCCGGATGGGTAACAGATTGCTTTGGTAATGACGACTTTCCTGAAGAGTTTTAGTCTTGCTGTCAACCAGTCATCTTCCCTGTGATGGAGCTACCGCGAGAGATACTTTATTTATCCGCTGCTATGTAAAGACTTTAAATAATATTCGTTATGTAATAAACATATGTGATGGTACTTCTCAATTTGTGGCTTATGTGTGTGATGGATCTCTGGGCACACATGAGTTATTGCATTCAATTTTGTTCTTAAAATTGGGTGTGACAAATTGGTATCAGAGCTATGTTGACTGTAGGACGCAAGCCTAGTTAGTTATGGTCGTTTTAGTGGTCCTTGCTTCTCAATTCTTGCTATTTATCTTAGCCTTGTTAATTTATCAAAACTATATGCTTCTCTTTACTTGCTCTATTACACAAATATATTGATTCTATTGTATCTGTCTCTTGGTCTATTCCATAGATGGCTCGTCGTACCACCCGCAGAATCGTCGGTGTACGCAGGAGGGCAGGCAACCCCGTTCCGCAAGAACCGCAGGAGGTAGCACCACAAGAGCCAGTACTGCAAGAACAAGCACCTCAAGAAGTGGAACCACAAGCGCCGGCACCACCAGTACAAGCTCCAGCTCAGCAAGCACCAGCTCCACAAGCTCCAGTACCTCCCGCGCCAGTGCCCCCAGAAGTGCTGGAGGTTGAAGACGATGAAGAACTTCCAACGGGTTGGGACGTGGACTCCGGGTATCTCGTCGGAGTGCCCACAGCGGCCCAGAGTCCCACACATCACAGGCTGATGGGACTTTTTGATGCCTATTACCCCGACAAGAACATCATCGTACATACACCCACTGGAGGTACAGTCATCCCATGGAAAGGACCTACTGTAAGGCAAGAGTGACTGTCGCCGTCCGAGAACCGGAGAGTGGCCTATACCTGCATGAGATGGTGATTGGCCACAGGGCTCGCCGGTCCACTCTAGCGTCAGCCTTGGAAGCCGTGGCAGTTGAAGCCTACAAAGCGTTCCGGGGTCGTCGCATTGAAGACATGAGGGATGATGCATACCGCTATCTGCCCTATTGGAACAGTGAGAATAAGGAGGCTATGGTAGAAGACCCCAATGCAACTCCAACCGAGAAGGCCACACGAGATTTTCTCCTTGACAGGGAAAGATCTAACGCGGACTTGGAAAAGGAGGTGATATCCCTGGGAAAAGATCTCAAAAGATGCTATAGCACCATTGATGGGCTCTTGGAACTTCTCAACCAACCCCCTATGTACAAGAGGCTCCGCGAACCGCTCTACAAATAGGCATAGGTCACCCTTCTATGTAATAAGACGATATTAGTAAGCGTTTTGTCGAGTTTAGTTAAACTTTGTGCTAGTGTGCTTCTTTATGTGTGAGATGGATTATCATTATGCTTATGTGTGATTTGAATCTTTGTAATGAGTGTTGAGATATTGTGGGCTTGTCTACAAATCTCATAGTTAGACATAACGTTTATGAATAATAAGAGGGTTAGTTACATCTTGTCCTATGCTGTTTTCTGGAGCAACCTGTGATCTTTTGGTTATATCTCAAGTTCTGTTCGTGCAACATGGCTGAAAAATTTATGGTGGAAAATAGACTCCTATATCTAACCAATGCCTCTGGAATCACTTCAATAGCTGTTATCATTTGTGAGATATGGCTGTTTCAAGTTAGAGTTTCTGCGCAGTTTTGAGCTCTGGACAGATCTGTTTGTTCTCTGTTTTTGACTAACTTAACGACAGAATCTGGGAAAGTCACTTAAATAAAAGTTGTAGATAATTTCGTTATCTTTCCAACCGTGTATCATACGCCCTGTTTGGACTTCTGGAACTCCGTATATGACTGTTTTTCTGTGCTGCTGTTACCGGATCTCGCCCAGAAATTTTCAGATCTCCTGTTTCCTCTCATACAAGTGATCTTTTCATGAAAAGTTCGCTAACCTTGATCCTTGTTGGAAACACAGATGGCCGCCAGAGGAGGTGGAGCTGGAGGTGGACGTGGACGTGGCTGTGGTCGTGGAGCACCTGTTAATCCACCACCACCACCCCCAGTTAACATTCAGCAGTTGATGGGCATCCAAGCCCAATTTATGCAAACCATGATGCAACACATGCAGAACCAGCCAGTTGGAGGAGCACCACCAATGCAAGTGAGGGACAAGAGGGGTGAGTTTCTGAAGGGTCACCCGCCAGTGTTCTCTCATGCTGCTGATCCCTTGGAGGCTGATGACTGGCTTCGTGCTATTGAACGCCAGCTTACCATCGTGCAATGCAATGACCAGGAGAAGGTGCTCTATGCTTCTGGTCAGTTGCAAGGAGCTGCTCTGGATTGGTGGGAATCGTTTCAGTTCGGTCAAGCCAACGATGCTCCACCTGTCACCTTTGAGGAATTCAAGACCAACTTCAAAGCGTACCATACCCCTGCTGGTCTGATTGAATTGAAGCAGGAAGAGTTCAGATCTCTGCGCCAAGGAGCCATGACCGTTGCAGAGTACCGTGACAAGTTTGCTCAATTGTCACGCTATGCTCCCGCTGATATTGCTCAGGATGTCGACAAGCTGCGTCGCTTCCTCAAGGGTCTGAATGATGGACTGGCACTTCAGCTGATGTCCAATGAGTTCGCCAGCTACCAGACCTTAGTCAACCGTGCTATTGTGGTTGACAACAAGCGCAAGGAGATGGAGGCTAGAAAGAGGAAGCTCCAAGGTCAGTCTTCTGGTAGTAACAACCGCCCTCGTTCCAACTTCGCACCAGGCAATCAGCAGAGGTACCAGGGACCGACTACTCAGTGGAACCGCAACCAGGGACAGCAACGTCCTTCATACCCGCAACAGCAGCAGAACAATAATCAAGCCCAGCGCCAAGGCACTCCCAACAATGCTCCCATGAAGACTAGTGCACCCAACACCCCCGTCAAGAATGGAACACCCAATGCCTGTTTCCGTTGTGGTGATCCCGGTCACTATGCCAACCGCTGTCCGAAGAGGCAAGATCAGCTCCCACCTCAGAATAATGGGCAGAAAGGAAGGCAGCAAGTACCCCCTAATTCGGGCAAGGTGAATCACGTGTCCACAGAGACCGTACAGGAAGCGCCAGAAATTATGCTTGGTACGTTCAACATCAGTTCCATCCCCGCTACAGTTCTTTTCGATTCTGGTGCATCGCATACTTTCATATCACATACATTTGTTAGAATGCATAATCTACCTGTTAGTCTCATGAAAACCCCCATAATGGTTACTTCACCGGGTGGAGGTTTGCAAGCTACGCTTCAGTGTATGCCTATACATGTGTCCCTAGGGGGGGTAGATTTCTCAGTATCCCCAATTGTGTTGAGGACAGCTGGTATTGATTTGATACTGGGTATGGATTGGCTGACGAAAACCAAGACCGGTATTCAGTGTCAAGATAAGATTGTGACAGTTACTACAGCTAAGGGGGACAGAATCAGTGTGAATGTAGTGCTACAACCAACACCAACTGCAACCGTGAATCAGATGAATGAAGAGGTTTTCCCGGAAGATCTAGTGGTGGATGAGTTCCCGGATGTGTTCCCCGATGACCTGCCAGGTATGCCACCTGATCGCGACATTGAATTTATTATTGAACTTTTACCTGGAACTGCACCCATAGCTAAAAGACCATATAGAATGGGAGTACCTGAATTAGAAGGACTTAAGAAACAAATTAAAGAGCTACAAGAAAAAGGGTTTATTCGTCCTAGTTCATCACCTTGGGGAGCTCCTGTTATTTTCGTTGACAAGAAGGATGGTGGTCAGCGGATGTGTGTTGACTATAAATCGCTTAATGAGGTTACTATCAAGAATAAGTACCCGTTGCCAAGGATCGATGATCTGTTTGATCAGCTGAAAGGTGTATGTGTATTCTCTAAAATTGATCTGCGTTCTGGTTACCATCAGTTGAAGATTCGAGCATCTGATATTCCAAAGACAGCTTTCACTACAAGGTATGGGTTGTATGAGTATACAGTCATGTCATTTGGATTGACCAATGCACCTGCCTACTTTATGTATTTGATGAACAAGGTGTTCATGGAATATCTCGACAAGTTCGTTGTTGTGTTTATTGATGATATTCTGGTATACTCTAAGAACAAGGAGGATCATGCTGATCATCTGAGGTTAGTGCTACAGAAACTCAGAGAGCACAAGTTGTATGCCAAGCGCAGTAAGTGTGAGTTCTGGTTAAAGGAAGTTTCTTTCCTTGGACATGTTATCTCTAATGGAGGCATTTCAGTAGATCCAGGCAAGGTTGAAGATGTGTTGAATTGGAAACCACCAACAGATGTGACCGAGATTCGTAGTTTCCTTGGATTGGCTGGTTACTACAGAAGGTTCATTGAAGGATTCTCCAAACTTGCTAAGCCAATGACAGCTCTGCTAGAGAAGAATGCTAAGTTTGTCTGGTCCGATAAATGTCAAGCTAATTTTGAGGAGTTGAAGAAACGTCTGACTACAGCTCCAGTGTTAATTCTGCCAGATCTGAGTAAGGATTTCTCTATTTATTGTGATGCATCTCGTCAAGGTTTGGGTTGTGTTCTTATGCAAGAAGGCAGAGTGGTAGCATATGCATCAAGGCAGTTGAGAAAGCATGAGCTGAACTATCCCACTCATGATTTAGAATTAGCAGCTGTTGTCCATGCATTGAAAATTTGGAGACACTATCTAGTGGGTCACAAGACAGACATCTATACCGATCATAAGAGCTTGAAGTACATTTTCACTCAGTCTGATCTGAATTTGAGGCAGCGCAGATGGTTGGAATTGATTAAGGATTATGATTTGGAGATACACTACCATCCTGGGAAGGCTAATGTTGTAGCAGATGCCTTGAGCAGAAAAAGCCACGCCAATGAGATCCGAATTGCTTCTATGCCAGAAGAGTTGTGTGATGAATTTGCACATCTGAATTTGGGAATTGTGATCAACAGAATAGAGTTAGAACTTGAACCAGTATTGATGCAAGAGATACGTAAGGGTCAGATGTCAGATGAAAAGTTAAAGCAGATAGCCGATAACATTGTTCTTGGCAAAGTATCAGGTTTTCGGTTAGATGATGATGGTACATTATGGCATGGGAATAGATTATGTGTACCTGCAATCAAGGAGATACGTGAGTCTATACTGCGAGAAGTGCATGAGTCAGCTTACTCCATTCATCCTGGAAGCACTAAGATGTACCTTGATCTGAAGAAAAAGTATTGGTGGGATGGACTGAAGCGAGATGTAGCCGAGTACGTCGCTTTGTGTGATACATGTCAGAGGGTAAAGGCAGAACATCAGAGACCCGCTGGTTTGTTACAACCGATGAAGATACCTGAATGGAAGTGGGAAGAAGTTGGTATGGACTTTATAGTTGGGTTACCTCGTACTCAGAGAGGTTACGACTCCATATGGGTAATAGTCGATCGATTGACCAAAGTTGCTCACTTTATACCGGTCAAAACTACCTATACTGGAGCTAGATTGGCAGAATTGTATATGGAACGCATAGTATGTTTGCATGGAGTGCCAAGAAAGATTGTGTCAGATCGTGGTACTCAGTTCACCTCTCACTTTTGGCAGATGATACATCGATCATTGGGTACAAGGTTGAATTTCAGTACTGCTTATCATCCGCAGACTGATGGACAGACAGAAAGAACAAATCAGATTCTAGAAGACATGTTGAGAGCTTGTGCATTGCAATATGGCACCAGTTGGGACAAGAATTTGTGTTATGCAGAGTTCTCATATAACAACGGCTATCAGGAGAGTCTAAAGATGGCACCGTTTGAAGCTTTGTATGGAAGATCGTGTAGAACACCGTTGTTCTGGGATCAGACAGGTGAAAGTCAAGTGTTTGGACCTGATGTGTTGAGGAATGCCGAGGAACATGTCAGGATAATCAGAGATAACCTGAGAGCCGCTCAGTCGCGGCAGAAGAGTTATGCAAACAACCGTCGTCGAGATCTATCTTTTGCAGTAGGTGATTATGTCTACCTAAAGGTGTCACCGATGAGAGGTGTGAAAAGGTTCAATAAGAAAGGAAAGCTAGCACCCAGGTATATTGGACCATTCAAGATCCTTGAAAGACGTGGTGAAGTGGCATATCAGTTAGAGTTACCTGAAAGCTTGTCAGGAGTGCATGATGTGTTTCATGTTTCTCAGTTGAAGAAGTGCCTACGAGTGCCCGAAGAGCAGATACCATTGGAAGAGCTCACAGTCAAGGAAGATTTGACTTATGATGAGTACCCAACAAGAATTCTAGAGACAGCAGAAAGAGTTACCAGGAGCAGGGTAATAAAGATGTGCAAGGTTCAGTGGAATCGGTACTCAGAAGCAGAAGCAACTTGGGAAAGGGAAGGGGATCTGAGAAAGTCTTACCCGCAGTTGTTTGAGTAAGCATCGCTGGAATCTCGAGGACGAGATTCTTTAAGGGGGGTAGAATTGTAACATCCCAAAATTTGCATCAATTTAAAAATAGGCAATATGAATTAATTATGCATTTTTATGTGTTGCATGGAAACTAGTTAATAAAATTATTTACAAAAGCTAAAAATAATCCTAGGCCAAAGATCATGTTGATGCATACATGCTGGTGCATATCTTATTTGTGATGATTGGTTTTTGCTCAAAACTTGTTGATTTCAAAGGGATTTCAAATTTGCTTTGGAAAATCAGTTTTGGAAATTTGAAAAACCCTTTTCCTTCTCCCTCCTCCTCCTTTCTCCCTTCTGGCCCGAGCCAGCTTGGCCGGCCCGCTCCCTCCCTCTTGCTGGCCTGCTTCCCTCCCCTCTCTCTCGCCCGCGTGGGCCGCCGCTCCGGCCCAGCTCGCGCACAGCACCGCAGCCGCGCCGACGGCCCAGCTTCGCTCGCCGCCCGCCCGCGCGCGTTCTCCTCTCTCTCCCGTCGCTGACAGCACGACCCCGCCTGTCAGCGTCCCATCGCTCTTTCTCCCTCTCGTATCCGGCTCGGACTCCATGGCCGGGATCGAGTCCATCCTCGCTTCGCGTCCTTGCTTGCCAAAACGACCAAACCGACTCCCTTATAAGATCCCCGAGAGCCCGCCGCCTCTCCCCACGCATCAAACTCCTGCTCTCGTGCTCTACACCGCTCCCGCGACAAGCTCCGCGGCCGCCGAAGATCCGCCGCCGTCGACCCGACGCTTCACCGAGTTCTAGTGCCCGCCAGAGGTTCCTAGAGTTTCTCCTTGATCTCTCGAAGCTAACCGAGTGTTTTCCCCTCTTTCTCCTCTTCGTTTTGATGCCTTAATCGCTCGCCGTCGCTTTCCAGAGCCGCCGTCCGCCTCGTCGAGCGATACGCCGCCACCGGATCGTCTCCGACCTCGTCTGTGCCTCTGGTGAGTCCGCTTTGTTCTCCTCTTTCGATTGGACCTACTCCCGAGGTCTCTACCGCTCTGTAGCGGAATCCCGAGTCGCGCCGCCGTTTTCCGGCCATGGCGCCGCTGCACTCCCTCCTCTCCGGCGACACAGCGCCGCCGGTCTCTCCCTGACCTAATCCGAGCCGTCCATTCTGGATCTAGCGCTCGGAATCGTCCGATACCCCTTCATCTGCCAGATTTGCAAAAGAGCCCTTATAAATTTTAGGGCCTCAACCCGCGGTCCCAGTGGCCCTGTTCACCGTGTCTGTGTTTTCTTCTGTTTAAGCCCCTGCGTTTCTTCCGAATTGAGGCGCAGTCCAATCTAATCTGATAATTGATTTAAATCAGTTTAAATTCAAAATTCAAGTTCAATCTATTCACAGTTTTGCCACCAGTTTCAAATGCTTATAACTTCTACGTTTTTAGTCCGATTTAGTCCGTTCAAGTTGCGTTAGATTCGTTTTGAAAAGATCTATCTATCTGTATGAAAATCTATACTGTTTTTAGTACTTAAAATTTGAGTTAGGTTTAATCTACTAATTAAGGTTTTGTAACTGGTTTAGCTCATAGCTTCCGCGTTATAATTCCGTTTTTCGTGATCTTCGCGTTTATGTGATCGTGTTGGATCGTAGTTTCTGTTTTCAAACTTTTTATATTATTTTCTTGCTGTTGGTGTAATGTTCTAATTATAGCTTGTCTGCTTTGCATGATTGTGTTCCGATGATTGTGTGTTGATGTGGTAATCGAGTATAGACGGTGAGACCTACGCCGGTGATCAGGAGTCCTACTTCGACAACCAAGAGCAACCAGAGTACTCTGAATCAGGCAAGTATAGCATGGGATCATCCTTGTTGACCTATTCACTAAGAAACATCTAAATTCATATGCATGTGTCTAATTTTGATCTCCTATCTAGTTTACCCTAGACTTTTGACCCGTTACCTTGTTAACCTTGGGATGCTATGCATATGGGTAGAATTTTGCTAGAGCTTTACTTAAACCAAATATGATCTAATAACGGTGAATAAAACTTGATCTTTTTAGCAACATGGTTTAGGACCTCCTGTCAGCAAAAGCTGGGACATACAGTGCAACCATGAGGGTTATATGGCTCTGACCTTAGCTCAGTATAAGGACCTTTTCTAGCTTGTTAGTGGTTACCCGAAAGGGCGCATAAGGCGCTTGACGAGCTGGATTTAGGGCGGCTACTTTCACCTTGCCTGCGTTGCCGTAAGGTTGGGAGACCCTTCTTCCCCTTGCCTTAAGACCTAGCGGCCCTAACTTGTTAGACGAACCTTTGAAAGGCTTTGCGTGTATCCTGCCCACTCACCTTGGAAGTGTTATGGGAGTAATTAACCCGGGCATCTGGATATCACGACTCATCGGGTAAAGTGTACACCTCTGCGCAGAGTTTAATAAACTGATATATCAGCCGTGCTCACGGATACGAGCGGCCCGGAAAACTCACAGACTTAGTTGTTATATGTTGTTTATTTATGTTGCTCATGTTGATTACCTTATTACTATGTTTCAGTTATTATGATCATGTGGATTGGGTTTTAAGCATTCATACATGTTCACTTTCATATTAAAATATTGCCAATTAAAAGCTACCGCAGTTAAACCAGTGTCAGCCTTTTGAGCCTCATGAACCCCATGTTACACTTGTTAAGTACGAGATGTACTTATGCTTGTTTATTTTCTTTCTACTTGGATAAAAATCCCGGATGGGTAACAGATTGCTTTGGTAATGACGACTTTCCTGAAGAGTTTTAGTCTTGCTGTCAACCAGTCATCTTCCCTGTGATGGAGCTACCGCGAGAGATACTTTATTTATCCGCTGCTATGTAAAGACTTTAAATAATATTCGTTATGTAATAAACATATGTGATGGTACTTCTCAATTTGTGGCTTATGTGTGTGATGGATCTCTGGGCACACATGAGTTATTGCATTCAATTTTGTTCTTAAAATTGGGTGTGACAGGTTATCTTACTCATGTTGGTTAAACACCCATTGCTCACTTACTAGACTAAACACTAGAGTTACAAGCTCACAAACGAGTTATATGCTACCACTAGATCAAGTCAAACATAGAAGCAATAGTGGTACCATATATACTTTAAATTCATTTGATTTACCATGAATGAGCCTAAATAAGCAATGTGATGGCTATATGAACTAGATCACAACCTAATAAGAATGAATGCACATGCCAAACAATTTTACCTTTGCTTTCTTGGAGGAGAGGCATGTCATAAGTGGAGGTGCATTCAACTCATGTTGGAGAAGTCTAGGATATTCAATTCATTCCTTAGCTTGCAAAACCTTCTTTCATCTAGTGGCTTGGTGAAGATATCGGCAAGTTGATCATCGGTGCCCACACTCTCAATAGATATGTCTTTCTTTGCTTGATGATCTCTAATGAAGTGATGCCTTATGTCAATGTGCTTTGTTCTTGAATGTTGAACCGGGTTGGTGGCTATTTTGACGGCGCTCTCATTATCACATAGCAATGGGACCTGTCCAAACTTGACTCCATAATCTTGCAATGTTGCTTTCATCCATAGCAATTGTGCACAACAACTACCCGCGGATATATATTCGGCTTTGGCGGTAGAGAGTGCAACACTATTTTGCTTCTTTGATGACCATGAGACAAGTGATCTTCCAAGCAATTGACAAGTGCCCGATGTGCTCTTCCTATCCACCTTGCATCCCGCATAATCGGAATCCGAGTATCCAATCAATTCAAATTGAGAGCCCTTGGGATACCATAGTCCAATATTTGGAGTGTGCTTCAAATATCTCAATATTCTTTTGGTTGCCTTCAAATGACTTTCTCTTGGTGAAGCTTGGAACCTTGCACACATGCACACACTAAACATGACATCCGGTCTTGATGCGGTCACATAGAGTAGACTTCCAATCATTGACCGATATAACTTTTGATCCACCATGTCACCACTAGAGTCACTATCCAAATGTCCATTTGTGCCCATTGGAGTGGTTATTGCTTTTGCTTCATCTAACCCAAATTTCTTGAGCATGTCCTTGATGTACTTGCCTTGACTAACAAATGTGCCTTTCTTCATTTGCTTGATTTGTAGACCAAGGAAGTAGCTAAGCTCTCCAATCATAGACATCTCAAACTCTTTAGCCATCATCTCTCCAAACTCTTCACAAAAGTCTTGGTTGGTTGATCCAAAGATAATGTCATCCACATAGATTTGCAACACAAACAAGTCACTTCCAATCTTCTTGGTGAAGAGAGTGGTGTCAACCTTTCCCATCTTGAAACCCTTTGATAGCAAGAAATCCCTCAATCTTTCGTACCATGCTCTTGGTGCTTGCTTCAACCCATATAATGCCTTCTTGAGTTTGTACACATGGTTGGGCTTCTTCAAATCTTCAAAACCGGGAGGTTGTTCAACATACACTAGTTCATTGATGAATCCGTTGAGAAAAGCACTTTTGACATCCATTTGATATATCTTGATGTTGTGTGAACAATCATATGCAAGTAAGATTCTTATGGCCTCCAATCTAGCAACCGGTGCATAGGTTTCTCCAAAGTCAATGCCTTCCAATTGAGTGTACCCTTGTGCAACCAATCTTGCCTTGTTTCTAACAACAATGCCATCTTCATCTTGCTTGTTCCGGAAGACCCATCTTGTACCAATAACATTTGTGTTCTTTGGTCTTTCCACTAACTCCCAAACATCATTGCGGGTAAAGTTGTTTAACTCTTCATGCATTGCATTTACCCAATCAACATCCATCAAGGCTTCTTCAATCTTGGTAGGCTCAATAAATGACACAAATGAGTAGTGTTCACAAAATGAAGCCAATCTTGATCTAGTTTGCACACCTCTTCTTATGTCACCAACAATTTGATCTAAAGGACGATCTCTTGCAATATGTGTTGGTTGTAGCACTTGTTGCAGTTGGGCACTTGCACTTGTACTTGGATGAACCACTTGTGAGCAACTAGCATCTTGTTGATCATGAGAGCCACTAGAGCTTGCAACATTGTTGTCATGCATGGTTGGAGAGGTGAGCACTTGATCTTTGTCATCTTCTATATCAATCACTTGTTTTGGCCTTATATCACCAATGCCCATGTTCTTCATAGCTTCCACCAATTGTGTTCCTCTCACATCATCTAGATTATCTTGTTCTTCATGAGAGCCATTTGTTTCATCAAACTCAACATCATGGACTTCTTCAACTATTCTTGTTGTGTCGTTCCACACTCTATATGCTTTGCTTGTAGTGGAGTAACCAAGTAAAAACCCTTCATCACATTTCTTCTCAAACTTGCCAAGTCTTGTGCCCTTCTCAATATGTAGCACTTGCACCCAAAGACCCGGAAATAAGCAATGTTGGGCTTTCTGTCATTGAGGAGCTCATATGGTGTCTTCTTCAATAGAGGGTGACAATAGAGTCAGTTGCTATAGTAGCATGCCGTGTTGATTGCTTCGGCCCAAAAGGAATCACTCACATTGTATTCACTAAGCATGGATCTTGACATATCAATGAGTGTCCTATTCTTCCTTTCAACTATCCCATTGGATTGGGGTGTATACTTGGCCGAGAATTGATGTTTGATTCCAAACTCATCACATAGCTCATCAACTCTTGTGTTTCTAAACTCACTTCCATTGTCACTTCTCACTTTCTTGATTCTTCTATCAAACTCATTTTGACTTCTCTTGACAAAGGTTTTGAATATGCCAAACACTTCACTCTTGTCAACGAGAAAGAAGACCCATGTGTATCTTGTATAGTCATCCACTATCACAAAGCCATACTTGTTTCCCCCAATACTTGCATATGTAGTTGGTCCAAACAAGTCCATGTGCAACAACTCAAGTGCATGTGTAGTGCTCATCATTCCTTTGTTGGGATGAGTGTTTCCAACTTGCTTTCCCATTTGACATGCACTACATAGCTTGTCTTTCTCAAAGTGAACATCCTTAAGTCCTCTAACCATGTCATGCTTCACTAGCCTCTTTAGTTGCTTCATTCCAACATGTCCCAAGCGCCTATGCCATAGCCAACCCATACTTGATTTGGTGAATAAGCATGTTGTCAATTGAGCTTCACTTGCATCAAAGTCCACCAAATAAAGGTTCTCATATCTAAATCCTTTGAACACTAAATCACTTCCATCAACACTTACTATCTCCACATCATCAACCCCAAATATGCATTTGAAACCCAAATCACATAATTGTGCCACGGACAATAAGTTGAAGTTGAGAGATTCCACTAATAGCACATTGGAGATGCTCAAGTCATTGGATATTGCAATCTTGCCCAAGCCTTTGACCTTGCCTTTCTTGTTGTCACCGAATGTGATAGCATCCGCATGATCATTGCCACTAGTGTTGATTGATTTGAACATTCTTCCATCTCCGGTCATGTGTTGAGTGCACCCACTATCAAGCACCTAATGCCTTCCTCCCGCTTTATAGTTTACCTACAAAAGAGATCAATTCTTTTTAGGTACCCAAACCCTTTTGGGTCCTCCAAGGTTAGTCACCAAGCTCTTGGGCACCCAAATTGCCTTCTTCTTTGGGCCAACCATGGGTGCACCAATGTACTTAGCCTTCACACCATTAGTGCCCTTTATGAGCATATAACAAGAATCAAGTCTAATAGATGAAACATGAGCATTGTTATTATTCTTGTTCTTGTTAAAGCAATTTTGCTCTATATGCCTGGATTGCTTGCTGAAGGACCGAAGATGCTAAAGCAAGGCGATTAGAGGGGGGGTGAATGGGAGCCTAAAATTTCTTCTCAGAAATTACGGCCTCTGTCCCAACAAAATCAACCCCAAGAGCAAAGCCGACACACGTGATGTCCTCGACCCAAGAGTATGGGTGGATGTTCCCTAGGAACACAGCGGGACACCACAGAAGCTCCCTCCTCCAAATCCACGCAAGTCAACTAGTGACAGGATGGAATTTGGGTAACCTCAACCTCCCCCGAGCAACGCGAGGGGGATTCAGGCAATCTCGCAAAGCGGGAAGCCCGATTTCTGTAGAGCACAGAGTCGGGAATCCAACGCAAAAAGCAGATCTCAAATCGGAGCTCGATCGCAAAAGATACGGACGAAAACGCGTTCTGTCAGCACTGACCGGACTCACTGGTGCGTCCGGTCGATAGGCACCGGACGCGTCCGGTCAGCTGAACTGCGTTCTGGGAGCTCTCTGTTCACGACCGGACTCACGGTGAACAAGCGTCCGGTCGTTACAACTGAGCGTCCGGTCAAGCACCGAGGGGGCAATGAACAGTGCCTTCAGCGCGTCCGGTCACGCGAAACCCTAGCGTCCGGTCGCACAAAAACGCTCTCTGACAGCACTGACCGGACTCTGGGGTGCGTCCGGTCAGGAACGATCGGACGCGTCCGGTCCACAGAAACTCGTCTCGGGAGCTCTCTGTGTTGGACCGGACTCTGCGTGGAGGTGCGTTCGGTCGACTCCCAGTCAGCGTCCGGTCACCACGCGCGAACTGGACAGCGCGGGTGTTCAACGACCGGACTCTGGCTCAGTGCGTCCGGTCGCTATGAGGCAGCGTCCGGTCACCCCGACCAGTCCCCTGTTCGTCCACCGAATCGACCCGATCTCCCTCAAATCAAAAGCACTAGGGCTCTAACTTCGTGTGAGGGATCACAAGGATGTTAGTGAGCTACTCCTAAGAGATCATGGCTCGAACCTAACTCCAAATCGGTGAATCGAAGAAAACGGTGAGGAACGGGCAAGAACTCGATCCCAAAACTAAATCCGCCCGATCTGTGAGTTCGTGAGGTATTAGAGAAATTCCTTCGGTAGAAAGAAGACTCTCACGAAGCTACACAAGATGGTTCAAACGGATTTGCGAATCTTCCCTCGAAACAAGAATTCTCGTGAAGAACAAAAGAGGGGAAAACGTGCAAACGCGAAGAACAAAATCGCAAGACAAATCAAAGCACGAATTTGATCCTTGGACTCAGAGGAATGGATGATTCATTAAGTACTCGGTGTCGGGCTACAAGCCACTCCAGTAGATCAAAGCTTGGATGGCGAAAAGCTCAAGAACAAGAGCCTGTCTCTCCCTAACCCTAGCCTCCTCTCACACAACGCAAAATGAGAGTGACACCGTCCAAGGATGGCGGCTGCCCTAGCAGCCCCCCTCATATATATAGGCGCACGTCCGAAGACCAAAACGCCCTTACATTAAGCACTCAACCCAAATACCCCCCAGGGGTAAAACCGTCCAGTCCTGACGATCTTCATCCGACGGCCACGCCCGCACATCCGGTAGCCTCGCCTCGACGCGACCTCACCCGATGCCGCCACGTGCCGCCACCGTCGACCGCCGCGCCTTCTCACCGATAGCTTCGCCGCAACGCAAGCCTCTCGGTGCTGCCACGCGTCGACCGTCCTTTCGGACCAACCCCCGATTTTGAGGCCCAAACCAGGAAACCGTCCACCCCGAGTTTTGAGGCCCAAACTCGGAAACCCGCAAGCCCAGGTTTTGAGGCCCAAACCTGGAAACTGTCCATCCCGAGTTTTGAGGCCCAAACTCGGAAACCCGCGCGCCCAGGTTTTGAGGCCCAAACCTGGAAACCGTCGATGGTAGCTTTTTGAGGCTCAGCTACCGAACCCGCACCGAAGACGGGATGTGGTTCTCACACCCCGACCACTGGCCCCGATGCCGATGCATGTCCAGCCTCTACGCCGGGCACAACGCCTTCGCCTTCCTTCTAGACTTGGCCGACGGCACTTGCGCCGCACGCAAGCCCGTGTCCGACCTCCCGCCAAGTGACACGACTCAAGCGCCTTCCTCCCGACTCGGCCGATGCACCGCACATCCCCATGTGCTCTCGCTCGCTGATGCCACGTGCCAGCTACCACAGCTGGTCCTCTGGCCCCTGGTCCGTCAGTCCAAGCCTCACGTCCGCCCTTCACCGCTCGGTACCTCGGCATGGCACGTCCGCCGCACGGCACGCCCATCCTTCACCGCACCCGGTCCGTCGGCACGGCACGTCTCTACTTGACCTTCACCTTGCCATAGACCACTGTATCCGAGCTCCACACCTGCACATCAACACAGCCAAGAGACACATGTCGCACACGCACACCAACACAGAAACACCACACAACTCAACGCCACTGGTTAGTCATACACATTAAGCGCATAGCTAGATATAGACTCAACCGGGTAAAAGCCTCAAACCTTCCTCATCAAAGTCAATCATTCATCATATATATTCTCAATCTCCCCCTTGATGAATGCATTGACTAACAATAAAACCAAAAAGGAAGGGTTTGAAGGCAAGCCTCACTCAAGTGCCGTAAAGCCAATCAAAAGCAAACACAAGGCCACTTGGAATGAGGAAGGGTCATGAAAACTCCAAACAAAAGCTCTCGGTCCCGAAAGAACCGGGAAAAGCGGGCAAAGCCTCCACACAACCGAAGAGTCAAGATAAACAAGAGTTTCATGAATCCCAAAAGGTACTCGAAAACCAATCTCAAATAAATCGTCAAACAATCATCACAAAAGAGAGACCAAGGTACTTATCCACTTGGATTTGGGGGTCAATTTCTCTCCTTTTTCTCTTTCTCTTTCGTTTTCTCCCTCTTGATGATTGAATTGACAAAAACTAGGCAAAAGAGATGGTTTGAGATACCATAACCGAAAATCTCATTCAAGTGATCAAAAGCCATCGGAGGGCAAAAGCAAAGTCACTTGTCATGAGAAGATTATCCATTCAAATGCCATACCAATTGAAGGACCATTGAAGGACCGAAAATTCTAAAGAAGGGGCAATTTGAAATGGACATAACTTGGTCCCCAAAGACATGGGCAACGGCTCAACGCAACCAAGCAAGGGATCGGAGCAACAGCTCATCAAAGAGCAAAACTCGATCACATAGAGCAAAAGACTTGATTCCCAAAGACATGGGCAACGGCTCGACGCAACCAAGTCAAAAATGAGCTAGTCCTCAAGAAGAGGCAGAAAAAGCTCAACACCACTAGCTCAAGGCTCAACACCAAATGAGGCTGAAACAACGCATAAGAGCGCAAAACTGATCACAGACAGCCAAGAATTGGTGAAAACAGCTAGTTCCTCAAGACAGAGGCACATAGGCTCGACGCAACTAGCTGAAGGGTCCATACCAATCGAAAATACCAAGCAAAAACTGCTAGTCCCTCTAGACAGAGGCAAAAATGGCTCAACTCGACTAGCGGGCTCGATACCGACTGAGAAAAACCACAAGAGAAGCTCAACACTAAATGGAGCACAAACACTCGGAGCACGTGGAGAAGCAGCAAGACAAAAGCGACTCCCCCTGAAAGCAAGCCTATACACAAAAGCTATGCACAAAGCTCATGACACCAATTGCATTCCATACCAAGAGATGGATACCAATTGAGACACATAAAAGAGCTAAACCGAGTGAAGAAGATCATAAAAGAACTAAACTCCCCCTTGCTCAAAGCTCTCCCCAAAATGCATGACTCTCCCCTTTGTGCCAACACTCAAGCTCCCCCTTGCAAACAGCTACTCCCCCTTGACAAAAGGGAACATGCTGAGGGGTTTCGACATTTCTCCACAAAATTGACTCAAACACAAGACAAGTCATCAACCAAAAGCATATGGGGGCAATGAAAAGCACTGAAAAAGACCACAAAGTGTATCAGAGCTGGGGGTATGAACACTAAGCTAAAATGCATGATATGTACAATGCAACAACTTCAAGTGTATAGCAATCAGAATAAAAAGATGCTCAATAGGGTGCTGCAGCAATCAATTCAAATGCTAGCAAAGGCTCAAACTGATCAAATGACTATGAAATATGAACAATTAAGCATGTGAGCAGTTTTAAGCCATTTGAAAAGGAGTTCACCACTAAAATAGCACTTAGCATGGATAGACAGGAAATCAACCAAGTGCTAACTCAAGTATAAAAGGTGAACTACCCCTAGCAAAGTTCAATCATCATGCACAAGAATGAAGCATAAACTTGTGTTATTTTAATTTTATCGGAATTTGCAGCGGTATTAACACAAGTTCATATTAAAAGCATGTGATTGCGAGAGGTTAAAAGCATGGTCATTGCCTAACTTTTCAATCGGGCTAAGCCTATGCAACAAAAGCAATCGGAAGCTTAAAGCACCGGTTTCGGTCTTACACTACACGGCTCAAGTTTAACTCAAATGTGCAATGAGAAACAGTCTCGATACCGTGAGGTGCTGACACATGCAATCCCATCTCGATCTTTTCATTTCACTTAGACTTGGATCAAATTTTAAGCACAAGATAAATATGAACAATCCAAGCAAGTGAATGACTCAGTGCAAGAGACATAGCAACCTAGCATACAAAAGATAGTACAAGTGATCTCAACACATCTACCCATGCTAGTTGCCAATCTCAATGGTGAACAAATTAAAGGTTTCATAGTTGATTAATCAAGTTCACCATTTGCAAAAATAGCTTAGCTCATAACATGTATCAAGTGATCAAAAAGAGCCTAAGCTACAAGCATCATCATGAATAGACAGGGCATACCAACAAGAGCATAATCTCATTCTCATTACTATATTCATGAAGCTCTAAAATGCAAGATATACATGATGAAATGCATGCAAAAGCTAGTCTATCAAAGACAAAGCAAAACTAGCCCAAAAAGGAAAACCCAAAACAAAAGGGTATCGGAGAAATCAAACTAAGATACAACAGGCAAAATGCTTCCCCAACTAAAAGGGAAACACACACCAAACTCACAAGCGAAGAGCCAGGAAACGCTCAAGCGACAGCCAGCAAAATCCACAACGAAAAGACCACATAGCAAAAAGAGGTCGAAGAAGAAGAGTACCAAAATCCGGACTCAGAAGTGTGTCGGACGTACCTCCTGAAGCGCATGACCGCCTACTGGTGTGATGCCCGAGGGGATGCCTGAAACTGCTGAAATCTTCGGGGCACCTGCCTCGCCGAAGTCGTCTCCCCCTCGCCTGATGCTGTCGCTCTCACAGGTGCAGCTAGTGCTCGCTGGAGAACTGCTCGAACGGAACCCCAAGTCGTGGAAGAAGAGGGATCGGGTCCGTGAGCCGAAGTGCTCTCTCCAGGCTCCTGTTCTCCTGCACACTCAAAAGCAGAAGAAAACACAAGGCATTGTCTCGTCTATTGTGACCTCAAGGTCTCCACGAAAACGGTTAGTCACATAATAAGCATAAGGTGAACTCTCAATAAAAAGAGATCTACCTATGAATGATACCGCAAGGAGATCTGAACTCAATCTAGACAAGACTACCATGCAACAGGATACAGCACTATGGAGCAAAATGCAACCTAGAGACATGATCAACCCAAACACAGCCTAAACCTCAACACATGCTACAATGCAAGATAATGATAGCAATAGATCCAAAAGCATGTAACATGATAAAATCGAGGAAAGACTAGTGCTCAAACTAAACATGTCAACATGGTACATGTAGCTAACCAAAACTAGCACCTGACAAGTGACACCTAATGAACATCATACCTCTACAAGTAAAGCTCATGGAGAAATCAGGTAAAGCATGGCATAATGTTCATATGGATCACAGACTAGCATGAAAAGTGGATAATCCACAAAAGCTGTACACAAAGCTAGCATGACATGATATACAAGATAGCACATGCTAGACTAAAGCAAAACATGATACAAAAGAAAATGTACATGTAAAAGCTATACAAGTGAGCACATGAAGAACCATCTCATACCACAAGACATAGATCATGGATGTACAAGGTATGAGTGTAAAAGAAAGCTCACCGAACTGCAAAAGCCTCTTTGGAGGCAAATCTAAGCGGGGTGTAGAGAACCATCAACACTTGATCACATCTAAAAGATCAAGCTCCATCAGGCGCATGTTCTCCACCCCGCGTCCTCATATCTACACACAAGAGGACAAAGCAACCCGAGTCTTGGATTCCGAAGGGTTAGCAAGCATGTACTTGGGAACCCAAGACTTGGTCACAACACTCAACTTATCTTGTGGGTTAGCATGATGCAAATGTTGGTTCAAATGCAACTGTGAAACACCCTTGGAAGCATTCCTCAAAAGGACAACTCGAGGAGAAGAACGAGTCATACCACGGGAAAAGAGGCAAACATCTTCCAAGGTCTTTGTAGAAGAACCAATAGAAGCATCATGAAAAGCATGACATGGACCAAGAGAAGAAGCACTAGAAGCATGTCCACGACCATGACCTATCCCACTAGAAAAGGAGTCATAAATCCCATCAACAAAAATGGGCTTCTTACTAGGAGCACAAGCGTTCATGCCATGAGAAGGGCTATGAACCACCATCTTCCTAGAAGAGCGAGCTTGGCGCAAACGTTTGGCACGCCGATAGCAAAAGCTTTCTTGATGCCCATCTTTCTCACAAAAAGAGCAATGGTACAAAGGCCTACTGGAAGGCACACCATTCTCCGACAAGTGAGAAGTCCCTTGGGACTTAGAGCAAGAAGCATCAACCACCAACTTGGTGCCAACACTAGGAGCACACGTGCCATGGGAAAGGCTACGCGGCTTCCTAAACACCTTAGCTCGAATTCGCCGCTCGTGCTTGACATGGCGAAAACAAAAATCGAGCGAATGTCCCTCCTTCTTGCAAAAGGTGCAATGGAAAACCGGATTGGGAGGACGAGTCCCAAAAATATGAGAAGCACCCTTGTCAAGAGAAGTCCCTTGGACATCACTCGAAGAAACAGCAAGGTTGGGAGTAGCTATGAAAGAGCTATCCGAAACCTTGACACTAGTGCCATCGTCAAAAGACTCAAGCGCAACAGAAGAACTCAACTCCGGTTGCAAAGATGCAGACTTGGAAACATCAACATCGGAGTTGGAAGAAAAGCGTGACTCAAATGACTTAGCACAAAGGCTCTTGCATCTTGTGGCCAAAACCTCATTTTCAAACTTGAGGCGGTCACAAGTACCACAAGGAGTGTTTCTCAAGTTCTCCAACTCCTTTCCAATGCACTCGGCATATGTGGTACGCAAGAGCTCAATCTCCTTCTCAAGGTTGGCACTCATTTCATTGTGCTCAACCAACTTAGCGCTCATATCATCGCGCAAAAGCTTCAAAGCCAAAACTTCTTTTTCTAAATCAATGCATGATGTGCAAATGAAATCGGTGGAAGAAACATCACCATTCACATCAAGCAAAGAATCATGAATAGCACAAGAAGGCAAGCATTTTTATTCAAAGAGCATGAGCTACAAGGCCTAGCATTTATCTCAATAATTTCAGCCCTAGCATGCTCAAGTTCATCTACACATGTGGTGTGAGTCAATTTTAGTTTATCAATTTCAGCATGCAAAAACTCACAAGAACCACATGGCAAAGAAGCTTTTGACCTAAGCGAGGCTATTTCAGATTTAGCATAAACAAGGTCCTTGCGCAAGTCAAAGCAAACAAGACATGGTATGGAAGCATTTGATTTTAATGTTTCATTTTCAGATTCTAAGCTAGCAAGAGAAAAGCATAGCTCATTATTCTTCCTAACCATGTCGCTACAAGAGGTGCAAGGTAAAGATGCACTAGACTTCCAATGAAAAAGGCCACATTTTAACCTATCAATGGAGCATTTCAACTTCTTGATCTTTCTATGCAAGGTATCGCAAAGCTCATCATATCTCAAGTTATCATCACAACAAGCTTCAAATTGTTGGGATAAGATCCCAAGACATGCAGCAAGAATACCTTTCTTGGCTTTGCCAAGTTCGCGTATGCGATCCTCTGTCGAATGCTCATCATCTCCTAGGAAGCCCAGCAAAGCATCCACCTCACGTTCCGCCTCGAGAGCCGTACTCCTCCTCCTCACCAAGGTGTTGTCCTCATTAGCATGTCCAAGACTCAAACCTAAGGACAAAGACACACTGGAAGAAGAACTTGGTGCCATTTCGAAAAGCACCGTTAGTGTTAGCCAAACAAAAGCTCAACACCTCGACAAGCAAAGTCGGAAACAACAACCGCTCTCAAAAGGTCGCCTTCACGGATCCGGAACCGGTTAAGGTAGAGAGATCCTTAACTGGCTCCGATACCAATTGAAGGACCGAAGATGCTAAAGCAAGGCGACCAGAGGGGGGGTGAATGGGAGCCTAAAATTTCTTCTCAGAAATTACGGCCTCTGTCCCAACAAAATCAACCCCAAGAGCAAAGCCGACACACGTGATGTCCTCGACCCAAGAGTATGGGTGGATGTTCCCTAGGAACACAGCGGGACACCACAAAAGCTCCCTCCTCCAAATCCACGCAAGTCAACTAGTGACAGGATGGAATTTGGGTAACCTCAACCTCCCCCGAGCAACGCGAGGGGGATTTAGGCAATCTCGCAAAACGGGAAGCCCGATTTCTGTAGAGCATAGAGTCGGGAATCCAACGCAAAAAGCAGATCTCAAATCGGAGCTCGAACGCAAAAGATACGGACGAAAACGCGTTCTGTCAGCACTGACCGGACTCACTGGTGCGTCCGGTCGATAGGCACCGGACGCGTCCGGTCAGCTGAACTGCGTTCTGGGAGCTCTCTGTTCACGACCGGACTCACGGTGAACAAGCGTCCGGTCGTTACAACTGAGCGTCCGGTCAAGCACCGAGGGGGCAATGAACAGTGCCTTCAGCGCGTCCGGTCACGCGAAACCCTAGTGTCCGGTCGCACAAAAACGCTCTCTGACAGCACTGACCGGACTCTAGGGTGCGTCCGGTCAGGAACGATTGGACGCGTCCGGTCCACAGAAACTCGTCTCGGGAGCTCTCTGTGTTGGACCGGACTCTGCGTGGAGGTGCGTCCGGTCGACTCCCAGTCAGCGTCCGGTCACCACGCGCGAACTGGACAGCGCGGGTGTTCAACGACCGGACTCTGGCTCGGTGCGTCCGGTCGCTATGAGGCAGCGTCCGGTCACCCCGACCAGTCCCCTGTTCGTCCACCGAATCGACCCGATCTCCCTCAAATCAAAAGCACTAGGGCTCTAACTTCGTGTGAGGGATCACAAGGATGTTAGTGAGCTACTCCTAAGAGATCATGGCTCGAACCTAACTCCAAATCGGTGAATCGAAGAAAACGGTGAGGAACGGGCAAGAACTCGATCCCAAAACTAAATCCGCCCGATCTGTGAGTTCGTGAGGTATTAGAGAAATTCCTTCGGTAGAAAGAAGACTCTCACGAAGCTACACAAGATGGTTCAAATGGATTTGCGAATCTTCCCTCGAAACAAGAATTCTCGTGAAGAACAAAAGAGGGGAAAACGTGCAAATGCGAAGAACAAAATCGCAAGACAAATCAAAGCACGAATTTGATCCTTGGACTCAGAGGAATGGATGATTCATTAAGTACTCGGTGTCGGGCTACAAGCCACTACAGCAGATCAAAGCTTGGATGGCGAAAAGCTCAAGAACAAGAGCCTGTCTCTCCCTAACCCTAGCCTCCTCTCACACAACGCAAAATGAGAGTGACACCATCCAAGGATGGCGGCTGCCCTAGCAGCCCCCCTCATATATATAGGCGCACGTCTGAAGACCAAAATGCCCTTACATTAAGCACTCAACCCAAATACCCCCAAGGGTAAAACCGTCCAGTCCTGACGATCTTCATCCGACGGCCACGCCCGCACATCCGGTAGCTTCGCCTCGACGCGACCTCACCCGATGCCACCACGTGCCGCCACCGTCGACCGTCGCGCCTTCTCACTGATAGCTTCGCCGCAACGCAAGCCTCTCGGTGCCGCCACGCGTCAACCGTCCTTTCGGACCAACCCTCGGTTTTGAGGCCCAAACCGGGAAACCGTCCACCCTGAGTTTTGAGGCCCAAACTCGGAAACCCGCAAGCCCAGGTTTTGAGGCCCAAACCTGGAAACCGTCCATCCCGAGTTTTGAGGCCCAAACTCGGAAACCCGTGCGCCCAGGTTTTGAGGCCCAAACCTGGAAACCGTCGATGGTAGCTTTTTGAGGCTCAGCTACCGAACCCGCACCGAAGACGGGATGTGGTTCTCACACCCCGACCACCGGCACCGATGTCGATGCATGTCCAGCCTCCACGCCGGGCACAACGCCTTCGCCTTCCTTCTTGACTTGGCCGACGGCACTTGCGCCGCACGCAAGCCCGTGTCCGACCTCCCGCCAAGTGACACGACTCAAGCGCCTTCCTCCCGACTCGGCCGATGCATCGCACATCCCCATGTGCTCTCGCTCGCCGATGCCACGTGCCAGCTACCACAGCTGGTCCTCTAGCCCCTGGTCCATCAGTCCAAGCCTCACGTCCGCCCTTCACCGCTCGGTACCTCGGCATGGCACGTCCGCCGCACGGCACGCCCATCCTTCACCGCACCCGGTCCGTCGGCACAACACGTCTCTACTTGACCTTCACCTTGCCATAGACCACTGTATCCGAGCTCCACACCTGCACATCAACACAGCCAAGAGACACATGTCGCACACGCACACCAACACAAAAACACCACACAACTCAACGCCACCGGTTAGTCATACACATTAAGCGCATAGCTAGATATAGACTCAACCGGGTAAAAGCCTCAAACCTTCCTCATCAAAGTCAATCATTCATCATATATATTCTCACTTGCAACTATAGCAATACCGACCATTGCTCTTCACAAAACTAGTCTTGTGAGGAGCAAAGGCCGCTTTGCCCTTCTTGGGGGTATAGCCAAGTCCTTCCTTGTTGAGTGGACACCTTTGGCTACCCAAGCACTTAAGCAAGCGGGCATCTCCACCATAGGCATTGCCTAAGGCATGAGTGAGCTCAACAACCTTGTTTTTAAGGTTCTCATTTTCTACAACTAATGATGAATCACAAGTAGTAGAAGTAGGCATTTTAGTTGAGCTAGATGATGATGATGCATTGGTGGAAGCAACAATAATAGGAGCATAAAATGATTCATCAAGTATATCACAAGTTACTCCTATATTGCATGTCTCTACAACATCCTCAATCTTACTTTGATCAAGGAGGGAGGAGTGGGCTTCCTTAAGCCTAGTGTGAGCTTGATCAAGCTTCTCATGGGCTTCCTCTAGCCTCTCATGAGTAGACTTGAGCTCATCAAAGGATTTCTCAAGAGCCTTGTTGGCCTTGCGCAATTCTTTGCACTCCTTTCTCTTAGTCTCAATGGAAGAGTGAGCATCTTGTAGCATTCTCATGAGGTCCTCCTTTGAGTACTCCTCATCATCATCACTATCACTCTCATCGGATGATACCTTAGTGGCCTTAGCCATGAAGCATGTCGATGGAGTGTTGAAGATAGAAGGCTTGCTTGATATAGCAAGACTAGCCATAGCCTTCTTCTTGGTGGTCTTCCTCTCATCATCACTAGAATCATCATCATTGCTTGAGGAAGCATCACTATCCCATGTCACAACATAGGATCCACCCTTCTTCTTCTCCTTCTTCTTCTCCTTCTTTTCTTTCTTTTCCTTCATGTCCTTCTTCTTGCTCTTCTTGCGGTCATCATCATCTTCATCACTACAGTATGGACAATCCGCAATGAAGTGATCCTTGCTCTTGCATCTATAGCACCTTTTGGTTGTGCTCTTGTTTGCATCTCTTCTCTTTCTAGCTCCATAGCCCTTCTTCTTCATGAACTTGCCAAATCTCTTCACAAATAGAGCCATCTCCTCATCATCCATTTCACTCAAGCTTGTGTTTGCTTCATCATCACTTTCTTCCTTCTTTGCTTTTCCCTTGCTCTTGCTCTTGGAAGATGAAGCCTTGAATGCCACGGTCTTCTTCTTCTTCTCTTCCTCTTGGGCTCCCCCATCCCTTTCCACACGGTATGTGTCTTGAGTGACCACATCACCTAGTACTTGGTTTGGGGTTACCGTATCCAATCCTTCCCTCACTAGGATGGTCACCAAAGTGTCAAACCTTGGTGGTAAGCATCTCAAGAACTTGTGAGAAAAGTCCTTGTCCTCCACCTTCTCTCCCAAAGCCTTCAAGTCATTTATGATCACTTGCAACCGGTGAAACATCTCCGGTATGCTCTCATCATCTTGCATCTTGAAGGTAGCAAGCTTGTCCTTGAGGATATATAGCTTGGCACTCTTGACCGCCTTGGTGCCTTCATAGGTCTCCTCCAATCTCTCCCAAATCTCACTTGCTCTTTCAAGATTCTTGATTTGCTCAAACACTTTGGTGTCAAACGCTTCATAGAATAAGTTGATGGCCACATCATTCCATTGAAGCTTCTCTTCTTCTCTAGGAGTGAGACTTGTGGGATCAACTATCGCAAAGTCATGCTCAATCACATCCCATATCTTTCTATTCATTCCTCTTGTGAATGCACACATCTTCCTCTTCCAACAATCAAAGTTGGTGCCGTCAAAATGTGGTGGCTTCCCCATATAGTTGATTTGAGCCATTTTAACACCGGAGGATGTTAAGCCTCAAACAGACGGTGACCACGACTCCGATACCACTTGAAAGGTCCAAATTGGCTAGAGGGGGGGGGGGTGAATAGCCTAATTAAAAATCTACAAAATTACTTAGACAAACATTATTAGTTTAACAAATGGCGAAGCTTTTTGCGCTAACCTAATAGTGTGTTGCAAGCCACCTATCCAACAATTCTACCTAATATTTCTATGTCACACAAACAACTAGAACTAATATCTTAATGCGGAATAAAACAATCTAGCTCTAGAACAAGTATGATATAAGAGAAAGTAAATGTGACAAGTATGTGCAATAAATAAACTAAGCAATCCAATCACACTATCACCACACGAGGTATATGACAAAAGATATACAACAAGTAATAGTATCTACACAAGAGAAATAGCTCAAGATAAATACACAAAGTAAATGAGATAGATAGAAGGGGTTTCACCGAGCCTTCGGGATCGCCACGTAGAGAACCAATCACCGGTGAAATCCACTTGTGAAGCCAATCACCAAAGATGTTAAGATGAAGACCAATCACCAAGATGTGGAAGCAATCACAATAAGCACACGGGACACCAAGATTTATCCCGAGGTTCACGTGCTTGCCGGCACGCTACTCCCCGTTGTGTCGACCAACACTAAGTGACCCGATGGCTAATTGGCGCAAAGCCAAGCTCACAAAGAGCGCCACAAGAATCTACCACTAGTGAGGTAGCTCAATGACACGAGCAATCCACTAAGGATGCCTCTTGCCGCTCCGGCGAGGTGAGGCTCCAAAACCTCTCACAATCTCTATCGGTGGTGGCCAAGAACAATCTCCTTCTCTTGCCAAAACCACCTCAAACACCTCCAAGTCGTCTAGGCACCGGCAAATGCCAAGAGTAACAAGAAAACTCAATGCTGATGCGAAGAACTAGTGCCACTAGATTGAACTCTTTCAAATCACGCACTAGATCACTCAATCTCACTTGGTTTGATCAAATCAACTTGGGAGATGAGTTGGGAGGCTTGCCAAGGATCACTAGAATGCTTAGGAATCAAAATGTGCAAGAAAGAGATGCCTAGCAAGCCGGCCAAGCCCCTTAAATAGGCCACACAAGTCGGCCTAGCCGTTGGGCTCAAGTCAGGGTCATCGGACGCGCCGATGCTCTACCATCGGACGCTGCCCCAGCGTCCGATGCTTCAGATGAAGCCACGTGTCCCCCTGGTATGAATTCAGCCCGTTAGATCCCAACGGTCACATTCCTTCCGGCGCCGGTTAAAGTGACATCGGACGCGCTGATGCCAGGCATCAGACGCTCCGATGCCACTCATTTTTCCAGATCATTTTGGCGCCACATCGGACGCGCCGACACGGCCACATCGGACGCTCAACCCCAGCGTCCGATGACCATGCAGAGGGGTTCCAGAGAGTGCCAAAACGCATCGGACGCGTCCGATGGTTTGGCATCGAACGCAGGCCAGCGTTCGATGCTCCCTGCACAACACGCTCAAGCCACGTCATGACCATCGGACGCTGCAACAGTGTTTTCCCAGCGTCTGTTGCTAGCGTCCGATGCTCCTTCAACTTCTGACAGAAACTAGGGTTTACCATCGGACGCTCGGGCAGCGTCCGATGCTTCTGAATACACTACTTCTCTTCTGAAAAACGCTGAATCCTTCCTCGCAAGCTCGGCAGGAGGGAGAAGTACTATATGCTAGTCCCTCCCACTTCTCCACAACTCCTAAACATCCCCTTATCCCAAAAGTGCCAACACCACCAAGTGTACATCATCATATGCAAGTGTGTTAGCATTTTGCAAAGCATTTTCTAAGGGGTTTTGTTAGTCACTCACTAGGTCTATAGCATCGATATGTTAGAGAACACCTAGTGGCACTTGAACACCGCATAAGCCGTGAATAATCTCCTCTTAATAGTACGGCTATCTATCCTAAATGTGATCACACTCGCTAAGTGTCTTGATCACTAAAACAAAGAGCCCTATAGGTTATACCTTTGCCTTCGGGCCTCTTTGCTCCATCTCTTCTCTTCTTCATTTCACCAATGGTAGAGCACTTGATCTCTTGAGTGCTTGTGTCCATCACCATTTTCCGTGGTTGCCACCTTGCTAGCTCCACCACTTGGCTTGGTCTTAATTCTTTCTTATAAGCTACACACATGCTTAGCAATAGAATTAGACCAAATAGGTTTCATCAATTAGGCAAAACCAAACTAGGGCTTTCACCTGCCTCACCATGTTTAGTACCAGCTCGCCAACTCAAGCAGCGGTGGCGTCGCTTAAAGGCGCAGGTGAGGGAGGCGATTTGAACTCCTCGAAACAAGTTCCATATTGACCTCTTTGCGATTGTCTTGGTCCTTTCTTGGCTTGATGATTTGCTTGCTGGTCTCCCAGCTAGCTTCTCGCCCTTGCTGGCCTTGACATAATTTTTTTGTTTTAAAATTTAATTTTTTTCTTACCCTTTATTTAACTTTTTTTCATGATATTTTTTCTAACCCTTTATTCAACAATTCTCTATTGTTTTTCATAAATGTTTGTCTAAATTATGTAGTGTTTACCTTTAAATAGCAGTGAGTGCCATGTCATGACCAACTTGGCATACAATCTCGTTGGATCTATCGAGTGTCATGTCAATGCAATGAGTGTTTCATGATTATTACTACTTATTCCATTCCAAATTATAATTCATTTTATGTCATATAGGGGCTGAATGGTTGCGGGTAGCACCCCATCCCTGCACCACTTACCTGTGTCGTTTCATTCACACTTCGTGTTTGGTTCTCCTATTTGCATTTGAGGCCAGCATGATATAGGCAATCTCGTGCAACCAATCACACCCATAACATCCACTGCGATGTAGTATGACATCGAGATTCCAATCATGATCAATAACTTTTCGTGGTGCCTACCAAGCTTGACACGTCGCCATACCAGACCGAATATTTTAACAAGCCCAACCGGTAAGAATACAACTCAATCCAACTCATGTTGCCCATAAGCAAAGCTCATCAACTATGGGCCTGTTTGGATCCCACCCACTAAACTGTAGTCACTAAACTCGAAAAGTATAAGTTAATACAATTAATTAATAAAATATTGCGAAATGCCAAAAAAAATTTGGACATGTACTACATGCACAAACAGGGTTTTTTCTGTTTAATAATTGCTAATTCAAAAAAAGAAATAAAACAAATGTCAACATGCAGGAGAGCCGCGACCCGCTCGTTCGCACGCTGGGCCTCCTGTCTCGGGAGCTTACATGGGCCGTGGTGCACATCATGTTGAAACCCCCACATCACGATTTGTGCAGCCAGGAAATAAAAGGAAATATCCCGTATACCTCTTATCTACCTCCTAAATTATAGGATCTACAATCTTCACATTCTTCGTTTTTATGTTTCAACGGCGGCCATGGCGGTTGGAGACGAAACCTGCACTGGCACCACGGCGAACGCAAGAAGACTCGAGCTCAAAACTCCAAGCAACAATCGTACAGGTAAATGATACATCTCTGAATTTATGTCTTGTATGCTTTTTTGTCAGCACATCATATTCAACTATTCAGCTCTTAATATTACATATACCAGTCTGCATCCAGATTATCGCCTAGGGCAACAATAATTGTCCTTTTAGTCTGGGATGTACTGAATGTCATAAATAACTAGATGTATCATACTCAATTCTCCAAGTCCAAACTTCAAATGTACCAGAACTGATATGAATATACCATATGGCATCAGTTTTGATGATAAAGAATTATTAGCCAAAATGCCATATGAAATAATGGTTGAACACTGGCATTTGTATCCCTGAAAACAATAACACGGGATCAGATATAATCTATCAGTACTTCACCATATTACAATTGCATCACTCATTATTAATCAACACAGTACATAATACATCTCTCAACGACGTTATTATTCACATAATTTGATGCAGAAGCCAATCCTAGGAGAAGTAGTACTAAAAAAAGGCAGATGGGAGTACAAGCAAGGTAATCTACAGTTTTTTCCAAGTTGCCTCAACATTTTTATCTACTTCTCATGGAGCAACTGGTTGCTGCAGAGTGCATCCTGGCATACTTCACACTCACCAACGAGATTTGCAAAAGCCATACTAAAGATAGACTCATCGCAACTCCACAAGGATGCTATTGAGCATATGGGCTTTGGGGGTCTGCTTTATATGCCACTAACAACTCTCAGAAAATACATGCTACAGGATATTGGAGACATATACGAAATCAACACCTGTAGTTTCAAATTTTGGGGTAAAAATCTTACTATTTATGCACAGGATGTGAGTAATATAATGAGACTCCGGACTGAAGGGGATGATGTAGAAACATATTTAAAAGCAAATGCAAAGGATGAAGACAAAACAGTGCAAAGTGAATTGTATAAAAGGTATGCTGTTGCAAATGGAAAGCTCAAGCTAAAATGGCTGGAAGCAATGATTGGTCCATCAAAACCTCCTGATGATGACTTCAAAAGAGCATTTGTCTTGTTCACAATTGGTGTCATTTTGGCATCAACTACAGCGACCTATGTGGATTGGAGATATATAGAACTCATTACAGATGTATCAAAAATTCAGGATTTCAATTGGGGCCAATTCACTTTGAACAATTTATTTCACTCATTACGTACTTACAAGACAGAGTCCAAAGTCAGCCTACAGGGCAATTTGGCTCTGCTACAGGTCAGTTTTATATGGGACAACCAACACATATAAACATTTTTTATTTTCAATCTTACGTATTTTATTAATTATGTTCATAGTATTGGTACTGGGAGCGCGTCATTTCGTCCAGCGAATACGGGGTTGACTACAACAAAAAAAGGACAATCACAGCAGCACCGCAGATGGTGTTCTGGGATGAAACCACTGCGACTGCCCGATCAACAGCTTACAATAAGGAGGGGATAGATGGAGCATGTGTAAGTTTAGAAACATAGCATTAATAAGGTTGTTGTTTGTACACGCACAATAAAACTATGTTTATTGTTTCCAGCTTTTCTTGCCCTCTTTTCGTGACACCAACCAAAAAAAGAGTAAGCATCAACGTCACATGCGCCAAAACCAGAATGTGCACCGGAGGGATACAAAACAGATTCACCAATAGACACGTTGGATGTAATGAACCAACAAGTTAGTATGCCATCTATTTATATGCTCTAGCTTATTTGTGTGCCTATTCATTATTTGCTAATCCTAATTATGTAGATGCAAAGCCTTCAAAATTGGAAGAATGACGCCCAAACGGACGTTGCACTGCAAGTCGAGAAGAAACTATGTGAGATGAAACATGAACTTGATATGCAAATGATTTCACAAAAGGAGGAGATTGTTAAATTTCAAAGGGACAGATGCCTAGAGGATAGGGTGAGGAGGATAGAAGCTGAAAATGCACAAATGAGAAAGGAGATGAAGGTAACCATCATCAATTGAACTCATTTTAGGTACCCATCAATGCTTCATTCTCTAATAATTTGTCATAAAAAAAGGATATCCGACAGCAAGTGCAGCTTCTTCTTGAGAAATGTACTGATAAAACTACACATATTGAGCCACCTATGCCTTCATATGCACAAGGTGAGCTGCCTATGCCTCCCTCTGCACATGTTGTGGAATTGCATGTTCACAAGTTCAGTTTTAACTAGTTCATGTCTGATGCTACAATTGATACTTTGGAATTAAACAAAAAAACAACACTTGCAGGTAACAAGAAAACGATTCCACACGACGATGAAAAAAATAAATGCTGAACTAACCACTACAGGAAATGGTCAGATGGAAAAGGTCATGCAGCAGCAAGGCAACTCATGTATATCACAAATAAAACCAAGGAAGCCTATTGTTGACACCAATTACCATGTGACAACAATTGACACAGTCGCTGCCCGCTTCATAAGGAAGAGTTACGACTATGCTAAGGTTGTAGACATAGATGGCCATGTTCTTACAGCTCTTCAGCTGCGCGGAAATGTCACACCGGGCGGCTATATAGCACATGAGGTAATATGAAATCACATCCATGTCGTCAGTTCAATCATGCAGACACCTCGCACGTACTAAGTCAACACTTTTGCAGGTCATAAATGCCTTTGTTCATTTGAGCAATGTGGAGACAAATGCATCATCTTATATAACAACGTACGAAGCCTACAAGTTGGGTACAAATAAACTGGGTGAGTCCAACAATTTCAAGAAGCGAATTGCAGTAAAATGCAAAGGAAGGCATTTGGTACGTAGTACTGAACTTGTTTCGACACTTTCGCATTTAATACTGAATTGCCGTAAAATTGCCGGAGCGGTATGTATTTAGTACTTTCCAATTACTTTTCTAGGTTTTTGTGCCAATGCATATTAACAACAACCACTGGGCTCTCCTAGTTCTCAATTTTTTAAAGAAAGAGTTACAGATACTTGACTCCCTAGGTGGACAACACAAAAACCAGGAGAAGCCATTGGTAAGTACAGATCCTCTTTGTATCATGTGCCATCTATTGTTTATTAAACTACACATACAAAGTCATCAAAATTCACATGTTTCTCACCATCCACTAGGTGGAAGGCATACAAACATGCATCGACTATTCGGTCGACAAGGACTTGGTTAAATTTGAAACCCCCATTAACTTGATCGATTGGGAAGCAATTTCCTATCATCATAGCATACTGAAGCAACAAGATGGGTACTTACTCTTTTTCCTTTCTAAATTAATGATGTACTTCAATTTCTTATGTTTATGTTCTGTTGCAGAGAATCATGTGGGGCGTTTATAATAAAATATATACTGGCATGGGACGAACAAAACATGGTTGATGATTTCTCAACTGCAAGTCTTACAATAATTGTCAATACAAATATGCCTAATAATAACTCAAATGTGCAGTACTTTCACTTTTTTAGGCACAAATGCAAAATTATAAATACAGAATATGCACGAGGCTGCTTCACTCTAAGCGCAACCTGAGACACTTACAGACATATGAAAAACCTATCACGGTATGTGTTTGTATTTCGTAATAAAATCATTCAGTACCGACAATTTGTATAATTCTGCACAAAATAAACGGTACTAACATTTTTTGTTTCATAAAACTTAGAAGGAAGATTACTTTGCAAATAATCCAGAGGAACAATTGGATTATGAGCAGCATGAAGACGATCCGAATAATGTGCAGATATTATCGCCATCAACGGTCACTCCAACAACCATGTTGCCTACCACGAACTTAACTCTACCATCCTCTGCGGCCAACAAGATAGGAACCAAAGGAAAGAAAGGAAAGAAAGGAGTGGAAGGAAATATAGAAGAAGAAAATACAGGTGAGGGATCTAAAAAAAGGAAAAGAGGACGACCACCAACTAAGATGTTGGAGAAAGCTCGTCCTAACACTAAATCTGTGGTCGACCAATTCAGCACCCAAAATATTGCTAAACGTGCAAAAGGGACCAAAACTCCTGTTGTTCCTTTGGAGGGATCCGAAAATGAGAACAAACGAAAGCGACGTGCAGGGCCATACAATGGTAGTCCTTGGAAAAAATAATTGTATAGCATGAATTTTCTGTAGCCCATTTTGTTATAATTCAAAGTATGTTCATCCATTCAATTTGAAGAGTACAAACAGTTGAACATTTTTTTGTTGAGATGATGGTTACTTTCAACATTTCACACAAATTATACATACATCTAAAAAGAGTTGAAATCTTGACATATGATTGACACAACAGCATTGACTCATACAGATTATTTAGATTCAAACTCAATCAAAATCTTAACAGCACTTCTACGCGCGACACTGGCAGTACAGACTACACACGGGTGAGGAGGCAGGGCCGTGGGGATGACTCACCAGGTCCTCTTCACACGGGCCCATTGAGATCCACCTCGCCAAGGGTGTCCACGCTCCTCCTGGTCGCAATATCACTCACCTGCACACACCAACAACAGCAGACCCCGACGCCGTGGGAGGCGAGTGGAGGGGATGGCAGGGAAAGTCAAACTCAGACCGGAGGACGAGAGATCCAGAGACTCACCGCTGATTCGAACAACGAGCGGCGGAGACGAGCCGCATAGGGGCGGAGTGCGGAGTGCCGGAGTAGTGCTGCCTCATGTGTCCCCTTCCATCAGTCTCCTCCGTCTCTCCCCTCCGCTCTGGCCGTGTGACCACCCTCCTCACCGCTCGACTTTCCAGTCGTCACTGTATCTGCATCGCCCGGATGCTGGACCGCGCTGAAGTGAGAAGGGGATGGTGCCGCGGCTAGGCCGAGCCGAGGCGCCAGCCCATCCCCAGCACGTACTATACTGCCTTCTCACTTCACTTGTTACCTGGGCCCAATGGCTGGCGTGCTTTTGGCCCATGGCTGAGAGTTTCCGTCGCTATGATCGTACAATAAAAAGGAAACAAAAACTCCTCTGCCTTCTAAATATACGATCCTATAACTCTTTCCTAGTTTATAGGATCTCTCTGTTTTTTTGCTTTCTCTCTACAATATAAATCTCGCGAACGTTCTCCACCGCCTCGTCGTCCGGCTCCCCGATCATCTCGCCTCGTCGTCCTCCACCGCCGCCGCCACCGAGATGGGAAAGGCAGGAGCCTCCACCGCCACCACCGCCGACATGAGAAAGACCCGATCCGCGAACAAAAGAACACAAAAGGTAACTTCTTGCATGGTCGTTCCTTATGGCTTGTGTCGTTTTACTCGAAATCCATGTGCATGGTCGTTCTTTAGGGCTTGTGTCGTTTTACTCCAAATCCATGTTTTTAGGAGTCATCTTCATCCGACGCAAAGAACACCAAAGGCGGAGTCCAAAATCCCAACGCCATGTGCTTGACAAAGCCAGGAGGCGCCGCGAAGCTGTGCCGCAACTGCAGGAATAGACGAGCACCGTGTTTGTCCTCAGGGGTCGCCAAGTTATGCTGCAACTGTTTGAGTACGACAGAGTGGCGCGACTGCGTTAATGGATGTATACACTCAGATACGAGCGACGACGAGTCAAGCTACGCGGTATCTTCTTGCACTGTTGTTTCTTAGGGCTTCTTAGGGCATGTTCGTTGTACCACCTGTAATTAATGAGCTTCATTTTTGTTGTACAGTTGCCACCGCCGGACCCAGCCATTCATGAATTGCATATCCAGAAGCTCAAAAAACAAACCAATGACCTGAAGAGTCAGATTGAAATCCTAGAACAGAATCAGGAAGCAATGTCTAGACAGATCATGGACTTACGAAAGAAGGCTGCAGCCAACAATGCCAAGATTAAGAAGCGTTAGAAGAACAATTTTAAATACATTTCCTTTTGCCTTGCACTTTCAGAGAACTATATGAAACACAGTTATCTTGCACTATTCTTGGTGTTTTTGGTCTCTAATATCTTATTCTGATTCTGTAATAACTTATTGCCTGGTTCATGCTGCGCGGCGAGGAAGGATCTGGGTCGCTGACGCGAGGGTCCGGCGGCGGTTGCTGGGCCTAGCGGCCAGCTTGCGTTCGTGCCTGGCCAAGCCGGGCGCCAGCCCATTGTGATAGCGGCCAGCTTGCGTTCGTGGCTTGAGTTCACATGTATTTGTAGTATGATAGCAACTCAAAATATACTCATGTGCTAGTAGGCATAACAAATTACAAAATAAACACATTACACACAGCTTTGGATATGAATAATTAAATTATAAAAATTACATGGTTTAAAATGTGAATAATTTAATCATAAAATTACATGGTGGAAAAAACTAAAAATTCAATTATAAAAATTCACTGGTGGCAAAAAAAATGAATAATGATTCAATGGACACTGGTATATGTTGTGGCTTTAATTGGGCCACGACCTCGCGATGGGTGGCCCAACTGGTCCTGTTCCTTCTCCCTCCCGACGCGGGCGGAGTGGCGGCGCACTGGGCACGCGGCGCAGCGCTGGGCGTGCACCCGCCGGTGGACGTCCCCGACAACAGAGAGGCGCGGCTGGGCCCCGACCGTGGCCGCCGACATGGCTACCCCGGCGTTGCCTCCTCCCGGCGGTGCGCGAAATTGTAGCGGCCTCGTTGTCACCAGTGCGTCGCGGTGGTCACCGCGGCGGAGCACGGCGTCCGCCTCTCCGCTCCGACCACCGCCGCCGTGTCCGCCTCTCCGCTCTGGAGCAGGACGTCATCCTATGCGAACGTCCCTCGGCGCCCTGGTGAGAACGAACTAACCTGGCACCTTGTCTCTCCGAAATTGCATATGTTGTGCACTACTTTGATTAATAATCAAACCAAACAATACGAGTTTCATACCGTTTGAATGTGATAACGTTCGTGGGTATAGTGCGACATACTGTGGCTAAGCGGAATAGCTTGTATGGGATAACTTATGTTGTACAATTTGAATGTAATACAAGCTGCCCTGCAATTGGTGTAGATTTGCTCGGTTTCTGCCGTTTCTGAATTTGACTGAATGGCAACATTCAGTGTTATCAGTTAACAGGCAAAACATTGACTGAAACACAGGGAGAATGTGTACCCCTAACTTACATAGCTATCTGCTCTCTGCCTTAACTGACATAGTTTCAGTTTCCAGTGAACATAAAATTGTCTTGTAATTAACTAAGCCCATACATCAAATATAACTCCTTTGTCTGTAGGCATATTGCAAAGTGAAATGTAGAGAAACATAGCCAGCGTAGAAAGACCATATACCATCAACCAAGTACTACCTCTATTAACTACTTGCGTCCCAGTAAATAAGACACCAGGAGTCCTAGCTGAAAAGACACCAGAAGTCCTAAAACACAAAAAACAATAGCCAATGCCTTGTTCTTGTCTACACTTTCTTCCTTGGCCCTTATCTCATTAATACGACAGATAAGGTCGGCAATGGCCTTCAATCTACCGACACACCTCGCGTGGTTATCATTAAGCTCCTTCAAGGCCTCTTCATGCATGGTACGAGCTTGCCGAAGGGATTCTTGAGCCTCCTTGCGCTGCCTCATGTGTTTGAGACTGGTCTTGGCGAACCAATTGAGAGCTTCTTTAGCCATTGGTACTCATCATCAACCCAGTCCACAAAGTTGATCACCTATGTACAACAACAAAAAAGTTACATCTCAATGTTATGGCACAATAGACACAAGTGGAAAACAACAACCCAGTTACAAATAACGCAGCCATGGTGGCGAGCCATCCCACTAAGGATATGATCGTATGCAATAGAAGGATTGGGGCAACAGATTTACACCTCATTGCAGGGAGGATCGGACGAGTAAGACTCGCTGGTCGTCGAAACAGAGCGCAGGCCGCCGGTGTTACGTGATGGGCCGGAGTTGAGTGACCCGCTTTGGGAGACGACGTTGTCCATGCCTTGGTCATCGGTGTGGGTGGAATGCAGTGGAGACGAGTGCTGGGACAGGGACAACCGATACGATGTGGAATCGGAAACGGGATCTACGATGTCGTCAGAGCTCGTCGCAGACGATCGACTGTTGATCGCCATGAATGGAATCGGCTACACAGAGAGGGGTGTGCTATGCCTAGCGGCTTAGGATATATATATGGGCGTAAACATGGGCCAGGCATTCTTGGCACCTGGGCTGTAAATCATTTATGGGCCGCCGGATTTTGTGGTTTCCTTCTGCTAAAATCTTGTCTTCGGCTCGATCTTCGGCTCCGCATGCGCCGCTATGGAGGGAATATTGCGCGGGGCGAAAGGAAACCGTGCGCGGTTGCATGGAATGATGAATGAGTGTGTGTTGGCCGTTGCGTTTTACGAGAACGCGTGGTGGATGTGGAAGTGGAAACGATGGGGGCTGTTTGATTTTTTTAGATGCGCCAATGTGCGACGGATACTCTGGGGACGGGGGGTATCTATGTCTATAAAAGAAACATCATCATCATTGGGCCACTATAGGAAAAAAAAGAAACCCAACTGCGGTTTCCTTCTCCCTTCATCTCCCTTCATCTCCACTCTTAGCCACTGCCATGGTGATGGGCGAGCCCTCTGCGAAACGCGCACGCGTGGGGGACGACGACGTCCTCCCGGACAAGGGAGCCGACGCCGTGCCCGTGGTTGACGAGGGGGCCGATGCCGTGCCTGTGGAAGGCGAGGGGGCCGACGTTGATTTAAATGCTCCCTTTGCAGATAGAAACTCATGGGCCGTTGACGTCATGCGTACGGCTTTCCGCAAGATCAGGGGGTGTTAGCTGATACCGGTCTGGATACCGTCCAGTGGCCTCAGGATGAAAAGGTGAGTAGTTTCGTCTATCGATTTGACGAAATCGCCAATATCATGGAAAAACTTCCAGGCCACCTGAAGGATATCCGCACGGATACTGCGGAGTATCTCCTAGCCTCCTATCGGAGCAGGATGGATGAATTCGATCCTAGCGTCCCTGCGAAGCAGGGAATCAGCACCGTCGATAACACCGAAGAGCATTGGCGCGCGATGGTTCGTGCCGATGCTGAGGAGGTGGCCAACCGTCTCATCGCTAAGGAGGAGGGGCTAGACGAGCGCGAGTTCCAGGAGGCCGAGTCCGAGGACGACGACGACGAGGAGGACAGTGAAGGCAGGGACGACGACAAGTAGAGTATTAGGGTTTCTGTGCCGGCGATATCACCTGTCGTCGTATTATCACTTAGTCTTTATCACCTGTCATTGTTTATGTTTGAGACTCTGTTTATTTATTAGCTAGTTCAATGTGCCAGACAGCTTAGACAATAATAATATTCTCTTCGTTCATTTGATCTACTCACAAATATATTTTGTTATCCATCAGAGATTCTTGATCTACAATTTTTTTTGAACTTTTGATCTACAAATATATTTGATCTACTCATAATTATTAATAATCATCAATAATAAACACCGGATCTTATCATCACTAATAAACACCAGTTCTAATCAGTCATTCAAGGTCACCAAATTACAATAGTCATCAGATCTCATACAACATAAATAATACTTGTCTAGAAGTACATGACGGTAATTTGGGAGTAAAATGCACCCTGGGTCCTAGAGTATGGTTTTTTGGATTCCTACCATTACAATTCCTCAACTTTAAAGATATGCCATTACAATTCATCTATTCTGAAATTTGCCATTACAATTCTTCTCCTCTCTTGTTCTTACCATTTTATACGTCTTTTATATGTTTGGGCCTATTGTCAGGTCATATACGTGTACGCGTTTTCTGTATAACCAAAGTACCCATGTTGTACTGTCTCCTCCTGCCGCAGACGTGTGGGCCCCACATGTCAGCACCTCCTTCAACCTGTGGCCACCTTGAACGACAACGTCTACAGAGATGTGAAGGGAAGTCTGCACAAAAGGCAACCATTGGTGCTTGACAAAAGGCAGCCTGGCTGCTGGGCAAAAGAGACCTATATGGCCTTCACAAAAGCCAACTATATGTCATTTATAGAAGGATAACACTCCACACTGCTTCACTTCTTTGCAGCTGTCCCAGCCTTAGACTTGGCTGTATTCTTGGACTTGGGTGCCTTCTTCTTCTCTTTAGGTACCCTGGTGGCCTGCACAATCCTGGATGTTGTTGTAAGTGGCTGGTGTCTTGCCGGTGGGAGGTTGCAGTTGATATAGGCACATTCTGGTATGGGTTGTCTCACTGCAGGTTGCCTAACAGTTTGGGTAGTCTGCAAAAATAGGATACAGTTAGTACCATAAGTATGACAAGGTAAAAATAGGTGTCAGGTTGTGGGAAGAAGGAATTGCCTCATGAAACAATTGTGACACCATTGGATTCTCCAAAGTCGACATTAGTGGCACTACCTCAGTGGTTTGCTGGTTGAGCTCCTGAAAAACAAAACAGATGAGTTCACATAGTACTCCAGGTCAATGACATTTTGTTCACTTGGCTAACATGGGTTGGCTGGGGTCACACCTGGCCAGTAGCATGTGGTTCACTTGATTCTCCTGTTGGTTCTGCTTCTCTGGGGTTAGGAATTGCTTTCTTGGGCTTCTTCACTGCTGGTTCTCCTGCTTTCTTCCTAGCACAAGTGGCTGAATTATGCCCAGATTCTCTACAGTGACTACAATGCATGGTAACTCCATGTTTGGTTAGTCTTGGCCCATTTGGTCCCCCAACTTCATGTGCTGATTTCCTTCTAGCCTTAGGTGGCCTTCCTGGCTTCTTTTCATACACAGGAGGGTTCACTTTAGGGCCACCTACATCTTCCCAAGTTGACTTGTCAGTGCATGGCATAATGTTCCAACCATAGGCACTATTAAAGGCTTCAATGGAGTAACACCAGGGCAGCACTGAATCTTCTGGAATCCTCTCATGCCTCAGACAAGAAACTGCATGACTACAAGGTATACCTGTCAACTACCACCTGTTGCATGTGCACTGCCTTGCTTCAATGTTTACAACAAACTCCCATTCCCTGTCATGAACCTCAAATATGCCAATCCAGAACATGTCCAAGCCACTGGCCACTCAGGGCGTTTTTGGAACGGCGAATGTAGGGAGCTCGGCCCAGGAACCAGGCCTAGGAACCACCTACCATTCTTTGACACACCGGACTTAGTATCAGTGGTTTGCATATAGAAATAGACACACCACAAGTTCAACAAGTTAGGCACCTCAGATTGCCTTCAATCCATCATATTTGCCTCAGCTATATAATCAGAGGTGGTCAACACTTGTTTTGTATTCTTGGTGGCTCCTTTTGAAACAAGTGATCAGGCAACCTGAAACTCAAAATGCTATAAGGAGCCACCTCTACAAAATATTTTTAGCATCATCGGCTTGACAACATATAAGAACAGATGGGTGCTCACATCTGGCATGACAGGGCATGGACACATCCATGACCTGCCATCAATAGGTCATCTAGTGTTTCATATGGATGAAATGACAGACATGACAAAGAACTGCCTCCAAACATTCCAAGTAACCAGTCCCCCAGTCTATTAAATTGAGTGCACCCAAATGAAAAGAACTTGAAGATCTAGAGTTCCACTAAAAAGGCCCTGTAGATCTTAAGGTCCTTTTCAATGTTCACAATCAGGCTTTAGGTTGACATCATTGGGAAAACAATAACTTAGTGGCCTCAGCTTGTCATGGATTTGATGACATACATTAGAAAAGTCATTGGTGGCTGCATTGCAACATGAAACGACAAAAAACAGCGAACTCATGGCTGCCATGGAACCCTTCAGACCACCCATTCTCTCCCATCAACTTGGCTTTGACACAATTGTTGCAAGAGAATGGATGGTGCTGATGGGTGCAATGATCGACATGAACAAGATACCAACAACATAATATAGAAACTAGACAACCACCTCAGTTTTTTGTTATTGCATCACAGGCCTTTCATCATGAAATAATGTACAACAGTTTTATCATCATAGGCCAGTTCATCATGCAACACTTGACATGGTTGAAAGAAACAAAGAACACATGCAACTGGGACAACATCATAGACCAAAAAAGCATAACTAATCCAACATCAGACAAATCACAGCATGGACATTAAAGCTGCAATGGCATTCCATAGGGACTTACAGCTAAGTGCATTCTAAACAGTTTGTGGATTGAATGGGAGGGCTCCATGGTTCCTCTTTTAGGCGTACATGAAAAAAAAACCACACCTAAGTGAGCAGGGCAAAGAGCATTAGGGTGCCATAACTTCATTTGCCAAATAACATGAGCAGGGCAAAGAGCATTAGGGTGCCATAACATACCTTCATAGTCTGCAGCCATTGCAGCTTCATCTTCTTCTTGAACATTAACATCAGCTCTGCTGTCCACCTGCCCACATGACCCTGGGCTAAACCATCACCATCACCTCTGTTGTCCACCTGATCGTCGCCATGACCCTGGTCTATACCATCTCCATCACCTCCACTGGCCACCTTGACCCCATTACCCCGGGTTGTACCATCCTCGTCTCCTCCATTGGCCACCTGATTGGCCCCATGAACCTGGGATGTACCATACCTATCACCCTCACCTTTAAAAGTGATATAGTTAGAATGGTAACAAACATAAAGATGGTAAGGAAGTAAGAAACAATTTAGGGCCTGTTTGGATCAAAGGATTTTCAAACGAATTTTGGAGGAATAGATTCCAAAGGAAAGGAATCACTTCATGGTGTTTGGAATGAAGGAATGTTGAATTCATTTCCAAAGGAAAGGGATCCATAGTAGTGTAAAACAAAGGAAATAAAACATCCACTCCAACTCAAGGGAAAGAATCTTTGCTCTTCCTTTCTTACTATGCTGCTTGCTCATCTTCCTGTAGTTTTTCTTTTCCCTTATTCCAAACAGCTCAAAGTATTTATTCCTGTGTTTTAAAATTCCATAGTTTTCCACTATTCGCTCCATGCTATTCCTGCGTTATTTTCCATTTCTCTGTTTTGTATTCACTATGCCAGAAAAGCTTATCAGTGACGCGTCCAAAGGCTTATCAGTGACGCGGAAAACACGCGTCACTGTTTCTACGTCTGTGATAATAGGAAATCAGTGACACGTAAATCCGCGTCACTGATAAGGACATATTAGTGACGCGTGTTTAGAAAGCGTGTCACTGATGGTGGACTAACAGTGACGTACCTTTACAACACGCGTCACTGATAGTGGTCTATCAGTGACGCCTTGTGCTAACCCGCGTCATTGATAGTGGGCTACCAGTGACACTTGGTGCTAACACGCGTCACTGATAGTGGGCTACCAGTGACACTTGGTGCTAACACGCGTCACTGATAAGGTATTATTAGTAACACTTGGTGCCAACACGCGTCAATGATAGTTGGCTATCAGTGACGCGTTGTGCTAACCCGTGTCACTAATAGTGGACTACCAGTGACACGTGGTACCAACAAGAGTCACTAATAAGGCATTATCAGTGACATGCTCTGTGAATACGAGTCACTGATAGTTAGCAATACACATCACAGATGAGGTACCCAATGTTCACAGCACATATATGAAAGCCATCAATACACACACACACATATATATATATATATATCACAACACTTTCATAAGAGGTACAAGTTCAACTGATTCACATGTATATCAAATTCATTGACAAATTCGTTGACAAATTCATTGCAGGTTCACAACTTGATTGAAATCCATCACAACACTGGACTTAACTTATATATATCACACACTACATCACTAGACCCATACTGATAATGAGAATCACACATAACTAGTGCTCAACTAGCAGGATGATAAAACTCTCCTTTCTTGTCGATGACCTTTTCCACTAAGAACATGGCTAGCTTTTCTCTAATCATCCACGTATCGATGGGCGTCGTCAAGACTTCAAATTCCTGTGTTAAAATAAAAAATTTGGTCAAAATAAAAAATGGTACAGTACAATATAGAAGAACATAGTTGGATGATTTTAAACACCAACATTTTCTATATAGGCTATATTTTGTTCCTACATTCTCTTTTTTCTATCTCTCTCATTTGTAGGATGTACAAAACTCAACTAGGAAACCTGCGGAAACTGTTCTGTTGGTTATTGACGACGAAGGAGTTGAAACTTTGATACCTGAGCTTCTGAGGGGAACCCATAGAATGGACTTCTTCTTCCATCTCTTATCAACAACTTCTTTATCCTTGCGCTTTCTCTTCCCAAGGGCACTCTTTTTGTTCTTCCCCAATGTAACATTGACATCCTTTACCTGGGCATAAACATAATGCCCAGTGAAATGCCTCGGAGCAGATGTTGTCTCAACCATGCCATCAAACTGGCATTTCATGTGCCGGTAAGGATGGGATCGACGAAGGAAACGACGATGTCTTATGTACACCCTCTTCTTTGAATTGTTAAGCCAAAGACTCTCGGTATCATCTAAGCATTGAAAGCAATCTTTCTCTCCTTTAGACTGCCCAGACAAGCAACGGTGTCCTGGAACATCGGTGATGGTGGTTAACACCATGGCGTGCAACTTGAATGGCTCTCGCTTGAACCCATCATATACCATGACACCGTCTGACCAGAGCATCTTGAGCTCATCCACAACCAGCCTCAGAAACACGTCGATGTCATTCCCTGGCTGATGCGGACCTGAGATCAAAAGTAGCATCATCATGTATTTCCTCCTGTTACACAACCATGGTGGAATGTTGTAGATAGACAACAACACAGGCCAAACACTGTGTGAGCTACTCATGTTACCGAATGGGTTCATGCCATCTGTGCTCAATGCAAAGCGAATGTTCCTTGGCTCATCTTCAAAAAATCCATACTTGGAGTCGATGACGCGCCACTGAATAGCATCTGCTGGATGCCGTAGGTAACCATCAATCTTGCGTCCCTCCTTGTGCCAACTCAATAGTTGTGCATCCTTGGCAGTTGCAAACAAACGCTTCAGGCGAGGAATTATAGGAAAGTACCATACCACCTTCCGAGGAGCTCCATGTTTCTTGCCCTCATCACCTCCGTCATTTCTTTGTTTGTATCGAGAGGTTCCACACTCGGGGCATTCAGTTAGTTCAGCGTTATCGCCATAGTACAGGATGCAATCATTCTTACAAACATGGATTTTCTCGACCTCCAATCCCATAGGGCAAACAATCTGCTTGGCCTCATATGTGGTCTTGGGTAACTCATTCAGCTCAGGCAGCATGTCCTCCAATAGATGTAGCAATTCATCGAAGCTCCGGTCAGTCCAATGATGTGTCACCTTCAACTGGAGAAGCCTCAGAGTAGCAAACAACTTTGAATACTTCTCCTTGCAGCTCGGATAGAGTAGGGTCCTCATATCTGCCACCAGCCGCTTTAGCTTCTTCATGTCCGCCTCAGTATACTCATCAAACCCCATGGCATCACGCACCATCTCATCAAGATCCTCTGCCTTCTGGGCATAATTGGCACTAATATCCGCTAGCTTTTCATCAGTGAGATCCGGGGTACAAAAGGGTCGTTCCTCGTCCTTTGGGATGCAAAAGGGTCCTTCCTCATTGTCCTGACCAGCAGCATGAGATCCTTCGTCCTGACATATGTTACCAGAGAATCCTTGGTTCACATGACTAGCTTGCAAGTCTCGATCATTAACTCCTTCTCCATGCTTGTTCCAACATCTGTAGTCAACCATGAATCCTCGGATGATCAGGTGAGCATGGAGTGATAATGAACTCGAGTACTGCTTCTTATTCTCACAATCAATGCATGGACACCACATAGCTGTCTTGTGCTGATTAAGCATATCCGCCTCTGCAACGCTGATGAATGATTTCAGACCAGCTAAGTACTCAGCACATGCACGATTGCGAAGAGACATCCAGCTCCGATCCTCCATAGTCTACCAAAAAGTATGAAAAATAAATGAAATGAACTAAAACAAGTTATGAATTTAAAGATTTTGCTACTCACATAGATTTATATTATATCTAGATATATCCTAAAAGTTATGAATTTAGAAATATTAAATATCGTATAATTTAGGACATAAGAAGTATTATATTATTAGAGTCGTCACAATATCCTAAAACAAGTTGGCATATACAGTTTCGGGCAGTTGGCGCTGCTACCTATGCCTTTATGGGCAGTGCCATGGCAAAGCTACACTGTACATGAATGCTCAAATCAGAAACAAGTAAATGGGAATGGACCGGATCGTTTCAGCATCCCTGTACCGAATTAATTGATTGTTCGTGCCTCAGTTTATCACGTTCTGTGGTATTACCTTCCCTAACAAAATTCCTCACTGCATGCTGAAGGTAGTAGTATTCAACATGGCCATAGCAGAGATTGGAGAAGGGATTGAGCTTAAGAGGAGGGAATTGGTTGTTTCAGAGAGATCAATGGGAAATTAAATTAGCCGGCGTAGGATTAATTATTACCAGGCGATGAAGAAGATCTTGCTCTTCTGGCAGTTGTCGACAGTGACGAAGTTGAAGTCGAAGTCGAAGATGGCGTAGCGGCAGTATTCGTCGACGGCCCAAAGTCGCCGGTCGATGGAGAGGCAGGCGGGGCCGGAGGGTCGTCGAGCTTGCTGCGCGCGTGCGTACCGCACACAGCTCCGGGATGGTGTGCGTATCGCGAGCACCGGCCACGCACAGCTCCGGGACGGGAAGGGGCACCGACCGTGTACAGCTCCGGGACGGGAGGGGGCACCGGCTGCGTACAGCTACGGGACGGGAAGGGGCGCCGTCCGCGTACAGCTCTGGGATGGGAAGGGGCACCGGTGCACACAGCTTCGCCGGGACGGGAAGGAGGGCCGGCCGCGCACAGCTCCGCCGGGACGGGAAGGAGGGTCGGTCGCGCACAGCTCTGCCAGGACGGGAAGGGGCGCCGGCCGCACAGCTCCGCCGGGACAGGAACAGCGCCGGCCGCGCAGCTCCGCCGTGACGGGAAGGGGCGCTCGCCGCGCACAGCTCCGGGATGGGAAGGTGGGCGCCGGCCGCGCACGGCTCCAGGACGCGGGAAGGTGGGCGGCGGCGCACTTTTTCTCCGATGAGATCGAGCTAGCGATATGTACGTGTTTCCCCGTGAGAAATTAAAGAGAGGAAAGAGAGAAAGGGGAAAAATGCATTAAGATTGGTGCTAACTATCTGTGACGCAGCTTAAGAAAAGGAGTCACAGATATGTGCACATATCAGTGACGCGTGTATAAACAAGCGTCACATTCCTTATCTGTGACGCGTGTTATGATCAAGAGTCACTGATATGTACAACTATCAGTGACGCGTCTTGGGAATATGCGTCACAAGACTTATCTGTGACCCATATTCTTAACCCGCATCACTAATAACTTGATCTATCAGTGACGCGCTTCAGCAACACGCGTCACAATTTTTATCAGTGACGCGTGTTGTCTTCAAGAGTCACTGATACCCTGTTATTAGTGACGCGTCTTGTTCCCGGTGCATGGCTAGCACCTTATCAGTGACACGTCTCAAGAACCCGCGTCACTAATAGCTTATCTGTGACGCTTGTTGTTTCTGGGTCACAAATCGAGGCGTCACTGATAAGCTTTTCTGGCATAGTGATTCCTTTGTTCCAAACAGGCCCTTAGTTTTTATAAAGACTTGCCTGCATGAAGTGGAGGAGGGACTTGCGTTGTTTGCAAGTTTTTTCTTCCCCTTGTACTGACTCGAGTGACTGGCGGAACTGCAAGCGCTTTCTTTTTAGTAGGACCCTTGACGCCACCTGGAGCCTAAGCATGTCTTTCCTTGCTACTACATGCTTTCTGAAACACAAATGCAAACATAGATGAATCGATAAAAGTCTTAGCTGGATAAACTCATATGGATTGATTTGGGGTTCTAAAAGAAAAAGGTAGTGCACTCAGTAGCTGGATAAGCAACACAGAACAAGGATAACAAGGAATTAAATCACATCAACTAATAAGGAATCAAAACACAAGGAACAAGACTAACAGCTTAACAGTACGAAGAGACTAAAATGCTCTAGTTAGTACAAACTGCTGCTCTAAAAAATCAAGTTCAACAGAAACACACATGCATCCAGGGATCTAAACCATACATAAATATTCCGATCATTAATACTACAGACCTAGTGAACTGCAGCTACACCCCATCCCAGCAGCACAATTTGTCTTATATTCAAGTGAAACACAGACAATGGAGTAAAGCACAATGAACACATCCACTCAATTTTGAGTCTCGTCTCAGCATTCACCACGTAGAAATGGATCAAACACTTGTACGAATCATATCAATATTTATACCCATCGCTATGGTCTATTTTACCTACAAAAGTCTATCAATCAATTAGAGGCAAGTGCTGTGAAGAAGAACCAATCTACCTGGTGCCCTGGGCTTCTTGCCTCCCTTCGGTCCACCGCCCGGCGGCATCACGACGAGTCTTTGCCGCCTAGACGTGCACGTGCTTTGCCGCTGCCTTTGCCGCCTTCACGTGCTCGGCTCCTCCCGCGAAAGATTGGGGGGAGGGAAGCGGATTGCAGAGGCGGGGATGGCGGTGCCGGGATCGAGGTGGAGGTCAGTGGTGGACGACGACAGGATGGTTGGTGGACGGCGGCGAGGATGGACGGTGGTCGAAGGGTTGGTAGACGTCGGTGGTCAGATGGCCACAACATCGAGGTGAGCGACGGTAGCGGAGGAAAGGCTTGGGTTTCAGTGAATGGAGGGGATCGGGTGTCGTGATTTTTTTAGATAAATATGGGGTTCGAATAGGAAATTACTAGGTAGCCCACATGTGGTACACTGCCTGGGTTCTGCAAGTGAAGGGTACGAGCGTCTTTTGTATGCGCCTACACCCATGCGAACTTGGCGAAATTTTGCGCACTTAACAGGAAAAATTCGGGCGGGGGATTGGGGACCGAGGCTGACAAGGAAGGTCCACCAGGTCAGCCCCTGAGATGGGTGGACTCGGTTGAGCTTGGTCAACAGGTTGACAGGTGGGTCCATGCATGCCAAATTTGGTTCACTGACAATTTGAAACCCTAAATGAATTCAAATGAAAAAGTCATCAATATGAGATTTGTAGAACTCATTGATATCTACAAATACTGTTTTTACCATTTCACCATTTGACAAAGATTGAACAAATGAAAGTTTGAATTCCAATAAATGACAAATGGAAGCATGAATTTGAAACACTAAATGATTTAAAATGAAAAAGTCATGAATACCTAGTTTTCATAAGTCATTGAGATCTACAATGCTTGTATAGGTCATTTATTCATTAGAGAAAGTGATGATAACATGAGGTGCAAATTTGACTAGTCTCCCATATAGTTTCTTAAACTATGTGAGTGATTGTAGGATTAGTTAACAATGTATACCACCTCTACATCAAATGAATAAATGACTTATATAATAAATTTAGATCTTAAGGAGTTATGAAACTTGGTATTCATGACTTTTTCATTTGAACTCATTTAGTGTTTCAAAGTCATGCTTGCATTTGTCATTTATTGGAATTCAAACTTTCATTTGTTCAAACTTTGTCAAATGGTGTAATGGTAAAAATAGTTTTTGTAGATATCGACGAATTCTACAAATCTCATATTGATGACTTTTTCATTTGAATTCATTTAGGGTTTAAAAATTATCACTGAACCAAATTTGGCATGCATGGACCCACCTGTCAACCTGTTGACCAAGCTCAACCGAGTCCACCCATCTCAGGGGCTGACCCGGTGGACCTTCCTTGTCAGCCTCGGTCCCCAATCCCCCGCCCGAATTTTTCCTGTTAAGTGCGCAAAATTTCGCCAAGTTCGCACGGGGGCAGGCACATCCAAAAGACCCTCGTACGCGAATGAGCTTGGAGTCCAATGGTAGGTCTGTCCAGTGGGACGCTACCCGCCAGGGTTCAAACCCTGATGGTCGCATCTTTTTCTGGATTTTATCTAGAATTTATAGGGTACACGCGCATTCGGGCACTGGAGGCGGCGAGTCTCCCAATCTCTTTCTTTGCGTGTGTACGGACGCACACGCGTGTGTGTGAGTGTGGTGTGTGCGTTCAAAGTTGTACCCAGATAAAAAAAAGACCCTCATACCCTTCATTTGCAGAACCTAGACAGTGTACCAAGTTCGTTGGGTAGATTTTAATCCTAAAATTTAAAATTGGTCAAATTTAATCAAAATTGACATGGTTCATTTTTTGGTTTTGATCATTTCGTCACCATAATTTGTTTGGTACATTTCTGACTATGGCCCACATGTAATCCACTCCGCATTTTCACCATATTATCAGATGGTTAATGCCCTATGGACAACAGGCATAAAGGGTACACCAATGCAAAAGTACACATGAAAATATTAGAGACTATGCAACAATAGTTATAGATTACACAATAGAGACTCAAACCAGCTATAATATTAGCCACAACCTTAAAGGGTACTGACTTAAGTATATTACATCCCCACATCCATACTGACTTAAGTTTCATTCATATATAATACATCATCAACGCCCACTTGGGCTTCCAGAAGTCATATTGCCATACTTAGTTCACGAAAGAGAGATGCTGCCATAGCTACATATTACATCATCACATGGCCTTCTTATTGGAAAAGCCAGCACTCTCCAACACCTTCTGATGCTCGGCCAGCTTGGCTTTAATGGCCTGCAGTTCGTCGAGGAACATGTCAAATGTCTTCTTCTCCTGCTTGTCTTCCTTGACGAGGGCAGTGAGGCTGTCAATCTTGCAGGCCAGAGAAGTGATGTTCTGCTGCATGGGTCGAGTGACAGATTCAATGGCGCTTATGAGCGCAGGTCGAGTGGTCATCAATGTTTCAACATGGTACTACATATGCATAAAAATGAATTGTTAGTAGTTTCTGAACAAAAACAACATCATGAAGGCAGGCACCTCAGGCTATTTCAAAAAAAAACATGCATTGTAAAAAAGCAAAAGCAAGGCAGGCACCTCAAGCTTATGTGTATCAGAATTGGCGAAAAATTAAACAAGCATAACAAGTGGTCCATGGCAGAAACAATCTTGTAACAATTTTAGTACCACTAATAAGAGGGTGCTACAGTTTTGGTTCTACAATCTTGTAACAATTTTAGTACCAGTTTACTACAAGTGGTGCCTACAAGATGAGGGTGCCCTGTTAACTGCAAGTGACAAGTTTTGCTTAGTTCCAGAGTTAGTCTGTCCAACAGTGCAATAAAACTTCTCACTGAAACTTATTTTTAATCGAAGTCTAAACAAATCTAACGTGGCAGTATTAAAAACAGTAAAATAAAACTTAGTGCTAATGGATTTGCGTTGTGAATCTTATACCTCTGAGTTGTCATCGGTGGATGGCGACCAAATGGGTACAGAAACAACTAAGCATAACAACTAAGCCCATAAAAGGATAAAAAAATGGTACACGCTTAACAACTAAGCCCATGAAAAGACAGTGAACAAACTGGCCTCAGACATATAAAGTGATGGTGTAACACTAGAGTGGTGCCCTGTTAACAACCTGTTAACACTATAGTTTTAGTTCTGTTCTAATTTACTACAAGTGGTGCCCTGTAGAAACAATCTCGTAACAATTTTAGTACCACTAATACGAGGGTGCTAGAGTTTTGGTTCTACAATCTTGTAAAAATTTTAGTACCAGTTTACTACAACTGGTGCCTACAAGATGAGGGTGCCCTGTTAACTGCAAGTGACAAGTTTTGCTTAGTTCCAGAGTTAGTCTGTTCAACAGTGCAATAAAACTTCTCACTGAAACTTATTTGTAATCGAAGTCTAAACAAATCTAACGTGGCAGTATTGAAAACAGTAAAATAAAACTTAGTGCTAATGGAATTGCGTTGTGAATCTTATACCTCTGAGCTGTCGTCGGTGGATGGCGACCTCCTTGAAGAGCTTACCGGCAAGCTGGACGGCGAGCTGGACGCCGACCTGATGTTGGAGCCTGGCGGCGACATGGGACCAGGACAGGAACATTCCTCTCCGCGCGTGAGCCTCCTACAGAGATAGTGCTCTCCATTGAAGCACTCGCGGCAGAGAAGCAGCACGTCGTAGCTGTCCGACGACGAAGAGGGCGCAGCCTTCTTTTTGGACGCCCCCGCCGCGGCCTTCTTCCCGGCCGCCGACGCGGCTTTCTTCTTGGACACCGCCGCCGCGGCCTTCTTCTTGAACACAGCCGCCGCGGCCTTCTTCTTGGACACCGCCACCGCTGCCTTCTTCTTGGACACCGCCTCCGCGGCCTGCTTCTTGGACCCCGCCGCCGCGGCCTGCTTCTTGGACCCTGCCACCGCGGCCTTCGCCTTCATAGCCCTGGCCAGGCCTTCAGCTTTTTTCATACCAACGGCCTTCGTCGTCATCTTCTTCCCTGCCGAAGCGGCGGCATTCGCCGACGCAGCCCTAGCCGAGGAGGAAGGGGCCCATCTGCCGGTTGCTGGGTCCTTAAGGGAGTGCCTCGTCGTCGGCTTCGCCATGTGGCGGCAGCTGTGGGGGTTGGGGCGGGAGCGGGGGCGGGGGCGGGGCCGTGGGCGTCGACGGCGAGGAATGGATGAGGCGGCGGTGAGGGTTTGGGTGGGAGTAAAAGTGAATCTGGCGAGTGAAGTGGGTAGGCGAAGGGGTTAAAATGAATGTCAATCAATCTGGCGGAGGGGGTAGGTGAAGGGGTGAATGTGAGAGTGGCCCACTGTCAGGCGAAGGGGTGAATGTGAAATTGAAGAATCATTTTTATAATGAAAGAATCATTTTTGTACCATTGATAAAATAATAATATAGAACACTGAACATAATTATAATTAAGAACAGTGAACAAAATAATAATAATACTTGCAGTGCATAGGATGGAGAACTCGGCGACTTCTCCCTGGCGATCTCCCTGGCAGTGCATACTTGCAGTGCAGTTTCGGGGAGAATTAGGTGTATGGCCCTGGAAATAACTCAGTTTAGGTATTTGGCCTTTCTTATATTGAATTTGGTTATATGGCCTGAGATCAAATTTTATTTAGGTGTATGGCCTTCCGTCCATTCTGGCATGTAACAGTGTTAACTCGGGTGGTAAAAAGACCATATTACCCCTGACAGAAAAAACCATAGTTTTATTTGTTTATTGTATAACTTTTGTATATTGATATATCCATGTTTATATATGTCAAATTGTCACAGTACCACATATAATTAATTTTCACATTATATCAATGTACAAAAAATATACAATAAACAAATAAAACTTAGTTTTTTTTCTATCAAGGGTAATATGATCTTTTTACCACTCGAGTTAACACCGTTAGATGCCAGAATGGATGAAAGGCCATACACCTAAATAAAATTTGATATGTGGCCATAGAACCAAATTCAAAATAAAAAGGCCAAATACCTAAATTGAGTTATTTTCCAGGGCCATACACCTAATTCTCCCAGGAAATGTTCAGTTTGTCTGGGCCACGGTCATTCTTTCTGCTTTGGGCCGTTTCGCTCCAAGGCTCGGCCCAAAGTGCTTTGGAAGGAGAAGCTGCAAAAGGAACCTCCTCCCCTATTCCGCTATTCGGAAACCAGAACCGTCTCCCCGACTTCCTCGGTCTCCCCGGAAAACCCCAACTTTGCTACAGTGCAACCCTGTCGCGATTCAAAGTCGAGCACTCCCTTGATCAACTCGTAGTGGCTGAGGGCGACGACGACAAGGCTAACTTCGAAGTCAACCTAGCTCCATTTGTCCCGCAAGGCTTTGACGTTGAGCATTGGGTTCGCCCTGCCAGAGGTCGCGTCATTGTTGCAGGCAACCCGCCTCGAGAGCATGAAGACTTTGCAATAGCCATGATGCTTCCAGCGCCTGGTAATACCATTCAGCAGATTGATGATGCTATTATTGATGTGGTGGATTACTTTGGGACTGTTAGAGAAGTTCGTGTTGATTCGTTTTGCCCGTCGCCGCTAGGGCTTGCTTTGCTTCAATTTCGGTCGGCAATCACAAGGCAGGCTATGATCAACATGAATCCCCATCACTTGCCTAGCGATATAATCGTTAATTTAGTGGAGCATGATAGTGGAATCAATGTCAGGGATTGTCCTTTCATGAGAACCTGTTGAGTAATGTTATTAGGATTTCCCTTGGATTATCAGAGTCCGGATTACATTGAGCAGGCAGTCAATTTGTTTGGCTCTGTTTTGACTTGGACTAATAACAATCATTTCAAGTCAAGGGTCTTGCTCAGGGCCTCAATCCTCCATCCGAGCAAGGTGCCTAGGAGCATTCTGGTGTGCAGGCCTCCTCAGATGGGAGCAGCTGGTCGATCTTGGTCAGTTCCGGTCTTTTTGATGAACTCGCAGAACAATGAACAGTTGCCAGGAGATGAAGACCAAATTCCGGAAGATGGTAACCCGCATCCCTTGTGTAAGTGCATTCGCTCCCAATGTGGGTTTTGGCTAATTAATGACAATCAAATTAGGGACTAACCAGTTTATAAAAGCATGTATGCAGGTGTTAATCCTTAGAAAGATTTGAAATGATGAAATCTCGTGAACAAAGCACGATGGATACATTTGGACCTAATGATGCCCAGCTCAAGTGATAGTTTAAAATTTCCATTTAAAACTTGAGTTATAGGTAAGCCGGACTATCAAGAGGGTCACAAATTTTGTTGGCTAGATGTGGAGAAAAGTGCTCATTTCGTCTAACTTAGTTCGCTTGAGAAACGCCGCACAAACACGAACACATAGACGGTAAATTTACTTTGTCGGTGGTACCGACCATTATGGTCGGTGGTACCGACCACAGCTAACTCGCTCTGAGCTCAAAACATCCTCTCTGTGTTGGCCCAAAAATGACCTAGCGGTGGTACCGCCATTACCTCGGTACCACCGCCCCCGGAGGTACCGAGCGTGGCCGGTAGTTTCACAGTTTTCACTGACCTCTCTGTTCGCGCTTGAAATGAACTGGCGGTGGTACTGCCATAACCTCGGTACCACCGGCCTCGGAGGTACCGACCGGGGTCGGTGGTTTCTTGACTTCGCAAGGCTCTCTGGTTTGAGTTGAAAATGGCCTGGCGGTGGTACCGCCATAACCTCGGTACCACCGGCCTCGGTGGAACCGACCCTGGCTCGGTGGTTGTAAGTTTTTCAGGCCTCTCTGGACTGACTAGATTTTGACTTGGCGGTGGTACCTCCATTACCTCGGTACCACCGACCTCGGAGGTACCGACCTTTGGGCGGTAGTTTCCGAGGGACCGAGTCTCTAACTGAGATGCTCTCTGTTCGAGCCAGTTTTGGCCTGGCGGTAGTACCGCCATTACCTCGGTACTACCGGGCGCGGTGGTACCAACGTGAACTCGGTGGTTGTCAGTTTGACCAGATCTGGATCTATGCGACCGTTGTGACATGGTCGGTGGTACCGACCAAGGGTGGTCGGTGGTACCGACCAGCCTCAGGACTGGGGGAGTATAAATACCTCCCCTCTTCACTTTTCACGGTCACCCACTCTTTCCACTCACTTATTGCACACCTAACTCTGGACAAACACTCTCAAGCATTGACTCCTCCCCTCTCTCCCCCTTTTAGCTCCTAGATTCACTCTCTTGCAAAGATTGAGCTAGGGACGTGAGATTAGAGACCGGGAAGCATCGATCTCCGACTTGAGCACTTGGTTTCCATCTAGCCGGCTTGGTTTGTGTCTATTACTCTTGAGCTCCTCGAGCTCTAGCCGGTTAGGTGTTCTTCGTGGTAGCCCGAGTTGTTCATTTGTGAGGGCTCCCTGAAGTGTTTGTATTTCCCCTGTGATTTCTAGTGGAGAAACTCTCGTAGCCTTTGTGGTTGAGTGAGGCAAGGAGGTGAAATAGACTCCGACCTTTGTGGTCAACCTCAACAACGAGGACGTAGGCACTCCTTAGTGGATTGGCCGAACCTCGGGATAAATCGCGTGTCCCGTGTACTTGTTGTTGTCTCTACTTTGTTTATTACGCTTGTTACCGTGTTCTTCGTGTTCTTCCTCTCCCTATCTCTTTCTTAGGGTGGGAAGACTCGATCTACGTCAAGGGAAACAACCAAGGCTTGGTGAGAGTAGATTTACTGTCTAGCATACTTAGGAAAGTGGGCTAGAATCTTGTATTGTCTTCATAGCTTATATTCTTTGGATTATTAGTTCCTTTTAGGCTTCCGGTGTCGCCGTTTGTTTGTGTCGATAGTATCGGTGTTTCACACCGGTAGTACCTACCCAAACAAACCGGCCTCTCCAGTTGTTATCTAATCACTTCTTTTAGTTTGTAAAGTTTCAGATTGTTAAAAATCACCTATTCACCCCCCCCTCTAGGCTGATTCGGTCCTTTCAATTGGTATCGGAGCCTAACCCTTGTGTTAGCGCTTCACCGCGTAAGGGAGAATCATGTCTACCATAAGTGAGGAGCAGATGGATGAGATCATCAAGAAGGTTACTGCTCAGGTAATCGAAGATCAAGAAAAGAAGCATGAAGATGAGATGAAGCGGATGAAGGATGAGATGGAGAGTTTGAGGCGAGCCTTAGCCAACAAAGGCGAATCATCCGCAAGTGGAGAAATTCAGCCACCACCCAAAGATGACAAGAAGAAGGATGATGGAGAGATAGGCAAAAGAGACTCTAAGTTCTCTGAAGTGCCTTTTGACTATGGGAACATGGGCAAAGTCATTCAACTGCCTAGCGTCAATCTAGGCAAGCCACTTGCCTTTGATGGAGTCAACTACAATGATTGGGCACACAAGATGAAGCTACACCTTCTTGCCACAAGAGTTTGGGAGATTGTTGAAAATGGACAAAGTCATGCTGAAGGTCAAGAGTACACCAACAATGATGTAATCGAGTTTCAACAAAATGTTCAAGCCGCATCATTGATCCTATCATGCCTCAAGCCCGAAGAAAGCAACAAAGTTCATGGAATGGAGAGTGCCAAGCAGATTTGGGACACTCTCAGGATATCATATGAGGGTGATGCAAGTGTGAGGAAGTGCAACATAGAGCTTCTTCATGGAAAGATTGAGAACTTCGCCATTCGGAATGGTGAGACCACTCAACAGATGTTTGATAGATTCATGACCTTGATCAACAAGATTAGAGCCCTTGGAGATAAGAAGTGGGATGACAACTCAGCTGCAAGGAAGCTTTTGAGAGCATATAGGAAGAAGAACAAGAACCTTGCATCAATCATCATGGAGAGACCCAACTATGAGACCAAGGGATGTCATGAGATGCTTGCCAAGATAAAGCATCATGAAGTCATGGATGATGAAGACATAGAAGAACGAGAAGCAAGCAACAAGAAGGTAGTGGCACTCAAGGCTAACCAAGAAGAAGGAAGCAAGGCCCGAGAGGACACATCAAGTGAAGGAAGTGATGATTCCAATGATGAGTTGGCACTTCTTGTAAGAAACTTCAGAAAATTCATGAGGAAGAAGATGCACAAGAAGGGCAAAGGTGGATACTTCAAGAAGTCCAAGAAGAGGAATTGCTATGAGTGTGGTGCGGATGATCACTTCATTGCCGATTGTCCACAAAAGAAGAACAAGAGCAAGTATGGCAAGAGTGATGACAAGAAGCAAAGAAGAAGAAGAGGTGGTGAAGCTCATCTTGGTGAGGAATGGTTCTCGGAGGATGACTCGAGTGATGAAGAGAAGAGCAAGAGCAAGGAGAAGGAGAAGGGAGCGGCCAACATTGCCATACACAAGACCTCTTCTCCAAGCCTTTTCTCCAACATGACTACTTCGACAACTTCATCACGCTTGTTCGAGAGCCTCTCCGACGACGAGGATGACTTCACTCATTCTTGCTTCATGTCTAAGAATGAGAAGGTATCATCCAACTCTCCTACTTGTTCTAGTGATGAATGTAGTGATGATGATTTGGATGAATTTGAGCTTAGCATAATTAGAAAATATTGTAAGAAAGGTGGACCTAAAATAATAAAATTGCTCACTAAATTAGAGAGTCGGAATGAGAGTCTTGCTTTGCAAGGGGACTTGATCTCTCAAGAGAGAGAAAAGAACCTTGCTTTGGAAGCCTCTCTTGCCGAAGAGAAGTTGAAGGTTGAGAAATTGACCATGGAACTATCTTTAGCCATTGACTCTAACAAGAAGTTGGCTAAGGAGTGTTCCACGAGCAATGACTCAATTGCTAAACTAAAGAATGAAGTTAGCTTGGTTCAAGAAAGCCTCACAAGCTTTCAAGATAAATATCAAACTCTTAAACTAAGCTACAACACTCTTTGGAATAGCACCTCTTCAACCTCTCCTAAGGATTCCGATGGCTCTAATGCCTCAACTAGTAATGGTTGCAAAAGATGCTATAAAGTTGATATAAATGCTTGTGCAACTAACCTTGTTGAGCTAGAGAAGAAAGACAAGGAGATTCATAGGTTGAGCATGATCTTGAGAAATGGTTGCAAGTGTAAGGTGCAACAACCAAAGGACATCCTCAAGACCGCCACTACAAGAAATGGATGGCTTTGTGACATAAAATCCATTTATGACGCGGGCTTTGTGACATTAATTATGATATAGTTTATGTCATAATACGTTAGTTATGACATGAGTTTATGTCATAATACGTTAGTTATGACATGAATTGAAGGGCAATCATTTTTTGACATTGCACTTTTGTCATAATACACATAACTGATGTCATAATTCACATAACTAATGTCATAATTCACATAACTATGTCATAAGTAACGTCACAAAGCCAGCGTCACAAAAAGATTTTATGTCAAAAAGCCAACCATTTCTTGTAGTGCGCAAGACATCCATCCATCAAGGATGGAATTGGCTACAATAGGTATGATGGTAAGGCCAACGGAAGGAAGATGGTCAATGGGGTACCCTTTGTCAACTTCAACAAAGGGGTTCATCTCTTTGACCTCATGAACAAGGCAAACAAGATTGCCAATCCAAAGGCTCCACTTGCTAATGGTAAGATCAACAAGGAAAAGCAAGTGGAGGCCCCCAAGCAACAAAAGTCCATATCAAGAAGCTATACATGTGATTACTTGTGTTGTTGGGGTGATGATGGGAAGATAGTAGTCAAGTATGTTGGTGCACTCAAGAAGAGAGAGATCATGAGAAATGTTTGGGTGCCCAAAGCTTATGTGTCTAACCCCCTAGGACCCAATCTCATTTGGGTACCTAAATCAAGAACATAATCTTGTTTTGTAGGAATATGCCTCCGGTGGATCAAGTTGGATGTTGGATAGTGGATGCACCAATCATATGACCGGGGCAAAAGAAATGTTCACCTCCTTTCAACCAAGCAACGACTCATGCAACAACATTGTGTTTGGTGACAATGGTAAAGGAGAGGTGCTTGGTTTGGGTAAAATTGCTATCTCAACTGACAATTCAATATCTAATGTATTGCTTGTGCATTCGTTAAGTTACAATTTGTTATCCGTTTCTCAACTTTGTGAAATGGGTTATGATTGTCTCTTTACGGATAAGGGTGTGACCGTCTCTAGAAGAAGGGATTCCTCTATTGCATTTAAAGGAGTGTTAAAGGGGAAGCTTTACCTAGTTGACTTCTCAACTAGTAAAGTGGAACCTAAGACATGCCTAATGGCAAAATCTAGCATGGGTTGGCTTTGGCATCGCCGGCTAGCTCATGTTGGGATGAGGAACTTGGCCCAACTTCAAAGAGAAGGACACATCCTTGGACTAACCAATGTCTCTTTTGAGAAAGATAGGATTTGCAGCGCGTGCCAAGCTGGAAAGCAAGTTGGAGCAAAGCATCCAATCAAGAACATTGTGTCAACTTCAAGACCGTTGGAGCTATTGCACATGGACCTCATCGGACTCGTTGCTTACCAAAGCATCGGTGGTAACAAATACGGTTTTGTTATTGTTGATGACTATTCTCGCTTCACTTGGGTGTTCTTTTTAGTAGATAAGAGTGAAACGCAAGGCATATTCAAAAAGTTTGCTAGAAGGGCACAAAATGAGTTTGACATCAAGATCAAGAAAGTGAGGAGTGACAATGGGACCGAGTTTAGGAACACCAACATAGAAGAGTATCTTGATGATGAAGGGATCAAGCATGAGTTCTCCATTCCATATACCCCACAACAAAATGGGGTTGTGGAAAGGAAGAATAGAACTCTTGTTGAAGCCGCAAGATCTATGTTGGATGAGTACAAGACTTCCCATGGCTTTTGGGCGGAGGCGATGATCACGGCGTGTCATGCAATCAACCGTCTCTACCTTCACAAGCTAAGGGGGAAGACGCCTTATGAGCTCCTAACCGGTAATAAACCAAAGGTGCATTACTTTAGAGTCTTTGGCTGCAAGTGTTTCATACTTAACAAGAGGGTCAAAAGCTCAAAGTTTGCACCTAAGGTACACGAAGGCTTTCTACTTGGTTATGGTACTAACGAACATGGCTACCGTGTATTCAATAATGCCACCGGCACTATTGAGTTAACGGTAGACGTGACTTTTGATGAATCCGATGGCTCTCAAAAGGAGCAAGTCAATGATGAGTTTGTAGGTGATGACGTGCCTCCATCCGAAGCTATCAAGAAGCTTGCAACCGGTGATGTGAGGCCCGTTGAAATTCAGGATGAAGAAGATGATCCATCACACACTCCACAAGATTCTCATGTCCATCATGTGCATCCGCATGCGCATGATGAAGCTTCCGCAACTCCGAATGGTGGTAGTGTAGATGATGTTCAAGTGATACATCAAGTTGATGATCAAGTACAAGCACAACATGAAGTCTGACAAGAAGATGGGGACATCAACACACATGATGAAGATGGACCCATCCAAAGAAGATCACTTGTGCCTCATCCAAGAGTTCATCATACAGTTCAACAGGATCATTCCGTTGACAACATATTGGGGAGCATACGGCGTGGGGTAACGACACGTTCACGTTTAGCAAGTTTTTGTGAACATTACTTGTTTGTCTCCTCTTTGGAACCTCTTAGGGTGGAAGAAGCACTTGATGATCCGGATTGGGTGATGGCTATGCAAGAAGAGCTGAACAACTTCACCAGGAATGAAGTCTGGTCCTTAGTGGAAAGGCCCAAGCAAAATGTGATAGGAACCAAATGGGTCTTTCGCAACAAGCAAGACGAGCATGGCATGGTGACAAGGAACAAAGCACGGTTGGTGGCTCAAGGTTTCACCCAAATCGAAGGTTTGGATTTTGGGGAAACCTATGCACCTGTAGCTAGGCTTGAATCAATTTGCATATTACTTGCCTTTGCTACTCACCATGATTTCAAGCTATATCAAATGGATGTGAAAAGTGCATTCCTCAACGGCCCCCTCTCCGAATTGGTCTATGTGGAGCAACCGCCGGGTTTTGAGGACCCAAAGTTTCCCAACCACGTCTACAAGCTCGACAAGGCGCTCTATGGGCTCAAACAAGCCCCTAGAGCTTGGTATGATTGCCTTAAGGATTTCCTACTCAAAAAGGGTTTTGAGATAGGGGAAGGCCGATCCTACTTTATTTACTCGCAAAGTTGATAATGATATTTTTGTGTGCCAAATATATGTCGTTGACATAATATTTGGTAGTACTAATGTTGCCTTTTGTGAGGAATTTAGTAGGATCATGACCAAAAGGTTTGAGATGTCCATGATGGGTGAGTTGAAGTATTTTCTCGGATTTCAAATCAAGCAACTCAAGGATGGCACGTTCATCAGTCAAACCAAGTATACAAAGGACATGCTAAAGAAGTTCGAGATGGACAAGGCCAAACCCATCAAGACTCCCATGCCAACCAATGGACATCTTGATCTAAATGTGGATGGTAAGTTGGTGGACCAAAAGGTATATCGCTCTATGATCGGTTCATTGCTTTACCTTTGTGCATCTAGGCCCGATATTATGCTTAGTGTGTGCATGTGTGCAAGGTTTCAAGCTAATCCGAAAGAATGTCATATTATGGCCGTTAAGATAATCTTTCGATACTTAGTGCACACTCCGAATCTTGGCTTGTGGTATCCCAAGGGTTCCACTTTCGATCTACTTGGCTATTCCGATTCGGACTATGCCGGTTGCAAAGTAGATCGGAAGAGTACTACCGGGACTTGCCAATTTATTGGAAGGTCTTTGGTGTCTTGGAGCTCTAAGAAACAAAATAGTGTTGCCCTATCCACTGCCGAAGCCGAGTATGTGGTGGCCGGCGCATGCTGTGCTCAACTACTTTGGATGAAGCAAACACTAAAAGACTTCGGATGTGAGGAAACCAAAATTCCACTTTTGTGTGACAATGAGAGTGCTATCAAACTAGCAAACAATCCCGTAAACCATTCTCGCACAAAACATATAGACATCCGACACCATTTCTTGAGAGACCATGAAGCCAAAGGAGATATCGCAATACGCCATGTGAGCACCGAAAAACAACTAGCTGATATCTTCACAAAGCCTTTAGATGAGTCAAGATTTTGTGCTTTGAGGAGTGAACTAAATATCATTGATTCTCGTAACGTGGCTTGATGTCTTGCACATATTTGTTTTGACCTAGAGACCTAGACAAATGTTTTTGACAAATATTGTGTGTGATTTCAAAATCTATTTTGCATGCTTCACTTATGTCCATGGCTATGTATTGTTTCTATGAAATCTCGGCATATTTGAAGTATGTGTAGTATACCACACAAAGTTCTCCTTGAAACCCTCTCTGGACTCTCTGTTTTTCTTCTGTCGGTGGTACCGCCATTGGGTCGGTAGTACCAACGTCGGTAGTACCGACTCCTATGGGTGGTACCACCGATCGGTTACCACCGAGTATAAATAGGGGCGCGGTGAATCCGGTTTTAACCTAGTCAATCTGCCTTTGACCGCGCCGCCTCTTTTCTCCTTCAGCCGCCGCCAGAGCCCAAGCCTAGACCGTGCGCCGCCGCTCCTCTCCTCCTCTCCGATCTTCTTCCTCCTCCACCCAAATCCGAATCCCTCCGATGGGAAGATTCGTGGGAGCAAGGAGATCGACGTGGTGGTGTTCTTGAAGCCCGAAGTTTCCTCCTCCATCGGATTTCGGCCTCTTCTTCTCGAGTAGCAAGGTACTAGGGTGTTCATGCCCAATCTCTAAATGTGCCTTGTTCTAGGTCGATTCCTTTGGTAGGCTTGATCTATCTAGTGTGTAGATGCTTCACGGATGTTTGTTTGGCAAGTTTGTGAACGATTTGTGAGATTGACTTGGAGGAAACCGCACACTGCCATGCGGTCGGTGGTACCGCCATCTGGTCGGTGGTACCGACCGCAGGCAGTGAGGCGGTTCTTCTCCCCAATCTCAAATCGTCATCTCTACTACATCCGTTGACGTCATCTTTCCATCATCTTTGTCTCATGTTGTTATATGCTATCTTTGTCTAGATGAGCCGGAGGCAGTCTCGTGCTCGTTCTCCTAGCGATGATGATGAGGACTATGCTGCTGTGGAGCATGGCGGTGATGCGCAAGGGGCGCCGCCGCGTCGCAATCCCGGACGCCGTGTTCGGTTCGGGAGCATGGATATCACGTCTCGTCAGGTCTGTGGACGCTCGTCCGTGGGCCACGTGGGGCGTCACAGCGTGGACAGCGCCAGGGGGAGCGGAAGCGGGAGGGGCCATGCTCGTGGTGGGCATGCTCCCTCGCCTCCTCCGCCTCCTCCGCCCCCTGCCGCTGGTCCAGCCGGGCGCCTCCACAGCGTCATTGTGGGAGGTGTGCCTTCTGCTGGTCTTGATCGTGAGGGTCGCTCCATCGATCCTCACGTTGTATCGGCATCCCCTCAGACTTCAGGGTTGATGCTTATCAACCGGGTTTTTGAGATGCACCCTGAAGCCGACGCCGTCATGACCGCTGTTCCCCTTCATCTTCTTGGCAATCCTGTGGATTACTCCGATAGAAAGCGGTGTAGCTTGATGAGGAGGCAGCGTGAGGAGAACCCCTATCTGTATGTTCAAGATGCTTCTATGGATAGGCGGTTCTGGTCTAGGTTCCAGCAAGACTTCTATGTGTCAGTGTGTTGGAAGGGTTTCTGTGCCAAGGGACATCCTCCTCTCTTTGCTCATAAGAGGCTGGTAATCTCTTCTCTGACCGACAAGGATTCTGAGGACATTCAGGCATTGGTTCAGAGGTTAGAGGAATGGAGAGTTTTGGGACTGATCTCTGGCGAGCGCAGCTTCAACCAGGAGATTCTTTGCCAGTTCTGGGCAACTCTGTTCATTGATCAGGAAGCTCGTGTGCTGCATTGGATGACCCAAGGGGTCCACTACAGATGTGATTTCATCACATTTGCTCGGTTGTTGGGCTTTGACCATGTGGACAGAGATGCCCCTCGCCTTTCAGAGATGTATGGCGGGGGTATGTACCTAGAGCAGTTGCAGAGTTCAGGCATCTATTTGGATGGTGCAGCGGCGACCTTCAAGGTCCCTGGCCTGAAGCCCGCTTACTACGTCCTCAACAACATCATGCGCCTGACTCTGGATCCCAAGGTCGGAGATCAAGATAACTTGAGAGATGATGCTGCCAAGGTCCTAGTCCGCTTTGCTTTGCCAGATGGACGGTTCAGCATCTCTAACTTTCTGTGGCAGAAGATCTCTGATGTATACAATGACCCTCACAAGACCCTGCCATATGCTCCGTACCTTATGCATGTCATTGAGCATGTGGTGGGCGCCACCTTCTAGTATGATCGCTCTATGAAGGAGTACAGTGCTTGCAAGTTCACCTCTGCTCCCTCAAAGGACAAGGAGAAGGTTGTTGAGGGCGATGAGGCTCCTCCAGCAGCTGCAGCGCCTGGCGAGGCTTCTGGCTCAGAGCCGGCTCGTGGCGAGGTCCCCCTGCCACCGCTCCTCCTCCGCGTCGTGAGCGGCGCAGGAGTAGCGGTCTTCGCTCTGCGCTTGGTAAGATCTTCTCCTGGCTGTGCTACAGGGCGGATCGTGAGGAGCAGTATCAGCAGCGCGTGCTTCAGCACCTTGGCCTTCCTCCGCTCTCTCCGGTCCAGCCTCATCCAACTCCGTTTACGGAGTACGACGCCCAGGCCCAGCATGATGATGAAGATGATGATGATGATGATGATGACATCCAGCAGCAGTTCCAGCATTTCCCGCAGCAGTTCCTGCAGCATCCGCAGCAGTTCCCGCCGCAGCCGCAGCCCCAGCAGCCTGGTGGTGCCGAGGCTGGCTTTTATAGCTCCATGCTGTATCAGCCTCCTCAGTTCTATCCGCCTCTGCCACCTCAGTACCAGCCTCATCCTCTCTACCCTGATTATGGTATGGGCCCGTCATTTGCTGGTGGGTCCATGTCATATCAAGGTGGGGGTGGTGGCTCCTACTCCGCCTTTGCTGGCCCCGACGCTAACTCGGCTGGGAGTGGTGGCCCTCGTGGCTCTACTCCTCCGCCGGACTCTTCTGTGCCATCCTCGTCCTTTCCCAGTGGTGATGTGGGTGCCAATGCCTACTCCTCTATCTTTGGTGGGTCGTCCAACAGCTATTACTATTAGTTCTTTTCTTATCTTGGCCTACCCGTTTTGGTACTTGATGCCAAAGGGGGAGTGTTAGGCTTTATCCTGCTGTAATAGCTGTTAGAGAGTTTAAAACTTTGGGTACTATGTGTGGTATGCTACTTGTTTAAATTTGTGATGATGAGGATGATGTAAAACATTTATGCTTCATGTTATATTCGTGTATGGTTCATCCTCTATATTCATGTTCTTGTCATGGTGATTGATGTTTTTGAGATGGCTATGAGATTTGAGTCCTTTTCTTTCTTCCATAGTCATTTGCTTCTGTTACTATGATGATTTGTGAATCACCATGTCATATTGTTTATGCATCACAAATTGATATATATATGATGTTGTCACACTCTTAGGCACCCCACAGATTGCAAAAAAATTTAGGGGGAGCTCTTGTTTTTGTGTATGCAACCTTGTTTCTAATCAAGGATTGAAATTCATATTCAAAGCATACACTAAGGGGGAGCTTCAACTAAATTTTGGAATTCAAAAGCTTCAATTCTTTCTATCCTTATTGAAAGCCTAAGTTGGCTGTCATCAATTACCAAAAAGGGGGAGTTTGTAAGTGCATTCGCTCCCAATGTGGGTTTTGGCTAATTAATGACAATCAAATTAGGGACTAACCAGTTTATAAAAGCATGTATGCAGGTGTTAGTCCTTAGAAAGATTTGAAATGATGAAATCTCGTGAACAAAGCACGATGGATACATTTGGACCTAATGATGCCCAGCTCAAGTGATAGTTTAAAATTTCCATTTAAAACTTGAGTTATAGGTAAGCCGGACTATCAAGAGGGTCACAAATTCTGTTGGCTAGATGTGGAGAAAAGTGCTCATTTCGTCTAACTTAGTTCGCTTGAGAAACACCGCACAAACACGAACACATAGAGGGTAAATTTACTTTGTTGGTGGTACCGATCATTTTGGTCGGTGGTACCGACCACAGCTAACTCGCTCTGAGCTCAAAACATCCTCTATGTGTTGGCCCAAAAATGACCTAGCGGTGGTACCGCCATTACCTCGGTACCACCGCCCCCGGAGGTACCGAGCGTGGCCGGTAGTTTCACAGTTTTCACTGACCTCTCTGTTCGCGCTTGAAATGAACTGGCGGTGGTACCGCCATAACCTCGGTACCACCGGCCTCGGAGGTACCGACCGGGGTCGGTGGTTTCTTGACTTCGCAAGGCTCTCTGGTTTGAGTTGAAAATGGCCTGGCGGTGGTACCGCCATAACCTCGGTACCACCGGTCTCGGTGGAACCGACCCTGGCTTGGTGGTTGTAAGTTTTTCAGGGCTCTCTGGACTGACTAGATTTTGACTTGGCGGTGGTACCACCATTACCTCGGTACCACCGATCTCGGAGGTACCGACCTTTGGGCGGTAGTTTCCGAGGGACCGAGTCTCTAACTGAGATGCTCTCTGTTCGAGCCAGTTTTGGCCTGGCGGTAGTACCACCATTACCTCGGTACTACCGAGCGCGGTGGTACCGACGTGAACTCGGTGGTTGTCAGTTTGACCAGATCTGGATCCGTGCGACCGTTGTGACATGGTCGGTGGTGGGTGGTCGGTGGTATCGACCAGCCTCGGGACTGGGGGAGTATAAATACCTCCCCTCTTCACTTTTCACGGTCACCCACTCTTTCCACTCACTTATTGCACACCTAACTTTGGACAAACACTCTCAAGCATTGACTCCTCCCCTCTCTCCCCCTTTTAGCTCCTAGATTCACTCTCTTGCAAAGATTGAGCTAGGGACGTGAGATTAGAGAGCGGGAAGCATCGATCTCCGACTTGAGCACTTGGTTTCCATCTAGCCGGCTTGGTTTGTGTCTATTACTCTTGAGCTCCTCGAGCTCTAGCCGGTTAGGTGTTCTTCGTGGTAGCCCGAGTTGTTCATTTGTGAGGGCTCCCCGAAGTGTTTGTATTTCCCCTGTGATTTCTAGTGGAGAAACTCTCGTAGCCTTTGTGGTTGCTTGAGTGAGGCAAGGAGGTGAAATAGACTCCGACCTTTGTGGTCAATCTCAACAACGAGGACGTAGGCACTCCTTAGTGGATTGGCCGAACCTTGGGATAAATCGCGTGTCCCGTGTACTTGTTGTTGTCTCTACTTTGTTTATTACGCTTATTACCGTGTTCTTCGTGTTCTTCCTCTCCCTATCTCTTTCTTAGGGTGGGAAGACTCGATCTACGTCAAGGGAAGCAACCAAGGCTTGGTGAGAGTAGATTTACTGTCTAGCATACTTAGGAAAGTGGGCTAGAATCTTGTATTGTCTTCATAGCTTATATTCTTTGGATTATTAGTTCCTTTTAGGCTTCCGGTGTCGCCGTTTGTTTGTGTCGGTAGTATCGGTGTTTCACACCGGTAGTACCTACCCAAACAAACCGGCCTCTCCGGTTGTTATCTAATCACTTCTTTTAGTTTGTAAAGTTTCATATTGTTAAAAATCACCTATTCACCCCCCTCTAGGCTGATTCGGTCCTTTCACCTTGCCTGGGTTCTTGCAGCAGATGCAAGATCCTGACAACTGGGAGAATTTTCCAGATCTTGATGCTGTGGAACAGGCCAATGTGGATGAGGGTTGGATGCCAACCCCTGTGGAAGCAAATGCAGCTCCTGCTGCTGCTGATGGATGGCCTGCTTGGCCCCAACAAGGAGAAGAAGTAGCCCAGAATGGGTGGCCTGCTTGGCCCCAATAGGGAGAAGAAGTAGCCCAAAATGAACTTCAGTTTGCTCAAAATCAGGCGGATGCTATGGCTCAGCAGTTCATCCTCCAGAATCAGCAAAATCAACAAGCACAAGTGTCACAGTCAGTCAGTGATGAAGCCCTGGAGTTCTTCAGAGCTCAAGGCCCTCCCATCAGATTCGAGATCCCCCTAGTTTCAAGCAACAATGAACTGGTGCCATTCTATGATAGTAGCATGGATGTTCAGAGTGACTACCCAATTTTTCAGTTGGCAGAGAGATTGGGCCTGCATCAAGGTTATGGGCCATCCCCTTCAGCTCAGATGCTGATAACTGACATCCTGCATATTATGGCAGTAGCCCATCACCAAATCTGCATACCCCAGCCCATGAGAACTTCTCCAGCTCAGTTGGGCCTTTTTAGAGAGCTAGACCCTGTCCCTGCAGTGCACTGGCCTAGGTTTGTGATTAACTGGAAAAGGCACCCACCTCAAGTGATGGCTGACCCCTCCTGGGGAAACAATTGGGAGGCCTCTTCTTCCTCTAGTTTACCAAGGCCTCGATTATTGTTAATGTCTGCTGACATGTCCAATCAACAGCAGATATCCCAGGAGGTCAATGTGCAGGATAGCAGCATGGCTCTCCCATGCTCATCAACAGAGATGGGGGCAGCCCTCTCATCTTCTCCAGCAGAAATTGGGGTTTCAGTCTGTGATACCTTAACTCAGCAGCAAAATGATCAGCCTCAGGATCAAACCAGACAGAAAAAGGTGATAAGTAAAAGAATTAGGAAGAAGCAAACTCCAATTGTGGACACTGGCCTTCGTAGGAGCTCCAGATTAAACAAGACTGTTTCAACTGAGCTGCTGATTCTGCCTGACCCCAAAAGGGCTAGAAAGCAGGCTGTAGTGCCAAGTTCCGAAGAGGTACAGAAGAAGTTGGAGAAGGAGCAAGAAGCAAGTCTCCAAGATGATAGTATGATCCCAATTTCAGTTATGCAGGAGATTGCTGTTCAATTCTGTGGTGTCCCTCCTTCGGAGTTGGATGCATCCAAGCGGTCCGAAGATCAGGAGAAATGAAGACACATCAATATTTTCATTTTCTCTGGGGGCCAAGGCTCCCCTTGTTTTCAGTGTTGTTTTTGCTTCTGCAGTCATACTGTCTACCTTTATGGCCTTTTGGTTTGGGTGTTTTATGTGACAACACCATATACTCTTTTCCAATTGTGGTTTAATGGATAATCGTACTAGAAACTGGACTGTTCTACCTTCACAAAGGGGAGGATCATGTCTGCATCCAGCTCAATAATGAACCAAGAAGGAAGAATGGAGCTGCCAAGATAACGGTCTCCATTTCGGCAGGTTGAAAATGAAGAGTAATCAATGAAGATGAAGAATGGAGCTACTAGTGGTCTTTTGCTTATGTTCTTTCTTGCTATGTATGGTGTTGTGCCACCAGTTGTCATGCTACTCATTATGGCTCTGGTTCTCTCTTTTATTATGGTCGCTATGCCCCATAATGTTTGGTTGTGATACTCTAGTTTATGTGTTTGGTTTGGGGATCATGAGGGATGGGTTGGCTCCAACCAAGATTTTAGGGATGAAATGAACCCACATGACAGGTTCGCAACCCAGATGAACCCACTATTTGCTGTTTTGGTGGAATCTGTTCTGGTAGGACCTTGTTGCTGGAAGGATCCACTCTTCCTCATTCAATTGAATATGCTAAAGATCCTAAACTCTCCCTCGGATTTGAGCAGAGAAGAGAACAAATAACTACCAATAACTAATGGTGATCACATCGCCTTAAACTTCCAGATTTAGATGAGATCTCCATTTAGATTACTCGTACGACATTCAAAATAAGACAAAGATCCAAACCGACCTCACCTTAAACCGGCAGATTTAGATGAGATCTCGATATAGAATTCTCGTACAACATCCAAAATAAGACAAAGATCCAAACCAAGTTCACCTTAAACCAGCAAATTGGATTACCGGTATGAGATCCAAACCTCTTGCAATAAGAACTCAGGATGTCAGGAACGTGGACGATAGATGGTGCAGACTCCCAAACGATGGACAGTGGCGACTGGCGAGTTGGAGAATGGGATTGCGCTAGTTATGGAGGAGATGCGATTGCGGCGGCGTTGAAAGTATTTGTGAACACGTTCTTCTTGGGCCATCAATTTTGTAATCCAGCTCGTGGCTAATCTTTGCGCAGGCTTCTCACCCCGGAAAAGGGCCTAAGCCCAGGTTACGAAGTGCCAGCCAACTACTCCAATGGGCCAAACTCATTTATTTTGGCTATTTTCAAAACTAAGTACTAAAATTTTGGATATTTTACCATTTATCCTTGAGAAAATCAACAAATAATTATAGTAATAGGTAAACTTGGTCTGAAAATTGCACAGACGCACACACCATCATGGGACACCTACATAAACATCCCAAAAACTTTTCAAATGATTTGGTCAAAGTTGTACTACACATCCATAAACAGATGAGCATCTATCACTTATTCACAAGGTCATGTGTAAGAGATGTGTGACTTTGTAATCATATGCATCACAACTTTCTCAGAATCAGTTGAAACTTTTTTCTCAACAATTTACACCCAAATGAGGTATCCATGCAAGTTTTCAGATTTTTTAGGTAGCTTAGGATATTTTACCATTTATCCTTGAGAAAATCAACAAATAATTATAGTAATAGGTAAACTTGGTCTGAAAAATTGCACAGATGCACACACCATCATGGGACACCTACATAAACATCCCAAAAACTTTTCAAATGATTTGGTCAAAGTTGTACTACACATCCATAAACAGATGAGCATCTATCACTTATTCACAAGGTCATGTGTAAGAGATGTGTGACTTTGTAATCATATGCATCACAACTTTCTCAGAATTAGTTGAAACTTTTTTCTCAACAATATACACCCAAATGAGGTGTTGTGGGGATATAGACCCAGGTGTCCTCACGGCTAGACTTGAGCTGCTTCATGAAGGCCGGTCCAACTCAATGTGAAGGTCCGTGGCGTCAAGGCCCAGCTGGTCTGGCAAGCGGCCCAGCTGGTCGGATGGCGGCGCAGGAGCCTTCTCCGACAAGGAAGCGTAGTCTGTTAGGAAAGATATCATGTTCTCCACGATATGGGATTGTAATCGACTAGGTTTCCTTATTCTATCATGAGATCCGATCTACTGGGATCTGTAACCCTGCTCCCCAAGGCTATATAAGGCGAGTAGGGACCCCCTCTCAAAAACACGTTCATCAATATACAGAGTAGACAACTCGACGCAGGACGTAGGGTATTACGCTGAACTCGGCGGCCCGAACCTGGATAAACCCTTGTGTTCATCTAGTTTCGTTCCTGTGTCACGTCCGGATCGTTGTCTCACGCGCCTTCCCCGTTAATCTACCACCTCGGGCATACCCCTAGGTGGGCTATCGACTATATTCCATCGACAGCTGGCGCCCACCGTGGGGAGTGTGCGTGCGGACGTCATGATGACTTGGGCGGTTTCTTTTTCGGCTTCCATGGAACTTCCGGTGGGCCTGACGATCACCGTCGGGTCTTTTTAGTGGGTTACCAAAGGTGACCCAGCTATCGGTAACATGGAGGCACCCCAGGCACTCTCGCCGCCAGGAGCACCGACGTCAAGATCGGAGCCCTCGAGCAGAACGACGCTTCCTCGCTACCAAGGACGGCGTCTCGACAATTCCGACCTGATCGAATCCATCGATCGGGTCACGGCAAGCATCGCCGAAACCCTCGCTTTGGCAGATTCGATCGGAGATCGTTCGCCTCAGCCTGAGCACGATGAAGGAGAGTGGCAGCAACCTCGACGGCCGGCTCGCGCCAAAAGGCACATGCAGCTTCAGACTGGTCTAATCATCACTTTTGCTCCTACGGGTCGCTCTGTCGTGTTTCGCCCTCCTCAGGATTCCGAACCGAGCAGGGCGAAACACAACCTTTTTGTTCCCACCTTCCCTCATGGGCTGACGAACTCTGCTTCGACATATGAGGAGCAAGTTATGGGACTCTTTCGTGATAGCACCAAGGATCGACGCACTCCTAAGGAGCAGCCGCCAAAATTCAAGCAATCCGGTGCCAATGCTTGCATGGCGATCGTAACTTCCGTCGCAACCACCGCCTCAGCCTCAAGCGCAGGATCGACCAGATCCAATTCACCAAATCGGACGCCGGATTATCCCCCAGGCTTCGGACCCCTCCCGCGCTATGGGGGCTCGGTATTCGCTATGAGTCACGACGAGCTGGCGGTCGATGGTGAAACAGATGAAGCCAAAGCCCAACATTTGGCCAGGAACGCTGACAGAGCTACTCGGAGAGCAGCCGAAGCCCCTGGAGGCCATCGCATACAGCGCAACTTGAATGACGCATTTGACATGTGCGGCAATCACCAAGTACATCGAACGCCGCAAGCTAATCTAGCTATGGCCATGAACCTGGTCGAGAATCTCCCAGTCACGCCTCAACTCGAGCAGCTCAGAGCGTACCTAAAGGCATCTCTGGTTCAGGTCCAAGACCAGGTGGCAGGACCGTCCCACGCTGCTCCCACCGGATCTCGGAGAAGTCGCCGAGGGCCGGACCCCCACCCAGAATCCAGCAGCAACCAGGACCAGCGCGATAACCACAGAAGGCGTCCAGACAGCAGGCCCGACCAGCGCACCGGGAACAATCCAAGTGCTGAGCCTCGAGACTTGCGCGAGCATATTACTGAAAAGTCCGACTTGCGCAACTACATTGAAGACTCCAAAGATACGAGGCTCCGACTGGAGATGGAAAGGCGCAACAGATGGGATCGCGAGCACGGTCTTTTAGATCAAACCCTTACTGGTCCCAGACAGTTTACCAAAAGACTCCGATCAGTTATCTGGCCTAAAGGTTTCAAGATCCATGACCTGAGGTCGTACGATGGGAAGGCGGACCCCCGCCAGTGGATTATGCTATATGAGACTGCGGTCTGAGCAGCTGGTGGAGGAGACGTCATGGCTAACTATTTACCTATGGTCCTCAACCAAGCTGCAAGCCAGTGGCTCCTGAGTTTACCGTCTGACTCTATCGATAGTTGGTCCGACCTGAAGAAGGCGTTCATACCTAATTTCAAAGCTACCTGTCAGCAACCCGCAAGCAAATACGACCTCGAGCGTGTCAGAGACCGCCCTGGCGAACTCTTGCGAGATTACATCCGCCGATTCTCTGACGCCCGAATTCGAGTAGCTAATGTTACGGACGACGAGTCCATCTCGGCTTTTATTAGAGGTTTGCACCATCATGAAGGGCTGAGAAATAAGCTGCTGCGAAAAGAGCCACGAACAGTGGAGGACCTCCTTAACATAGCCCAGAGCTAGGCGCGAGCAGAGGAATATAATACTCAGCTCGCCGACGACCGCCGGGAACCGAGGTCCCGGCACGACGACCGTCAGCGCCATGAGTATCGCGGCGACCAGCATGACGAGGCCCACGACGACCGCCGTGAAAGGTTTAGGGATAATCGCCGCCCTAACCGGAGATACGACAACCGTGATGATAGAAGAAGACAACCAAATCCTGGCCGAGCACCAGGCAACGAGGTTAACAACACCAAGACAGGGGGCAAGCGCAATTATGACTCAGCATACTCCAAAATCCTGAAGCAGGACTGTCCGGCGCACCCAGGCGTAGGACATACGATGGAGGAGTGCAGAGGGTTCAAAGCCATATTCCGCAATGGCTCGAAAAAACAGCGCCCCGATACAGAGGACGGACCCCCGACCAGGCGTGAAGGAAAGGACCCTCAAGATGATAACGAGGAAGACCGGGATCCGGGAAGAAACCCGAAGCACGGCGGCTTCAGAGAGGCCGAGAAGTCCGTACGCACCATATTCGACAGCAAAGCAGTCCTGGCCGACAAGAGAATTCGCAAGCTAATGGAGCGAGCAGTTTACTCCGTCGACCGGGTGGACGAAAGAATCTCCGATCCCAACTATTTGGCCTGGTCACATCAAGAAATCTCGTTCAGCAGAGCTGATCAGTGGGCCAGGGTTCCTGAACCTGGTCGATTCCCGCTTGTCGTCGACCCAACCATTGACGGAGTACGATTTGAGAAAGTGTTGGTCGACGGGGGCAGCGCCCTCGACATATTATTCAAGCATGCCTTACCAGAACTCGGCATCACGGTAGGCGATTTGGAGCCATACGACGCCCCTTTTTGGGGAATTCTACCATCTCAAGCCTCTCCGCCTTTAGGCCAAATCACCCTACCAGTCCAGTTCGGAACGAAGGACCGCCATCGCATCTGCTACATCAACTTCATTGTGGCAAACTTTGAGGGGTCGTACCATGCATTGCTGGGTCGTCCTGCCCTTACCAAGTTCATGGCAATCCTGCATTACACTTACCTTTTGCTAAAAATGCCATCTGAGAACGGCGTTTTAAGCATCAGGGGAAGCATCTCCACGGCCTATGAATGTGAAAAGGAAAGCTTCGCAATGGCTCAAGCCCACGACCTCTCAATCCGTATGGAGGAAACTCGTATGGACGCAGTAAGAGTGGCTCCGGAGGAGTAGTCTATTCCCGTCAAGGAAGCCAAGCGTGCCACGACCAGGAGTAGAGACTTTAAAGAGGTGGAGCTGGTCGAAGGGGACTCTAGCAAGACGGCGCGCACCGGGCTCGACCTCGACCCCAAATAGGAAAGCGCGCTCGTCAGCTTCCTGAGGGACAACATAAGCGTCTTCGCGTGGAAACCCGCGGACATGCCCGGCGTACCTCGGGAGCTGGTCGAGCACTCCTTGGACGTTTCGAAGACCGCCAAACCAATCAAGCAAAAGCTACGACGGTTCGCTCGCGACAAGAAGGAGGCTATTAGGGTAGAAATCGCCCGGCTGTTAGCTGCCGGTTTTATAAAAGAAGTGTATCACCCGGAGTGGCTCTCCAACCCGGTTTTAGTTCAAAAGAAGAATAAAGAATGGAGAATGTGTGTTGATTATACCGATCTCAACAAACACTGCCCTAAAGACTCCTTCGCTTTACCTCGCATCGACGAGCTCGTCGACTCCACGGCCGGATGCGAGCTATTGTCCTTCCTAGACTGCAACTCCGGGTATCATCAAATTTCTCTGAGAGAAGAAGACCAGCCTAAAACATCATTCATTACACCCTTCGGTACTTATTGTTATACTACGATGTCGTTCGGACTTAAAAACGCTGGGGCCACTTACCAAAGGGCAATACAAAAATGCCTAGCTGAAGAAATCCGAGCAGAGCTCGTGGCAGCCTACGTTGACGACATCGTCGTAAAAACAAAATCAGCACATACTCTGGTAGATGACCTACGCGCAACCTTCGCGGCTCTAAACGAGTTCCGATGGAAACTCAACCCCAAAAAATGTACCTTTGGGGTTCCTTCCGGCATCCTGTTAGGCAACATAGTAAGTAAAGACAGCCTGAGGCCAAACCCGGAAAAAGTACAGGCTGTTCTAAAGATGAAGCCTCCTAAAAGCGTGAAAGATGTTCAGAAATTAACCGGCTGTATGGCGGCCCTAAGTCATTATATATCACGGCTCGGAGAGAAAGGCCTTCCATTCTTCAAACTACTCAAAGCTTCTGAGAAGTTTGAGTGGTCCGAGGATGCCAAAACCGCCTTTCAAGAACTCAAGCAGCTCCTAACAACGCCACCCCTGCTGGCTGCACCAAGGGATGGCGAAACCTTACTTATCTACATAGCGGCCACCAATCGGGTCGTAAGCACTGTCGTGGTCGTGGAACGAGAGGAAGAAGGACACGCCTACAAGGTACAGCGTCCGGTGTATTACATTAGCGAAGTGCTTAATGACTCCAAATCAAGATACCCTCAGGTACAAAAATTGCTATACGCAATACTAATTACATCTCGTAAACTGAGGCACTATTTCGACTATTATTCTGTTGCGGTGGTTACTGAGTATCCGCTCGGAGACATTCTTCGCAACAAGGATGCAAACGGTCGCATAATCAAATGGGCTCTGGAACTAGCCCCGTTTTCCCTCGAATTCCGCAGTCGCACGTCCATTAAATCCCAGGCGCTCGTCGATTTTGTTGTTGAATGGACCGATATGACTACGCCTGTACCCCCGACCAGCAACGAGCATTGGACAATGTACTTTGACGGGTCATTCAACCTCGAGGGAGCAGGAGCTGGAATACATTTCATATCGCCTTCCAGTGACAAGCTGAGCTATGTCCTCCGAATTCACTTTAAAGCATCCAACAATGCAGCCGAATATGAAGCTTGCCTCCATGGCCTTCGGATCGCAGTCGAGCTGGGAGTCAAAAGGCTAGAAGTTTTTGGCAATTCTGACCTGGTCATAAACCAAGTCAACAAGGATTGGGATGCCCCAGTGAAAAGATGGGCGCTTACGTCGTCGAGATAAGAAAGCTAGAAGGGAAATTTTATGGTTTACAGTTCCAGCATGTGGTACGGGCTGACAACCAGGCAGCCGACGCCCTTTCCAAACTTGGTTCGTCCAGATCACAGATCCCTCATGGCGTCTTCGTCCAGGACCTGGTCAAACCCTCCATCGAGCAGGACGTAGCAGGGGCTGCCGACCAGCCCCCGACCGACCAGACTGTTGCTTCCGTCCAGCTACCGGGCGATGATTGGAGAGATTAGTTTATAAGATACCTCACTAGCGCGGACGTCCCTCAAGACAAGATCGAAGCCGAGCGCCTCATTCGGCGCAGCAAGCAGTACCTCTTAGTAGATGGAAAGCTCATGCGCAAAAACACCAAAGAAGAATTGCTGCTAAAGTGCGTTTCCCAAAAAGAAGGCATCTGAATCTTGCCAGACATACACGCAGGCATATGTGGCAACCATGCCGCCTCCCGAACACTAGTCGGGAAGGCATTCCGAGCAGGCTTCTACTGGCCCTCTGCCGTTGCTGACGTAGAAAAGCTGGTTAAGTATTGTGAAGGATGCCAATTTTTCGCCAAACAAATTCATGTTCCAGCACATGATCTTCAGGCCATACCAGCCTCTTGGCCCTTTTCTTGCTGGGGTCTAGACATGATTGGGCCATTCAAAACAGCACCAGGAGGGTTCAAGTACGTCTACGTTATAATCGACAAATTCTCCAAGTGGATAGAATACAAGCCGCTGGTCAAACCCACAGCACAAAAAGCAGCTGAGCTGCTAAACGACATCATTCATCGATTCAGCCTACCTAATTGTATAATCACCGATCTCGACTCCACCTTTACCGGCTCGGATTTCTAGGATTTTTGCGAAGAAAGAAGCATAATCGTCAAATATGTGTCCGTCGCCCACCCAAGAGCCAATGGTCAAGTGGAGCGAGCAAATGGCATGATACTTGATGCATTAAAGAAAAGGTTGCACAGGGCAAACGACCAGGATCAAAAGGCTGGTCGATGGCTGAAGGAGTTACCATTCGTGGTTTGGGGACTCCAAACACAACCGAGAAGAAGCACAGGCGTTTCACCTTATTACATGGTGTTCAGCGCAGAGGCAGTCTTGCCGGCAGATATAGCATTCAGATCGCCCATAGTAGAGCGGTAGAACCAGGACACGTCCGACCAGGCCAAAGAACTAGAAGTCAACTGCATCGAAGAACGAAGATTGGACTCATGTATCCGAACAGCAAAATATGTTGAGGGCCTGCGAAGATACTTCAACAGAAACGTCAAAGAGAGATTCTTCGCCGTAGGAGATCTAGTCTTGAGGCGAATCCAAAATACCGCCGGATTGCACAAACTATCATCTCATTGGGAAGGCCCCTACGTCGTCAAACAAGTCACACGGCCAACCTCCTACAGGCTCGCCGACCTAAATGGGACCGATGTCCCTAATTCATGGCACATCGATCAGCTCCGACGTTTTTATGCATAATCATACAGGGACAAAAAAGATATGTACCCGACTCTGTACTTCCATAGCATATTATGAATAAAGCGTTGTTGTTTTTCGTCTAAACCTTACCACTCCATTCTCTCACCACATGCTATCTTAGCACGCAAAATCAAGTTTAAACATGTCAAGTTACATCCACAATGATCACCTATTTACAAAAACTAATTTGGTATCTTCTCGGTCCTATGGAGCGCTGGGCTCCCCAGGCTCCTCGAACAGGTCCAAGTCCTTCACAAGGGCAGCAGCTGTCTCCCGGGACCCTTCGTTCAGTTCCGACGCCTGGGCTTCTGAAGTGTTCCGGGGAAAGCCACCTTCCAGCCTCTTTATGTCAACACCCGGATAATGGGCTCGAGCAAGGGCCAGGACGTAAGCGCCAACCTGCTCGCCGGCATCTGTCACAAAGCTCTTCATTGCCGCCCATAACCCGGCACACTGCCCTAGCACGCCATCTGGTCGGGGTATGCAGCTGCCAGCTCCGTATACGGCATTCAGCACTGGCGTGATTCCTCGCACCATAGCCTGACAACGCCCCTCCCAGGTCTTCACATCTTGGCAAACCAACGAGATCTAGTTTTGCCAAGAACGGTGTCGCTCTGCAACCAACCACCAATAACATGTTACGGACGACCAGAAAGAAACACGTACTAAAGAAAAGAGATTCAGCAGCAACCTTCGAGCTCCTTCTCTAGCTCATCTGCCCGCGCCTTCTCCCGGGCAGCTGCAGCCTCGCCATCTCGGGCTTTAAGCTTCTCTGCGGCAACTTGCGAGGACAGCTCTATTTCCAACAACGCTTGTTATGCGACGGACACTCAAAAGTACAAAGGAAAGGTCTCTTCGGTCCTTACCCTGGTTTTCAACATGAAGCCGTGCAAGCTCGGACGCTTGCTTCTCAGCAGTTTTGTGCAGCCCGACCTCGGTCTGCCGAGCATTATCCAGGTCTGCTCGATACCGTGAGCATGCTTCTTCAAGTTTCTCTTTGGCATCAAGCAAAGGACCCACGGATTCAAAGCACTTCCGCCGCTCCTCCGACAAGTCTGATATTCCCTGTAAATTCACACAAGCACCTGACGTTTCAACTCATGCGGATTACTTCTACAAACACCAAAAATTTGTACGGAAATCACCTGTGCATATTTGTGGAGCTGACTAAGCATCCGATCAAAGTTCTTCATCGGGCGGTTGTCGGTGTTCTCTTCATGGAACACCCACTCACCGGCCCGCTAGCGTGCCACCCTGATTACCCGGTCCGGAGATTTTGGGGGCCGCGTAATCTCAATTACTTCATCTTCGGGCGCCTCAAGTACTTCTTCACCCCCCGAGGGGCCTGCAGCATGCCCAACTGCGCTTCGCACATTCACCTCCGGAGGGGGAAGCGGAGCGTCCGGGGGCACCTGAGCAGAGCCGGAAGGCCCCCGACCACCAGTTAACTCGGTGTTAGGGATCTCCCAGCTACCTGACCCGGCCTCCCGACCAGCTGTTGTGGGCGCCCGATCAGCATCCAACTCTCCAGCTTCGGGTGCTTTTTTCGGCGGCTGCTCGGACTCTGCGTCCAGGGTGCTGGTCGGCTCGGGCGCCGCATCACCACCCGCAGCCTCGACCTCTGCCACAGGATTCCTACGACAAGCCAAAGGCTGAATAAGGTCACGAACACGTGGGTACGCCACACACCGATGCCAGAAGTGGCAGGATACTTACAGGTCGCTGACGCGGAGACCACCCCTCAGCTTCAGCCCCCTTGGTCTTCGCGAGGGTTGAGTGTCCCTCGCCGGTTCCTCCACCCGGACACGTTTGGGTGCTGGCGCCTGCTCATCGTCGTCATCATCCCAATCACGAACCGAGCTGGTCGTGTTGGAGGCAGCTCCGCTTGGTATCCTTACGGGGCCCTCGGCTCATGTTGACGACCTTGTGGTCGCTGTCCGACCAGGAGCCACACGCTTACCCGCGGCGCTCGCAGCTGACGGGTCTGTCGCGTCCGCAGCCCCCTTGCCCTTCTTCGTCGTCTCAGCCGCTGTTTCATCAGGTCGGGGGCGCGGTGGACGGCTGGTCGGAGCACCCTTGTCCACACCTTCCGGCCACTCGGTTGTCGGCACGCCCGAAACATATACAACAGAGCGATCCTACAAAGCAATCAAATCAAGCGTCACCAAACTATAACCGAGTATGACCAGTACAACGAGTTAGGGAGAAGACTCACATCCTTGACAGGATTCGCCAGGCTAAAAGGTTGTGTAATCTTCTTCGGCGCTTTCCATTCGCCAAATTGGAGCACCACGTGAACACGCCTATCCAGTTCACTCCTTTCCAAGTCTTCGGTGTGTTCATGGGTCGCATCGGGCCGACCTGCGTACTCGAAGCCGGGGTGCACCCTGTCCTTGCATGGCTGTACCCGACGGTGCATAAAGTTCGCTGTTATTTGGATCCCATCAGCAGTTATCCCTTTCAATAGGCTAAGAAGCTCTTGAACCTGCTCCATATCACCTGACGAAGGTTTTGCTGACCAGGTCCAGCTTGAATCAACTATTTTTCCCATGTCACAGCTAACAGCTGGCGTCTGGCACTGTGACATGTAGAACCATTTCTCCTGCCAGCCGCTAACATTGCTCTGAAGGGGAACGTTGATGTACTCTGACGCCATTCCCTCCCGCAGTAGAACATATACGCTTCCCGCAATGAGAGACCCGCGACTATTCTTCTTCAGTTGGAAAAAATGACGAAACAGGTTGAAGTGCGGCTGAATCCCGAGATACGCTTCACATAAGTGGATAAAAATGGATATCGACAGGATGGAATTCGGCCCCAGATTGCAAAGACCAATCCCCCAGAAATCAAGCAGACACCGGAGAAAGATGTGGCACGGCAGCCCAAACCCCCTAATAAAATAATCTTCGAAAACGACGATCTCGTCGGCATTGGGTTGGGGGTAGCGCTCACCAGCGGGTGCCCTCCATCCCCCGGTGACCTTATCTGGCAGCAGACCTCTCGCGACAAGGCGCCAATTGCTCTCTTCCGTGCTCCTCGATGGCGCCCACTCTTCATCTAACCGCACAGCCGCGGTCGCCGAAGTCTTCTTCGTCTTCCGCGCCATCGATTCCGCCGGAACAACGAAGGAACTGTCGCCGATTAAGTATTTTTGGATCTAGGGCTACAGTGCTAAGTTCGCCGGAGAGCAAGAAAATGGGGAATGGCAACGGTTAGGGTAAACTTGGACATGGCAGCGCGCGCCTTTATACACTGCTATGCGACCTTTCGGGTTTTTTCCTGAAAAGGGCCCCTTTTATGCCAACGTAACTATTACGGCCCATTTTTGTCGGCCCAATAGTCGAGCCTTTTATGAATAAGCTCAATTCATTTCTTCCCTTAATAATATATGCAGCCGCCAGCCTTCTCAGCAAAGCTGGGGACTGGTCAGACGACCAGTTACAGGCACACACGTGGCAAAGCCGCGTTGGCTTCACGACCAGCTCCTCCAGTTATACTGGGGACTGGTCGGCTTCTCGGCCAACCTCCTCAGCAAAACTGGGGACTGGTCAGACGACCAGTTACAGGCACACACGTGGCAAAGCCGCGTTGGCTTCACGACCAGCTCCTCCAGTTATACTGGGGACTGGTCGGCTTCTCGGCCAACCTCCTCAGCAAAACTGGGGACTGGTCAGACGACCAGTTACAGGCACACACGTGGCAAGCCGCGTTGGCTTCACGACCAGCTCCTCCAGTTATACTGGGGACTGGTCGGCTTCTCGGCCAACCTGCTCAGCAAAACTGGGGACTGGTCAGACGACCAGTTACAGGCACACACGTGGCAGAGCCGCGTTGGCTTCACGACCAGCTCCTCCAGTCATGCTGGGGACTGGTCGGCTTCTCGGCCAGCCTTCTCAGCAAAGCTGGGGACTGGTCAGACGACCAGTTACAGGCACACACGTGGCAGAGCCGCGTTGGCTTCACGACCAGCTCCTCCAGTCATGCTGGGGACTGGTGTCGGTGTTTTCAAAACAGGGGTTTGACACCAACGAGTAATATGATCGCGTGCTTCTCTTCCTGGATGGTGATGCAAGAGGACACAAGGATTTATCCTGGTTCGGGCAAAGGAGGCCCTACGTCCAGCGGGGGGAGGATGTTCTTGTATTACTTGCACCTAAGTGCTTGTACAGGGGCGAATACAAGCTCAGTGAGCGTGGACCGGAGTCCGGACTCGTGTGTGTATGTGAGAGTGGATGTGTCCTCTTCTTCTTTTTTCCCCCCGTGAATGAGGGCCCTGGCGTCCCCTTTTATAGAGCAAGGGGAGGCCAGGGTTACACAGGGGTATTACAGGTGTCGGGGTGTATTGTGTCCCTTACGAAGAGGGGTAGGAACCCTGTCTTGTCGAAGACATTGTAGCCAACGTGGGCGTTGCTGTTGAAGCGTCCTTGAAGCGTGGCCTCCATCCTGGGCGCGGATGTGGAGGCGTGGCGAGGGGGAAAGTCGTACAGCACCCATCTCGGAACGTACAGGACGCGGCGGGGTCCCTCCGGGTCTTGGGGTACCTGTCCTCCAATAGCATGAAAGTAGTTAGGGCTCGAGGGGCACGGAGCCGGCCTCGAGGCGGTGCCTACGGGGGGCTCGAGTCCCCGCATGTATGGGCAAGTCCCGTGAAAATCGATTGAGCGGCAGGCATCTGGGCCTCGAGGCGTGGCTTGGACGTGCCACAGTGCAGGGCGTGGGTTCACAGTGCTACACTGGTGCCTTTTTGCCCATACCGGTGGTGAAAACGAGACTTGACTCTGCCCCAGACCACTGTGGCACACGTTATGTTACAGAGGACGTGACTGGAGTAGGTGGATGAATTAAATGCGTGGCATGGGCTGGCATCCGATGTTTGGCGCTGCTCGAGGGAGGCGTGATGCGCCTCGAGGGATAGGCTGTCGTGTTAGAGGGGCTCGAGGTCTCCGCGTGGGGTCTCGAGGTGTGGTGTACGGCGTGGTGGGCTCGAGGCCCGTGCGCCGGGGCTCGAGGTGTAGGGCGCGCTCGTCCGAGGCCTGGAGGGCTCGGGCGAGACGGAGAACGTGTGGCCGTCCGAGGCCTGCGGGAGGGCTCGGGCGAGACGGAAAACGAGCGTTCGCCCGAGGCCTGGCTTGGAGGGCTCGGGCGAGACGGAAAACGTTTGTGGCCGTCCGAGACCTGCGAGAGGGCTCGGACGAGGCGGAAAGCTTGTGCTCGCCCGAGGCCTGGCTTAGAGGGCTCGGTCGGGACGGAGTGCACGAGTTTGCTTCGAGGCCTGATGGAGGGATCGGACGAGGCGGGCTTCGGGGGTTGGTTGCTGGGAAGGTTAGCCTAGCTGGAGTTTATTAATTGGTGTTCTAGGTTTAACCTGTTTATTTGCGTCGATTGGGGGGTACCCTTTTGCGGTTCCCTGACAGTAGCCCCCGAGCCCTTGTTCGAGTGCTTGCACTCGAGTAGGGGCTCCTTACTGGGATCTCGAGGGTTAGTTTAGCCGGTTCTCGAGGGTTTGGCCGTGTTTGCTCCGTGGGTGTCGCGCAAGCGACACCCGCGGGTGTAGCCCCCGAGGCCACGGGGGAGTGGTTTGAGTTCCCTCGTGGGCTTTTTGCGAGTGTTAGTTGCGATTTTTTTTTAGGTTCGGGGGCGTCGAGCCCCCGAGTTTTTAGACCCTCTTTCGTCGAGGGTGCCAGGCTGAAACCGACCGGCGGCTCTTCGAGCTGTCCGGCACGCCGATTCCCCTGGCTTGTCGTCCCGCCGAGTCCTTTCGATCGGATGCGGGGTGGGATGCCTCGTACTACCACGAACCGGCGTGGCGAGTATCGGGGTTCCCGGTGAGCTGGTAACGGGGAATCCAAGTGAGAGCTCATGCCCCGTTCGATAGGGGTCGACTGTGGCCCGGAGGCGGTCTCATGAAGCATGGGTGCTCAGTCTGCAGGAGTGCCGGGTCCATTCGATAGGACCCGGTGGCTCGATGCCTCCCTCCGAGGGGATCTCACCGCACGTCGAGCTCCCCGCCTTGGATACACGTGAGGGGCCTCGAGGGCTTGGCCCTCGAGTGATGCCGCGAATGGCGCCCCTTGGTGTCCCTGACTCGGGTGCTCGAAGCCGGCTGTCAAACCCTCTTTCGTCGAGGGCCAGCCTTCGCTGCTTCGAGACTTAGGGCCGGGGCCCGTTTTTGGGTGCTCGAAGCCGGTCGTCGAACCCTTTTTCGAGGGCCAGCCTTCGCTGCTTCGAGACTTAGGGCCGGGGCCCGTTTTTTACTTCCGGAAGAAGCCTTCGTTGCTTGGAATCCTTCTGCCCGTTGGGCGCGCCTTTTTAGACAGAAACCGTCAGGGAGTGGAGATCGTGGCGCCCGGGCGGCGGGCCGCGAAGTCGGAGCGGCGGCCGCAGGAGGGCCCCGGCAGTTGAGCGAACGGTGAGCTGCCGCGTGTTCCCTACATCCGGCTCGAGACGTAGTTAGGTGGGCGCATTAAATGCAATGCGGTTACCTTTTTACGTCGTGGGAGACCCCGCCCGGCGGGGTTTCCCCTTATAAATATCGAGAGAGGGGAAAAGGAACCCTTTACTTTGCCTTGGCCTTCACCGCCGCCGTAGCCTTCACGCGCCCTCTACTTCGGGCTAGTTGATTGGGGATTTTCTGGCTGTCCGTCCGTTGCTCGGGTCCGTGCCGCGCCACCGCCATGGCCGCCCAGACACAAGTGCTGCCGGTCCGAAAGACTGGGAGCTCGTCGAAGGTGACGCAGAGCGAGATGGACTCGTTGGTGGCCCAGGGGCTTCTGCCGCCCCCAACCCGGAGGAGGGACCCGCGTGGTGGGTTATCCCGTCGGCGGAGCACGGGAGCCGCACACGCCGGAGGGGTACGTGGTGAGCTTCACGCGCTACCACACGTATGGGGCTCGGCGTCCCGCCGAGCCGCTTCATGCGGGGGCTAGCCCACCACTTCGAGGTGGAGCTGCAGCACTTCTCCCCCAACTCCATCTTGCACGCCGCCATATTCGCCGCGGTGTGCGAGGGGTACCTGAAGATGGAGCTGCACTGGGAGATGTTCGTCCATCTCTTCCGGGGCGAGCTTTTCATCAAGGCCCTAAAGCCCAGCGGGAGGCGGCTCGTGCGCATGGGCTCCCTCGCCAATCACTGCGAGGGCTGGGACCTCGTCGGCCAACGTCCCCCGGGAATACCTGCGATACAAGCTTTCCACCAACCAGGCGGGTGGGACGACCATTGGTTCTATCTGCGGAATGAAGATGGTCTCTTTCCGCAGTACACTGGTAGGGTCCTCGCTCAACGCCCGGAGAAGTGGACATGGGGCGTCGCGGCGGACAGGCAACGCCACCTGGCCCCGCTGATGAAGATGATGAGGACGCTGGTGGATGAGAAGAAGTTGACCGTGCAAGCGGTCATTTGGGCGTTCCACCAGCGAAGAGTCCTCCCGCTGGCGGACCGCCCTCTTCTTATGCACGAGATGGGGCCGGAGGCCGAGCTCGAGGCGCTTAATCGATCGAGGGTGGCCGAGGGGGGGCTGTCCCGTAACGAGGGTGTCTCCCGGGTTTCGATCACGATCCAGGGGCCGTTCATCCCTGAGTACACCCACCTGGTCGCCATGGCACCCGACGAGGGGTGTCTCGACCTGGTGAGCCTCCCTCGAGCTGAGCTGTTTCGAGCTCCCCTCCCCCTTTCTCCTCCTTCGAACCTTTTGCATTCGTCCTGTGGTTCGTCTCGTCATGCTCCTTCTTTTTTCAGGGGGCGTTCACTTGTCGCGCGTCGAGGCCCCCGGGTGAAGGAGGACGCCGCAGATACTAGGTGAGGCGCCTCTCTGCTCCAAAAGACAAGGAAGAGCAGCAAGGATTGCCAGGAAAGAAGAAAGAGAAAAACAAAAACCTGCGTCGCTTGGCTCGGGAGCAGAGACTGGCGAAGGCTCGTCGCAACCGTCTGCCTGGGGACGGGTCCCCCGACCTGAGCTCCTCGAGCTCGGAGGAGGAGAGCAGTGACGACGAGGAGGGCGACGACGAGGGGATGGATGCGCGCCTGAGGCGCGCGGGTGTCGTCGATGACAGGGCTGACCGCTCCTCTGTGCAGGAGGGTATGCTGGAGGTCCCCACGGCGAAGGGACCGCGCGGGACGCAGCCTCGGAAGGCGGGCGCCGATCCCTGCCTCGTCGGGGGCCCGAGGTCCGTCGAGCTCTGCGGCGGACGTGCCTCCGTCGGGAAGGAAGCCCTGAACCCGGAGCGCCTCCGCCACAGCACCACGGAGGCCGCCCCGCTCCAGTCCCAGACTGTTGTCTGGAGAAGGGTCGGGCCTCGAGAAGGCTCCTACAGGTCGAGCAGGGTTTCCGGCCCGACCGCCGCGAGCCGTCGAGGGCGCCGTCGAGCCCGCGGAGGAGCGGGCATCAGGGAGGAGGCGTCGAGCCCGCGCCATCACTGATCGTCGGTAGGGAGTCCCCGGGCGTCTCGTGCCAGGGGCGCGAGCGTCCCCGGAGCCCGTCGCCGCAGCCGCAGCCGGGACACAGAAGCGGACGCGGGAGGGGCGCGACCGCCAGCGCGACGCCGAGCGGGTCCCGGAGCCCGCACAGGGCGGGAGCCACTACGACAGCACGAGGGAGGTACGGTCCGCCCTCCCGGGCGTGGGGCGGAAGGAGGGCTCTCCCTCGCGGTCAAAGCCACGGAGGCGTCGGAGCCCTCCCCCCATCCCAACCCTGCGGAGACGGCCCAGGCGCGGGGCTCGAGCCGTGGGGTGGCTCGAAGCCCCCGAGTGGGTCCAGCGATTCCGGGAAAGAAGCCCAGCCGCCGCTTTGGGTGAGTAATTTTCTTGGACCTCGTCGGCAGCGAGGCTTGACCTCTTCACTTTTGATGACGCATGCCATCTCTGGTCTCTCAGGGGGAAGCGCTCCTACCCGGAGGTGGACCTTGCTGCGTCCAAGCGGGCGAAGGCCTCGAGCCCCGTCGAGGCACAAGCACCTCGAGGTATGGCACCCTCCTCTGCTAGAGAAGCCGCTTGGCTGGAGAAGGCTCGAGCTGCCATGACTCGGGGTGGTCAGATGATCGTCGCGAATTTTGGTGAGGCCGTCGCCGTCGACCGCGGGGGTCGAGGCATTCCTCTTGATTCTAACATCAATGTCATCTCGTATTGCAGGGGCCTCAGCTCACGGCGTCGAGCCCGCCGCTACCACGCTTGCTGAGGTGCTGCCTTCTCCCCTTCTCCTCCCGCGATGGCGTCTGTTAGGAGCGCCACCCCTCCCCCCGCTACAACGGCTGTTCCGGGGGAAGCGCCTGGAGTGAGCACGGCCCCGCCGGTGCCGGGGCCAAGGAGACTGCGCCCCTCGAGGCCCCGACGGTGGAGGACCTCCTGAACGAGTTGGAGCAGGGGCCGCCCCTCGCCGCGGGCCTGCCGATGGTGGAGGCGCCCGAGGCGCCGGCCAGTGCTGTCGAGACGCAGGAGGGCCCGGCCAGGGAGAGCCGGGGGCCCGTGCCATCAGGCGGCGGGCCGCAGCTAGGGCAGCTCGGGACGGAGGAGGATCAGCTCGACATCGAGCTCGACCGACCAGTGTGGCCGTTTCCTGACGCGCCAAGCCCGCCCCTTGCCATGGTCCACGTCGAGCGACCGATCCAGCGAGGGGCTCCTCGTGAGGCGCGGGCCATCATTCGAGAGGTGGCCGAGCTCATGGCGGAGGCGGAGCGGTCCTGCTCCGAGGAGGCGGACCGGTCCGCGCAGGTGTCGGGCGCCCTCGCGAGAGCTGAGGCGGAGCTTCACGATCTCTGCGCTGAGCTAAGCCGGAACGCCCAAATGGCGAGCCGGCTCAACGAGGCCAAGGCGGAGGTCCGGGCGGCTTGAGGCGAGGCCGCTCGATCCAAAGAGGAGGCCGCCGCCGCTCTCGAAGCGTCGAGGAAGGAGGCCGCGGACGCCCGAAGCGAGGCCACCTCCGCCCGGGCTGAAGCCGAGGCGGCGAAGCAGGGAGGCCGCTGACGCCCGTGGCGAGGCCGCCGCAGCCCGAACCGCAGCGGAGGCAGCGAGAAAAGAGACCAAATACGCCGAGATTGGTGTCGCCACCGCCCGAGCTGCCGAGGGGGCGGCGCGGCAGGAGGTGATCCGCAAGGATCTGGCCCTTGTGGATGCGGGCCGGCTGATCGAGGACCTCAGGTCCGAGAGGCTCCTCACGCTGGCCGAGAAGCGCAGGCTTGAGCAGCGTGCCGAGGGCCTGACCAGCGACCTCGCCGCACTGGGGCAACATTGCGACGGTGAGGCTTACACCTTGTTCTTGTTTGGGTCAAAGTTTTTTGTTGCGCCGCAGTCTCACTCTTCCTTGTTCGTTGCGCAGGGGTCGAGAAGATGGTCGAGGAGCTCCGCGAGACGAACCAGGCTCTCTTGGACCAACTCCAAGACGAGACGATGGTGGCGGAGCGGGCTCGCACCTCCCTCGACCGGCTTGGCCCCATGTGGGGTGCTTCTCCAGTGGCTGCGGCAGAAGGTGCGGTGGCCCGGGGCGACGCCTTGGTCGACGCCTTGTGCTTCTTCGACGCAGCGGCGCGGGACCGTGTCCGGCAGGCTCTCCATCATGGCGTCAAGCAGACGCTCGCGGTCGTTCGCTCTGGTTTCCGCTTCCCGGTCCACGTTGTCGCCAACGGCTTCATCGAGATCGAGGGGAAGGACGAGGAGTGGAACAACCGCCGTGTCGATAAAATTTTGGAGAAGATGGAGAGGCCGGGGGCGTCGCTCGCCAAGATTTTTGAGGAGGACGTGCTGCCTCCTGACGCCAGCAGCGGTGTCGAGGGCCCTCCTCCTTCTAACTCGGGTGTCGAGGCTGAGCCCGCCGTGGAAGACCTCAGGGAGGAGTACCACACCGACGAAGATTAGGGCCTGCGTGCCAAATTTGGGCGTCGAGGCCCTTGTAAGAATTTTATGGCATGGATGAGGGTCTGTCGAGACCCATTTGTATTCACGACTTGTTTGCTTAAAGGTGTTGTTTTCTTTTCAAACGCGTTCGACCACTTCTCTTTGTTGCAAGCTCGAGTTTCTGCTAACTTGGTCCGTACTCCTTCGATACGTCGCGAGCACCTCGAGGGGAGGCGTAGGTAGGGTACCGTAGCCCGGGGGCGTAGGTGGCCGTCTACGTCGACGCCTCCCGACCTTTGGAGGCTCGAGGTATTTTGGGATTTAGACGTCGCTAGTTCGCTCGAGGCACGAGTCGAGATGAGGGTCGAATTTTTTGAAAAGAAAACACGCATTTTTTCCGGAGTCTGGGGGGCGGTTACCCCCCTGTCAGCCCCCGAGGGAGGCTCGACCCTGAGCAAAGCAGGGTCGAGGCTACCTTAAGTTGCTAAGCAAAAATGAGAGACAACACATGAGATTGTTCATTCATATTTGACATGTTTGTATAAAGCAACAAAATGAACAAGGCCTTGAGGCCCTTAAGGATAGAAGCGACGTAGCTGAGATATGTTCCATGCGTTCGACAGGATTCTGCCTTGATCGTCGTAGAGCTTGTATGTTCCTGGCTTGAGCACCCTAGCCACGGTGTATGGGCCCTCCCATGGAGGGGTGAGCTTGTGGCGCCCTCGGTTGTCTTGGAGCCGTCGAAGCACGAGGTCCCCCACTGCTAGGTCCCTCTTGCGCTCGTGCTTGTCGTGGTAGCGTCGAAGTGTATGCTGGTAGCGTGCGGAGTTGATGAGCGCTACATCTCGGGCCTCCTCGAGCTGGTCCTTGGCGTTGGCAAGCCTCTCGTCGTTGGTTTGCTCGTTGTAGGCTCGAAGTCGAGGGGAGCCGTACTCGAGGTCCGTAGGCAAGATTGCCTCGGCGCCGTAGGTTAGGAAAAACGGAGTGAACCCGGTGGCTCGACTCGGCGTAGTCCTGAGGCCCCACAGCACCGAGGGGATCTCTGCGGCCCACCCCTTTCCGAAATTTTTGAGAGTCTTGAACAGCCTTGGCTTCAGCCCATGGAGTATCATGTTGTTGGCACGCTCGACCTGCCCGTTGCATTGAGGGTATGCGACCGAGGCCCAGGTCACGCGAAAGTTGTTGTCATCGCAAAAGTTGGTGAAATTTTTGCCCATGAATTGGGTGCCGTTGTCGGTGATGATGACGTTAGGCACTCCAAACCGGTACATGATGTTGGCGATGAACTCGACAGCCTTCTCGGAGGTGGGGTCTCCTATCGGCTTAGCCTCGATCCACTTGGTGAACTTGTCGATGGCCACGAGTACGTGCGTGTACCCTCTACTTGTCTTTTTGAGGGGACCCACGAGGTCGAGCCCCCAAACGGCAAATGGCCAAGTGATTGGGATCATCTGTAGGGCATGTGCGGGTTGGTGCGTCTGCTTGGCGTAGAATTGACACCCATGGCATGCCCGGACCAAGCGCTTGGCGTCTCCAATGGCGGTCGGCCAATAGAAGCCTTGACGGAAGGCATTCCCAACCAGGGTCCTTGGCGCTGCGTGATGGCCGCAAGCCCCCGAGTGCATGTCGTCGAGGAGCTTGCGCCCTTCTTCAAGTGGGACGCAGCGCTGAAGAATCCCGGTCGGACTTCGCCGGTACAGTTCTCGCTCGTTGCCGTAGATGACGTAGGTCTTGGCCCTTCGAGCGACGCGTCGGGCCTCCGCCTTGTCCTCCGGTAGCACGCCTTGCATCAGGTAGTCGAGGTAGGCCGTGCGCCAGTCGAGGGGTCGTGGCGAAGAAGAGGCGGGAGCGTCGATCTGCATTGCCTCATCGGGTGTCGAGGGGTCATTCCCGGGGGGTGGCGTTGAAAGTCGAGCCCCCGTGTCTAGCTCGAGGGGTGGCGTCGAGGGGCCAGCCCCCGGGTCGACTTTGACGGATGGCTCGAAGACGTCCCTCGAGAAGACGTCTGGTGGTACCGTGCCACGCATGGACGCCAACTTTGCCAGCTCGTCTGCGGCCTCGTTGTGCTTTCGAGCTATGTGGTTGAGCTCGAGGCCGTAGAACTTGTCTTCTAGCTTGCGTACCTCTCCGCAGTACGCTTCCATCTTGGGATCGATGCAGCTTGAAGCCTTCATAACCTAGTTGATGACGAGCTGCGAGTCCCCTCGGGCGTCGAGGCGCCAGACCCCGAGCTCGAGGGCGATGCGCAGTCCATTGACGAGGGCCTCGTACTCGGCGACGTTGTTGGAGGCGGGGAAGTGCAAGCGCAGCAGGTAACGCATGTGGACCCCGAGGGGTGAGATGAAAAGCAGGCCTGCGCCTGTCCCCGTCTTCATGAGGGATCCGTCGAAGTACATGGTCCAGAGCTCGGCTTGAATCTGCGCCGGCGGGAGCTGAGTGTCGGTCCATTCAGCAATGAAGTCCGCCAACGCTTGCGACTTGATGGCTTTCTGCGGAGCATAGGTGATGGTTTCCCCCATCAGCTCGGTAGACCACTTGGCGATGCGCCCCGTGGCCTCTCGGTTGTTGATGATTTCGCCGAGGGGAAAGGATGACACCACCATTACGGTATGAGCGAGGAAGTAGTGCTGGAGCTTGCGCCTCGTAACGACGATGCCATAGAGCAGCTTCTGGATGTGCGGGTATCGGACCTTGGCCTCGGAGAGCACCTCACTGGTGAAGTACACCGGCCGTTGGACCGGCAACGTATGGCCCTCCTCGTGCCTCTCGACGGCTATGACCGCGCTGACCACCTGAGTGGTTGCGGCCACATAGAGGAGGAGAGGCTCGGGGGAATCGCCAACCTGGGCTGGTCGCGGTGGCACGAGAATTGGTGCAGAGGTCAGCAATCCCTTCAACTTGGTTAAGGCCTCCTCGGCTTCAACAGTCCACGCAAAGTGTTCCGTCTTCTTCAGCAGGCGGTAGAGGGGTAGCGCTTTTTCCCCTAGTCTCGAGATGAATCTGCTGAGAGCGGCTAGGCAGCCTGTCACTTTCTGCACACCCTTGAGGTCTCGAATTGGGCCCATCCTCGTGACTGCTGAGATTTTTTTGGGGTTGGCCTTGATCCCCCGTTGCGAGACAATGTAGCCTAGTAGCATGCCCCGAGGCACGCCAAAGACACATTTCTCGGGGTTGAGCTTCACATTTTTGGCCCGGAGGCACTCGAACATGGTCTCGAGGTCGCTGATGAGGTTCCCGACTTTCTTGGTTTTAACCACGATATCATCGACGTAGGCTTCGACGGTTTTGCCTATGTGCTCGCCAAAGATATGCTGCATACATCGCTGGTACGTTGCCCCGGCGTTTCGAAGGCCGAAGGGCATTGTAACGTAGCAATACATACCAAAAGGCGTAACAAAAGAGCTAGCGAGCTCGTCGGATTTTTTCATCTTAATTTGGTGGTAGCCGGAATATGCATCGAGAAATGAAAGCACCTCACACCCAGCAGTGGAATCGACAATCTGATCAATTCTAGGTAAAGGAAATGGAACTTTTGGACATGCTTTATTTAGACCAGTGTAATCTACACACATCCGCATTTTTCCATTCTTTTTCCTAACTAATACAGGGTTAGCTAGCCATTTTGGGTAAAATACCTCCTTGATGAACCCGGCCGCCAAAAGCTTGCGAACCTCCTCGCCGATGATCCTGCGCTTCTCCTCGTCGAAGCGGCGCAGGCGTTGCTTCACTGGTCTGGACCTGGCCCGGATTTCCAAGGCGTGCTCGGCGACTTCCCTCGGAATGCCCGGCATATCCGAGGTGCCCCACGCAAACATGTCGACGTTCGCGCGGAGAAAGTCGACGAGCACTGCTTCCTATTTAGGTTCGAGGCTGGTACTGACGGCCAGCGTCTTGCCACCGGTCGAGGTCGGGTCGACAGGTACCCGCTTTGTGTGCTCCGCCGGCTCGAAGTTGCCAGCGTGACGCTTCGCTTCAGGAGCTTCCTCGGTGGCCAGGGCGGCTAGGGCCTCGAGCGAGTCGAGGTGGACGTTGGCCTCCCCACGCTCGACGCACTCCACGTCGCAGTGATATGCGTGCTCGTAGGAGGTGTCGATGGCGATGACCCCTTTTGGCCCTGGCATCTTGAGCTTCAAGTACGTGTAGTTGGGAATCGCCATGAACTTGGCGTAGCCTGGCCGGCCGATGATGGCGTGGTAGGCCCCTTGGAACCCAACCACCTCGAAGGTGAGCGTCTCCCGGCGGAAGTTAGCCGGCGTGCCAAAGCAAACCGGCAGATCGATGCGCCCGAGGGGGTGGGCCTTCTTCCCTGGCACGACTCCGTGGAATCCCCCGACGCTGGGTCGGAGCTGGCCCTCTGAAATCCCCAGGAGGTCGAGTGTCTCGAGGTATACGATGTTGAGGCTCGAGCCCCCATCCATCAACACCTTGGAGAACCGTACGTCGACGATGATGGGGTCGACGACGAGGGGGTACGCCCCCGGGTTTATGACACGGTCCGGATGGTCATCACGGTCGAACGTGATTGGCGCATCAGACCAGTCAAGATACCGGGGGGCGTTGTGGCCGAGCGTAAAGACCTCCCGGCGCTCCTTCTTTCTTTCTCAAGCCGAGAGCCCGACGGTCGGCCCCCCGTAGATCATGTAGCAGTCACGCACCGGGGGGAAGTCGTCGTCCGCGTCCCCACCGCCGCGCCGATTGTTGTCATTGCCCTTACGCGCGTCTTCTCTCTTATCGCCGAGCTTGGAGTAGTAGCCTTTCAACAATCGACAGTCCTTTAACTTGTGATTTACGGGGCCCTTGTGATGAGTGCAGGGGTCCTCGAGCATCTGGTCGAAAACAGCCCCGTCAGGGGGGCCTCGGGGCTTCTTAGGCTCGAGGGCGCCTGCGAGCACTTCTTCGTCGTCGTCGTGGGCGTCGCGCTTCGCCTTCTGATCTTTGCGTTTGTTCTTCTTCTTCTTGTGGCTGTTGTTGTTGTCGTTCTTGGCGTCGTTGCCTTTGTTCGTGACTTCCGGCGCGGCCACCGCCTTGCCTTTGTCTGTGGAGCGGCCAAAGAAGGCCCCCACTGCCTCGTCGCCTGAGGCAAAGCTGGTGACACGATCCATCAGGTCCTCGACCGTCCTGGGACGGTAGCGTCCTAGCTCATGGACTAGCTCTTGGCATGTCGTGCCTGCGAGGAACGCTGAGATGACGTCCTCATCAGGCACGTGGGGGAGCTCGAGGCGCTGCTTCGAGAACCGTCGAGCAAAATCGCGGAGGGGCTCGCTCGCCGCCTGCCTGCAGCGCCGTAGGTCCCAGGGGTTGCCTGGTCGCACGCACGTCCCCTTGAAATTCCCGTCGAAGACCCTGACTAGGTCGGCCCAGTCGTCGATCCGATCCGGCGGGAGCCCCTCGAGCCACCGGCGGGCGGTGTCCGAGAGGTAAAGTGGGAGTTGGCGTATGATCACACGGTCGTCGTTCTTCGCTCCGCCTAGTTGGCAGCCTAGGCGGAAGTCCGAAAGCCAGAGCTTGGGCTCGACCTCCCCGTCATACTTCACGATGTTGGTCGGCGGTCGGAAGCGGTCGGGGAGGGTCGAGCTGCGGATGGCCCGGCTGAAGACTCTGGGGCCCGGGGGCTCGAGGACTTGCCGGTCCTCGTCGCTGTCGTAGCGCCCCCCTCGATGGGCGCTATAGCCACGCTCCTGGGCACCCTTGTCCTTGCGCCGGCGGTTGATGTCGTTGCGGGCGTCGTTGGGGTCTCGAGGTGGCCGGTTGTCGATGATCCGTTCGCGGACTGGCCTAGCTCGAGAGGCGTCAGGTTGGTGGACGGATGCCTCGCGCTCGTTGTGGGGCGTGTCCGCCGGCTTCCCCGAGACTGCTCCACGCCGTCGTGACGCCGAGCTCTCGGCCTGCTGCACAGCGGCTGTCTCGAGGAGGTTCTTCACTTCCCCAAGCATGCGCTTGGCGTCGGGGTTGGAGACGGCGGGTAGATCACGGAGCATCATCGCCGCCGCCACCACGTTCTGCCCGGCTCGCGGGAAGCATACCTCGGGGCGTGCTGGCGCCCCGTCCTCGAGGATCTGCCGGTGGACCTCTCGAGCTCGGCCACGAGCGCCGGCACCTCGAGGCTGGGGTGGTTCTTGTGCTAGGGCTTTCTCGAGCTGCAGCAGGCGTTGTCGGTCCTCTTCAGCCTTGGCGATGGCCTCCCGCAGCTGCGCGAGCTGCGCCGCTCGGTCGTCGCTATGCCGGGATGGTGCGGCCGGTGCCGGGGGTTCGTTCCTCCCGTGAACGCGTGACCCGCCCGCCGCAGCTATGTCTCCGGGCCCTTCGAGGTTGAGCGCCGGCCTGCCGTCATCATCGTCGTCGCATACGACTCCCTCGAGTTGGAAGCACTCCCTGGTGGGATCCCAGAGGTCGGGGTCGTGGTAGTCGAATTCGTCGGAGTCGGAGCTGGTGTTGCTGTGCCGCCTTGGCTCGTGCTGGGACTGCAGCTCGTGGTACCACTCTCCGATGGTGGCTCGACGGGGTGGCTCGACGACTCGCGAGAAGCCGCGGTCGGCGTGCGCGGGGTGGACAATCTCCAGGTTGGCCATGGCCTGCAGCAACTCGCCTGGGCGCTCCTCCTGCTCCGCCGGCTGCTGGCCCCGACCGCGTTCGTTAAGCTGGCGGGCATGGGCTGCCGCGGAGCAGTCGAGGCCGAACGGGAACTGCTGGCATCGAGCGCAGTACACCCCGTGCGGGAGGAGGCTGGGTGGCAGCGACGGAGCACGGCTCGGGGGCCTTTGACCTGGCTCCTGGTCCGTGCGCGCGACAAACGCGAACTCGACGGAGGAGTGCGCACGCGCCCTGGAAGTCTCCGTTCGCGCGCCAGGCTGGTTTCCCCTTGGGGACCCTGCGCCGGCTACGGGGACGTGGGTGTTCGCCGCGGGCACCGCCTGTGCCCGACGACGATGGTGACGACGGCGTCGCCTACGAGGTGGCGACGTGTGGTGATGCAGGTGACGCGCCACGCCCCCCGCGCGGGGTGGCATGACACGCCCTCCGCCCGGGCTCTCCGTGGAGAGTAGGGTCAGCTCGTTGCTGTCGCCGGTGGCCAGAAACTCGAGGCTTCCGAACCAGACGACGGCACCAGCCGAGGATGAAGAGGGAGATGAAGCCATCCAGAAATCAACGAGAAATTGGCTCGACACGCGAAGGCCCCTACCTGGCGCGCCAACTGTCGGTGTTTCGAAACCGGGGGTTTGACACCAATGAGTAATATGATCGCATGCTTCTCTTCCTGGATGGTGATGCAAGAGGACACAAGGATTTATCCTGGTTCGGGCAAAGGAGGCCCTACGTCCAGCGGGGGGAGGATGTTCTCGTATTACTTGCACCTAAGTGCTTGTACAGGGGCGAATACAAGCTCAGTGAGCGTGGACCGGAGTCCGGACTCGTGTGTGTGTGAGAGTGGGTGTGTCCCTTTCTCCTTTTCTCCTTTTTGATTGAGGGCCCTGGCGTCCCCTTTTATAGAGCAAGGGGAGGCCAGGGTTACACAGGGGTATTACAGGTGTCGGGGTGTATTTGTGTCCCTTACGAAGAGGGGTAGGAACTCTGTCTTGTCGACGACATTGTAGCCAACGTGGGCGTTGCTGTTGAAGCGTCCTTGAAGCGTGGCCTCCATCCTGGGCGCGGATGTGGAGGCGTGGTGAGGGGGAAAGCCGTACAGCACCCATCTCGGAACGTACAGGACGCGGCGGGGTCCCTCCGGGTCTTGGGGTACCTGTCCTCCAAGAGCATGAAAGTAGTTAGGGCTCGAGGGGCACGGAGCCGGCCTCGAGGCGGCGCCTACGGGGGGCTCGAGTCCCCGCAGGTATGGGCAAGTCCCGTGAAAATTGATTGAGCGGCCGGCATCTGGGCCTCGAGGCGTGGCTTGGACGTGCCACAGTGCAGGGCGTGGGTTAACAGTGCTACACTGGTGCCTTTTTGCCCATACCGGTGGTGAAAATGAGACTTGACTCTGCCCCAGACCACTGTGGCACACGTTGTGTTACAGAGGACGTGACTGAAGTAGGTGGATGAATTAAATGCGTGGCATGGGCTGGCATTCGATGTTTGGCGCTGCTCGAGGGAGGGGTGACGTGCCTCGAGGGGTTGGCTGCCGTGCTAGAGGGGCCCGAGGTCCCCGCAAAGGTCTCGAGGTGTGGCGCACGGCCGTGGGGGGCTCGAGGCCCGTGCGCCAAGGCTCGAGGGGTAGGGGCGCGCTCGTCCGAGGCCTGGAGGGCTCGGTCGAGACGGAGAATCGCGTGGCCGTCCGAGACCTGCGAGAGGGCTCGGACGAGGCGGAAAGCTTGCGCTCGCCCGAGGCCTGGAGGGCTCGGGCGAGACGGAGAACGTGTGGTCGTCCGAGACCTGCGAGAGGGCTCGGACAAGGCGGAAAGCTTTTGCTCGCCCGAGGCCTGGCTTAGAGGGCTCGGTCGGGACGGAGTGCACGGGTTTGCTTCGAGGCCTGATGGAGGGCTCGGACGAGGCGGGCTTCGGGGGGTTGGTTGCTGGGAAGGTTAGCCTAGCTGGAGTTTATTAATTGGTGTTCTAGGTTTAACCTATTTATTTGCGTCGATTGGGGGTACCCCTTTTGCGGTTCCCCGACAACTGGTCGGCTTCTCGGCCAGCCTTCTCAGCAAAGCTGGGGACTGGTCAGACGACCAGTTATAGGCACACACGTGGCAGAGCCGCATTGGCTTCACGACCAGCTCCTCCAGTCATGCTGGGGACTGGTCGGCTTCTCGGCCAGCCTTCTCAGCAAAGCTGGGGACTGGTCAGACGACCAGTTACAGGCACACACGTGGCAGAGCCGCGTTGGCTTCACGACCAGCTCCTCCAGTCATGCTGGGGACTGGTCGGCTTCTCGGCCAGCCTTCTCAGCAAAGCTGGGGACTGGTCAGACGACCAGTTACAGGCACACACGTGGCAGAGCTGCGTTGGCTTCGCGACCAGCTCCTCCAGTCATGCTGGGGACTGGTTGGCTTCTCGGCCAGCCTTCTCTGCAAAGCTGGGGACTGGTCAGACGACCGGTTATAGGCACACACGTGGCAGAGCCGCGTTGGCTTCACGACCAGCTCCTCGAGTCATGCTGGGGACTGGTCGGCTTCTCGGCCAGCCTTCTCAGCAAAGCTGGGGACTGGTCAGACGGCCAGTTACAGGCACACACGTGGCAAAGCTGCGTAGGCTTCACGACCAGCTCCTCCAGTCATACTGGGGACTGGTCGGCTTCTCCTCTAGCCTTCTCAGCAAAGCTGGGGACTGGTCTGACGACCAGTTACGGGCACACACGTGGCAGAGCCGTGTTGGTTTCACAACCAGCTCCTCTAGTCATACTGGGGACTAGTTGGCTTCTCCGCAAGCCTTCTCAGCAAAGCTGGGGGCTGGTCAGATGACTAGTTGTTGGCAGAAACGCGGCAAAGTTGTACTGGTATCACATTACTAGTTACAAAAGCTTATATTATACGCAATTAACCTGATACACAACATTTACAAGTACAAGTACAATCAAGAACATAGTACACCAAGAATTGGGTACAATAGGACACAGCAAAGCAGATACAGAACCTTGGGTAAACACATGAGCCTTTTCAGTTCGTCCCAAGGCGGGTCTCAAGCACCGCCCCAATGCTCAAGGAACTCCGGGCAAGACCATCACCCTCGCCGCCCTTTTGACAACCTGTGACTCCGAGGTTATCTATGAGTGGTAGTCACAAGAGTTCTTCTAGGCGCACCTCTGTATCCCTCTGCTAGCGCCTACTTAGAAACCATCCTAACAGATGATCCCTTCACAAGAGTTCTTCTGGACACTTCATTTACCTCACAAAAGCAAGATATCTGGAGATTTGGCCATCTCTATCAAAAATCTTATAACCAGCCTAAGGGAGAACATATGTCAATGAAAGCGTGAGCTCTTTGTTCGTCCAGCAGGGTATTTATAGGCGTTTCCTTCCTGGTCCATAGACATGGTCTACGAATAAAGGTGACTGCAGGGTCAATAATTCAGCTAATGTACTGTGTCTCATGTGAAGACTGCTACTGGTGGCAGATTCGATTCCCAGAGAACAACGACAAAACTTGCAGTCAAAAGGCTCACAATCTGACAGAGTGTGCAGGGTGTGTCACGAGTCCAACAGGGTAAAGGCAACTGTATATATGATGATATACGGAGAAATTTGAAGAAAGGCCAAGGACGGTACATTCTCAAAGGAAGCATAGCAGTAAAAACAAGACGATTTTGTCTGTGTATGGTGTGGTTATTCTCTCACGGATTTACAGTTTATTTTCTGACCTTGGCATCACATGACGGAGTCATCTATTGCCAAGCTCGGGGACTACCGTGTATACATGGCGCTCGGTCGCGCATGTATATTTTTTGTCGTTACAGTTTATTTTCTGACCTTGGCATCACATGACGAATTCATCTGTTGTCAAGCTCGGGGACTAAGTGGGCACACTTCACCAGACTTCCAGAAGTCATTTTTTCTTTTTTAAGAGCACATCGCATCTTGCGGGTTCATGATACGGCAGTTAGCAGAATATAACCTGATCGGAGATCAGATTAAGAAGTTTGGATGAGGCTGTTTGAAGATTTTTGTCAAGGTCTTTTTCACCGCTTTAAGATTCAATGTGCTCGGGGACTAGCTGTGGGGATATAGACCCAGGTGTCCTCATGGCTAGACTTGAGCTGCTTCATGAAGGCCAGCCCAACTCAATGTGAAGGTCCGTGGCGTCAAGGCCCAGCTGGTCTGGCAAGCGGCCCAGCTAGTCGAATGGCGGCGCAGGAGCCTTCTCCGATAAGGAAGCGTAGTCGGTTAGGAAAGATATCGTGTTCTCCACGATATGGGATTGTAATCGACTAGGTTTCCTTATTCTATCATGAGATCCGATCTACTAGGATCTGTAACCCTGCTCCCCATGGCTATATAAGGCGAGCAGGGACCCCCTCTCAAAAACACGTTCATCAATATACAGAGTAGACAACTCGACGCAGGACGTAGGGTATTACGCTGAACTCGGCGGCCCGAACCTGGATAAACCCTTGTGTTCATCTAGTTTCGTTCCTGTGTCACGTCCGGATCGTTGTCTCACGCGCCTTCCCCGTTAATCTACCACCTCGGGCATACCCCTAGGTGGGTTATCGACTATATTCCGTCGACAGGTGTCCATGCAAGTTTTCAGATTTTTTTAGGTAGCTTAGGATATTTTACCATTTATCCTTGAGAAAATCAACAAATAATTATAGTAATAGGTAAACTTGGTCTGAAAATTGCACAAACGCACACACCATCATGGGACACCTACATAAACATCCCAAAAACTTTTCAAATGATTTGGTCAAAGTTGTACTACACATCCATAAACAGATGAGCATCTATCACTTATTCACAAGGTCATGTGTAAGAGATGTGTGACTTTGTAATCATATGCATCACAACTTTCTCAGAATCAGTTGAAACTTTTTTCTCAACAATATACACCCAAATGAGGTGTCCATGCAAGTTTTCAGATTTTTTTAGGTAGCTTAGGATATTTTACCATTTATCCTTGAGAAAATCAACAAATAATTACAGTAATAGGTAAACTTGGTCTGAAAATTGCACAGATGCACACACCATCATGGGACACCTACATAAACATCCCAAAAACTTTTCAAATAATTTGGTCAAAGTTGTACTACTGTAACACCCCTGGTGTTAAGCATTAATTAAAATTCTAACTAAGTTGTTTAGTATGCATAATCATCTGGCATCATGGCATAAAGCATTTCATGTTTTAAGTATAATTGTGATGCTTCACATGCTTTAATATAAGTGTTGCATGATCTGGTGTGATTTTGCATAGTTTTGTATGTAGCATGAGAGTATAGAGTGTCACATAAAATAATAAGTGTGAGTAAAAATCTTAGTTTTAAATGTTCTTTTTATTCCCTTTTCTATAAGTCAAAAAGTAAGTCAAATTTCAAAGTGATTTCAAAAGCAAAGTTTCTGTGCAAAATTTTGAATAAATTCGAAATCTTTCAAACCCTAAATTTGACCTCTAAACTAGATTCCAAAAACTACAAAGAATTAGACTTTGGTCCTTTAACAAAAGTTGTAGAGTGGTTTAAAATAAACAACTTTTATTCAGATAGATTTTCATGTTCTTAAAGAAAATCTGAAGTAATTTGGAAAACTAGATTGATTAGGGTTTCAAATTGAAATCAATTCCCAAAATCAGTTTTACCCCTTTTCCTATAGTTTGAAAATTAAGCAAATTTTGACATGGGACCAAAAGCAAAGTTGTAGATCTTTTCATAAGGAACAACTTTTATATTGGTAAAATTGGAAGTTGTTCAGAAAATTTGAAAGTAATTTAGAATCCATGTTTGAATGCTTTTCAAATTCAAAATGTGATTTCAAAATCTAAGCATATTTTGGGTGTACTCCTTAAATGAAAGTTGTAGATCCTAATTTTTGGAACAACTTTCGTGTTGGGAGTTTTTCCTGTTGTATAGTGTTTTTGGGAGAAATAGGGGATAGAAGATCGAAATGTTCACTGATGAACAGTAGCTAGAAGGGGGGAGCGAACAGAGCAGATGCTCTGCTCCTGGCCGATAGCGCCGCCGCCGCCTCGGCCGGCCAAGCGCCGTGCGCCGCGCGTCCATCCGCGTAGCAAAACTCAAGCTTGAGGTGGCGAGTTCATCTCCGTGTCGTTTCCGTCCTTCTAACCCGAAGCCGTGCACACCTTCTCCCTCTCCCATCTCTGTATCTTCCGGCAAGAGCAGAGCCTGCTGCTGCCGAGTGTCTGCCGAGGCTGTTCGCCGCCGCTGCTTTGCCCCGACCAGCTCCAGCTCTCCAGCAACCTCGCCTCGCCTTTGCGCTCCTCAAGAGCTAGCTTGAGCAAGCTCTGGCCGTCGGTAGCCATCGCACCACCCTCTTCTTCCTCGCGGCCGGTAAAGGTGTCGCCCCGTCCGCCTTGCCTTGGCCAGCCATCTCCCGAGCATTCCAACTCCTCCTAGCCACTGTCCGAGCTTCGCCTTGTCTCCCTGGTAGGGATCGACCCGCAGCTGAGGTCTCTACCGCATCAGAGCATCTAGACCACCGTTGCCGAGCCAGGTCAAGCCGCCGTTGTCGCCATGTTCGTCGACCAGCAGTCCCACCACGTCCCTGACCTCTCTCTCGTGCGCATGGTGTCGTGGGTGAGACCCTTAAGTTTTCCGAGTGAGCTCCCGAGTCTCTACTGCCTTCTCCTCGCCGGACCGCCGCCGCGCACTGGCTGCAGCCGCCGCCGAGCCGCCATAGCTGCTGCCCTGCTAGCCTTGGTACCCCAGCCGCTCAACCAACCCCCTGAGAAGATGCGTCGAGTCCCGTAGGTCACACCGGTGCTCCTTGTTTCGCCGGGAAGGCCGCCGCCGGCGAGTTACGCCGTTGACCCACCGTCGGGTTTGTCTGGTCAAGGCCGGGTCGGTCAGGTTGACCCGGTCCCGCTGATCAGAGATGGGGAGTAGGGCAAGTGAGGGTGAGAAAAGTATTGCCCGGTTTAATCTTTTTCAGAAAATGATATATATGCTAACTTTTGTTTATTTCATAGGTAATTCTCTGTTGCTCCAAAATTTGTGAGATAAATTTTGTTGTAATCCTTGTGATGTGTTCTATCAAATAAAAATATGACACTTGATGTTTGAATAAATTTTGGTGGTGATTTAAATATGTCATTTAATTAATACATGGGTCTTTGATAATTTTTATAGGCTTATTTATAAGTCCAAAAATCATGAAACCAATTTTGTTACTGTTTTCATCATGTAGCTAATCTTCATTAAAAATTTGAGCTCAATTTGGTAAAGTTTAGTTTAACCTTAATTTCTTTATTTAGTTAATAAAGAATGAGTAATAGAACTTTGTTTAGGTAATTAAGCCTTGCTGATTTTTGGTTAAGAACAATTAATATTACCTAATCAACCTTTATTGCCTTAGTATCTCATGAATGATGGTTGTGCTCCATGTGATTAAGTTGTTAAGCATGAGCTTGCTTGTAGATCAAGTTTAACACTTGATCTTAATTGTTGTTTGAATTGGCTGCAGGACCAGTGTCTATTCAGTAGCTATTTCCACTAAGTGAATTATATTTTCTGTGAATTTGTTGAATACAAAAGTTGTTGTAAACTTCTATATCCAGCTTGTCCTAAAATTTCATGATTTTAGGCCTGCTAGATTAGGAGTTATAGGTTTTATAAGTCAGCAGGTCAGATCTGCCCTACCTTTTGGACAGATCTGAGGTTTTGTGCTGTTTGATCCTTTTAAGTTGTGAATCACCTGATGGCCATAATAGGAAAGTTGTAGTAAACTTTATAAGCTTTCTAGATTGTTAAGGATCACCATTTTTGGGGACCTAGAGCTCCAGTTATAGGTATTAAAAGTTGGGTGACCAAATCTGTCCTAGTTCTGGACAGCAAGGTTCATCCAAGTTAGTTGACCTAGTTGCCTATAGAATCAACCTTGGGTGATATTAGGAAGTTTGTAGACAATTTGATAAGCTTTTCAAATTGTCTAAGATCACCTCTTTTGGATGTTAGGAGCTCTGGTTATGGCTTGATGAGTGTAGAAGGTGTAATCTGTCCAAAGTTTGGGCAGCAGGTTTTACATCTTGTGTGACTTTGGGTTATTGTTTGAAGACCATGGGACACCCCTCATCTTGTGATCCTATGGCTTGAGTGATGTTTTAATAAACCTTAGCCATCCTTAGTTATCTTCCTAAAGGTGCTTGGTGGAAGTTGGATGTGTAGCTAGAAACTCTAGTTGGTAAGTTGCAAGTTGGTTTTGTTGGTTTGCAACTTTACCGTGAAGGAAAGTTGTACTCAACTTTCCTTATCTTGTGTTATCTTTTGTTATACCTTTGAATTGTCCTGCACCTTAGCATACCTCACATGGCATCATGCTAAAGCATCCATCCTTTATCTACGTGTAGTATTCGAGAGTGAGAAGTTTGGGTTGGTCAAGCTCCAGATCAAGAGGTCCAGTTGATCGAGACTCGGAAGAGGAGCCTTGGAGGACAAGCTTCCGAGGGTGCACTTCCACTTCAAGTCAACAAGGTGCTAACCTCTGTAGATCCTTCTTGGATCCTAATCTTCCCTGTAACAAAGGCAAGCCCCGGTTCATTTAACCATTTCCTTGGATTTACAAATTTCACTTACCTTCGATAACCTGGTGCATTAGATGTTTATCTAATAAATGCTTTAAACCTGTTGATGCATGATCAACCTTGTTATCGATATATCATTCCTTGATACCTGCTTTATGCAAAGAATTAAAATGCTTAGCTTTGCTTTATGAAGCTTTTGATAAATGTTTTCAATGCTTATCGTTTTGGAATGATAACGAGAAAGAATGATGGTTAAGACCAGACGGGCACATGCATCGAACCTTGAGTTGGTGTAGGGTGACCCGGATGTGTCGGATTAGGGTTAACCGTTGTTGGCCTGCTAGATTGAGAAACTGTGAAGTACCGATCATATGCTACGGTAAGCCCTGCCTTGGTGGTTCTTAAATGAGAACGGCTAATCGCGCACTGGGAGTGGAGAGATGGCGGGAGTACTAGCTACCCTCATGGGTTAAAGTCCCGGATTGGAGGTGTACAAGTACTCTCGGGTGGCGCGGACCCGGTCTTGTTTGGAGGATCCGAGGTCAGGGTTGATATATGTGTGATCAAGGGTCTACATATATCGTATGATCGTGGAAAACTCCGAGATCTGGTTGAATCGGTTCGAATCGTCGTGCTCCTCGGTTAAGGAGACTCAATCTTTCGACCCGCATCGTAGAATAAAGTGGAACTTATTTAAGAAAGAATGATAATGATCTCTCACTAGTGTTCACTTTCAGTTCTTAACATGTACTTAAATGATTAAGTAAAATTTGAATCTAGGATTACTCTAGTAAGATTTTATGCAAATGAAAAGTAATGTTGAGCCTACCCAAACCAGCATGACCCTGAAGTCTTTTCTGTTGATGGATAAGTCTTGCTGAGTACCGACAGTACTCAGGGTTTGTTAATCCCCTGTTGCAGGTTTCTAATAGGTGGTGTCAATCACGATCATGTCAGTGGGCTAGACGTGATCTGGTTACTTCTTCTCCAACTTAGGTGCTCGCCTATGTGTGGTTCTGTAATACCATTCTACTTCTGCAATACCAGTTATGTTTATGTAAAAAGTAACTTGTTCCTGGTTTTGTAAAGTTTATATCTCTTGCTTCCGCACTCCGATGGTATTTTGTATCAACTGTTGTAATGTTGTGATTATTCCACCCTTCATGATGATGATCCTGTGGTTCGTGGATAATTCGGGGTTCTCTCGGGGACACGCGACAGATCTTTCCAGTAATGTGCTTCATTTGCACAGTCATTGGGCTCCTTATGACGATGACGTGTGCAGGTGGGCCACATTAATGGGAGGTTCTACCACAAAATGGTATCGGAGCAGGATTGTCATCAAGGGAAGACTGGTTGCAACATTACTTTTGAAAAACTTCATAATGGTTTCTTAATCTAAAAGTTTTTGGAAGTAACAAGTTAAAAATGATCTTTCCTCAATTTCTTGCTTTGTTGGAAGACTTCATGAAGACTTTACTAGTGACTTCAACAAAGGACACCGAGGAGTTTTTAACCTTTCTATTGAAGGACAATGGAGAGTCAACTTCCTCGCCAGAACGCGACGGAAAAGCTATTCAACACCTGCACCAAGTCAGTGAAGCTAGTATATAAAGTATAGCCCTATACCTAACTAACAGGTGAAGGCAGAGATTTCCTGGCAGTGAGGGGTCGTATAGGGCGAGCATATGTCATATCATGCATAATAATGAAATGAGATGATTAAATAATATGTTGTGCTAAACTTTCTCCTCTAATTCTGGGAGCAGTTATGGTCCCCTGATAGATGTTCGTCCCTAGATTTTGTTGCCTTTGATACTTTTGTTCCATATGTTCTTATCATTGGGAACTTTTGGATATCTTTCATACACTCTACCACATAAAATCAGAATCAGGGTAAATCTTTGGTTCTTCCTAGATGTGTGTGTCATGCCCTGAATTGGCACATACCATTTGCTTGATGTCGTGTAAACGACGAACAATGGTTGAAAGTTACTGAAATTGTGTTCTTTGAAAGGACCATGATTTGTGGACCGAATAAAAGCGTGGGAACCTAGAGTCACCTATGGACGGCCACCATAGGGTGTTACTGTCGGATGCTTGCTGATATCCAGGCCTATAGTCATGATTCTTTCTAGTTCACCGTTAAAGTGCTTTTCTTTCTGGACGCCCGAAAGGGAGTTCAAAGCCACTTTTCTTGTAACTATAACCAACCCTTGTTTGGGTTGTAATTTCCTCAATATGAGATGAGAGATATAGAAGTTGTGCTCTATTGTGGTGCCATGATTGGTGACCACGATGTCGCGTCGGAACCTAGGGAATCTCGTGTGTCCGGATCACACTAGTTTCCGCTGGGTGCGCGCAGGTATCGAGGTCTACAGTTATGATCCATTATAGCCCGCAACCAATGTACGGTCTCTCTTGGTTCTCAATAATCTTCCTTGCTCCACTCAAATGTCTTCTACCTTGCTACTTGCAACCGTGTTTTGTCTCGGTTGTAATCCCAATCCAACCTCAGTTGCCTTGTGAACTCCTTGCGAGTAAACAAGTGTGACACATTTCCTTTTCCATTACTCAACCCCAGACCTTTAAGTGCTTCTTAAATCTCGGGACGAGATTTCTTTAAGGGGGAGGAGCTGTAACACCCCTGGTGTTAAGCATTAATTAAAATTCTAATTAAGTTGTTTAGTATGCATAATCATCTGGCATCATGGCATAAAGCATTTCATGTTTTAAGTATAATTGTGATGCTTCACATGCTTTAATATAAGTGTTGCATGATCTGGTGTGATTTTGCATAGTTTTGTATGTAGCATGAGAGTATAGAGTGTCACATAAAATGATAAGTGTGAGTAAAAATCTTAGTTTTAAATGTTCTTTTTATTCCCTTTTCTATAAGTCAAAAAGTAAGTCAAATTTCAAAGTGATTTCAAAAGCAAAGTTTCTGTGCAAAATTTTGAATAAATTCAAAATCTTTCAAACCCTAAATTTGACCTCTAAACTAGATTCCAAAAACTACAAAGAATTAGACTTTGGTCCTTTAACAAAAGTTGTAGAGTGGTTTAAAATAAACAACTTTTATTCAGATAGATTTTCATGTTCTTAAAGAAAATCTGAAGTAATTTGGAAAACTAGATTGATTAGGGTTTCAAATTGAAATCAATTCCCAAAATCAGTTTTACCCCTTTTCCTATAGTTTGAAAATTAAGCATAATTTTGACATGGGACCAAAAGCAAAGTTGTAGATCTTTTCATAAGGAACAACTTTTATATTGGTAAAATTGGAAGTTGTTCAGAAAATTTGAAAGTAATTTAGAATCCATGTTTGAATGTTTTTCAAATTCAAAATGTGATTTCAAAATCTAAGCATATTTTGGGTGTACTCGTTAAATGAAAGTTGTAGATCCTAATTTTTGGAACAACTTTCATGTTGGGAGTTTTTCCTGTTGTATAGTGTTTTTGGGAGAAATAGGGGATAGAAGATCAAAATGTTAATTGATGAACAGTAGCTAGAAGGGGGGAGCGAACAGAGCAGATGCTCTGCTCCTGGCCGATAGCACCGCTGCCGCCTCGGCCGGCCAAGCGCCGTGCGCCGCGCATCCATCCGCGTAGCAAAACTCAAGCTTGAGGTGGCGAGTTCATCTCCGTGCCGTTTCCGTCCTTCTAACCCGAAGCCGTGCACACCTTCTCCCTCTCCCATCTCTGTTTCTTCCGGCAAGAGCAGAGCCTGCTGCCGCCGAGTGTCCGCCGAGGCCGTTCGCCGCCGCTGCTTTGCCCCGACCAGCTCCAGCTCTCCAGCAACCTCGCCTCGCCTTTGCGCTCCTCAAGAGCTAGCTTGAGCAAGCTCTGGCCGTCGGTAGCCATCGCACCACCCTCTTCTTCCTCGCGGCCGGTAAAGGCGTCGCCCCGTCCGCCTTGCCTTGGCCAGCCATCTCCCGAGCATTCCAACTCCTCCTAGCCACTGTCCGAGCTTCGCCTTGTCTCCCTAGTAGGGATCGACCCGCAGCTGAGGTCTCTACCGCATCAGAGCATCTATACCACCGTTGCCGAGCCAGGTCAAGCCGCCGTTGTCGCCATGTTCGTCAACCAGCAGTCCCACCACGTCCCCGTCCTCTCTCTCGTGCGCATGGTGTCGTGGGTGAGACCCTTAAGTTTTCCGAGTGAGCTCCCGAGTCTCTACTGCCTTCTCCTCGCCGGACCGCCGCCGCGCGCTGGCTGCAGCCGCCGCCGAGCCGCCATAGCTGCTGCCCTGCTAGCCTTGGTACCCCAGCCGCTCAACCAACCCCCTGAGAAGATGCGCCGAGTCCCGTAGGTCACGCCGGTGCTCCTTGTTTCGCCGGGAAGGCCGCCGCCGGCGAGTTACGCCGTTGACCCGCCGTCGGGTTTGTCTGGTCAAGGCCGGGTCGGTCAGGTTGACCCGGTCCCGCTGATCAGAGATGGGGAGTAGGGCAAGTGAGGGTGAGAAAAGTATTGCCCGGTTTAATCTCTTTTAGAAAATGATTTATATGCTAACTTTTGTTTATTTCATAGGTAATTCTCTGTTGCTCCAAAATTTGTGAGATAAATTTTGTTGTAATCCTTGTGATGTGTTCTATCAAATAAAAATATGACACTTGATGTTTGAATAAATTTTGGTGGTGATTTAAATATGTCATTTAATTAATAAATGGGTCTTTGATAATTTTTATAGGCTTATTTATAAGTCCAAAAATCATGAAACCAATTTTGTTACGGTTTTCATCATGTAGCTAATCTTTATTAAAAAGTTGAGCTCAATTTGGTAAAGTTTAGTTTAACCTTAATTTCTTTATTTAATTAATAAAGAATGAGTAATAGAACTTTGTTTAGGTAATTAAGCCTTGCTGATTTTTGGTTAAGAACAATTAATATTACCTAATCAACCTTTATTGCCTTAGTATCTCATGAATGATGGTTGTGCTCCATGTGATTAAGTTGTTAAGCATGAGCTTGCTTGTAGATCAAGTTTAACACTTGATCTTAATTGTTGTTTGAATTGGCTGCAGGACCAGTGTCTATTCAGTAGCTATTTCCACTAAGTGAATTATGTTTTCTGTGAATTTGTTGAATACAAAAGTTGTTGTAAACTTCTATATCCAGCTTGTCCTAAAATTTCATGATTTTAGGCCTGCTAGATTAGGAGTTATAGGTTTTATAAGTCAGCAGGTCAGATCTGCCCTACCTTTTGGACAGATCTGAGGTTTTGTGCTGTTTGAGCCTTTTAAGTTGTGAATCACCTGATGGCCATAATAGGAAAGTCGTAGTAAACTTTATAAGCTTTCTAGATTGTTAAGGATCACCATTTTTGGTGAACTAGAGCTCCAGTTATAGGTATTAAAAGTTGGGTGACCAAATCTGTCCTAGTTCTGGACAGCAAGGTTCATCCAAGTTAGTTGACCTAGTTGCCTATAGAATCAACCTTGGGTGATATTAGGAAGTTTGTAGACAATTTGACAAGCTTTTCAAATTGTCTAAGATCACCTCTTTTGGATGTTAGGAGCTCTGGTTATGGCTTGATGAGTGTAGAAGGTGTAATCTGTCCAAAGTTTGGGCAGCAGGTTTTACATCTTGTGTGACTTTGGGTTATTGTTTGAAGACCATGGGACACCCCTCATCTTGTGATCCTATGGCTTGAGTGATGTTTTAATAAACCTTAGCCATCCTTAGTTATCTTCCTAAAGGTGCTTGGTGGAAGTTGGATGTGTAGCTAGAAACTCTAGTTGGTAAGTTGCAAGTTGGTTTTGTTGGTTTGCAATTTTACCGCGAAGGAAAGTTGTACTCAACTTTCCTTATCTTGTGTTATCTTTTGTTATACCTTTGAATTGTCCTGCACCCTAGCATACCTCACATGGCATCATGCTAAAGCATCCATCCTTTATCTACGTGTAGTATTCGAGAGTGAGAAGTTTGGGTTGGTCAAGCTCCAGATCAGGAGGTCCAGTTGATCGAGACTCGGAAGAGGAGCCTTGGAGGACAAGCTTCCGAGGGTGCACTTCCACTTCAAGTCAACAAGGAGCTAACCTCTGTAGATCCTTCTTGGATCCTAATCTTTCCTGTAACAAAGGCAAGCCCCGGTTCATTTAACCATTTCCTTGGATTTATAAATTTCACTTACCTTCGATAACCTAGTGCATTAGATGTTTATCAAATAAATGCTTTAAACCTGTTGATGCATGATCAACCTTGTTATCGATATATCATTCCTTGATACCTGCTTTATGCAAAGAATAAAAATGCTTAGCTTTGCTTTATGAAGCTTTTGATAAATGTTTTCAATGCTTATCGTTTTGGAATGATAATGAGAAAGAATGATGGTTAAGACCAGACAGGCACATGCATCGAACCTTGAGTTGGTGTAGGGTGACCCGGATGTGTCGGATTAGGGTTAACCGTTGTTGGCCTGCTAGATTGAGAAACTGTGAAGTACCGATCATATGCTACGGTAAGCCCTGCCTTGGTGGTTCTTAAATGAGAACGGCTAATCGCGCACTGGGAGTGGAGAGATGGCGGGAGTACTAGCTACCCTCATGGGTTAAAGTCCCGGATTGGAGGTGTACAAGTACTCTCGGGTGGCGCGGACCCGGTCTTGTTTGGAGGATCCGAGATCGGGGTTGATATATGTGTGATCAAGGGTCTACATATATCGTTTGATCGTGGAAAACTCCCAGATCTGGTTGAATCGGTTCGAATCGTCGTGCTCCTCGGTTAAGAAGACTCAATCTTTCGACCCGCATCGTAGAATAAAGTGGAACTTATTTAAGAAAGAATGATAATGATCTCTCACTAGTGTTCACTTTCAGTTCTTAACATGTACTTAAATGATTAAGTAAAATTTGAATCTAGGATTACTCTAGTAAGCTTTTATGCAAATGAAAAGTACTGTTGAGCCTACCCAAACCAGCATGACCCTGAAGTCTTTTCTGTTGACGGATAAGTCTTCCTGAGTACCGACAGTACTCAGGGTTTGTTAATCCCCTGTTGCAGGTTTCTAATAGGTGGTGTCAATCACGATCATGTCAGTGGGCTAGACGTGATCTGGTTACTTCTTCTCCAACTTAGGGCCTGTTTGGGAGAGCTGTGCTCCCTGATTCTCCAACTGTGCTCCCAGATTCTCTGGAGAAGTGATTCTTTGGCTGAAAGTAGATTCTCTTTGATTATTTAGCCTAAACTCTCAAAACCAGGATAGAGAATCACTTCACAGAATCAGGTGAAGCTACTTTTTTCACCTCTCAGCCTTCTAGTTCATTTCAGAGAATCACTTCACAGAATCAGCAAAGAATCACTTCACACTGAAAAATGTGTTTGGCAGCCAGGGAGTGATTCTCCCTGAGAATCAGCTCTGTGGAGCTCTCCCAAACGCACCCTTAGGTGCTCGCCTAAGTGTGGTTCTGTAATACCATTCTACTTCCGCAATACCAGTTATGTTTATGTAAAAAGTAACTTGTTCCTGGTTTTGTAAAGTTTATATCTCTTGCTTCCGCACTCCGATGGTATTTTGTATCAACTGTTGTAATGTTGTGATTATTCCACCCTTCATGATGATGATCCTGTGGTTCGTGGATAATTCGGGGTTCTCTCGGGGACACCCGACAGATCTTTCCAGTAATGTGCTTCATTTGCACAGTCATTGGGCTCCTTATGACGATGACATGTGCAGGTGGGCCACATTAATGGGAGGTTCTGCCACAACTACACATCCATAAACAGCTGAGCATCTATCACTTATTCACAAGGTCATGTGTAAGAGATGTGTGACTTTGTAATCATATGCATCACAACTTTCTCAGAATCAGTTGAAACTTTTTTCTCAACAATTTACACCCAAATGAGGTGTCCATGCAAGTTTTCAGATTTTTTTAGGTAGCTTAGGATATTTTACCATTTATCCTTGAGAAAATCAACAAATAATTATAGTAATAGGTAAACTTGGTCTGAAAATTGCACAGACGCACACACCATCATGGGACACCTACATAAACATCCCAAAAACTTTTCAAATGATTTGGTCAAAGTTGTACTACACATCCATAAACAGATGAGCATCTATCACTTATTCACAAGGTCATGTGTAAGAGATGTGTGACTTTGTAATCATATGCATCACAACTTTCTCAGAATCAATTGAAACTTTTTTCTCAACAATATACACCCAAATGAGGTGTCCATGCAAGTTTTTAGATTTTCCTTGTTACCTTAGGTTTTTTCCATTTATTATTCATTAAATCAAAAACATACTTTAGGGACCGAGTGAGTACTCGGTGGGCCTACTGGGTGCGACCTCGCAATTAGCCAGCCCATATTAAGCACCGTGAACTACTCGGTGCGGTTTCCTCGGCTTCCTCGTCTCTTCTTCTTCCACAGTCGGCGGGTCTCTTCTTCTTCCATAGTCGGCGAGGCGAGGGCGGTTCGCAACGCGGTGTGCGCAGTGGCGAGGCCGCCTGGAGATGGAGCGCGGAACCCGTGGCGATGGCGGCGAGGGCGGCACTGGCCGGAGGAGGCACCCTCACGATGCGGAGGAGGTGGTGAAGAAGCCGAGGCGCCACACCAACTCTTCCTTGGGTGGCGGCCCCATGGAGTCCTATGCTGATTCCATGGAGTCGGCGTTCTCCTTCCCACGCCCAGCCGCCGGTAAGGAGAAGACGGTCATCAGCGCCATGACCTTCCCATGCCCAGCCGCCAACAAGGAGAAGACGGTCATCGGCGAGGACAAGGTATGCTCCACAGCGACCTCGCCCAATCCCAAGGAGCTAGGGTTTATTTAGGTTTATTAGGTTCAAATTGAGATTATGGTCTAATCTATTCGTTAGTTACTATAGTTTATTAGGGTTTTGGTTTGGGATTGAATTGGCAATCCGAAGTTTACTGTTTATTATGGGTTGATATGTATATAGACCATATGTTTGGCCTACTGATTTTAGTTTTTGCTAACATTATGGTAGTGATTATCAGTGTTGTTAATTATTTATGCATTAATGATCATATGCTTGGCCTACATGCATTGTTCATTTAATTAAAGTTTGGCCTTATATGTTTACATCCTCCATGCTTTAATTGATTAGGTTCAAATCAAATAAATTGAAATGAAGATTGCTGGTGTACATGCTTTGAGAGGTTATCAATAACAAAATTTAAAAAATAAAATGAGTTTTCATATATGTTTGTTTGTCCAGTTTTGACGTATTTATGTTTATCACAAGTTTGTTGCATTACAAAATCTGATAATTCAACATATCACCAATGTTAGTTTTGCATGGTCAGATTCTAAGTTGGTTGTCAGGTTTCACAATTTTGTTGGCAATCCGAAGTTTACTGTTTATTATGGGTTGATATGTATATAGACCATATGTTTGGCCTATTGATTTAAGTTTTTGTTAACATTATTGTAGTGATTATTTCTGATGTTAATTATTTATGCATTAATGATCATATGCTTGGCCTACATGCATTGTTCCTTTAATTAACATTTTGTCTTATATGTTTACAGCCCTGATGCTTTAATTGATTAGGTTCAAATCAAATAAATTGAAATGAAGATTCCTGGTGTACATGCTTTGAAAGGTTATCAATAAAAAAATTAAAAAATGAAATGGGTTTTCATATATGTTTGTTTGTCCAGTTTTGACGTAATTACTTTATGTTTATCACAAGTGTGTTGCATTAGAAAATCTGATAATTCACCCTATCATCAATGTTAGTTTTGCATGGTCAGATTTAATTGTTTATCAATAAAATCTGTTGCATATTATCAATTACAGGAGCCGGAAGAACCAGAAGCTACTTTCCGCTTCTGGGCTGAAACTACAAAACAACAGGTGCAAGAAGACATTGTTGATGTCTTTGAGAAGATGAAGAATGACCTGCAGACCGGACAAGACAGTGACACATTCTGTGACAAGATGCAGCAGGAGGTGAAGGTAAAAATTGATCATATGCTGGAGTAGATGTGAAGGAAGCTGCTTTGGGATTACCATATGTATGGACACCTTTGGGCTTATGATGGAGCAGATTGATCTAGTATCTAGCAGTAGTAGACTTAGAATCTGAACTAGTAGGACTGTGGTGGTGCTTTTGGGAAGAAACACTTAGATGTTGGTACTTTGTAAATATGAGTGTGCTTAGATGTTGGTACTTAGAATCTAAACTAGTAGAATCTGGTACTACAATTAAGTCCTGGTACTATATATATGGTACTTAGATGTTGGTACTTAGAATCTGAACTAGTAGACTTAGATGTTGGTACTTTGTAAATATATAATTAAGTCCTGGTACTACATATATATGGTACTATGTATTTTGTGTGTCCAATCATTTCTGAGTATGAGTGTGCTGGATGCAGATCGACCTGGTACCTATGTAAATATGTGAGCATGCATGTGTGTGTTTTGATGGGATTCACGTAAGCTCAAATAGATTATATGACAATGTGATGCAGTACTTGAGGTCTGATGATTGTATGTGCTTGACTCATGTCACTCTTTATTGCTTGGAATTTTTTGTTAATGACACGACGTGTTTTGAGATCTTACAGCTATTGTTGTGGTTATCTTTTCATGCTACTGTATTTTATGAATTTCAAATTATAATTTAAAAAATGACAACTTCAGACGTTATTTATCTTTGAAATGAATGATATAAAATGCTCTCCCTCCACGTGGGCTTCCAAAGGACGATGTGTAATCCAGCCCGTGGCTAATTTCTGCGCGGGCTTCTCACCCCAGAAAAAGGCCTAAGCCCAGGTTAGTAAGTGCCAGCCAACTACTCCGATGGGCCAAATTCATTTATTTTGGCTATTTTCAAAATTAAGTACTAAATTTTGAATTTTTCAAACGATTTCAGAAAGTTATAAAACTTTTATATTTACAATTTTCCCATTTGAATTCATTTGATACTTCAAAATCGTTCTTCAAATTTAATTATAAATTTCTGAAGAACTCTGATTTCTCTTTTTAATCTTTAGCTAAAACTAATAACTAGTCTTTCTCCCTCATACTAACTTCAAATTTGATGATTTTTTTTTCTAAATTATTCTAAAATCATGTTGTATCAAGTTGTTATGTTCTTCCGGCTATTGTTGTCATGCTACTGTATTTTATCAATTTGAAATTAGAATTTCAAAAAATGATAACTTCAGATGTTATTTTGACATACTAAATGATTTCAATGGGAAAATCATAAACATAAAAGTTGTAGAGTTGATCAAGATCTACAACTTTTATTTTAATTATTTCTTCATCCGACAAATTGGTACTAACGTTATTCACAAATTTTACAAATCTTACTTTCACAAACTATACACTATAAGAGGGATATATAAAATGAGTGAACAATGTTACTACCACTATATCTGATGAACAAAATCACCAAAATAGAAGTTGTACATCTCCAAAACTTATAGAACTCTGTAGGTAATAATTTTTTCGTTACAATTCATCTTGTGAAGGAAAACTACGTTTAAAGTACTCAAATTCAAAATATGATTTTTCAAACGACCTCGGATGGAGAAACAACCAAAATAAAAGTAGTAGATCTCAAAAAGTTATACAACTTTATAGTTAACCACTTTTTAATTTAAATTCATATTGTCATAGAAATTAAGTCCAATACAAAAAAACCCTCAAATAAGTCAAATAAATAGAACAAAAACCAAAAAAATTGAAAAAAGTCACATTAGGGGCAGTGATGATCGAACCTACGCCCTCTGCATACAGAGTTGTACCATATACCACTGAGCTATGTTCGGATGTTCAACACATTCAAGCTACATTTATTTATCTTTAAAATGAATGAATAAAAGTGTAGAAAACAAATACTCTCCTCAGAACCTCGGAATAATGCTGATGGACGAGGGACCCTGAGCTTACCCATGCCTAAACCAAAGACATGATCTCATGCTTTACAGCTTCACATTTTTAAAACACATTTATGTACAAAACACTGATTAGCACCGGTTATGAGCCCCGAAGAGGTATCTTGAAATCTCGGCCGTCCGCGATCAAATCGACGACGCAGAATAGGTGGGGAAGGATCCGGCCGGCCGAGCAGCGCATCCACGGCGGCGCGCCATGGGCGCCAGCGGAGCACGGCGGCGGACTCGCCGGAACGGTGATTTAGACCACCCCAGGCCCAACTAGCGGGGGTGGAGAATACCGGAGCGACACCCAAATGCGGCGGCGCCATGAACGAGGTCTAGGAGCTCGCCGAAATGGCATCTCCGAGCAATAGGCGCATGTGAAGGGATAGAGGTTGTCGTGGGTGCTTCGGACGTGGAGGCGCCCACGAGGTTGGAGGACACCTGTGCGACGGCGAGGAAGCAGGAGCGGCGCAGGACGGATTGGCGCGCGGCGGCGGCGGCGGCGGCCAACGGATTGGCGGCGGCGGCGGCGACGGACGACGACAAACCGACAAACAAAAAAGAATAAATTCGAATAAATCCTAAAAAAAATTAACCGGACTATACTATTTGTATTATCCACCCCAACTATACTACCAAAACATTATTTGTATAATTATAGATTGACCGTTTTACCCTTAACTAAAAAAAGAACTACGAAAGAGGAATTACCACTTCTCATATTTTGGGTACTGATTCACTCACTTTCGGACGCGATGGGAAGCGATTGGAAGTCTATGGCCCACCGACCATAGACTCACCAATCACATCCAATCGCGTTGCTCTCATCGCTTTTCATGTTCTGGGCCCACCGACCATAAACTCACCAATCGCTTCCAATCGCCTCTTAAAAATTCTCATATATATATATATATATATATATATATATATATATATATATATATATATATATATATATATATATATATATATATATCTTAATCTGCACGAGAGAAGAGTCTGTGCATCGGTGTATAGAATGAATGGTTCAACATTGGAGCCAGCGAATTCAAATGCGGATCGGATGGGATCAACTTGCTTATGGACATAAACAAATCTTCAGCATTATACACTTGAACGTGAGGAGGTTGTTCTTCCATTCTGACTCGACATCAGAACCAGCGCAGATCTTCGCCCGATGCTTCCTTCGAACATGCGCCTAAACCTGTCAACCAATTCAATGCAGACGTTTATTTGTCAGAATAGTGTGGTAGAGTAATTTATGGACCTGCATATTTTTCGAAGAAAAAGTATATTAATAAACAAGCTTTGAAGAATCCCAAGGTTAATTAAGTATAGTCACTTGGTTTGTTGAAATATGATACCTCTAGTTATACGTAACAGTTCTTCGATCTTTGAAATGACATTGCAAATATGATACAAGTTTGCACCATATCATTAACGATGTAGCCGAATCATATAGAAAATCGTAGATGATGATGAAGCAATCACGATAAGAGACTAGGATTTGACGAAGCCAACCACAAATTCTATTAGTATAACTCCGCAAAAGGTATAAGTGATTGTCGCCCTCTCACAACCCTACTTGACCCCCTAGGACCCACCGACTCTTGCCCTATATACAAGAATCTAGTACAATACAACTGTTTAATCTAATCATCTTGAGTGCCCCCCTAGTTATTCAGTATAAGCCTTGGATGATCGATCCTTGTCTTGCCTTGATTAATGTCTATGGTCTCTATGATTTGTTATATAGAGATGGTCATATAATAAATCAAGATGGTTATATATTTTATTATTCTATGTCCGGCAACATATTATTAGCCTTGAGTTTTTTCTACTTGAAGGAGTATATTTTTTTAACAAATAGATACAAGACGGTGTTCATTTCTATTGATAGAGAAGAAAGGTACAAATCCTAGGGATAAAGGAAAAAAATCAAAAGTTAATTATAATATCTCCAATAATCTATTTTTTTGGCAAATCACGGAATTTTTCATCTCTGGAAAAATAAAGAGCATATTTATTGTTTTTTTTACCATTTTCAATATCTTGTTATCAACGATTTTGCATCAGAAATGGATTATTTTTAGAGCTCTCGATGGTTGAGGGTACTTCTTCGTTCCTCTTGGTTCCTAAGCATATTATTAGCTTTAATTATTTTTATAATATAAAGGATAGCATGGTAACTGTGTCTCCCTATTTTCTAGTCACCCCTTGCACACGCCGATCTCAATCCCGCACAAACCGTTGCCGCCGCCGCGCCGTCCTCTCCCTCGCCATCACGCGGCGCCGGTGACGCTGAAGTACGCGCGGCTGCACACAGGCCCTAGCCACCAAAGTCTCGTCCTCCCCCTCGCCATCGTGTGCCGCCGCCGCCGGTGACCTTTCCTCGCCCGTAATCATTGCTCGGAGCCCATCGGTCCCGTCGGGCCACTCCAGGCGCCGCCTCCCGCCGGCCGCGCTCCTCCCCGCCGTCCTCTGCTGTGTTCACGCCGGTGGCGCTCTTCCCACCGGTCGTACTCCTCCCCACCACCGTATGCTACTCACGCTAGTGGCGCTCCTCCCCACTGATTTGCTCATCTCCATCGCCGCCGGTCTGCAGCACCGACAGAAACCGGTCTCCGTGGGTCTCTAGCAGCTAGAAGCTTCGGCTGCAGTGCAGGTAAAGTCTTGCTTTCCGACACTGCCTTCTCCTGCTTGGCTGCTCCTTTCTGCTCTGCTCACTTTCTCCTCTGTCCTCTGACTGAATCTAAATGTGAATGTATGTCATCTCTGTCATTTGAATAACTAGACCTGATTGTATGCCTACTCTGAATGCATGGATGCTTGGATTGGATGTTACTCTGAATGCCTGAATATAAGATGTGTGTCGAGATGTTATTTGCTCTCAATGCCTACTCTGAATATTACTTTGGATGTTAATCTAGATGCCCAGAACATGTAAGTTTTTAATTTTTTTTTACTCTGGAAGAAAATTTAGGAGTCAATTAGTGTGGTTTATACAAGCGCTAAGAGCTCAAGTGTACTTGCAGACCAAGCGGGTGCTTGATAAGTTGTCAGCGTGTATGTTTGTAATTGTGGCAACCATAAAAAAATCCTTCGGTAAAAATGTCCTTAATTTTTGGATGCCATAGTTCTGTACATGTCAAGTATCCTACTGCTAAAATGATACTAACCAGTAAGAGCTGGGAATGTCTGTTTGCAGACGTGAAGGTTTCTGTGAATCTAAAGAGGGCGATTAAGAAGCGGAAGCCACAAAATATGCTTGTAATTTCTTTTTCACGCCTCTTGTCTATGTGTGTAACTCTTGCTCAACATTATTAGAGAATCTGAGTTACTCCCCAATCCTGTTGCTGTATTTTGGTGTATAACTTCACGGTAGTGTTCAAAATCTCGAGAGGAATTGTCACACGCTCGGTTGCCTGCCCGCCCTCGCGTTGATCCCGTCCATCATTGAATTAAAATGAATTAAACTGGGATATATTGGGATTTTGGTTTGCGGAGCAAGTCAACCGAATCAATCGTGAGAACTAAATCTGACTTGTTATTATTTTCATCCACACGAGGACTCTGACGGACCAGAACGTCAGAGATATCGTCAATAGATGATTACTCAGACCAGTCCTGAGAAGTAACAAGAAGATCCGAAGACATAACGCAAAGTAACATGGATTATGACTCTCATTGTAACTTAGTTGGACTATTAAAGTAAGTCTTCTAATTAGAATAAGACTCCTCTGTTGTAACCGACTAGGACTCGGCATGCGCTATGCTCTGCTAGACTATATAAGGAGAAGTAGGCGTATACCCCTATCATCGAATCTTGAATCATAACACAAGGCACACGCCGCAACTGGACGTAAGGTATTACGCTATTTAGCGGTCTGAACCAGTATAAATCGTTGTCTTCGTGTTCTCGTCGAGTCCTACGAACGTCGAACCCCACCGAACAAATAGTCTCGAGTAATCTCGTGACGGTATTACGCTATTTAGCGGCCTGAACCAATATAAATCGGTCTTCGTGTTCTCGTCGAGTCCTACGAACATCGAACCCCACCGAACAAATCATCTCGAGTAATCTTGTGACGAGTTACCGGTTAACAAACACCAACAGACTCCATTGCATAATTACAAATAACATTTGTTTTTTTAAAGGACTTCCAGAGTTCTATCCAGATAACTTATATTCAATCCATAGTTTACTAGAAATAGGAAGCTCTGAAGGGGCTTGTCTAGTTAAAACTCATGTGTTTTAAAGACAACTAACACATGAGTGTTTTGTGCAAAAGAAACACACGAATTCCATTAGCCTAAGAAATCGTGTGTTTTATTGGAAGACAACACACAAATTTAGGTAGACTAGGAAACAGAATAATCTCAGCACAGAAAGGGAAATGCATGTGTTTTTTCCTTAACTAGCAAACGAAATCCACCCAGAAAAAAGTGTGTGTTTTAGGAGGAAGTAGCACACAAATTCTGTTATCGTTGTAATCTGTTGTAGTTGTAATTAAATAAGGGAACCCAGAAGAAACTGACCACGAATTAAAATTAACAGGGTACAATGTTTAAAAAAAATCGACAGAGTAGAAATTCTATTCTACTGTTGTAAAAATAGACAATAAATATAATCTTCAAAAATTACAAAACAAGAATATGACAATTGTACGTTTTAAATAGTACAAATACTACATATTGTTACTGCAATTATATTGTATATGTAATATACATATACAGGAGAGGATGCCGGTGAGGAGCTGCTATTTAGGAACGCGCAATTGTACAGTATATACAAAAGGCATTTCAACTAGCACGGTAGCACCTAAACCTGGTGGACTAGGAAAATCGCCCATAGAACAAATCAAACATCAAAAAAAGAAAATCGACTACATGAATATGAAGAATACAGGTAGAACAAGGAAGATGCGGGATAAAAAAAATCAGAGAGCCTCACCGGACCTCTGTTGAGAGCTCCTTTGGTGTTAGGGTTAGAAACAGGGGAGCTTGCTGGCACAATCGTCGCCCCACAGCGACAATAAGAAATCACCCTTCTGGCTTTTGCTCAGTCTATAGGAAATGGCACGCAAACCAAGTAGAATACAAAATTAATGGCTGGAATGAGAGCACAAACCTTAGACTCCTAACCATGGATGCTAACAAGTAATTTGAATAAGTTCCAAAGCACAAATGCTATCCAAAATAAAATCTAGTTCAATGTTCTTATCAGCTTGTTGCTAATCTGAGAAAAACACTGGCAACTACCACTAGTGTTCTTAAGTCTTGATAAAAACTTCTATAGAAAAATTAAAATATGGTGTCCCACACACAACATAGAATATTTGAAGCAAGGAGGCTCTTAGTTTGTGGGGTTTGTATTGACACAAATTATAATAAAAACAGAACCACAAAAACGTGATGGGTCTTAGCACAAATCACAATTAACAAACTACAATGTTTTCCAATAAAAACACAAAGAAAAATATCTAAAATGTATCGGCATAAATTACAACTAACAATTTTTTTCTATAGGAGGACAAGACAAAAATATGGTGTGTGTGCTAGCACAATCACAATAAACAAAGGAAAAAATATAAAATATTGGTGTGGGCTGGCACAAATCATAATAAACAAAGGAAAAAGTGTGTTATGACCAATCACAAAGAATAATTTATTTTCTAGAAAGGACAAGGACAAAACCTCGGTAGAGCTGCTGAAACCGACTACAAACCTCAGTAGGGTTGTTAAAATGATCTCTCCGTCCTTCTTCCCTCTTCAGAACCATCCAAGTCTGCCATGACAGCAGCATATTTGGTCAATAATGCCACTAACAAGATCGATAGCATAACATTCAAACTAGAGTAAGCACAATTCTGCTGTGAACTGATAAATCTACAAATTGTGCACCTAATCATTTTTAGTAGCAGCGGTGACTAAGAGATACCACACCAGCTGCACCAGTCCCCAATCCTAATATAGATTACCTTTTCTGATCATTCTTGAGAAGACAAACAATTCAACAATGGTACATAGCATATTATAGAAAATCACTTAATCTCTTTCGAATTAAAATATTTACATGAGTATCAAACCAGGACTAAAGAAACTTATAGGTGACAAGAATAGATATTGCACATGTCAAATACCATAATTACAATAACTTAAATGTACAATTTCTTACTAATAAATGTGCAATATAGAAATAGATACTAACCAGTACGATCTCAAGTAGGAGCTGCAATTTTAGCCAATTGATTTTGCGGATACATGGGTGTATGCCGAGTCTCGTGTGATGAGTGATTGTCAACGGGTTTGATCGCAGGTTCTTTGGCTTGTGTTGTTCAGGTGTCGAGCACAGAGACAGTGATCGAGGGCAAGGTGAAGGTCAAGTAGAGACGTGCCGTGCCGACGGACCGGGAGCGGTGAAGGGCGGACGTGAGGTTTGGACTGAGGGACCGGTGGCTTGAGGATCAGCTGTGGTGGCTGGCAGCCTGGGACAGCGACGAGCGAAGACTTGTGGGACATGGTGTTGCTCGGGTCGAGGACCTGGGGACACGTGTCGGTGGACGGGGTGCACGGGCGGTGCATCCCCTCTACAGCTTCGGTTTGGTGGTAGAGCCAGAGAAAAACCATCGGGTGGACGGTTTCCAGGTTTGGGCCACAAAACCTGGACGTGTTGATGGTTTCCGAGTTTGGCCACAAAACTCGGGCTGAGGACGGTTTCCAGGTTTGGGCCTCAAAACCTGGGCGCTGCGGGTTTGCCGAGTTTAGGCCACAAAACTCGGGCTGAGGACGGTTTCCAAGTTTGGGCCTCAAAACCTGGGCGCTGGCAGGTTTCCTGGTTTCGGCCTCAAAACCAGGGGATGGACTTGGAGGCTGGTTTCCCGGTTTGGGCCTCAAAATCGGGGGTTGGTGTGAAAGCCTGGTTTCCCGGTTTCGGCCACAAAACCGGGGGTGCAGAGCGAGGGCGGCACATGGCGACAATCGGGAGGTTGCGTCGAGGCAACGCTACGAGTTGTGCGGGCGTGGCCGTCGGATCACCACCTACCTTGAGTTGGTCCAGAATAACCCTAGGGTTTAGCTGGTTCGCTCTGTAATTAGAAAGGGGTAGAGTAGGAATTAGAATTAGGATAAGTAGAGGGAGATACCCTCCTCCCATCTTATCTCAGTCATTTGCTCTTTGCTTCTAGGGTTTCCTGCTCTCCCAATCCCCTGCTGTAGCTAGCTGAGATCCACAGAGAACCATACCTCTGTGTACTGGAGATTTTGAGGAAGTGAGGCCGTAACCTCACTGTTGTAGCGTGTGGTAGCCGCACGGTTGCAATTTCGTGGTTGTGATTCGCGTTTTGATCGTGTTCTTCGCGGATTACTTTTTCCCACGTTTTTCCCATCGCGTGATCTCTTTGCTCGGTTCATCTTTTGCAAATCTGTTTGAACCAAGTTGTTCTAGATTGTGAGGCACTTCTTTCGACCGAAGGAATTCGCTTCAAACCTCACGGTCTAGGAGATCGATCGATTTTCGTTTTGGGTCAAGTTTTCTCCCTTCCCCTGAATTTCTTCGATTCATCGATTTGGAGATAGGTTCGAGCCATGATCTCTTAGAGATAGCTCACTATCCTCCTTGTGACTCTTCTCACCAAGTTTGATCCCTAGAGGATTTGTGTTGGGTGATTTAGAGTCGAATTGGTGGACGAACTGTGCTGAGTCGGGGTGACCGGACGCTGACTCGGGACGACCGGACGCTAGGTTAGTGAGTCCGGTCGTTGAATGTTTGCGCTGTGTCTTCTTGGATCTTGACCGGACGCTCGGAGTCATTCTGACCGGACGCGACTCTTCTACTGTTCATCGCTCGCGTTTTTCTTGTGACCGGACACTCGAGGTGTGACCAGACGCTAGCTAACTGTGAGTCCGGTCCAATACAGAGAGCTCCCAAATTGGGTTTCACTCGACCGGACGCGTCCGGTGGTCTATGACCAGACGCTGGCCAGAGTCCGGTCAAGTGTAGTTTGTGTGATTTCATCCGCGGTTCGTTCGTACGTTGTCAGTTTTGATTTCCGGTTTTTGCGTTGGGTCTCTCGAGTTGTGTAGTGTCTCGCTGTGCTTCTTGGAAGCATCCACCCTACATCTAGGGTCGTGGACACTCGCAAGCTCTAGGTTTGATCTTGGGGTGATTCTTGGGACAGTGGCAACAAGTTTCCGAAAGGAAAATTTGGAGCTCCCATTCACCCCCCCTCTGGTCGCTTTCTGGTAGCACTTTTGGTCCTTCAATTGGTATCGGAGCGGGTTAAGGATCTTCCACCTTAGCCGGTTCCAGATCCACAGAAGGCGACATGGATCACGGTGTGGGCAAACCGCCGTTCTTTGATGGGACGAACTATGCGTATTGGAAGATACGCATGTCGGCCTATCTTCAGAGCATGGGCTCTTCTGTTTGGGAGATCTGCAACAGGGATGATTACGTTGTCTTGGCTGCTCGTGTTACTCAGCTTCAGATGGATGAGCACGATGCCAATAGCCGAGCGCGTAACGCTCTTTTCTCCTGTTTGAGCATGTCCGAGTTTGATCGCGTTTCTCACCTCCCCACGGCTCGTGAGATTTGGGCGACCCTCATGCGCTTCCATGAGGGAACCTCTCAAGTCAAATCCCGTCTCTACGAGTCGCGCAAGCGGGAGTACGAGAACTTTCGACACATGCCTGGCTAGAGCATAGAGAGTTTATTCGCTCGCTTTCAGGTCATTATCAACAAGATGAGAGCAAACAAGGAACTGTTGCCTTTTGACGATCATGAGAGGGCTTTGAAGCTTTTGCGCACTCTTGATCGGTCGGTGTGGGACTCAAAGGTCTAGGCGATCATCGAATCGTCTAACTATGAGACCCTCACTTGCGACGAGCTCTTTAGCAAGCTCAAGTCTAGTGAGATTGATGCTATGTCGAGGGCTTCTTATGAAAATCCTTCTGGCCCGACTATGGCTATGGTTTCTGGTTCTTCTGCTAACCCCTCTGGAGGATTTGCACTTTCTTCACTCTTTTCTGTCACAGAGGACCAGCTGGAGTCTTTGGGGGATGACGAGTTGGCTTTGCTCGCCAACCGGTTCTCGCGATTCCACAACAACCGCATGAACCGTCGCCGCGGAGGAGGACGCTCAGGATGCTGAGTGCGGCAACCCTGACCACTTCATCGCCAACTGTCCCAAGAAGAAGCACACATCTGGGAAGGGCGATCATGGGCACAAGTATGACTTCGACAAGCGCAAGGAGAAGTACGTCCCCGCGAGGCACAAGCGGAGGGGCGGCTTCAACAAGGAGTACATCAAGAAGAAGTACTTGGAGAAGGCCCAGGCTGAGCAACGTGCGTTCTTCGCCACGCTCAGCGACGTCGACGGCTCGGATGACGACTCCGCTTGCTCAAGCGATGACGAGTCCGAGAAGAAGAAGAGGATCGAGGACAAGCTGAACGGCCTCTGCTTCTTCGCCGACGACAAGGGCCTTTGCACCATGGCCCTTGGTGATGAGGTCGACGGCCAGCTGGAGGACACACCTCGCGACGACGACGACGACACCTCTCAGGTATCTCTCACCCACGACGAGCTTTCTGCTAAGGTCGAGAAGCTTACTGCCACCTTGCTTAGTCAGGATAAGCTGCTTAGGCGTGCTGCTAGAGAGCGCAAGGAGTTTAGGCAGAAGTGGGAGGACACGGTGAGAGAGCTAGAGTTTGCTAAGTCCACCGTGGTCGTTTCTGAGGAGGAGGAGTGTGAGATGTGCACCAAGCACATGACTGACCTTCTCACTTTGAGAGGTAAGTATGCTGCTTTGGTTGGAGAGATGGATGAGCTCCGGGCTAGACCCGCGTTGTTGGGTGCGTGCAAGTCTTGTCCAGGCTTGCAAACCGAGTTGGCAGAGAAGATTGCCAAGATTGAGTCTCTTGAGAAGGCCAGCTCGGGTAGCACTTGTGTGGCTAGGTGCGCTTTATGCGAGGGGTTGGAGATGGAGATCGCGAATGTGAAGCATGGCAAGATGCAAACCGAGGAAGAAAACACATACCTTCGGACCATCTTGTCATGAGTCTCTTGTAGTGAGCCACAACTCGGGATGATGATTGCTCAGTATAAGCGAGCTGCTGGAGGTCCAGGTGTAGGTTTTGCTCCGGGTGTTGATGTTTCTGCTTTTGGGAAGATTGGAGAGTCGAGTGGTCTGAACCCGAGTGAGAAGCCAAACTCCACCACCACTCCCAAACTTACCAAGCTTCCACCCAAAGAGCCTCTCTAGCCTAACACCAAGGATGAGGTGGTTGAGGAACCTCCGAGAGCTCCACCCAAGAACCAAGTGTGGCATCCCAAACCCAACCACCTGAAAAACAAGCTGGATACAATGCCACCTATCCAGGAAGAGCTTATGCCACAGAAGGGCAAAGTGATCCAAACCCACAACCGTGAGTACCAACAACCCCCTATGAGAGCGGTGAGGTACCATTGTGAGCACTGTGGGAGAGATGGACACTTGAGGGAGTTCTGCTTCAGGCGCAAGAGAGAGGAGCGCCGTTCCAGGGAGATGAACAATCCGGACATGTACCATCCTTTCCATGATGTACATGTGCCGAATGTTCAGAGGAGAGCTCCGAGGAGAGCTGCTAGGCCTAGAGGTGCAGTCCCTCAAGGTCCTAGGCGTCAGGTAGGTGCTGCCCGACGGGGTCCTGACTTTGCAGGATACTGACCCTGTGGCGGAGGCTTTGTTGAGTGTTTCCCTCCATCGCGTTTTGATTATCGCGATGGACGCTCTTTCCTTAGCGGACCACGTTTTCCTGTGCGTGGTGATCGCTATCCCCGTAGACCTGCTAGGAATGGTTTTTACGCTGACCGTTCTTTTGAGCAGTCGGCCCAACACTGGTATTCTTCCTACTTCACTAACCCCAGTGTTGGACCGTATGCTCATCCTGTCTTTTTAATTGATGTAGGTAAAACGATTGGAGGGCGTTTGGTTGGTGGATTCCGGTTGCTCGAGGCACATGACCGGAAACGCCAAGTGGTTCTCCAGTCTTAGCACTGTCGCCGAAAAGGAGTTTATCACCTTCGGCGACAATAGCAAAGGTAAAGTGTTGTCTCGAGGGTCGGTGTGAGTTAATGAGCACTTTGTGTTGTGCGATGTTGCTCTTGTCTCTAACTTGCATTTTAACCTTCTTTCTGTTTCGCAACTTTTTGATGATAACTATGAGATTCGTTTTAAACCGAATCTCAGTCGCATTTTAGATCCCCGAGGCAATCTTGTTTGTGTGATTTTGCCCTTTGGGAAAGTCTTTCGTGCGAATTTCTTGGAGTCATTTGGAGCTTCTCGTTGTCTTTTGGCTGGTCCTTTCTCCTCTGATCTTTGGAAGTGGCATAGGAGACTAGGACATTTGAGCTTCGACTTGCTTGCAAGACTTAGCTCACTTGGCCTAATCCGAGGATTGCCCAAGTTGTCGATGGAGAAGGATCTAGTTTGCCATTCTTGTAGACATGGGAAGATGGTTGCCGCTCCCCATCATCCAATGACTCAGGTCATGACACAGCGCCCTGGAGAGATTTTACACATGGATCTTGTTGGTCCGGCTCGGGTGAGCTCAGTTGGGGGGAAGTGGTACGTGCTTGTTGTTGTCGACGATTTTTCGAGATATTTGTGGGTCTTCTTTTTGACTGAGAAGACTGAGACTTTCTCTTTTGCTCGCAATCTGATTTTGCGTCTTCAGAACGAGTTCACTTTGAACTCGATGCGAGCTATTAGAAGTGATAATGGTTCCGAATTCAAGAATTCGGATTTTGAGAAGTTTTATAACTCTTTGGGTTTGGAGCATCAGTTTTCTTCCCCCTACACACCGCCCCAAAATGGTGTTGTAGAGAGGAAGAATCGGACCCTTGTAGAGATGGCCAGGACGATGCTCGATGAGCATAGGACTCCTAGGCGATATTGGGCTGAAGCTATGAACACTGCATGCTATATTTCCAATCGCATTTTTCTCCGAGCTTTCTTGAAAAAGACTTCTTATGAGTTGCGATTTGGGAGACAGCCCAAGGTGAGTTATTTTAGAGTCTTCGGTTGCCACTGTTTTATATTGAAGAAAGGCAACCTGGACAAATTTGAGTCTCGTTCTTCTGACGGTGTATTTTTGGGTTATGACACTCACACTAGAGCTTATCGTGTACTTAACCTTGATACTAACCGAGTCATGGAGACATCCGATGTCACCTTCGACGAGACCATGGTTTGTCCTTCTTCTCGTTTTGAGCGTGCAGGGGATCATGAGGTTGGTGAGCCTCTTTTTGATGACAAAGACGAGGGTGCTGAAGGTATGGATGATCCAGCACCCCCTCCACCTGTTGTGCCGCAAGGAGCGGCTTCTACTACGACTCATGGCCCTGACACTTCTTCTTCCTGGGGGCCGTGGGATCCGCCACACCGAGCGGTACCTTTTGTACCCGGGGAGGCACCAGCTGCTGTTGAGGGGGAGATCACTTCTGCACGGGAGGCGCCACGACACATCCAGCGCCAACACCCCCCTCAGCAGATGATCGGCAACATTAACGAACGTGTCACTCGGTCCAGGTCACAGCAAATCTCTCACTTTGCTCATTCTGCTTTTGTTGCTGATTTTGAGCCCCGAGATGTTGGACACGCCTTGACGAATCCAGATTGGGTCAATGCCATGCATGAGGAGTTAGAGAACTTTGAGCGAAATTGGGTTTGGGTTTTAGTTCCACCTCCTCCAGACTGTAAGCCTATTGGGACAAAGTGGGTTTTCAAAAACAAGCAAGTAGAGGATGGCCACGTTGTTAGAAACAAGGCCAGGCTTGTAGCGAAGGGCTATAGTCAGAAGGAGGGGATAGACTATGAGGAGACTTTTGCTCCTGTAGCTCGTTTGGAGGCTATTAGGATACTCTTGGCTTTTGCAGCATCCAAAGGTTTCAAACTTTTTCAAATGGATGTCAAGAGTGCCTTCTTAAACGGCTACATAGAAGAAGAGGTTTACGTTGAACAGCCCCCCAGTTTTGAAAATCCCAAGTTTCCAAACCATGTTTTCAAACTCCACAAAGCTTTATATGGTTTGAAACAAGCCCCTAGAGCCTGGTATGATAGGTTGAAAACCTTTTTGCTTGCTAAGGGTTTTAAAATGGGATGTGTGGATAAAACACTCTTTCTCCTCAAGCAAGGCAAAGACACTCTCTTGGTCCAGATTTATGTGGATGATATCATTTTCGGTGGTTCTTCTCATGCTTTGGTTGCCAAGTTTGCAGATACTATGAGCAGGGAGTTCGAGATGAGTATGATGGGCGAGCTGACTTTCTTTCTCGGATTGCAAATTAAGCAATCCCGAGAAGCGACGTTTGTGCACCAGGGCAAGTATACCAAGGACTTGCTGAAGAGGTTCGATATGGGTGAGGCCAAGCCTCTTCCAACACCCATGTCGACCACGACGGCCCTGGATGCGGACAAGGATGGAGAAGTTGTGGACCAGAAGGAGTACCGAAGCATGATTGGGTCGCTACTCTACCTGACGGCGACATGTCTGGACATCCAGTTCGTGGTGTGCCTGTGCGCGCGCTTTCAGGCGTCGCCGCGCACTTCTCACCATCAGGCGATCAAGCGCATTTTTAGGTACCTTTGTTTCACACCTGAGTTCGGGATTTGGTATTCAGCTTCCTCCACCCTCTCCCTTTGCGGTTATTCCGATGCCGATTTTGCTGGTTGTCGCATTGAGCGCAAGTCCACTTCTGGGACTTGCCAATTTATTGGTTCTTCTCTTGTATCGTGGTCTGCTCGCAAGCAGTCTAGTGTCGCCCAGTCTACCATGGAGGCTGAGTATGTTGCTGCGGCTAGCTGCTGTTCCCAGTTGCTTTGGATGATGGCCACTTTGCGTGATTTTGGTCTGAGCTTTTCTCGTGTTCCTTTGCTTTGTGACATGAGTTTTGGGTCAAACGGAGATGATTGGGTGTGTCTGTTGCGAAAAATGCAATTCGCTAGTTTTTTGGTAAATCGGTGGGAAAAATGGACATCCCGAGTGAGTTTTGCGGCACCGTTCCTTCGCAAATGGAAGTGCCAAAAACCCACCAAACATGAATTTTGGGTCAAACGAAGATGATTGGGTGCGTCCGTTGTGAAAAATTCAACTGCGAGTTATTTTTGGTGAAATCAATGGGAAAATGGCCATCCCGAGCGAGTTTTGCGGCACCGTTCCGTCGGAAATGAAAGTGCCAAAAACCTAACAAACATGACTTTTGTGTCAAACCGAGATAATTGGGTGCGTCCGTTGCGAAAAATTCAACTGAGTTTTTTTTGTGAATCAGTGGGAAAAACGGCCATCCCGAGCGAGTCTTGTTGCACCGTTCCGTCAGAAATGAAAGTGCCAAAAATCCACCAAACATGAGTTTTGGGTCGAACGGAGATGATTGGGTGCGTCCGTTGCGAAAAATGCAACTCACGAATTTTTTGTTGAATCAGTGGGGAAAACGGTCATCCCGAGCGAGTTTTGCGGCACCATTCCGTCAGAAATGAAAGTGCCAAAAACCCACCAAACATGAGTTTTCGGTCAAACGAATATGATTGGGTAAATCCATTGCAAAAAAATTCAACTCCAAGTTTTTTTGGTGAATGAGTGGGAATAAGGGTCATCCCGCGCGAGTTTTGTGGCACCGTTCTATCAGAAATGAAAGTGCCAAAAACCCACCAAACATGAATTTTGGGTCAAATGGAGATGATTGGGTGCGTCCGTTGCGAAAAATGCAATTCGCGAGTTTTTTGGTGAATCAGTGGGAAAACAGGCATCCCGAGCGAGTTTTATTGCACCGTTCAGTCAGAAATGAAAGTGCTATAAACCCACCAAACCTGAGTTCTGGATCAAACGAAGAAGATTGGGTGCGTCCATTACGAAAAATTCAACTGCGAGTTTTTTGGTGCAATCAGTGGGAAAATGGCCATCCCGAGCGAGTTTTGCGGCACCGTTCCGTCGGAAATGAAAGTGTCAAAAACCTAACAAACATGAATTTTGTGTCAAACGGAGATGATTGGGTGCGTCCGTTGCGAAATATTCAGCTGCGAGTTTTTTGTGTGATTCAGTGGGAAAAATGGCCATCCTGCGTGAGTCTTGCGGTACCGTTCCGTCGGAAATGAAAGTGTCAAAAACCCACCATGTGAGTTTTGGGTCAAACGGAGATGATTGGGTGCGTCCGTTGCGAAAAATGCAATTCACGAGTTTTTTGGTAAATCGGTGGGAAAAACGGCCATCCCGAGCGAGTTTTGCGGCACCGTCCTGTCTCAAATGAAAGTGCCAAAAACCCACCAAACATGAGCTTTGGTTCAAACGAGACGATTGGGTGCGTCCGTTGCGAAAAATTCAACTGCGAGTTTTTTTGGTGAAATCAGTGGGAAAATGGTCATCCCGAGCGAGTTTTGTGGCACTGTTCCGTCGGAAATGAAAGTGCCAAAAACCTAACAAACATGAATTTCGTGTCAAACGGAGATGATTGGGTGCGTCCGTTGCGAAAAATTAAACTGCGAGTTTTTTTTGTGATTTAGTGGGAAAAATGGCCATCTCGCGTGAGTTTTGCGGCACCGTTCCGTAGGAAATGAAAGTGCCAAAAACCCACCAAACATGAGTTTTGGGTCAAACGGAGATGATTGGGTGCGTCCGTTGCGAAAAATGCAATTCACGAGTTTTTGGTGAATCGGTGGGAAAAACGGCCATCTCGAGCGAGTTTTGCGGCACCGTTTCGTCGGAAATGAAAGTGCCAAAAACCCACCAAACATAAGTTTGGGGTCAAACGAAGATGATTGGGTGCGTCTGTTGCGAAAAAATCAACTGAGTTTTTTTGGTGAATCAGTGGGAAAAACGGTTATCCCGAGCAAGTTTTGTGGCACCGTTCCATCGGAAATGAAAGTGCCAGAGACCCACCAAACATGAGTTCTGGGTCAAACGAAGATGATTTGGTGCGTCCGTTGCAAAAAATTCAACTTCGAGTTTTTTTGATGAATCAGTGGGAAAAACGGCCATCCCGAGCGAGTTTTGCGGCACCGTTCCGTCGGAAATGAAAGTGCCAAAAACCCACCAAACATGAGTTTTGGGTCAAACGGAGATGATTGGGTGCGTCCGTAGCGAAAAATTCAATTCGCGAGTTTTTTGGTAAATCGGTGGGAAAAACGGTCATCCCGAGCGAGTTTTGCGGCACCGTCCCGTCGCTAATGAAAGTGCCAAAAACCCACCAAACATGAGTTTTGGTTCAAACGGAGATGATTGGGTGCGTCTGTAGCGAAAAATTCAATTGTGAGTTTTTTTTGGTGAATCTGTGGGAAAACGGCCATCCCGAGCGAGTTTTGTTGCACCGTTTTGTCAAAATTGAAAGTGCCAAAAACCCACCAAACATGAGTTTTGGGTCGAACGGAGATGATTGGGTGCGTCCGTTACGAAAAATGCAGTTCGCGAGTATTTTGTTGAATCAGTGCGAAAAACGGTCATCCCGAGCGAGTTTTGCGGAACCGTTCCGTCGGTAATAAAAGTGCCAGAAACCAACCAAACCTGAGTTTTGGGTCAAACGAAGATGATTGGGTGCGTCAGTTGCGAAAGATTTAACTGCAAGTTTTTTTGGTGAAATCAGTGGGAAAATGGCCATCCCGAGCGAGTTTTGCGGCACCGTTCCGTCGGAAATGAAAGTGCCAAAAACCTAACAAACATGATTTTTGTGTCAAACCGAGATGATTGGGTGCGTCCGTTGCGAAAAATTCAACTGCGAGTGTGTTGGTGAATCAGTGGGAAAAACGACATCCTGAGCGAGTTTTGCGGCATCTTTCCGTCAGAAATGAAGGCGCTAAAAACCCACCAAACATGAGTTTTGGGTCAAACAGAGATGATTGGCTGCGTCCGTTGCGAGAAATTCAACTGCGAGTTTTTTTGATGAATCAGTGGGAAAAAACGATCATCCCGCGCGAGTTTTGTGGCACCGTTCCGTCGGAAATGAAAGTGCCACAAACCCACCAAACATGAGTTTTGGGTCAAATGGAGATGATTGGGTGCGTCCATTGCAAAAAATCCAACTACGAGTTCTTTGGTGAATCAGTGGGAAATACGGCCATCCCGAGTGAGTTTTGCGGCACCGTTCCATCGCAAATGAAAGTGCCAAAAACCCACCAAACATGAGTTTTGGGTCAAACAAAGATGATTGGGTGCGACCGTTGTGAAAAATTCAACTGAGTTTTTTGGTGAAATCAGTGGAAAAATAGCCATTCCTTCAGAAATGAAAGTGCCAAAAATCCACCAAACATGAGAATTGTGTCAAACGGAGATGATTGGGTGCGTCTGTTGCGAAAAATTCAACTGCGAGTTTTTTTGTGATTTAGTGGGAAAAATGGTCATCCCGCGCGAGTTTTGCGGCACCATTCCGTAGGAAATGAAAGTGCCAAAAACCCACCAAACATGAGTTTTGGGTCAAACGGAGATGATTGGGTGCGTCCGTTTCGAAAAATGTAATTCACGAGTTTTTTCGTGAATCAGTGGGAAAAACGGCCATCCCGAGCAAGTTTTGCGGCACCGTTTCGTCGGAAATAAAAGTGCCAAAAACCCACCAAACATGAGTTTGGAGTCAAACGAAGATGATTGGGTGCGTCCATTGCGAAAAACTCAACTGTGAGTTTTTTTGCTGAATCAGTGGGAAAAACGGTCATCCCGAGCGAGTTTTGTGGCACCGTTCCATCGGAAATGAAAGTGCCAGAAACCCACCAAACATGAGTTCTGCGTCAAACGAAGATGATTGGGTGCGTCCGTTGTGAAAAATTCAACTTCGAGTTTTTTTGGTGAATCAGTGGGAAAAACGGCCATCCTGAGCGAGTTTTGCGGCACCGTTCCGTCAGAAATGAAAGTGCCAAAAACCCACCAAACATGAGTTTTCGGTCAAACGGAGATGGTTGGGTGCGTCCATTGCGAAAATAGCAATTCGCGGGTTTTTTGGTGAATCAGTGGGAAAAACGACCATCCTGAGCGAGTTTTGCGGCACCATTCCGTCGGAAATAAATGTGCCAAAACCCACCAAACATGAGTTTTGGGTCAAAGACACATGATTGGATACATCCGTTGCGGAAAATGCAATTGCGAGTTTTTTGGTGAATCAGTGGGAAAAACGGCCATCCTGAGCGAGTTTTGCGGCATCTTTCCGTCGAAAATGAAAGCGCTAAAAACCCACCAAACATGAGTTTTGGGTCAAACAGAGATGATTGGGTGCGTCCGTTGTGAAAAATTCAACTGCGAGTTTATTTGGTGAATCAGTGGGAAAGGCGATCATCCCGCACGAGTTTTGTGGCACCGTTCCGTCGGAAATGAAAGTGCCAAAACCCACCAAACATGAGTTTTGGGTCAAACGGAGATGATTGGGTGCGTCCATTGTGAAAAATCCAACTACGAGTTCTTTGGTGAATCAGTGGGAAAAACGGTCATCCCGAGCGAGTTTTGCGGCACCGTTCCATCGCGAATGAAAAGTGCCAAAAACCCACCAAACATGAGTTTTGTGTCAAACGGAGATGATTGGGTGCGTCCGTTGCGAAAAATTCAACTGAATTTTTTGGTGAAATCAGTCGGAAAATGGCCATCCCAAGCGAGTTTTGTTGCACCGTTCCGTCAGAAATGAAAGTGCCAAAAATCCACAAAACATAAGTTTTGTGTCAAACAGAGATGATTGGGTGCGTCCGTTGCGAAAAAATCAACTGCGAGTTTTTTTGGTGATTTAGTGGGAAAAATAGCAATCCCGCGCGAGTTTTGCGACACCGTTCCGTCGGAAATGAAATGCCAAAAACCCACCAAACATGAGTTTTGGGTCAAACGGAGATGATTGGGTGCGTCCGTTGCGAAAAATGCAATTCGCGAGTTTTTTTGTGAATCAGTGGGAAAAACGGCCATCCCGAGCGAGTTATGCGGCTTCATTTCGTTAGAAATGAAAGTGCCAAAACCCCACCAAACTTGAGTTTGGAGTCAAACGAATATGATTGGGTGCATCCGTTGCGAAAAATTCAACTGTGGGGTTTTTTGGTGAATCAGTGGGAAAAACGGTCATCCCGAGCGAGTTTTGTGGCACCGTTCCGTCGGTAATGAAAGTGCCAGAAACCAACCAAATATGAGTTTTGGGTCAAACGAGGATGATTGGGTGCGTCCGTTGCGAAAAATTCAACTGCGAGTTTTTTTGGTGAAATCAATCGGAAAATGGCCATCCCGAGCGAGTTTTGCGGCACCGTTCCGTCAGAAATGAAAGTGCCAAAAACCTAACAAACATGATTTTTGTGTCAAACAGAGATGATTGGGTGCGTCCATTGCAAAAAATTCAACTGCGAGTTTGTTGGTGAATCAGTGGGGAAAACGGTCATCCTGAGCGAGTTTTGCGGCGTCTTTCCGTCGGAAATTAAGGTGCTAGAAACCCACCAAACATGAGTTTTGGGTCAAACAGAGATGATTGGGTGCGTCCGTTGCGAAAAATTCAAATATGAGTTTTTTGGTGAATCAGTGGGAAAAACTATCATCCCGCGCGAGTTTTGTGGCACCGTTTTGTCAGAAATGAAGGTGCCAAAAACCCACCAAACATGAGTTTTGGGTCAAACGGAGATGATTGGGTGCATCCATTGTGAAAAATCCAACTACGAGTTATTTGGTGAATCAGTGGGAAAAACGGCCATCTCGAGCGAGTTTTGCGGCACCATTCCATCGCGAATGAAAGTGCCAAAAACCCACCAAACATGAGTTTTGGGTCAAACAGAGATGATTGCGTGCGTCCGTTGCGAAAAATTCATCTGAGTTTTTTTTTGGTGAAATCAGTGGGAAAATGGCCATCCCGAGCGAGTTTTGTTGCACCGTTCCGTCAGAAGTGAAAGTGCCAAAAACCTAACAAACATGATTTTTGTGTCAAACCGAGATGATCGGGTGCGTCCGTTGCGAAAAATTCAACTGCGAGTATGTTGGTGAATCAGTGGGAAAAACGACATCATGAGCGAGTTTTGCGGCATCTTTCTGTCGGAAATGAAGGCGCTAAAAACCCACCAAACTTGAGTTTTGGGTCAAACAGAGATGATTGGCTGCGTCCGTTGCGAAAAATTCAACTGCGAGTTTTTTTGATGAATCAGTGGGAAAAAACGATCATCCCGCGCGAGTTTTGTGGCACCGTTCCGTCGGAAATGAAAGTGCCACAAACCCACCAAACATGAGTTTTGGGTCAAATGGAGATGATTGGGTGCGTCCATTGCAAAAAATCCAACTACGAGTTCTTTGGTGAATCAGTGGGAAATACGGCCATCCCGAGTGAGTTTTGCGGCACCGTTCCATCGCAAATGAAAGTGCCAAGAACCCACCAAACATGAGTTTTGGGTCAAACAAAGATGATTGGGTGCGTCCGTTGTGAAAAATTCAACTGAGTTTTTTGGTGAAATCAGTGGAAAAATAGCCATCCCGAGTGAGTTTTGTTGCACCATTCCTTCAGAAATGAAAGTGCCAAAAATCCACCAAACATGAGAATTGTGTCAAACGGAGATGATTGGGTGCGTCTGTTGCGAAAAAATCAACTGCGAGTTTTTTTGTGATTTAGTGGGAAAAATGGTCATCCCGCGCGAGTTTTGCGGCACCATTCCGTAGGAAATGCAAGTGCCAAAAACCCACCAAACATGAGTTTTGGGTCAAACGGAGATGATTGGGTGCGTCCGTTTCGAAAAATGTAATTCACGAGTTTTTTCGCGAATCAGTGGGAAAAACGGCCATCCCGAGCAAGTTTTGCGGCACCGTTTCGTCGGAAATGAAAGTGCCAAAAACCCACCAAACATGAGTTTGGAGTCAAACGAAGATGATTGGGTGCGTCCATTGCGAAAAACTCAACTGTGAGTTTTTTTGCTGAATCAGTGGGAAAAACGGTCATCCCGAGCGAGTTTTGTGGCACCGTTCCATCGGAAATGAAAGTGCCAGAAACCCACCAAACATGAGTTCTGCGTCAAACGAAGATGATTGGGTGCGTCCGTTGTGAAAAATTCAACTTCGAGTTTTTTTGGTGAATCAGTGGGAAAAACGGCCATCCTGAGCGAGTTTTGCGGCACCGTTCCGTCAGAAATGAAAGTGCCAAAAACCCACCAAACATGAGTTTTCGGTCAAACGGAGATGGTTGGGTGCGTCCATTGCGAAAATAGCAATTCGCGAGTTTTTTGGTGAATCAGTGGGAAAAACGACCATCCTGAGCGAGTTTTGCGGCACCGTTCCGTCGGAAATAAATGTGCCAAAACCCACCAAACATGAGTTTTGGGTCAAAGAGACATGATTGGATGCATCCGTTGCGGAAAATGCAATTGCGAGTTTTTTGGTGAATCAGTGGGAAAAACGGCCATCCTGAGCGAGTTTTGCGGCATCTTTCCGTCGAAAATGAAAGCGCTAAAAACCCACCAAACATGAGTTTTGGGTCAAACAGAGATAATTGGGTGCGTCCGTTGCGAATAATTCAACTGCGAGTTTTTTTGGTGAATCAGTGGGAAAGGCGATCATCCCGCACGAGTTTTGTGGCACCGTTCCGTCGGAAATGAAAGTGCCAAAACCCACCAAACATGAGTTTTGGGTCAAACGGAGATGATTGGGTGCGTCCATTGTGAAAAATCCAACTACGAGTTCTTTGGTGAATCAGTGGAAAAAACGGTCATCCTGAGCGAGTTTTGCGGCACCGTTCCATCGCGAATGAAAGTGCCAAAAACCCACCAAACATGAGTTTTGGGTCAAACGGAGATGATTGGGTGCGTCTATTGCGAAAAATTCAACTGAATTTTTTGGTGAAATCAGTTGGAAAATGGCCATCCCGAGCGAGTTGTGTTGCACCGTTCCGTCAGAAGTGAAAGTGCCAAAAATCCACCAAACATGAGTTTTGTGTCAAACAGAGATGATTGGGTGCGTCCGTTGCGAAAAAATCAACTGCGAGTTTTTTTAGTGATTTAGTGGGAAAAATAGTCATCCCGCGTGAGTTTTGCAGCACCGTTCCGTCAGAAATGAAAATGCCAAAAACCCACCATACATGAGTTTTGGGTCAAACGGAGATGATTGGGTGCGTCCGTTGCGAAAATGCAACTCGCGAGTTTTTTCGTGAATCAGTGAGAAAAACGGCCATCCCGAGTGAGTTATGCGGCATCATTTCGTCAGAAATGAAAGTGCCAAAACCCCACCAAACTTGAGTTTAGAGTCAAACGAAGATGATTGGGTGCATCCGTTGTGAAAAATTCAACGGTGAGTTTTTTTGGTGAATCAGAGAGAAAAACGGTCATCCCGAGCGAGTTTTGTTGCACCGTTCCGTCGGTAATGAAAGTGCCAGAAACCAACCAAACATGAGTTTTGGGTCAAACGAGGATGATTGGATGCGTCCGTTGCGAAAAATTCAACTGCGAGCTTTTTTGGTGAAATCAGTGGGAAAATGGCCATCCCGAGCGAGTTTTGCGGCACCGTTCCGTCGGAAATGAAAGTGCCAAAAACCTAACAAACATGATTTTTGTGTCAAACGGAGATGGTTGGGTGCGTCCGTTGCGAAAAATTCAACTGCGAGTTTGTTGGTGAATCAGTGGAGAAAACGGCCATCCTGAGCGAGTTTTGCGGCGTCTTTCCGTCGGAAATGAAGGTGCTAAAAACCCACCAAACAGGAGTTTTGGGTCAAACAGAGATGATTGGGTGCATCCATTGTGAAAAATCCAACTACGAGTTATTTGGTGAATCAGTGGGAAAACGGTCATCTCGAGCGAGTTTTGCGGCACCATTCCATCACGAATGAAAGTGCCAAAAACCCACCAAACATGAGTTTTGGGTCAAACGGAGATGATTGCGTGCGTCTGTTGCGAAAAATTCATCTGAGTTTTTTTTGGTGAAATCAGTGGGAAAATGGCCATCCCGAGTGAGTTTTGTTGCACCGTTCCATCAGAAATGAAAGTGCCAAAAATCCACCAAACATGAGATTTGTGTCAAACAGAGATGTTTGGGTGCGTCCGTTGCGAAAAATTCAACTGCGAGTTTTTTGGTGAACCAGTGGGAAAAACGATCATCCCGCGCGAGTTTTGTGGCACCGTTCCGTCGGAAATGAAAGTGCCAAAAACCCACCAAACATGAGTCTTGGGTCAAACGGAGAAGAATGGGTGCGTCCATTGCAAAAAATCCAACTACGAGTTCTTTGGTGAATCAGTGGGAAAAACGGCCATCCCGAGTGAGTTTTGCGACACCGTTCCATCGCAAATAGAAGTGCCAAAAACACACCCAACATGAGTTTTGGGTCAAACGAAGATGATTGGGTGCGTCCGTTGCGAAAAATTCAACTGCGAGTTTTTTTGGTGAATCAGTGGGAAAAACGATCATCCCGCACGAGTTTTGTGGCACCGTTTTGTCGGAAATGAAAGTGCCAAAAACCCACCAAACATGAGTTTTGGGTCAAACGAAGATGATTGGGTGTGTCCGTTGCGAAAAATGCAATTCGCGAGTTTTTTGGTAAATCGGTGGGAAAAATGGCCATCCCGAGCGAGTTTTGCGGCACCGTCCCGTCGCAAATGAAAGTGCCAAAAACCCACCAAACATGAGTTTTGGCTCAAACGGAGATGATTGGGTGCGTCCATTGCAAAAAATCCACCTACGAGTTCTTTAGTGAATCAGTGGGAAAAACGACCATCCCGAGTGAGTTTTGCGGCACCGTTCCATCGCAAATGAAAGTGCCAAAAACCCACCAAACATGAGTTTTGGGTCAAACAAAGATGATTGGGTGCGTCCATTGTGAAAAATTCAATTGAGTTTTTCTAGTGAAATCAGTGGGAAATGGCCATCCCGAGCGAGTTTTGTTGCACCATTCCTTCAGAAATGAAAGTGCCAAAAATCCACCAAACATGAGATTTGTGTCAAACAGAGATGATTGGGTGCGTCCGTTGCGAAAAATTCAACTGTGAGTTTTTTTTGTGATTTAGAAAAATGGTCATCCCGCGCGAGTTTTGCGGCACCATTCCGTAGGAAATGAAAGTGCCAAAACCCACCAAACATGAGTTTTGGGTCAAAGAGACATGATTGGATGCGTCCGTTGCGAAAAATGCAATCGCGAGTTTTTTGGTGAATCAGTGGGAAAAACGGCCATCCTGAGCGAGTTTTGCGGCATCTTTCCGTCGGAAATGACAGCGCTAAAAATCCACCAAACATGAGATTTGTGTCAAACGGAGATGATTGGGTGCGTCCGTTGCGAAAAATTCAACTGCGAGTTTTTTTTGATTTAGTGGGAAAAATGGCCATCCCGCGCGACTTTTGCGGCACCGTTCCGTAGGAAATGAAAATGCCAAAAACCCACAAACATGAGTTTTTGGTCAAACGGAGATGATTGGGTGCGTCCGTTGCAAAAAATTCAACTGCGAGTCTTTTTGGTGAATCAGTGGGAAAGGCGATCATCCCGCACGAGTTTTGTGGCACCGTTCCGTCGGAAATGAAAGTGCCAAAACCCACCAAACATGAGTTTTGGGTCAAACGGAGATGATTGGGTGCGTCCATTGTGAAAAATCCAACTACGAGTTCTTTGGTGAATCAGTGGAAAAACGGTCATCCCGAGCGAGTTTTGCGGCACCGTTCCATCGCGAATGAAAGTGCCAAAAACCCACCAAACATGAGTTTTGGGTCAAACGTAGATGATTGGGTGCGTCCGTTGCGAAAAATTCAACTGAATTTTTTGGTGAAATCAGTCAGAAAATGGCCATCCCGAGCGAGTTTTGTTGCACGGTTCCGTCAGAAATGAAAGTGCCAAAAATCCACCAAACATGAGTTTTGTGTCAAACAGAGATGATTGGGTGCGTCCGTTGCGAAAAAATCAACTGCGAGTTTTTTTGGTGATTTAGTGGGAAAAATAGTCATCTCGCGCGAGTTTTGCGGCACCGTTCCGTCGGAAATGAAAATGCCAAAAACCCACCAAACCTGAGTTTTGGGTCAAACGGAGATGATTGGGTGCGTCCGTTGCGAAAAATGCAATTCGCGAGTTTTTTTGTGAATCAGTGGGAAAAATGGCCATCCCGAGCGAGTTATGCGGCTTCATTTCGTCAGAAATGAAAGTGCCAAAACCCCACCAAACTTGAGTTTGGAGTCAAACGAAGATGATTGGGTGCATCCGTTGCGAAAAATTCAACTGTGGGTTTTTTGGTGAATCAGTGGGAAAAACGGTCATCCCGAGCGAGTTTTGTGGCACCGTTCCATCGGTAATGAAAGTGCCAGAAACCAGCCAAACATGAGTTTTGGGTCAAACGAGGATGATTGGGTGCGTCCGTTGCGAAAAATTCAACTGCGAGTTTTTTTGGTGAAATCAGTGCGAAAATGGCCATCCCGAGCGAGTTTTGCGGCACCGTTCCGTCGGAAATGAAAGTGCCAAAAACCTAACAAACATGATTTTTGTGTCAAACGGAGATGAGTGGGTGCGTCCGTTGCAAAAAATTCAACTGCGAGTTTGTTGGTGAATCAGTGGGGAAAACGACCATCCTGAGCGAGTTTTGCGGCGTCTTTCCGTCGGAAATGAAGGTGCTAAAAACCCACCAAACATGAGTTTTGGGTCAAACAGAGATGATTGGGTGCGTCCGTTGCGAAAAATTCAAATACGAGTTTTTTGGTGAATCAGTGGGAAAAACTATCATCCCGCGCGAGTTTTGTGGCACCGTTTCGTCAGAAATGAAGGTGCCAAAACCCCACCAAACATGAGTTTTGGGTCAAACGGAGATGATTGGGTGCGTCCGTTGCAAAAAATTCAACTGCGAGTTTTTTTGGTGAATCAGTGGGAAAGGCGATCATCCCGCACGAGTTTTGTGGCACCGTTCCGTCGGAAATGAAAGTGCCAAAACCCACCAAACATGAGTTTTGGGTCAAACGGAGATGATTGGGTGCGTCCAATGTGAAAAATCCAACTACGAGTTCTTTGGTGAATCAGTGGAAAAAACGGTCATCCCGAGCGAGTTTTGCGGCACCGTTCCATCGCGAATGAAAGTGCCAAAAACCCACCAAACATGAGTTTTGGATCAAACGGAGATGATTGGGTGCGTCCGTTGCGAAAAATTCAACTGAATTTTTTGGTGAAATCAGTCGGAAAATGGCCATCCCGAGCGAGTTTTGTTGCACCGCTCCGTCGGAAATGAAAGTGCCAAAAATCCACCAAACATGAGTTTTGTGTCAAACAGAGATGATTGGGTGCGTCCGTTGCGAAAAAATCAACTGCGAGTTTTTTTGGTGATTTAGTGGGAAAAATAGCCATCCCGCGCGAGTTTGGCGGCACCGTTCCGTCGGAAATGAAAATGCCAAAAACCCACCAAACATGAGTTTTGGGTCAAACGGAGATGATTGGGTGCGTCCGTTGCGAAAAATGCAATCGCGAGTTTTTTGGTGAATCAGTGGGAAAAACGGCCATCCTGAGCGAGTTTTGCGGCATCTTTCCGTCGGAAATGAAAGCGCTAAAAATCCACCAAACATGAGATTTGTGTCAAACGGAGATGATTGGGTGCGTCCGTTGCGAAAAATTCAACTGCGAGTTTTTTTTGATTTAGTGGGAAAAATGGCCATCGCGCGCGACTTTTGCGGCACCGTTCCGTAGGAAATGAAAATGCCAAAAACCCACAAACATGAGTTTTTGGTCAAATGGAGATGATTGGGTTCGTCCGTTGCAAAAAATTCAACTGCGAGTTTTTTTGGTGAATCAGTGGGAAAGGCGATCATCCCGCACGAGTTTTGTGGCACCATTCCGTCCGAAATGAAACTGCCAAAACCCACCGAACATGAGTTTTGGGTCAAACGGAGATGATTGGGTGCGTCCATTATCAAAAATCCAACTACGAGTTCTTTGGTGAATCAGTGGAAAAAACGGTCAAGCTGAGCGAGTTTTCTGGCACCGTTCCATCACGAATGAAAGTGCCAAAAACCCACCAAACATGAGTTTTGGGTCAAACGGAGATGATTGGGTGCGTCCGTTGCGAAAAATTCAACTGATTTTTTTGGTGAAATCAGTCGAAAAATGGCCATCCCGAGCGAGTTTTGTTGCACCGTTCCGTCAGAAATGAAAGTGCCAAAAATCCACCAAACAAGAGTTTTGTGTCAAACAGAGATGATTGGGTGCGTCCGTTGCGAAAAAAATAACTGCGAGTTTTTTTGGTGATTTAGTGGGAAAAATAGTCATCCCGCGCGAGTTTTGCGGCACCGTTCCGTCGGAAATGAAAATGCCAAAAACCCAAGAAACATGAGTTTTGGGTCAAACGGAGATGATTGGGTGCGTCCGTTGCGAAAAATGCAATTCGCGAGTTTTTTTGTGAATCAGTGGGAAAAACGGCCATCCCGAGCGAGTTATGCGGCTTCATTGCGTCAGAAATGAAAGTGCCAAAACCCCACCAAACTTGAGTTTGGAGTCAAACGAAGATGATTGGGTGCATCCGTTGCGAAAAATTCAACTGTGGGTTTTTTGGTGAATCAGTGGGAAAAACGGTCATCCCGAGCGAGTTTTGTGGCACCGTTCCGTCGGTAATGAAAGTGCCAGAAACCAACCAAACATGAGTTTTGGGTCAAACGAGGATGATTGGGTGCGTCCGTTGCGAAAAATTCAACTGCGAGTTTTTTTGGTGAAATCAGTGCGAAAATGGCCATCCCGAGCGAGTTTTGCGGCACCGTTCCGTCGGAAATGAAAGTGCCAAAAACCTAACAAACATGATTTTTGTGTCAAACGGAGATGAGTGGGTGCGTCCGTTGCAAAAAATTCAACTGCGAGTTTGTTGGTGAATCAGTGGGGAAAACGACCATCCTGAGCGAGTTTTGCGGCGTCTTTCCGTCGGAAATGAAGGTGCTAAAAACCCACCAAACATGAGTTTTGGGTCAAACAGAGATGATTGGGTGCGTCCGTTGCGAAAAATTCAAATACGAGTTTTTTGGTGAATCAGTGGGAAAAACTATCATCCCGCGCGAGTTTTGTGGCACCGTTTCGTCAGAAATGAAGGTGCCAAAAACCCACCAAACATGAGTTTTGGGTCAAACGGAGATGATTGGGTGCATCCATTGTGAAAAATCCAACTACGAGTTATTTGGTGAATCAGTGGGAAAAACGGCCATCTCGAGCGAGTTTTGCGGCACCATTCCATCGCGAATGAAAGTGCCAAAAACCCGCCAAACATGAGTTTTGGGTCAAACAGAGATGATTGCGTGCGTCCGTTGCGAAAAATTCATCTGAGTTTTTTTTTGGTGAAATCAGTGGGAAAATGGCCATCCCGAGCGAGTTTTGTTGCACCGTTCCGTCAGAAATGAAAGTGCGAAAAATCCACCAAACATGAGATTTGTGTCAAACAGAGATGATTGGGTGCGTCCGTTGCGAAAAATTCAACTGCGAGTTTTTTGGTGAATCAGTGGGAAAAACGGCCATCCTGAGCGAGTTTTGCGGCATCTTTCCGTCGGAAATGTAGGCGCTAAAAACCCACCAAACATGAGTTTTGGGTTAAACAGAGATGATTGGGTGCGTCCGTTGCGAAAAATTCAACTGCGAGTTTTTTGGTGAACCAGTGGGAAAAACGATCATCCCGCGCGAGTTTTGTGGCACCGTTCCGTCGGAAATGAAAGTGCCAAAAACCCACCAAACATGAGTTTTGGGTCAAACGGAGATGATTGGGTGCGTCCGTTGCGAAAAATTCAACTGAATTTTTTGGTGAAATCAGTCGGAAAATGGCCATCCCGAGCGAGTTTTGTTGCACCGTTCCGTCAGAAATGAAAGTGCCAAAAATCCACCAAACATGAGTTTTGTGTCAAACAGAGATGATTGGGTGCGTCCGTTGCGAAAAAAATTAACTGCGAGTTTTTTTGGTGATTTAGTGGGAAAAATAGTCATCCCGCGCGAGTTTTGCGGCACCGTTCCGTCGGAAATGAAAATACCAAAAACCCACCAAACATGAGTTTTGGGTCAAACGGAGATGATTGAGTGCGTCCGTTGCGAAAAATTCAACTGTGAGTTTTTTGGTGAACCAGTGGAAAAAACGATCGTCCCGCGCGAGTTTTGTGGCACCGTTCCGTCGGAAATGAAAGTGCCAAAAACCCACCAAACATGAGTCTTCGGTCAAACGGAGAAGATTGGGTGCGTCCATTGCAAAAAATCCAACTACGAGTTCTTTGGTGAATCAGTGGGAAAAACGGTCATCCCGAGTGAGTTTTGCGACACCGTTCCATCGCAAATAGAAGTGCCAAAAACACACTGAACATGAGTTTTGGGTCAAACGAAGATGATTGGGTGCGTCCGTTGTGAAAAATTCAACTGCGAGTTTTTGTGGTGAATCAGTGGGAAAAACGATCATCCCGCGCGAGTTTTGTGGCACCGTTTTGTCGGAAATGAAAGTGCCAAAAACCCACCAAACATGAGTTTTGGGTCAAACGGAGATGATTGGGTGTGTCCGTTGCGAAAAATGCAATTCGCGAGTTTTTTGGTAAATCGGTGGGAAAAATGGCCATCCCGAGCGAGTTTTGCGGCACCGTCCCGTCGCAAATGAAAGTGCCAAAAACCCACCAAACATGAGTTTTGGGTCAAACGGAGATGATTGGGTGCGTCCATTGCAAAAAATCCAACTACGAGTTCTTTAGTGAATCAGTGGGAAAAACGACCATCCCGAGTGAGTTTTGCGGCACCGTTCCATCGCAAATGAAAGTGCCAAAAACCGACCAAACATGAGTTTTGGGTCAAACAAAGATGATTGGGTGCGTCCATTGTGAAAAATTCAATTGAGTTTTTCTAGTGAAATCAGTGGGAAAATGGCCATCCCGAGCGAGTTTTGTTGCACCATTCCTTCAGAAATAAAAGTGCCAAAAATCCACCAAACATGAGATTTGTGTCAAACAGAGATTATTGGGTGCGTCCGTTGCGAAAAATTCAACTGTGAGTTTTTTTTGTGATTTAGAAAAATGGTCATCCCGCGCGAGTTTTGCGGCACCATTCCGTAGGAAATGAAAGTGCCAAAACCCACCAAACATGAGTTTTGGGTCAAAGAGACATGATTGGATGCGTCCGTTGCGAAAAATGCAATCGCGAGTTTTTTGGTGAATCAGTGGGAAAAACGGCCATCCTGAGCGAGTTTTGCGGCATCTTTCCGTCGGAAATGAAAGCGCTAAAAATCCACCAAACATGAGATTTGTGTCAAACGGAGATGATTGGGTGCGTCCGTTGCGAAAAATTCAACTGCGAGTTTTTTTTTTGATTTAGTGGGAAAAATGGCCATCGCGCGCGACTTTTGCGGCACCGTTCCGTAGGAAATGAAAATGCCAAAAACCCACAAACATGAGTTTTTGGTCAAACGGAGATGATTGGGTGCGTCCGTTGCAAAAAATTCAACTGCGAGTTTTTTTGGTGAATCAGTGGGAAAGGCGATCATCCCGCACGAGTTTTGTGGCACCATTCCGTCCGAAATGAAACTGCCAAAACCCACCGAACATGAGTTTTGGGTCAAACGGAGATGATTGGGTGCGTCCATTATCAAAAATCCAACTACGAGTTCTTTGGTGAATCAGTGGAAAAAACGGTCAAGCTGAGCGAGTTTTCTGGCACCGTTCCATCACGAATGAAAGTGCCAAAAACCCACCAAACATGAGTTTTGGGTCAAACGGAGATGATTGGGTGCGTCCGTTGCGAAAAATTCAACTGATTTTTTTGGTGAAATCAGTCGAAAAATGGCCATCCCGAGCGAGTTTTGTTGCACCGTTCCGTCAGAAATGAAAGTGCCAAAAATCCACCAAACATGAGTTTTGTGTCAAACAGAGATGATTGGGTGCGTCCGTTGCGAAAAAAATAACTGCGAGTTTTTTTGGTGATTTAGTGGGAAAAATAGTCATCCCGCGCGAGTTTTGCGGCACCGTTCCGTCGGAAATGAAAATGCCAAAAACCCACCAAACATGAGTTTTGGGTCAAACGGAGATGATTGGGTGCGTCCGTTGCGAAAAATGCAATTCGCGAGTTTTTTTGTGAATCAGTGGGAAAAACGGCCATCCCGAGCGAGTTATGCGGCTTCATTGCGTCAGAAATGAAAGTGCCAAAACCCCACCAAACTTGAGTTTGGAGTCAAACGAAGATGATTGGGTGCATCCGTTGCGAAAAATTCAACTGTGGGTTTTTTGGTGAATCAGTGGGAAAAACGGTCATCCCGAGCGAGTTTTGTGGCACCGTTCCGTCGGTAATGAAAGTGCCAGAAACCAACCAAACATGAGTTTTGGGTCAAACGAGGATGATTGGGTGCGTCCGTTGCGAAAAATTCAACTGCGAGTTTTTTTGGTGAAATCAGTGCGAAAATGGCCATCCCGAGCGAGTTTTGCGGCACCGTTCCGTCGGAAATGAAAGTGCCAAAAACCTAACAAACATGATTTTTGTGTCAAACGGAGATGAGTGGGTGCGTCCGTTGCAAAAAATTCAACTGCGAGTTTGTTGGTGAATCAGTGGGGAAAACGACCATCCTGAGCGAGTTTTGCGGCGTCTTTCCGTCGGAAATGAAGGTGCTAAAAACCCACCAAACATGAGTTTTGGGTCAAACAGAGATGATTGGGTGCGTCCGTTGCGAAAAATTCAAATACGAGTTTTTTGGTGAATCAGTGGGAAAAACTATCATCCCGCGCGAGTTTTGTGGCACCGTTTCGTCAGAAATGAAGGTGCCAAAAACCCACCAAACATGAGTTTTGGGTCAAACGGAGATGATTGGGTGCATCCATTGTGAAAAATCCAACTACGAGTTATTTGGTGAATCAGTGGGAAAAACGGCCATCTCGAGCGAGTTTTGCGGCACCATTCCATCGCGAATGAAAGTGCCAAAAACCCGCCAAACATGAGTTTTGGGTCAAACAGAGATGATTGCGTGCGCCCGTTGCGAAAAATTCATCTGAGTTTTTTTTTGGTGAAATCAGTGGGAAAATGGCCATCCCGAGCGAGTTTTGTTGCACCGTTCCGTCAGAAATGAAAGTGCGAAAAATCCACCAAACATGAGATTTGTGTCAAACAGAGATGATTGGGTGCGTCCGTTGCGAAAAATTCAACTGCGAGTTTTTTGGTGAATCAGTGGGAAAAACGGCCATCCTGAGCGAGTTTTGCGGCATCTTTCCGTCGGAAATGTAGGCGCTAAAAACCCACCAAACATGAGTTTTGGGTTAAACAGAGATGATTGGGTGCGTCCGTTGCGAAAAATTCAACTGCGAGTTTTTTGGTGAACCAGTGGGAAAAACGATCATCCCGCGCGAGTTTTGTGGCACCGTTCCGTCGGAAATGAAAGTGCCAAAAACCCACCAAACATGAGTTTTGGGTCAAACGGAGATGATTGGGTGCGTCCGTTGCGAAAAATTCAACTGAATTTTTTGGTGAAATCAGTCGGAAAATGGCCATCCCGAGCGAGTTTTGTTTGCACCGTTCCGTCAGAAATGAAAGTGCCAAAAATCCACCAAACATGAGTTTTGTGTCAAACAGAGATGATTGGGTGCGTCCGTTGCGAAAAAATTAACTGCGAGTTTTTTTGGTGATTTAGTGGGAAAAATAGTCATCCCGCGCGAGTTTTGCGGCACCGTTCCGTCGGAAATGAAAATACCAAAAACCCACCAAACATGAGTTTTGGGTCAAACGGAGATGATTGAGTGCGTCCGTTGCGAAAAATTCAACTGTGAGTTTTTTGGTGAACCAGTGGAAAAAACGATCGTCCCGCGCGAGTTTTGTGGCACCGTTCCGTCGGAAATGAAAGTGCCAAAAACCCACCAACATGAGTCTTCGGTCAAACGGAGAAGATTGGGTGCGTCCATTGCAAAAAATCCAACTACGAGTTCTTTGGTGAATCAGTGGGAAAAACGCCCATCCCGAGCGAGTTTTGTTGCACCGTTCTATCAAAAATGAAAGTGCCAAAAACCCACCAAACATGAGTTTTGGGTCAAACGGAGATGATTGGGTGCGTCCGTTGCGAAAAATTCAACTGATTTTTTTGGTGAAATCAGTCGAAAAATGGCCATCCCGAGCGAGTTTTGTTGCACCGTTCCGTCAGAAATGAAAGTGCCAAAAATCCACCAAACATGAGTTTTGTGTCAAACAGAGATGATTGGGTGCGTCCGTTGCGAAAAAAATAACTGCGAGTTTTTTTGGTGATTTAGTGGGAAAAATAGTCATCCCGCGCGAGTTTTGCGGCACCGTTCCGTCGGAAATGAAAATGCCAAAAACCCACCAAACATGAGTTTTGGGTCAAACGGAGATGATTGGGTGCGTCCGTTGCGAAAAATGCAATTCGCGAGTTTTTTTGTGAATCAGTGGGAAAAACGGCCATCCCGAGCGAGTTATGCGGCTTCATTGCGTCAGAAATGAAAGTGCCAAAACCCCACCAAACTTGAGTTTGGAGTCAAACGAAGATGATTGGGTGCATCCGTTGCGAAAAATTCAACTGTGGGTTTTTTGGTGAATCAGTGGGAAAAACGGTCATCCCGAGCGAGTTTTGTGGCACCGTTCCGTCGGTAATGAAAGTGCCAGAAACCAACCAAACATGAGTTTTGGGTCAAACGAGGATGATTGGGTGCGTCCGTTGCGAAAAATTCAACTGCGAGTTTTTTTGGTGAAATCAGTGCGAAAATGGCCATCCCGAGCGAGTTTTGCGGCACCGTTCCGTCGGAAATGAAAGTGCCAAAAACCTAACAAACATGATTTTTGTGTCAAACGGAGATGAGTGGGTGCGTCCGTTGCAAAAAATTCAACTGCGAGTTTGTTGGTGAATCAGTGGGGAAAACGACCATCCTGAGCGAGTTTTGCGGCGTCTTTCCGTCGGAAATGAAGGTGCTAAAAACCCACCAAACATGAGTTTTGGGTCAAACAGAGATGATTGGGTGCGTCCGTTGCGAAAAATTCAAATACGAGTTTTTTGGTGAATCAGTGGGAAAAACTATCATCCCGCGCGAGTTTTGTGGCACCGTTTCGTCAGAAATGAAGGTGCCAAAAACCCACCAAACATGAGTTTTGGGTCAAACGGAGATGATTGGGTGCATCCATTGTGAAAAATCCAACTACGAGTTATTTGGTGAATCAGTGGGAAAAACGGCCATCTCGAGCGAGTTTTGCGGCACCATTCCATCGCGAATGAAAGTGCCAAAAACCCGCCAAACATGAGTTTTGGGTCAAACAGAGATGATTGCGTGCGCCCGTTGCGAAAAATTCATCTGAGTTTTTTTTTGGTGAAATCAGTGGGAAAATGGCCATCCCGAGCGAGTTTTGTTGCACCGTTCCGTCAGAAATGAAAGTGCGAAAAATCCACCAAACATGAGATTTGTGTCAAACAGAGATGATTGGGTGCGTCCGTTGCGAAAAATTCAACTGCGAGTTTTTTGGTGAATCAGTGGGAAAAACGGCCATCCTGAGCGAGTTTTGCGGCATCTTTCCGTCGGAAATGTAGGCGCTAAAAACCCACCAAACATGAGTTTTGGGTTAAACAGAGATGATTGGGTGCGTCCGTTGCGAAAAATTCAACTGCGAGTTTTTTGGTGAACCAGTGGGAAAAACGATCATCCCGCGCGAGTTTTGTGGCACCGTTCCGTCGGAAATGAAAGTGCCAAAAACCCACCAAACATGAGTTTTGGGTCAAACGGAGATGATTGGGTGCGTCCGTTGCGAAAAATTCAACTGAATTTTTTGGTGAAATCAGTCGGAAAATGGCCATCCCGAGCGAGTTTTGTTGCACCGTTCCGTCAGAAATGAAAGTGCCAAAAATCCACCAAACATGAGTTTTGTGTCAAACAGAGATGATTGGGTGCGTCCGTTGCGAAAAAATTAACTGCGAGTTTTTTTGGTGATTTAGTGGGAAAAATAGTCATCCCGCGCGAGTTTTGCGGCACCGTTCCGTCGGAAATGAAAATACCAAAAACCCACCAAACATGAGTTTTGGGTCAAACGGAGATGATTGAGTGCGTCCGTTGCGAAAAATTCAACTGTGAGTTTTTTGGTGAACCAGTGGAAAAAACGATCGTCCCGCGCGAGTTTTGTGGCACCGTTCCGTCGGAAATGAAAGTGCCAAAAACCCACCAAACATGAGTCTTCGGTCAAACGGAGAAGATTGGGTGCGTCCATTGCAAAAAATCCAACTACGAGTTCTTTGGTGAATCAGTGGGAAAAACGCCCATCCCGAGCGAGTTTTGTTGCACCGTTCTATCAAAAATGAAAGTGCCAAAAACCCACCAAACATGAGTTTTGGGTCAAACGGAGATGATTGGGTGCGTCCGTTGCGAAAAATTCAACTGATTTTTTTGGTGAAATCAGTCGAAAAATGGCCATCCCGAGCGAGTTTTGTTGCACCGTTCCGTCAGAAATGAAAGTGCCAAAAATCCACCAAACATGAGTTTTGTGTCAAACAGAGATGATTGGGTGCGTCCGTTGCGAAAAAAATAACTGCGAGTTTTTTTGGTGATTTAGTGGGAAAAATAGTCATCCCGCGCGAGTTTTGCGGCACCGTTCCGTCGGAAATGAAAATGCCAAAAACCCACCAAACATGAGTTTTGGGTCAAACGGAGATGATTGGGTGCGTCCGTTGCGAAAAATGCAATTCGCGAGTTTTTTTGTGAATCAGTGGGAAAAACGGCCATCCCGAGCGAGTTATGCGGCTTCATTGCGTCAGAAATGAAAGTGCCAAAACCCCACCAAACTTGAGTTTGGAGTCAAACGAAGATGATTGGGTGCATCCGTTGCGAAAAATTCAACTGTGGGTTTTTTGGTGAATCAGTGGGAAAAACGGTCATCCCGAGCGAGTTTTGTGGCACCGTTCCGTCGGTAATGAAAGTGCCAGAAACCAACCAAACATGAGTTTTGGGTCAAACGAGGATGATTGGGTGCGTCCGTTGCGAAAAATTCAACTGCGAGTTTTTTTGGTGAAATCAGTGCGAAAATGGCCATCCCGAGCGAGTTTTGCGGCACCGTTCCGTCGGAAATGAAAGTGCCAAAAACCTAACAAACATGATTTTTGTGTCAAACGGAGATGAGTGGGTGCGTCCGTTGCAAAAAATTCAACTGCGAGTTTGTTGGTGAATCAGTGGGGAAAACGACCATCCTGAGCGAGTTTTGCGGCGTCTTTCCGTCGGAAATGAAGGTGCTAAAAACCCACCAAACATGAGTTTTGGGTCAAACAGAGATGATTGGGTGCGTCCGTTGCGAAAAATTCAAATACGAGTTTTTTGGTGAATCAGTGGGAAAAACTATCATCCCGCGCGAGTTTTGTGGCACCGTTTCGTCAGAAATGAAGGTGCCAAAAACCCACCAAACATGAGTTTTGGGTCAAACGGAGATGATTGGGTGCATCCATTGTGAAAAATCCAACTACGAGTTATTTGGTGAATCAGTGGGAAAAACGGCCATCTCGAGCGAGTTTTGCGGCACCATTCCATCGCGAATGAAAGTGCCAAAAACCCGCCAAACATGAGTTTTGGGGTCAAACAGAGATGATTGCGTGCGTCCGTTGCGAAAAATTCATCTGAGTTTTTTTTTGGTGAAATCAGTGGGAAAATGGCCATCCCGAGCGAGTTTGTTGCACCGTTCCGTCAGAAATGAAAGTGCGAAAAATCCACCAAACATGAGATTTGTGTCAAACAGAGATGATTGGGTGCGTCCGTTGCGAAAAATTCAACTGCGAGTTTTTTGGTGAATCAGTGGGAAAAACGGCCATCCTGAGCGAGTTTTGCGGCATCTTTCCGTCGGAAATGTAGGCGCTAAAACCCACCAAACATGAGTTTTGGGTTAAACAGAGATGATTGGGTGCGTCCGTTGCGAAAAATTCAACTGCGAGTTTTTTGGTGAACCAGTGGGAAAAACGATCATCCCGCGCGAGTTTTGTGGCACCGTTCCGTCGGAAATGAAAGTGCCAAAAACCCACCAAACATGAGTCTTGGGTCAAACGGAGAAGATTGGGTGCGTCCATTGCAAAAAATCCAACTACGAGTTCTTTGGTGAATCAGTGGGAAAAACGGCCATCCTGAGTGAGTTTTGCGACACCGTTCCATCGCAAATAGAAGTGCCAAAAACACACCGAACATGAGTTTTGGGTCAAACGAAGATGATTGGGTGCGTCCGTTGCGAAAAATTCAACTGCGAGTTTTTTTGGTGAATCAGTGGGAAAAACGATCATCCCGCGCGAGTTTTGTGGCACCGTTTTGTCGGAAATGAATGTGCCAAAAACCCACCAAACATGAGTTTTGGGTCAAACGCAGATGATTGGTGTGTCCGTTGCGAAAAATGCAATTCGCGAGTTTTTTGGTAAATCGGTGGGAAAATTGGCCATCCCGAGCGAGTTTTGCGGCACCGTCCCGTCGCAAATGAAAGTGCCAAAAACCCACCAAACATGAGTTTTGGGTCAAACGGAGATGATTGGTGCGTCCATTGCAAAAAATCCAACTACGAGTTCTTTAGTGAATCAGTGGGAAAAACGACCATCCCGAGTGAGTTTTGCGGCACCGTTCCATCGCAAATGAAAGTGCCAAAAACCCACCAAACATGAGTTTTGGGTCAAACAAAGATGATTGGGTGCGTCCATTGTGAAAAATTCAATTGAGTTTTTCTAGTGAAATCAGTGGGAAAATGGCCATCCCGAGCGAGTTTTGTTGCACCATTCCTTCAGAAATGAAAGTGCCAAAAATCCACCAAACATGAGATTTGTGTCAAACAGAGATGACTGGGTTGCGTCCGTTGCGAAAAATTCAACTGTGAGTTTTTTCTGTGATTTAGAAAAATGGTCATCCCGCGCGAGTTTGCGGCACCATTCCGTAGGAAATGAAAGTGCCAAAACCCACCAAACATGAGTTTTGGGTCAAAGAGACATGATTGGATGCGTCCGTTGCGAAAAATGCAATCGCGAGTTTTTTTGGTGAATCAGTGGGAAAAAACGGCCATCCTGAGCGAGTTTTGAGGCATCTTTCCGTTGGAAATGAAAGCGCTAAAAATCCACCAAACATGAGATTTGTGTCAAACGGAGATGATCGGGTGCGTCCGTTGCGAAAAATTCAACTGCGAGTTTTTTTTTGATTTAGTGGGAAAAATGGCCATCCCGCGCGACTTTTGTGGCATCGTTCCGTAGGAAATGAAAATGCCAAAAACCCACAAACATGAGTTTTTGGTCAAACGGAGATGATTGGGTGCGTCCGTTGCAAAAAATTCAACTGCGAGTTTTTTTGGTGAATCAGTGGGAAAGGCGATCATCCCGCACGAGTTTTGTGGCACCGTTCCGTCAGAAATGTAAGTGCCAAAACCCACCAAACATGAGTTTTGGGTCAAACGGAGTTGATTGGGTGCGTCCATTGTGAAAAATCCAACTACGAGTTCTTTGGTGAATCAGTGGAAAAAACGGTCATCCCGAGCGAGTTTTGCGGCACCGTTCCATCGCGAATGAAAGTGCCAAAAACCCACCAAACATGAGTTTTGGGTCAAACGGAGATGATTGGGTGCGTCCGTTGCGAAAAATTCAACTGAATTTTTTGGTGAAATCAGTCGGAAAATGGCCATCCCGAGCGAGTTTTGTTGCACCGTTCCGTCAGAAATGAAAGTGCCAAAAATCCACCAAACATGAGTTTTGTGTCAAACAGAGATGATTGGGTGCGTCCGTTGCGAAAAAATCAACTGCGAGTTTTTTTGGTGATTTAGTGGGAAAAATAGCCATCCCGCGAGAGTTTTGCGGCACCGTTCCGTCGGAAATGAAAATGCCAAAAACCCACCAAACATGAGTTTTGGGTCAAACAGAGATGATTGGGTGCGTCCGTTGCGAAAAATTCAAATACGAGTTTTTTGGTGAATCAGTGGGAAAAACTATCATCCCGCGCGAGTTTTGTGGCACCGTTTCGTCAGAAATGAAGGTGCCAAAAACCCACCAAACATGAGTTTTGGGTCAAACGGAGATGATTGGGTGCATCCATTGTGAAAAATCCAACTACGAGTTATTTGGTGAATCAGTGGGAAAAACGGCCATCTCGAGCGAGTTTTGCGGCACCATTCCATCGCGAATGAAAGTGCCAAAAACCCACCAAACATGAGTTTTGGGTCAAACAGAGATGATTGCGTGCGTCCGTTGCGAAAAATTCATCTGAGTTTTTTTTTGGTGAAATCAGTGGGAAAATGGCCATCCCGAGCGAGTTTTGTTGCACCGTTCCGTCAGAAATGAAAGTGCGAAAAATCCACCAAACATGAGATTTGTGTCAAACAGAGATGATTGGGTGCGTCCGTTGCGAAAAATTCAACTGCGAGTTTTTTGGTGAATCAGTGGGAAAAACGGCCATCCTGAGCGAGTTTTGCGGCATCTTTCCGTCGGAAATGTAGGCGCTAAAAACACACCAAACATGAGTTTTGGGTCAAACAGAGATGATTGGGTGCGTCCGTTGCGAAAAATTCAACTGCGAGTTTTTTGGTGAACCAGTGGGAAAAACGATCATCCCGCGCGAGTTTTGTGGCACCGTTCCATCGGAAATGAAAGTGCCAAAAACCCACCAAACATGAGTCTTGGGTCAAACGGAGAAGATTGGGTGCGTCCATTGCAAAAAATCCAACTACGAGTTCTTTGGTGAATCAGTGGGAAAAACGGTCATCCCGAGTGAGTTTTGTGGCACCGTTTTGTCGGAAATGAAAGTGCCAAAAACCCACCAAACATGAGTTTTGGGTCAAACGGAGATGATTGGGTGTGTCCGTTGCGAAAAATGCAATTCGCGAGTTTTTTGGTAAATCGGTGGGAAAAATGGCCATCCCGAGCGAGTTTTGCGGCACCGTCCCGTCGCAAATGAAAGTGCCAAAAACCCACCAAACATGAGTTTTGGGTCAAACGGAGATGATTGGGTGCGTCCATTGCAAAAAATCCAACTACGAGTTCTTTAGTGAATCAGTGGGAAAAACGACCATCCCAAGTGAGTTTGCGGCACCGTTCCATCGCAAATGAAAGTGCCAAAAACCCACCAAACATGAGTTTTGGGTCAAACAAAGATGATTGGGTGCGTCCATTGTGAAAAATTCAATTGAGTTTTTCTAGTGAAATCAGTGGGAAAATGGCCATCCCGAGCGAGTTTTGTCGCACCATTCCTTCAGAAATGAAAGTGTCAAAAATCCACCAAACATGAGATTTGTGTCAAACAGAGATGATTGGGTGCGTCCGTTGCGAAAAATTCAACTGTGAGTTTTTTTTGTGATTTAGAAAAATGGTCATCCCGCGCGAGTTTTGCGGCACCATTCCGTAGGAAATGAAAGTGCCAAAACCCACCAAACATGAGTTTTGGGTCAAAGAGACATGATTGGATGCGTCCGTTGCGAAAAATGCAATCGCGAGTTTTTTGGTGAATCAGTGGGAAAAACGGCCATCCTGAGCGAGTTTTGCGGCATCTTTCCGTCGGAAATGAAAGCGCTAAAAATCCACCAAACATGAGATTTGTGTCAAACGGAGATGATTGGGTGCGTCCGTTGCGAAAAATTCAACTGCGAGTTTTTTTTGATTTAGTGGGAAAAATGGCCATCGCGCGCGAATTTTGCGGCACCGTTCCGTAGGAAATGAAAATGCCAAAAACCCACAAACATGAGTTTTTGGTCAAACGGAGATGATTGGGTGCGTCCGTTGCGAAAAATTCAACTGCGAGTTTTTTGGTGAAATCAGTGCGAAAATGGCCATCCCGAGCGAGTTTTGCGGCACCGTTCCGTCGGAAATGAAAGTGCCAAAAACCTAACAAACATGATTTTTGTGTCAAACGGAGATGAGTGGGTGCGTCCGTTGCAAAAAATTCAACTATGAGTTTGTTGGTGAATCAGTGGGGAAAACGGCCATCCTGAGCGAGTTTTGCGGCGTCTTTCCGTCGGAAATGAAGGTGCTAAAAATCCACCAAACATGAGTTTTGAGTCAAACAGAGATGATTGGGTGCGTCCGTTGCGAAAAATTCAAATACGAGTTTTTTGGTGAATTAGGGGGAAAAACTATCATCCCGCGCGAGTTTTGTGGCACCCTTTCGTCAGAAATGAAGGTGCCAAAAACCCACCAAACATGAGTTTTGGGTCAAACGGAGATGATTGGGTGCATCCATTGTGAAAAATCCAACTACGAGTTATTTGGTGAATCAGTGGGAAAAACGGCCATCTCGAGCGAGTTTTGCGGCACCATTCCATCACGAATGAAAGTGCCAAAAACCCACCATACATGAGTTTTGGGTCAAACAGAGATGATTGCGTGCGTCCGTTGAGAAAAATTCATCTGAGTTTTTTTTGGTGAAATTAGTGGGAAAATGGCCATCCCGAGCGAGTTTTGTTGCACCGTTCCGTCAGAAATGAAAGTGCCAAAAATCCACCAAACATTAGATTTGTGTCAAACAGAGATGATTGGGTGCGTCCGTTGCGAAAAATTCAACTGCGAGTTTTTTGGTGAATCAGTGGGAAAAACGGCCATCCTGAGCGAGTTTTGCGGCATCTTTCCGTCGGAAATGTAGGCGCTAAAAACCCACCAAACATGAGTTTTGGGTCAAACAGAGATGATTGGGTGTGTCCGTTGCGAAAAATTCAACAAAGATTTTTTCGTGAACCAGTGGGAAAAACGATCATCCCGCGTGAGTTTTGCGGCACCGTTCCGTCGGAAATGAAAGTGCCAAAAATCCACCAAACATGAGTCTTGGGTCAAACGGAGAAGATTGGGTGTGTCCGTTGCGAAAAATTCAACAAAGGTTTTTTCGTGAACCAGTGGGAAAAACGGCCATCCTGAGCGAGTTTTGTGGCACCGTTCCCGGTAATGAAAGTGCCAGAAACCCACAAACATGAGTTTTGGGTCAAACGAGGATGATTGGGTGCGTCCGTTGCGAAAAATTCAACTGCGAGTTTTTTTGGTGAAATCAGTGCGAAAATGGCCATCCCGAGCGAGTTTTGCGGCACCGTTCCGTCGGAAATGAAAGTGCCAAAAACCTAACAAACATGATTTTTGTGTCAAACGGAGATGAGTGGGTGCGTCCGTTGCAAAAAATTCAACTACGAGTTCTTTGGTGAATCAGTGGGGAAAACGGCCATCCCGAGTGAGTTTTGCGGCGTCTTTCCGTCGGAAATGAAGGTGCTAAAAACCCACCAAACATGAGTTTTGGGTCAAACGGAGAAGATTGGGTGCGTCCATTGCGAAAAATTCAAATACGAGTTTTTTGGTGAATCAGTGGGAAAAACGATCATCCCGCGCGAGTTTTGTGGCACCGTTTTGTCGGAAATGAAAGTGCCAAAAACCCACCAAACATGAGTTTTGGGTCAAACGGAGATGATTGGGTGTGTCCGTTGCGAAAAATGCAATTCGCGAGTTTTTGGTAAATCGGTGGGAAAAATGGCCATCCCGAGCGAGTTTTGCAGCACCGTCCCGTCGCAAATGAAAGTGCCAAAAACCAACCAAACATGAGTTTTGGGTCAAACGGAGATGATTGGGTGCGTCCATTGCAAAAAATCCAACTACGAGTTCTTTAGTGAATCAGTGGGAAAAACGACCATCCCGAGTGAGTTTTGCGGCACCGTTCCATCGCAAATGAAAGTGTCAAAAACCCACCAAACATGAGTTTTGGGTCAAACAAAGATGATTGGGTGCGTCCATTGTGAAAAATTCAATTAAGTTTTTCTAGTGAAATCAGTGGGAAAATGGCCATCCCGAGCGAGTTTTGTTGCACCATCCCTTCAGAAATGAAAGTGTCAAAAATCCACCAAACATGAGATTTGTGTCAAACAGAGATGATTGGGTGCGTCCGTTGCGAAAAATTCAACTGTGAGTTTTTTTGTGATTTAGAAAAATGGTCATCCCGCGCGAGTTTTGCGGCACCATTCCGTAGGAAATGAAAGTGCCAAAACCCACCAAACATGAGTTTTGGGTCAAAGAGACATGATTGGATGCGTCCGTTGCGAAAAATGCAATCGCGAGTTTTTTGGTGAATCAGTGGGAAAAACGGCCATCCTGAGCGAGTTTTGCGGCATCTTTCCGTCGGAAATGAAAGCGCTAAAAATCCACCAAACATGAGATTTGTGTCAAACGGAGATGATTCGGTGCGTCCGTTGCGAAAAATTCAACTCCGAGTTTTTTTTTTGATTTAGTGGGAAAAATGGCCATCCCGCGCGACTTTTGCGGCACCGTTCCGTAGGAAATGAAAATGCCAAAAACCCACAAACATGAGTTTTTGGTCAAACGGAGATGATTGGGTGCGTCCGTTGCAAAAAAATTCAACTGCGAGTTTTTTTGGTGAATCAGTGGGAAAGGCGATCATCCCGCACGAGTTTTGTGGCACCGTTCCGTCGGAAATGAAAGTGCCAAAACCCACCAAACATGAGTTTTGGGTCAAACGGAGATGATTGGGTGCGTCCATTGTGAAAAATCCAACTACGAGTTCTTTGGTGAATCAGTGGAAAAAACGGTCATCCCGAGCGAGTTTTGCGGCACCGTTCCATCGCGAATGAAAGTGCCAAAAACCCACCAAACATGAGTTTTGGGTCAAACGGAGATGATTGGGTGCGTCCGTTGCGAAAAATTCAACTGAATTTTTTGGTGAAATCAGTCAGAAAATGGCCATCCCGAGCGAGTTTTGTTGCACCGCTCCGTCGGAAATGAAAGTGCCAAAAATCCACCAAACATGAGTTTTGTGTCAAACAGAGATGATTGGGTGCGTCCGTTGCGAAAAAATCAACTGCGAGTTTTTTTGGTGATTTAGTGGGAAAAATAGCCATCCCGCGCGAGTTTGGCGGCACCGTTCCGTCGGAAATGAAAATGCCAAAAACCCACCAAACATGAGTTTTGGGTCAAACGGAGATGATTGGGTGCGTCCGTTGCGAAAAATGCAATTCGCGAGTTTTTTTGTGAATCAGTGGGAAAAACGGCCATCCCGAGCGAGTTATGCGGCTTCATTTCGTCAGAAATGAAAGTGCCAAAACCCCACCAAACTTGAGTTTGGAGTCAAACGAAGATGATTGGGTGCATCCGTTGCGAAAAATTCAACTGTGGGTTTTTTGGTGAATCAGTGGGAAAAACGGTCATCCCGAGCGAGTTTTGTGGCACCGTTCCGTCGGTAATGAAAGTGCCAGAAACCAACCAAACATGAGTTTTGGGATGATTGGGTGCGTCCGTTGCGAAAAATTCAACTGCGACTTTTTGGTGAAATCAGTGGGAAAATGGCCATCCCGAGCGAGTTTTGCGGCACCGTTCCGTCGGAAATGAAAGTGCCAAAAACCTAACAAACATGATTTTTGTGTCAAACGGAGATGAGTGGGTGCGTCCGTTGCAAAAAATTCAACTGCGAGTTTGTTGGTGAATCAGTGGGGAAAACGGCCATCCTGAGCGAGTTTTGCGGCGTCTTTCCATCGGAAATGAAGGTGCTAAAAACCCACCAAACATGAGTTTTGGGTCAAACAGAGATGATTGGGTGCGTCCGTTGCGAAAAATTCAAATACGAGTTTTTTGGTGAATCAGTGGGAAAAACTATCATCCCGCGCGAGTTTTGTGGCACCGTTTCGTCAGAAATGAAGGTGCCAAAACCCACCAAACATGAGTTTTGGGTCAAACGGAGATGATTGGGTGCATCCATTGTGAAAAATCCAACTACGAGTTATTTGGTGAATCAGTGGGAAAAACGGCCATCTCGAGCGAGTTTTGCGGCACCATTCCATCGCGAATGAAAGTGCCAAAAACCCACCAAACATGAGTTTTGGGTCAAACTGAGATGATTGCGTGCGTCCGTTGCGAAAAATTCATCTGAGTTTTTTTTTGGTGAAATCAGTGGGAAAATGGCCATCCCGAGCGAGTTTTGTTGCACCGTTCCGTCAGAAATGAAAGTGCCAAAAATCCACCAAACATTAGATTTGTGTCAAACAGAGATGATTGGGTGCGTCCGTTGCGAAAAATTCAACTGCGAGTTTTTTGGTGAATCAGTGGGAAAAACGGCCATCCTGAGCGAGTTTTGCGGCATCTTTCCGTCGGAAATGTAGGCGCTAAAAACCCACCAAACATGAGTTTTGGGTCAAATAGAGATGATTGGGTGCGTCCGTTGCGAAAAATTCAACTGCGAGTTTTTTGGTGAACCAGTGGGAAAAACGATCATCCCGCGCGAGTTTTGTGGCACCGTTCCGTCGGAAATGAAAGTGCCAAAAACCCACCAAACATGAGTCTTGAGTCAAACGGAGAAGATTGGGTGCGTCCATTGCAAAAAATCCAACTACGAGTTCTTTGGTGAATCAGTGGGAAAAACGGCCATCTCAAGTGAGTTTTGCGACACCGTTCCATCGCAAATAGAAGTGCCAAAAAGACACCAAACATGAGTTTTGGGTCAAACGAAGATGATTGGATGCGTCCGTTGCGAAAAATTCAACTGCGAGTTTTTTTGGTGAATCAGTGGGAAAAACGATCATCCCGCGCGAGTTTTGTGGCACCGTTTTGTCGGAAATGAAAGTGCCAAAAACCCACCAAACATGGGTTTTGGATCAAACAGAGATGATTGGGTGTGTCCGTTGCGAAAAATGCAATTCGCGAGTTTTTTGGTAAATCGGTGGGAAAAATGGCCATCCCGAGCGAGTTTTGCGGCACCGTCCCGTCGCAAATGAAAGTGCCAAAACCCACCAAACATGAGTTTTGGGTCAAACGGAGATGATTGGGTGCGTCCATTGTGAAAAATCCAACTACGAGTTCTTTGGTGAATCAGTGGAAAAACGGTCATCCCGAGCGAGTTTTGCGGCACCGTTCCATCGCGAATGAAAGTGCCAAAAACCCACCAAACATGAGTTTTGGGTCAAACGGAGATGATTGGGTGCGTCCGTTGCGAAAAATTCAACTGAATTTTTGGTGAAATCAGTGGGAAAATGGCCATCCCGAGCGAGTTTTGTTGCACCGTTCCGTCAGAAATGAAAGTGCCAAAAATCCACCAAACATGAGATTTGTGTCAAACAGAGATGATTGGGTGCGTCCGTTGCGAAAAATTCAACGCGAGTTTTTTGGTGAATCAGTGGGAAAAACGGCCATCCTGAGCGAGTTTTGCGGCATCTTTCCGTCGGAAATGTAGGCGCTAAAAACCCACCAAACATGAGTTTTGGGTCAAACAGAGATGATTGGGTGCGTCCGTTGCGAAAAATTCAACTGCGAGTTTTTTGGTGAACCAGTGGGAAAAACGATCATCCCGCGCGAGTTTTGTGGCACCGTTCCGTCGGAAATGAAAGTGCCAAAAACCCACCAAACATGAGTCTTGCGTCAAACGGAGAAGATTGGGTGCGTCCATTGCAAAAAATCCAACTACGAGTTCTTTGGTGAATCAGTGGGAAAAACGGCCATCCCGAGTGAGTTTTGCAACACCGTTCCAACGCAAATAGAAGTGCCAAAAACACACCGAACATGAGTTTTGGGTCAAACGAAGATGATTGGGTGCGTCCGTTGCGAAAAATTCAACTGCGAGTTTTTTTGGTGAATCAGTGGGAAAAACGATCATCCCGCGCGAGTTTTGTGGCACCGTTTTGTCAGAAATGAAAGTGCCAAAAACCCACCAAACATGAGTTTTGGGTCAAACGGAGATGATTGGGTGTGTCCGTTGCGAAAAATGCAATTCGCGAGTTTTTTGGTAAATCGGTGGGAAAAATGGCCATCCCGAGCGAGTTTTGCGGCACCCGTCCCGTCGCAAATGAAAAGTGCCAAAAACCCACCAAACATGAGTTTTGGGTCAAACGGAGATGATTGGGTGCATCCATTGCAAAAAATCCAACTACGAGTTCTTTAGTGAATCAGTGGTAAAAACGACCATCCCGAGTGAGTTTTGCGGCACCGTTCCATCGCAAATGAAAGTGCCAAAAACCCACCAAACATGAGTTTTGCGTCAAACAAAGATGATTGGGTGCATCCATTGTGAAAAATTCAATTGAGTTTTTCTAGTGAAATCAGTGGGAAATGGCCATCCCGAGCGAGTTTTGTTGCACCATTCCTTCAGAAATGAAAGTGTCAAAAATCCACCAAACATGAGATTTGTGTCAAACAGAGATGATTGGGTGCGTCCGTTGCGAAAAATTCAACTGTGAGTTTTTTTGTGATTTAGAAAAATGGTCATCCCGCGCGAGTTTTGCGGCACCATTCCGTAGGAAATGAAAGTGCCAAAACCCACCAAACATGAGTTTTGGGTCAAAGAGACATGATTGGATGCGTCCGTTGCGAAAAATGCAATCGCGAGTTTTTTGGTGAATCAGTGGGAAAAACGGCCATCCTGAGCGAGTTTTGCGGCATCTTTCCGTCGGAAATGAAAGCGCTAAAAATCCACCAAACATGAGATTTGTGTCAAACGGAGATGATTGGGTGCGTCCGTTGCGAAAAATTCAACTGCGAGTTTTTTTTTGATTTAGTGGGAAAAATGGCCATCGCGCGCGACTTTTGCGGCACCGTTCCGTAGGAAATGAAAATGCCAAAAACCCACAAACATGAGTTTTTGGTCAAACAGAGATGATTGGGTGCGTCCGTTGCGAAAAATTCAACTGCGAGTTTTTTTGGTGAAATCAGTGCGAAAATGGCCATCCCGAGCGAGTTTTGCGGCACCGTTCCGTCGGAAATGAAAGTGCCAAAAACCTAACAAACATGATTTTTGTGTCAAACGGAGATGAGTGGGTGCGTCCGTTGCAAAAAATTCAACTGCGAGTTTGTTGGTGAATCAGTGGGGAAAACGACCATCCTGAGCGAGTTTTGCGGCGTCTTTCCGTCGGAAATGAAGGTGCCAAAAACACACCGAACATGAGTTTTGAGTCAAACGAAGATGATTGGGTGCGTCCGTTGCGAAAAATTCAACTGCGAGTTTTTTTGGTGAATCAGTGGGAAAAACGATCATCCCGCGCGAGTTTTGTGGCACCGTTTTGTCAGAAATGAAAGTGCCAAAAACCCACCAAACATGAGTTTTGGGTCAAACGGAGATGATTGGGTGTGTCCGTTGCGAAAAATGCAATTCGCGAGTTTTTTGGTAAATCGGTGGGAAAAATGGCCATCCCGAGCGAGTTTTGCGGCACCGTCCCGTCGCAAATGAAAGTGCCAAAAACCCACCAAACATGAGTCTTGCATCAAACGGAGAAGATTGGGTGCGTCCATTGCAAAAAATCCAACTACGAGTTCTTTGGTGAATCAGTGGGAAAAACGGTCATCCCGAGTGAGTTTTGCGACACCGTTCCATCGCAAATAGAAGTGCCAAAAACACATCGAACATGAGTTTTGGGTCAAACGAAGATGATTGGGTGCGTCCGTTGCGAAAAATTCAACTGCGAGTTTTTTTGGTGAATCAGTTGGAAAAACGATCATCCCGCGCGAGTTTTGTGGCACCGTTTTGTCTGAAATGAAGTGCCAAAAACCCACCAAACATGAGTTTTGGGTCAAACGGAGATGATTGGGTGTGTCCGTTGCGAAAAATGCAATTCGCGAGTTTTTTGGTAAATCGGTGGGAAAAATGGCCATCCCGAGCGAGTTTTGCGGCACCGTCCCGTCGCAAATGAAAGTGCCAAAAACCCACCAAACATGAGTTTTGGGTCAAACGGAGATGATTGGGTGCGTCCATTGCAAAAAATCCAACTACGAGTTCTTTAGTGAATCAGCGGGAAAAACGACCATCCCGAGTGAGTTTGGGGCACCGTTCCATCGCAAATGAAAGTGCCAAAAACCCACCAAACATGAGTTTTGGGTCAAACAAAGATGATTGGGTGCGTCCATTGTGAAAAATTCAATTGAGTTTTTCTAGTGAAATCAGTGGGAAAATGGTCATCCCGAGCGAGTTTTGTTTGCACCATTCCTTCAGAAATGAAAGTGTCAAAAATCCACCAAACATGAGATTTGTGTCAAACAGAGATGATTGGGTGCGTCCGTTGCGAAAAATTCAACTGTGAGTTTTTTTTGTGATTTAGAAAAATGGTCATCCCGCGCGAGTTTTGCGGCACCATTCCGTAGGAAATGAAAGTGCCAAAACCCACCAAACATGAGTTTTGGGTCAAAGAGACATGATTGGATGCGTCCGTTGCGAAAAATGCAATCGCGAGTTTTTTGGTGAATCAGTGGGAAAAACGGCCATCCTGAGCGAGTTTTGCGGCATCTTTCCGTCGGAAATGAAAGCGCTAAAAATCCACCAAACATGAGATTTGTGTCAAACGGAGATGATTGGGTGCGTCCGTTGCGAAAAATTCAACTGCAAGTTTTTTTTGATTTAGTGGGAAAAATGGCCATCGCGCGCGACTTTTGCGGCACCGTTCCGTAGGAAATGAAAATGCCAAAAACCCACAAACATGAGTTTTTGGTCAAACGGAGATGATTGGGTGCGTCCGTTGCAAAAAATTCAACTGCGAGTTTTTTTGGTGAATCAGTGGGAAAGGCGATCATCCCGCACGAGTTTTGTGGCACCGTTCCGTCGGAAATGAAAGTGCCAAAACCCACCAAACATGAGTTTTGGGTCAAACGGAGATGATTGGGTGCGTCCATTGTGAAAAAATCCAACTACGAGTTCTTTGGTGAATCAGTGGAAAAAACGGTCATCCCGAGCGAGTTTTGCGGCACCGTTCCATCGCGAATGAAAGTGCCAAAAACCCACCAAACATGAGTTTTGGGTCAAACGGAGATGATTGGGTGCGTCCGTTGCGAAAAATTCAACTGAATTTTTTGGTGAAATCAGTCAGAAAATGGCCATCCCGAGCGAGTTTTGTTGCAACCGCTCCGTCGGAAATGAAAGTGCCAAAAATCCACCAAACATGAGTTTTGTGTCAAACAGAGATGATTGGGTGCGTCCGTTGCGAAAAAATCAACTGCGAGTTTTTTTGGTGATTTAGTGGGAAAAATAGCCATCCCGCGCGAGTTTGGCGGCACCGTTCCGTCGGAAATGAAAATGCCAAAAACCCACCAAACATGAGTTTTGGGTCAAACGGAGATGATTGGGTGCGTCCGTTGCGAAAAATGCAATTCGCGAGTTTTTTTGTGAATCAGTGGGAAAAACGGCCATCCCGAGCGAGTTATGCGGCTTCATTTCGTCAGAAATGAAAGTGCCAAAACCCCACCAAACTTGAGTTTGGAGTCAAACGAAGATGATTGGGTGCATCCGTTGCGAAAAATTCAACTGTGGGTTTTTTGGTGAATCAGTGGGAAAAACGGTCATCCCGAGCGAGTTTTGTGGCACCGTTCCGTCGGTAATGAAAGTGCCAGAAACCAACCAAACATGAGTTTTGGGATGATTGGGTGCGTCCGTTGCGAAAAATTCAACTGCGACCTTTTGGTGAAATCAGTGCGAAAATGGCCATCCCGAGCGAGTTTTGCGGCACCGTTCCGTCGGAAATGAAAGTGCCAAAAACCTAACAAATATGATTTCTGTGTCAAACGGAGATGAGTGGGTGCGTCCGTTGCAAAAATTCAACTGCGAGTTTGTTGGTGAATCAGTGGGGAAAACGACCATCCTGAGCGAGTTTTGCGGCGTCTTTCCGTCGGAAATGAAGGTGCTAAAAACCCACCAAACATGAGTTTTGGGTCAAACAGAGATGATTGGGTGCGTCCGTTGCGAAAAATTCAAATACGAGTTTTTTGGTGAATCAGTGGGAAAAACTATCATCCCGCGCGAGTTTTGTGGCACCGTTTCGTCAGAAATGAAGGTGCCAAAACCCCACCAAACATGAGTTTTGGGTCAAACGGAGATGATTGGGTGCATCCATTGTGAAAAATCCAACTACGAGTTATTTGGTGAATCAGTGGGAAAAAACGGTCATCTCGAGCGAGTTTTGCGGCACCATTCCATCGCGAATGAAAGTGCCAAAAACCCACCAAACATGAGTTTTGGGTCAAACAGAGATGATTGCGTGCGTCCCGTTGCGAAAAATTCATCTGAGTTTTTTTTTGGTGAAATCAGTGGGAAAATGGCCATCACGAGCGAGTTTTGTTGCACCGTTCCGTCAGAAATGAAAGTGCCAAAAATCCACCAAACATGAGATTTGTGTCAAACAGAGATGATTGGGTGCGTCTGTTGCGAAAAATTCAACGCGAGTTTTTTGGTGATTCAGTGGGAAAAACGGTCATCCTGAGCGAGTTTTGGCGGCATCTTTCCGTCGGAAATGTAGGCGCTAAAAACCCACCAAACATGAGTTTTGGGTCAAACAGAGATGATTGGGTGCGTCCGTTGCGAAAAATTCAACTGCGAGTTTTTTGGTGAACCAGTGGGAAAAACGATCATCCCGCGCGAGTTTTGTGGCACCGTTCCGTCGGAAATGAAAGTGCCAAAAACCCACCAAACATGAGTCTTGCATCAAACGGAGAAGATTGGGTGCGTCCATTGCAAAAAATCCAACTACGAGTTCTTTGGTGAATCAGTGGGAAAAACGGTCCATCCCGAGTGAGTTTTGCGACACTGTTCCATCGCAAATAGAAGTGCCAAAAACACATCGAACATGAGTTTGGGTCAAACGAAGATGATTGGGTGCGTCCGTTGCGAAAAATTCAACTGCGAGTTTTTTTGGGTGAATCAGTTGGAAAAACGATCATCCCGCGCGAGTTTTGTGGCACCGTTTTGTCTGAAATGAAAGTGCCAAAAACCCACCAAACATGAGTTTTGGGTCAAACGGAGATGATTGGGTGTGTCCGTTGCGAAAAATGCAATTCGCGAGTTTTTTGGTAAATCGGTGGGAAAAATGGCCATCCCGAGCGAGTTTTGCGGCACCGTCCCGTCGCAAATGAAAGTGCCAAAAACCCACCAAACATGAGTTTTGGGTCAAACGGAGATGATTGGGTGCGTCCATTGCAAAAAATCCAACTACGAGTTCTTTAGTGAATCAGTGGGAAAAACGACCATCCCGAGTGAGTTTTGCGGCACCGTTCCATCGCAAATGAAAGTGCCAAAAACCCACCAAACATGAGTTTTGGGTCAAACAAAGATGATTGGGTGCGTCCATTGTGAAAAATTCAATTGAGTTTTTCTAGTGAAATCAGTGGGAAAATGGCCATCCCGAGCGAGTTTTGTTGCACCATTCCTTCAGAAATGAAAGTGTCAAAAATCCACCAAACATGAGATTTGTGTCAAACAGAGATGATTGGGTGCGTCCGTTGCGAAAAATTCAACTGTGAGTTTTTTTTGTGATTTAGAAAAAATGGTCCATCCCGCGCGAGTTTTGCGGCACCATTCCGTAGGAAATGAAGTGCCAAAACCCACCAAACATGAGTTTTGGGTCAAAGAGACATGATTGGATGCGTCCGTTGCGAAAAATGCAATCGCGAGTTTTTTTGGTGAATCAGTGGGAAAAAACGGCCATCCTGGGCGAGTTTTGCGGCATCTTTCCGTCGGAAATGAAAGCGCTAAAAATCCACCAAACATGAGATTTGTGTCAAACGGAGATGATTGGGTGCGTCCGTTGCAAAAATTCAACTGCGAGTTTTTTGTTGATTTAGTGGGAAAAATGGCCATCGCGCGCGACTTTTGGCGGCAACCGTTCCGTAGGAAATGAAAATGCCAAAACCCACAACATGAGTTTTTGGTCAAACGGAGATGATTGGGTGCGTCCGTTGCGAAAAATTCAACTGCGAGTTTTTTTGGTGAAATCAGTGCGAAAATGGCCATCCCGAGCGAGTTTTGCGGCACCGTTCCGTCGGAAATGAAAGTGCCCAAAAACCTAACAAACATGATTTTTGTGTCAAACGGAGATGAGTGGGTGCGTCCGTTGCAAAAATTCAACTGCGAGTTTGTTGGTGAATCAGTGGGGAAAACGACCATCCTGAGCGAGTTTTGCGGCGTCTTCCGTCGGAAATGAAGGTGCTAAAAACCACCAACATGAGTTTTGGGTCAAACAGAGATGATTGGGTGCGTCCGTTGCGAAAAATTCAAATACGAGTTTTTTGGTGAATCAGTGGGAAAAAACTATCATCCCGCGCGAGTTTTGTGGCACCGTTTCGTCAGAAATGAAGGTGCCAAAACCCCACCAAACATGAGTTTTGGGTCAAACGGAGATGATTGGGTGCGTCCGTTGCGAAAAAATTCAACTGCGAGTTTTTTGGGTGAATCAGTGGGAAAGGCGATCATCCCGCACGAGTTTTGTGGCCCGTTCCGTCGGAAATGAAAGTGCCAAAACCCACCAAACATGAGTTTTGGGTCAACGGAGATGATTGGGTGCGTCCATTGTGAAAAATCCAACTACGAGTTCTTTGGTGAATCAGTGGAAAAACCGGTCATCCCGAGCGAGTTTTTGCGGCACCGTTCCATCGCGAATGAAAGTGCCAAAAACCCACCAAACATGAGTTTTGGGTCAAACGGAGATGATTGGGTGCGTTCCGTGCGAAAAATTCAACTGAATTTTTTGGTGAAATCAGTCGGAAAATGGCCATCACGAGCGAGTTTTGTTGCACCGCTCCGTCGGAAATGAAAGTTGCCAAAAATCCACCAAACATGAGTTTTGTGTCAAACAGAGATGATTGGGTGCGTCCGTTGCGAAAAAATCAACTGCGAGTTTTTTTGGTGATTTAGTGGGAAAAATAGCCATCCCGCGCGAGTTTGGCGGCACCGTTCCGTCGGAGAAATGAAATGCCAAAAACCCACCAAACATGAGTTTTGGGTCAAACGGAGATGATTGGGTGCGTCCGTTGCGAAAATGCAATTCGCGAGTTTTTTTTTGTGAATCAGTGGGAAAACGGCCATCCCGAGCGAGTTATGCGGCTTCATTTCGTCAGAAATGAAAGTGCCAAAAACCCCACCAAACTTGAGTTTGGAGTCAAACGAAGATGATTGGGTGCATCCGTTGCGAAAAATTCAACTGTGGGTTTTTGGTGAATCAGTGGGAAAAACGGTCATCCCGAGCGAGTTTTGTGGCACCGTTCCGTCGGTAATGAAAGTGCAGAAACCAACCAAACATGAGTTTTGGGTCAAACGAGGATTGATTGGGTGCGTCCGTTGCGAAAAATTCAACTGCGAGTTTTTTTGGTGAAATCAGTGCGAAAATGGCCATCCCGAGCGAGTTTTGCGGCACCGTTCCGTCGGAAATGAAAGTGCCAAAAACCTAACAAACATGATTTTTGTGTCAAACGGAAGATGAGTGGGTGCGTCCGTGCAAAAAATTCAACTGCGAGTTTGTTGGTGAATCAGTGGGGAAAACGACCATCCTGAGCGAGTTTTGCGGCGTCTTTCCGTCGGAAATGAAGGTGCTAAAAACCCACCAAACATGAGTTTTGGGTCAAACAGAGATGATTGGGTGCGTCCGTTGCGAAAAATTCAAATACGAGTTTTTTGGTTGAATCAGTGGGAAAAACTATCATCCGCGCGAGTTTTGTGGCACCGTTTCGTCAGAAATGAAGGTGCCAAAACCCCACCAAACATGAGTTTTGGGTTCAAACGGAGATGATTGGGTGCATCCATTGTGAAAAATCCAACTACGAGTTATTTGGTGAATCAGTGGGGAAAAACGGCCATCTCGAGCGAGTTTTGCGGCACCATTCCATCGCGAATGAAAGTGCCAAAAACCCACAAACATGAGTTTTGGGTCAAACAGAGATGATTGCGTGCGTCCGTTGCGAAAAATTCATCTGAGTTTTTTTTTGGTGAAATCAGTGGGAAAATGGCCATCCCGAGCGAGTTTTGTTGCACCGTTCCGTCAGAAATGAAAGTGCCAAAAATCCGCCAAACATGAGATTCGTGTCAAACAGAGATGATTGGGTGCGTCCGTTGCGAAAAATTCAACGCGAGTTTTTTGGTGAATCAGTGGGAAAAACGGCCATCCTGAGCGAGGTTTTGCGGCATCTTTCCGTCGGAAATGTAGGCGCTAAAAACCCACCAAACATGAGTTTTGGGTCAAACAGAGATGATTGGGTGCGTCCGTTGCGAAAAATTCAACTGCGAGTTTTTGGTGAACCAGTGGGAAAAACGATCATCCCGCGCGAGTTTTGTGGCACCGTTCCGTCGGAAATGAAAGTGCCAAAAAACCCACCAAACATGAGTCTTGGTCAAACGGAGAAGATTGGGTGCGTCCATTGCAAAAAAATCCAACTACGAGTTCTTTGGTGAATCAGTGGGAAAAACGGTCATCCTCGAGTGAGTTTTGTGACACCGTTCCATCGCAAATGAAGTGCCAAAAAGACACCAAACATGAGTTTTGGGTCAAAAGAAGATGATTGGGTGCGTCCGTTGCGAAAAATTCAACTGCGAGTTTTTTTGGTGAATCAGTGGGAAAAACGATCATCCGCGAGAGTTTTGTGGCACCGTTTTGTCGGAAATGAAAGTGCCAAAAACCACCAAACATGAGTTTTGTGTCAAACGAGATGATTGGGTGCGTCCGTTGCGAAAAAATTCAACGCGAGTTTTTTGGTGAATCAGTGGGAAAAACGGCCATCCCGAGCGAGTTTTGCGGCATCTTTCCGTCGGAAATGTAGGCAAAAACCCACCAAACATGAGTTTTGGGTCAAACAGAGATGATTGGGTGCGTCCGTTGCGAAAAATGCAACTGCGAGTTTTTGGTGAACAGTGGGAAAAACGATCATCCCGCGAGTTTTGTGCACCGTTCCGTCGGAAATGAAAGTGCCAAAAACCCACCAAACATGAGTTTTGGGTCAAACAAAGATGATTGGCTGCGTCCATTGTGAAAAATTCAATTTTTTTTTCTGGTGAAATCAGTGGGAAAATGGCCATCCCGAGCGAGTTTTGTTGCACCATTCCTTCAGAAATGAAAGTGTCAAAAATCCACCAAAACATGAGTTTGTGTCAAACAGAGATGATTGGGTGCGTCCGTTGCGAAAAATCAACTGTGAGTTTTTTTGTGATTTAGAAAAAGGTCATCCAGCGCGAGTTTTGCGGCACCATTCCGTAGGAAATGAAAGTGCCAAAACCCACCAAACATGAGTTTTGGTCAAAGAGAATGATTGGATGCGTCCGTTGCGAAAAAATCAACCGCGAGTTTTTTGGTGAATCAGTGGGAAAACGGCCATCCGAGCGAGTTTTGGCACCTTCCGTCGGAAATGAAATGCCAAAATCCACAAACATGAGATTTGTGTCAAACGGAGATGATTGGGTGCGTCCGTTGCGAAAAATTCAACTGCGAGTTTTTTTGAATTCAGTGGGAAAAACGGCCATCCTGAGCGAGCTTTTGCGGCACTCTTTCCGTCGAAATGTAGGCTAAAAAACCCACCAAACATGAGTTTTGGGTCAAACAGAGATTGATTGGTGAGTCCGTTGCGAAAAATTCAACTGCGAGTTTTTTGTGAACCAGTGGGAAAACGATCATCCCGCGCGAGTTTGTGGCACCGTCCGTCGGAATGAAAGTGCCAAAAACCCACCAAACATGAGTCTTGCGTCAAACGGAGAAGATTGGGTTGGCGTCCATTGCAAAAAATCCAACTACGATGTTCTTTGGTGAATCATGTGGGAAAAACGGCCATCCCGAGTGAGTTTTGCAACACCGTTCCACGCAAATAGACAGTGCCAAAAAACACACCGAACATGAGTTTTGGGTCAAACGAAGATGATGGGTGCGTCCGTTGCGAAAATTCAAACTGCGAGGTTTTTTTCTGTGAATCAGTGGGAAAAAGCTCATCCCCGAGCGAGTTTTTGTGCACCGTTTTGTCAGAAATGAAAGTGCCAAAAATCCACCAAACATGAGATTTGTGTCAAACAGAGATGATTGTGGTGCGTCCGTTGCGAAAAATTCAACTGTGAGTTTTTTTTTGTGATTTAGAAAAATGGTCATCCCGCGCGAGTTTTGCGGCACCATTCCGTAGGAAATGAAAGTGCCAAAACCAACCAACATGAGTTTTGGGTCAAAGAGACATGATTGGATGCGTCCGTTGCAAAAAATGCAATCGCGAGTTTTTTGGTGAATCAGTGGGAAAAACGGCCATCCTGAGCGAGTTTTGCGGCATCTTTCCGTCGGAAATGAAAGCGCTAAAATCCACCAAACATTAGATTTGTGTCAAACGGAGATGATTGGGTGCGTCCGTTGCGAAAAAATTCAACTGCGAGTTTTTTGTTGATTTAGTGGGAAAAATGGCCATCCCGCGCGACTTTTGCGGCACCGTTCCGTAGGAAATGAAATGCCAAAACCCACGAACATGAGTTTTTGGTCAAACGGAGATGATTGGGTGCGTCCGTTGCAAAAAATTCAACTGCGAGTTTTTTGGTGAATCAGTGGGAAACGATCATCCCGACGAGTTTTGTGGCACCGTTCCGTCGGAAATGAAAGTGCCAAAACCCACCAAACATGAGTTTTGGGTCAAACAGAGATGATTGGGTGCGTCCATTGTGAAAAATCAACTACGAGTTCTTTGTGAATCAGTGGGAAAAACGCCATCCGAGCGAGTTTTGCGGCACCGTTCCATCGCAAATGAAAGTGCCAAAAACCCACCAAACATGAGTTTTGGGTCAAACGGAGATGATTGGGTGCGTCCGTTGTGAAAAATTCAACTGAGTTTTTTGGTGAAATCAGTGGGAAAATGGCCATCCCGAGCGAGTTTTGTTGCACCGTTCCGTCAGAAATGAAAGTGCCAAAAATCCACCAAACATGAGATTTGTGTCAAACAGATGATTGGGTGCGTCCGTTGCGAAAAATTCAACTGCGAGTTTTTTTGGTGATTTAGAAAAATGGTCATCCCGCGCGAGGTTTTGGCGGCACCATTCCGTAGGAAATGAAAGTGCCAAAAACCCTAACCAAACATGACGTTTTGGGTCAAAAGACATGAGTGGATGCGTCCGTTGCGAAAAATTGCAATCGCGAGTTTTTTGTGAATCAGTGGGAAAACGCCATCCTGAGCGAGTTTTGCGGCATCTTTTCCGTCGGAAATGAAAGCGCTCAAAAAATCACCAAACATGAGTTTGTGGTCAAACGAGATGATTGGGTGCGTCCGTTGCGAAAAATTCAACTCCGAGTTTTTTTTTTGATAGTGGGAAAATGGCATCCGCGCGACTTTTGCGGCACCGTTTCCGTAGGAAATGAAAATGCCAAAAACCCACAAACATGAGTTTTTGGTCAAACGTAGATGATTGGGTGCGTCCGTTGCGAAAAATGCAATTCGCGAGTTTTTTGTGAATCAGTGGGAAAAACTGGCAATCCCGAGCGAGTTTATGCGGCTTCATTTCGTCAGAAATGAAAGTGCCAAAACCCCACCAAAAATGAGTCTTGCATCAAACGGAGAAGATTGGGTGCGTCCATTGCCAAAAAATCCAACTACGAGTTCTTTGGTGAATCAGTGGGAAAAACGGTCATCCCGAGTGAGTTTTGCGACACCGTTCCATCGCAAATAGAAGTGCCAAAAACAATCGAAACATGAGTTTTGGGTCAACGAAGATGATTGGGTGGTCCGTTGCGAAAAATTCAACTGCGAGTTTTTTTGGTGAATCCAGTTGGAAAAACGATCATCCCGCGCGAGTTTTGTGGCACCGTTTTTGTACTGAAATGAAAGTGCCAAAACCCACCAAACATGAGGTTTTGGGTCAAACGGAGATGATTGGGTGTGTCCGTTGCGAAAATGCAATTCGCGAGTTTTTTGGTAAATCGGTGGGAAAAATGGCCATCCCGAGCGAGTTTTGCGGCACCGTCCCGTCGCAAATGAAAGTGCCAAAAACCACCCAAACATGAGTTTTGGGTCAACGGAGATGATTGGGTGCGTCCATTGCAAAAAATCCCAACTACGAGTTCTTTAGTTGAATCAGGCGGGAAAATACGACCATTCCCGAGTGGCGTTTGGGGCACCGTTCCATCGCAAATGAAAGTGCCAAAACCCACCAAACATGAAGTTTTGGGGTCCAAACAAAGATGATTGGGTGCGTCCATTGTCGGAACAATTCAATTGAGTTTTTCTCGTGAAATCAGTGGAAAATGGTCATCCCGGAGCGAGTTTTGTTGCACATTCCTTCAGAAATGAAAGTGTCAAAAATCCACCAACATGAGATTTCGTGTCAAACCGAGATGAATTGGGTGCGTCCGTTGCGGCAAAATTCAAACTGTGAGTTTTTTGTGATTTAGAACAAATGGTCCCCATCCCGCGGGAGTTTTGGCGGCACCATTCCGTAGGAAATGAACAGTGCCACAAAACCCACCAAACATGGAGTTTTGGTTCAAAGAGACATGATTGGATGCGTCCGTTGCGAAAAATGCAATCGCGAGTTTTTTGTGTGAACTCAGTGGGAAAAACGGCCATGCCTGCAGCGAGTTTTGCGGCATCTTTCCGTCGGAAATGAAAGCGCTAAAAATCCACCAAACATGAGATTTGTGTCAAACGGAGATGATTGGGTGCGTCCGTTGCGAAAAATTCAACTGCAAGTTTTTTTTGATTTAGTGGGAAAAAATGGCCATCGCGCGCGACTTTTGCGGCACCGTTCCGTAGGAAATGAAAATGCCAAAAACCCACAAACATGAGTTTTTGGTCAAACGGAGATGATTGGGTGCGTCCGTTGCAAAAAATTCAACTGCGAGTTTTTTTGGTGAATCAGTGGGAAAGGCGATCATCCCGCACGAGTTTTGTGGCACCGTTCCGTCGGAAATGAAAGTGCCAAAACCCACCAAACATGAGTTTTGGGTCAAACGGAGATGATTGGGTGCGTCCATTGTGAAAAATCCAACTACGAGTTCTTTGGTGAATCAGTGGAAAAAACGGTCATCCCGAGCGAGTTTTGCGGCACCGTTCCATCGCGAATGAAAGTGCCAAAACCCACCAAACATGAGTTTTGGGTCAAACGGAGATGATTGGGTGCGTCCGTTGCGAAAAATTCAACTGAATTTTTTGGTGAAATCAGTCAGAAAATGGCCATCCCGAGCGAGTTTTGTTTGCACCGCTCCGTCGGAAATGAAAGTGCCAAAAATCCACCAAACATGAGTTTTGTGTCAAACAGAGATGATTGGGTGCGTCCGTTGCGAAAAATCAACTGCGAGTTTTTTTGGTGATTTAGTGGGAAAAATAGCCATCCCGCGCGAGTTTGGCGGCACCGTTCCGTCGGAAATGAAAATGCCAAAAACCCACCAAACATGAGTTTTGGGTCAAACGGAGATGATTGGGTGCGTCCGTTGCGAAAAATGCAATTCGCGAGTTTTTTGTGAATCAGTGGGAAAAACGGCCATCCCGAGCGAGTTATGCGGCTTCATTTCGTCAGAAATGAAAGTGCCAAAACCCCACCAAACTTGAGTTTGGAGTCAAACGAAGATGATTGGGTGCATCCGTTGCGAAAAAATTCAACTGTGGGTTTTTTGGTGAATCAGTGGGAAAACGGTCATCCCGAGCGAGTTTTGTGGCACCGTTCCGTCGGTAATGAAAGTGCCAGAAACCAACCAAACATGAGTTTTGGGATGATTGGGTGCGTCCGTTGCGAAAATTCAACTGCGACCTTTTGGTGAAATCAGTGCGAAAATGGCCATCCCGAGCGAGTTTTGCGGCACCGTTCCGTCGGAAATGAAAGTGCCAAAACCTAACAAATATGATTTCTGTGTCAAACGGAGATGAGTGGGTGCGTCCGTTGCAAAAAATTCAACTGCGAGTTTGTTGGTGAATCAGTGGGGAAAACGACCATCCTGAGCGAGTTTTGCGGCGTCTTTCCGTCGGAAATGAAGGTGCTAAAACCCACCAAACATGAGTTTTGGGTCAAACAGAGATGATTGGGTGCGTCCGTTGCGAAAATTCAAATACGAGTTTTTTGGTGAATCAGTGGGAAAAACTATCATCCCCGCGCGAGTTTGTGGCACCGTTTCGTCAGAAATGAAGGTGCCAAAACCCCACCAAACATGAGTTTTGGGTCAAACGGAGATGATTGGGTGCATCCATTGTGAAAAATCCAACTACGAGTTATTTGGTGAATCAGTGGGAAAAACGGTCATCTCGAGCGAGTTTTGCGGCACCATTCCATCGCGAATGAAAGTGCCAAAAACCCACCAAACATGAGTTTTGGGTCAAACAGAGATGATTGCGTGCGTCCGTTGCGAAAAATTCATCTGAGTTTTTTTTGGTGAAATCAGTGGGAAAATGGCCATCACGAGCGAGTTTTGTTGCACCGTTCCGTCAGAAATGAAAGTGCCAAAAATCCACCAAACATGAGATTTGTGTCAAACAGAGATGATTGGGTGCGTCTGTTGCGAAAAATTCAACGCGAGTTTTTTGGTGATTCAGTGGGAAAAACGGTCATCCTGAGCGAGTTTTGCGGCATCTTTCCGTCGGAAATGTAGGCGCTAAAAACCCACCAAACATGAGTTTTGGGTCAAACAGAGATGATTGGGTGCGTCCGTTGCGAAAAATTCAACTGCGAGTTTTTTGGTGAACCAGTGGGAAAAACGATCATCCCGCGCGAGTTTTGTGGCACCGTTCCGTCGGAAATGAAAGTGCCAAAAACCCACCAAACATGAGTCTTGCATCAAACGGAGAAGATTGGGTGCGTCCATTGCAAAAAATCCAACTACGAGTTCTTTGGTGAATCAGTGGGAAAAACGGTCATCCCGAGTGAGTTTTGCGACACTGTTCCATCGCAAATAGAAGTGCCAAAAACACATCGAACATGAGTTTTGGGTCAAACGAAGATGATTGGGTGCGTCCGTTGCGAAAAATTCAACTGCGAGTTTTTTGGTGAATCAGTTGGAAAAACGATCATCCCGCGCGAGTTTTGTGGCACCGTTTTGTCTGAAATGAAAGTGCCAAAACCCACCAAACATGAGTTTTGGGTCAAACGGAGATGATTGGGTGTGTCCGTTGCGAAAAATGCAATTCGCGAGTTTTTTGGTAAATCGGTGGGAAAAATGGCCATCCCGAGCGAGTTTTGCGGCACCGTCCCGTCGCAAATGAAAGTGCCAAAAACCCACCAAACATGAGTTTTGGGTCAAACGGAGATGATTGGGTGCGTCCATTGCAAAAAATCCAACTACGAGTTCTTTAGTGAATCAGTGGGAAAAACGACCATCCCGAGTGAGTTTTGCGGCACCGTTCCATCGCAAATGAAAGTGCCAAAAACCCACCAAACATGAGTTTTGGGTCAAACAAAGATGATTGGGTGCGTCCATTGTGAAAAATTCAATTGAGTTTTTCTAGTGAAATCAGTGGGAAAATGGCCATCCCGAGCGAGTTTTGTTGCACCATTCCTTCAGAAATGAAAGTGTCAAAAATCCACCAAACATGAGATTTGTGTCAAACAGAGATGATTGGGTGCGTCCGTTGCGAAAAATTCAACTGTGAGTTTTTTTTGTGATTTAGAAAAATGGTCATCCCGCGCGAGTTTTGCGGCACCATTCCGTAGGAAATGAAAGTGCCAAAACCCACCAAACATGAGTTTTGGGTCAAAGAGACATGATTGGATGCGTCCGTTGCGAAAAATGCAATCGCGAGTTTTTTGGTGAATCAGTGGGAAAAACGGCCATCCTGGGCGAGTTTTGCGGCATCTTTCCGTCGGAAATGAAAGCGCTAAAAATCCACCAAACATGAGATTTGTGTCAAACGGAGATGATTGGGTGCGTCCGTTGCAAAAAATTCAACTGCGAGTTTTTTTTGATTTAGTGGGAAAAATGGCCATCGCGCGCGACTTTTGCGGCACCGTTCCGTAGGAAATGAAAATGCCAAAAACCCACAAACATGAGTTTTTGGTCAAACGGAGATGATTGGGTGCGTCCGTTGCGAAAATTCAACTGCGAGTTTTTTTGGTGAAATCAGTGCGAAAATGGCCATCCCGAGCGAGTTTTGCGGCACCGTTCCGTCGGAAATGAAAGTGCCAAAAACCTAACAAACATGATTTTTGTGTCAAACGGAGATGAGTGGGTGCGTCCGTTGCAAAAAATTCAACTGCGAGTTTGTTGGTGAATCAGTGGGGAAAACGACCATCCTGAGCGAGTTTTGCGGCGTCTTTCCGTCGGAAATGAAGGTGCTAAAAACCCACCAAACATGAGTTTTGGGTCAAACAGAGATGATTGGGTGCGTCCGTTGCGAAAAATTCAAATACGAGTTTTTTGGTGAATCAGTGGGAAAAACTATCATCCCGCGCGAGTTTTGTGGCACCGTTTCGTCAGAAATGAAGGTGCCAAAACCCCACCAAACATGAGTTTTGGGTCAAACGGAGATGATTGGGTGCGTCCGTTGCAAAAAATTCAACTGCGAGTTTTTTTGGTGAATCAGTGGGAAAGGCGATCATCCCGCACGAGTTTTGTGGCACCGTTCCGTCGGAAATGAAAGTGCCAAAACCCACCAAACATGAGTTTTGGGTCAAACGGAGATGATTGGGTGCGTCCATTGTGAAAAATCCAACTACGAGTTCTTTGGTGAATCAGTGGAAAAAACGGTCATCCCGAGCGAGTTTTGCGGCACCGTTCCATCGCGAATGAAAGTGCCAAAAACCCACCAAACATGAGTTTTGGGTCAAACGGAGATGATTGGGTGCGTCCGTTGCGAAAAATTCAACTGAATTTTTTGGTGAAATCAGTCGGAAAATGGCCATCCCGAGCGAGTTTTGTTGCACCGCTCCGTCGGAAATGAAAGTGCCAAAAATCCACCAAACATGAGTTTTGTGTCAAACAGAGATGATTGGGTGCGTCCGTTGCGAAAAAATCAACTGCGAGTTTTTTGGTGATTTAGTGGGAAAAATAGCCATCCCGCGCGAGTTTGGCGGCACCGTTCCGTCGGAAATGAAAATGCCAAAAACCCACCAAACATGAGTTTTGGGTCAAACGGAGATGATTGGGTGCGTCCGTTGCGAAAAAATGCAATTCGCGAGTTTTTTTGTGAATCAGTGGGAAAACGGCCATCCCGAGCGAGTTATGCGGCTTCATTTCGTCAGAAATGAAAGTGCCAAAACCCCACCAAACTTGAGTTTGGAGTCAAACGAAGATGATTGGGTGCATCCGTTGCGAAAAATTCAACTGTGGGTTTTTGGTGAATCAGTGGGAAAAACGGTCATCCCGAGCGAGTTTTGGGGCACCGTTCCGTCGGTAATGAAAGTGCCAGAAACCAACCAAACATGAGTTTTGGGTCAAACGAGGATGATTGGGTGCGTCCGTTGCGAAAAATTCAACTGCGAGTTTTTTTTGGTGAAATCAGTGCGAAAATGGCCATCCCGAGCGAGTTTTGCGGCACCGTTCCGTCGGAAATGAAAGTGCCAAAAACCTAACAAACATGATTTTTGTGTCAAACGGAGATGAGTGGGTGCGTCCGTTGCAAAAAATTCAACTGCGAGTTTGTTGGTGAATCAGTGGGGAAAACGACCATCCTGAGCGAGTTTTGCGGCGTCTTTCCGTCGGAAATGAAGGTGCTAAAAACCCACCAAACATGAGTTTTGGGTCAAACAGAGATGATTGGGTGCGTCCGTTGCGAAAAATTCAAATACGAGTTTTTTGGTGAATCAGTGGGAAAAACTATCATCCCGCGCGAGTTTTGTGGCACCGTTTCGTCAGAAATGAAGGTGCCAAAACCCCACCAAACATGAGTTTTGGGTCAAACGGAGATGATTGGGTGCATCCATTGTGAAAAATCCAACTACGAGTTATTTGGTGAATCAGTGGGAAAAACGGCCATCTCGAGCGAGTTTTGCGGCACCATTCCATCGCGAATGAAAGTGCCAAAACCCACCAAACATGAGTTTTGGGTCAAACAGAGATGATTGCGTGCGTCCGTTGCGAAAAATTCATCTGAGTTTTTTTTTGGTGAAATCAGTGGGAAAATGGCCATCCCGAGCGAGTTTTGTTGCACCGTTCCGTCAGAAATGAAAGTGCCAAAAATCCGCCAAACATGAGATTCGTGTCAAACAGAGATGATTGGGTGCGTCCGTTGCGAAAAATTCAACGCGAGTTTTTTGGTGAATCAGTGGGAAAAACGGCCATCCTGAGCGAGTTTTGCGGCATCTTTCCGTCGGAAATGTAGGCGCTAAAAACCCACCAAACATGAGTTTTGGGTCAAACAGAGATGATTGGGTGCGTCCGTTGCGAAAAATTCAACTGCGAGTTTTTTGGTGAACCAGTGGGAAAAACGATCATCCCGCGCGAGTTTTGTGGCACCGTTCCGTCGGAAATGAAAGTGCCAAAAACCCACCAAACATGAGTCTTGGGTCAAACGGAGAAGATTGGGTGCGTCCATTGCAAAAAATCCAACTACGAGTTCTTTGGTGAATCAGTGGGAAAAACGGTCATCCCGAGTGAGTTTTGTGACACCGTTCCATCGCAAATAGAAGTGCCAAAAAGACACCAAACATGAGTTTTGGGTCAAAAGAAGATGATTGGGTGCGTCCGTTGCGAAAAATTCAACTGCGAGTTTTTTTGGTGAATCAGTGGGAAAAAACGATCATCCCGCGCGAGTTTTGTGGCACCGTTTTGTCGGAAATGAAAGTGCCAAAAACCCACCAAACATGAGTTTTGTGTCAAACAGAGATGATTGGGTGCGTCCGTTACGAAAAATTCAACGCGAGTTTTTTGGTGAATCAGTGGGAAAAACGGCCATCCTGAGCGAGTTTTGCGGCATCTTTCCGTCGGAAATGTAGGCGCTAAAAACCCACCAAACATGAGTTTTGGGTCAAACAGAGATGATTGGGTGCGTCCGTTGCGAAAAATGCAACTGCGAGTTTTTTGGTGAACCAGTGGGAAAAACGATCATCCCGCGCGAGTTTTGTGGCACCGTTCCGTCGGAAATGAAAGTGCCAAAAACCCACCAAACATGAGTTTTGGGTCAAACAAAGATGATTGGCTGCGTCCATTGTGAAAAATTCAATTTTGTTTTTCTGGTGAAATCAGTGGGAAAATGGCCATCCCGAGCGAGTTTTGTTGCACCATTCCTTCAGAAATGAAAGTGTCAAAAATCCACCAAACATGAGATTTGTGTCAAACAGAGATGATTGGGTGCGTCCGTTGCGAAAAATTCAACTGTGAGTTTTTTTTGTGATTTAGAAAAATGGTCATCCCGCGCGAGTTTTGCGGCACCATTCCGTAGGAAATGAAAGTGCCAAAACCCACCAAACATGAGTTTTGGGTCAAAGAGACATGATTGGATGCGTCCGTTGCGAAAAATGCAATCGCGAGTTTTTTGGTGAATCAGTGGGAAAAACGGCCATCCTGAGCGAGTTTTGCGGCATCTTTCCGTCGGAAATGAAAGCGCTAAAAATCCACTAAACATGAGATTTGTGTCAAACGGAGATGATTGGGTGCGTCCGTTGCGAAAAATTCAACTGCGAGTTTTTTTTGATTTAGTGGGAAAAATGGCCATCGCGCGCGACTTTTGCGGCACCGTTCCGTAGGAAATGAAAATGCCAAAAACCCACAAACATGAGTTTTTGGTCAAACGGAGATGATTGGGTGCGTCCGTTGCAAAAAATTCAACTGCGAGTTTTTTTGGTGAATCAGTGGGAAAGGCGATCATCCCGCACGAGTTTTGTGGCACCGTTCCGTCGGAAATGAAAGTGCCAAAACCCACCAAACATGAGTTTTGGGTCAAACGGAGATGATTGGGTGCGTCCATTGTGAAAAATCCAACTACGTGTTCTTTGGTGAATCAGTGGAAAAAACGGTCATCCCGAGCGAGTTTTGCGGCACCGTTCCATCGCGAATGAAAGTGCCAAAAACCCACCAAACATGAGTTTTGGGTCAAACAAAGATGATTGGGTGCGTCCATTGTGAAAAATTCAATTGAGTTTTTCTAGTGAAATCAGTGGGAAAATGGCCATCCCGAGCGAGTTTTGTTGCACCATTCCTTCAGAAATGAAAGTGCCAAAAATCCACCAAACATGAGATTTGTGTCAAACAGAGATGATTGGGTGCGTCCGTTGCGAAAAATTCAACTGTGAGTTTTTTTTGTGATTTAGAAAAATGGTCATCCCGCGCGAGTTTTGCGGCACCATTCCGTAGGAAATGAAAGTGCCAAAACCAACAAACATGAGTTTTGGGTCAAAGAGACATGATTGGATGCGTCCGTTGCAAAAAATGCAATCGCGAGTTTTTTGGTGAATCAGTGGGAAAAACGGCCATCCTGAGCGAGTTTTGCGGCATCTTTCCGTCGGAAATGAAAGCGCTAAAAATCCACCAAACATGAGATTTGTGTCAAACGGAGATGATTGGGTGCGTCCGTTGCGAAAAATTCAACTGCGAGTTTTTTTTGATTTAGTGGGAAAAATGGCCATCCCGCGCGACTTTTGCGGCACCGTTCCGTAGGAAATGAAAATGCCAAAAACCCACGAACATGAGTTTTTGGTCAAACGGAGATGATTGGGTGCGTCCGTTGCAAAAAATTCAACTGCGAGTTTTTTTGGTGAATCAGTGGGAAAGGCGATCATCCCGCACGAGTTTTGTGGCACCGTTCCGTCGGAAATGAAAGTGCCAAAACCCACCAAACATGAGTTTTGGGTCAAACAGAGATGATTGGGTGCGTCCATTGTGAAAAATCCAACTACGAGTTCTTTAGTGAATCAGTGGGAAAAACGACCATCCCGAGTGAGTTTTGCGGCACCGTTCCATCGCAAATGAAAGTGCCAAAAACCCACCAAACATGAGTTTTGGGTCAAACAAAGATGATTGGGTGCGTCCATTGTGAAAAATTCAATTGAGTTTTTCTAGTGAAATCAGTGGGAAAATGGCCATCCCGAGCGAGTTTTGTTGCACCATTCCTTCAGAAATGAAAGTGTCAAAAATCCACCAAACATGAGATTTGTGTCAAACAGAGATGATTGGGTGCGTCCGTTGCGAAAAATTCAACTTTGAGTTTTTTTTGTGATTTAGAAAAATGGTCATCCCGCGCGAGTTTTGCGGCACCATTCCGTAGGAAATGAAAGTGCCAAAACCCACCAAACATGAGTTTTGGGTCAAAAGACATGATTGGATGCGTCCGTTGCGAAAAATGCAATCGCGAGTTTTTTGGTGAATCAGTGGGAAAAACGGCCATCCTGAGCGAGTTTTGCGGCATCTTTCCGTCGGAAATGAAAGCGCTAAAAATCCACCAAACATGAGATTTGTGTCAAACGGAGATGATTGGGTGCGTCCGTTGCGAAAAATTCAACTCCGAGTTTTTTTTTGATTTAGTGGGAAAATGGCCATCCCGCGCGACTTTTGCGGCACCGTTCCGTAGGAAATGAAAATGCCAAAAACCCACAAACATGAGTTTTTGGTCAAACGGAGATGATTGGGTGCGTCCGTTGCGAAAAATGCAATTCGCGAGTTTTTTTGTGAATCAGTGGGAAAAACGGCCATCCCGAGCGAGTTATGCGGCTTCATTTCGTCAGAAATGAAAGTGCCAAAACCCCACCAAACTTGAGTTTGGAGTCAAACGAAGATGATTGGGTGCATCCGTTGCGAAAAATTCAACTGTGGGTTTTTTGGTGAATCAGTGGGAAAAACGGTCATCCCGAGCGAGTTTGTGGCACCGTTCCGTCGGTAATGAAAGTGCCAGAAACCAACCAAACATGAGTTTTGGGTCAAACGAGGATGATTGGGTGCGTCCGTTGCGAAAAATTCAACTGCGAGTTTTTTTGGTGAAATCAGTGCGAAAATGGCCATCCCGAACGAGTTTTGCGGCACCGTTCCGTCGGAAATGAAAGTGCCAAAAACCTAACAAACATGATTTTTGTGTCAAACGGAGATGAGTGGGTGCGTACGTTGCAAAAAATTCAACTGCGAGTTTGTTGGTGAATCAGTGGGGAAAACGACCATCCTGAGCGAGTTTTGCGACGTCTTTCCGTCAGAAATGAAGGTGCTAAAAACCCACCAAACATGAGTTTTGGGTCAAACAGAGATGATTGGGTGCGTCCGTTGCAAAAAATTCAAATACGAGTTTTTTGGTGAATCAGTGGGAAAAACTATCATCCCGCGCGAGTTTTGTGGCACCGTTTCGTCAGAAATGAAGGTGCCAAAACCCCACCAAACATGAGTTTTGGGTCAAACGGAGATGATTGGGTGCATCCATTGTGAAAAATGCAACTACGAGTTATTTGGTGAATCAGTGGGAAAAACGGCCATCTCGAGCGAGTTTTGCGGCACCATTCCATCGCGAATGAAAGTGCCAAAAACCCACCAAACATGAGTTTTGGGTCAAACAGAGATGATTGCGTGCGTCCGTTGCGAAAAATTCATCTGAGTTTTTTTTGGTGAAATCAGTGGGAAAATGGCCATCACGAGCGAGTTTTGTTGCACCGTTCCGTCAGAAATGAAAGTGCCAAAAATCCACCAAACATGAGGTTTGTGTCAAACAGAGATGATTGGGTGCGTCCGTTGCAAAAAATTCAACTCGAGTTTTTTGGTGAATCAGTGGGAAAAACGGCCATCCTGAGCGAGTTTTGCGGCATCTTTCCGTCGGAAATGAAAGCGCTAAAAATCCACCAAACATGAGATTTGTGTCAAACGGAGATGATTGGGTGCGTCCGTTGCGACAAATTCAACTGCAAGTTTTTTTTGATTTAGTGGGAAAAATGGCCATCGCGCGCGACTTTTGCGGCACCGTTCCGTAGGAAATGAAAATGCCAAAAACCCACAAACATGAGTTTTTGGTCAAACGGAGATGATTGGGTGCGTCCGTTGCAAAAATTCAACTTCGAGTTTTTTTGGTGAATCAGTGGGAAAGGCGATCATCCCGCACGAGTTTTGTGGCACCGTTCCGTCGGAAATGAAAGTGCCAAAACCCACCAAACATGAGTTTTGGGTCAAACGGAGATGATTGGGTGCGTCCATTGTGAAAAATCCAACTACGAGTTCTTTGGTGAATCAGTGGAAAAAACGGTCATCCCGAGCGAGTTTTGCGGCACCGTTCCATCGCGAATGAAAGTGCCAAAAACCCACCAAACATGAGTTTTGGGTCAAACGGAGATGATTGGGTGCGTCCGTTGCGAAAAATTCAACTGAATTTTTTGGTGAAATCAGTCAGAAAATGGCCATCCCGAGCGAGTTTTGTTGCACCGCTCCGTCGGAAATGAAAGTGCCAAAAATCCACCAAACATGAGTTTTGTGTCAAACAGAGATGATTGGGTGCGTCCGTTGCGAAAAAATCAACTGCGAGTTTTTTTGGTGATTTAGTGGGAAAAATAGCCATCCCGCGCGAGTTTGGCGGCACCGTTCCGTCGGAAATGAAAATGCCAAAAACCCACCAAACATGAGTTTTGGGTCAAACGGAGATGATTGGGTGCGTCCGTTGCGAAAAATGCAATTCGCGAGTTTTTTTGTGAATCAGTGGGAAAAACGGCCATCCCGAGCGAGTTATGCGGCTTCATTTCGTCAGAAATGAAAGTGCCAAAACCCCACCAAACTTGAGTTTGGAGTCAAACGAAGATGATTGGGTGCATCCGTTGCGAAAAATTCAACTGTGGGTTTTTTGGTGAATCAGTGGGAAAAACGGTCATCCCGAGCGAGTTTTGTGGCACCGTTCCGTCGGTAATGAAAGTGCCAGAAACCAACCAAACATGAGTTTTGGGATGATTGGGTGCGTCCGTTGCGAAAAATTCAACTGCGACTTTTTGGTGAAATCAGTGCGAAAATGGCCATCCCGAGCGAGTTTTGCGGCACCGTTCCGTCGGAAATGAAAGTGCCAAAAACCTAACAAACATGATTTCTGTGTCAAACGGAGATGAGTGGGTGCGTCCGTTGCAAAAAATTCAACTGCGAGTTTGTTGGTGAATCAGTGGGGAAAACGACCATCCTGAGCGAGTTTTGCGGCGTCTTTCCGTCGGAAATGAAGGTGCTAAAAACCCACCAAACATGAGTTTTGGGTCAAACAGAGATGATTGGGTGCGTCCGTTGCGAAAAATTCAAATACGAGTTTTTTGGTGAATCAGTGGGAAAAACTATCATCCCGCGCGAGTTTTGTGGCACCGTTTCGTCAGAAATGAAGGTGCCAAAACCCCACCAAACATGAGTTTTGGGTCAAACGGAGATGATTGGGTGCATCCATTGTGAAAAATCCAACTACGAGTTATTTGGTGAATCAGTGGGAAAAACGGTCATCTCGAGCGAGTTTTGCGGCACCATTCCATCGCGAATGAAAGTGCCAAAAACCCACCAAACATGAGTTTTGGGTCAAACAGAGATGATTGCGTGCGTCCGTTGCGAAAAATTCATCTGAGTTTTTTTTTGGTGAAATCAGTGGGAAAATGGCCATCACGAGCGAGTTTTGTTGCACCGTTCCGTCAGAAATGAAAGTGCCAAAAATCCACCAAACATGAGATTTGTGTCAAACAGAGATGATTGGGTGCGTCTGTTGCGAAAAATTCAACGCGAGTTTTTTGGTGATTCAGTGGGAAAAACGGTCATCCTGAGCGAGTTTTGCGGCATCTTTCCGTCGGAAATGTAGGCGCTAAAAACCCACCAAACATGAGTTTTGGGTCAAACAGAGATGATTGGGTGCGTCCGTTGCGAAAAATTCAACTGCGAGTTTTTTGGTGAACCAGTGGGAAAAACGATCATCCCGCGCGAGTTTTGTGGCACCGTTCCGTCGGAAATGAAAGTGCCAAAAACCCACCAAACATGAGTCTTGCATCAAACGGAGAAGATTGAGTGCGTCCATTGCAAAAAAATCCAACTACGAGTTCTTTGGTGAATCAGTGGGAAAAACGGTCATCCCGAGTGAGTTTTGCGACACCGTTCCATCGCAAATAGAAGTGCCAAAAACACATCGAACATGAGTTTTGGGTCAAACGAAGATGATTGGGTGCGTCCGTTGCGAAAAATTCAACTGCGAGTTTTTTTGGTGAATCAGTTGGAAAAACGATCATCCCGCGCGAGTTTTGTGGCACCGTTTTGTCTGAAATGAAAGTGCCAAAAACCCACCAAACATGAGTTTTGGGTCAAACGGAGATGATTGGGTGTGTCCGTTGCGAAAAATGCAATTCGCGAGTTTTTTGGTAAATCGGTGGGAAAAATGGCCATCCCGAGCGAGTTTTGCGGCACCGTCCCGTCGCAAATGAAAGTGCCAAAAACCCACCAAACATGAGTTTTGGGTCAAACGGAGATGATTGGGTGCGTCCATTGCAAAAAATCCAACTACGAGTTCTTTAGTGAATCAGTGGGAAAAACGACCATCCCGAGTGAGTTTTGCGGCACCGTTCCATCGCAAATGAAAGTGCCAAAAACCCACCAAACATGAGTTTTGGGTCAAACAAAGATGATTGGGTGCGTCCATTGTGAAAAATTCAATTGAGTTTTTCTAGTGAAATCAGTGGGAAAATGGCCATCCCGAGCGAGTTTTGTTGCACCATTCCTTCAGAAATGAAAGTGTCAAAAATCCACCAAACATGAGATTTGTGTCAAACAGAGATGATTGGGTGCGTCCGTTGCGAAAAATTCAACTGTGAGTTTTTTTGTGATTTAGAAAAATGGTCATCCCGCGCGAGTTTTGCGGCACCATTCCGTAGGAAATGAAAGTGCCAAAACCCACCAAACATGAGTTTTGGGTCAAAGAGACATGATTGGATGCGTCCGTTGCGAAAAATGCAATCGCGAGTTTTTTGGTGAATCAGTGGGAAAAACGGCCATCCTGAGCGAGTTTTGCGGCATCTTTCCGTCGGAAATGAAAGCGCTAAAAATCCACCAAACATGAGATTTGTGTCAAACGGAGATGATTGGGTGCGTCCGTTGCAAAAAATTCAACTGCGAGTTTTTTTTGATTTAGTGGGAAAAATGGCCATCGCGCGCGACTTTTGCGGCACCGTTCCGTAGGAAATGAAAATGCCAAAAACCCACAAACATGAGTTTTTGGTCAAACGGAGATGATTGGGTGCGTCTGTTGCGAAAAATTCAACTGCGAGTTTTTTTGGTGAAATCAGTGCGAAAATGGCCATCCCGAGCGAGTTTTGCGGCACCGTTCCGTCGGAAATGAAAGTGCCAAAAACCTAACAAACATGATTTTTGTGTCAAACGGAGATGAGTGGGTGCGTCCGTTGCAAAAAATTCAACTGCGAGTTTGTTGGTGAATCAGTGGGGAAAACGACCATCCTGAGCGAGTTTTGCGGCGTCTTTCCGTCGGAAATGAAGGTGCTAAAAACCCACCAAACATGAGTTTTGGGTCAAACAGAGATGATTGGGTGCGTCCGTTGCGAAAAATTCAAATACGAGTTTTTTGGTGAATCAGTGGGAAAAACTATCATCCCGCGCGAGTTTTGTGGCACCGTTTCGTCAGAAATGAAGGTGCCAAAACCCCACCAAACATGAGTTTTGGGTCAAACGGAGATGATTGGGTGCGTCCGTTGCAAAAAATTCAACTGCGAGTTTTTTTGGTGAATCAGTGGGAAAGGCGATCATCCCGCACGAGTTTTGTGGCACCGTTCCGTCGGAAATGAAAGTGCCAAAACCCACCAAACATGAGTTTTGGGTCAAACGGAGATGATTGGGTGCGTCCATTGTGAAAAATCCAACTACGAGTTCTTTGGTGAATCAGTGGAAAAAACGGTCATCCCGAGCGAGTTTTGCGGCACCGTTCCATCGCGAATGAAAGTGCCAAAAACCCACCAAACATGAGTTTTGGGTCAAACGGAGATGATTGGGTGCGTCCGTTGCGAAAAATTCAACTGAATTTTTTGGTGAAATCAGTCGGAAAATGGCCATCCCGAGCGAGTTTTGTTGCACCGCTCCGTCGGAAATGAAAGTGCCAAAATCCACCAAACATGAGTTTTGTGTCAAACAGAGATGATTGGGTGCGTCCGTTGCGAAAAAATCAACTGCGAGTTTTTTTGGTGATTTAGTGGGAAAAATAGCCATCCCGCGCGAGTTTGGCGGCACCGTTCCGTCGGAAATGAAAATGCCAAAAACCCACCAAACATGAGTTTTGGGTCAAACGGAGATGATTGGGTGCGTCCGTTGCGAAAAATGCAATTCGCGAGTTTTTTGTGAATCAGTGGGAAAACGGCCATCCCGAGCGAGTTATGCGGCTTCATTTCGTCAGAAATGAAAGTGCCAAAACCCCACCAAACTTGAGTTTGGAGTCAAACGAAGATGATTGGGTGCATCCGTTGCGAAAAATTCAACTGTGGGTTTTTGGTGAATCAGTGGGAAAAACGGTCATCCCGAGCGAGTTTTGGGGCACCGTTCCGTCGGTAATGAAAGTGCCAGAAACCAACCAAACATGAGTTTTGGGTCAAACGAGGATGATTGGGTGCGTCCGTTGCGAAAAATTCAACTGCGAGTTTTTTTGGTGAAATCAGTGCGAAAATGGCCATCCCGAGCGAGTTTTGCGGCACCGTTCCGTCGGAAATGAAAGTGCCAAAAACCTAACAAACATGATTTTTGTGTCAAACGGAGATGAGTGGGTGCGTCCGTTGCAAAAAATTCAACTGCGAGTTTGTTGGTGAATCAGTGGGGAAAACGACCATCCTGAGCGAGTTTTGCGGCGTCTTTCCGTCGGAAATGAAGGTGCTAAAAACCCACCAAACATGAGTTTTGGGTCAAACAGAGATGATTGGGTGCGTCCGTTGCGAAAAATTCAAATACGAGTTTTTTGGTGAATCAGTGGGAAAAACTATCATCCCGCGCGAGTTTTGTGGCACCGTTTCGTCAGAAATGAAGGTGCCAAAACCCCACCAAACATGAGTTTTGGGTCAAACGGAGATGATTGGGTGCATCCATTGTGAAAAATCCAACTACGAGTTATTTGGTGAATCAGTGGGAAAAACGGCCATCTCGAGCGTGTTTTGCGGCACCATTCCATCGCGAATGAAAGTGCCAAAAACCCACCAAACATGAGTTTTGGGTCAAACAGAGATGATTGCGTGCGTCCGTTGCGAAAAATTCATCTGAGTTTTTTTTTGGTGAAATCAGTGGGAAAATGGCCATCCCGAGCGAGTTTTGTTGCACCGTTCCGTCAGAAATGAAAGTGCCAAAAATCCGCCAAACATGAGATTCGTGTCAAACAGAGATGATTGGGTGCGTCCGTTGCGAAAAATTCAACGCGAGTTTTTTGGTGAATCAGTGGGAAAAACGGCCATCCTGAGCGAGTTTTGCGGCATCTTTCCGTCGGAAATGTAGGCGCTAAAAACCCACCAAACATGAGTTTTGGGTCAAACAGAGATGATTGGGTGCGTCCGTTGCGAAAAATTCAACTGCGAGTTTTTTGGTGAACCAGTGGGAAAAACGATCATCCCGCGCGAGTTTTGTGGCACCGTTCCGTCGGAAATGAAAGTGCCAAAAACCCACCAAACATGAGTCTTGGGTCAAACGGAGAAGATTGGGTGCGTCCATTGCAAAAAATCCAACTACGAGTTCTTTGGTGAATCAGTGGGAAAAACGGTCATCCCGAGTGAGTTTTGTGACACCGTTCCATCGCAAATAGAAGTGCCAAAAAGACACCAAACATGAGTTTTGGGTCAAAAGAAGATGATTGGGTGCGTCCGTTGCGAAAAATTCAACTGCGAGTTTTTTTGGTGAATCAGTGGGAAAAAACGATCATCCCGCGCGAGTTTTGTGGCACCGTTTTGTCGGAAATGAAAGTGCCAAAAACCCACCAAACATGAGTTTTGTGTCAAACAGAGATGATTGGGTGCGTCCGTTACGAAAAATTCAACGCGAGTTTTTTGGTGAATCAGTGGGAAAAACGGCCATCCTGAGCGAGTTTTGCGGCATCTTTCCGTCGGAAATGTAGGCGCTAAAAACCCACCAAACATGAGTTTTGGGTCAAACAGAGATGATTGGGTGCGTCCGTTGCGAAAAATGCAACTGCGAGTTTTTTGGTGAACCAGTGGGAAAAACGATCATCCCGCGCGAGTTTTGTGGCACCGTTCCGTCGGAAATGAAAGTGCCAAAAACCCACCAAACATGAGTTTTGGGTCAAACAAAGATGATTGGCTGCGTCCATTGTGAAAAATTCAATTTTGTTTTTCTGGTGAAATCAGTGGGAAAATGGCCATCCCGAGCGAGTTTTGTTGCACCATTCCTTCAGAAATGAAAGTGTCAAAAATCCACCAAACATGAGATTTGTGTCAAACCGAGATGATTGGGTGCGTCCGTTGCGAAAAATTCAACTGTGAGTTTTTTTTGTGATTTAGAAAAATGGTCATCCCGCGCGAGTTTTGCGGCACCATTCCGTAGGAATGAAAGTGCCAAAACCCACCAAACATGAGTTTTGGGTCAAAGAGACATGATTGGATGCGTCCGTTGCGAAAAATGCAATCGCGAGTTTTTTGGTGAATCAGTGGGAAAAACGGCCATCCTGAGCGAGTTTTGCGGCATCTTTCCGTCGGAAATGAAAGCGCTAAAAATCCACTAAACATGAGATTTGTGTCAAACGGAGATGATTGGGTGCGTCCGTTGCGAAAAATTCAACTGCGAGTTTTTTTTGATTTACTGGGAAAAATGGCCATCGCGCGCGACTTTTGCGGCACCGTTCCGTAGGAAATGAAAATGCCAAAAACCCACAAACATGAGTTTTTGGTCAAACGGAGATGATTGGGTGCGTCCGTTGCAAAAAATTCAACTGCGAGTTTTTTTGGTGAATCAGTGGGAAAGGCGATCATCCCGCACGAGTTTTGTGGCACCGTTCCGTCGGAAATGAAAGTGCCAAAACCCACCAAACATGAGTTTTGGGTCAAACGGAGATGATTGGGTGCGTCCATTGTGAAAAATCCAACTACGTGTTCTTTGGTGAATCAGTGGAAAAAACGGTCATCCCGAGCGAGTTTTGCGGCACCGTTCCATCGCGAATGAAAGTGCCAAAAACCCACCAAACATGAGTTTTGGGTCAAACAAAGATGATTGGGTGCGTCCATTGTGAAAAATTCAATTGAGTTTTTCTAGTGAAATCAGTGGGAAAATGGCCATCCCGAGCGAGTTTTGTTGCACCATTCCTTCAGAAATGAAAGTGCCAAAAATCCACCAAACATGAGATTTGTGTCAAACAGAGATGATTGGGTACGTCCGTTGCGAAAAATTCAACTGTGAGTTTTTTTTGTGATTTAGAAAAATGGTCATCCCGCGCGAGTTTTGCGGCACCATTCCGTAGGAAATGAAAGTGCCAAAACTAACAAACATGAGTTTTGGGTCAAAGAGACATGATTGGATGCGTCCGTTGCGAAAAATGCAGTCGCGAGTTTTTTGGTGAATCAGTGGGAAAAACGGCCATCCTGAGCGAGTTTTGCGGCATCTTTCCGTCGGAAATGAAAGCGCTAAAAATCCACCAAACATGAGATTTGTGTCAAACGGAGATGATTGGGTGCGTCCGTTGCGAAAAATTCAACTGCGAGTTTTTTTTGATTTAGTGGGAAAAATGGCCATCCCGCGCGACTTTTGCGGCACCGTTCCTTAGGAAATGAAAATGCCAAAAACCCACGAACATGAGTTTTTGGTCAAACGGAGATGATTGGGTGCGTCCGTTGCAAAAAATTCAACTGCGAGTTTTTTTGGTGAATCAGTGGGAAAGGCGATCATCCCGCACGAGTTTTGTGGCACCGTTCCGTCGGAAATGAAAGTGCCAAAACCCACCAAACATGAGTTTTGGGTCAAACAGAGATGATTGGGTGCGTCCATTGTGAAAAATCCAACTACGAGTTCTTTAGTGAATCAGTGGGAAAAACGACCATCCCGAGTGAGTTTTGCGGCACCGTTCCATCGCAAATGAAAGTGCCAAAAACCCACCAAACATGAGTTTTGGGTCAAACAAAGATGATTGGGTGCGTCCATTGTGAAAAATTCAATTGAGTTTTTCTAGTGAAATCAGTGGGAAAATGGCCATCCCGAGCGAGTTTTGTTGCACCATTCCTTCAGAAATGAAAGTGTCAAAAATCCACCAAACATGAGATTTGTGTCAAACAGAGATGATTGGGTGCGTCCGTTGCGAAAAATTCAACTTTGAGTTTTTTTTGTGATTTAGAAAAATGGTCATCCCGCGCGAGTTTTGCGGCACCATTCCGTAGGAAATGAAAGTGCCAAAACCCACCAAACATGAGTTTTGGGTCAAAGAGACATGATTGGATGCGTCCGTTGCGAAAAATGCAATCGCGAGTTTTTTGGTGAATCAGTGGGAAAAACGGCCATCCTGAGCGAGTTTTGCGGCATCTTTCCGTCGGAAATGAAAGCGCTAAAATCCACCAAACATGAGATTTGTGTCAAACGGAGATGATTGGGTGCGTCCGTTGCGAAAAATTCAACTCCGAGTTTTTTTTTGATTTAGTGGGAAAATGGCCATCCCGCGCGACTTTTGCGGCACCGTTCCGTAGGAAATGAAAATGCCAAAAACCCACAAACATGAGTTTTTGGTCAAACGGAGATGATTGGGTGCGTCCGTTGCGAAAAATGCAATTCGCGAGTTTTTTTGTGAATCAGTGGGAAAAACGGCCATCCCGAGCGAGTTATGCGGCTTCATTTCGTCAGAAATGAAAGTGCCAAAACCCCACCAAACTTGAGTTTGGAGTCAAACGAAGATGATTGGGTGCATCCGTTGCGAAAAATTCAACTGTGGGTTTTTTGGTGAATCAGTGGGAAAAACGGTCATCCCGAGCGAGTTTTGTGGCACCGTTCCGTCGGTAATGAAAGTGCCAGAAACCAACCAAACATGAGTTTTGGGTCAAACGAGGATGATTGGGTGCGTCCGTTGCGAAAAATTCAACTGCGAGTTTTTTTGGTGAAATCAGTGCGAAAATGGCCATCCCGAACGAGTTTTGCGGCACCGTTCCGTCGGAAATGAAAGTGCCAAAAACCTAACAAACATGATTTTTGTGTCAAACGGAGATGAGTGGGTGCGTACGTTGCAAAAAATTCAACTGCGAGTTTGTTGGTGAATCAGTGGGGAAAACGACCATCCTGAGCGAGTTTTGCGACGTCTTTCCGTCAGAAATGAAGGTGCTAAAAACCCACCAAACATGAGTTTTGGGTCAAACAGAGATGATTGGGTGCGTCCGTTGCAAAAAATTCAAATACGAGTTTTTTGGTGAATCAGTGGGAAAAACTATCATCCCGCGCGAGTTTTGTGGCACCGTTTCGTCAGAAATGAAGGTGCCAAAACCCCACCAAACATGAGTTTTGGGTCAAACGGAGATGATTGGGTGCATCCATTGTGAAAAATGCAACTACGAGTTATTTGGTGAATCAGTGGGAAAAACGGCCATCTCGAGCGAGTTTTGCGGCACCATTCCATCGCGAATGAAAGTGCCAAAAACCCACCAAACATGAGTTTTGGGTCAAACAGAGATGATTGCGTGCGTCCGTTGCGAAAAATTCATCTGAGTTTTTTTTTGGTGAAATCAGTGGGAAAATGGCCATCACGAGCGAGTTTTGTTGCACCGTTCCGTCAGAAATGAAAGTGCCAAAAATCCACCAAACATGAGGTTTGTGTCAAACAGAGATGATTGGGTGCGTCCGTTGCAAAAAATTCAACTCGAGTTTTTTGGTGAATCAGTGGGAAAAACGGCCATCCTGAGCGAGTTTTGCGGCATCTTTCCGTCGGAAATGAAAGCGCTAAAAATCCACCAAACATGAGATTTGTGTCAAACGGAGATGATTGGGTGCGTCCGTTGCGAAAAATTCAACTGCAAGTTTTTTTTGATTTAGTGGGAAAAATGGCCATCGCGCGCGACTTTTGCGGCACCGTTCCGTAGGAAATGAAAATGCCAAAAACCCACAAACATGAGTTTTTGGTCAAACGGAGATGATTGGGTGCGTCCGTTGCAAAAAATTCAACTGCGAGTTTTTTTTGGTGAATCAGTAGGAAAAACGGCCATCCTGAGCGAGTTTTGCGGCATGTTTTCGTCGGAAATGAAAGCGCTAAAAATCCACCAAACATGAGATTTGTGTCAAACGGAGATGATTGGGTGCGTCCGTTGGGAAAAATTCAACGCGAGTTTTTTGGTGAATCAATGGGAAAAACGGCCATCCTGAGCGAGTTTTGCGGCATCTTTCCGTCGAAAATGTAGGCGCTAAAAACCCACCAAACATGAGTTTTGGGTCAAACAGAGATGATTGGGTGCGTCCGTTGCGAAAAATTCAACTGCGAGTTTTTTGGTGAACCAGTGGGAAAAACGATCATCCTGCGCGAGTTTTGTGGCACCGTTCCGTCGGAAATGAAAGTGCCAAAAACCTAGCAAACATGAGATTTGTGTCAAACAGAGATGATTGGGTGCGTCCGTTGCGAAAAATTCAACGCGAGTTTTTTGGTGAATCAGTGGGAAAAACGGCCATCCTGAGCGAGTTTTGCGGCATCTTTCCGTCGGAAATGTAGGCGCTAAAAACCCACCAAACATGAGTTTTGGGTCAAACAGAGATGATTGGGTGCGTCCGTTGCGAAAAATTCAACTGCGAGTTTTTTTGGTGAAATCAGTGCGAAAATGGCCATCCCGAGCGAGTTTTGCGGCACCGTTCCGTCGCAAATGAAAGTGCCAAAAACCTAACAAACATGATTTTTGTGTCAAACGGAGATGAGTGGGTGCGTCCGTTGCAAAAAATTCAACTGCGAGTTTGTTGGTGAATCAGTGGGGAAAACGGCCATCCAGAGCGAGTTTTGCGGCGTCTTTCCGTCGGAAATGAAGGTGCTAAAAATCCACCAAACATGAGTTTTGGGTCAAACAGAGATGATTGGGTGCGTCCGTTGCGAAAAATTCAAATACGAGTTTTTTGGTGAATCAGTGGGAAAAACGATCATCCCGCGCGAGTTTTGTGGCATCGTTTTGTCGGAAATGAAAGTGCCAAAAACCCACCAAACATGAGTTTTGGGTCAAACGGAGATGATTGGGTGTGTCCGTTGCGAAAAATGCAATTCGCGAGTTTTTTGGTAAATCGGTGGGAAAAATGGCCATCCCGAGCGAGTTTTGCAGCACCGTCCCGTCGCAAATGAAAGTGCCAAAACCCACCAAACATGAGTTTTGGGTCAAACGGAGATGATTGGGTGCGTCCATTGCAAAAAATCCAACTACGAGTTCTTTAGTGAATCAGTGGGAAAAACGACCATCCCGAGTGAGTTTTGCGGCACCGTTCCATCGCAAATGAAAGTGCCAAAAACCCACCAAACATGAGTTTTGGGTCAAACAAAGATGATTGGGTGCGTCCATTGTGAAAAATTCAATTTTGTTTTTCTTGTGAAATCAGTGGGAAAATGGCCATCCCGAGCGAGTTTTGTTGCACCATTCCTTCAGAAATGAAAGTGTCAAAAATCCACCAAACATGAGATTTGTGTCAAACAGAGATGATTGGGTGCGTCCGTTGCGAAAAATTCAACTGTGAGTTTTTTTCGTGATTTAGAAAAATGGTCATCAAGCGCGAGTTTTGCGGCACCATTCCGTAGGAAATGAAAGTGCCAAAACCCACCAAACATGAGTTTTGGGTCAAAGAGACATGATTGGATGCGTCCGTTGCGAAAAATGCAATCGCGAGTTTTTTGGTGAATCAGTGGGAAAAACGGCCATCCTGAGCGAGTTTTGCGGCATCTTTCCGTTGGAAATGAAAGCACTAAAAATCCACTAAACATGAGATTTGTGTCAAACGGAGATGATTGGGTGCGTCCGTTGCGAAAAATTCAACTCCGAGTTTTTTTTGATTTAGTGGGAAAAATGGCCATCGCGCGCGACTTTTGCGGCACCGTTCCGTAGGAAATGAAATTGCCAAAAACCCACAAACATGAGTTTTTGGTCAAACGGAGATGATTGGGTGCGTCCGTTGCAAAAAATTCAACTGCGAGTTTTTTTGGTGAATCAGTGGGAAAGGCGATCATCCCGCACGAGTTTTGTGGCACCGTTCCGTCGGAAATGAAAGTGCCAAAACCCACCAAACATGAGTTTTGGGTCAAACGGAGATGATTGGGTGCGTCCAATGTGAAAAATCCAACTACGAGTTCTTTGGTGAATCAGTGGAAAAAACGGTCATCCCGAGCGAGTTTTGCGGCACCGTTCCATCGCGAATGAAAGTGCCAAAAACCCACCAAACATGAGTTTTGGGTCAAACGGAGATGATTGGGTGCGTCCGTTGCGAAAAATTCAACTGAATTTTTTGGTGAAATCAGTCGGAAAATGGCCATCCCGAGCGAGTTTTGTTGCACCGTTCCGTCAGAAATGAAAGTGCCAAAAATCCACCAAACATGAGTTTTGTGTCAAACAGAGATGATTGGGTGCGTACGTTGCGAAAAAATCAACTGCGAGTTTTTTTGGTGATTTAGTGGGAAAAATAGCCATCCCGCGCGAGTTTTGCGGCACCGTTCCGTCGGAAATGAAAATGCCAAAAACCCACCAAACATGAGTTTTGGGTCAAACGGAGATGATTGGGTGCGTCCGTTGCGAAAAATGCAATTCGCGAGTTTTTTTGTGAATCAGTGAGAAAAACGGCCATCCCGAGCGAGTTATGCGGCTTCATTTCGTCAGAAATGAAAGTGCCAAAACCCCACCAAACTTGAGTTTGGAGTCAAACGAAGATGATTGGGTGCATCCGTTGCGAAAAATTCAACTGTGGGTTTTTTGGTGAATCAGTGGGAAAAACGGTCATCCCGAGCGAGTTTTGTGGCACCGTTCCGTCGGTAATGAAAGTGCCAGAAACCAGCCAAACATGAGTTTTGGGTCAAACGAGGATGATTGGGTGCGTCCGTTGCGAAAAATTCAACTGGGAGTTTTTTTGGTGAAATCAGTGGGAAAATGGCCATCCCGAGCGAGTTTTGCGGCACCGTTCCGTCGGAAATGAAAGTGCCAAAAACCTAACAAACATGATTTTTGTGTCAAACGGAGATGAGTGGGTGCATCCGTTGCAAAAAATTTAACTGCGAGTTTGTTGGTGAATCAGTGGGGAAAACGGCCATCCTGAGCGAGTTTTGCGTCGTCTTTCCATCGGAAATGAAGGTGCTAAAAACCCACCAAACATGAGTTTTGGGTCAAACAGAGATGATTGGGTGCGTCCGTTGCGAAAAATTCAAATACGAGTTTTTTGGTGAATCAGTGGGAAAAACTATCATCCCGCGCGAGTTTTGTGGCACCGTTTCGTTAGAAATGAAGGTGCCAAAAACCCACCAAACATGAGTTTTGGGTCAAACGGAGATGATTGGGTGCATCCATTGTGAAAAATCCAACTACGAGTTATTTGGTGAATCAGTGGGAAAAACGGCCATCTCGAGCGAGTTTTGCGGCACCATTCCATCGCGAATGAAAGTGCCAAAAACCCACCAAACATGATTTTTGGGTCAAACAGAGATGATTGCGTGCGTCCGTTGCGAAAAATTCATCTGAGTTTTTTTTTGGTGAAATCAGTGGGAAAATGGCCATCCCGAGCGAGTTTTGTTGCACCGTTCCGTCAGAAATGAAAGTGCCAAAAATACACCAAACATGAGATTTGTGTCAAACAGAGATGATTGGGTGCGTCCGTTGCGAAAAATTCAACGCTAGTTTTTTGGTGAATGAGTGGGAAAAACGGCCATCCTGAGCGAGTTTTGCGGCATCTTTCCGTCGGAAATGTAGGCGCTAAAAACCCACCAAACATGAGTTTTGGGTCAAACAGAGATGATTGGGTGCGTCCGTTGCGAAAAATTCAACTGCGAGTTTTTTGGTGAACCAGTGGGAAAAACGATCATCCCGCGCGAGTTTTGTGGCACCGTTCCGTCGGAAATGAAAGTGCCAAAAACCCACCAAACATGAGTCTTGGGTCAAACGGAGAAGATTGGGTGCGTCCATTGCAAAAAATCCAACTACGAGTTCTTTGGTGAATCAGTGGGAAAAACGGTCATCCCGAGTGAGTTTTGCGACACCGTTCCATCGCAAATAGAAGTGCCAAAAAGACACCAAACATGAGTTTTGGGTCAAAAGAAGATGATTGGGTGCGTCCGTTGCGAAAAATTCAACTGCGAGTTTTTTTTGGTGAATCCGTGGGAAAAACGATCATCCCGCGCGAGTTTTGTGGCACCGTTTTGTCGGAAATGAAAGTGCCAAAAACCCACCAAACATGAGTTTTGGGTCAAACGGAGATGATTGGGTGTGTCCGTTGCGAAAAATGCAATTCGTGAGTTTTTTGGTAAATCGGTGGGAAAATGGCCATCCCGAGCGAGTTTTGCGGCACCGTCCCGTCGCAAATGAAAGTGCCAAAAACCCACCAAACATGAGTTTTGGGTCAAACGGAGATGATTGGGTGCATCCATTGCAAAAAATCCAACTACGAGTTCTTTCGTGAATCAGCGGGAAAAACGACCATCCCGAGTGAGTTTTGCGGCACCGTTCCATTGCAAATGAAAGTGCCAAAAACCCACCAAACATGAGTTTTGGGTCAAACAAAGATGATTGGGTGCGTCCATTGTGAAAAATTCAATTGAGTTTTTCTAGTGAAATCAGTGGGAAAATGGCCATCCCGAGCGAGTTTTGTTGCACCATTCCTTCAGAAATGAAAGTGCCAAAAATCCACCAAACATGAGATTTGTGTCAAACAGAGATGATTGGGTGCGTCCGTTGCGAAAAATTCAACTGTGAGTTTTTTTTGTGATTTAGAAAAATGGTCATCCCGCGCGAGTTTTGCGGCACCATTCCGTAGGAAATGAAAGTGCCAAAACCAACAAACATGAGTTTTGGGTCAAAGAGACATGATTGGATGCGTCCGTTGCGAAAAATGCAATCGCGAGTTTTTTGGTGAATCAGTGGGAAAAACGGCCATCCTGAGCGAGTTTTGCGGCATCTTTCCGTCGGAAATGAAAGCGCTAAAAATCCACCAAACATGAGATTTGTGTCAAACGGAGATGATTGGGTGCGTCCGTTGCGAAAAATTCAACTGCGAGTTTTTTTTGATTTAGTGGGAAAAATGGCCATCCCGCGCGACTTTTGCGGCACCGTTCCGTAGGAAATGAAAATGCCAAAAACCCACAAACATGAGTTTTTGGTCAAACGGAGATGATTGGGTGCGTCCGTTGCAAAAAATTCAACTGCGAGTTTTTTTGGTGAATCAGTGGGAAAGGCGATCATCCCGCACGAGTTTTGTGGCACCGTTCCGTCGGAAATGAAAGTGCCAAAACCCACCAAACATGAGTTTTGGGTCAAACAGAGATGATTGGGTGCGTCCATTGTGAAAAATCCAACTACGAGTTCTTTGGTGAATCAGTGGGAAAAACGGCCATCCTGAGCGAGTTTTGCGGCATCTTTCCGTCGGAAATGAAAGCGCTAAAAATCCACCAAACATGAGATTTGTGTCAAACGGAGATGATTGGGTGCGTCCGTTGCGAAAAATTCAACTCCGAGTTTTTTTTTTTGATTTAGTGGGAAAAATGGCCATCCCGCGCGACTTTTGCGGCACCGTTCCGTAGGAAATGAAAATGCCAAAAACCCACAAACATGAGTTTTTGGTCAAACGGAGATGATTGGGTGCGTCCGTTGCAAAAAATGCAATTCACGAGTTTTTTGGTAAATCGGTGGGAAAAACGGCCATCCCGAGCGAGTTTTGCGGCACCGTCCCGTCGCAAATGAAAGTGCCAAAAACCCACCAAACATGAGTTTTGGTTCAAACGGAGATGATTGGGTGCGTCCGTTGCGAAAAATTCAACCGTGAGTTTTTTTGGTGATTCAGTGGGAAAACGCCCATCCCGAGCGAGTTTTGTTGCACCGTTCTATCAAAAATGAAAGTGCCAAAAACCCACCAAACATGAGTTTTGGGTCAAACGGAGATGATTGGGTGCGTCCGTTGCGAAAAATTCAACTGAGTTTTTTGGTGAAATCAGTCGGAAAATGGCCATCCCGAGCGAGTTTTGTTGCACCGTTCCGTCAGAAATGAAAGTGCCAAAAATCCACCAAACATGAGTTTTGTGTCAAACAGAGATGATTGGGTGCGTCCGTTACGAAAAAATCAACTGCGAGTTTTTTTGGTGATTTAGTGGGAAAAATAGCCATCCCGCGCGAGTTTTGCGGCACCGTTCCATCGGAAATGAAAATGCCAAAAACCCACCAAACACGAGTTTTGGGTCAAACGGAGATGATTGGGTGCGTCCGTTGCGAAAAATGCAATTCGCGAGTTTTTTTGTGAATCAGTGGGAAAAATGGCCATCCCAAGCGAGTTATGCGGCTTCATTTCGTCAGAAATGAAAGTGCCAAAACCCCACCAAACTTGAGTTTGGAGTCAAACGAAGATGATTGGGTGCATCCGTTGCGAAAAATTCAACTATGGGTTTTTGGTGAATCAGTGGGAAAAACGGTCATCCCGAGCGAGTTTTGTGGCACCGTTCCGTCGGTAATGAAAGTGCCAGAAACCAACCAAACATGAGTTTTGGGTCAAACGAGGATGATTGGGTGCGTCCGTTGCGAAAAATTCAACTGCGACTTTTTTTGGTGAAATCAGTGCGAAAATGGCCATCCCGAGCGAGTTTTGCGGCACCGTTCCGTCGGAAATGAAAGTGCCAAAAACCTAACAAACATGATTTTTGTGTCAAACGGAGATGAGTGGGTGCGTACGTTGCAAAAAATTCAACTGCGAGTTTGTTGGTGAATCAGTGGGGAAAACGACCATCCTGGGCGAGTTTTGCGGCGTCTTTCCGTCGGAAATGAAGGTGCTAAAACCCACCAAACATGAGTTTTGGGTCAAACAGAGATGATTGGGTGCGTCCGTTGCGAAAAATTCAAATACGAGTTTTTTGGTGAATCAGTGGGAAAAACTATCATCCCGCGCGAGTTTTGTGGCACCGTTTCGTCAGAAATGAAGGTGCCAAAAACCCACCAAACATGAGTTTTGGGTCAAACGGAGATGATTGGGTGCATCCATTGTGAAAAATCCAACTACGAGTTATTTGGTGAATCAGTGGGAAAAACGGCCATCTCGAGCGAGTTTTGCGGCACCATTCCATCGCGAATGAAAGTGCCAAAAACCCACCAAACATGAGTTTTGGGTCAAACAGAGATGATTGCGTGCGTCCGTTGCGAAAAATTCATCTGAGTTTTTTTTGGTGAAATCTGTGGGAAAATGGCCATCTCGAGCGAGTTTTGTTGCACCGTTCCGTCAGAAATGAAAGTGCCAAAAATCCACCAAACATGAGATTTGTGTCAAACAGAGATGATTGGGTGCGTCCGTTGCGAAAAATTCAACGCGAGTTTTTTGGTGAATCAGTGGGAAAAACGGCCATCCTGAGCGAGTTTTGCGGCATCTTTCCGTCGGAAATGTAGGCGCTAAAAACCCACCAAACATGAGTTTTGGGTCAAACAGAGATGATTGGGTGCGTCCGTTGCGAAAAATTCAACTGCGAGTTTTTTGGTGAACCAGTGGGAAAAACGATCATCCCGCGCGAGTTTTGTGGCACCGTTCCGTCGGAAATGAAAGTGCCAAAAACCCACCAAACATGAGTCTTGGGTCAAACGGAGAAGATTGGGTGCGTCCATTGCAAAAAATCCAACTACGAGTTCTTTGGTGAATCAGTGGGAAAAACGGTCATCCCGAGTGAGTTTTGCGACACCGTTCCATCGCAAATAGAAGTGCCAAAAAGACACCAAACATGAGTTTTGGGTCAAAAGAAGATGATTGGGTGCGTCCGTTGCGAAAAATTCAACTGCGAGTTTTTTGGTGAATCAGTGGGAAAAACGATCATCCCGCGCGAGTTTTGTGGCACCGTTTTGTCGGAAATGAAAGTGCCAAAAACCCACCAAACATGAGTTTTGGGTCAAACGGAGATGATTGGGTGTGTCCGTTGCGAAAAATGCAATTCGCGAGTTTTTTGGTAAATCGGTGGGAAAAATGGCCATCCCGAGCGAGTTTTGCGGCACCGTCCCGTCGCAAATGAAAGTGCCAAAAACCCACCAAACATGAGTTTTGGGTCAAACGGAGATGATTGGGTGCGTCCATTGCAAAAAATCCAACTACGAGTTCTTTAGTGAATCAGCGGGAAAAACGACCATCCCGAGTGAGTTTGGGGCACCGTTCCATCGCAAATGAAAGTGCCAAAAACCCACCAAACATGAGTTTTGGGTCAAACAAAGATGATTGGGTGCGTCCATTGTGAAAAATTCAATTGAGTTTTTCTAGTGAAATCAGTGGGAAAATGGTCATCCCGAGCGAGTTTTGTTGCACCATTCCTTCAGAAATGAAAGTGTCAAAAATCCACCAAACATGAGATTTGTGTCAAACAGAGATGATTGGGTGCGTCCGTTGCGAAAAATTCAACGCGAGTTTTTTGGTGATTCTGTGGGAAAAACGGTCATCCTGAGCGAGTTTTGCGGCATCTTTCCGTCGGAAATGTAGGCACTAAAAACCCACCAAACATGAGTTTTGGGTCAAACAGAGATGATTGGGTGCGTCCATTGCGAAAAATTCAACTGCGAGTTTTTTGGTGAACCAGTGGGAAAAACGATCATCCCGCGCGAGTTTTGTGGCACCGTTCCGTCGGAAATGAAAGTGCCAAAAACCCACCAAACATGAGTCTTGGGTCAAACGGAGAAGATTGGGTGCGTCCATTGCAAAAAATCCAACTACGAGTTCTTTGGTGAATCAGTGGGAAAAACGGTCATCCCGAGTGAGTTTTGCGACACCGTTCCATCGCAAATAGAAGTGCCAAAAAGACACCAAACATGAGTTTTGGGTCAAAAGAAGATGATTGGGTGCGTCCGTTGCGAAAAAATCAACTGCGAGTTTTTTGGTGAATCAGTGGGAAAAACGGCCATCCTGAGCGAGTTTTGCGGCATCTTTCCGTCGGAAATGTAGGCGCTAAAAACCCACCAAACATGAGTTTTGGGTCAAACAGAGATGATTGGGTGCGTCCGTTGCGAAAAATTCAAATACGAGTTTTTTGGTGAATCAGTGGGAAAAACTATCATCCCGCGCGAGTTTTGTGGCACCGTTTCGTCAGAAATGAAGGTGCCAAAAACCCACCAAACATGAGTTTTGGGTCAAACGGAGATAATTGGGTGCATCCATTTCGAAAAATTCAACTGCGAGTTTTTTTGGTGAATCAGTGGGAAAAACGATCATCCCGCACGAGTTTTGTGGCACCGTTTTGTCGGAAATGAAAGTGCCAAAAACCCACCAAACATGAGTTTTGGGTCAAACGGAGATGATTGGGTGTGTCCGTTGCGAAAAATGCAATTCGCGAGTTTTTTGTTAAATCGGTGGGAAAAATGGCCATCCCGAGCGAGTTTTGCGGCACCGTCCCGTCGCAAATGAAAGTGTCAAAAACCCACCAAACATGAGTTTTGTGTCAAACGGAGATGATTGGGTGCGTCCATTGCAAAAAATACAACTACGAGTTCTTTAGTGAATCAGCGGGAAAAACGACCATCGCGAGTGAGTTTTGCGGCACCGTTCCATCGCAAATGAAAGTGCCAAAAACCCACCAAACATGAGTTTTGGGTCAAACAAAGATGATTGGGTGCGTCCATTTGTGAAAAATTCAATTGAGTTTTTCTAGTGAAATCAGTGGGAAAATGGCCATCCCGAGCGAGTTTTGTTGCACCATTCCTTCAGAAATGAAAGTGCCAAAAATCCACCAAACATGAGATTTGTGTCAAACAGAGATGATTGGGTGCGTCCGTTGCGAAAAATTCAACTGTGAGTTTTTTACGTGATTTAGAAAAATGGTCATCCCGCGCGAGTTTTGCGGCACCATTCCGTAGGAAATAAAAGTGCCAAAACCCACCAAACATGAGTTTTGGGTCAAAGAGACATGATTGGATGCGTCCGTTGCGAAAAATGCAATCGCGAGTTTTTTGGTGAATCAGTGGGAAAAACGGCCATCCTGAGCGAGTTTTGCGGCATCTTTCCGTCGGAAATGAAAGCGCTAAAAATCCACTAAACATGAGATTTGTGTCAAACGGAGATGATTGGGTGCGTCCGTTACGAAAAATTCAACTGCGAGTTTTTTTTGATTTAGTGGGAAAAATGGCCATCGCGCGCGACTTTTGCGGCACCGTTCCGTAGGAAATGAAAATGCCAAAAACCCACAAACATGAGTTTTTGGTCAAACGGAGATGATTGGGTGCGTCCGTTGCAAAAAATTCAACTGCGAGTTTTTTTGGTGAATCAGTGGGAAAGGCGATCATCCCGCACGAGTTTTGTGGCACCGTTCCGTCGGAAATGAAAGTGCCAAAACCCACCAAACATGAGTTTTGGGTCAAACGGAGATGATTGGGTGCGTCCATTGTGAAAAATCCAACTACGAGTTCTTTGGTGAATCAGTGGGAAAAACGGCCATCCTGAGCGAGTTTTGCGGCATCTTTCCATCGGAAATGAAAGCGCTAAAAATCCACCAAACATGAGATTTGTGTCAAACGGAGATGATTGGGTGCGTCCGTTGCGAAAAATTCAACTCCGAGTTTTTTTTTTGATTTAGTGGGAAAAATGGCCATCCCGCGCGACTTTTGCGGCACCGTTCCGTAGGAAATGAAAATGCCAAAAACCCACAAACATGAGTTTTTGGTCAAACGGAGATGATTGGGTGCGTCCGTTGCAAAAAATGCAATTCACGAGTTTTTTGGTAAATCGGTGGGAAAAACGGCCATCCCGAGCGAGTTTTGCGGCACCGTCCCGTCGCAAATGAAAGTGCCAAAAACCCACCAAACATGAGTTTTGGTTCAAACGGAGATGATTGGGTGCGTCCGTTGCGAAAAATTCAACCGTGAGTTTTTTTGGTGATTCAGTGGGAAAACGCCCATCCCGAGCGAGTTTTGTTGCACCGTTCTATCAAAAATGAAAGTGCCAAAAACCCACCAAACATGAGTTTTGGGTCAAACGGAGATGATTGGGTGCGTCCGTTGCGAAAAATTCAACTGAGTTTTTTGGTGAAATCAGTCGGAAAATGGCCATCCCGAGCGAGTTTTGTTGCACCGTTCCGTCAGAAATAAAAGTGCCAAAAATCCACCAAACATGAGTTTTGTGTCAAACAGAGATGATTGGGTGCGTCCGTTACGAAAAAATCAACTGCGAGTTTTTTTGGTGATTTAGTGGGAAAAATAGCCATCCCGCGCGAGTTTTGCGGCACCGTTCCATCGGAAATGAAAATGCCAAAAACCCACCAAACATGAGTTTTGGGTCAAACGGAGATGATTGGGTGCGTCCGTTGCGAAAAATGCAATTCGCGAGTTTTTTGTGAATCAGTGGGAAAAACGGCCATCCCAAGCGAGTTATGCGGCTTCATTTCGTCACAAATGAAAGTGCCAAAACCCCACCAAACTTGAGTTTGGAGTCAAACGAAGATGGTTGGGTGCATCCGTTGCGAAAAATTCAACTGTGGGTTTTTTGGTGAATCAGTGGGAAAAACGGTCATCCCGAGCGAGTTTTGTGGCACCGTTCCGTCGGTAATGAAAGTGCCAGAAACCAGCCAAACATGAGTTTTGGGTCAAACGAGGATGATTGGGTGCGTCCGTTGCGAAAAATTCAACTGGGAGTTTTTTTGGTGCAATCAGTGGGAAAATGGCCATCCCGAGCGAGTTTTGCGGCACCGTTCCGTCGGAAATGAAAGTGCCAAAAACCTAACAAACATGATTTTTGTGTCAAACGGAGATGAGTGGGTGCGTCCGTTGCAAAAAATTTAACTGCGAGTTTGTTGGTGAATCAGTGGGGAAAACGGCCATCCTGAGCGAGTTTTGCGGCGTCTTTCCATCGGAAATGAAGGTGCTAAAAACCCACCAAACATGAGTTTTGGGTCAAACAGAGATGATTGGGTGCGTCCGTTGCGAAAAATTCAAATACGAGTTTTTTGGTGAATCAGTGGGAAAAACTATCATCCCGCGCGAGTTTTGTGGCACCGTTTCGTCAGAAATGAAGGTGCCAAAAACCCACCAAACATGAGTTTTGGGTCAAACGGAGATGATTGGGTGCATCCATTGTGAAAAATCCAACTACGAGTTATTTGGTGAATCAGTGGGAAAAACGGCCATCTCGAGCGAGTTTTGCGGCACCATTCCATCGCGAATGAAAGTGCCAAAAACCCACCAAACATGAGTTTTGGGTCAAACAGAGATGATTGCGTGCGTCCGTTGCGAAAAATTCATCTGAGTTTTTTTTTGGTGAAATCAGTGGGAAAATGGCCATCCCGAGCGAGTTTTGTTGCACCGTTCCGTCAGAAATGAAAGTGCCAAAAATCCATCAAACATGAGATTTGTGTCAAACAGAGATGATTGGGTGCGTCCGTTGCGAAAAATTCAACGCGAGTTTTTTGGTGAATCAGTGGGAAAAACGGCCATCCTGAGCGAGTTTTGCGGCATCTTTCCGTCGGAAATGTAGGCACTAAAAACCCACCAAACATGAGTTTTGGGTCAAACAGAGATGATTGGGTGCGTCCGTTGCGAAAAATTCAACTGCGAGTTTTTTGGTGAACCAGTGGGAAAAACGATCATCCCGCGCGAGTTTTGTGGCACCGTTCCGTCGGAAATGAAAGTGCCAAAAACCCACCAAACATGAGTCTTGGGTCAAACGGAGAAGATTGGGTGCGTCCATTGCAAAAAATCCAACTACGAGTTCTTTGGTGAATCAGTGGGAAAAACGGTCATCCCGAGTGAGTTTTGCGACACCGTTCCATCGCAAATAGAAGTGCCAAAAAGACACCAAACATGAGTTTTGGGTCAAAAGAAGATGATTGGGTGCGTCCGTTGCGAAAAATTCAACTACGAGTTTTTTTGGTGAATCAGTGGGAAAAACGATCATCCCGCGCGAGTTTTGTGTTACCGTTTTGTCGGAAATGAAAGTGCCAAAAACCCACCAAACATGAGTTTTGGGTCAAACGGAGATGATTGGGTGTGTCCGTTGCGAAAAATGCAATTCGCGAGTTTTTTGGTAAATCGGTGGGAAAAATGGCCATCCCGAGTGAGTTTTGCGGCACCGTCCCGTCGCAAATGAAAGTGCCAAAAACCCACCAAACATGAGTTTTGGGTCAAACAGAGATGATTGGGTGCGTCCATTGCAAAAAATCCAACTACGAGTTCTTTAGTGAATCAGCGGGAAAAACGACCATCCCGAGTGAGTTTTGCGGCACCGTTCCATCGGAAATGAAAGTGTCAAAAACCCACCAAACATGAGTTTTGGGTCAAACAAAGATGATTGGGTGCGTCCATTGTGAAAAATTCAATTGAGTTTTTCTAGTGAAATCAGTGGGAAAATGGTCATCCCGAGCGAGTTTTGTTGCACCATTCCTTCAGAAATGAAAGTGTCAAAAATCCACCAAACATGAGATTTGTGTCAAACAGAGATGATTGGGTGCGTCCGTTGCGAAAAATTCAACTGTGAGTTTTTTTTGTGATTTAGAAAAATGGTCATCCCGCGCGAGTTTTGCGGCACCATTCCGTAGGAAATGAAAGTGCCAAAACCCACCAAACATGAGTTTTGGGTCAAAGAGACATGATTGGATGCGTCCGTTGCGAAAAATGCAATCGCGAGTTTTTTGGTGAATCAGTGGGAAAAACGGCCATCCTGAGCGAGTTTTGCGGCATCTTTCCATCGGAAATGAAAGCGCTAAAAATCCACTAAACATGAGATTTGTGTCAAACGGAGACGATTGGGTGCGTCAGTTGCGAAAAATTCAACTGCGAGTTTTTTTTTGATTTAGTGGGAAAAATGGCCATCGCGCGCGACTTTTGCGGCACCGTTCCGTAGGAAATGAAATTGCCAAAAACCCACAAACATGAGTTTTTGGTCAAACGGAGATGATTGGGTGCGTCCGTTGCAAAAAATTCAACTGCGAGTTTTTTTGGTGAATCAGTGGGAAAGGCGATCATCCCGCACGAGTTTTGTGGCACCGTTCCGTCGGAAATGAAAGTGCCAAAACCCACCAAACATGAGTTTTGGGTCAAACGGAGATGATTGGGTGCGTCCATTGTGAAAAATCCAACTACGAGTTCTTTGGTGAATCAGTGGGAAAAACGGCCATCCTGAGCGAGTTTTGCGGCATCTTTCCGTCGGAAATGAAAGCGCTAAAAATCCACCAAACATGAGATTTGTGTCAAACTGAGATGATTGGGTGCGTTCGTTGCGAAAAATTCAACTCCGAGTTTTTTTTTGATTTAGTGGGAAAAATGGCCATCCCGCGCGACTTTTGCGGCACCGTTCCGTAGGAAATGAAAATGCCAAAAACCCACAAACATGAGTTTTTGGTCAAACGGAGATGATTGGGTGCGTCCGTTGCAAAAAATGCAATTCACGAGTTTTTTGGTAAATCGGTGGGAAAACGGCCATCCCGAGCGAGTTTTGCGGCACCGTCCCGTCGCAAATGAAAGTGCCAAAAACCCACCAAACATGAGTTTTGGTTCAAACGGAGATGATTGGGTGCGTCCGTTGCGAAAAATTCAACCGTGAGTTTTTTTGGTGATTCAGTGGGAAAACGCCCATCCCGAGCGAGTTTTGTTGCACCGTTCTATCAAAAATGAAAGTGCCAAAAACCCACCAAACATGAGTTTTGGGTCAAACGGAGATGATTGGGTGCGTCCGTTGCGAAAAATTCAACTGAGTTTTTTGGTGAAATCAGTCGGAAAATGGCCATCCCGAGCGAGTTTTGTTGCACCGTTCCGTCAGAAATGAAAGTGCCAAAAATCCACCAAACATGAGTTTTGTGTCAAACAGAGATGATTGGGTGCGTCCGTTACGAAAAAATCAACTGCGAGTTTTTTTGGTGATTTAGTGGGAAAAATAGCCATCCCGCGCGAGTTTTGCGGCACCGTTCCATCGGAAATGAAAATGCCAAAAACCCACCAAACATGAGTTTTGGGTCAAACGGAGATGATTGGGTGCGTCCGTTGCGAAAAATGCAATTCGCGAGTTTTTTTGTGAATCAGTGGGAAAAATGGCCATCCCAAGCGAGTTATGCGGCTTCATTTCGTCAGAAATGAAAGTGCCAAAACCCCACCAAACTTGAGTTTGGAGTCAAACGAAGATGATTGGGTGCATCCGTTGCGAAAAATTCAACTATGGGTTTTTTGGTGAATCAGTGGGAAAAACGGTCATCCCGAGCGAGTTTTGTGGCACCGTTCCGTCGGTAATGAAAGTGCCAGAAACCAACCAAACATGAGTTTTGGGTCAAACGAGGATGATTGGGTGCGTCCGTTGCGAAAAATTCAACTGCGACTTTTTTTGGTGAAATCAGTGCGAAAATGGCCATCCCGAGCGAGTTTTGCGGCACCGTTCCGTCGGAAATGAAAGTGCCAAAAACCTAACAAACATGATTTTTGTGTCAAACGGAGATGAGTGGGTGCGTACGTTGCAAAAAATTCAACTGCGAGTTTGTTGGTGAATCAGTGGGGAAAACGACCATCCTGGGCGAGTTTTGCGGCGTCTTTCCGTCGGAAATGAAGGTGCTAAAACCCACCAAACATGAGTTTTGGGTCAAACAGAGATGATTGGGTGCGTCCGTTGCGAAAAATTCAAATACGAGTTTTTTGGTGAATCAGTGGGAAAAACTATCATCCCGCGCGAGTTTTGTGGCACCGTTTCGTCAGAAATGAAGGTGCCAAAAACCCACCAAACATGAGTTTTGGGTCAAACGGAGATGATTGGGTGCATCCATTGTGAAAAATCCAACTATGAGTTATTTGGTGAATCAGTGGGAAAAACGGCCATCTCGAGCGAGTTTTGCGGCACCATTCCATCGCGAATGAAAGTGCCAAAAACCCACCAAACATGAGTTTTGGGTCAAACAGAGATGATTGCGTGCGTCCGTTGCGAAAAATTCATCTGAGTTTTTTTTGGTGAAATCAGTGGGAAAATGGCCATCCCGAGCGAGTTTTGTTGCACCGTTCCGTCAGAAATGAAAGTGCCAAAAATCCACCAAACATGAGATTTGTGTCAAACAGAGATGATTGGGTGCGTCCGTTGCGAAAAATTCAACGCGAGTTTTTTGGTGAATCAGTGGGAAAAACGGCCATCCTGAGCGAGTTTTGCGGCATCTTTCCGTCGGAAATGTAGGCGCTAAAAACCCACCAAACATGAGTTTTGGGTCAAATAGAGATGATTGGGTGCGTCCGTTGCGAAAAATTCAACTGCGAGTTTTTTGGTGAACCAGTGGGAAAAACGATCATCCCGCGCGAGTTTTGTGGCACCGTTCCGTCGGAAATGAAAGTGCCAAAAACCCACCAAACATGAGTCTTGGGTCAAACGGAGAAGATTGGGTGCGTCCATTGCAAAAAATCCAACTACGAGTTCTTTGGTGAATCAGTGGGAAAAACGGTCATCCCGAGTGAGTTTTGCGACACCGTTCCATCGCAAATAGAAGTGCCAAAAAGACACCAAACATGAGTTTTGGGTCAAAAGAAGATGATTGGGTGCGTCCGTTGCGAAAAATTCAACTGCGAGTTTTTTTGGTGAATCAGTGGGAAAAACGATCATCCCGCGCGAGTTTTGTGGCACCGTTTTGTCGGAAATGAAAGTGCCAAAAACCCACCAAACATGAGTTTTGGGTCAAACGGAGATGATTGGGTGTGTCCGTTGCGAAAAATGCAATTCGCGAGTTTTTTGGTAAATCGGTGGGAAAAATGGCCATCCCGAGCGAGTTTTGCGGCACCGTCCCGTCGCAAATGAAAGTGCCAAAAACCCACCAAACATGAGTTTTGGGTCAAACGGAGATGATTGGGTGAGTCCATTGCAAAAAATCCAACTACGAGTTCTTTAGTGAATCAGCGGGAAAAACGACCATCCCGAGTGAGTTTGGGGCACCGTTCCATCGCAAATGAAAGTGCCAAAAACCCACCAAACATGAGTTTTGGGTCAAACAAAGATGATTGGGTGCGTCCATTGTGAAAAATTCAATTGAGTTTTTCTAGTGAAATCAGTGGGAAAATGGTCATCCCGAGCGAGTTTTGTTGCACCATTCCTTCAGAAATGAAAGTGTCAAAAATCCACCAAACATGAGATTTGTGTCAAACAGAGATGATTGGGTGCGTCCGTTGCGAAAAATTCAACTGTGAGTTTTTTTGTGATTTAGAAAAATGGTCATCCCGCGCGAGTTTTGCGGCACCATTCCGTAGGAAATGAAAGTGCCAAAACCCACCAAACATGAGTTTTGGGTCAAAGAGACATGATTGGATGCGTCCGTTGCGAAAAATGCAATCGCGAGTTTTTTGGTGAATCAGTGGGAAAAACGGCCATCCTGAGCGAGTTTTGCGGCATCTTTCCGTCGGAAATGAAAGCGCTAAAAATCCACTAAACATGAGATTTGTGTCAAACGGAGATGATTGGGTGCGTCCGTTGCGAAAAATTCAACTGCGAGTTTTTTTTGATTTAGTGGGAAAAATGGTCATCGCGCGCGACTTTTGCGGCACCGTTCCGTAGGAAATGAAAATGCCAAAAACCCACAAACATGAGTTTTTGGTCAAACGGAGATGATTGGGTGCGTCCGTTGCAAAAAATTCAACTGCGAGTTTTTTTGGTGAATCAGTGGGAAAGGCGATCATCCCGCACGAGTTTTGTGGCACCGTTCCGTCGGAAATGAAAGTGCTAAAACCCACCAAACATGAGTTTTGGGTCAAACGGAGATGATTGGGTGCGTCCATTGTGAAAAATCCAACTACGAGTTCTTTGGTGAATCAGTGGGAAAAACGGCCATCCTGAGCGAGTTTTGCGGCATCTTTCCGTCGGAAATGAAAGCGCTAAAAATCCACCAAACATGAGATTTGTGTCAAACTGAGATGATTGGGTGCGTTCGTTGCGAAAAATTCAACTCCGAGTTTTTTTTTGATTTAGTGGGAAAAATGGCCATCCCGCGCGACTTTTGCGGCACCGTTCCGTAGGAAATGAAAATGCCAAAAACCCACAAACATGAGTTTTTGGTCAAACGGAGATGATTGGGTGCGTCCGTTGCAAAAAATGCAATTCACGAGTTTTTTGGTAAATCGGTGGGAAAACGGCCATCCCGAGCGAGTTTTGCGGCACCGTCCCGTCGCAAATGAAAGTGCCAAAAACCCACCAAACATGAGTTTTGGTTCAAACGGAGATGATTGGGTGCGTCCGTTGCGAAAAATTCAACCGTGAGTTTTTTTGGTGATTCAGTGGGAAAACGCCCATCCCGAGCGAGTTTTGTTGCACCGTTCTATCAAAAATGAAAGTGCCAAAAACCCACCAAACATGAGTTTTGGGTCAAACGGAGATGATTGGGTGCGTCCGTTGCGAAAAATTCAACTGAGTTTTTTGGTGAAATCAGTCGGAAAATGGCCATCCCGAGCGAGTTTTGTTGCACCGTTCCGTCAGAAATAAAAGTGCCAAAAATCCACCAAACATGAGTTTTGTGTCAAACAGAGATGATTGGGTGCGTCCGTTACGAAAAAATCAACTGCGAGTTTTTTTGGTGATTTAGTGGGAAAAATAGCCATCCCGCGCGAGTTTTGCGGCACCGTTCCGTCGGAAATGAAAATGCCAAAAACCCACCAAACATGAGTTTTGGGTCAAACGGAGATGATTGGGTGCGTCCGTTGCGAAAAATGCAATTCGCGAGTTTTTTTGTGAATCAGTGGGAAAAACGGCCATCCCGAGCGAGTTATGCGGCTTCATTTCGTCAGAAATGAAAGTGCCAAAACCCCACCAAACTTGAGTTTGGAGTCAAACGAAGATGGTTGGGTGCATCCGTTGCGAAAAATTCAACTGTGGGTTTTTTGGTGAATCAGTGGGAAAAACGGTCATCCCGAGCGAGTTTTGTGGCACCGTTCCGTCGGTAATGAAAGTGCCAGAAACCAGCCAAACATGAGTTTTGGGTCAAACGAGGATGATTGGGTGCGTCCGTTGCGAAAAATTCAACTGGGAGTTTTTTTGGTGAAATCAGTGGGAAAATGGCCATCCCGAGCGAGTTTTGCGGCACCGTTCCGTCGGAAATGAAAGTGCCAAAAACCTAACAAACATGATTTTTGTGTCAAACGGAGATGAGTGGGTGCGTCCGTTGCAAAAAATTTAACTGCGAGTTTGTTGGTGAATCAGTGGGGAAAACGGCCATCCTGAGCGAGTTTTGCGGCGTCTTTCCATCGGAAATGAAGGTGCTAAAAACCCACCAAACATGAGTTTTGGGTCAAACAGAGATGATTGGGTGCGTCCGTTGCGAAAAATTCAAATACGAGTTTTTTGGTGAATCAGTGGGAAAAACTATCATCCCGCGCGAGTTTTGTGGCACCGTTTCGTCAGAAATGAAGGTGCCAAAAACCCACCAAACATGAGTTTTGGGTCAAACGGAGATGATTGGGTGCATCCATTGTGAAAAATCCAACTACGAGTTATTTGGTGAATCAGTGGGAAAAACGGCCATCTCGAGCGAGTTTTGCGGCACCATTCCATCGCGAATGAAAGTGCCAAAAACCCACCAAACATGAGTTTTGGGTCAAACAAAGATGATTGCGTGCGTCCGTTGCGAAAAATTCATCTGAGTTTTTTTTGGTGAAATCAGTGGGAAAATGGCCATCCCGAGCGAGTTTTGTTGCACCGTTCCGTCAAAAATGAAAGTGCCAAAAATCCACCAAACATGAGATTTGTGTCAAACAGAGATGATTGGGTGCGTCCGTTGCGAAAAATTCAACTGCGAGTTTTTTGGTGAATCAGTGGGAAAAACGGCCATCCTGAGCGAGTTTTGCGGCATCTTTCCGTCGGAAATGTAGGCGCTAAAAACCCACCAAACATGAGTTTTGGGTCAAACAGAGATGATTGGGTGCGTCCGTTGCGAAAAATTCAAATACGAGTTTTTTGGTGAATCAGTGGGAAAAACTATCATCCCGCGCGAGTTTTGTGGCACCGTTTCGTCAGAAATGAAGGTGCCAAAAACCCACCAAACATGAGTTTTGGGTCAAACGGAGATAATTGGGTGCATCCATTTCGAAAAATTCAACTGCGAGTTTTTTTGGTGAATCAGTGGGAAAAACGATCATCCCGCACGAGTTTTGTGGCACCGTTTTGTCGGAAATGAAAGTGCCAAAAACCCACCAAACATGAGTTTTGGGTCAAACGGAGATGATTGGGTGTGTCCGTTGCGAAAAATGCAATCGGTGGGAAAAATGGCCATCCCGAGCGAGTTTTGCGGCACCGTCCCGTCGCAAATGAAAGTGTCAAAAACCCACCAAACATGAGTTTTGTGTCAAACGGAGATGATTGGGTGCGTCCATTGCAAAAAATACAACTACGAGTTCTTTAGTGAATCAGCGGGAAAAACGACCATCGCGAGTGAGTTTTGCGGCACCGTTCCATCGCAAATGAAAGTGCCAAAAACCCACCAAACATGAGTTTTGGGTCAAACAAAGATGATTGGGTGCGTCCATTGTGAAAAATTCAATTGAGTTTTTCAAGTGAAATCAGTGGGAAAATGGCCATCCCGAGCGAGTTTTGTTGCACCATTCCTTCAGAAATGAAAGTGCCAAAAATCCACCAAACATGAGATTTGTGTCAAACAGAGATGATTGGGTGCGTCCGTTGCGAAAAATTCAACTGTGAGTTTTTTTTGTGATTTAGAAAAATGGTCATCCCGCGCGAGTTTTGCGGCACCATTCCGTAGGAAATGAAAGTGCCAAAACCCACCAAACATGAGTTTTGGGTCAAAGAGACATGATTGGATGCGTCCGTTGCGAAAAATGCAATCGCGAGTTTTTTGGTGAATCAGTGGGAAAAACGGCCACCCTGAGCGAGTTTTGCGGCATCTTTCCGTCGGAAATGAAAGCGCTAAAAATCCACCAAACATGAGATTTGTGTCAAACGGAGATGATTGGGTGCGTCCGTTGCGAAAAATTCAACTCCGAGTTTTTTTTTTATTTAGTGGGAAAAATGGCCATCCCGCGCGACTTTTGCGGCACCGTTCCGTAGGAAATGAAAATGTCAAAAACCCACAAACATGAGTTTTTGGTCAAACGGAGATGATTGGGTGCGTCCGTTGCAAAAAATGCAATTCACGAGTTTTTTGGTAAATCGGTGGGAAAAACGGTCATCCCGAGCGAGTTTTGCGACATCATTTCAGTGCCAAAAATCCACCAAACTTGAGTTTAGAGTCAAACGAAGATGATTGAGTGCGTCCGTTGCGAAAAATTCAACTGCGAGTTTGTTGGTGAAGCAGTGGGGAAAACGGTCATCCCGAGCGAGTTTTGTGGCACCGTTCCGTCGGTAATGGAAGTGCCAGAAACCAATCAAACATGAGTTTTGGATCAAACAGAGATGATTGGGTGCGTCTGTTGCGAAAAATTCAACTGCGAGTTTTTTTTTGTGAATCAGTGGGAAAAACGATCATGCCGCGCGAGTTTTGTGGCACCATTTCGTCGGAAATGAAAGTGTCAAAACCCACCAAACATGAGTTTTGGGTCAAACGGAGATAATTGGGTGTGTCCATTGTGAAAAATCCATCTACGAGTTCGTTGGTGAATCAATGACAAAAACAGCTATCCCGAGCGAGTTTTGCAGGACTGTTGGGTCGAAAATGAAAATGCCAGCGGAGCCTTGAACCTCGCGATGAAGTCATCCACCGGAGTTGGTTGCACCTCGAACCGGTCCGAGCAGACAGCGAGCACACCCCGGAGTCCGGAGGGCGATGCACTCTGGACCTCGTTTGTGGGCTGATAGCTTCCATCAATGCCGACTGGATCATCCACCGCTGTTTCAGTTGTAGCTGCATCTGGGCCTGCCCCTGCCTCAAAGCCCAGAATCGAGTCAACCTCAACAAAGAAGTCACTGTTGTCCTGTTTAGCTTGGCAGCCTGGCTCGAACAGGAACCCCGCCCATCAAGACTGGGCCTCGCAACCACCACGGCCCATCCTGCGACCAAGTCGTCCTCCAACTAGAAACAGGGGCGATGCGTTGCCGCGCCTGCCCTAAATATCTCCGCAATAGTGTGCACTATCTGTGCATCCGTTATTATAAGACACACAAAGTTTTCTTAGCACTTTTGTTTTCTAATGAAACATCATATGTATAGAGAAATTGTTTGAAGACGACTTGCCATTTGTTAACAGGTAGATTTTTTTTCAGGGTAATGTTAAACTTTGTGTCTACAGAAGATATAGAAAACAAATGTTTTTTACAACGATATTAGTGCTGACATAGTGACATCTCCAATATAATTGAAAATTTTTTAGGCCGTTAGACCCGTGAGACCGGACAGACATACACCATACACCCTTACATATTACATAGGCCACTAATCTCCACGACCCACTGACCCCAACGCAACCCGCTAGGGCCATCCACAATGGTTGTCAAATAGCTAGCTAGAAGGAATTCTATTGGCTCTCAATAACACTTTACAAATAGCTAGCGAGATGACGTATAAAAATAATATAAAAGTAGCACTCTTATTGGCTATAAGAGTGCTACTTTTGTAAGTTGTCTCATCAAAATAGTATTTATTTATATGTCTCATCTAGCTAGCTATTTGTAAATTGTCATTGAAAGTCAATAACATTCTTCCTAGAGACCAAATAGCTAGCGATTTGAACACCATTGCGGACGCCCTAAACCCATGCTGAGGTCAATCACATCAATCGCCAATCAATCATCTCCACGGCGTGACTGCCGCCGCGAGCTCCGCGTCCCCTTCCCTGTTCACGGGTGTCGACGGAAAAAGAAAGCGAAACTAGCGAGGGCACCGCCACGATCTCCGCGGTGTCTTTTCTAGGGTTTGTGGCACATTGATGCCCACCTAGGGTTTCTCCCCCTCAGCCTCCTTCCTGTCGGGCGACGCATCTCCCGCGGAGCCCTCGAGGTCCTCAGCCTCCCTCCCGTCGGGCGACGCGGCTCCCGCGGAGCCCTCGAGGTCCTCCGCCTCCCTCCCTTCGGGCGACGTGCCGACGAGGCTCCCGCGGAGCTCCAGATCTCTGCGACTGGTATGTTCCAACACCCCCTCTTTGTTTTTTTGAGGGGAGCACTGAGTTTATTCATTCAGTAGGAGCGCCGCCGACGAGGGCGGCTGAGGCTCCTGCAGATCGCGCGAGCGACGAGGATCGGCAGCAAGGGCGAGCGGCGGCTCGACGGCAGCTACCACGCGCCGGTAACCTTCCGATATCCCATACCCACCCCTAATTTCCCACTTTCCTGGATGAGTTCCCAACTCTAACTCTAAGTGATGTGACATATTTGGTATTGGTATCTCTGTCAGGCATCATGTCGTCTCGACGGCGACGCACGGGTAAACTTCCCATATCCCATACCCACCCCTCATTTGCCACTTTCCTGGATGAGTTCCCAACTCTAACCCTTAATTGACGTGGCTCTGTATCTATGTCAGGCTCAGGCATCATGTCGTCGAAGACCAAGTACAAGAAACAACCACTCGATGTTAATGATAACATCATTTCAACTGTACTTCTAGGACCTCAGGGGTGTGCAAACTTGGTGGCCATATACAATTTAGTCTCCATCACATATGGTTCAAAATTTGGGGGGCCAGGGCCATTGGAAGAATTCTTCCTCAAGAACCTCCTCAAAGATATGGTGAAGGAAAAAATTAACGATGTGGTTGGCATCTCAGCTGCCGAATCAGATGGAGCTAATATGGCCATTTCTAATATTCGTACTGACTTTACTTTGCTGCCACGTTTGGGTGCTTGCATTGATTTTGAGCCGAATGGCTTAACTTTGGTTTGTCAGCTGTTAAACTTAACTCTGCTTCACGGATGGGTGCTAGATCCAGAAGACAGTAGCTATGATATTCTGAAGGACTTTAATCTGAGACAGGTGGAGGCTCACTATCAAGCAGGCAATGGTGACTTGGAAACCTGTAAAAGGTTAATGGATGATGCAAGCAGCCAACTAACTCCCTATGGGTTTCAGTCTTTGGCTAATTGGATACCTGATGATGGAGTAGCACTTATTTTTTGCCGTGGTAGATTAGATGTCATACACAAACGCAACGGTGCTCTATTTACATATGTAGTTGACGAGGCCATTCGCGAGCAAATGCCTCAAGCGTTTTGGATGCTGTTTGAAGAGCGTCAAGGAGAGAACCTTTACTTCACTGACCATCTTACACCTGTGAAATACCAACCGCATAAAGAGAAGGCTGTGAGATGGTATAAGGAATGTCTTGTGAAGCTGGTAAAAGATGAGGCATCCAAAGAAGACAAGGGGGAGTCATCTGGTGCAGCTCCTGAACCACCTCTTGCTGAACCAGCTCCTTCATCAGCTCCTGCGAAACCAAGTGAAGGAACAGAGGGAGGAAGTTCTGAACCAAGTGAAGCTAGTGAAACACAAGCAGTGGGCTCCCATCACACTGATGTGGTGCCTCAACAAGATGGGGGTTCTGTTTTTTCACGCCCAGAAGCACAATCTGTTGACGGGGCTGGTTCTGTGGAACCAGTTGCTTCACCAGCTCCTACGGAACCAAGTGAAGGAGAGCAAGAAAATTCTGAACCAAGTGAAGCTAGTGAAACACAAGCAGTGGGCTACGATCACACTGATGTGGTGCCTCAACAAGATGTGGGTTCTGTTTCTTCACGCCCAGAATCACAATCTGTTGATGGGGCTGGTTCTGTGGAACCACGTGAAGCTAGCGGACCACAAGCAGTGGGATCCCATCACACTGATGTTGATGAGGCTCGTTCTATTTCTTCTGAATCTAGTGCAGCCATTGGAATCTTAACTCCTGGTGGACAACAAGATGGTGCCGGTTCTGTCTTTTCACCTCTACAAGCACAGTTTGTTGATGGGGATCTTTCTGTTTCTTCTTCTGAATCCAGTGCAGCCACTGCACATGAAGCCAAGTCTGAGGATAATTCTGTACCTAAGGGTGATGGTGCTGTTTTCTTGGAATTTCTGAATATGTAAGTTTCTAAACTTGTTCCTTTGTTCTAGATTTCTATTCTAACATGTCATTATGTACTCTATTCTAACATGTCAAGGCCAAGACACCGACAGGTACATTAGGAATTAGGAATAGCTGGAGTAGTACAGCCACTAGAGCGGGAGTACTACAGCATGTCTCCTGTGTAACATCTTCCCCAGATCACTAATTAGCTAGAGTAGTACAGCCACGGAGCTCCCAAGGAGCCGGTAGAGCGAGACATTATGGAGGCGCTGCGAGGAGGCCCTACTCCTGGTCGCGTGGTGGTGCTAAGGTGGTGCAGCAGCGCGCTGTTGACACAGCTCCAGCTTGGTGGAGTGACTCATGGCGATGATGAGAGACTGAGGGTTGTGGAGGCTAAGTGGTGGCTGCAGTTGTATGACCATCCACACTTGTTCCTCCACCGCAATTGGCTGCTGATGAAAGTACAGCGGTTTAGGAAGGCCAGCAGATCAGACTTCCCATCAAATTTGGAGAAATCGAGCTTGTGGAACCAGGTGGATGGTGATGTGGTGGAAAGCAGGGCGGTGGCTGGAGGGGGTGGTGTGGCAGCTGTCAAGGGCGTTGTGCCTAAGACAGCACGTCCTAGACTCCCGAGTTGGTTTGATTGGGAATGGTTGGTGAAGGGGATGGCACTAAGATAAACGAATAGATTTGTTTATTGCTTGCCTTACAGTATAAATATGCCCAACCTTCCAACTTAAACTCCTCTAGCTCCTTGTTTCTCTCCTCAACATGAATTATATTCTCTTCCCCAGATCACTAATTGCTATGGATTACATCTTTTTTGTAGATTTAAAGACAATGGATGCTCTACATATTACTTCGAAGGCATTGTGGCAACTTTTTCTTTACAGAAGCCACGGTTTTATATTCCATATGAATTTATCATGGCATTTAATGAACCATTGGCTCTAAAGATCCAAGACAATTTTTCTGAGTAAGCTTGCACCCCTTATTTGCTGGACAAGCTAAGAATTCTGGAATATGGAAGGACCAGCCTAGTCAAAACTATTGTATAAAGATTAAATTTCATCCCTTATATTGGCTAGACAAGCTAAGAATTCTGGAACATGGAAGAACCAACCTAGTCAAACTGTTGCATTAAGATTACATTCTCATGGTTCTTTTCCACAATCCGTGACAAAACCATAGGAAGTAAATTGCATTATAGAGTTGTATTTTCATGATAGACATAGCATTATTGCTTATTGTTGTGATTGTTTCTCCTAAATACAGAATTTATGAAGATTTGAGGAAAGCCGTTGTTTTCTATTTACAAACGAAAGGAGTGAAATCTCCAGATGCTGTATTAAAAATACTTGGTCTCCCTGCAGCTAAAAGGTAGCTTCCTGACTAAAGTGATAAATATGGTGGTAAAAATGCTTTGCAGTCCTTTTTCCCTTAAATGTAGTTACTGATTGCATTTTTTGTTTTCTTGGAATGTAGTGTTCAGCTTTTTCTGGACTTCCTTGAAACCATCAAGTTGCATGAGTATTATAGTTATGGGGAGTTTTCTCAAGCAGTGCCATCTTATGACAGTAGAAGGATGTCTTTGGGCTATCTAGATTGTCTTGTTGCCAAGTTCAAAACAGGGAGATGTTGGGCTGGAAAGTGGAGTGAGGCCAATATGAAGGTTTTGAATGGCTCTAAGTTTGTCATTGACTCAGATGAAGATTGTGAGCTGGACCCTGAAAGTGGATTTCTTGACCTGAGTAAATTCTGTATAACTGTGCTTAATCGGCTTAAGGTTAATGGTCAATTTCTTCCATATTTTGATGAGTTAGCTGAGGATTATATGCTGATAAATGAGTGCTTTGGAAAACCAGACAAGTGGGATAGGTTCCTTCAATTGATAAGCAACCCTTTGGCTCTCAAACCGCCACTTGTCCGAGCTGCGTTCATATGCAATGTTTACATTGCCGGCGATGCAAATTCATCTGGTAATCCGCCCACATACAGTCCACTGGCTAGTATGAAAAACTGTATTGATTGGAGAGCCAAAGCTCTCAAACATTCACTGTTGATGAAAGTCTATACTAATGCTGATCGGAAGACTAGAAAGTTCAAAAACCTTATTGATATTTGGTCACCCAAGCATTGGCACGTGTTCAAGTTTTCGAGACACTTTATTCAACATGTGCTGGGCTATACAAAGGTAATCTCTTGTTCTTTTTATTTGCAGTTTGCAAATTCTGTTGAAAATATTAATAAAAAGTAGTAATCTACCCATATCCTTATTCCTGGGATCCAGCCCCTCTCACATATTGATCTGCCTTTAGATTTTTTTTATGAAACTTCATGTTACAAAAAGGCTTTACCCAGTAGATGGTTTTGAATGTGCCCATCTTAGTCACTATGATTCTTTTTTACCTCTTCCTTATTCAATCATAAATGCAACTTTAACCCTCATATTTTTGTAGGGTGATGATTTAATCCAAAAAATCAAAGATATATCGGTGGTTGACCTACTACTTGCCAGTACAATTTTTAAATCTATTGCTAGATCATTTAGATTCCTTGTTCTCAATTGTGGTGTCGATGGCATCTTTTCGAGTGCATGGAGACATTACGTGGGGTCTAAGTATGTTATTTCTGATATGGTTGTGGTTGATTTTTTTTTACTTAAAATGTTTCATTCTTTTCTTAAAATGCATGTGTGCTATCTATGGTTATAGTTATGATGATAAGCCATGTGAGGAAGATACAACAACAGACGAAATGTTGCAGGGATTGTTAAACGACATCAACAACACTTCTGAGCAAAATGTATGGTATCTTCCACATAATCGAGCTGTTTGGTTACTATACTGTAATGCAAACGTAAACACTAGCCAGTTCAAATATGTTTGCGCTAGTAACATTTTTAGTTCACTTTTATTTTCGTTTGCGTTTCCATTTGCACAACCAAATAGCACGAATATTTGTTAACACTATAGCTATAGTGTAAGTACGCACACAACGACGTCTAGCCTCCCAACAGCAGCAACTCCTGGGGGTAGTATCTTCACTGTTTGGTTTAGGGGTCGTGGCTTAGCACGCACACCAACGAGCTCCTCCTGCGGCTTGGAGCTGGAGCCGGCCGCCGCGAGATGATGCCGATCTGACGGGGATCACCGTCTCACACCGCTAGCTGGCCGGCTCTGTTTAGGCAGCCGGCCGGCTCTGCCCACCTGAAGCGCCGGCGTCGAGTCTCTGCAAGCTTGGTGCAAGCAGAATTCAAAATGGTGATCCGGTCTGGCCCGTCTACGAGATAGCTCCGATGTCCTTGAATCTGCATCTGCTCCGGCGACATTAAAAGTAAGTGTCCTGCTGGCCTCTCTCCTCCTCCATGGATCTTGCGGGTCTTTCCTTTGCCCATGGGCTAGCCACCCAAGAAAGGGTGCGTCTTCGTTTTGCTGCTCCCGTCACCCACCGCTTTCTTGATAAGTTCTCTTTCATCTTGGTTGCGGCTTTTGGCCGGTGCAAATTCAAGCTTTCAGTTCAGTCTGCCAGCGTGCTTCTGCAGGCTGCTCTTGGGGGTTCGGCTGAGCATTTCTTTGTCTCCCAGCTCGGAGACCGTACCTTCAAGTTCGCGGTTTCCTCCAAGCTCGTCGGCCGTTTCATTGCCGCCCTTAAATTCTTTTCTTGTGATGACTTTAAGGTTTTCTTCTTTCTTTGGGGAAATGGGGGTCCTAACTGGAGGCAGGAGTTCCGGGCTTTCCTGCTGGAAGAGGAGCTTTCTTGGTCAATGGCAAAGGCCACCCGTCGGTCCCTTGCCAGCGTTCTTGCTGGACCTCCATCTCGCTCCAATGTTGCTGATGCCCCTTCCTGGAGTCAGCCGGATTCCTCTATCAGGCTCAATTCTCATGCTCAAGTTGACGTACCGATTGGCTCTTGGGCCTCCGTCTTCCGCCCCGGCGCCGGTTCTTCTACTCCTGGTAGTGTTCTTCTTTCCGGGGCTAACGCGACCCCTTTGGGTTCTCGGCTCACCGGCACCAACGCGGCCCCGCTTGGTCCTCGCCAGGGTCTCAATCATGATCCTCGCTCCATCCAGATAAGGGATGCCTTCCCGCAGCAGGGCATGCAGAGTGACAGCTCTAGGAGCAAGTCTTGCTCTCGCTGCCTTGCCTCTGACCACTGGAGGGTCAACTGTCAATACCCAATAAGATGCAAGGCGTGCCTCATTTTCGGGCATATTGCCACCTCCTGTCCCAAGTTAAATCTTGGCGGGGGACAAGAAAATCTTAGCAAGGCCAATGGTGGGAAGGTTTGGGTGCAGAACCAACGCTGGCCGCGCCTCGAGCTCTCTGCGCATCCTTCTGCGGCAGAGCAGGCTGGCCTTAAATCGTCTTCACGAGTTCCCAAGGTTTGGAGGCCCGTGCGCGCCTCTGCAATTGCTGCTCAGGATAGCAACCGCCAAGGGCCCATTAGCCTTCTTCCGGCCCAAGAAGAAGATAGAGGTTTCTTTAATAACGCCCCAGGCCCTTCCTCTTGGCGTCTCTTCCCCTCGGGCTCCTCGTCTTCCACTACAAAGCAGAATATTACCACTCCGATTGCTACTGTTCAAGAAAACCCCAGTTCTTCCCTCCTCCATTGCTCGCTCTCCGACCTCAACCCTCTCCCAAGAGCTGAAGATTCAATGGCATTCCAGCGCGCAGACCCGATGCCCTTCCTGCCGGATCATCTCGAAGTGCAAGATATCCCAAATCGGAGGTTCGTTTCAAGGACAGTGGCTCCGATGCGCCCACTGGCCAGAAACGAGAACTTGGCGATCGTCACCATCGACCCTCTTCCTGGTAATCCTATGCACTTCGCAGCTGTTAAAGGGGTCGTTCGGGACTTTTTGAGATATGAGGTGCAGATGCAGTTTCTAGATATTCAGCAAACTAGTTTGGGTCAGGCAATGGTCAGATTGAAATTTGCGCATGCTAGAGATGCTTTAGTTCAGGACAGCCCGTATGTTTTTGATAATGTTCTAGTTTCTTTCTCCAAACATGACCGGGGTAGGAACTAGAGGGCAGCTGAATTTAACCATGAGTGCTGGCTACTTTTACTGGACTTCCCAAGGGACTATCTGTCAGAAAGATACATCTATCAGGCTGTTGGTGATTTCGCAAGAGTACTTCTATTTCAGCTAGAGGAGGGATCTGAGTCCACCTTGATAGTCAGGGCTAGAGTGAGAGACGCCCAAGAAGTTCCTCAGTTTGTGGTTCTGGAGGACCCAGACACAGTTGGAGGTGAGAGCTTCACTATCCAATGTGAGGTGCTCAGACAGAAACAACCCAACGAGATCCCTCCGCCTCAAGACCCTGTTCCAGAGAATAACATCATCGAGGATGCTTTACCTTATGATTTCATTGGTCTAGGACAACCAGTTAACAATGGGGGGAATCAGATTCAGGGGCAGGGAGAAAATGATTGGGACCCCTGGCTAGAGAATGATCAGGATGTGAACCAACAGTTGCAAGGAATGGATAATGTGATGAATGATCAGGAAGGAGGAGATGTTGGACTCAACCAGGTTCAGGCAGAAGGGAATTTAGCCCCACATGGAGACATTGATCTTAACCAACCACCACTTGATCAAGACTTAAACCCAGTCATTGTGAACCCAGTGGCAGATGATCCCTTTGGACAGGGGGAGCAGACTCAGTATCTTTTGCAGGGACAGGGAGAGGTTTATCAGGTCAACCCACAGACGCAGGATGAAGTGCATGAACTAGAGGAGATTGATGATTTGGTTCTGCAGATGGGATTAGAAGTTAATGCCCCCAATGCAGTAAATGCCCCTAATGAGCAGAGAACCCCCATCAACTTCCTAACAGAGGAATTATCCCCACAACAACTTATAAACTCAGAGGAAATAGCTCTCCTGGAGGAAGAAGAAATCAGGGAAAGTGACTAGATTAACACTCAGGTTCAAATTCAAGCAGATGGGCCGTCCAAGGTTTCGGCTAGTGGAATGAATCAGGCAGAGCAGCACCTGTCTCTGGGAATTCTCATGGACAATCAAAATCCTGCCCATCAGATAAATATGATTCAGGCGCCAGGCCCAATTGTGAATGAAGCCAACCAAGGAGAAGGCCCAATTAGGAATGTGGCCCATCAAGAGGAACCGGGCCTCGAAATAAAACTGAAGGCGGGTGCCAAACTTTTCCCCATTTCAAGCCCACGATCTGGAGAAAACAAGGGGAAGCTGGTACTGAATGACAGTGTTCAGCTCCTTCCAGAAGAAAATCATGTCCTGCAAGCCATGACAGCAGATAACTTCCAGCAGGTAAAAACGATGCAACCCGGGGCTCATCTGCTCAGGATGGAGGACAGTCAGATGTCTGAGTCCCAATCAACCAATGCTGAGGCGGTAAGATTGGCTGTCAGATTCTTCTCCTCAGGCAACCCAGATAACTTACATGTCAATGTTCCCGCCTCCTGGATGACTTTCTTTGTTGCTCAGCTGTTAAACCCATGTAATTTTGAGAAAATCAGAAACATGCTAGCATCTGGGATTCTCTGTCACTTGGCAATTGAAAGCTCAGCTTCAATTCCTCTCTCCATTCCAAGCTCTGGCCTAGAAACTGACATAACCTGTCTCTCAGATTTCCTAGAGGAAGGACAGGAGGCTCACAAGGACCTAGCAAAGGAGGTCCCACCAAAGAAGAGACACAGCAAGAGTCCCTGCCCTGGTTGATACAGAGGTAAGAAGGAGTCCCAGAATTCAAAAGTCCTCTAAGGGTTTTAAACTGAATAGCTGCAAGGAAAGAAATTGTTTTTGCATGTAAAGCTAAACCTCCTACAATAAGAAAAGAGGCCATCAAAAACCTTGCAACTCAGTTATGTGGTTTCGATGAGGCTGAAGTTTCTGATGAAATCCTACAGGGTAAAAGGAGGAAGACCTATCCAGTTGCAAGAGCCCGCATCAACCTTCAGGATGCAGCGCAGCCTCCGGCAGAAAAGGATGTGGAGAAGGAAGCTGCTGACAATGCATGGAAGGAGACTGATGAAACCACCCCCTCAATGATGAATAAGTCGTCAAATGGCAATGGAGTCCTTGGGGTCTGGGTTTTTTGGAAGAGTTGTGCAAACGCACTCTTTTGTAACAGGCATATTATGACTAGGAACATGCCTAAACTTGTTAAGATTAATAGTTTCAGCTCGGTGATGTATCTGGGAAACTTTTACCCTTTGGTTGTATCAGACATGCCCTGGGGGCGTATGTCCTGGCCTACTTTAAGTTCAGTAACGAAGGTGTCAGTTCCTTTTATGTACAACATTGGTTGGCAGACGGAGGGGTTCAGTTTGAGAGTCATTGCTTTGATGCATCTGACAGAGGGACAAGCTAATCACATTTTGGTGAACAGATGAATACACACAACAACAGAACTTGGAATATCCTGCAGTGGAATGTGAGAGGAATAAACTCAAGAGATAAATGGGCCACAATTAAAAATAAAGTCACAGACCTCTGTGCTGATATCATCTGTTTTCAGGAAACAAAAAAAGGAATCTTTAGACATATCCTTCCTCAGAAACATCTGTCCTCCTAGCTTTGATAGATATGAATTCTTGCCATCTCACGGGGCTTCAGGAGGAATATTGACTGCCTGGAAGAGTCGGTTGTTTCAAGGGGAAATGATTTTTGCAAATGAATATGCAATATCGGTTCAAATGAATTCAATGCATAATGATGACACTTGGATTTTGACAAACATATATGCCCCATGCACCGATGAAGGGAAAAGGCATTTCATTACATGGTTTAAAAACATTCAAATGCCTACTGATGTGGAATGGCTAATTCTGGGTGATTTCAACCTGATGAGAAAACCTGAGAATAGGAATAAAGAAGGAGGGGGGGATACCTCTGAAATGTTCATTTTCAACAGTGCTATCAGCTCTCTGGGTCTCAATGAAATCATCTTGCAAGGTAGAAAATACACGTGGTCAAACATGCAGCCAAATCCTCTGCTGCAAAAGATTGACTGGGCCTTCACTTCAAGTTCTTGGAACCTCAAGTACCCTTCAACCTCCGTTAAAGGATTCGAAATGACACCCTCGGATCATGCTCCATGCCTGATAAATATATCCACTCTAATCCCCAAAGCCAAGGTCTTCAGATTTGAAAATTTCTGGCTTAGATTGCCAGGGGTTTATCAATTGATTGAAGCGTCTGGAATGAGCCAACACCACATACAGATCAAGCAAAAGTAATCTCTGCAAAGTTTAAAAAGCTTAGAAAAGCGCTCAGAACCAAGCAAGTCTCTATGTCCAATCTCAAAACAGTGATCTCCAATGTTAAATTAATTATCCAATTTATAGAACTGCTAGAGGAATGTAGGGATCTAAGTCTAGAGGAATGGAATTTCAAGGTCATTCTTAAGGAAAAGCTGGCTGAGCTCTTAGAAAGACAGAAGGTTTACTGCAGGCAAAGAGGAACAATAAAATGGGTTACCCTTGGAGATGCAACAACAAAGTTTTTTCATGCAAATGCAACAATCAAAATGAGAGGCAACCTCATCAAACAGCTTCAAAAATCTGATGGAACTATCTTAACCACTCATAAGGACAAAGAGCAACTCATCTGGGAAGAGTTCAAAGAAAGGTTAGGCAAACAGGAGCAAACAACAATAAACATAAATCTGGCAGACTTTATTCACAGGAGCAATGAACTGGAGTTCTTGGAGGAAACGTTCTCTGAAGCAGAGATTGACTCTGTAATAAGGTGTTTGCCTAATGACAAGTCACCATGTCCTGATGGGTTCAGTAATGATATCTACCAACTGTGCCATGACTTCCAAAATAACAATGTTTGCCTCAGAAGCATTAACACATCCTACATCTCTCTTATCCCGAAAACTCAGCATCCCTCGACAGTCAATGACTTCAGGCCTATCTCTCTGCTGAACACGGCCATGAAATTGATCACGAAACTACTGGCCAACAGATTGCAGTTAGTAATAACCAAGCTGGTGCACAGGAATCAGTATGGGTTCATCAAACAAAGAACTATTCAAGATTGCTTAGCATGGGCTTTTGAATACCTTCATATGTGTCATCACTCTAAAAAACCAGTGGTAATCCTCAAGCTAGATTTTGAAAAGGCTTTTGACAAAATGGATCACAAAGCCATGATGACAATTATGCAACAAAAAGGATTTGGAAGCAAATGGTTGTCCTGGATAAAACAAATTTTTGAATCTGGAACATCCAACGTTCTGCTGAACGGGGCACCTGGGAAAACAATTCACTGCCTTCGGGGGGTCAGACAGGGAGACCCGTTATCTCCTCTCCTTTTTGTCTTAGCAGCTGACCTTCTGCAGTCTTTAATCAACAGGGCAAAAAACATGGGCCTCCTAAATCTTCCAATACCAATGCAGACAAATCAGGATTTCCCTGTCATCCAATATGCGGATGACACACTAATAGTGGTAGAAGGTGACACAAGGCAGCTTTCGGTCCTGAAATCCATCATCACTACCTTTTCTGAGGCCACTGGACTCAAAGTTAGCATGCAAAAATCCATGATGGTGCCAATAAATATGGATGATCAAACACTGCACGCGCTGGCTGAAACTTTTGGATGCTCCACTGGATCTTTCCCCTTTACTTACCTTGGATTGCCTCTTGGCCTCTCTAGGCCATCCATTCAAGATTTTCAGCCTTTAATTAATAAATGTGAAACAAGAGGATTGATTAATTCAGAAAGCACTGTCTCTGGAGAGGAAGTGACATCAATGCGAGGAATCCGCCCAAAGCGGCTTGGCAATTAGTTTGCACACCCAAAGAAGAAGGAGGTTTGGGTGTTATTGACCTTGTCAAACAAAATGAAGCCCTCCTCATGAAGAACTTAGGCAAATTTTTCAACAAAAAAGACACCCCCTGGGTACAGATGGTTTGGGAAAAGCACTACAGTAATGCAAAGTTACCAGGGACAACCAGCAAAGGCTCCTTTTGGTGGAAAGATAACCTGAAACTTATACATCAATACAAAGAAATGGCTTTAATCCAGATTCAGAATGGTCAGTCAATTCTGTTTTGGCAAGATAAATGGGGAACCCAGAAGCTAATGCTGTAGATGCCTGAGCTATTCTCTTTTGTCAGAAACAAATTTATTTCAGCTGAAAGTGCTCTCAATCATCATGATTTCACACAGCTCCTACACAGACCAATCTCAGAAGCAGAATTCCAGCTATTGCAGCAGCTCATACATATGATTGAGGGTCTGCCACAATCCCAAGAACAAGATCAATGGAGGTACACATGGGGCAACAATTTCAGCTCATCAAAGGCCTACAGAACATTAAATGGGCATCAACAAGTTCATAAAATTCACAGATGGTTATGGAAATTGCTAGCTGTAACAGGAATAATGTTCCATGGGCCTTCTATACATGGGCCCTATAGGCTATATACCACATACTCCAACACCCCCCCCCCCCGCAGTCTGAACTACCGGCGCAGCGGTGTTCAAGACTGGACAACAAAGAAAGACACCACACAATAGGGCCCCCGCAGCCACAACTAGCCACCCGCTATGTTGAGGCTGGAGCGAAACTCTGAGAACGTCGAGGAGGGTAGACCCTTCGTGAAGATGTCTGCAAACTGGGAGGTGGTCGGTACATGGAGAACCCGAACATCGCCAATGGCAACCCGGTCACGAACGAAGTGTAAGTCGATCTCGACATGCTTCGTCCGCTGATGCTGAACTGGGTTGGTGGAGAGGTAAACGGCGCTGACGTTGTCGCAGTAGACGAGCATGCTCTTGGCAAGCGGGCTGTGAAGCTCCGCCAAGAGCTGTCGAAGCCAGGACGCCTCGGCCACGCCGTTAGCGACAGCCCGGGTACTCCGCCTCGGCACTGGAGCGGGAGACAACCGGCTGCCGCTTGGACGACCAGGAGACAAGGTTGCCGCCGAAGAAGACGGCGTACCCTGAGGTAGAGCGGCGAGTGTCCGGGCATCCAGCCCAGTCAGCGTCGGTGTAGACAACCAGCTCAACAGAAGGAGACCGGTGGGAGGACCAGCCCGAAGTCAACCGTGCCACGGACATATCGAAGAAGGCGCTTCATGGCAGTAAGGTTGAGCCTCCCGGGGATCATGCATGTGGAGGCAAACCTGCTGAACAGCATATGCAAGATCCGCCTGGTGAAGGTGAGGTATTGCAAGGCCCCCGCAAGACTCCGGAAGGCAGTAGGATCAGCCACAGGAGCACCCGCAGCCGCAGACAGCTTTGACTGAGTATCAACAGGAGTAGAACAGGGCTTGCAATCTGACATGCCAGCCCGCTCCAGGATATCAAGAGCATACTGTCGCTGGTGAAGGAAAAGGCCAGAAGGACGGGTCTCCACAGTGACACCCAAGAAGTGGTGGAGCTGACCCAAATCCTTCATGGCAAATTCCTGCTGCAGAGAGGAGATGATGCGCCGAAGCAACTGCTGATTGGAGGCAGTGAGAACAATATCATCAACATAGAGCAGCAGATAAGCAGTCTCATGACCATGTCGATAGACAAACAGAGAAGTGTCGGACTTGGCCTCCGTGAACCCCAATGTCACCAAGAATGTGGCAAATCGAGAGTACCAAGCCCGAGGAGCCTGCTTCAGACCATACAAAGACTTGTTGAGCCGACAGACCAGGTCCGGACGACTGGAGTCCACGAACCCTGCTGGTTGGCTACAGTAGACAGTCTCGGACAGAGTGCCATGGAGGAAGGCATTCTTGACGTCGAGTTGGTGCACAGGCCACGAGCGAGAGGAGAGCAATCGAGAGAACCGTGCGCACTGTAGCAGGCTTCACCACTGGACTGAATGTCTCATCATAATCCACTCCAGGCCGCTGAGTGAAACCCCGGAGAACCCAACGAGCCTTTGTAGCGTTCGAGAGTACCATCAGCCCGACGCTTGTGCGTCAAGATCCATTTGCCCGTCACCACATTGCAACCAGACGGACGCGGCACGAGGTCCCACCGTCTGGTTAGCAAGGAGCGCCTCGTACTCCCTCTACCATCGCGCGACGCCAGTTGGGATCCGCCAGGGCGTCGCGGACAGAGGAGGGCACCGGAGAGATCCGCGGCTCACTCGCGGTGACGGAGAGAGCCGCGGGTCGGAGAACACCAGCCGCCTGCCGAGTCACCATGGGGTGCACATGGCGAGGGTCCCGATGGAGAATCGGCGGGTGGTACACGGCCGCTCAACACGGGAGCGGGGCGGCGGCGGCGGTGGTGGTGGAGGCGGTGGTGACGGCCCCGGTGGAGGTGTCGGTGGAGACGGGGCCGTCGGACGACGCTCGAAGACGCGCACAGGGTTCGCGTATCGAGCAGGAGCCGCGGGGCCCGGAGCCGGAGGGCCGGGCGCCGGTCCCAGTACCGAGCGACGCTGGTACACCCGGACCGGCTCGGCGAAGCGTGGCGGGGCGCCGGGGCCCGGAGCCGGAGAGCCGGGCGCCGGTCCCAGTACCGAGCGACGCTGGTACACCTGGACCACTCGGCGAGAGCGTGGAGAGAGGTGGGGGCCGCGCGTGGGCGGCGGGGGGCGCCGGGGCGCGCAGGGCGGCGGGGCGCAGGGGCCGCGCACGGCGCGCGGCGGGACGGAGGGCGTCGGGGAGAAGGTGCCGATGCCACGCCACGAAGACCTGCAGGAGAAGGAAAAGAAGGAAATGGGGGCTGAACCACCGGGTCAGAAAACATGGACTCCAGCTCAGGCTCAGGAGAAGGTGAGGAGGAGGTGGAGTAAGGGAAATCTGACTCGTTGAAGACAACGTGTCGAGAGATAATGACCCGGTGAGAAGTGAGGGTCATAGCAGCGGTACCCCTTATGGTCAGGGGAGTAACCAAGGAACACACAACGTGTCGAGCGGGGCGCCAGCTTATGAGCAGCAGTGGCGGTGATGTTAGGGTAACATGCACAACCGAAGACACGAAGGTGATCGTAGGTAGGAGGGGTACCGAAGAGAGCGTGGTGTGGAGTAGGAGCAGGACAAGCGGTGGAAGGGAGACGGTTGAGAAGGTAGGTGGCGGTGTGGAGGCTCTCAGCCCAGAAGCGGGGGTGGGGCAGAGAGGCCTGGATCAAAGGTGTGCGCATAACATCGTTCGTGGTGCGAAGCATGCGCTCGCCTGCCGTTCTGAGAGGTAAGTGTACGAGACAAGAACATGCGCAACTGAACACCACGAAGAGAGAGAAGGAGCGGAGAGGAGTGGTGTCGAACTCACGCCGTTAGTCACACTGAACGGCCTTGACAGTGAGACCGAACTGAGTGGAACACAGGCAAAGAAGTGGAGGAGGTTGGGGAAAGTCTCGGACTTGGCGCCGGTAAAGGAAAAGTCCAGGAGTAATGGGAGAAATCATCAACAACCACAAGATAGTATTTATAACCCGAAATGCTGGATACAGGAGAGGTCATAGATCACAGTGAACAAGATCAAAGGCATGCGAAGCATGCGAAGGAAGAAGCAGAAAAAGAGAAAGGCCTAACATGACGACCAAGCTGGCATGCAGACAAAGTGCTCAGCTGAAGTCCTAGTACAAGAGATGTCTGAACTACGACGGAGCTGAGACAAAACATCCCGGCCAGGGTGACCAAGACGGCGGTGCCATGTGGTGGAGGGAGTCATCGCCAAAGCAGCTGACGAAGGAGGTGCAGCGGAAGACGGAAGGCGGAGTGTGTAAAGGGCCCCTCGCTGTCACATCGGAGAAGAGGACGACGGGTGGCCAGATCCTTCACAGTAAGACCAGAAGTGTCAAATTCGATAGAACAAGAATTGTCAGTAGTGAATTGACGAATAGACAGAAGATTGTGGATCATCTGAGGAGCAACAAGAACACTGGAAAGGTGAAAAGGACCGGAAGTAGAACCCACGGAGGTGACGGGAAGACAAGAACCATCACCAACCATGATAGAAGTGGGATAGGAGGGATGGGGGGATGGACAGACGAGAGTATACCAGCATCGGGAGTGGTGTGGAAAGAGGCCCCCGAGTCGGCGATCCACTCGGGACCAAGGGGTGGAGTCAGGCCCATGGTGCTGAAAGTCTGAGCCAGGGCCGCCGGATCCCACCCCGGCCAGATCTGGGGCTGGGTGGGTGGGGTCCAGGCCCGCCACAAGAGGAGGACCGGCAAGCATGGGCGGGCGACGGACGAGGTCCTCCCCCCTGCCCCGGAAAAGGCCACATCGAGATACGCCCAGACCATGGGTTGGTGAAGGATGGCCAGGGCATACCTCCAGGACCAGGGGCAGAGGCAGGAGGTGGAGCGGGCGTGGACGTCCCACGACGACCCCCACCAGGGCCACCACCGGACGAAGAGGTGCCACCACCGCGGCCACCTCCACGCCGACGACCACCACGGCCCCCGCGTTCTCGCCCCCCCCCCCCACCTCCGCTCGGCCCGGAGGAAGGAGGACCAAGAAGAGAGCTGGACGGAGAGGCAGAGGCCGGCGGTGTAGCCACCAGCGCTTTGGTGGTCGTGGAGGCGGACGAAGGCGGGGGGCGGTGTCATGGTTGCCCCGAGTGATCTCATCCAAGACCAAGTCATCCCAGATCCTGCAGGAAGGTGGGGAACGGCTTCTGGCGGGTGATCCATGTGCGCAGGTGGTCGAAGGAGCCTGTTGAGACCTCGCAGCACATTGAGCACCAAGGTGGGCTCAGGCACCGAGTGCCCAAGATCCGGGAGAGCGTCCGCCTTGGTCTTCATCTGACGGCAGAACTCGCCCACCGACAGGTCCCCCTGCTCGAAGGTCCGGAAGGACGCGTCGAGCTGGAGGGCACGAGCCTCGGCATTGCTGAGGAATGCCCCTCGAGGGCCAGCCAGGCCTGGCGAGCCCGTGCCGCCGCGGGTCCCTGACGAGGTCCATGGAGAATCAAGGGAGATGGTCCCGTTGAGCCAGGACATGATGACGCAGTCGAGGCGATTGCCAACGTCATAATGCTCAAGTGCCTGGACGGAGTGTCGAGGAGGACGTGGTCGTCGAGGACGTAGCGGCGGAGGGCGATGAGGACCTGATCACGCCAGCGGGCGTAGGAGGTGGACGTCTGGTCGAGGGTGACCGAGACGAGGTGCTTGATGTGGAGGACGCCGGAGGCCTGGCTGTGCAGCTGGGCGACCGAGGGATCGGTCAGAGCCAGCTGCGATCCAGTGGACGGCGCCTGGCGGGCGGAAGAGACTGCCTGCTCGATCACGGGGACCGCAGCAGGAGGAGGTGGCTGCTGGCCCATGGAAGCGAGCAGGAAGTGCTCCGCCTCGGCCACCTGACGTGCAAGCGCATCGGCCGCGAGCTGCTCCCGCTCCCAGACCAGAGCAGCCTCGCGGGCGCGCGTCTGGGCAGCAGAAGCCTCGGTCTTGGCGGCGAGGAGGGCGGCAGCGAGGGCCGCGGCGGCCGGTGGCGCTCCGGCGAGGTGAAAGGCGGCGGAGGAGAGGGGCACCGCGGAGGGCGGCATCCCCAGGCCGTGGCCGGGCCCGCTGGATGGGCCCTCGGCTCCAGCCGCGTTGACGCCCAGGGCGGGCGGAGCAGAGGACAGGGCGGGCGGCGGAGCTCCCCCGGCAGCGTCGTCATCACCAGCCGCGGCCTGCGCGACGGCGGCCAGCAGGGGCGGCGCGCTCGAGGGAGGAGGGAGGAAGCGAGAAGCGGCGACTGGCGGAGGAGGAGGGAGAGAGGAGGAGAGGAGAGGGGTGGAGGAAAGAAGAGGAGCAAGGAAGCGGCGGAGGATGCGAGCAAGCCGACGCGCGCCCGTGGCGGCTGCGGCCAGGACGGCGGCGTAGGAGGGGAGGGAAGGAGGAGAGGGGAGGGGGCTGCGGCGGCGGCGGCTGCCGGCCGGCCATGGAGGCGGGCGGCGGCGGCGGCTGGAGAGGAGAGGAAAACCTAGTCTGATACCATGTTAGCTGTAACAGGAATAATGTTCCATGGGCCTTGTATACATGGGCCCTATAGGCTATATACCACATACTCCAACAGAAATGCTTCTGTCAGCCCAAACACAAAGTCTTCTTTTGGCTTTTGATAAAGGATAGGCTCAGCACTAGGAATATACTAAGAAGGAAAAACATGCATTTGCCATCCTACAGATGTGTTCTATGCTTGCAAGATATAGAAGAAACAGTCAACCATCTTTTCATCCACTGTTCGTTTGCTGAGCAATGCTGGCTTCTTATTAATGTGGACATCCCTCCAAATTCTCAGTTCCCAGAAGTGGCGGATCACATCAGACAAAGCATCAACTCGCAGTTCTTCTTCAGCGCCTGCATCCTCATGTGCTGGGCTATTTGGGCAGCCAGGAACGATTTGATCTTCAAAGGCATCCAGCCCACCATTTGGGGAACAAAGGCGAATTTCGTAAAAGAGCTCTTCCTGCTTCAGCATAGAGTAAAGGCAGCCAACAAAATTCAATTTGATCAATGGATTCAGCAGTTTCAGTAGCTTGCTTTTGCTTGCTTTTGGTTGTATTTGTTTCCTTTTTTCCTTCTCGTTTGGGGTTCCTTTTTTCCCCTCATCTGTAACTTTCTGAACTCGTTTTTGGTTTGATATTTATAAATTTACTCTATAGGGGCTTCGGCCCCTCCAGTCTTCTCAAAAAAAAAACACTATTGTTGACTATATATTTGAACGAATGAATGCTAACAATATCAATACTTGCAGAGAAGGGGATATGTGTACTCTGAAATTTCAGTATATTCAGCACAAAATGTATCTGTTCTCATCAGTGATGCTGAATTGACAGAAATTCAAAACTTTCTGAATGGTCTCACCTTGGAGGTAGGTCCATTTATAGCTGATTATGTTCCATTCAACATGAAATTTAGATGGTAAATATTATTTGTGTAGTATATGGTTTCACGCTTAAATTATGTTTTTTCAATAATTTTCCTATTTAGTTTGCATTACTGGCATGAGGAAACTCCAGACTGGCAGTTTGCATTGACCTTTATTTTATTTCTTACATAGGACTCAATGAATCTTTTATTCATTTGCCTTCTAGGTTTGTAGTGTGACCTAAGCTCAAACTGTTATGTGATAATATTATTGCTGTGGGTCTTTTAATTTTGTGATAGATATGTTAGAGTTGTGTATCTTGTTGTGTACATACTTTTAAGTAGAGAGAATCTGTTCTTCTAAAGTTAGCCATTCATATTCATATTTATATTATAATATAATTAATATTAGTTGGCCTTCACTGTTATATTGTATATAACACATTGATATGATGTTGTAACTTGTAGCAAGTAGTCTTTGTTCCCTTCCCTTTGTTCTCTTCTCATGCTTCTTACTGTGATGAAGGACTCGATAAGGATCATGTTTTGTAAAATAGAGATGTTTATTCCTTTTACACGATCTGTAGAGTGGATTTATAAGACAAGTAGCTGATTCCAAAAAAAGTAGGTTTAAGTAGTAATGATGGTGGAGTGGTGTCAGATTAAGGGCGTGTTTGGTTTCTCTAATGGTACAACATTCTACATAAGGTCAGCCTGCAGGACCTCCCCTGAGCCTGACAACAACTCCTTTGATGGCATTGATGACCAGACTAAAAAGGGTCTCAATTCCATCATTCTAGGAGCTTGGACCATTTGGAATCACTGCAATCACTGTGTGTTTGATGGCATTCAACCCAGCCTAAGTAGTGTTCTGGTTTCGGTAAAAGATGGGTTACTCCTGTGGAGTTTGGCTGGCGCTCGGGGAATATCCAATCTCCTTGCCTAGAGCCAGTCAATGCATGAGTTCCTCTCTAGTGGTTTGGGTCAAGTTTGAAAAGTGTGAGAGAGATTCACCTTTAGATGTAAAAGAGAGAGAGTGTGTGTGTAGTATAGGTTTCTAAACCCATCCCTCCACTCTTCAGCTCTCCCGCGTATTCTGGTCATTTATGAAAAAGAAGGGGCTATTTGGTTGGCTGCATTTGTGGATCTGTCCATGTATATTCTAGAAGATAGCTCTGGTCGTGTATTATTTAGTGTGCTATTTGTTTAAGTGGTGCATATTCTGGAGTGGGGACTGTTAACACTGTGCTTATTCAAGTTGATGTGTGCATAATGGTGCTTATAAGTTGTGGTTTTAGATAGGAATGGTGGTGTAGGTGTCAGGTTAAGGGGCTGTTTGGTTGGTTGCATCGAGAATCATTTTAGAATTTTTTAGTTTGTCCATGTGTGTTAAGATAGCTCTGGTTGTGTATTATTAAGTGTGCTCTTTGTTAAGCAGATTTGTGTTCAATTTTCAGTGTCTGCGAAATGGTGCTTATCTACAATGTGGAGCAATAAAGTTGTGGAAACGTATTCATCCTGCAACTGAGGTACAAGTTCATGTTGCCATAGTTCGATTACCCTGCGGCAGTTTCCTTATGGAACCAGTTAACTCCATACTTATTTTCTATGGTCATGTGTTGCAGGAGTCCTCAGAGCAAAGCGTTGTCGTGGTGGAAGGACCCTACTCTGCAGAATATGACACTGTGTATTTTTCACTGGCAGAGTATCTGGGCTTGCCACCTAAGCTGTGAACATTGAGAAGGCTGACAGCCAATTTTGAAGCATGAATTTTTTGTGTTAGCCCCTGTATTTACGTGATGAATTGAACTTGCTTGGTCAGGACTGGAGTCTTGGTCTGGGGATATTAGTGATGGTTTGCTTTAGTTGGATTGCTGAACTTTTAGGTACCTGAGGAATTGTCTGAGGTCATGGTCTCATGGATGATTCAAAATTCAACAATGTTTTCAGCATTTGTCACATGCAGTTTAACCACGTTTTCAGCATTTGTCGCATGCAGTGGCATTAAATGGTTGTCGTTAACTTTTTTCTTTCATAACTTATTAACAAACAGGTAGGGGTAATCAATTTCATTGTGATCTCCTCAGCCTTATCCGCTGAGTCTTGCACGCGCGGGGGCGGTCCTCTCGCATCTCCCTGCTCCCAAACCAACCTTTTAGACGACGCCACCAGCTCCTCTTTGCTCTTTGTCACTGTGTTAACCAGATTTGGGGCAGCACAATGACGCTTTTATGCATCACCTCTAAATTCGTCGCATAACCATACACCAGCTCAGAAATTGACGGTGCCTAACGTCTGGTGTTACAATGTTAGAGCCTGATCACTGAACTTGTAGGTCCAGCTGATGCCTGTTGCTGACTAATCGATTGCTGTGGAGGTGCACAACATTTCTTGTGGCACGGCCTGTCTATCTCACCGGATTCTGCGGCGGCAGACTGCCATGCCAGTAGTGTTACGCGTGCACGTAACCCGGTAAGGCCTTGTTTAGATCCAAATTGGGGCTCAAATTTCTATAGTGAAGTTTCTGTAGCATTTTGTTTGTATTTGGTAAAAAATGTCCAAACTTTAACTAATTAGGCTTAAAATAGTTGTCTCACAAAATACAATAAAATTGTGCAATTAGTTTTTGATTTTATCTACATTTAGTACTTCGTACATGTGTCGATATTTTGATGTGACGAGGAATATGAATTCCGCATAGTGAATTTAGTAGCCAAATTGGTGGAGGCATTTCTCTCCGCCGGCTTCTGTTGGCCCATCCACTCATATTGCACTACCGTTGCTCTGATTGGGTAAGATCTTCATGCCAAGTGAATTAGCTTATAGTCCAATGGTAGAACGGTCTAGTGGGACGCTACCCATGATGATTCAAATCCTTGTGCTCGCATCTTTTCCTGGGATATTCCCAAGGATTTTCTAGCGCTATGCGTTAAGTGGTAAGCGACGTTCTCGTCGATAACGAGGTGTCAGTGGTCGGAATATCCAGATCTATTGGCCGCTCAGTTATTCGAAGATGCTCATAGTGGTAGGGTTTGCGACGTGTGTTCATAAGGATGAATGTGCGTGCTTGTTCCGAGCATCTGCGTTGTACTGTGTAATTCTAAAAAAGATAAAAGATCTACATGCCAAAGCTCCCTTCACCCCCTTAGAGCATCTCCAACAGATTAGCAAAAAATAATAGCTAAATTTAGTGATTGTGCTATTTTGTTAAATGAATCTCTCTTTAAAAACATAGACTACTCCAACAGTCTATTCAAATTGAGACACTTTATATTTAAACTTGCCACGTGACTCAAGATCTATGACGGAGGCTATTGACGACGCATGTGGCATCCAAGATCTAATATTTCCTGTCTTGGATCCAAACGCTATGTTTCTGAGGCCTCTAAGAATCCTGTCTTTGTTCACAAAAAGATTCTTGGCTTCTTCACCGTCAGAGCATACTTTTCCTGCTATTGTTACTTTACATGTTTGTTGCCAGGACCTTGGATCTCCTGCACGCCCTGCCTTGCCATTTGTCACTATTTTGTTTACCTAATGGACTATACATCTATCTGCACTGGTGTTGCTACAGTGAATCTTGCCTTATGATTTTCACCTCAGCATATTATATTTGTACAAGATCAAAAACACGTTAGATATGATGAGTCTTACTCAGATTAATTCCTCATTTACATTTAAGGTACATGTTGAAATTGTGTGTGCAGTTATCATACTAAGGTTTTTTAGGAACGTGATTTATTGCTTGGTAGCGCTGCAATATGAGGGTATTCTGAATTTTTTCTTTACATTTCTGAACTAAAGCCATGGTTTGGCTCCCTTTGGTTCCTAATCTTGCCTTATAAGGTCTGCTTCAGCAGTAGCAGCTGAGGGTCTTTTTTTCTGTACCAAAAAATAATTTTTTTGTTTGCTTCATCATCCATTGGGCACATAAGCTTCATAATTCCTGATTATTCAATTTTGTCTAAAATATCTTCCTGGTATGGAATTTCCTAATCATGAACTTCCAGGCATTCCTCTCAACAAGTATAACAAGCAAGTAACTTTTTCCTTTTTACACTTTTGAATTCTTTGAGTTCAGCAATTTGTTGCTTTCAAAGAGTTCACTATGTGCTCTTGATGTGCTAAACTGATGGTTACATAGTTTTGATCCTCTATGAGGTTGTGTCTGTGTTTGCAAGATGGCATGCATGTGCATATCTCCTCATACTCTTAGTGGAATTGACTAACTATGATATTCTTCTCGTTTCTAGGACGCAACCATGGTTGCAATGTTTCTTACTCGCAGTGCTTTCTTTAAAAGATTGGATGGCTTTCACCTTGTCAAGTTAATGAACTGAAAGCAGGAAGTCATTGTTTCATTGCATATGGTAATGTCTTTCTGGTGTGCTATATCTAGAAATTTGTGCCTGTATTACAGTTTAATGAAATCAGTCATATTCAGGTGGCAACATCTTCCAGGGTGCGAGCTACTATTAAGCTTGTATTTGCTGAGCCCTTCTCTGGTCCAGGGTACGCACCAGTTCGACCTTTAGCTACAATATCCAATTGTGCCAATTAATACATATCCCCTCCTATTTCCCCTCCAATTAATACAATGTCCAGGGTACAGCATGTGGGCTGTTGTACTCACGCTACATATTTGATGGCCAGATCATTTTAAAAGCAACTTTTCAGCTGTAAATCTTCAGTTTCTACTGTCCATTTGGCATGTTTCCTGTAATCTCATATGTACAATACTACAATGCCATAATCTTCATGTTTCTTCATCACTCAATTTTGTCTAAAATATCTTGCTAGGTATGGGATTTTGTGATCATGAACTTCCAGGCAAATTGTTACATGTGCACCCCCATGGATATCAGATTATATTATTTTTGTCCTGTTTATTTGCATATGATTTGACTTATGAGTCAATCCCTGTTGCTTGCGTACCATGTTGTCTGTAACTCTGCATTCCGTGGTTGCAAAAATAGTATCTTGTGTTTCACAATGCACCAGAACATCAATAGTTATATTGATTCTTTTGTTCCATACATGCCTTATACTCTTTCTCATCCCTCTCTACTCTTTTTCCGGTCTAGGGTGTTTCTTGAACAATCTTTGCTGTATTTCCGTTCATCTGAATGGGAATGGGGAGTCCCCTAATTTTTTTTAAAAAAAATACATGCCTTATGCTATTTTACATCAGCCAGTAATGCATCGTGCATTTTAAGGTGATAACTTTTCAAATACTATTCTGAGAACTGCAATGTACTATATATGCCTTGCACTATTTTGGTTCAGCTCAAAACATGCCTTGTATTATTTTGATTTAGTTAAAAACATTGCAAGGCTTATCAACCATCTGTCAATTATTTGGATTCTATTTTCCCTGCTTTAGAGTTCCCCTATTTAGTAACCTACTTATCCCATGGATATATACGCCTGGTAATTGTAATTATTATCTACAAACTAGGAAAAAAAACTTGAAGACTAACTGTCATAAAGAAGAGTGCCAGCTGGGATTATCCCATCATGGGATGGTTCTAAAAGAAACATTCAAAGAAAAGCAGGTTCTTTCTGTTGATTGAATATTAGACCATTTGAAGCATAGACCATTTGAAGCATGGGTTCTTTGTCCCAGTAGACAAATATTAGGATGAAGCGGTTCCTTTGTGTTTTCTGTCATGACTACCGAGATTCAATGAATCTCTTTCTTTTGCTATGTGGGCTGGATTAGGCTTTTGGATTTACGCTTTATGTCACTACAATAGCTTTGTCACTACAGCGGCTTCTGCCACCTGATTATTCTCCATATGTCCACCTAATGGGGCTCCCTTACTCATGTGTATGCAGGATATGTGCAGACTAAAAGGGCTTCTTTCCTGCTCTTGAAGTATGGTATATCTGGTATGCTGTACCCTTTGATGCTTTGTGCGATAGACTGAGCTGCTGTTAGGCTTACAAAATCCCTCACCTATTATTCCTTCACTACTATTTCTTCATGAACGAAGGCGGGAATGAACATGAGCATAAAATCCCTCCCCTATTATTTCTTCACCTATTGTATTTTCTGTTGCAGAGACTGGCAATAGGGAACAAGATGATTGCCTCATCATTTTCCTATGTACATGACAATGGCTACTGGGAAACACATATCAGTCTACTACAAACTTCATTGTGTTACTTCGTGTTTACTTATTTTGTGGCTATTAATGTGTGTAATGTTACCAACTATGTACCTGTCTACCTGGCTCTTAACTTAGCTGAATCTGCATTGAAGGATTCAATATATATTTTCCAACATGAACTTACTATGTACCTGTCTACCAGGCTGTTACCATAGGCTTCCATGAACTTACTATGTACCTGTCTACCAGGCTGTTACCATAGGCTTTGAGAAGTTCCATGTGTGCTCTTTCCATGCAAATATACTTCTGTTTCAGCTACATGCACTCATTTCTTTGGTTGTATTTTTTTGCAAGCCCATCACCATTTTTGTATGCAACACAATCAACGGTCATCAAACATCGAAGCCTTGTATTAATATAACTATTTCATGCATAGTTATGTTCCTAAGTAGTCTTTCGCCCGTAAAAATTTTATTGATTATTTTTTTAGCAAAACCTTTCTGTTATTGATAATCCGTAATCGTTTATACGTGGCGCGCAAGGGCGCGCCATTCCACTAGTTATACAAGAGCATAGATGTGTGTTAGTGTTTCTAGAGATATCGGTCCATCTTTTGATGTCCTGCACAACTGTGCTTGCTCTTCAGCTTTTCTTGTCATGTAACTGCTTCATGGCAGTACACACCTATTAAGTCCAAGGCTCCAGGCCTATTGGCAAGGAATTCAGTGTAGTTTAATCCTCCAACATGATCCGATGACATATATAATTTCATACTAATCTCAATGTGCAGGAACAGCTACAGGTAGCCACAGTTGATGCTGCAAATGTTACCGGAACAACAATGACAGAGGATTCAAAAGAGTAAGCACATGCACAATACTGAAAATTACCATGTATTCCTCCACAAGTCCACATCACGAACAGTAATGCTTAGCATCCACTGCCCATACTAATAATTACCAGTGCATAGTTATGTTCCTAACTCCGCCTATGTTGGGGTGTCTATGGTGGCTCAACATAGCAGGTCTCAAGCCCTGGTTAAGGAGGAGGGTTGTGATAGGCTTGACGAGCCAACGTAAAAACCTAGCTAACCTTATGGAGATGAAACCCAAAAGAATCCTGTTGGGGCGTAACCCTCTTAGCGACGCGCCATGTCGGAACCCGGGCATGGTGTCAAATGAGCAAGGGCCGGGTCGTCACCCCCGTGACGCGCCGTGTCGTGATCTGGGCATGGTGCCAAGTGAGCAAGGATCGGGTCGTCGCTTCCTTAGTGGCGCGCCACATCGGCGCCCGGATGTGGTGAAAAATGTGCAAGGGTCTTCTCATCTGACTCGGCGGGTGAGAAGGGTAAGGAAGCTAGTCGAGCCAACTAGGATTCGTATAGGCAGTTGGAACGTAGGGTCCCTCACGGGTAAGTTAAGAGAGTTAGTTGATACAACGGTTAGGAGGCGTGTAAATATCTTGTGCGTCCAAGAGACTAAATGGAAGGGTCAGAAGGCGAAGGAGGTGGAAATACTGTTTTCAAGCTCTGGTACACAGGGACAACTTCAAATATTAATGGAGTAGGAGTTTTGATTGACAAAAGCCTAAAGGATGGAGTAGTGGAGGTGAGAAGACAAGGAGATAGGATTATCTTAGTTAAACTTGTCGTTAGTGATATGGTTCTAAATGTAATTAGTGCTTATGCCCCTCAAGTAGGCCATGATGAGAGTGTTAAGAGGCAGTTCTGGGAAGATTTGGATGGCTTGGTTAGAGCTGTACCTAGCAGTGAGAAGCTCTTCATAGGAAGGGACCTAAATGGCCATGTAGGGTCTTCAAGTGCAGGTTTTGAGGCGGCTCATGGTGGTTTCGGTTATGGTAGTAGGAACCAGGAGGGAGTAGATGTCCTAGATTTTGCTACAGCTTTCGATCTGATGATAGCCAACACTTTCTTTAGAAAGAGACCTTCCCATTTAGTGACCTTTAGTAGTGGTCGTTCCTCTAGCCAGATCGACTTTGTCCTTACAAGAAGAGGGGATAAACACACTTGCGAGGATTGTAAGGTGATACCTGGAGAATGTGTGGTTTCTCAACACAAGCTACTGGTGGCCGATTTTCGCTTCCTGGTGCATGCTCGTAGGGTCAAACAAGCCAAGAGTGCGAGGACAAAGTGGTGGAATTTAAAAGGAGAAGCATTGAAGGGCTTCAAAGAAAGAGTTATTGATGAGGGCCCTTGGAAAGACGAAGGAGATGCAAACAACATGTGGGAGAAGATGGCAACTTGCGTTCGGAAGGTTGCCGCAGAGGTGCTTGGAGTGTCTAAAAGGAAGTGGTCGCGATCCAAAAGACACTTGGTAGTGGAATGAAGATGTGCAAAAGGCTATTAAGGAAAAAAAGGAATGCTATAAGTGCTTTTACCAAGACCGGTGCGCGGACAACATAGAAAAGTACAAGGTGGCTAAGAAGGCTGCAAAACGAGCGGTGGGTGAGGCGAAGGGGCGGGCTTACGAGGATCTTTACCAACGTTTGAATACGAAGGAAGGAGAGAAGGACATTTATAGGATGGCTAGGGCTCGTGATAAGAAGACAAGGGACTTCAAACAAGTCAAGTGCATTAAGGATAAGAGGGAGCAACTCTTGGTGAAGGAAGATGAGATTAGACATAGGTGGCAAGAATATTTTGATAATTTGTTCAATGGGGAGAATGAGAACTCCACCGTTTGGTTGGATGATTCATATGATGACACCAATAGGCGCTATGTGCGGAGGATCCAAGAGCAGGAGGTCAGAGAAGCTTTGAAAAGGATGAAAGTGGATAAAGCGATGGGTCCTGATGGTATTCCAATCAAGGTGTGGAGATGCCTCGGGGATATAGCTGTAGTATGGCTAACCATGTTGTTTAACAGTATCTATCGTTCAAACAAGATGCCTCAGGAGTGGAGAAGAAGCATATTGGTTCCAATCTACAAGAACAAGGGAGACCTCCAAAGCTGCACTAACTATCGGGGAATTAAGTTGATGAGCCACACGATGAAGTTGTGGGAGAGAGTTATTGAGCATAGATTGCGAGGGTCGACGCGGATATCCATGAACCAATTTGGTTTCATGCCTGGAAGGTCAACCATAGAAGCAATTTTCTTAATAAGACAAGTTATGGAGCGGTTCAGGGAGCAAAAGAAGGACCTACACATGGTTTTCATTGACTTGGAGAAGGCGTACGACAAGATACCAAGGAATGTTATGTGGTGGGCTTTGGACAAACATAAAGTCCTCACAAAGTATGTTACCCTCATCAAGGACATGTACAACAACGCCGAGACCAGTGTGCGAACAAATGATGGTGACACTGATTTCTTTCCGATTAAAATAGGACTTCATCAAGGGTCAGCCTTGAGCCCATATCTCTTTGTCTTGGTTATGGATGAGGTTACGAGGGACATACAAGGAGATATCCCTTGGTGTATGCTTTTTGCAGACGATGTAGTGTTAGTTGATAAAAGTCGGACAGTGGCGGCAGACCCTTGAGTCCAAAGGGTTTAGAATAAGCAGGACTAAGACCGAGTACATGAGATGTGATTTTGGCAATGCTGCACAAGAAGAGGGAGAGGTGAGCTTGGAAGACCAAGTGGTGCCTAAGAAAGATGTCTTCCGGTATCTTGGATCAATGTTACAGAAGGATGGAGATATTGATGCAGATGTTAGCCATAGGATCAAAGCAGGGTGGATGAAGTGGCGCCAAGCATCTGGTATTCTCTGTGACAAGAGGGTACCACAAAAGCTCAAAGGCAAGTTTTATAGGATGGCGATTCGACCGGCTATGTTGTATGGAGCAGAATGTTGGCCTACTAAAAGACGACATGTCCAACAAATGAGTGTTGCAGAAATGCGTATGTTGCGCTGGATTTGTGGTCACACAAGGATGGACCGTGTCCGAAATGACGATATTCAAGAGATCTATGTTTGGATAGAATTGCATGGAGAGCAGCCATTGACGTGCCTGAACCGTGACTAGGGTCTCTTGTTGGGTTTCAACTCTTGCCTACCCCAACTTGTTTGGGACTAAGAGGCTTGGTTGTTGTTGTTGTTGTTGTATTTTTTTAGCAAAACATTTCTGTTATTGATAATCCGCGCCATTCCACTAGTTATACAAGAGCATAGATGTGTGTTAGTGTTTCTAGAGATATCGGTCCATCTTTTGATGTCCTGCACAACTGTGCTTGCTCTTCAGCTTTTCTTGTCATGTAACTGCTTCATGGCAGTACACACCTGTTAAGTCCAGGGCTCCAGGCCTATTGGCAAGGAATTCAGTGTAGTTTAATCCTCCAACATGATCCGATGACATATATAATTTCATACTAATCTCAATGTGCAGGAACAGCTACAGGTAGCCACAGTTGATGCTGCAAATGTTACCGGAACAACAATGACAGAGGATTCAAAAGAGTAAGCACATGCACAATACTGAAAATTACCATGTATTCCTCCACAAGTCCACATCACGAACAGTAATGCTTAGCATCCACTGCCCATACTAATAATTACCATGTGTTATATGTATGACTGCAAAAAAGTGCCTCAGCAACTATTGTGGATCTTATGCTTCCCAGATCAAATATCAACACCGATACAAACAAGGTCCGTCCCAATTAATACCCAGTTTGCAGAAAGTATATAATTTTTAATAAAAAATACCAATTTTCCTGCTTCCTGACTCTCTAAATGATGCACAATGCCAAAACAGGATTCCATCACTGATGAGGACTTATGAGTCTGATGACGTCCCTGAGAACGATGAGACCAATCCGGCTCGCTTACTTTCAGAACGCAAGTCTAAAAGGTAAACAAAACCACTTCATTCTTGCCAACAAAGATAAACACATGCCATGACCCAACCAAGATTGTATCCTATCATAACTTACAACTTCAGGGCTAGAAACGATGGATCCAGCCTGCAGACAAAGGCCAACAATCGAAAATCTGCTTCAGCAAAGAACACGAAATAGGTAAACAATAAAATTCACACTGAACTAACCAATATTTATTCTCATAAAACAACACACCGTCCTACACTATGTTCAGTTACAAAATAAATTCTAGCTCTAAAAAATTTCATATACAATCTCTATAAACTTCTGACTTTTATGCTATAATATTTTTTTTCACGCCTTTCTTGATACATTGCCTGTATCTTACATGTGTAGTTACTTCCCTCCTATGTTTTCACGGCGGCAAGGCGAGTCACGGCGCTCGACCCCCTTCTGGATGCCTAGGCACTTAAGGCGCTAAGCGAGGCGACGCCATACACATATCTTAATATACAATGCTACTAGAAATTTTAAGCAAATCATACCACATAACACCATAATAAATAGTGCTGCTAGAGCAGCAGTGCACAACATACATAGCAAAATAGCAAATCTGAAATCTCTCATCTCCCAATAACAACAAATTAGACTCTAGTGAGATAACATAATCTAAGCATGACCATTCAAGCAGTCCCTCATCTCCATTCTAATTGCAGGGGTAGTTTTGATGCATGCTTTTGTCCCTCCAAATTGAGTTCTTCATATTACAGCTACGAATTTACATAATATCATTGTCTGATCTTGTTTTTTTTGTGACAGGCACTGATCCTCAGCCTTATCATCATACCTCTGTACATCCAGCATCTACCATAACAGTACTGCAATTCTCCGACTTCCAGCCGAGTAGTGCTACATGGGTTATTTTTATTTTATGCTCTGATGAAGGCGTCGTCTCAAAACTATGACTTGTTATTAGATAATGGTCCCTCGAATAATCCCTGTAAATTATTAGCAATATGGTAGTTTTATGGATTGTGGCTTGTATGACTCCAAGGATGAAACGAACACCAAACCTATCATCACTATATATGCTGCTATTTATTCATCCAAACTCAAAATGTACTATGTCTGTATCCCGTTTACTGTTTGTTTGTTTATCACGGACAGTAGCCCACATTTATATCATAATTCCTGCGTTGTATGATTCCTGCTATTTAATTTAACGTGACAAACGGGAGAGGCTCCCTAAACACTATCTTATTATGCCCGTGTATCCTTTATCGTACTGATAACTAATGTCGGTGCGCAGGGGTGAGCCATTCTACTACTTGGAAGATTAACTCACCATTGCATTGAGAATTCTGAGTACCTGCTACCGGTTTATGCACAGGTCACAACTCAACGTGCTGTCAAAATGACAAGTGGGGTCACTAGAGTCATGTCAAATTATGAAAGACTTGTGAATTTAAACCCACATAGTGAAATTTTTTGCAACCATAATAGCAAATTGTTCTCTTCATGGTGAGATGAATCTGTCAACATTATATTTAAACCCAAATAGGAGTGCTATATGTTATAATGGTCGGTTTCATGATGAATCTGTCAACATTATATTTATGTTGCCACGCTTTATGATTTAATAAGGTAGCTATATTTTGGAAGAGGGGGCATACTGGAAACACAATGGATGCTGTAATGACAAGTAGAATAGGTTGCCAAGCAATTCTGAACACAAGCAAATACATAATCCAATTCTTAACACAACCAAATACATAATCCTATTCATAACACAAGCAAATACATAATCCACCTAGAACGACAAACTTAAAATAACAAGCCATACATGACACACCATGATGACGACCATGACTCATTGGAATAACTCAAGCAATCGGACACATCTCCTGTCCGGCTGCTTGTTACAGCCTCGGCTGCCACTGCTCCAACAGCTACTGCATGTGTTTTGGAGAGACTACGCAACTGTTGGATGGCTGAAAGATGCCAGCTGAGGCTTCAAGCATCCTTAGCTTATCGCCTGTAAAAACATCCAGTGAAAACAGCATAAGCACTTATGCACAAGACTGCATCGTTTATGTTTATCTAGACTTTTCGCATTATTAGCTATTAATACTCAACTGGGTACAAAGAAAAAAAATTCCTAAATTGATCCACCTGAGGATCCTAAGGCTTAATCATCCTGAATATTAATCATGCACCTAGTCTAATTATCATCAAGTATGGAAAACAAAGTAGTTAGAGCCATGTATTTCAAGCAATTTGCATAACCATCTGCAACAGAAAGAGTTAACCAGGTAAAACCAAAGCAATTATAATGGATAATAACATCAGTGCATAGGACAGAAGAATCCTCCAAATGCAGAAGCCATGATTGAATGTCATCTGTTCATAACATGCAATTATTAGTAAATATTTATGCTTATCTTGTTTTTTTTCACATTTCTCAGTGTAACACCCCAAGAACTAGAAAACCCAATGATTCAAGGCTTGCAAATCTTCCTCCACAAAAGCAGACCACTTAAGAAGAATACACTACTATTTGATCGCAAAGGGTAGCCATTTTACTACAAATGAAGCAATCAATTAGCCACCAAGTGTGGATACTAAGGACCCCACCTCCTTAGTTCAATGACAATTTGCAGTTCTTACGCATTTTGGAGCCATCAGATCCATGTCCTAACTGTTCAAATGCACCTTTGCTTATATAACAACATTGCTCCACACCCCAACCTCTCGCAGACACTCTTTCTTTGCCTCATCCGCCATCTCCCCCTTCCCAGCTCCTGCAGCACACTGCTGCCCTTCACCGCACTGATGCGAACCAGTTAGCAAACAATAGACCCAACCGCAGTCACCACGCACCTGCCACTTCTCACCACTGCCAGCCAGCAAGCCTCCCCAGACATGCCGGTAAGGCTGCAAAACAAGGTAATGCCCAAATCCCCAACCCATCCCTATTTGCCAGTTCAAATACAGGTGACGCAAGATCTCAGCCACCTGAGAACTAGCAAATCTATCAATTAAAGCCAAGCATATTTCAGTCAATATAAAATATGTAAAACCACAGAACAATGCATTTCCTTTAGGACATGCTCTAAATCAATGGCGTACCTGTGCTCGGCTTAATATACTTGGCAATGGCAGTAGGCCAATACATGTGAGATGCACATGGCTGCCATTCAACAGCAAACTCAGCTGCACCTAGCAGTGTCTTGTTTCTGGTGTCAAGAGCGAGCATCCATCCCTCGGGCTCATGGAACTGGTACTTTTTCCTGGCCATCAGGTAAACAATACCTTGACGATCAGCAGCAGCAGAGATGTGTGGAGCAGGGTGGGACATCAATAGGTTGTGTAGGGCTTGGCCTGATTCGGAACCAAGGAGTCCAGATTGCAGCAACTCTGACTTGATGTGGGTGTCGATTGTGATATCAGAAGCTTGGACCCTGCAATCCCTGCGCCAATCCTTCCAGGAGCTTGTCATGGCAGTGTTGGTATATGTGAGGATCGTCCAGTCGTGCATTTGGTATGAGAGAGATCTTGCTGTTTCAGTGTTACCCAGGACCAAAGTGGCCTTAGTTTCCAAATGAACAAGCTTGAGGCAGTCCTCGCCATCTTCAGTTCCCTTGACGAACGCAATGCCCCGAAAGGGGATTGGATTGCCTAGTTCAGTGCCGAGGCCATTGTCACAGCTCACCAGGTCCAGCGGCACAGGCAGAGGCACTTCACGGATCGTGGGCTCGTCGCGGAGCACATCGCAGAGGAGGATGCCGTACCAGAGATCGACCCATCCCATGGTGCCGGCCTCGCCTCCTATAGAGATCACGGTGCTGGTCTCGTGGTTGAGGAGGCGACCGCAGTTCTTGGGAATCATTTGCGGGAACCTGCGCTGTGGCTCCGTCACTGGCACCAGCCGATAGATCCATTCCGTTGGCTTCTCACTGTGGAAGATGAGGAGGTCGTAGAGCGGTGAGCACGTGGCGGGCTGCAACACGGCGACGGTGTAGTTGGCGCCGCGGCTCAGCAAACCAACTTCTTCGTCTTGGAAGAAGGGATGAGGACGCTGGAGCCGCTGAAGCAACGGTTGCCTTTCGCTGCCGGCCCGGTAGACAAAATAGTCGGCGGAGGAGTCGTCCACCGAGAAGGCTCCATGGCGCGGAGAACCAACGACGACGCGGAGGAGAAAGAGATCCTCCACCACGCGGATAACGCGGGGGGGGTCATCGGTGAGGTTTAGGTCCGGGCAGTGCACGTAGAGCTTGGAGGGGAGCGGTGGCCTCGCAGGGCACAAAGATACCTCGATCTTGTCGTGGTTGCTGGTGGTAGTGCTGGCGGTGGTGAAGCTCCTATGCTGGCCGAGATGGGCGTTGGCGGCGAGGAGGAGGCAATCAGGCTGAGAGAGGAGGAGGAAATCAGGATGAGAGGAGGACATGGTGGGAGAAGATGGGGATCGAGGAGCGGCGGCTGGGGAGGGGAAGACTTATTTATAGGTATATATGTTTAGGGATGGGCCGATATGGACCTAGGTTGAGATATAGCCATGCCTCTCTGTTAATGGCCCAAAATCGTGTGTGCGTACGACTTCCGGCCCATGGATAACTCGGCCTATTCCGTTTCGGAAATACCGCTGGATTAACCATTGGGTCGGGCCTGTGAAAATTATTGACAACAAAATTGCTATATTTCAGAGGTCCGATTTTTTTAAAGAAAAAAAATGTTCGATTTTTTTCAAAATTTGAAGAAAAACTTTTTGCACGATCAACTATGAAAACTAAGGAAAAATGATTCTATTTCTTTTCTATATAGTCAAACAAAGATAAAAAAAATTCAAACACCTTGTCCATGAAAAAAAATCACCCTCAACCTCTGCCTCATCTCCTTGACAACTTGCACGGGCCTGTTCAGATAAGCAAGCACGGACAGAGCACTGGAGTCGACAGTGATGTTACTCTTGAATCTGATACAGTTTCTGCTACGTGGAGTGTGATACATTTTTAGAGTTAAGATTTAGAGGTACTGTACTCCCGTAGGAGAGTACTGCTGCAGTGCTGCTTATATTAGCCCTGTCGTACGTGGGCATATATACCTATGATGATATAGGACGATTGGCAAAAGTAACGCTGTGAAGACTGAATGAAAGATGGTTGTTTGATTCATTCAACCGTGTCCTGTGCGTTGCATTGCATTGCTTCTTCAGATCAACTTGCAAGGTAAGATGCTAGGAGGCTTGGACAAGGCAACCATAACATTTTTTTTTTTTTTGGAGAGAATGGCTATTATAGGACTCCAATCGTTGTGACTTCTCTCAAATAGGACTCCAATCGTTTGTTTCTCTGAAATAGGACTCCTAACATTGTTTGTATGCTCTAATAGGATTTTGATACATTTAACCATGTTTTAAGTACTAAATACATATATTTTGCCATGACATGACTATTTTGGCCCTGAGCCCCTCCACCGCATTGTTCACGTTCAACGCCCCCGAATCGATCCACAGAAAACCTCCCAATCAGAACAAGCAGCAATTGGAAATCCCAAAGCGACGACAGCAGGCAAGGAAGGTAGAAGAAACGACAAGACTTGCTGGCTTAGCTGGACCTGCTTGCGGGAGGAGATGATGGCGGCGGCGCCCTCTAGACCGAGGCTTTCCGCGATGGCGAGGCTGATCCCCTGCGTGGAGCTGGACCTGCTTGCGGGAGGAGATGACGACGGTGATGGACGATCACATTCATAGAAACAAAGATCAAGATACAACAATGTATGTTATAACAATGCATAAAACATGTTTTAGCATGCACAAAAAGATATTACAGCACAGTTTCACCATGCATTAAAACCTACGCTATAAAGTCTAAAAACTATAACACAGTTCCGCCAGGGATGCACTGCCGGGTGGTAGGGAGAGGGCATCACTGTGTCTGGTTGAGCTTGCAAACTACCGCACCGTGCACCTACTATCGTCATCCCGTCGCTAGATCTAGCACCATGTTGGTACTTGCTAACGTCGCTGCTAAGAATAAATTATGAATCTATCCCCGATAATAGTGCCAGAAAGCTTGTTGATACTTGCTAACGTAACTGCTAAGAATAGATTATGAATCTATCTCCGGCAACGGCGCCAGAAAGCTTGTTTATATTTCTTAGCATCACTACTAGATGACACCAGAACCCAACTGGTATGTTATCCCATCAGACAAATCTGCAAGTGCATGGATGTCGTTGTAGCTTTCACCCAGGAGTATTCCAAAGTATTGTATTTATATCCTCAGGGAAGCAAAGGTTAAAGAGTTTGATGATTGACGATCCTACATCTACTAATGTAGTATACCAACTAGACTAATGTGGGAGATAACAAATAAAGATTAGAGTTTTGTATATTGACACACAGGAGATCTCTATAATAAGATAAAAGAGTAGATAGGTGTAGCTGGGAGATCATTGGGAGAGTTCAAGGTCTTGTATACTTCTTCATTATTGTGGTTCTATTCTAGATTAGACCAAAGAGATTAATCCAGCAAGTGATAATAATAATCGATCACACCAGCGTGCCTAATGAAGATAACTTCATTTTACCGCAGCTTGCTTCCATCTCTGGAGTATGCCTGGTCTGCCAAGCAATGCCGGTCAAAGCTCTACCTCAAGTCAAATGGGGAATGCCAAGATCGGACAGGGCTGTCACCACCTGCCGCTATCCACCTCACCAGAGAAAGAGAGGCAAACCTAAGATAACGTCCAACGTAGACACCACGTCTACGTTGCCCACTATTACTCTAGTATGCATGCGAAGGGTTACCTTCGTTGAACAGGGCTCTTCTACTAGAGCATTCGCCACTAGGACGAATGCCGATCACACAAGCTATAGTAGCACAAAGATAAATCCTATAGGTTGCCAGGGTATGACACGACTATAATTAACCGTGCTTAACTAAACTACTAAGGAATAAACTAGATAACCAAATAATTAAATACAAGTAACTAAAGAAGATAAATATATTAACTAATTGAGTCATAAAAGGAAAGATACAAAAGATATACCAGATGTCACACCCCAATTTTAAGAACAAAATTGGAGCACAATATATGTATGTCAGGATCAATTTTCATACATATATCGACATCATAGTAAATATCAAAACAATGCTTTTGTTAATATCTCGAACATTATTACATAAATGACCCTTGAGTCTGAAAGAAAAGTACAGACTCTCATGACAACTGACTCTAATGAAGACTCTGATGAAGACGCGGAAATCTGGACTCCAACTCCACAGGAAGGTCGACCGGGGGTAGCGCCATCCTAGTACAGGTTGTCAGGGTCGTAGCCACCGTCCTCTGGGTACTCCGGCTCCTCGTAGGCGTAGTCTCCAGCGTCTGGGTGGGGTAGCAGGGGGACAAAGAGGAAGGGTGAGTACATCGAAATGTACTCCGCAAGTGTAGGAAATATATGCTTATGAGGCTTATAACAAAAGTAGGCTGACACAGTTTGACTCACGCGCCTAAAGCGACACATCCTATTAATCCTATGCACCTATTTACTAGGTTATATCCACAGTCTCCATATGTAACAGTAACCACACTCGGAGTCGCACCGAGCAAACCACACCCGGAGTCACACCGAGCAACCAACACTTGGAATCACACCAAGCAACCACACCTAAAGTCCATCAGGCAAACCACACCTGAAGTCCATCAGGCCACCCACAAGGCTGACTCGAAGAGTCCCCCTATGTGTATTAGTTACATATGTCACGACATAGAAAGCTACCTTCCGTAATAACACCATGTCTGTGCCCGAGCCTGGGAATCACTCCCGTACCAAGCAGTAACCCGCGTACAAGAAGCCTATGTACCCATGTCATATGGGACTAATGACCACATAAGGCTTCCCTAACGAATCAGACCCAACCCACCAACTAATCTCGAAGAAGTCCAAGCCCGCTCGTGACCGTGAGCACGACTGATATATCAGTTTATTTACTCTGCAGAGTTCGCACATCTTTACCCATGAGTCGTGTTGCCCTTGTGCCCGAGGTAGCTAGTCTCTTAACCCACTTCCAAGGTGGATCGGCAGGGTTCACTACAAGGCCGTTACAAAGAGTCCTCCTATGCGTATTAGTTCCATATGTCACGACATAGAGCTACCTTCCGTAATAACTCCAGGTCTGGCGCCCGAGCCTGGGAATCACTCCCGTACCAAGCAGTATCCTGCGTAGAAGAAGCCCTGTCCCATGTCCATATGTAACTAATAACGACATAAGGCTTCTCTAATTACTTAGCCAGTCCCAGAGCCATATAGGCCTCATGGTTTGCGTTGTTTTGCCAGGTTACAGGCTTCGAGAACCGGGTCCTAGGGATCCAGGCAGGATAACAAACCACTAACCCAAACCAACGCCAAGTCTCATGGCAAACTGTAACGCCGAGTCACACGGCAACCGTACGCCAAGTCACATGGCACCACACCACCAACGGTCCATCCTGCCGGATTTACCTACTCACCATACTACAACATTACCAGTCCACAGTGTTTCATAGATCATTAATCAGAATTAATTATTAATCAGCCCATCCTAAGACTGCAAGGCTAAGCATGACTTCTACCCAAAACATCCCAACCAGGTGACAAGGAAAATAGTACAAGATCTAGTAAACCATATCATGGGATTCAAATTTAGACACTGCATGCAGCTACAGGATCTAACTACTCTAATACCAAAAGTAAAATAAAAGTAGGTGCAAGATGTTCAAGGACACTTGCCTGCAGGCTGGGTCGGATCAACTGGATCACGGGAAGGGTCTAGAGCGACGAAGGCACAAGGTTGATCCAGGGGTTCCACGTAGCTCGCACTCGCTGAATCAAACATCAAACATGGCCCAAACAAGACAAATTAAATAGCAGTACATAAACAGTATAAAAATAGGATATAAACTGAACTAACGCGTAGAGCTCGACGAGACGAATCTAACGCGAGTTGAATGGATCAAAACGGAGTTAAAATGAGCAAGTTATGGGCATTTGAATCTGAGTGGCAAAACTATAAATAAACTGAACTCATTTTCGTATTTAAAATAAATGAAAACGGAAAAAGAGTTGCAGCCGGACCCGGCCTCATTTAATCGGAAACAGAGGGGCCGAGATGCAAGATGCACCAGACTCGACAAACAGTGCAAAGGACGGCGGGTTGTTTAAGCAGAAGATCAGGTGACTTTGTGAAAAACAGCCAGGCCGACTGATACTGTGCGGTGGACCTGGCTCATGGCCCGTGGACCGATAGTGGCGAGTCCCGGTCCACCATAGACCGCATGGACCGCGCCTCAAATCAACGAAAGCACGAGGTCTATATTGCGAAAGTCCGCAGACTCAGAGAACAGTCACATGGGAGCGCGGGTTGATTCCCAAGGAACTGGGGGGTTCTTTTGCAAAGAAGCCAAGGATGCGTGCTGGTGTGGATGTGGCGATGACGTTGGCGCCACGCGGAGTTGTGTTACTGGTCCGGTGCACCACGCGCGGCGTGGACGCGTTGACGCGGCACCGGTGGACCGCGTCCACTGCGGGTGAACCCGGTGCATACCGGTTCGGGAGGGTTGGGTCTAATCTCGGACATCCACTACGATCTGGACGGCTTAGAATGGCTAAGGAGGGGTGAACGGGGCGCCGGCAGGGCTTGGCACGGCGGCGGGGAAGGCCAGCGCGGCGGTGCCATGCCTGTGCTTGAGGACATTGCTCGGAATACGACCTAGGGCTAGTAGAGATGGCAGGGAGGGTTGGGATCGAGAGCGGAGCTCACCCTGTGTACGATGGTGGGGTACTTGATGTCGATCGAAGGCCGAAGGGGGAAGTTCGCGGTGGGGCCCGTGCTGTTGTTCCGGCAAGGTTAGAGAAGAAGCGTTCCCGGTGTAGATGTGAGAACATGTATGATGAATGATTGACTTTGATGAGGAAGGTTTGAGGCTTTTCCCGGTTGAGTCTATATATCGCTATGCGCTTATTGTTTATGACTAACCGGTGGCGTGAGTTGTGTTGTGTTTACTGTGTTGGTGTGCGTGTGCAACATGTGTCTCTTGGCTGTGTTGATGTGCAGGTGTGGAGCTCGGAGACAGTGGTCTATGGCGAGGTGAAGGTCAAGTAGAGACGTGCCGTGCCGACGGACCGGGAGCGGTGAAGGATGGGCGTGCCGTGCGGCGGACATGCCATGCCGATGTACCCAGAGCGGTGAAGGGCGGACGTGAGGCTTGGACCGACGGACTGGAGGGCCAGAGGACCAGCTGTGGTAGCTGGCACGTGGCATCGGCAAGCAGGAGCACATGGGGATGTGCGGTGCATCGGCCGAGTCGGGAGGAAGACGATGGCGTCGTGGCACTTGGCGGGAGGTCAGACACAGGCTTGCGTGCGGCGCAAGTGCCATCGGCCGAGTCAAGGAGGATGGCGAAGGCGTTGTGCCCGGCGTGGAGGCTGGACATGCATCGGCATCGGTGCCGGTGGTCGGGGTGTGCGAACCATATCCCGTCTACGGTGCGGGTTCGGTAGCTGAGCCTCAAAAAGCTACCATCGACGGTTTCTAGGTTTGGGCCTCAAAACCTGGGGTGGCCGGTTTCCGAGTTTGGGCCTCAAAACTCGGCGAGGACGGTTTCCAGGTTTGGGCCTCAAAACCTGGGCTCGCGGGTTTCTGAGTTTGGGCCTCAAAACTCAGGGTGGCCAGTTTGCCAGGTTTGGGCCTCAAAACCTGGGCTGGCGGGTTTCCTGGTTTGGGCCTCAAAACCGGGGGTGGTCCGAAAGGACGGTCGACGCGTGGCGGCGTGGAGAGGCTGGCGCGGCGGCGAAGCTATCCACGAGGAAGGCGCGGCGGTCGACGTGACGACACGTGGCGGTATCAGGGAGGTCGCGTCGAGGCGAAGCTACCGGATGTGCGAGCGTGGCCATCGGATGAAGATTGACCGGACTGGACGGTTTTACCCCTGGGGGGTATTTGGGTCGAGTGCTTAATGTAAGGGCGTTTTGGTCTTCGGACGTGTGCCTATATATATGAGGGGGCTGCTAGGGCAGCCATATCCTTGGAGGTGTCACTCTCATTTTTGTTTAGGTGAGAGGAGGCTAGGGTTAGGAGGAGAGACCGGCTCTTGTTCTTGAGCTTTTCGCCATCCAAGCTTTGTGTTGCTAGGAGTGGCTTGTAGCCCGACACCGAGTGCTTAATCAATCATCCATCTTGCTGAATCCATGGATCAAATTCGTGCTTTACTTTGTCTTGCGATTTTGTTCTTCGCGTTGCACGTTTTCTCCTCTTTTGCTCTTCACGAAATTGGTTGTTTCGAGGGATGATTTGCAAATCCGTTTGAACCATCTTCTAGAGCATCGTGAGAGACATCTTTCTACCGAAGGGTTTTCTCTAATTCCTCACGAGCTAGTAGATCGGGCAGATTTTGTTTTGGATCACGTTCTTGCTCTTTTGCCCCGAAATCTTTCGATTCATCGATTTGGAGTTAGGTTCGAGCCATGATCTCTTAGGAGTAGCTCACTAACATCCTTGTGACCCCTCACAACAAGTTTGAGCCTTGGAGCTTTTGGTTTGAGGGAGATCGAGTTGAATCGGCGGAAGAACAGCTCAGTTTCGGGGGCATCGGACGCTGACCGAATAGCATCGAACGCACCGTTGCCACGTGTCAGTTTCTGTGCTTTTGAAGGGGCATCGGACGCTGGCATCAGACGCTACAGTGCAGCGTCCGATGGTCGTCCAGTGAGGTTTCAGAAACCCTCATTTTGCATCGGACGCGTCAGGGGTCTGGGCATCGGACGCTACTGTTCACATCGGACGCACCGCCCCTACATCGGACGCTGGCATCGGACGCTGAGTTGGTACTGTAGCAGCGTCCGATGTCAACTCAGTAGGGTCTTCTGAACAGTGCTGTTCACATCGGACGCTCCGTCGTGAACACATCGGACGCTCCCCCAGCGTCCGATGCAGCTGTTTCTGCGCTGTTTTGTCCGTAGTTCGTCCGTTTGACTTTGGATTTGACCGTTTGACTTTGGATTTGAGTTTCGGCTTTTTCGTTGGATTCCCGACTCGGTGCTCTACAGAAATAGGGCTTCACGCTTTGTGAAAACGCCTGAATCCCCCTCGCGTTGCTCGGGGGAGGTTGAGGTTACCCAAAGTCCATCTTGTCTCTAATTGACTCGCGTGGATTTGGTTGAGGGAGCTTTTGTGGTGTCCTGCTGTGTTCCTAGGGAACATCCACCCATTTTCTTGGGTCGTGGACATCACGCGTGTCGGCTTTGCTCTTGGGGTTGATTTTCTGGGACAAAGGCCTAAACATTTCGAAAGAAATTTTAAGGCTCCCATTCACCCCCCCTCTGGTCGCCTTGCTTTAGCATTTTCGGTCCTTCAAGATGTACTCCAAAGGTAGGCTCCTTGGGCGCGTTGAGGCTCGACGCATCCGTCAAGGGGAAGAGGGGAAACAGTGGCAGGTGCTATGGTGGACAGCCGAGCTCGGGGTGGCTGTTAATGGTGGTGGCGGCGTTTTCTGGTGTGGTGGCAGGGGTTCGGAGGGAGGGAGAGTTGACGCTGGGGTTCGGGTGGCGGCGCGAAGACCTCAGGCTTGGCTATGAAGGACAGAGGGGGAAGAGGGCTAGGGCTGGGGCTGGAGCTCGGTGCGTAGATGGCGATCGCAGGTGCGGAGAGTTCGGCAGGAGGTTGGGGACGGGGACGACGCTGACGGATGGGTCCCGCCTGGCAGCGAGAGGACACAGCAGGGAAGGAGGGAGGCGAAGCCGCGGCTTCGCTAGGCTCGGCGAGAGGGAGGAGATGGTGCGCTGGGCCGGCTTGCGCTGCAGGCCACGCGAGAGATGGGGGAGCAGTGGGCCGAGCGAGCGGTTGCTGGGCTAGGGAGCGGTGCGGCGGAGTCGCGGGCCGCTATGGCGCTGTGGTGCAGCTGCGGCTTGCGCTGGCTGGGCCGTGGCGGGGCAACGCGGGCCGGAAGGAGGGGAGGAAAACGGAGGCGGGTCGAATTGAGGGAGAGGGGAAGAGGAGGCGCGGGCCGAGTGAAATGGAGGAGGTGGGGGTAGCCGGTTGGGCCTTGTCGGAGTCGGGCCGGTCAGAGGTGGGCTGACGGGAAAAAAAGGAAGAGGGAATGAGGCCCTTTGCCAAGTCTTCTTCTTTTCTTTTTCTTTCTCTTTTGCAAATTCTTTTAAATCCAAATTTCAAATCAGTTTGAAATAAAATAAATTTGAAAAGTTCTGAAAATATTTTTCCTAGGTTTTGAAAATAAAACTTGAGTTTGATTTTCTAAAACTTTTATAAATCTTTTTAGTTGTTTTCTAAATAGAATAAATCCGGTTTGCCCTATACGAGTTTAATAAATTATTTTTCACCCAATAAAAATCATGCAACGGCATGAATGCAACAAACATCTGGTTCAAATTTTCCCTCCATCTAGGATTTTACCATTTTCCTAATTAAATTCTAATTTATTTTATTTATTTGAAAATCAGGGTGTTACAAACTTACCCCCTTAACTGGAATCTCGTCCTGAGATTTGGGCTAGAAAGAAAAGGTGAGTGGGGAGCTCGTGGGACATACCATTGAACTTTTGGCGCTTTGCATCTTTCTTGTTCATCACCCGATTGGCATCTTTGGTTTCGAGGTGTTGTCCTAGAGCTTTCCTCTTGGCTCGACCTTTGCGATCCTCACGCTTCTTCGGGCATTTGCTGATAAAGTGTCCAGCTTGCTTGCAGTAAAAACATAGTCCTTTTGCCTTGATATCTCTTCGGGTGGATATCACTTGATTGTCTTCTTGTGGAACTTGAGGAGATGCTTCTGTTTGGTGGAGTTGAGGGGGAGCTTCACTTGAGCTTGCAGGTGGGACCTCAGGGGTTTTCTGGACTTGTGCTTGAGGTGTAGCTCTAAAACAAGAAGAGTTCGCAACATACTTTCGATACTTGTCCTTCTTGCCTCGGTAAGGCGTTATCTGAAAGAGTCGATAAGCCTCGTCGCTCAAGTTGCAGTCTTCCCATTGTCGTAGATCCATCAGCTGGTATGGGTGAATAGAGGGTTGAGATGGGAGAGAGAAAGACCCCAAGTTAGTTAATTTTATTAATAAAACTTTTGACAACTGATGTCATTGCAACCTGACGATCGCAACACACCAACAATCATTACGAAGAACCAAATCAAAACATGTGCACAAGTACATGTCATACAACGTGCTATGGCATCAAACAATTATGGTGGGCATCTTACTATTGGAGGACCTACTTTGAATAAAAGTTAAACTTTCAGCAGAGAAAGAGTCTACAGAAGCGGGAAATGAGGTGAGACTTTTATGAAAATAGTTTTGTAAACTCGACGACTGACTAGGGTAGCGTCCTACGGTCAACACAGCTTTGATACCACTCTGTCACACCCCAATTTTAAGAACAAAATTGGAGCACAATATATGTATGCCAGGATCAATTTTCATACATATATCGACATCATAGTAAATATCAAAACAATGTTTTTATTAATATCTCAAACATTATTACATAAATGACCCTCGGGTCTGAAAGAAAAGTTCAGACTCTCATGACAACTGACTCTAATGAAGACTCTGATGAAGACGCGGAAATCTGGACTCCCACTCCACAGGAAGGTCGACCGGGGGTAGCGCCATCCTAGTACAGGTTGTCAGGGTCGTAGCCACCGTCCTCTGGGTACTCTGGCTCCTCGTAGGCGTAGTCTCCAGCGTCTGGGTGGGGTAGCAGGGGGACAAAGAGGAAGGGTGAGTACATCGAAATGTACTCCGCAAGTGTAGGAAATATATGCTTATGAGGCTTATAACAAAAGTAGGCTGACACAGTTTGACTCACGCACCTAAAGCGATACATCCTATTAATCCTATACACCTATTTACTAGGTTATATCCACAGTCTCCATATGTGACAGTAACCACACTCGGAGTCGCACCGAGCAAACCACACCCGGAGTCACACCGAGCAACCAACACTTGGAATCACACCAAGCAACCACACCTAAAGTCCATCAGGCAAACCACACCTGAAGTCCATCAGGCCACCCACAAGGCTGACTCGAAGAGTCCCCCTATGTGTATTAGTTACATATGTCACGACATAGAAAGCTACCTTCCGTAATAACACCATGTCTGTGCCCGAGCCTGGGAATCACTCCTGTACCAAGCAGTAACCCGCGTACAAGAAGCCTATGTACCCATGTCATATGGGACTAATGACCACATAAGGCTTCCCTAACGAATCAGACCCAACCCACCAACTAATCTCGAAGAAGTCCAAGCCCGCTCGTGACCGTGAGCACGACTGATATATCAGTTTATTTACTCTGCAGAGTTCGCACATCTTTACCCATGAGTCGTGTTGCCCTTGTGCCCGAGGTAGCTAGTCTCTTAACCCACTTCCAAGGTGGATCGGCAGGGTTCACTACAAGGCCGTTACAAAGAGTCCTCCTATGCGTATTAGTTCCATATGTCACGACATAGAGCTACCTTCCGTAATAACTCCAGGTCTGGCGCCCGAGCCTGGGAATCACTCCCGTACCAAGCAGTATCCTGCGTAGAAGAAGCCCTGTCCCATGTCCATATGTAACTAATAACGACATAAGGCTTCTCTAATTACTTAGCCAGTCCCAGAGCCATATAGGCCTCATGGTTTGCGTTGTTTTGCCGGGTTACAGGCTTCGAGAACTGGGTCCTAGGGATCCAGGCAGGATAACAAACCACTAACCCAAACCAACGCCAAGTCCCATGGCAAACTGTAACGCCGAGTCACACGGCAACCGTACGCCAAGTCACATGGCACCACACCACAAACGGTCCATCCTGCCGGATTTACTTACTCACCATACTACAACATTACCAGTCCACAGCGTTTCATAGATCATTAATCTGAATTAATTATTAATCAGCCCATCCCAAGACTGCAAGGCTAAGCATGACTTCTACCCAAAACATCCCAACCAGGTGACAAGGAAAATAGTACAAGATCTAGTAAACCATATCATGGGATTCAAATTTAGACAGTGCATGCAACTACAGGATCTAACTACTCTAATACCAAAAGTAAAATAAAAGTAGGTGCAAGATGTTCAAGGACACTTGCCTGCGGGCTGGGTCGGATCAACTGGATCACGGGAAGGGTCTAGAGCGACGAAGGCACAAGGTTGATCCAGGGGTTCCACGTAGCTCGCACTCGCTGAATCAAACATCAAACATGGCCCAAACAAGACAAATTAAATAGCAGTACATAAACAGTATAAAAATAGGATATAAACTGAACTAACGCGTAGAGCTCGACGAGACGAATCTAACGCGAGTTGAATGGATCAAAACGGAGTTAAAATGAGCAAGTTATGGGCATTTGAATCTGAGTGGCAAAACTGTAAATAAACTGAACTCATTTTCGTATTTAAAATAAATGAAAACGGAAAAAGAGTTGCAGCCGGACCCGGCCTCATTTAATCGGAAACAGAGGGGCCGAGATGCAAGATGCACCAGACTCGACAAACAGTGCAAAGGACGACGGGTTGTTTAAGCAGAAGATCAGGTGCCTTTGTGAAAAACAGCCAGGCCGACTGATACTGTGTGGTGGACCTGGCTCATGGCCCATGGACCGATAGTGGCGAGTCCCGGTCCAGCATAGACCGCATGGACCGCGCCTCAAATCAACGAAAGCACGGGGTCTATATTGCGAAAGTCCGCAGACTCAGAGAACAGTCACATGGGAGCGCGGGTTGATTCCCAAGGAACTGTGGGGTTCTTTTGCAAAGATGCCAAGGATGCATGCTGGTGCGGATGTGGCGATGACGTTGGCGCCACGCGGAGTTGTGTTACTGGTCCGGTGCACCACGCGCGGCGTGGACGCGCTGACGCGGCACTGGTGGACCGCGTCCATTGCGGGTGAACCCGGTGCATACCGGTTCGAGAGGGTTGGGTCTAATCTCGGACATCCGCTACGATCTGGATGGCTTAGAATGGCTAAGGAGGGGTGAAAGGGGCGTCGGCAGGGCTTGGCACGGCGGCGGGGAAGGCCAGCGCGGCGGCGCCATGCCAGTGCTTGCGGACATCGCTCGGAATACGACCTAGGGCTAGTAGAGATGGCGGGGAGGGTTGGGATCGAGAGCGGAGCTCACCCTGTGTACGATGGTGGGGTACTGATGTCGATCGAAGGCCAGAGGGGGAAGTCCGCGGCGGGGCCCGTGCTGTTGTTCCGGCAAGGTTAGAGAAGAAGCGTTCCCGGTGTAGATGTACTCCAAAGGTAGGCTCCTTAGGCGCGTTGAGGCTCGACGCGTCCGTCAAGGGGAAGAGGGGAAATGGTGGCAGGTGCTATGGTGGACAGCCGAGCTCGGGGTGGCTGTTAATGGTGGTGGCGGTGTTTTCTGGTGTGGTGGCAGGGGTTCGGAGGGAGGGAGAGTTGACGCTGGGGTTCGGGTGGCGGCGCGAAGACCTCAGGGTTGGCTATAAAGGACAGAGGGGGAGGAGGGTGAGGGCTGGGGCTGGAGCTCAGTCCGTAGATGGCGATCGCAGGTGCGGAGAGTTCGGCAGGAGGTTGGGGACGGGGACGACGCTGACGGATGGGTCCCGCCTGGCAGCGAGAGGACACAGCGGGGAAGGAGGGAGGCGAAGCCGCGGCTTCGCTAGGCTCGGCGAGAGGGAGGAGATGGTGCGCTGGGCCGGCTTGCGCTGCAGGCCACGCGAGAGAGGGAGGAGCAGTGGGCCGAGCGAGCGGTTGCTGGGCTAGGGAGTGGTGCGGCGGAGTCGCGGGCCGCTGTGGCGCTGTGGTGCAGCTGCGGCTTGCGCTGGCTGGGCCGTGGCGGGGCGACGTGGGCCGTAAGGAGGGGAGGAAAACGGAGGCAGGCCGAATTGAGGGAGAGGGGAAGAGGAGGCGCGGGCCGAGTGAAATGGAGAAGGTGGGGGTAGCCGGTTGGGCCTTGTCGGAGTCGGGCCGGTCAGAGGTGGGCTGACGGGAAAAAAAGGAAGAGGGAATGAGGCCCTTTGCCAAGTCTTCTTCTTTTCTTTTTCTTTCTCTTTTGCAAATTCTTTTAAATCCAAATTTCAAATCAGTTTGAAATAAAATAAATTTGAAAAGTTCTGAAAATATTTTTCCTAGGTTTTGAAAATAAAACTTCAGTTTGATTTTCTAAAACTTTTATAAATCTTTTTAGTTGTTTTCTAAATAGAATAAATCTGGTTCACCCTATACGGGTTTAATAAATTATTTTTCACCCAATAAAAATCGTGCAACGGCATGAATGCAACAAACATCTGGTTCAAATTTTTCCTCCATCTAGGATTTTACCATTTTCCTAATTAAATTCTAATTTATTTTATTTATTTGAAAATCGGGGTGTTACACCAGACCTCCAAGGACTCCTCGGGAACTTGAGCATCTCCCTAACTCCAAACTTCCTATACTACTACATCTTGTGTTGTTGTTGCCTTCTTGGTGTCTTGACTGTGTTTGTTTGAGGGAGTGGAGGCCTTCTTATATAGGCTAGAACTAGTGGGAAGCATTCCTAGACAAGCAAGGTGGTGCTAAAGATAGTTCACATACTCCTAATTGTGAAATACTTCGTCTTCGGTTGTTTTCTCATCGAGTTGGGCCTTCTCCCTCACTTAGGCCTGCTCCATGCACCACCATGCAATCACCAGAGAAAGGGCGTGCCATTTGGGGTTGGTGGTGGATCGACTGGCCCATGGGACCGATCGGTCCCTGGGTGAGGCCTCTTGGCCTCTGCCTTTGTGAGGTGGGCCCTGGGGCCCCTGATGACTACTGGGCTAGGGGGAGTTGCGTTGGAGCCCGTTTTCCTGGCATCCTTGTTCATTTGGTTGCGCAAATGTGTGTCGGGAAGCGCCTTTTTGGGTATGTCTTCATGTTTTGTGTATGTGTCCTGCAAAAATATAATTCTCCAAATACATGTGGAATTATGTCAGAAGTAAATGCATATGCGATGTTGGTTTGCCAAATTCCCTTATTTTTGATAGTAATTGACAGTCAGATTTCTGAGTTAACGACCGTCAACAAAATCCCCCACACTTGCTCTTTGATCGTCCTCGAGCAAATATATAAGTAGCTATGAAGTATGACTTTACAAGATATGATGCTAGCATAAAAATTATTCCATGTTATTCCTCATACTTGTGGATTTTATAGTGTCTACCATGTCGCCTTGGGAGGTTGAGAAGTGGAACGGTTACGACACCAAGTCATCACTATCTCTCTTTTAATTATTCTTGGAGTTTTTTGTAACTTTTGGTAATGAAAACATATAGCTCACACTTCTCCTCAATTGATACTCTCAAGTCGCTCAAAGGTGTATCCTCACCAAAGGCTTTTTGAGTTTTCCTTCTTTTTCATCCTACCATCTAAAAAGGCTTATGTGGAGCTTTGGGTAGGGATAAAAAGAGAGGCATACTTGCATCACATTATGTTGCTAAGTCAAAAACCAGGTCCAAGGAGATGCAAGTCACACACCTTGATCAAGATGTGCAAGTGTGTGAAAATATTTGGTGGCTAATTTAATTCTATTTTGCTCCTTGAAACATCATCTCTTTTGTTGAACTTTTTTAGAACATATGCTCAGTACAACATGGGCTATTATTTTTTTCTTCTTTTCCTTTTTTAGGTGGGTATGGAGATACCCTAAATTCTATTTTGGGCACTGTCGACGAAATATCGCCGATAGTCCACCTAGGGGTATGCCCAAGGTGGTAGATTAGAAGGGAAGGTGCGCAAGACGACGACCTAGACGTTGACGCAAGGCAAAACTAGATGAACACAGAGGTTTATCCAGGTTCGGGCCGCTAGGTTAGCGTAATACCCTACGTCCTGCGTCGAGTTGTATTGATTGGATCTGGCCTATGACTTATGACCTGTGACCTATGACCTATCTTCTATCTCACTTATCCTCTCGGAGGACCCCTGCCCCTCCTTATATATTCCGAAGGGACAAGGTTACATGGTAAGTATCCGAGTTGGTACTATATCTAGATTACAACTGTCGTGCGGTGCATGCCGTGCGCCGCACGTCTTCATCATGTGGGCCGGACGACCGCCGTGGTGAGGCCCATGTACCATCGTGTGGTACCCTGGGGTCTATATCCCCACAGCTAGTCCCCGAGCCTGACAGCACTCGGTCACGTGGTGCCAGGGTCTTGAGAATAATTAGATTTATATACATGCGCGGACGAGCGCCATGTATACACGGTAGTCCCCAAGGCTGCTAGAAGATGAAGAATAAATCTTGTAGCAGGCTTATAAAAAAGAGAAATCTACTATGGCGAAAGCAGTATGTCGTCCGAGCAGATTGCCGAACGACGAGTCCGAGCACCGAGCAGTCCCCAGGCTAGCTGGTGACCCATCGGTGTAGCCGTCGATGAACGTTGAGGAGTCCGACAAGCTGGTCGGCGATGAAGTCTGAACACCAGGCAGTGAGCACCGAACGAAGCGACCAGCTGGTCGATGGCGACGTCCGAGCGCCATGTGGTGAGCACGAGCGAAGCGACCTGGTGGTCGACGATCCCGAGCACCGAGGAGTCCCCAGCTCAGCTAGTGAGCTCTCGGTGTAGCTGTCGATGAGCGTTGAAGAGTACGGCTAGCTGGTCGGCAACGAAGTCCGAGCGCCAGGTGATGAGCACCGAGCGACCCGACCAGGTGGTCGATGAACCCGAGCACCGAGGAGTCCCCAGCTCAGCTAGTGAGCTCTCGGTGTAGCTGTCGATGAGCGTCGAAGAGTACGGCTAGCTGGTCGGCGACGAAGTTCGAGCGCCAGGTGATGAGCACCGAGCGACCCGACCAGGTGGTCGACGAACCCGAACACCGAGGAGTCCCAAGCAATGATCTTCTCGTCCATCATAACTGGTCCAGTCCCCGAGCGTAAAGAATTAGCTTGCAGACCGAACATGGTTCCTGTAAAATAAACATAAAGAATGGTAGTACATGACGTACAAATAAAATATGGAGAAAATAATAGCGGTAAAGAAACAGCATATGCCGCTCAGCGGTCAATCAGCTGGATTAAACGCTCAGCATTAAATAAAATTTCCCCGAGCAGTTTGTTTGTAACTAAGTCGCCAGCCCCGGCTAGCCGATAACTCCGGAGCATGAGGCACGGAGCCCAGGCACGCGTAAGAGCACCAGCGTCACCGAGGAGCCGCTGCCGACCACCCGTAACGCAGAGCGCGGAGCTGCATTCACGTGTAGGGAGGAGCCGGAGACAGGGCCGTCTCTGGAAAGCACGAGTGTAAATGCGGCTGCTCGGAAAAACGCATATGTCATCCTCAGGATGGTATATACGGTAAAAAATAACGAAGAGTCATTGTAAAGAATAATGTGACCACGAAGGCACACGATGATATCTAGAGATATATGACGATCGAAGGAATATTTGATTGATGTGGAAGATAATTCTTAGCTTGACTGTCGTCCGAATGGAGTAGTCGACGAGAGGCGTCGAGGACGGTGATGAGTCGTCAACGAGCGGTCGGCGAGGATGGCAGTGAGACAATGATGATGACGCGATGGCTCGTCGGCTCATTGGTGCCTCGTTGATGGCTCGACGGTGGCTCGTCGATGACTCGCTGATGGCTCGTTGGCTCGTCGATGGCTCGTTTCTGGCTCATAGGCTTGCGGGTGGCTCGTTGGCTCGTCGATGGCTCGTCCTTGGCTCGTCTTTGGCTCGACGACGACGTGATGGCTCGCTTCTGGCTCGTAGATGATTACAGCGAGCATAGGGCACAGGTCGTCGAGCAGCTTATCGTAATCTTCATCGTAGTTGATCAGCCGAGCCAACGATATCTTCGACGATGATGGAGTTGCCTAGCCCTCGATCTTTCCTCCCGTCGTGGTCGTCATAGCGCCGATTATTACGGCGATCATCATTGCGACACGGTTGGAGGTCGGGGCGAGAGGTACGGGCGACGTTGTGCTCGGGAGATCGATCTCTGATCAGATCTGCGAGAGTGAGAGTGTCGGTGATGCCAGTCGTGACCTGATCGGTGGATTCGATCAGATCGATGTTGTCGACACGTCGTCCCCGATAGCGGGGAAGCGTGGTCGGAGCGCCGGGGAAGATGACCTCGAAGAGTTGTCGAGGCTGGTCCCGCCGATGCTGAAGTGGTGGAAGCATATCTGTTCGGCACAGGGAAAGCCTGCACCGCCTCCACGCCCCTGGCGGTGCCGTCGAAGTCGGTGGTCGAGGAGAACGACCTGACGACGAACGTGAAGCCTCCGGAAGGGTCGTGGAAACGAAGAAGGAAACCATCTGAGTCGTCATGGCGTCCGTACGCACATGCCCCACGGTGGGCGCCACTGTCGACGAAATATCGCCGATAGTCCACCTAGGGGTATGCCCAAGGTGGTAGATTAGAAGGGAAGGTGCGCAAGACGATGACCCAGACATTGACGCAAGGCAAAACTAGATGAACACAGAGGTTTATCCAGGTTCGGGCCGCTAGGTTAGCGTAATACCCTACGTCCTGCGTCGAGTTGTATTGATTGGATCTGGCTTATGGCTTATGACCTGTGACCTATGACCTATCTTCTATCTCACTTGTCCTCTCGGAGGACCCCTGCCCCTCCTTATATATTCCGAAGGGACAAGGTTACATGGTAAGTATCCGAGTTGGTACTATATCTAGATTACAACTGTCGTGCGGTGCATGTCGTGCGCTGCACGTCTTCATCATGTGGGCCGGACGACCGCCGTGGTGAGGCCCATGTACCATCGTGTGGTACCCTGGGGTCTATATCCCCACAGGCACTTGCCCATTTTTTTCATATACCCCTTTTTTCTCTTTTCTTTTTCTTTTTGCATAGCCCATGCCCCCTTCACATTTTCTTAACATTCAAAAGAGATATTCAAGAACTTGGAGCTTTATTCCTATAAAACATCTTTTGTGTTCATTCCTAGTGTAGGAATAGAAAATCTTTGGGTGGATGGAAATAGACATGTTTTTGCTCAACTCTCAATATAAGGGTCGACATTATTATATCTGGGTGTTCGTGAATCTTGATCATGGGTGTATGAAAAGAATCTTAACAAGGGTCACAACAATTTGATAAAGCTCAACATTATAACAAGCAGCAAATGTTTCAAAGATTTTGCATCATGGTACTTGGCCTTGGTAGGAAATTTCACCAATGAGAAGAAGCATTGCCATTATTTTTAAAGTTTTAGCAAAATAAATTCTCCAAGAGCTTTTATAGAAAAGATAGGATTTCTTCATAACAACTTAGTTGATATGTTTTCCTAATAAAGATATGTCCACAAGCAACGAGTATATGAACTAGGAATAAAGTTTATACCGACCAATTTTTATAAAGTCAAGTTCAAAGTTTGGCAAGATTTTATTTAAGTTTGATTAGGCTTGTTGGAAAGATGTTTAACATAATCAAATTTCTGGGAGAAGACATGGGTGAGAGATTTGGAGTGCAAACCGAATTTCCCGAAAGATGGCATGGTTGGGTCGGGTTTCCCCGCACTTGAACTTTTATGTCATTTGATAATAAAATTCAAGTGTGAGTGTTTGGAGCATCTCCTTAGCGTGTACAATATCACCCATCATTCCTTGTTTGTTCTGAAATTGTTAGTCGCAAATACCTGAAGGAAACTTTGTCTAACACCAATATGTTTTTTTGTGGGAGTTCGGGAGGTTTTATTTAAAAGGTCTGGTTTTTTTAACTAAGTTATTAAGTTTTATTTCAAAAAGCAAATTTTGTTATATAGTTTTTTATGGCTTCATTATTATGAGTAAGGGATCAATGTGAAACAAGATAAAGCAACCAACATGATTCTAATAAAGCATGGCTTAAGTTATTTTTTTAGAGAAGTTCACCCCCACACTTGAATTTTGCAATATGCACAATTCAAGTTTGGATGGTAGCATTCTCTATTTGGAAAACTGTTTCATTATTGAAGTGATGTTTCGTTGAATTACCTTTGCTACGAAGTCCTTCATTCTTTCTGTTCTCACCTGTAAGGTTAGCAACAGAAATACCTAAAGAAACCATTTCATAAGTATGCCCTTATGCTTATTTTCAAAAAGTCACGCTATTCTTATTACTATATTTTGAAAGCAAAAGTTGTTATTTTATTTTATTTTATTATGTATTATTTTTGAAATGACTTTATCATTTGAGCAAGGCATAAGGTGAAAAAGATAAGAAAAACCAACATGAATGTAACAGAACCGACCAATTTATAAGAACACAAATACGAAAATCTCTGCTAGAGCAGCTGAATTAGCACACTTGAGCCCATCACTACTAGAGAACAGGCCTTTGGACGATTTGCAAAATCAGCATTAGTCACGGAAAAATTTGCATCCGGGACTAGAAAGGTCTTTAGCCCCGGTTGGTAACACAAACCGGGACTAAAGTTTCCCTATCCAACGGCTCATTTGTCAGAGGGACCTTTAGTCCCGGTTGGTGTTACCAACTGGGCTAAAGGCCAATCTTTAGCCCCGGTTGGTAACACCAACTGGGACTAAAGGTTTTGCCCCGGTTGCTGTTTCCAGCAGGGGCTAAATGTTGGCATTTAGCCCCGGCTGGAAACAAGGAACAGGACTAAATGTCCCTCTCTGTATTTGAATTGTTCTTCCACCTTCAGCCGTCCCGAGCTCTCTCACTTTTTTTTATTCATAGTCTTCTTGCTTGCTTTTTTGCTCTCTTCTTCGGTGATTTTTGTTTGATAACACATCTCCGGCGATTGATCTATTACGTCACATCTACGTCGTCATCGACTTATTCAAAGGTTACTAGCTTTATTTTCTCATATTTTTAGCTGCCACATATATATATGGTTTTTGAAGCTATTTTGAGTTCATTCACTTGATAGTTTGAATATTTTGATTAAAAAAACAAAATTAGTACCCTAAAAACAAAATATGACCAGTTTAATTAGTTTATTTAAATTTTTTTAGAGAAATAGAGATCATTTAAATCAATTGTTTAAAAGAATTAGAAATATATTATACTTTAGTTTACAAAATGTGACCGGTTTAATTAGTTTATTTTAGTTTATTTTTCAAAAATAGAGATCATTTAAATCATTTGTTTACAAAAATTAGAAATATATAATACTTTAATTTACAAAATGTGACTGGTTTAATTAGGTTATTTAAATTTTTTGGAGAAATAGAGATCATTTAAATCATTTGTTTACAAAAATTAGAAACATATAATACTTTAATTATGTACCTTCTAATGCTAGTATGCATATCACATTTTGTGAATTAGTTAGAGAAATTTAATTATGTGATATACCATATAATTTCATTTGTTTACAAGAATGAGAAATTTAATTATGTGATATACCATATAATGCAGACGATGACTTGATAATTTAAATATTTTGATGAAGAAAACTAAATTAGTACCCTAAAAAGTAGTACGCTAAATGTGACCGGTTTAATTAGTTTATTTAAATTATTTTGGTGAAATAGAGATCATTTAAATTATTTTGGTAAAATAGAGATCATTTAAATCATTTTATAATTTTATTTGTTTATAAGAATGAGAGATTTAATTATGTGATATGTCATATAATGCAAATGATGACACATCACTGGATGTATAATGCCGATCGTCACTCAAAAGAGTTCATTGATGGCGTGCATTATTTCTTAAGAGTGGCTGAGGCAAACAAGCGGAATGGTTTTATGCACTGCCCATGTGCCCTGTGTAATAATTCGAAAGAATATTCTAGGTCAAGTAGTCTTCACTCACACTTGTTGAAGTCGGATTTCATGCCAAACTATATTTGTTGGACGAAGCAAGGAGAAACTGGGGTTATGATGGAAGAAGATGAAGAAGAACAATTGGACCCTGACGATGACATTATTGCTCAATACGGTGACTTTGGTGATACTGCAATGGGGAAGGTGAAGAAGAGGCAGGTGCAGAAGACACACTCGCTGAAGATGATGCTCTTGGTGATGTCATTCGTGATGCACAAAGAGATTGCGAAAGTAAAAAGGAGAAGACTAAGTTTGACTGTATGCTAGAGGATCACAGGAAATTACTATACCCGTCTGCTGTAGATGGACAAAAAAGTTGGGTACAACACTGGAGTTGCTATAATGAAAGGCACAAAATGGTGTATCTGACAAGGCATTTGGATAATTATTGAAGATTATAAATCAAAAGATGCTTCCGAAGCCTAATGACTACATCCTGTACCGTGGCAAGGACTACGAGAATTTGGATGAATACCCTGTATGTAAAGCGTCACGGTATAAGATCAGGCGAGAGGACCCTAGTGATGTTGAGGGTGAAGTACGTCCTAGGAAGAAAATCTCTGCCAAGATTTTGTGGTATGCTCCTATAATACCACGCCTGAAATGTCTGTTCAGAAACAAGGACCATGCAAAGTTGGTGCAATGGCACAAAGAAGACCATAAGGTAGACAACATGTTGAGACACCCTGCTGATGGGTCATAGACAGAGAATTCCTAGAATTTGCAAAAGCCGTAAGAAACTTAAGGTTTGCTTTAAGTACAGATGGGATGAATCCTTTTGGGGAATAGAGCAGTAGTCATAGCACGTCACCTGTTACTCTATGTATCTACGACCTTCCTCCATGGTTATACATGAAGCAGAAGTTCATTATGATGTTGGTGCTCATCCAAGGCCCGAGGCAACTTAGCAATGACATCGATGTCTACCTGAGGCCATTAGTTGAGGAACTCCTACTTTTATGGAGTAAATCAGGTGTACGTGTGTGGGATAATTACAAACAGGAATACTTTGACCTGCGAGCATTGTTGTTCGTAACAATCAATGATTGGCCTGCTCTAAGTAATCTTTCAAGAGAGACAAACAAGGGATATAATGCATGCACACATTGTTTTGATGACATGGATAGTATATATTTTAAAAAATGTAGAAAGATAGTGTACCTTGGGCATCGTCGATTTCTTTCTATGAATCACCAGGTTAGAAAGAAAGGGAAGAATTTTAAAGGTGAGACAGACCACCAGAGCAAGCCTCACAACAAAACTTGGGAAGATGTACTTAAGATGATCAAGGATGTGAAAGTAGTCTTTGGAAAGGGGACAGGCAGTGAACCTGTTCCGAAAGACGCTACAGGACATGACCCATGTGGAAGAAGAATTCAATATTTTGGGAGCTACCTTATTGGCAAGTACTAGAGGTCCGCCATGCGATCGACGTGATGCACCTGACAAAAAATCTTTGTGTCAGCCTTCTAGGATTCATGGGTGTGTATGGGAAGTCTAAGGATACACTTGAAGCACAACAAGACTTGCAACGCATGAAAGAACGAGACAACCTACATCCAGAGAAGACAGATGATGGACGCCATTACTTAAGACATTCTAGCTAAACTCTTAGCAATTGAAGAGAAGGAAATCATGTTTGAATGTCTAAATAGCATCAAGGTCCCATCTTGATTCTCCTCCAATATAAAGGGAATAATAAATATGCAAGAGAAGAAATTCCTAAACTTAAAGTCGCATGACTGCCATGTGCTTATGACGCAATTGCTTCCAGTTGCTTTAAGAGGAATTCTACCTCCACATGTACATTTGGCCACTGTGAAGCTATGTGCATTTCTCAATACAATTTCTCAGAAGGCAATCCACTAGAACTAGCTACTCTACAGAATGATGTAGTTCAATGTCTTGTGAGCTTTGAGTTGGTGTTCCCTCCATCCTTCTTTGATATCATGACACACCTCCTAGTTCACCTGGTCAAGGAGATTCATATTCTCAGTCCTGTGTTCCTACACAACATGTTCCCCTTTGAGAGGTTCATGGGAGTACTGAAAAAATATGTTCACCAACATGCTCGGCTAGAAGGAAGCATTGCCAAGGGCTACGGGACAGAGGAGGTCATTGAGTTCTACGTTGACTTTATTCCTGACCTTGACCCGTTTGGTGTTCCTGAATCTTGGCATGAGGGGAGGTTGAGTGGAAAGGGGATACTAGGGAAGAAAACATATATCGGTACGGGGGACGATTATTTCAATAAAGCGCACTACATAGTTCTTCAAAACTCCTCCTTGGTGGAGCCATATGTTGAGGTACACAAGGAGTTCCTACAATCCCAGTTTCTTGGGAAGAATGAAGTTTGGATTACACGTGAGCACATGAATACTTTTAGCACTTGGTTGCGAAAAGAATATAAGGGTGATAGCAATATTGATGAGCAACTATATTTGTTGGCTAGGCAACCATCGTGGCACATCCTCACGCACAAAGGGTATGAGATAAATGGAAATACATTTTACACCATTGCCCAAGATAAAAGGAGCATGAACCAAAACAGTGGTGTTCGCGTAGATGCCACAGACCCAAATGGTAAGAGGCAAACATATTATGGCCGCATAGAGGAGATTTGGGAACTAGACTACGCACCTAATTTTAAAGTCCCTTTATTTCGGTGCCAATGGGTCAAGACGACCGGAGCCAGAGTAATAGTTGACAAGGAGTATGGAATGACAATAGTGGACCTCAACAATATTGGATTTAAAGATGAACCATTCTCCTTGCTGTTGATGTGAATTAAGTGTTCTACATGAAAGACATGTCTACAAAACCCAAGAAAGGGAAAAATGATGATAAATCAACCAAAGAGCCAAAACGCCACATAGTTCTTTCTCGAAGAAGAAACATTGTGGTAATTGAGGACAAGTCAGACATGTCAGAAGATTATGAAAGGGATGACCGAATACCGCCCTTCAGTGTGACCAAAGACCCAAGCATCCTGCTAAATGCTGAGGAGACTCCATGGTTATGACATGATCATATCCAAGGGACATACGTCAAGAAGAATGTTACTAGTGTACCCGCTTGATATATAGTGATGTTTTAACTAATATTTTGTATTATAGTTTTTATGTAATTAATAATGATTATGGATAGTCATGGTTCATTGATGTCGATGTTGAAATGACTTGATTTATTTTTGGCAAGCATATGCGCCCAAATTGATGCCCCACACGAGGTGTTAGATTTTTTTGATCATTATTTTCATTATTATATTTTTCTATGTGCCGAATGAGACAAAAGCCAGTGAATTACACCTCCGACCCTCTGCGGTTTTTCATCAACCTCCACAATATTCTTCTTCCTATGGCATACAAGATCTTGTGTAAAAGTTTGACACCATTCTGGATTGTTTTGGTGGTAGGCCCAATTGACCCTATAATACTGGGTGATGGTGCGCGGTAATTCAATTAAACCAGAAAAGGTAGCAAACCATCTCTAAAAAAATCACAAACTTGTTAGTTGCCTCACCCGTGCCATGTGAAACCTTAAGAAAAAGTTTGAGACCAATACGACACAGAAACATATATAAACTACACAAATTTATCTTTTTAATTTAAATTGCTATTTAATAGTAGATTTCTCGATCGTGTATTTGGACAATGAATGATGAACAACCCAAAGTTTAATATTCAGATAAAACAGTTTTCCTATCGAGAACCAATTGTTTCAGATATTTAAATTTAACATTATATTTTTGCATTAACAAAATATGAATTGTTATTTATATTTATATTCGTTATTATAAGAAAAGAAAAGAATTTATGTCATAAAATTTTCTACTATACAATAAGGTAAAAGAAATAACAACTGTTATTTTTAAGTAATTTTATGCCTACTATTTAATTTACTATGCAATTAACCAGAATTACAACATATTTATATAGTGAAAACAAATACAAAACCCAAAAACAGTGGCGGGAAAAAACCTTTAGTCCTGGGCGGTGGTACCACCCGGGACTAAAGGTACCTATAGTCCCGGGGCGTAAGCCCATCCAGGACTAAAGGTCCAACCCTTTAGTCCCGGGCGGTTTTACGCCCCGGGACTAAAGGGTCCCCGGGTATATAGGTCACAATGCCCTCCTCCTTCTTCTAGATCGACGTTAGTTGTACCGTCGCCTCCTTCGTCTCCCTCGCCGCCGTCCTCGCCGTCTCCAGCGCCGCGCGCCTTGTCCGCGCCCTCGCCGTCGTTCGCGCTCTCGTCGTCGTTCGCGCTCTCGTCGTCATCCTCTGCCTCGTCGTCTCCCCGCCGCACTCCTCGCCATATCCTGGCCCGCGCGCGTGGCCCACTGGCCGGCCATCTCCCTCATCCGTGCCGCCTCGCCGTCCTCTTCGTAGCCATCCTCGCCGTCCTCTTCCTCGCCATCCTCGTAGTCCTCGCGGCCGCCTTGCCGTCGTCACGCCCGGCCGCCGACCACCCAGCCCGCGCGCGCAGCCCACCAGCCGGCCAGCGCCGCCTCGCCGTCCTCGCAGCCGTCTCGCCGTTGTCACGCCAGCCGGCTCCTTCAGTGTGCATCCACCACCGTGTGTGTGTGGAACAAGGTTTTGGGATGGAGACGGTGAATTGTGCAGCAGTGTGCGTGTGTGTGCATCGTGGCTAGATTGGATGAATTTCACCAAAATTCGGTCTATTCGGGCCGAATCCCAAAACCTTGGTGTGGAGTGTGTGTGCAGTGTGGTGTGCAGTGTTTGTGTTGCTGGGACAAAGGAACAAAGGAAAAATGAATATAAATACATATATAGAAAATAGAAAATGAATATAAATAGATATATTTTTATAGAAAAAGAAAAAATGATATATATAGAAAATGAATATAAATAGATATATATTTATAGAAAAGAAAAATGATAAATATATAGAAAATGAATATAAAAAGATATATATTTATAGAAAAAATTTTTTTTACCCTAACAAAATATATGTTTACACATGTAGATAAAAAGAGTTTGGTCGAGAGCGACCTGTCTTGGTGTCTGCTCCACCATCCGTCGTCATCCTCACCGTCGTCCGCCGTCATCTTCACCGCCGTCTGTCGTCGTCCTCGTCCACGGTCTGTGCTTTGTGATAGACGTTTCACTTAGATATGTATTCTTAGATCTATGTGAACATGTATTTACGCTTAGATATGCCATAGAAAATCACTTAGATATGTGTAAACATGTATTTACACTTAGATATATTTTGATAAATATCCCTCTTCGTGTTTATCGGTCGTGTTACCTTTATAAAGTGTTAAATAAAAAACAAATATGAATATATGTTATCTTTACCAAATATATGTTATTTTTATGAATATAGTCTTTACAAATATATGTTACCTTTATGAATATGGTCATTATGAATATATGTTATTTTTACGAATATGGTCTTTACGAATATATGTTATTTTTAAAGTTGGTGAATATATGTTACCCTGAAATCCTAAAGACCAAATATCCCCTAAACCCTAAACCTTACACCCTATTTTTCATGTTTTCACATAAATACATGTATAAAGCTCCTCTAAGTGTATACGTTATTTTTACGAATATGGTCTATATGAATATATGTTATTTTTAATGTTGGTGAAACCTAAACCTTAAATGACTATATGTTACCTTTACAATTACAGAACCCCCTAAACCCTAGACCCTAAATCGTAAACCCTAAACCATAAAACCCGAAACCCTAAACTCTAAACCCTAAAACCCGAAACCCAAGTCACTCATGTATTTACACTTAGATATATTTTGATAGATATGCCTCCTCGTGTTTATTATCAATCGTGTTACATTTACATATATGTATAAAGCTCCTTGTGTTTTTAATATTCGCAGAAATGGCCGACCCAATTGACAACATGGAGGAGGAAATGTACAACTTAATCAACAGTGGTGCTAATCAACAATTAGAAGGTGATGACAACAATAATGAAGAAGTAGTTGATGGGAGTCAATATTTTGCCAATTATGAAGAGATCATGCAAGAAAACACTGACGAGGTATACCTACAATCTCTATGTGCACATGTAATTCTAAACAATTTATAAATATATTTATAATCTACTGTTCCTACATACGTAGCCCTCCGGATCGACAACGACTATCGGGAAGAGTAGGACCGTACGAGGCCCGAAGAAGCCATTGGATGGCCGATACATTATCTCAGAATTCGACGAGGAAACAGGCCAAGTACTTGGAGAACATCCATAGAAATTTGTTAACCACTGTGGGTACCTTGTAAGGGATAAGATCCCGATCAATGCTCTTGAATGGAAGGAAAAGAAAGGTGCTCCTCATATAAGTTTTGTATCTGATCGTGACAAGGCACTGATTTGGGAAGATGTCCTTGCACATTTCACGCTCGAAATAGTAGATAAAAATTTGAAGGAGAGAGTTAGGAATTGGGCTATGAAGAAGATGGCAAGACTATTCTAGGGTTGGAAGAAGAAATTATACAACACATTTATCAAGAAGGACCTAACGTTGGATTTCAACACTAAGGCCTATGTCAAGTTGAGGCCATATTGGGATGAGTTTGTAGAATTCAAGAAATCAGAAGAGTGTGAGGCACGGGTTAGAAGGAACTAACAGAATACCCAACAAAAAAAATACCACCATCACTTGGGATCAGGTGGCTACAAGAGTGCCATTTCTAAGTGGAAAAAAATGGAATGGGAGATTCCAGCCAAGGGCATCGAACCAGAATCAATCAACTAGCCTGAGCGCACCAAGTATTGGTTTTTTGGTCATGAAGGAAGCCTGGACCTACAGACAGGAAGGGTAGTGTATGGCACAAAACTCCAAAGTGCAATAGAAAGATTGGCTTATGCTCGAGACATGGCTGATAGTGGAGCGTGGCAGCCAAACAGAGAAAAGGATGAGCTGACAAACGCCCTGGAGAATCCTGAACATGGTGGGAGAACAAGAGGCTATGGGGAGGTGTCGTGGGAGCATGGCTTCCCAAAAGACAAAGAGACCTATAGAAGCCGCGCAAGAAAGGAGGAGGAGGAGGCAGAGCGGATGCGAAGGATGGAGGAAATGGTTATTTAGTCACAGGCCGCGGCTCGTGAAGCGGTAGAGCGAGAAAAAGCACTTGAAAATAGGATGAGCGAGGAAATCAAAAGGCAAGTGCAGTTAGTAGTAAGTTCCATGCAAAGACAATCTGCATCAGAGCCGGGAGTCAACATCAGCCCCCTGGTCAGTTGAAAAGCAGTGGCGCTTCCATAGAGGTGCCAACAATTCAAGGTGACGTAGGGTTGCGCTTCCTCGTGGATGACATCACTGATCTCTCACGACATGTGAGCTGCACATGCCACAGGGGAATGACACAATAATGGTGGCTATTGGTGTTGTATCTCCTATTGACCCTACGAAGACACCAAGATGCCAGGAGGCATTAGTACCACCACGTTATGCTAGTGTCTCGGTGGATAGAGTAGTGAAAGGGCATATCAATGTGACTCTTGACATTGAAGGAGGTGATGGTGAGAAGACTTTAGGAGAAGCGGAGAAGGCATTCATATGTTGGCGTAAGCGCTATATCATTATTCTTGGGGCATCACCTCCTCCCTCCTCAACAAACTAACCCTAGGTGCGGATGAAAGGGAATGAAACATTTTTTTCACAAGTTATGTATTAGCTTAAATAATTGTTGACTCATACCATGTTGTTTTCATAGTAGGACCTCTCCCAACCGAAGTCCAATTATCCATTCACCACATAGTCATAGTGTTGCGGGCGATGCAATGAAAGACACAGCTGCATCCCCACCGGCTCCATCCCCTCCACAACCGCCTCCATCCCCTCCACGATCGGCTCCATCCCCGTCACGACCAACTCCATCCCCTCCACGACAGGCTCCATCTCTGCCACCGGCTCCATCCCCTCCACCACGGGCTCCATCCCCACCGCCACCGGCCCTATCTCCTCTACCACGGTCTCCATCCCCGCCACGGACTGCACCAAAGAAGAGGCCAGCCACACAAATGAAGGCATCAGCCCCACCGCCACTGAAGAAGAAAGCCTCTTCAGAAAGAAGACAAGCTATTCATAAGATGACGAAATGTCACACCCCAAAATTTCTAATTTTAGGTTGTCAGTAGAAAACACTAAATAAAATAAATAATTTTAATATTTTTATAAAATCGATCAAGATTAGTCTGAGCTAGCACCACTTTAGTTGTAGTAAAATGAGAATTTTTAAATTTTTCTAAACTAATTTGACGGGTTATGCTTGATGTGATGGTTGGTTGTTGTTTGACCTTGTGTTATGAGTCGGTAGTGTTTCAAAACACATTTGCTAAGTTGTTTATCTTTATCCGGTCCGTTTATGTCTTTTTTCGAAAATCAAATTTATCGTTCCCAACTCTATCCTCTGGTTGGACTTTTCTAAAAATTCTTTTCCTGTGTCCCAAATTATTTCTTTAAGTTCATAATCCATTATCATATCACTACAAACTTGGAAATTTTTCTAGCCTTTTCCAGAACAGTTTCCAATTTTTTTTGTGAGCAAAATCTAATTTTTAGATGCTCTAAAATATCTCTTTATGAGCTTCAAATACTTTATTTGAGTTCATATTCCAAAATATCTCTGAGAATTTTCCCAAAATTTTCAGGGTCGTCGGAATATTTTTCGTGGCTTAAATAACAATTCTAGACTTTTCTAGAATTAATTTAATTCCAAAATTAATAAAATATATCGTTTTCTGATCTTATCCAAACCCTACATATATATACGTGCCAGTGTTTATCTCGACGCGAGAATTCTAGAAGTACAATCCGTTTTGCGAGCCATCACTCGTATCATTATAGTTCTTGAGCCGAAGTTTCGCATCTCCTCTCCTCCGGCGAACTTCCGGTGAACCTTCGGCGAGCTTTTCCGGCCATCTTACCTGTCCCCTGCGAAAACCCGTTACCACTACGAGGTAGGTCTCGTTGTCCTCTACGCCGTCATGTCATACTTTTCACGAATCCATCGCCGTTTGACTGTTCCCTAACTTTTTCTCTCTTTTCTCCGGCCATGTCCTCCATGACAGCGTTCGTGTTATCCATCCGTCGTGGTCTGTGGCCGCGTGCCCTCTCCTTTCTTTTTGACCAGAAAACCCGGGTGAACCCGATTTTAAATAATTAACAGCATAAAGCTAAGAGCACAGTTACATTATTGATGATTATATTCTGAAGATTCCTGAGAACAGGACAAATATGACCATGAGATGCATACCTGATCCAGCACCTCATTGCCCTGGCGTGTGCGTTGCTCACGCAAGCAGCGGACCATCGGCAGTGACCTGACTGCTTCGGCCTGGTCCATGCAGGAGGCCGTGGCCATAGCCCGGACCTGCCCTTGGCTCCCGTCACGTGGCCGTGTGCTGCCGTTGGCCGGTTTGGCCCGGCCAATCCCGGCCCCTCCTTGCGAGCAGCAGCAGTCAATTCCACCATAGCCATCACGTTCTGAACATTAGAAGGAAGATGAAGGTTGAAGATGATGCTAATTACAGAACTACCACTGCTCTTTATTTCTTTATCGTTTATTCATCTAATCACCGTTCCAGTTGTGTTAGTTTTATCTCAACGCGATCTACGCAGCAGTGCTAACGCTTTTCCTGTCACATGTTTTTTCATATAAAAGTTAAATATTAAATTGATTAATAAACCTACAATCGATTTATAATTTATAATTAAAATCAATATAGGTTTTATACTTCGATATTTTATACGCAAATGTTAACATGATTAGTTACTAACATAAATATATTTTTTAATTTATAATTTGCTTAGGCTAAACACTGTCATATAAATTACGTTCAGATGCTCTCATATACTTACTTTCTTTTACTAAGCTAATGTTTAACTTGATTAAATTATATGACAATATTTATGAATAAAATATGATTAGTCTAACCCGACTTTATAATTAAAATATGTTTTTAACTAATCTGAATTAATACCTTATCATGGTCTTATTTAATTAAAATAAAACAAGTATGTAGTTTTTTCTTTTATAATATAAAACTTTCAGTAGGCGTGTCTTTTAGCGATGGCTTAGTTTTTGGCGCCTCTCGCGTTACCGCGACTTTAGTAACGAGCTCTCTCTTTAATACGTTGTTTTGTCTCATGTTGTTGGTCTTAGTTGTCTATATTGTTTGTATGTTTGCCTATGTGTGGTGCTTGCTACGAGTAGACGACGACCGGTTGTGCGCGCTGAAGATAAGAAGATGATGACCGAAGGCTTACGGTGTGAGAGTTGAGCAAGTGTAATAGGTAAGTATAGCATGAGATTTCCTTCTTATCCTATTCAGAATAATATACCAAATTCATTCAGCATGTGTCTACCTTGATAACCATAGGAACAACCTAGTCTTGTTGACTTATACCTTGTCACCTTGGCTTATGCATTGGGTAGTTATCGCTAGTGCTCAAACGGATGACAATGATCATGTAACATGATTAATGGTATATGCAATGAATATTTAAAAGATGACTTTTTAGAAACATAACTTATCTGTAAGTGGATTCTCTCAGGACTTACAGTGCAACCGTGAGGGCTACATGGCTCTGGCTTTAGCTCAGTATGATGATCTTTTCTAGCATGTTGGTGGTTACCCGGATGGGCGCAAAAGGGGCTTGCCACGTTGGGTATAGGATGACCTCTGTTCCTATGAGTATAGCCGTGAAGGATTTGTGCCATCTGAAAGGGGTTCCTATATCTGCCTGCCAATTGGAATCCTAGCGGCCCTAACTTGTTAGACGAGACTTTTGAAAGGCTTCATAGTGAACCCTGCTGACCTTCCTCGGAAGTGGGTCAAGAGGCTGATCACCTCGGGCAAAAGGGTAAATCACGACTCGCGGGTAAAGATGTACAACCTCTGCAGAGTGTCTTTAAACTGATATATCAACCGTGCTCTTGGTCAAGAGCGGCCTGGGCTCCTTATGAAATAATAACTTATGAAACTGATTATTAATTGTTTATGTTCTTGCTATACGTTATTCATGTTGACTTGATCATATGTTTATTTCGGCTATTGCATATTTCTATTGCTACTCAACTGCTTATTAATATGACATAACTAAAAGGTGACCGCAGTTAAACCGTGTCAACCTTTTAAGCGTCATGAACCCCATGTTGTATTTGCTAAGTACGATATGTGCTCACTCTTGCTATTTTCCCAACTTCCAGTCATTAGTAAAGTCTGCTCTAAAGATGGATTTTGGTTAAGAAGACTGATGGAAGTTCTAAGGCGTATGTACCCCCAGTTAACCGTCCCATGTGAAGTTTGAAGCCTAAAGAGAAGATTAGTTTTTGTTCCGCTTAACTTTGATGTAAGTGTTAGTTATAGCTATGTTTACGATATATATAACACTGCTTTTGATATCTTTTTCCTCTGTGGTTGTATGTGTGGACTTCCTGGACACACATATGGCGTACCTGGTTTTGTTTTTTAAAACCAGGTGTTACAGATTGGTATCAAAGCTTTGTTAACTGTAGGACGTATGCGTAGTTAGCACTGGTCGCCTTCTAAAGCTTATTTTGTTTTTTTTCTACCACCTTGTCCTTTGAATTGATCATTTCTCAATCCTTGTCCAACTGTCTCGTCTCCTTGATAGCTACCTTTGAGCTATTAGTTTCTGATCTCCTTGAATTTTTATTTTATTTGTTTTACTAAAATTTTGAAATCATTTTGTTTAAAATCTCGATGGCCAATCATCATCTATAATCCATAGCTTTGGATGCCCGCCATTGCTACAAGAAGCACGTGTAGTTTCAATGTTGTGATGTGTGCTTGTCTTGTTGGTGTGTTGTTTGTGTACCGTCTCCATCTTTGTGTTTCGATGAAGATGCTAAAGATCAAGTTATGAAGATGAAGTTCGAAGATAAGCAAGCCTTTGTTAAGTGGGGTAGCGCCTACTAACACCAACTACAAGCTTAGAGTCTCTCAAGTTTCGAGGCAAGAAGAATTTAAGATCAATCTTTATCTTTCTAGCCTTTATTTGGCTATCCTCGATCCAAGTCTTATCGTTCATCAATCTCATATCAATACATCATTACAACTTGAAGATCTGCTTTATCTTTCTCCCTAGTCTCTCCAAATCTCGGGACGAGATTCATGTTAAGTGGGGTAGTTTGTCACACCCCAAAATTTCTAATTTTGGATTGTGAGTAGAAAACACTAAATAAAATAAATAATTTTAATATTTTTATAAAAACGATCAAGATTAGTCTGAGCTAGCACCACTTTAGTTGTAGTAAAATGAGAATTTTCAAATTTTTCTAAACTAATTTGACGAGTTATGCTTGATGTGATGGTTGGCTGTTGTTTGACCTTGTGTTGTGAGTTGGTAGAGTTTCAAAACACATTTGCTAAGTTGTTTATCTTTATCCGGTCCGTTTATGTCTTTTTTCAAAAATCAAATTTATCGTTCCCAACTCTATCCTCTTGTTGGACTTTTCCAAAAATTCTTTTTCTGTGTCCCAAATCATTTCTTTAAGATCATAATCCATTATCATATCACTACAAACTTGGAAATTTTTCTAGCCTTTTCCGGAACAGTTTCCAATTTTTTTGTGAGCAAAATCTAATTTTTAGATGCTCTAAAATATCTCTTTATGAGCTTCAAATACTTTATTTGAGTTCATCATATTCCAAAGGATTAAGTCCAATTTTGGCCCCTCAACTCTTGTCTGTGTCTAATTTTAACCCTCAACTACAAAACCGTCTAATTTTGGTACCCCAACTATCAAAATCATTCAAGTTTGACACCTAACACAGTTTTGAGTGATTTTCAGATTGCTTTGGGGGTCAAAATTGAACGGTTTTGATAGTTGAGGTGTCAAACATAGACAAAAACCAGAGTTGTGAGATAAAAATGAAATTAATCAAGTAATTTAGTTTTTTTTAGATATTTATGAATAAATATATATTTAAATTTACTCATTGACAAATATTTAGATGATAGATTTACTTTGATTTGACTAATTTCTCCATCTGCGTTCATTTGAATAAATTGAAAAAAAATACGAGAACTTCAAACAAACTCGTTTGAACAATTCGTTTGTTTGAAGTTCTCGTATTTTTTTTCAAACAAAATCTGAGTTCATTCGAATAAATTGAAGTTCTGTTTAAAGTTCTCATATTTCTTTTCAAACAAAATCTGAGTTCATTTGAATAAATTGAAGTTCTCGTATTTTTTTCCAATTTATTCAAATGAACTCAGATGGAGAAATTAGTCAAATCAAAGTAAATCTATCATCTAAATATTTATCAATGAGTAAATTTAAATATATATTTTTTTCATAAATATCTAAAAAACTAAATACTTGATTATGTTTATTTTTATCTCACAACTCTTGTTGTTATATAAGTTTGACACCTCAACTATCAAAATCGTTCAATTTTGACCCCCAAACCAATATGAAAACCACTCAAAACTGTGTTAGGGGTCAAACTTGAATGGTTTTAATAGTTGGGGTACTAAAATTAGACGATTTTGGAGTTGGGGGTTAAAATTAGACACACACAAGAGTTGAGGGGTCAAAACTGGACTTAATCCTATTCCAAAATATCTCTGAGAATTTTCCCAAAATTTTCAGGCCGTCGGAATATTTTTCGTGGCTTAAATAACAATTCTAGACTTTTCTAGAATTAATTTAATTCTGAAATTAATAAAATATATCGTTTTCCCATCTTATCCAAACCCTATATATATATATACATGCCGGTGTTCATTTCGACGTGAGGATTTCAGAAGTACGATCCGTTTTATGAGCCGTCACTCGTATCATTATAGATCTAAAGCCGAAGTTTCGCATCTCCTCTCCTCCGGCGAACTTCCGACGAACCTTCGGCGAGCTTTTCCGGCCATCTTATCTGTCTCCTGCGAAAACCGTTACCACCACGAGATAGGTCTCGTTGTCCTCTACACCGTCATGTCTTACTCTTCGCAAATCCGTCACATTGTTCCTAACTTTTTCTGTCTTTTCTCCGACCATGTCCTCGGTGACAGTGTTCGTGTTATCGATCCGTCGTGGTCTGTGGCCGCGTGCCCTCTCCTTTGGGACGCCGCCGCTCGCTACGGCCCCGTACCTGACCCAGCACCCGTGGCGTGTGCGCTGCTCATGCAAGCAGCAGACCACCGGCAGTGACCTGACTGCTCCGGCCTGGTCTGTGGAGGAGGCCATGGCCATAGCCCGGACCTGCCCTTGGCTGCCGTCACGCGGCCGTGTGCTGCCGTTGGCCGGTCTGGCCCGGCCAACCCCGGCCCCTCCTTGCGAGCAGCAGCAGTCAATTCCACCATGGCCATCACGTTCTGAACATTAGAAGGAAGATGAAGGTTGAAGATGATGGTAATTATAGAACTGCCACTGCTCTTTATTTCTCCATCGTTTATTCATCTAATCACCGTTCTAGTCCGTTCCAGTTGTGTTAGTTTTATCTCAACGCGATCTACGCAGCAGTGCTAACGCTTTTCATGTCACATGTTTTTCCATATAAAAGTTAAATATTAAATTGATTAATAAACCTACAATCGATTTATAATTTATAATTAAAATAAATATAGGTTTTATACTTTGATATTTTATACACAAATATTAACATGATTAGTTACTAACATAAATATATTTTTTTAATTTATAATTTGCTTAGGCTAAACACTGTCATATAAATTATGTTTAGATGCTCTCGCATGGTTACTTTCTTTTACTAAGCTAATGTTTAACTTGATTAAATTATATGACAGTATTTATAAATAAAATATGATTAGTCTCACCCGACTTATGTTTTTAACTAATCTGAATTAATATCTTGTCATGGTCTTATTTAATTAAAATAAAACAAGTCGGTAGTTTTTCCTTTTATAATATAAAACTCCCAGTAGACGTGTCTTTTAGCGATGGCTTAGTTTTCGGCGCCTCTCGCGTTACCGCGACTTTAGTAACGAGCTCTCTTTTAATACGCTGTTTTGTCTCGTGTTGTTGTTCTTAGTTGTCTATTTTGTTTGTTTGTATGTTTGCCTATGTGTGGCGCTTGCTACGAGTAGACGACGACCGGTTGTCCGCGCTGAAGATCAGAAGATGATGACCGAAGGCTTATGGCGTGAGAGTTGAGCAAGTGAAACAGGCAAGTATAGCATGGAATTTCCTTGTTATCCGATTCATAATAATATACCAAATTCATTCAGCATGTGTCTACCTTGATAACCATAGGAACAACTAGTCTTGTTGACTTATACTTTGTCACCTTGGGTTATGCATTGGGTAGTTATCGCTAGTGCTCAAATGGATGACAATGATCATGTAACATGATTAATGGTATATGCAATGAATATTTAAAAGATGCTTTTTTAGAAACATAACTTATCTGTAAGTGGATTCCCCCATGACTTACAATGCAACCGTGAGGGCTACATGGCTCTGGCTTTAGCTTAGTATGATGATCTTTTCTAGCTTGTTAGTGGTTACCCGGATGGACGCAAAAGGGGCTTGTCACGTTGGGTATAGGACGGCCTCTGTTCCTATGAGTATAGCCGTGAAGGATTTGTGCCATATGAAAGGGGGTTCCTATATCTGCCCGCCAATTGGAATCCTAGCGGCCCTAACTTTAGACGGGACTTTTGAAAGGCTTTATAGTGAACCCTTCTGACCTTCCTCGGAAGTGGGTCAAGATGCTGATCACCTCGGGCGAAAGGGTAAATCACGACTCACGGGTAAAGATGTACAACCTATGCAGAGTGTGTTTAAACTGATATATCAGTCGTGCTCTCGGTCAAGAGCGGCCTAGGCTCCTTATGGAATAATAACTTATGAAAGTGATTATTAATTGTTTATGTTCTTGCTATACGTTATTCATGTTGACTTGATCATATGTTTATTTCGGCTATTGCATATTTCTATTGCTACTCAACTGCTTATTAATATGGCATAACTAAAAGCTGACTGCAGTTAAACCGTGTCAACCTTTTGAGCCTCATGAACCCCATGTTGTATTTGTTGAGTATGATATGTGCTCACTCTTGCTATTTCCCCAACTTCCAGTCATTAGTAAAGTCTGCTCTGAAGACGGATTTTGGTTAAGAAGACTGATGGAAGTACTAAGGCGTATGTACCCCCAGTTAACCGTCCCTATGAAGTTTGAAGCCTAAAGAGAAGATTAGTTTTTGTTCCGCTTAACTTTGATGTAAGTGTTAGTTATAGCTATGTTTACGATACATGTAACACTGTTTTTGATATCTTTTTCCTCTGTGGTTGTATGTGTGGACTTCCTGAGCACACATATGGTGTACATGGTTTTGTTTTTTAAAACCGGGTGTTACACGAAACTTCCCTATGAGAAGACTGACGAGGAAACTAATGCTGCAGCAAAATCACATTTGGACCAATTCTTCGTGGCCACCAAGGCCAAAATTAAAGCGAAGAAAAACCTAGAGAAGTCGTACTTTTTTGTACGTCTTGATATGCTCACGCAAAAGATGGATGCTCATCAGAAAAAGATGCGTGATTCTCGTAAGAAATCGCCAATATCAGACTATGACTGCACTATCACCAAGTCACTTGAGGAGGCGAAGCAGAAACAGAAGAGAGCACACATGGGTGTCCCACAGCTTGGGGAACAATCACAACAATCAGTGCCCCCGCTAGTTATTGCGAATGAATATGGTTCTAACTTGAAAGCGCTAGAACAACTTGATGTGAATCCTAAGCATCTTGATGCATTTTTCGCAGAAACTGGTCTAACCTTGTCCCAAATGCTCGGTGAATCAACCATTAAAAGTGCTCCGCAAATTGATCATTGTAAGAAGAATTATGTATATGGCCAGAGTCTATACAACCCTGCGGCCCTCACAGAACTTGGTACTCAAATGTACTTGGTAAACCAGTGGTCTATGGCGGCGTGTAGCAAAAAAGCGGATGATTGGATTTGCGTTAGAATTAGAGACCATCATTACTTCTGTGGCGATGACATTATACTTGTCCAATTCAATGAGTTACACCAGTTATGCCACATGGATGCTCTAGACAAATCTCTAGTCAACTGCTTTTGTTTGTATGTGATTCTTCGTTTTAATAATCTCACTCTAGCATATGTATATGTATAAGTAATTATACTAACACTAGCTAGCTTGTCTATACATATGCAGAAACATGATGAGAGACCTCATACGTAGAAACGACAAGGAGATTGGTTTCATTGATCCATATATCATATTCTCGATCCCAAACAAAGATTCCTGCTATGATATATGGATAAATAAAACAGAGAGGAATCTCCGGAGGTTCTTGATCAACCAAAAGAACAAAAGATATATACTCTTCCCCTATAACTTTAGGTGGGTGTTGTTATCATGTGCACATTTAATTTTACTTCCTCAATTCCTATGATATATGTTGACTATATAAGCAAATTAATGCAGCTTTCACTGGATATTGATTGTCTTCAATCTCTCTGAAAGTAAATTGCTAATCTATGACTCGTTGAGAAAACCACTGAAAGATTACCAAGATATGATGGATATTATCCAGGGGTAACTTTTGATCTCTAAATATTGATTTCTATACTTTAAATCTGCAATAGTTAATTACGATCCAATTATTGTGTAGCGTTTGGGCCTGGTTCGTTCGGAAATACCGTCCGGATTTGAAAGCGACACTTCCTCGACCTATCCAATTGCAAGTAAGTTGTACTAGCTCCCCATGTCTTTACCACTGTAGCATGCTTCATCACACGCGCGGAATGATGAGAGTAATCTTTTTACATCCTGCAGTCGGTTCTATGGCAACCACCAGGGAACAATTTGTGTGGGTACTACGTTTGCGAGTTTCTCTCGGTGTATGCGAAAAGAACTCCTCTAGAGAGACAGAAAGTATGTAATATGTATATATAATAAATCCATTTATTTCTTTATTGCTATTAAATAAATTTTATGTATATTAATGCATTTTTTCTTGTTTTGCAAATCTAAGGAGCTATGGTTCAAGAACCAGATGCTGGAAATGGTGCGCCTCAAAGGAATTCAAGAGACAATCGCAGGATTTCTTAATGACCATGTCCTCAAAGCCGACACCGAGTCCTACTATAACCCGGAAGAACCAGTGAAACTAAACTAGGACGAACATTTGTATGGCATTTAAGTGACGGTCAATATTTGTGTTGCAAATACCAAGGATGCATGGATAATGCTGTAAATTTTATGTGCATAAATATATTATAGATATAATATGTATAACTAGTAGCTCGATCCATATATATACTCCCTCCGTATCACAAATAGAAGTCATTTTAGAAAAGGTTTCGGTCAAACATTGGAAATATAAATCATTAATAACTTTTAAATTATTGAGTTTAGAAATGTAAAAATTATATAAATAAATTTATCTTAAAAAGTACTTTCATAAAAGTATATATATACCACTTTACAACAAATATTTTTAAAGAAATAAGTGGTCAAAGTTATATTTTGGAGATCGTGTCGCTGTCCTAAACGACTTCTATTTGTGATACAGAGGGAGTATATAGTTTCATATTTTATGTGTGATTATAAATTTTATGTGTATATATACACGCATACATATATTAGCAGCGAAGAATACATATTTGAAACCCTAATGTAATATATTAGCAACGAAGAAAATATATTAGAAAACCTAATGTAATTGTAAAACCGAAAACAATAACCAAATGAAAAGAAAAGAAAAAAAAAAGAAAAAAGAGGCCAGCCCTCCAGGCTCGAGGCCTCTTTAGCCCCGGTTGGTAATACCAACCGGGACTAAAGGGGCCAGCCCTTGAGGTCTGGCTCGAGGCCTCTTTAGTCCTGGTTGGTATTACCAATCGGGGCTAAGGTCGGGCCTTTAGTCCCGATTTCTTAGCCCTGGCTCTATGCCCGGGGCTAAAGGCCAATTTTGACCGGGGCTAAAGGCCAATTTTGACCGGGGCTAAAGGCCCATCATGCAGTAGTGCATATAAACCCGGTAGTCCATGAAATCCTGAGGGATTTCAAACTTTTTCAACATCTCAGCCAAGATCGCATGGTCAAGCAAATACAAATCATGTCCACGGAGCTTTGCAGCGAAATAATATTACAATAGAGTTCACAAATAATGATACAAGTTGGGTTACACTTAATTTAGAAGAAACAACATAACTTTGAAATGAATACCATAACATTAGTTGAAATACTTTGCTAGCTTGAGTGACATCCTCCAACAACAACATAAGAGAAGAAATATGGAACTGCCGAGCCCACCGACACTGGCCATCACCTTTCGACAAACCTAACCTTCACCTGCAATAATGTGGGATAAACCCTGAGTACTCGAATGTACTCAGCTAGACTTACCCGTCATAAACCAGAAATAAAGTGACACCAAGGACTATGCAAGGCTGATATAATCAGTGGAGCTAGTATGACACACGTTTTTGCATAAAAACATAAGTAATGAAGTAGCATTATCTTTTACTTACTAGCTGCAGGTTTTAGCTAGATAATTAACCTATCCAACTAGATTAGCACTTGTCTAAAACAATCATGAGCAGTGATTAAGCAATCACCATAATATAATAATAAGCAGATCAATTAGCAATTGCCAACAGTGCCACGATAGCTGTCACGTGTTCTTTACCTTCAGTATCAAAACCGATCAGAGTTTGAGTCAAGTGCTCACTGTCTAGGAGCGATGATGATTATAATTGATTCCTAACTAGCTAGTGATTTAACTCCCACACAAACCACACTTGCATATCGGCGAGCTACAGATAATCGCAACACTGTTCCAGGAAGCCGCGACCTCAACCGCCACCATCATACCTGACACTATAAGACATGTGTGGTTTTTTGATATTCTATTTATGTCAAAATATATAGAATTAATGTCATAACTTAAGATCTATGACATCTAGTTGATAAAAATTCGAACGTCAAAAAACCACCTTCATAAATTGATTATGTGATGTTTGTATATTCATTGTCACAAGCTTATGACAATGGATTTTAGTGTCATATAAATTTCTAACATTTGTTTGTTGTCACAAATCATTACATCATGCCATGTAGGCAGACGACATGGCGCTAACATGGCAGACAAAAATTTATCCAGCAACAAAGTAAATTTTTTCTCAACCCAAAGTAAATTTTGTTGGGTCAGCCCACACTAAATTTGCCAGAGCCAACCCACACACACATTAGTAGATAATCAAATTCAAATCATTTTTCATTGCATTCATCAAGTTCATAATAGAAAGTGACCGTAATGTTACACAACTAAAATATAGACCAAAATGTCCCACCACCAGATCAGATCCCATTCAAGAGCATACAAAATCATAAAAAAGAAGCTCAACTTCAGCAATCCCGAAAGCTTTTATGGCATTGTTGCTCCTGCATATAAGTGAGAAATCAAAAGTTAGCAGATCTAGTACAAGGCTCGCTGCAAGGATTAATATAGAATGATCATGTTAGATAGTAAACTGTCTACTTTAGTCTATGAATTTTTCTTTTATGGAGAGAACATTTTCATCTATATTAATCAAAGTACAGAACATAGTAATGCCAAATAGCTATTCAGTGCAACACCTATTGACAAAAGCAACATACCACAATATATCTCTTCATAGTTTGCATGACATTAGCCGAATAGTTTATTAAAATAGTTTCATAATGGTTTCATACTTGCGCGTATATAAAACATAGTTTCACAATGTCTAGAAATTATTTTGGGAACCTAAAATATAAGTAGAAACATGTACCGGTACATGCAAAACATGAACTAAAAGTACCACTAGGAGACCGATTATTATGGAGTGGGTACTTTGGTTATTTCTGCAGGTTGCCAACTCGCCAAGTGCCCGGAATGTCCTCATTGTTGTTTGCAAGCACCAACACAGAAGCTCCGACTACTAATTCGGCATTTTGATTTTCAAAACCCTGTATAAAATATAACATACTTGCAATGTTCAGTGTACTGTAATAATTTGACCATTAAATGAGGCTAAAAGAAATAACAAGTTAGAAATCGACCACTAATGGAAAATAAATCATTAATTAAATAGTACTGTATGTCTATATTTAGTGCAGCTAAAGTTCAAAGGAGGTATCAGTGAATATATCATCCAAATGGGGAATGCCCAAAGCAAGCAACGACAAAAACCAGTTTGTCCAGGATGCTAGATTCTAAAACAGGGACCAGCGATGCCTCATTCACATTAAGCAATACATACCAACAATTTAAATTTGCAGTGGAAATCAATTAATGACAGCACAGAACAATTTGACATATCTTCATTTTCATAGTTATAACTCAGTGGTCGATGTGGTGCGTTCAGAGATAAAAATTACCAAATTCCAATTGCCTCCAATCCTGTTCTGCTACTCGGTGGCCTGATAGTTCAAAAATATGCATATGAATCAAAAGTTCGGACGTCTGTTCTCTTTATATTTTAGTTCTAGAACTGCAGTAATCTTACAGTAGATACTAGTATATATCAACTACTTAATGAAGAAGACTGTGTTGACACTCAAAAGTGTCCCAAGCGTATAATGGATTCCACCGTCAAGTTTCTATCGTCAAGATGGCTAGAAAACATGCTTGGATCATCGTATTTGGAGCCGAAGTGAAGAACGACTGTCCCTGAACACTTTATATATAACGAATAGGATGTTCTGAGACTTTCCGAGCAGGTTGGGTCTGGTCGCTTGATCTGGTCATTGTTGCAGATGTCTTCCGACCAGATGGAACTAGTCATAAGACCTCTTGAGAGATTTCCGACCAGGTAAAACTGGTCGGAGGCGGCAAGACAGTAATAGAGACCAGCTCCATTGAACCTGCATATACGTACAAGATGGAAATTATATGTACATGCCATAACCGAATAAACAAGTCCTATTTGGAGATTTATTCGGTCAGGAGTCCTATTCGGTCGTACAAGATGAAAATTGAATGTACATGTTATAACCGAATAAACAAGTCCTATTTGGAGTTTTATTCAGTCAGGAGTCTTATTCAGTTACAGAAAGACCAGCCGCCCTATAAATATAAAGGGTGACGACCGATTGAGATCCCAACTATCCAATCGTCAAACCAATCTACTACAACCCTTTTACCCTCTTCTCCAATCTCATGTTGTTCATCCCTTGATCCGACGACCAAGGATGGCACCCTAGGCTCATCGGCCGACCTAGGGCAACCCGACGATGTCCTTGCCCTGATGGGGCCCCTCCCGGGCAAGAGCTTCGACGGTTTCTTTGCTAGTTTGCCCAAAAACTAGTCGTTCTTTACCACGTAAGTGCGATAGCTATCCTTTGCTGGTTTGCTTGTAAACCTAGCCGTTTTTCACCACGTAAGTGTGATCTTCTCGCTGCGTTCTTTGGTCCGTGGCGACCCGGGCGTCTAAAGCCCTAGCTGGTGTGTGATCCAGAATGGTTTCGGCGTTAACACACTTTTTGGTGACTCCACTGGGGAAAATTTTGCTTCGGTTCTACTTTGTAGCTGAATCTTCTTGCCCTAGCCCTATTCTTTACAGATCTATCATCTTGTGCTTGCCATTACGTTGTATTCGGCCCAAATGGCCGATCACATCTGGTTTTGACCTCTTGTGATCTCGTTTGCTATTTTGCAACACGACGTGCTTCATATTGGGAAATTCAGCAAGGCGGTCAAGCCCTAAATTATGGAGTACCAAGGTGTCACATCGCAAAACTACTATAATTTCCCCGAGGTACAACTTGCGAATACATCTTATGGTTATAATAATTATTTTGTAAGTTCTATGAACTCTTATGTTGGTGTTGCTAGTCATAATGATAGTAGATATGTTGCATCGTTTAATACTTTTGCTAATGCTCCTCATCATACATATCATAATCATACATATTATGGTCAAGAGCCGTTGTCAACTATGAATTCTTTGAGTTTTAATGATACTAGCAACATACAACATGTAAATTCTTCATCGGCTATAAGTTCACAATACGTGGCATCACCACAAGACATGCCGATGAATGAGATAATTGGCTACGACAATGATAATTATTTAGCCAATTGCTCTCAAAATTCAGCATCAAATGCAAGTGCTACTACTCATAATTCGGCCTCATATGTTAGTAATAACTATGGCCGAATGCATGAAAATTCAGCAAAGCATTTAAGTGCAAGTACTTATGATTCGGCTTCACATGTTACTAGTAACCATAGCCGAATCAACGAAAATTCAGCACCTTATGCAAAGATCACTCCTCACAATTCGGCTTCAAATTTAACTCAAAACCATAGCCGAATCAGTGAAATTCCAGCAAGGTATTCGAGTGCAAAAACTTATGATTCGGCTCCACATGATACCGATAACAATAGCCGAATCAATAAAAATTCAGCAATGAGTGTGCATTCTAACAATCATGATTCGGCTTCATATGTTGCTCTTAAATCAAGCCGAATCGATGAAGATTTAGCTCATGCTAGAAATCCATATGGCTCCTCTAAATGGAGAGTGCCCGCTTATCATAGACCATACCCGTTACACATTGATTACTTAGAAGATCCTGATGGTTGGCGGGTACCTAATTTTTATGAGTTTAGTGGGGAAGATGATAAGACTGTTGTGGAACATATTACTACTTATATCTCGCAATTGGGTTTTACCGGTAAAGAGGACTATATGAGAGTGCGAAATTTTCCTTTATCTCTCACTGGTATTGCCTTTGCATGGTTTACATCTTTACCCGAATGTACTGTTTGGTCATGGTTTAGATTAAAGGAGTTATTTTATGAATACTTTGGAAAGGCCAATGACAAAAAGCTGATTACAACTCAGTCATCGGCTAAAAGGGCATTGCTAGTGGGCATGAAAGTAAGAATTGGTTTGGATGTAAGCGAAGGTTCGGCTAATAAAGCCGAACTACATAACATCCTTTCTGAATCAAACACAACTCAAAAAGCAAGTCTTGCTACAGAAAAGCATGAAAAGCGTCAGAAAACAGTTAGATTTGATTTTTCAGGAGCTAAAGGGATTATATGCTTATCCAGTGATTATCGCATCATTGATGGAGATCAAATCCCTACAAGCGAGAAAGAAGGACCGCTTGCCTGCCCAAAATTGGCTAAGCCGACTTTAGAGTCAGTTGAGCCGATTACTACCTGCCCAGAGTTAGCTAGGTCGACTTCTAAGTCGGCTAAGCTAACTCCCCCTGTTGCTGCCTTACATGTTAGTGCCCAAGTCGGCCGAGCCGACTTCCAATCGGCTAAACCGACTTCCTTTGTTCTAGCAACTACCAAAGTGCTTTTGGGTGATTCGACGCCTATTGTTGATCGTTCTATGAAGATGAAGAACAACGTCACTCAAACCAAGAGCCTACACATCTCCAATATGATCAATAAGGTACCAAATATGAATATTTTGCTCAAATTCCAATCTGGTCATACTATTTCGCTTTCTACATCTATTAGAGATATCCTTGCTAGTAGTTGTAAAAGACTGATTGAGAATAGCAGTTTATTTGGTAATGATAAAACAAATTCAGATTCTATCAGTCAACACATTGTGCCATATGGCAAGGTTGATAGTGGTAGTTTGTCAAAGATAAAGCCTCTTAAAAACAATTACAAAGGTGTGGCTGAATGGATTGATATTAAATCTGATCCCTTTGTTTGCCTAGTTTTAAAGCTGACTCCACAAGAATCGGCTAAAGAAGTCAATGTACACCTTTAACTTTACCTTTTGTGATCATGTCTTTGATATCTTGTTGAAGAATAATTTTATTAAAATCATTGATCACGATGCTTTGCCATCTATTCAAAACTTAGAAAAGCTTACATATTGCAAGTGGCATAATTCTTTTGATCATAATACTTCTGATTGCAATGTGTTTTGTCGAGTGATCCAATCGGCCATTAATAAAGGACGATTGAGATTTTTTGAAGCTCAACAAATGGACCAATTGGATTCAATTGGTCTTGATGGCAAACAAGATTCAAATCGGCCTGTATTAGCTGATTCACTCAAAGCTCAAGGCTCAAATGCCTAAGAGAGAGATGTGGAGCCCTCAAGTGAAGACAAGGTTGTTGTCCATAAATTGCAAATTGAGGATATTCTAGAGGACGACAAAATTATCCCAATTCCAGAAGACACTGGGGGGCAGGTAGAATCTCTCCAGCTAAAGCAAAGGTCGATTGATCCTGTTGAGCAAGGGGAATCGGCTAAGGATCCTCCTATGGAGCATGTCTATCAAGATGAAGGAAAGGAGGTTGCTCATAAAGTTTTTGGAGGTAAAGGTCATGACAAGAAAAAGAGTGGAAGACCGAAGCTTAGCTTCGAGGAGCTTCTAGCTAAGTATGAAAATCTAGCAAAAGCCAATGTCACCAATCGGCCAAAGAAGGTCCAAACATCAATATTTCCTCCAAAGCACAAATCTCAAGATTGGAATTGGCAAGGGAATAGATCTCAATCAACAACAACACATTCTCCTTTTGAGCAGCCAATTCACAAGTCATATGGACCACCGCCCACATATTTTCATCCTTATTCATCTTGGGGCTGGTTTGATCAAGAGGCAAACATTCCACCATGTTCTCGACCACAATATGCAGCTCCTAGACACTTAGAGAGGTCATTATCTTATAAAGACCATTTTGATCTAAATCAGTCCGGAGCCCAACATAAGAAGAAAGTGGTAAAACAGGTTTACCGTGTGAAATACGATGGTCGCAAAGATAAAAGTTCAGATCTGAATTCAACTATTGAAAAGCCAATTACTGTGCTGAAAAATCTGGCTATTGATGGCATAGAAGTAGGAGAATCATCTATTGATATTCCAGGTGCCAAATTTGAACAAAAGAAGGTGAGAGTACCTAAAATAAACAAAGATTTGCCGCTGTCCAAAACAGAAATAAAACCGATATGCTCAATTAGTTTACCAAAGTGGTAAGAAAGGAAGTTGCAGAAGCTTAGTGCAGAGAAGTTGAAAGAAAAAGGCTTGGTGTGGGTTCCTAAAGGAAGTATCCAAGTTCAGAAAGAGGATGCTCAAGGAAGTAGTGCAATGAAGGCAAAAGAGAGAAGAAGATTCAAGAAGCAGTTGCCAAGCTGGGGATTTACACCGAATCATCAAAATCAATGGTTTTGACATCATCCATATTCTCTGCCTATGTCTATGTGGAATTCATCCCAAGGTATGCATGGTTACCCCTTAGCCCCTTATTTCGATCATTGGTATAGATGTCTATATTATGGAGAGTTGCCAAATTATTTTGCTTACCGATGATCCAGAGCCGAAATTCTTTATTTCGGCTATGCATACTCACTTGGATGAATTCATAAGGCTAATGCTTTGTTATCGCCCTCAGCTTAAAATATAGCTGATGAATGCTTGCAACCATCGTGCTATTTGAAAGGCCCCATGGAGCGTACACTGTTGGCTTTAAGGCCTGGGGGCACGATATATGTATTTCTACTTCATGGGTGTGACAATATGGATAATCGGCTTGCAAAAAGGGCCAAAGTGTTGGTATGATCACTATTTCTCACAACAGTGCTATGTGAGATGCCAAGCTGATTAGAATTACATTTGCACCAAAATTCAAGCCGAATGTGAAGTTTTCTTGTTCGGCTTGGCCATATTGTGATCTATGAAGTATGACATGTTGAAGCCTATGATGATTCTTTACTAGTACAACAAGTCACTCATATGTTTTGGTGTTTTAAAGGATCATATAATGCATATACTGATGAGTGCCTTGACATCATTATACTTTTGCCAAATTCCAAATTCGGCATATCCCAAGGCATGAAGATCATAAAGCCAACATGTTAGCTCAACAGGCATCTAGCTATGACGTCGGTTGACGCAATTTTTACATAAAGGAAGAGCCAATGCATCGAATTTTACAAACAGATTATAAAGAATCAACTCAGTCGGCTTGTCCGGCCGACCAGGTTGAGTCTAATCAACTCAGTCGGCTTGTCCGGCCGACCAGGTTGACTCTAAACCAACTCAGTCAGCTTATCCGGCCGACCAGGTTGAATCTGAACCAACTCGGTCAGTCTGCCTAGTCGGTCAGGTCAATTTTGAGACGACTCAGTCAGTTTACCAAATCGGCTTGGTCGGCTCCGGTACGGCTGGCCCAGTTGATCCATCCAATAAAACTCCCAGATCGGCCCGAATTAATTCTTAACAAAAGCAAGGCTGATTTGGAAGATTGAAGAACTCCATTGTTGAAATATTTTCGTGATCCAAGCTGAAATTGATGACAATGTTCGGCGGAGTGCATTTAAATATGTTATAGCTCTATCAGAGGACTGCCAAAGATTCATTGCTTAAGTGTTTAAGATCTGATCAAGCAAGACTGGCTATGGGAGTCATCCGTGCACTTTGATTAAACTCATCGAGAGAGAAATTTGGGATAATCCAAGGAGGTGATCTTGAACGATCACCAAGTTGGAAAGTCTTGTATAGAGTGATCAAAGTGGTGTTCAAAAATTCATATATGCTGGAGATGTTGCAAGGTGAAAGTCTCACAAGAGCGATGAATGGGAGGTATTTGAAAAGGTACTTTCCAAGTGTTTGGCAAGGAGCTCAAGTGCTCACCGAACAATGGCCGACACATGTGTCGCCCTTAGTACAAAATATGGTCGATGTATACATCGTCTTTAGATGCTAGATAGCTGATGGGTTGGGTATCGTTTCTATTTAGTGCTTTAACTGTGTTTTTAGGTTCAATGCATCATTCACCTAAAAACAGGGGGGCATATGTTGACACTCAAAAGTATCCCAAGCATATAATGGATTCCACCATCAAGTTTTTATCGTCAAGATGGCTAGAAAGCATGCTTGGATCATCGTATTTGGAGCCAAAGTGAAGAACGACTGTCCCTGAACACTTTATATATGATGAATAGGATGTTCTGAGACTTTCCGAGCAGGATGGGTCTGGTCGCTTGATCCGGTCATTGTTGCAGATGTCATCCGACCAGATGGAACTAGTCATAAGACCTCTTGAGAGATTTCCGACTAGGTAAAACTGGTCGGAGGCGGCAAGACAGTAATAGAGACCAGCTCCATTGAACCTGCATATACGTACAAGATGGAAATTGCATGTACATGCCATAACCGAATAAACAAGTCCTATTTGGAGATTTATTCAGTCAGGAGCCCTATTTGGTCGTACAAGATGGAAATTGCATGTACATGCCATAACCGAATAAACAAGTTCTATTTGGAGTTTTATTCGGTCAGGAGTCCTATTCAGTTACGGAAAGACCAGCCGCCCTATAAATATAAAGGGTGACGGCCGATTGAGATCCCAACTATCCAATCATCAAACCAATCTACTACAACCCTTTTACCCTCTTCTCCAATCTCATGTTGTTCATCCCTTGATCCGACAACCAAGGATGGCGCCCTAGGCTTGGCGGCCGACCTAGGGCAACCCAGCGATGTCCTTGCCCTGACGGGGTCCCTCCCGGGCGAGAGCTTCGATGGTTCCTTTGCTAGTTTGCCTCAAAACTAGTCATTCTTCGCCACGTAAGTGCGATAGCTATCCTTTGCTGGTTTGCTTGTAAACCTAGCCATTCTTCACCACGTAAGTATGATCTTCTCGCTGTGTTCTTCGGTCCGTGGCGACCCGGGCGTCTAAAGCCCTAGCTGGTGTGTGATCCAGAACGGTTTTAGCGTCAACAAACTGATAATTTGAGGATTTTGATATCCATCTGTAATAGGCAGTCATCAAACCATACCAATCACTAATGTAGAAGGTGGGCAAGGAAACCGCATAAATAGAATGCATGCTCAAAATTTTGAGGAAAACGCTCAGATCTACATAGGTTTCAAAGCAATCCAACAAATTGGCTTGATCTATGAGCCGTGAACCACACAACATTGTAGCATGTCATTCTAACTATAGAAAATGCACTAGATCCACACACTGACGACCCCAAATCGCGACCAATTTTCCAGCATAGGGCCAGATCTACGAGGACGAACGATAGACAGTACCTTGGAGGCAGTCGCAGTTCTCCCACCTCCTTGCGGACGATGTCAAGCACGGTGTCGATGAGCTCGACGCCCTCGGTGTAGTGTCCCCTGGCCCAGTTGTTGCCGGCGCCGAACTACCCGAAGACCAAGTTGGGGCGGAAGATCTAGCCGAAGGGGTCAGAGCGCACAGAGTCCATGGTGGGACTCGAGATCCATGAGCATGGCGCGCGGAATGAACCGACCCTTGCTGGCCTCGTTGTAGTAGACATTGATGTGCTCGAGCTGGATGTCAGAGTCGCCGACGTACTTGCCCATGTGGTCGATGTGGTGTTCGTCGCAGATCACCTCCTAGAACATGGCCCCGATCTGGTTCCCGCACTGCCCGCCCTGGATGTGTAGGATCTCCCTCGTGGCTGCAGCAGCGGAAGAGGGCGAAGCGAGGCTTGGGGAGCGGTGGGAGGACGGGTCTGGAGGAGGAGCTTTAGCTCCGGATGCGGCTGTGGGGACGAATGGAGGAGTGAGCAGGTGCGGGTGGGTGTTTTTTTTGAGACGAAAGAAGAATTGTATTAAATTATAGCTGGGTACATCATCGTATTACAAGTACTCTGGAAAAAATATGTATCTAGAAACTGATTCTCATCTAAATTATACCCACGCTGTGAAAGGCTCAAACTCTCAGATTCAATTCTGTTTGACGCTTCGTATAGATGACCGCACAGGCAAATACTCGACAACAATTGTTTTCGGTCTGAGAACAGATGTCCAACGAACGACCAACATTCCTGCAGGCAGAGTTGAGAAACTTCTTCTTCTTCCTTGTGTCTTCCTTCTTCTTCTTTCTGCCACCGAAGAATGAGGAAGACTGATCTAAAAATTATTCTCCCTAGTCCTTCATCATGGCCAGATCAAACCAAAATAAAACGAAGAAGGGACCGGAGAAAATTATTCCATGACGGCGACATCATCTCCGTCTTGATTTCGAAGCCCAGAAACAAAAGTTTACACGTTGTCTTGTAGATGTTGACGTCGAAGTTGTCGCCCTCATCTTCAACAGAGCCACCATGGAGAGACCGGATCCACCCTACCTTCTCATCGTCGCCGGGAAGGAGGAGGAAAAACACCCTCAATACCAAAGTCCTTGGAATGGAGAAACCCTAACTCTAGATGACTCGGTCTACTAGAAAACTTATTAAAAACGATGGATCCCCACTCTCTTTGACCTCCGGCGAGATACCGGAGGGGAGGGAGGGGGACCAATGGTGAAGAAGATAGGGTGGGTGTTTTTATTTTGAAGGGAAGAGAAGGCGTGACTTGTGAGAAGGGAAGAGAAGGCTCGTGGCTTCAAAAATCCCATCTATTTTTTATGCCAATTTCTACAGGCCAACTAGCGCTCTATTTTTTGTGTCAATTTCTATCGATCAACTAGCGCTCTATTTATTTGCAACTCACGCTCTATTTATTTGCCAATATACTAGTACTCAATTTATTTGTCAATATATTTACGGACCAACTCGTGTTCTCTTATGATTTGGAATTTTTCATAACATGACAAATGACATCACAAACCATATTGAACTTGTATTTTAGTGGCTTTGGCAAAAAAAAATATCATAAACTGGTCGAACTATTTACCATTTATGTCGGGAGACAAAAATAACACTGGTAGACAATAGAGCCTGGTCTCCGGTCCCAAACAATTGCAACGAGAAGGATAACCTCGACCAATATAGAAAATAAACTGCATCGACTACAACTTAAACAAAGGAATGTATAGCCTATTGGTGGAAACTTGTCTTTCTAAACGTAAGCATTTATATTTTTTTATGCAAACGCCAACACTTTTAGATGATAGAGTTCGTTATTTATGTTGGGAAAAACTAATGAAAATGAAAAACGCTATGGACCCACCCTATCAAGTGGTCGTGGAACAATGTTTAAAAAACAATAAATTATTTTTGTGATACATAAACTTTGTCATCTATTGATGATATTTGCAAATTAACCTTTATGACATAGAAAATACCTCTATGACACAAAAGATATCGTCACTGGATGAAATTAGACTAGTTATATGACATTTTTGTGACATACAACTTTTTATTGTCACTAAGTCTAAATGCATAAAACATAATGTCATAAACCGAATGATATAGTGACATTATGGCCTGTTGTCATACTGAAAACGTAAAAAAACCACACGTTTCTTGTAGTGCGGAGGCAAGCCCGACTGCCAAGGGGTTGGACTTAACCACCATCCCCGGGTCTTACTCTTCGCGTCCCCGCGTCCCAATACCCTCTTTGTGGCTTCAACGAATGCGTGGGACCCGAGAACTAGCTAGGAACAACGAGTGGCTTCACGATCGGAATGAGTTATCCTTCCAGCTAAATGTGGGGCATGCGTTCAACATGACGAGAGGTCCGTCATAAGATGATACTGATTTCCCATTCAACACGGCTAGAGATGCTGTAGTACAACACTATAGGAATCTATCGATCTTCATTATCCATAACACTCAGTTATCTCACGTACTGGCAATTTTCCACTAAAAGATCAAGTAACCACCTATTACTCGCGGATAACATGAAGGTTGTCCGACTTCTACTGGTCTAAGCATGACTAAGCATATAAGTCGAGCCTAGACCTAGCAGGGTAACAAGGGTGTATATCTCAATTAATCCAGGTAAGGATAAGTAATGCAACAACGGTTTCACACTACTCCTATAACTTAATGCAACAATCATTATATTAACTCAATTGTATTTATAAAAGGAGTGGGTAGGAGACTTAGAATGCTCCGGGGCTTGCCTGGGAACCAACACTAGGTTAGTGTTAAGTGACACTTGCTTGGTAAGCATCTCCACTTCTGGCACTTGCTTAGCTTTGCATCTTCGGGACCGTCCACCAAACATCATCTTTGGGTTTAGCTTCACCATCCCGTCCTTTACTGCGTATCTACCATACCTAAATGCAAGCATATGAATGCAAACATATGAATGCAGAGGAAATACTTACGAAACAAACATCAGACACACAACACAAGCATTACCAACTATTTCACATAAGCAATCAGAATAACTATGCAAGAGAAGGCATAACTTTACTATTAACTTAGCACACACATAGCATAATTATATCAGCAGATTATAGCTATACTAAGTTGTTATACAAGGTTCATTAGGCATGTAGACAGGTTAACTATAACAATTAACTTAGGTTTATGTACACAGTTTGGACAGCAACACAACAATCAGATTATTGGGTCATAACTGGAGCTACATACATCCAAATAAGGTGATCCTAGGCTTTCCGGGAATCTAAAGAAATTACCTAAAATTTTGCTATTATTAATTATGTATGATTCAATCATTAAGAAGATCAAACATTACATGCAAGGCAGTTCTATCCAAACTTTAGACAGAATATGACTTCTACCTTCAAACAACCATAACTGAAGATCTATAGCACTAAAAGACTTGATATAAGACCTGATGGAAAGCGTATTAAGTTGTCTGCAACTTATTTATTATCATCTCAAGTTGATTAAGCAGTTATCAAAGTCAAACAACACAAACAAACAAATCTGTTCAGACATGGACGAATTCTGACTTCTATCTTTAAACACATGCATCTGAAGATCTATACCACCAAAAATAGTGATTCAAGACAATATAAAAAGCTTATAAAAATCACTACAACTTTTCTATTAGTATCAACACATGATTCACAACTTAACTTAGCCTAACAGTCCACTGTTTTAGTTCTGCACAGAAAATATGTAAAACCTGACAGCAAACTTATAAAAGCTATAACTCCCAATCCGCTTGGCCTAAAATCATGAAATTTTAGGATAAGCAAGATAAGGAAGTTATCCACAACTTTTATACAGAACAGGTCTACATCAAACATCATTTATATCATGAAATAATTACCACAACAGAAACTACACATGCAGCCATTTCAGCAAATTAATAAACTCACTTCACTACTTATTTGATGAACTTGAGAGCACATATATAACTATAAAAACACTCCTAACATTCATGAACATGATCACATATCATTTATCTTATATCAAAATGCAACAAGCCAACACATCAACATATACATGTTCTTCTATTACTATATTTCTCTTAATTATTAAATTATTAAACATAGGCATTATTTTTAGGTGATATTATAAACATCTAATTTGGAGCTCATATTTTTATTGGTGATAGACGACATAAAAATATAGCTACTGTAGAAATATTACATGGCCAGGTCTTATAAATTATTTATTAAAAATATGGCAAGTTTAATTCATGAAAAAGCATATGAGAGCAAGATAAATCTACAAAATATATTTTCTGCAAACACATGATGCTAATAAAATTATCTGAGCTACAACAATACCATAGAAAGGCAGTAGAACCATTATTTCTATTTTTACATGCAAACATTTATCACAACTTATTTTAATTCATTTAATAAGCTGAAAGCAAGATAAATTTATAACTAAATCATAATTGCACTAATAAATCTGCAATTGTTACCACAGTACACACATTACCAGAGGAGCCTACCATAAAAATTTCGTAGTAAACAAATCATCACAACATCAGATATCATTTTCTCACTATTTAACACAAATAAATCATCACAGCATAAAACATCCACTAATAGCCCACATATTATACATTCACTAGATAGATATACTCACAAGGATTCCAAAAAATGCTTATTTGCAATTTTTGGACAAACCCACAATTTATTATGCATTTTCAAAGTTTCAGCTAGATTTACCATTTAATTGAAAACGTGAATAAAAACAGATTTTTGCATCTGGACCCCTCAGATCTATACAAAATAATTAAGGACTAATTAGTAAATACATTGAGTCATGCAACTTCACATAAAAACTCCAAAAGAGTTTCAGCTTTACTAGATGAGGCTCTCACCATGGATTCACGTGAGAATCTGAGGAACCGACGGGGAGGAACCGAGCTTGGGCAGGAAAGGTGCTGGGCTAGGGTTGGAGGCCGGCCTGCTGCTGGACTAGGCGCTGCTGCCTGCCTGCCGACCTGTTGCTATGCTGCTGCTCGCCAGCGCCATTTCTGCATGGCCAGAAAAAGACCGCAGCCAGGGAGGCGCGGCCTTGCGCGACTTCGCACAGAGGATGCACGGCTCCGGAAGGGGCGCGCAGAGGGCAGAGGGAAGGAACAGGAGAAGGAAGAGGGGCGCCGGTTTGCTGCTCACCCAGGGAAAAGAGGAGGAGAAGCAGAGATGAGGAGTAGACGGCCATGGAATAAAGGAGCTGCTGTTGTTCTTGCCGGCTAGGAAGAAGAGGAGGAAGGAGACCGAGAAAAATGAGAGGGGGAGAGAGACCGGGAAAAAAGACCTCGGTCTTTTTGTCGAGGGGGAAGGGCGCGCGACCTCGGGACCAGGGCCGGTAGCCGCGACAATTTTTTTTTGAGAATTTCTTTTACAATTTTGGCAAGTTTTCGGAAACTTACGGTCAAACTCCAAAATTATGAACACTGATCAAACGGAATCCGATTTCGATGAAACCAATTTTGTTGTTGCCATCTTGACAAGTACTCCGACTTTTGTTAAAGGTGCTCGGTAAAATTCCCAATCGTTTTTCCAGTAACGATCGTCGACGAAAGCTTCGCGGTGACTGAAATTCTAATTTTTGCAGTCCAGACTTAACCAATTTCCGGAACTTGAAATCTGCGTTGTCTTCTATCTTGCGAGCTCTTTTTTGCAATTTTCAGCACCGATCCAGGTCTTGGTCATAAAACAAAATTTGTTCCTCTCAATCTGTATTATAACTTTCATTTAGGGCGCACCGACATGCGAACACTCAAAAATGTCGTTCAACACTGGTCAAAGCAATTGCCCGATAGGGTCTGATTTAGGTTTTCTTGTCGGTCGAGACATTTTCTGGTCATCTGCTCAACACAGAACTTTTATAACTTTTGGTCATGAGTCCATATATAATTGATTGGGTATAATTGCAAATACTTGGTTAAGCACAAATGGTTTTCTTAGTTAATCATTCATTATAGGCAAAACTGTGACTCGTCATTTCATGTGACCTTTTGAGTCCAAACTCCGTGAAACTTTTTCACCATACACTATAGACAGCAACGGAGGTGGAACACATGAAAAATCCATGTTTAGCATTAGTACTGAATATTCATAAATTAGCAATCATTATTAACTGACACTGTTAATTATTTTCTGAATAATTCAAACTGGGGTTCCATCTCTGAGATTGATCCCAAAACTTCTGTCATCACTGACCACACTTGAATTTACTTATTCATCGTCACTTGATATACTATATCTGTGCTCAACTGACTGCTCAACTGATGGCGAACACCTGGGGTGTTACAACCCTCCACCCTTAAAAGAATCTCGTCCCGAGATTCCGGAAGAAAGACTTTTCCAAGGGAAGAGGAGTATAGCACCTATCCTTAATCACAGGCTATTGGCAGCTCAAGATACTGACTTCTTTAATAGAACAGAAACTGTTATGAACAGAACAACTTTCCGATCTTTCATGTCATTTTCTGATTATTAGCTCTTGTCAGAGGAATTTTCATCACTGATTTCCATTGAACATTGAGGTGCACTTAAGATATCACTATTAGGTTGACGGGAAAACAAAATTGCATTGTTACTTTGGGAGGAATCTAAGATCACATCACTTTGAATATTGGATCTTCGTCCGATTGGGACCATAGTAAAAATACATCCTCGAGACGGTCAGGTACTGACTGGCGGCAATCATTGTTTGTACTACTGTGAATATCTGTTCCATCAAATAGCAATCGATGGAAAGCTACATAAGGTTCCATGTGTGCAATTCTCTTTCTCTAATGATAACACTGTATTATCTGAATCTGCTAAAAGAGCGATGAATGTGATAGCGGACTCTACCAACTCCACGTTTTCACTGATCCTTCTTTACAAAAATTCTTATCTCTTAAGCAACGATAGTCAACAAGATTGAATTTGATGCAGCCTCTTGGGTAACAATACCAAACTATGTAGTTGTAATTCAGTGGAACTGACTTGTTGAACTACTTAGGTCTTAGAGCGATCTTCTCAAATTCACTCAACAATGTAGGAACATAATCTGAAATCTCACGTTAGACACTTTAATTTGTTATCCATTTGCATATCTTAAAAATTGATTTTTGGTAGAACACCTTAACTGCTCAAGAATAAGGGACTGATTTTGAATGTCCTTTCTGGCTTTATCCAAAATAATCTGGAATAACCTTTCCATAGTACCAAGATGTATCATTAGTATGTCCTTATCCGAGGTATAATTCTGACTGAGTTACTAGGCTGGCGTACTGTCTTGTGTTACCATTGAAATTTCTCCTAGATAGAATTGGTTGGAACATGAACTACACCACAACACCGCATCAGCGTCACACATTTGACGCTAAAAAATATATTTGGCGTTGGATAATCACTAGTACAATACAAGGCTATAGTAACACCAACTTATATTACTGTAGGTTGGAAAACGTGTTACTAACTCTCTTAGTAACATATTTTTGTTTGTGTTCCAATTGACCATGTTATTATAGAGTGGTTTATTATAACACATTTACTTATCTACAGGAACATTTTTTTTGTGTTACAATAATTTTTGTTGTAACACTTTTTTTACTTTAGTAACACTTACATTATGGTACAATACATGGTTTGTAACATATTTCTTTATCATTGGATCATTTGTCAAGTATTACAATGATTCTCTACTGTAACACTCTTATTAGTTTTAGTAACACTTGTACATTAGGATAGAGTACAATATGGGACATAGGAACACATTTCGTCATGGAATACTCGACAAAATCCAAACAAAAAAATTCAAAAAATCATAGATTTTTTTATCACAGGAGGGGCCCACCAGCCAGCCACACCACCGCATCACTACTCCTACAATATTTTTTCGCACTTTGCATCATCCAAGATTTGAACCTATGACCTATCGCAAGTGTACCCGTAACCTCCACTACCACTCCACCCATTTGTCATTGGTGTCTATATTCTGTTTCAGTTGTCCTCATTTTATACTAAACCATGTGTAAATTGCTTGTTTAAGGCACTAAATGAATTCAAATCAAAAAGTTGTTAACTATAAAGTTTCATAACTTTTCGAGATGTACACTTTTTGTTTAGGAAGTTTCTCCATCCAAGGTCATTTTCAAAATTTGAATTTTAAATTTGAGAAATTTCAAATATAATTTTCATTGACAAGATAATTTCAAATTAAAACGTTATCAACTATAAAGTTTTATAACTTTTATTTTGGCCGTTTTTCCATCTGAGATATTTTGAAAAATTTAAATTTCAAAATTTTTAAATTCAAATGTAGTTTTGCATAATGATATGACTTCAAATTTAAAAAGTTACCAACTATAAAGTTTCATAACTTTTCAAGATCTACAAGTTTCATTTTCGTCATTTCTTCATCCGAGGTCTTTTGAAAGATTCGAATTTAAAATTTTTAAAATTTAGACGTAGTTTTGCATGACAAGATGACTTCAAATTTAAAAGTTATCAACTATAAACTTTCATAACTTCTCAAGGTCTATAAAGTTTGTTTTAGCGATTTGACCATTTATACATCTGACATTGTGGTTCTAACATTATTCACAAATCTTATATATACATATGACTTGTAGTTTCATAAACTACTAGAGAGATAAGTAAGATTTGTGAACACACTATTTTGTATCGGCTACTCAATGCTAATGGTTCTCATGATGAGAGCTATATACGATGTGTTGTCTATAAATAGGAAGGTCTATATGTATTTTCTTTTGTAAGACTTGAACTGAAACATTATTTTGTGTTACTAGAGGCATATATTTGTAACACATTTTATATGTGTTCCACTTATGTGTTACAACATAGTATACTTTTATAACATTTTTCTTGTAACATTAATTTTATGTTACTATAATTGTTGTTAGTAACACCTTTTTTAAAAAAATATTTTGTGTTACAACTAAAGTCTGTAACACACTATTTTGTGTTACTATAAATTTTTACTGGAACACATTGATGAATATGTTACACGAAAGTGTTACAATATCCCTGTTGTGTAGTAGTGAATCTATCGCTAAAGATAACTCTGAGATTATCTGTCGCTAATTCCTCATTTAGCGATTTATTGTCTGTCGCTATAGATATAGATAATTAATGTTCAATTGTCTGTCGCTAAACATAAGTATATCCTCAATCTATCTGTCGCCAAAAATAAGTGGGACCCACCTAGCTCGAGCGCGCCACTTCTCCCGCGCCCAGCTTAGAGCAAGTATAATAACCGGCTGTAAGCCGGCTAAATGCAAAGGTGGAGGAGAGAGAAGAAGAGAGAGAAAAGAAGCGGGCTATAAGTTTACAGCCGGCTTCGATACAAGAACTGAGAAACTCTGTGAGACTGATGAGTGAGCCATGTTGGCTGTATTATTAGCCTTGGTCTTAGAGCTCGCGCGGAAATTTTGGCCTGACCCGCAAAAATATTGGCCTAGCCCACGGTTACAATGAAACCCTAGATGCTTTTCCCCCAAACCAGTCCTCTTCCTCCCAATCGCCGCCGCCCTCCTCCCTCGCAATCTCCTGTGCTCACCGTCTCCCTCCCAATCTTCGCCCACTCCAGCCCCAGATCCCACCCACCCCGCGTCGCCCGGTGGCGCTCGCTGCATCTGACCGGGCCGGCGGGCGACGAGCTTCGGAATCCAGGCGTCTCCTCCTCTCCGGCTCTCGGCTGTCCCCCTTTCGCCTCGCGTTGTCGCAACTCGCGGGCCGCTGCCGTCTCGTCCCGTCCGCTGCTGCCGCTACCAGTTCCCCACTGGCCACCACCCACCCAGCAGAGCAAAGCAAAAGCGCCACCGAGACCTCCAGCCCCGCGCCCTCCCACGCGCCATTGACTCCCGCTCGCCGGCGAAGATTCTCATCCGCCGTGTTGCAGGAAGCCCCGGCGGGCGGTTCGGTCCGACGCGTCGCAGGAAGCCCCGGGGGCGGTTCGGTCATCCCCCTCCCTCCCTCCCCACTACGCGCAGCCACCACCTCTCCTGCGCCGAAGGAAGCCCCGCCCGCTGGAATGCAAGATGAAGCCATAGCGGCCTCGAATCCCTGCGCCGCTCGCTGCTTCGTCGTTGCCCCAACCACTGAAATGCGAGATGAAGCCGCAGTGACCGAGGAAGCCACACTTGAGGTGAGATAATTTTTCTCCTGCACTCCCCCTTCTTCCTGGGTGGTGGAATTTGTGGGCGCTGGTGAGAAGTGGGGCTCCAAGCGAGGAGGATCACACTATGTGTGTCATGTTCCTGTTGGTTTAGATTTGACGAACTCAGTGATGAGGGTGGGGTGACACTGTAGATATAGAGGTCTCATAGTAGCAGGTGGCTTTGGAAAGGATTCCTATATTGCTTGATGTTCCTGTATGGTTGTATCATTGTTATTCACTGACCTTGGTTTTGGTCTGTGAGCTTGTAACCTACAGTAAGTAACCTGCACACTTGTTGCAGCAAAAATACAGTAAGTGCGCAAGTGAACCTCTTGTTTTTCTCAAGTGCATGCCTACCATGCCTTTTCTTTGTCTTTCTCAAGTGCATGTACAGTTTTGAATTTTAGTTTACATATGGTCATATGTGGCTTCAATGGATCAGCATGGATTTTTTTCCCTTTTACTGTGATTGTAGTAGCTTGTCATGTGTATCAAGTGTTAGTAACTGGTTTACTTGGTAGTTTTATATTGTTTGTCACTACTTACTGTGTGTTGATTGAAGCTCAAGTTGAGTTCTTATTATCGATGCAGGAGCTGAGCTAGATGAAGGATGAGTCCACCATTGATCTTTTGCAAGCCAGAGCTGATAACGTAAGGACCTTATTTTTTCTCTTCAATTTGTAATATGGTCTGTTGTTCTAATGTTGGATGCATGTCTCTTTTGCTAGTTAAAAAAGGAAGCTAGTTTTTCATGAGATAGCCTGGAGAAACATTTAAAAATGTTACATAATAGATCTAGGTTGTTAGCTTATGACAGCCAAGCTTCACTGTGAAATGTTAGTTCCTGTGCGAAAAAGTCTCCTACCAGCTGTGCATTTGCATCTCAAATTTTATACTCGCTCTAAAATCTCATATGAAGTGATAGTTGGTGCTGCTATCTTTAAGAAATGAATTATGTGCTGCTATCTCTAAAATCTCATATGAAATGAATTATGTGCTGCTATCTCAAAAGCTTTGTTTCTTTAAAATTTTAGCAAGAACGAAGTGGGTGCTGCTATCATTAATAAATGGACTGTGTGTGCATGGTAGCTTTGTTTCTTTATAATTTTAGCAAGAACAATATTATTGATGCATGCAAATAGTACTGGATTGTAAGCTTTGAAATATACTTTGTTTTGCTTGTGGGATGCTAAACTAAAATACCTTTGGTCAAAGAATCATACATTCTGTAAGTTGTTTACAAGCCATTGCTTTTTGTTTCTCCACTTGCCTAATTACAAACTTTTTATATTTTTCAGGATGGGCACAAGTTTTTGGCTTTAGTTTTTGGAAAATGGTTCACCATACATAACATGGAGTATTGGCAAGCCATTGCTTTTGGTTTTGAGTTTCTAGAAATGATTGTGCACAAACATGTCAACACAAACTATTAGTATTGCTTGTTGGGATGTGTGTACTCTTAGAATCCTTTGCTTCCTGGGATGTGTGTACTCTTATAATCCTTTGGCTGTTGGATAATTCAAACTATGTGCAAGACCAGATTGGATGCTATATATGTATTCTCCTCTGTGATGTATGTGTTTCTATTTCTGTGATGGACATAAGCTTTAATGCAGGGTTGATATGCGCTAAATGTTTTTTGTAATTGTTTTTTTTCATATTTATATTGTCCTGTTGAACAATCTGTTGCGATAAATATATAGACTATTGGACAATCTGTCGGTATATGCTTAGTAACAAAGCATCTGTCGCTAAAATGTACCAATAAACTGTCTGTCACTATAAATATTCAGGACAACAGACTGTTTGTTACTAAAATTATTGTCTGTCGCTAAAGAGTTTTAGCGGCATGACTTACATCGTCTACAGAAGGTTGTCGCCATAACTTTTTAGCGACAGACCGTCTGTCGTTATATCTAGTTTTAGCGTGAAGGACCGGGTTGGCGACCAGAGAGGGGGTGAATGGGAGCATCAAATTTTAACTCGTGAATTAGATGACCCTTGTCCCAGAGAGTCACCCCAAAAGCAAGACGGAGCTTGCTAGTATCCACGACCCTGGATGTAGGGTGGATGCTTCCTAGAAGCACAGCGGGATACTATACAACCCAAGAGACCCAACGCAAAAGCCAGAAACCAAAAACGACAACGGACGAACGAACTGCAATCAAAACTATGCTGAACAGCACTGACTGGACTCAACCTGCGTCCGATCAGGGACGATCGGATGCGTCCGGTCAGTCAAAAACTGTTCTAGACCGTCTTTGTGTTGGACCGGACTCACAAGAGAGGAGCGTCCGATCACAACCCTGTGAGCATCCGGTCAGAGCAAACAGTAGTGAACAGTAGAAGCGTCGCGTCCGGTCAATCAAAATCGGTGCGTCCGGTCGATCTCTCGCAAAACTGGGCAGCGAGATCTTCAACGATCGGACTCACCAGGGAGCGTCCGGTCGTTGAACAGGAAGTGTCTGGTCAACCCGATTCCGAGCTATTCGTCCACCGGTTTGACTCGATCTCACCCAAAACGAAACCACTAAGACTCAAACTTGGTGAGAAGAGTCAAAAGGAGGATAGTGAGCTACTCCTAAGAGATTATGGCTCGAACCTATCTCCAAATCGATGAATCAAAGAAGTTTGGGGGAGAGGAGAAGAACACGATCTAAAAACGAAAATCGATCGATCTCCTAGGTCGTGAGATTAGAGGAGAATTCCTTCGGTGAAAAGAATCACCTCATGATCTAGAACAAGCTGGTTCAAACGGAATTGAAAACCAACACTCGGAGAGAAAGAACGATGCAAATCTCCGAGAGGGCAAACAGCAAAACCGCGAAGAACTCAACACAAAGACATGAATCGATCATGATTTCAACCGTGTCTCGAACCCACGAGACAAGAGGTGAGATTACGGTCTCACTTCCGTAAAATCTTCAGTACACAGAGGTATTGCTCACTCTGTGTAACACCCTGATTTAAATTTTTCCCCAATTAAGTTAAATTAATTAGAAATTAAATAGGTTGGTTTATTCATTAGAGGAGGAAAATAAAACTTTATTTAATTATGTCATGTTGCATTCATACCATTGCATATTTTATTGGATGAAAAATAAATTTTTACTAAACTCATATAGGACGAATCGAATTTATTCTATTCAAAAAAACAATAAAAGATTTATAAAACTTTCCAAAACCAAACTCAGAATTTTATTTTGAAAACCTAGGGAAAACATTTTCAAAAGTTTACAAATGAGTTTGATTTCAATTGGATTTGAAATCTGTTTTCAAATGAAATTTATAAAAGAATTTGAAAAGCTTTTGAAAAACAAAAAAAAACAAAAAGGAAAGAACGAAGGCAGTTGGACCTTCCTCCTCTCCCCACAAACTGGCCCAAACCCTCCCCTATCTGGCCCACGACCTCACCCGTGCCCCCGGCCGAGCCCCCCCAACCCCTCCACCAGCCCTACACACTTCTCCCTCCCTCACCGGCCTAGGCCGATCCTGCACGGCCTGCTCACTCCCGCACCGGCCCGCTCTGCGCAAGCCCGCAGCGCCTCCTCCCTCACTCACTGGCAAGCAGGGTCCGCATGTTAGTCATCGTCCCCAACGCCGCACGCCAACAAACTCTCCACCGATCTCTCCCTCACACCATACTCATCCATCCACTGAGCCGCTCGCACCCACCTCCTCCGCGCATCCCGGTCTCGCCCACGGGTAGCAGATCACGCCGCCACCCCCTCTCAGCCTACAAGTGACCCCTCCATAACCCTAACCTCCCCTGTTGCTTGCTCAGAATGCCACTCTCCCCGCCAAGCCCCGGCCCGAGCTCGACTTTGTGCCACCGGCCATCGCCAACCTCCCTCGGACCACTGACGTGATCGTCGGAGCACGCCGCGTCTAAGGAAACCGGCCTCGGCGTACAGCTGCACCCGAATACGTTCCCCGACCTCGCCAGAACACGGGAGCACCTTCGCCGCATCATCTCCATCGACGACCACCTCTAGACCTTCACCGGTGGCAAGAGTACCTTCTCCGAGATCGCTGTGAGCTTCTCGATCGATTCCTCTTAACCCTAATGTATCTACCGCTCTGTAGACGCACCCCTTGAGCTCCGGTGAGACCTGGCCATGGCGCCGCCATGAGAGCCCGAGGCACCGCCATGCTCTGTGTCGACTCTGGCCGCTGCACCCTTTCCCTTTTCCCTCTACACCGTCCGATCTGAATCCAGCGGGTCAGATTAGATCTAACCCCCGAAGGGGTATAGACCAGGTGCACCAGTCCCTGAACCTGGTCCACGCTAGCGCCACGTCTACAGTCCACAGCTGCGTGTTACACCGCACGAACCATAGGACGCCACACGACAACCACGTCAGCGCTGCGCCAGCCGCCGCCCCGAGTCAGCGGCTCTTTTGCTAAAGAGCCCTCGCAGTTCCAGTGAATACAACCGCACTCCTGGTGGTCCTGTTTGCTGAGTCTCAGGGATCTTACATTTAAGCCACTGGACTTTTGCAGAAATGAGGCGCAGTCCATGTGCCACCGCACCCTCTTTCTGCCCGCGTGGCACCGCCGTGCCAATAGCGCACCGCCACATGGCGCCAGATCGCTGCCACCGCACATGCAACGCCACGTCATGCCACTTTTGCAGAAAAGCCCTTGTTTCTGTTGATAATAAACCCGCCATCCACGTGAATAGTAAGATGAGTCTGCCGTTTTATTCCGAGCTAGCCCTCATCGTTTTGCCGAATTGAGGCCCGGTCCAGATACATTTTCTTTTTAGTTTTAATTTATTTAAATTGTGAAAATGACTTTGATGTAATTGCAGTTTTGCTATCCAACTTCAAAAGCCCATAACTTACTCGTTTTAACTCCGTTTCAACCCATTCAACTTGCGTTAGTTTCATAATTTCGTTCTCTATGCAGTAGATCTGTTAGTTTACTGTTTTGTTACTGTTTGCTGTAATGTTATTTATTTTGTTGTATTGTGCCATGTATGTTGATTGGGCCAGAGAGTGCGGAGTTCGAGGACACTCTAGATTTTTCTTGTGATCCAGTTGATTCGACCCAGCCCGCAGACAAGTATTCTTGAACATCTTGCAACTATACTTCATTTTAATTTTGGTATTAGAGTAGTTAGATCTTGTAGATGCATGTTGTGTCTAAATTTGAATCCCATGTTATGGTTTACTAGATTTTATTCTATTATCCTTGTTGCCTGGTTTGGGATGTTCAGGTAGAAGTCATGCTTAGCCCTGCAGTCATGTCGGGATGGGATGGTGGTCAGTTGTTAAAAATCCTGATTAATGAACTATGAAACAATGTGGACATGGTACTTTTTGTAGTAACATGGTGTTTAGGTAAATCCAGCAGGATGGACCGTACTGGTGGTTTTGTGCCGTGGAACTCGGCCGCTGGATTTTGTTTTTGGTTCTGGGCTCGTGCTAGATTTATCCTGTCTGGATCCCTAGAACCTGGTTTGATGAGGACATGACCATCTTAGATACTCCCAATTTAACGACTTCTAAACCAAAGGTGAAACTATTCTATTTGTAGTTTATCATTGATACATTTGATGAATTGGTGCTGCACCATAAAGTGTGTATATTTTCATTTTCAGAATTACTTATATGGATCAAGGGAAGGTTTGGTTGCATATGCAAAGTACGGAATGTTAATGAAGTTGATTGGGGACCAAATCCAAGTGTTCGTAATATCCTTCACTAGGTGACCACATCAGTTTTGGCACAAGAAAGGAAAGAGTCCAAGTCCAACACGTTTTGGAAGTTGAATTCAGACTGCGTCCAAGTCCAACACGTTTTGGAAGTTGAATTCGGACTGCAGAACAGTCCCAACTTGTTAAGGTCACCACGACTTCATACGGACTCGGATTTGGACGGTTCAGGACTTGATGGAAAGCTTAACAAGTCTACTTTCATTTGGATCCAGCCCCATGTCCATATCTTCTACACAGAAGCAGCAATCATCCTAATATATTGAGAGGTCTTGCTGTCCAGGGTGCTGCGTCACCATATCTTGGGCTGTTGGCCCATGTATCAAGTTGGGTCCATTAGGGACGCGTCCTAGGGTTGGAGGATGACCCCAACACCTTCCTGGTCGTCCTCTCCTCCTCTAATACCCCCCCATAGCCACCACAAATAGATTGGGGTTTTGTTTTGATGTAAGTTTAGCCATTGCCACTTCCTGATAGACGTGTGTGTCGACTAGACCATCCGTTCTACTTGATTCGGAACCCCTCCCTCATATGTATCAGATTTGAACCTTCATCTCTTATTTGGCAATTGAGTGCTTGTTCTACTTGTTCTTGCTTGTTCTTAGATTGCTTGCAGGAATAACCCTAGTGGTTTGGTTGGTCGTATATCCACAAGATCGCGAGCAACCGCTGGAATTGGTGTATCGATTGCTAAGGCGCAACATCCTTGGATGGTTGTAGTCGGGTCATGAATATCGTTTCAGTCCAAATCAAAGTTATCCCTCTCCACTGAAAGATCACGACACCCATACTCTTATCAAGTAGTATTCAGAGCAAGGTTTTATCGGTGAGAGATTTTAATTTTCGTCCTTCTTTACCTACAGTCTAGAAAAGGCCACAAAAAAATTAGTAGATTGGTTTTTGTTTACCTACAAACACCTTGAGCCTTTTACTAGTGCTACTTAGTTCAGGCTTGTTGAGTTTTGATTTACATCGGTTGAGTCGAGCTGCTGGTCTTGGTGTTAGTCTTTTAGAGTTTCGAGTTCTTGTCACATTTTAGTCACTAACATTCATATACATCTCCGCTGCAACCACCACCATGACATCTCTGCTACCATCACCACCACCATAAACATATCAACCACGCCATCTACATCTCCACAACAATCATTACTGTCACATGCATCTTCGCTGCACCATATCTAACCCTGCTATTTTGCTTAGCACCAGCAAAATCTGATTTGGCATACAAAGGAAAATCTGAGTTGCTCTTCCCTTGTTGTTCCCTAAAAAGAAAGAGGAACACATTATATGCTGGTTTTATCATAGCTTTATTAAAATTCAGATTTGTTGTAGTTGCACAAAGTAAAAAAGAAGAAGAAGAAAAAAAAATCAGAAAAGAAAAAGAAAAGAAAGAGATATAAAGTGTAAGAGAAAGAGAAAAGAAAGAAAAGAAGAGAAGAGGAAAGCAAGGGAAGTGATAGCTTGTTGTTCTTGTGCCTTGTTTCTAGCTGTACCATGAGTTTGTTTGTGTCCAAGTTCACGTCTCTAGCACGGTCTAGTCTAGGACCAGCACAGTACCACCGTTGAACGATTATTCAGCTTGCTTTTGTGACTAATGTGGTGCTAGTACTTGTTCCTTAGTTTCAGCCCCCCTACAGTTCCACATATTTGATTACAACTTGACAGGAATTGTTGCTGTGGCACCGATACACTTTTTCCAGGGTTTCCGACTTGTTGGTTGCTGCCACCTCTTGTTTGGCTTGGTAAGAATTGGTAAGAGCTCGTTTGAACAGGTTGAGTGTGAGAGAATTATAATTACAACAACCACATCCTAGTAGTTGATTGGAGCATAGATATTATTGTGGATGTTTTTGGTTTTCTTCTAATCATTGCAGGGATTCACATGAAAAATAAGCATGGCCTTACTTAGGTTGTGTATTCGCAATTTTCTCAACAAATGGATGGTGACAAGCATGGCACTCATGAGGTTTGCAATGTTTTTATTGATACAATAAAATCTGCAATACCTTACTTTGAAGGAAACTATGATCCTCATGCATATATTGAATGGGAGCTATCTGTAGATAAAGAATTTGATAAGCATGCTTGTCTGAAGAACCAATGATTTTTGTTGCTTCTAGTGCTTTAACCAAATATGCTTTGAATGAATGGAAACACATTTGTAGGCACAATAAAATTCCTCAATCGTGGCATGGTTTCAAAGTTATTTTCAGAAATATCTATATTCCTGCCTACTATTCTAATGATTTGCTTACCAAACTAGAGAAATTGAAACAAGGTAGTAGGACTGTCAAAGCTTACTATCGGGTTTTTAACATTTATTGGTTGTTTGGTGGTTTAGATGCTTGCATGGAAGATGTAATGAACATGTTCTTAAAAGGGCTCAATTCTGAAATTCGAACCACACTCATACATGAAACATATAGCCACATCTCGCACTTGTTTTTGCTTGCTTGCATTGCTGAAAAGCAGATGTTATTATCACAGAATACTTGCCATAACAATGTGCTCCATGCTAATGTTGTTTCTTCCACTTCACATGCTAATGAAGATGCACGTACTCTAATTGTTCCTCTGTATGAACCTGTTCCTTTGGTGCTTAATTTATCCACTACAGCTGCTAGTTTAGTGGACACATTTGCTGAATTTCCTTTGTTACAAGATGGTAACAACATTATTCCTTGTGAGAAAGAAGAGTTGTGTGATCATGCTTCATTTATATCGACAACACAACTGGTGAATGAAAATGATAATTCTGTAACAATGGGTGCTGGTTTTAAGCATTCCTTTCACATTGCTAGTGAGATTGAAGAAGCTCATTTGTTGTCATCCTTACATATAGTAGGATGTATAGAGTTCCATGATCTTTATGAGGTTAGCTGTTTAGAGAATAAGTTATTTGGACAATCTGATATGCTAAGTCCTTTTGATGTTAGTTTTCATTTCATTGGCAAATACGACAGCGATAACAAATACATGGTGCATAAAGTATATATTTGTTCAGATTTGAAATTGGCATTCCCATGTGATCAACTAATGACTTGCATTCGAGCTAACCACACCCAATCTAGTTTTTCTACTTTTGATTACATGTTGCAGGTCAATTTCCAAGAGAAATTATTGTTGCCATGTGCTTCATCAGAAATTTTAGGAGCATACATGGAGGATCTTGAGAAAAACCTACTCCCGAATATCCATCGTAATGTCAAACCGAGGACGGTTTGCTGTCAAAAAGGGGAGAATGATGAGGACATGACCAGCTTAGATACGCCCAATTTAACCACTTCTAAACCAAAGGTGAAACCATTCTATTTGTGGTTTATCATTGATACATTTGATGAAGTGGTGCTGCACCATAAAGTGTGTATATTTTCATTTTTAGAATTACTTATATGGATCAAGGGAAGGTTTGGTTGCATATGCAAAGTATGGAATGTTAATGAAGTTGATTCGTAATGTCCTTCACCAGGTCACCACGTCAGTTTTGGCACAAGAAAGGAAAGAGTCCAAGTCCAACACGTTTTGGAAGTTGAATTCGGACTGCAGAACTGTCCCAACTTGTTACGGTCACCACAACTTCATACGGACTCAGATTTGGACGGTTTAGGACTTGATGGAAATCTTAACAAGTCTACTTTCATTTGGATCTAGCCCCATGTCCATATCTTCTACATAGAGGCGGCAATCATCCAAATACTACCGAGAGGTCTTGCTGTCACCATATCTTGGGCTGTTGGCCTATGTATCAAGTTGGGTCCATTAGGGACGCGTCTTAGGGTTGGAGGACGACCCCAACACCTTCCTGGTCGTCCTCTCCTCCTCTAATACCCCCACATAGCCACCACAAACAGATTGGAGTTTTGTTTTGATGTAAGTTTAGCCATTGCTACTTCCTGGTAGACGTGTGTGTCGACTAGACCATCCGTTCTACTTGATACGGAACCCCTCCCTCATATGTATCAGATTTGAACCTTCATCTCTTATTTGACAATTGAGTGCTTGTTCTACTTGTTCTTGCTTGTTCTTCGATTGCTTGCAGGAATAACCCTAGTGGTTTGGTTGGTCGTATATCCACAAGATTGCGAGCAACCGCTAGAATTGGTGTATCGATTGCTAAGGCGCAGCATCCTTGGATGGTTGTAGTCGGGTCGTGAATGTCGTTTTAGTCCAAATCAAAGTTATCCCTCTCCACCGAAAGATCAGGACACCCATACTCTTATCACGGTTCTTGGACAAGTAACCCGGCAAAGCAGCACAACCATGAGGTCTGGATGGGCTGGACCTGGCTAATTAATTAGTTTCCTCCAAGTTATGCTGCACGGGTGTTGTATAGTGGCTCAAGAGGGGTTCCCTGGGGTCGTTGACTTATGTACGGGGATGAAACCTTAGAGTACGTGTAACACAGGCTTGGAGGGGCTTTGTAAAGGCCTTGTAGTGCAACCCCGCTATGCACCTTGGCAGTGTTTAGCGTGATGGGGAACACATGACTCATGGGTAACGATGTGCAACCTCTGCAGAGTGTAAAACTGATATATCAGCCGTGCTCACGGTCACGAGCGGGCTTGGACTTCTTTGAGATTAGTTGGTGTGGTTTGCCTGATGGACTTCATGTGTGGTTGCTTGGTGGATTCCAAGTGCGGTTTGCTCGGTGGATTCCGAGTGTTCTACTTTTCTACAGTGTCTGTGTCTATAACCTAGTAAATAGGTGCATAGGATTAATAGGATTAATAGGATGTGTTTCTTTAGGCGCTTGAGTCAAAGAGAGTCAGCCTACCTTTGTTATTAGCCTCATAAGCATATATTTCCTACACTTGTGGATTACATTTCGATGTACTCACCCTTCCTTTTTGAACCCCCTACTACCCACCCAGACGCTGGAGACTACGCTTACGAGGAGCAGGAGTACCCTAAAGATGGCGGCTTCGACCCTGATGACCTATACTAGGATGGCGCTACCCTCGGTCGACCTTCCTGTGGAGATGGAGTCCAGATTTCCGCGTCTTCTTCAGAGTCTTCATTAGAGTCAGTTGTCATGAGAGTTTGTATTTTTCTTTCAGACCCGAGGGTCATTTTTGTAATAATGTTTGAATTATTAATAAAAACATTATTTTGATATTTACTATGATGTCGATATATGTATGAAAATTGATCCTGACATACATATATTATGCTCCAATTTTGTTCTTAAAATTGGAGTGTGACAGAGTGGTATCAAAGCCGTGTTTATCGTAGGACGCTACCCTAGTCAAGTCGTGTTATTTATAAAACTATTTTTACCAATCTCACCCTTTTCCCACTTCCGTAGCCTGTCTCTGCTAAAAATTCCAATTCTATTTAAATGTAGGTCCTCCAAACTCATAAGAAGCCCACCATAATTGTGTGACCCGTAGGTCATTGAATTGACATGTACTTGTGCATATGTAATGATTTGGTTCTTTGTACTGATTGTTGGTGTGTTGCGATCGCCAGGTTGCAGCGACATCATTTGTTTAAAAGTTTTTATTAATCAAATTAACTAACTAAATCAGGGCTGTTATATATCTATCTATCATGTCTCACTTTTACTCCCAGAAATGCAACAGATGGTTAACACCAGGAGCAACGCAGGAACGTTGGCGGGAACGAGGCAGGTGGCAACCAGCCGCCTCATCCACCTCCTCCGCCGCCACCTCCACCTCCGCCCCCGTACGACCCGATCCAGATGGCCCAGATGCAGAACCAGATGATGCAGAACATGGCCCAGATGATGCAGCACATGCAGCAAATGGTCTAGGCGGCTCAGGGTGCTTAGGGTGCAGGAGCTGCCCAGCCACCCTGACAGGAGGACTCTCTCAGGAGGTTCATGATGACGCACCCTCCTGTCTTCCGCCATGCCATCGAGCTGATGGATGCTGACGATTGGCTTGAGACTATTGTGAGCAAGTTGCATCTTGCTCATGTGGAGGGCCATGATAAGGTCCTCTACGCGGCACACCAGCTTCAGGGATAGGCGAAGAACTGGTGGACTGCCTACACCGCCGCTCACTAGGACGCCGACACGATCACTTGGCAGGAGTTCCGCAAGGCTTTCCGCGACTAGTACGTCCCCTCCGGTGAGATCAAGGTGAAGCGCCGGGAGTTTCAGGACCTCAGGCAGGGCGCGATGTCAGTGCGTGAGTATCTCACGTAGTTCAGTCAGTTGTCTCGCTACGCCCCGGGTGATGTAGACACTGATGCCAAGAAGCAGGATTGCTTCAGGCAAGTCTTTTTCCATTTGATATCTTTTCTCTAACCCATGATTCATATCTTCATGCTTCTTTTTCCGTTAACTGTCAAATAATTAAATTATTGTCTGCTTCAGGCATGGACTTAACCCTGGACTCCGCTACGCTCTTGCTTCGAATGAGTACTCCTCGTTCCAGAAGCTGATCGACAGTGCCTTCACCGTGGAGAAGGAAAGGAAGGGCCTCGATGCTGACCGCAAGAGGAAGATGGCTTTCCAGGGACGGTCCTCAGGCAGCTCCGCTCGTCCCCGCTACGCTCTACCTGCTCCAGCTTCCAGGCAGACCCCACAGCAGCAGCAGTACCGACCGCCCCAATTCTGGCAGCCCGCTCCCCAGTACAGGCAGCCAGCTCTGCAGTACCAGTCTCCACCCCAGCAGTAGCAGCAGCAGCCTCGCCAGGCTCAGGCACCTCGTCCGACCCAGCCTCGCCAGGCTCAGGCACCTCGTCCGACCCTTCCAGCTCCGCAGCAGCCCCGTCCAGCACAGGGGGCAGGTCAGATTGGTCCCTGCTACAAGTGCCACCAGATGGGACACTTTGCCAACAAGTGTCCACTGAGGCAGCAGGCCCCGCAGCAGTAGTTCCATTCTAGAGGTCAGCCCCAGGGCTACAATCGTGGTCGTGTGAACCACGTTGCGGCGGAGACAGCTCAGACAACACCGGATGTGGTGTTTGGTACGTTTCTTGTTGATTCTCACCCAGTTACAGTCCTGTTTGATTCTGGAGCATCTCATTCTTTCATATCAGCATTCTGCGTATCTAGATATAACATACATAGGGTCTTGATGCAAAAGAGTATGAGGGTGAACTCGCCTGGAGGAGAATTGATATCGTGGCCTGTATGCCCAAATGTGGGCTTACACATAAGGGGGTAGTCTTCCCTTTTCTCTCATTGTTCTGGATTCCCAAGGCATTGATGTTATATTGGGAATGGACTGGCTACACAAGTACCAGGGAGTCATTGATTGTGCTCAGAGGCTTATCACCGTGAAGCATCCAGATGGGGCAGTGGTTGAGTATCAGGCACCGCCGCAGATGACTGAGACAGCCAAAGCATATGAGGCCGTCGTGGTACCTGACATTCGAGTGGTCAAGGAGTTCCCTGATGTCTTCCAGAAAGTGCTAGGTATGCCACCTGATCGTGAGATTGAGTTTTCTATTGATTTAGTTCCTAGCACTGCACCTATATATAGGAGACCATATAGAATGGATGCCGAAAAGCTAGCTGAGCTGAAGACGCAGATCCAAGAGCAGCTAGAGAAGGGGCATATTCGTCCTAGTACATCCCTTGTCACACCCGGTTTTAAGAACAAAACCAGGTATACACCATATGTGAGCCCAGGAAGTCAAATCTCACATATAGCCACAAATAAAGGGTAATATCGAAAGACAATGCTCATATATAACGTATAAACACAAAGAACTTAACCTTAAGGAGCAGACAGCGGAAAGACACTCCGATCTTCAGATGGAGACACCAACTTCACAGGGAACAACTGACTGGTTGACCACAAGCCTAAGATATGCCTAGCACTTCCATCGGCCTTCTAGGAAACTCATCTGTGTCAACACCACGCTTCTGCTACGCGACTCTGATGGAGACTGGGGTGTGGGGGAAAAGCAAGAGTGAGTCCATGTTGAACTCAACAAGTATAGCATTAAGTGATATAGATCCCAAGTCTCATGATCAATGTAACGTAAACAATGAATAGCATAAAATGGTAAATAATGAACATGTTAACCAACAAAAGTCATAATCTTAATGTAAAAGTCTTCAAGGCCGCTCGTGTCCTTGAGCAAGGCTGATATATCAGTTTAATAAACTTTGCGCAAAGGTGTACACTTTCACTGTGAGACGTGAATTGCCCTTTCGCCCGAGGTGATCAGCCTCTTAACTCACTTCCAAGGAAAGTCGGCAGGGTTCACGATGAAGCTTTTCAAAGGTTCGTCTAGCAAGTTAGGGCCGCTAGGTTTCATTAGTCAGTCTGGGTGATTCAACCAGTCACAGGGAATCCCCAGTCTGCTATCCCCCATTGGCGCCACAAGGGTAACCTCTAACAAGCTAGAAAAGGTCCTCATACTGAGCTAAAGCCAGAGCCATATAACCCCCATCAGTTGCACTGTAAAACCCGAAGGCACTTGTACAAATAATTTCTTAAGTTGCTAATAAGTCATTTTTATCATTCGATGCATACATTAATTAAGTAACATGATCATGATTGCGAAGAGAAAACTCGATTGCTATACTTGCCTTAACTCAAGATCCTTCTTCTGTTGACTTGTAGATTTCCAAAGATTGACTCTTGATCACGATCTCTGGATCACAAACTTCTTCTTGATTCACCAACGTACAACTCACCGACTGGACATACGATCACAGAACACCACGCAAACATCCAACACCAATCATGCAAAGCAAACATAGCCTATGATTAGAACAGTACATCAATCATAATAAAACAAAAATAAAACTTTGATAAAACAGAAGTACGTGTCGCTACGATCACAACGATATTTGGTTCACTGAAAACGGGGTTATGACGCGAAAGATACGGCCGAAACGGGGTTTTCTAAAGCCCTAAACTTGGCTGGCTAGGACCCTACAGCGATCTGGTCCAAAACAGGGTAACAGGGACATAAACGGATAGAGCACTAAATTATGAAGCTAACGCAAGTTGAACGGATCAAAACGGAGCTAAAACGTGAATTTTATAAGCATTTTAACTCAGTGGCAAACTTGTAAATAAGCTGAAACTTGTTTGAATTTAAACCAGATTTTAAATTGAATTTTAAACCAAATTTCAACCCTGCCAAGGACTGCGGGTTGATTTCACAAGAAACCGGGGTCTCTTTAGAAAAATACCCAGCGAAAGGGTACCGGCTATTTTGGGTCGTCCGATCCATCACGAACGGCCCCGATTAGACCCAGGGGCAAGGGAGCGGCGCTTTGGCCGGCGGGAACGCGAGACGCGGCGGTGGAAAGAGGCGCCCACGGCGGCGGCCATGGCCGAGGCCAAAGCTCTCGCCGGAGCTTACTGGGAAAGCCCTAGAGGCCACCAAATCCGACGGGGAAAGCATGGGGAGAAAGAGGAGGGCAAGGCGGAGCTCACCAGAGGGCTTTGGGAGGCCGGGGTTCGACGACGACGGCGAGCGGCCAAGAATGGCGGACGGCGGCGCCTGCTCCAAGGAAGGTTGCAATTAGGGCGATGCAAAGATGAATTGAACGGGGAAGAGGGTTCAGGGGCTCTTTTACCCCGACGCGAAGCTTGCCGGCGTGTCGAATTGGACAGCGCCGCGGCCAGACGACGAGGTGAGCTCGGCGGGTGATGGCGGAGGTCTGCGGTGGTTCCAGGCACTCGGGAGCGAATGGGTGCAGAGGCAAAATGACGGAGAGGGTAAGTGTGCGCGGGCGGTTGTCGTCTTGATGCCGAGAGAGGAGTGGGAGTGCCCACGATGCGGGGGGGGGGGGGGGGGGGGAGAGCGGCGAGGCAGTGCGCTGCAGCGGCGGTTGCTCGCACGGAGGTTCGAGCTGGAGCGGGGATTGGAGGAGGGGAGGCGCTGACACGCGGGACCCGGTTCTCAGCGAGAGGCGAGGGAGGAGGCGCTGCGGCTAGCGCTGCAGCTGGCATGGGCCGGCCCAGCAGCGAGGGCCGAGGGAGGCGGGGAGGAGCGACCGGTGGGCTGGCCCAGCACCGGAGAGGAGGGAAAGGAGAGGAAAAAGAAGAATGGGCCGGCAGGGAAGAAGCAGGCCACCGGGCTTGCAGGCCGAAAGGAAAAGAAGAGAGAGGAGGGAAAGAAAAAATCCTTTCCCTTTTTATTTTTCAGCACTTTTTAAATATCTCCAAAACCATTTGAATTCAAACCAAACTTTGAGAAAACCACTCATCACAGAACTAAAAAAAAATGCAGAGGCATGAATGCAACAACATGTCTCTAACTTGGTTTTAAATTTTGTGAAAATTATTTAATCCTAGATTAAATGCTCACTAAAAATCAAAATAAAACATTTTCACCTATTTTTAAATTTGGTAAATTTTAGGGTGTCACAAATCTACCCCCCTTAAGAGAATCTCGTCCCGAGATTCGGGAGAGACTTAGAGCACAGGAGAGAAACGAGAAAAGATCTTGATAACACTTTCACTTCACACTTGTATACCAAGCTTATCAAACCACTGATGTCTCATGATCATAACTTGTGAACAAAGATTTCAAGAAAAGATTATTACACTTGATTATCCCAAACTTATCTTGATCGCTAACTTGATTGGCTTACAACTCAAAGAGATGTGGAAACTTGATCTGCAGTTGTTCCTCGGTTTCCCACATTGCTTCTTCTTCACTTAGGTTACTCCACTGAACCTTACACACTTTAAACCTTCTTCCATTAAAAGTTCTCCAGACTGTTTCTAGAATCTTGACCAGATATCCTGCATTTGCCAGATGGTCTATTGTATCGACTTCCACTGAAGATGTTTGCCCATCTGTGTCCTTAGCCATATGCTCATTATTATCCACGATAACATCCTTAGTTTGCACTCCATTGTACAAGTCATCAGCTTTCTCAGATTGAAGTTGACAACCATGATACTCAATTCTTTTCCCCAACGGTGCAGTTAGAAGCATTGTGCATTGAGTACCATGAATTACTCCTTTGTGCGCACACAACCATCCATTACCAAGAACCATAGGAATATTGAGTGACTCCAAAACAATGAAGGTTGCGGTAAAGTTTTCCTTGTTTATGACAAGACTGACTTTCGGGCACATCTGATCTGCCTGTATTTCTCCAACTGGGGTATGAACTATCAAGGGCCTCTTTGTTGGACACTTCGCCATCTTGTTCGTCTCTAAACACTCGACTGAGATGAAAGAGTGAGAAGCACTGGGATCAAACAGAGCAAAAACTTGTGTTGAGGTCACTTGAATGTAACCACCAACCATTTTTGTAGCACCTTGAATGTTATCCATATCCATATTGCTCAACCTTCCATTGGTATAATTGCGCTGTGCTCTACTTGCTTCAGTAAGCTTCTTTTTGACTTTCCTTTTTCGCTTTCGTTGTTGTGGATTCTGACTCGGATCACTCCCAACTTGAACTTCAACATCGTTGTTTTGATAGTGCTCGGCTTCATTGTACTCGTGATCATCAGCGAGAGGTGGCATATAGGGATCCTGATTCATGGTGTGCCACATTTCCTGTCATCAGGTGACCAACAAAAGCAACATGAGCAAGGATAGATGATTACCATGAGAGACAACTCACAACTTCAACATCTGTTGATCAAAACACTACCCCCCTTAAGAAAGGACCGATTAGAGAACACAAAAGGGTAGCTTGCATATTATTTCCAGTATGTTGACAGCCATAACCAACTTCTGATATCCCAGAGAGACATATGTAAGGGTAAGAACAAGAATTCTAAAATTTCTCGCGAGTAGCAAAACAGCAGTGCAGTAAAACAGCCATAACTCGAGCTCTGTTTATCCAATGAAGTTGCAGCTTATCTTTCTGGAAAGCTTATGAAATCCTCTACAACTTTCATGTAGAACACGTTTCCAGATTCTGTAGTAAAGGTCGTCGAAAACAGCAGACAACAGAAACTATTCCAGATTCCAGACAGCACAGATGCATCAACTTGTGAATTTCATAACTCCAAAACCATAAGAGCTATCAGGATGATTCTTGCGCTCAGAGAAAGATCATGAAGTCTACTTGTGTCCAGAATTGTTCCATGATTTTTGAACATCCACAAACAGAGGTATAAGCTGATAAAGACAGACTGCTCCGAAAGGATAGGATAGAGGGAACAGAAGAAACAGAAACCCAACCTTCTATGCATAAAACCTATCAACTAAACCTAAATGAGATTGTGAGAAAACCCACAAAATCATTGCACTCATTACAAAGATCCGAAACAAACATTATCATAAGGACAAACAACAAACATTACAGATTCACAGGCCACACATGGGCCAAAGACTTGACTTGACTTTGCTACTAACGTTTTATTACATAAGGGCTCAAGAACTACTAGAACACGATACATCTACAAGAACATCAAGGACAACTTTTCTTGTACACTCTTCATTTGTCATCTATTATCAGGGACTTCCTTTGCATCAGGCACTGACATCACATGTTGATGGCTACTCTGTAGTGACTGGGCTCGGGCCACTTCCATGAGTCGACTGTTGATCTTTTTGGGGCAGGATCTGATATAATGTCCTTCCTGTTGACAATGATAACATCTTCCTTTGGTTGGATCTGTTGCGATAGAAGTGTTGTTTGATGTGCTGCCATCTTGCTGACTCGGAGGATTGACTTTTACCAGTTTATTTTGCTTCTTAACTCGCTTTGGTGGTTGGAATTCTTTGTAGGTGATTGTCCATCCATCTATGTAAACCTCATGTGGAAGGTTCTTAACTGGAGGAGCTTCTAAATGCTGCTGATCTAGGCTTGTCTGAACAAGGGTTGAAACTGGATGTGGTACTGGAGTAGAACTCAACTGTTGGTGACGTATCAATGGTGGCTCAAATGAATTTGCTTTCCTCTTCTTATCTTCCTTGACTTCACCACTTGGGTTTTCTTTGACCTCATCCTTGGTTGACTTCTCTTGAAGACAAGAATTCCCATAATGCTTGCAACAAAGACATCGATCCTGAACCTCTTGCACCTTACTAGTGCTATCTTCCAACAGACTTGCTTCACATTCATTGGGTGATAATGGCATACCTCGATATTCAATCCTTTCGCCTGATGGTGTTCTTAAAAACACTGAACGTCGGGAATAATTGACCTCACTTTTACGACCCCTTAACCATCCATGTCCAAGGATAACATCGATTCCTGAGAGTTCCAAAACATTCAGTTTCACTATGAATTCACTCTCTTTTATCTGGATTCTGACATCTCGGCATTCATGGTTTGTCTCAAGTTCTCCAGTTAGTGTACGGACTACTATGAGCTTCTTTGTTGTCCATTCCCTTATCTTCAGGCGAGCTACAAACTTGGCAGAGATGAACGAGTGCGAGGCACTAGGGTCAAAAAGAACCATGGCAGGTACTGAATTGACTGGGATCATGCCATACACAGCTTTCTTTGTTCCATGAATGGTGGTCATATCCACATGCTTCAATCTTCCATAGATGTAATCTTGCTCCACTTTATCACCTTGTAACTGTTCCTTATGGCTTCCTTCCATGTTGGTTGGTCCTTGTGTTGAGTCTTGCTGTTGAGTCATTCTTCCCAGGTCTTGACTTTGCACAGCGATCAGCTTCTGTTTGTCAACTGCGGTCAGAGACGATATAGCTTGGTCAACGATCCATCTACTTAGACAGAGGGAAGTTTTCAAAAGCAATTCAAGGCAAGGAGTGAAGGTGAGGGCAAATTTTAAAATTTAAGCAACAAGGAGGAGACAAATAACAAGGGTAGAAGATACAATAAAGAAGAAAATACCAAGATGGATAGAACAAGGGTTCTATAGCAATTTTCAAAAGCTTAAAACGACCAGTTTCCAACTAGGCTTGCGTCCTACAGTCAGCATTGCTTTGATACCACTTTGTCACACCCGGTTTTAAGAACAAAACCAGGTATACACCATATGTGAGCCCAGGAAGTCAAATCTCACATATAGCCACAAATAAAGGGTAATATCGAAAGACAATGCTCATATATAACGTATAAACACAAAGAACTTAACCTTAAGGAGCAGACAGCGGAAAGACACTCCGATCTTCAGATGGAGACACCAACTTCACAGGGAACAACTGACTGGTTGACCACAAGCCTAAGATATGCCTAGCACTTCCATCGGCCTTCTAGGAAACTCATCTGTGTCAACACCACGCTTCTGCTGCGCGACTCTGATGGAGACTGGGGTGTGGGGGAAAAGCAAGAGTGAGTCCATGTTGAACTCAACAAGTATAGCATTAAGTGATATAGATCCCAAGTCTCATGATCAATGTAACGTAAACAATGAATAGCATAAAATGGTAAATAATGAACATGTTAACCAACAAAAGTCATAATCTTAATGTAAAAGTCTTCAAGGCCGCTCGTGTCCTTGAGCAAGGCTGATATATCAGTTTAATAAACTTTGCGCAAAGGTGTACACTTTCACTGTGAGACGTGAATTGCCCTTTCGCCCGAGGTGATCAGCCTCTTAACTCACTTCCAAGGAAAGTCGGCAGGGTTCACGATGAAGCTTTTCAAAGGTTCGTCTAGCAAGTTAGGGCCGCTAGGTTTCATTAGTCAGTCTGGGTGATTCAACCAGTCACAGGGAATCCCCAGTCTGCTATCCCCCATTGGCGCCACAAGGGTAACCTCTAACAAGCTAGAAAAGGTCCTCATACTGAGCTAAAGCCAGAGCCATATAACCCCCATCAGTTGCACTGTAAAACCCGAAGGCACTTGTACAGATAATTTCTTAAGTTGCTAATAAGTCATTTTTATCATTCGATGCATACATTAATTAAGTAACATGATCATGATTGCGAAGAGAAAACTCGATTGCTATACTTGCCTTAACTCAAGATCCTTCTTCTGTTGACTTGTAGATTTCCAAAGATTGACTCTTGATCACGATCTCTGGATCACAAACTTCTTCTTGATTCACCAACGTACAACTCACCGACTGGACATACGATCACAGAACACCACGCAAACATCCAACACCAATCATGCAAAGCAAACATAGCCTATGATTAGAACAGTACATCAATCATAATAAAACAAAAATAAAACTTTGATAAAACAGAAGTACGTGTCGCTACGATCACAACGATATTTGGTTCACTGAAAACGGGGTTATGACGCGAAAGATACGGCCGAAACGGGGTTTTCTAAAGCCCTAAACTTGGCTGGCTAGGACCCTACAGCGATCTGGTCCAAAACAGGGTAACAGGGACATAAACGGATAGAGCACTAAATTATGAAGCTAACGCAAGTTGAACGGATCAAAACGGAGCTAAAACGTGAATTTTATAAGCATTTTAACTCAGTGGCAAACTTGTAAATAAGCTGAAACTTGTTTGAATTTAAACCAGATTTTAAATTGAATTTTAAACCGAATTTCAACCCTGCCAAGGACTGCGGGTTGATTTCACAAGAAACCGGGGTCTCTTTAGAAAAATACCCAGCGAAAGGGTACCGGCTATTTTGGGTCGTCCGATCCATCACGAACGGCCCCGATTAGACCCAGGGGCAAGGGAGCGGCGCTTTAGCCGGCGGGGACGCGAGACGCGGCGGTGGAAAGAGGCGCCCACGGCGGCGGCCATGGCCGAGGCCAAAGCTCTCGCCGGAGCTTACTGGGAAAGCCCTAGAGGCCACCAAATCCGACGGGGAAAGCATGGGGAGAAAGAGGAGGGCAAGGCGGAGCTCACCAGAGGGCTTTGGGAGGCCGGGGTTCGACGACGACGGCGAGCGGCCAAGAATGGCGGACGGCGGCGCCCTGCTCCAAGGAAGGTTGCAATTAGGGCGATGCAAAGATGAATTGAACGGGGAAGAGGGTTCAGGGGCTCTTTTACCCCGACGCGAAGCTTGCCGGCGTGTCGAATTGGACAGCGCCGCGGCCAGACGACGAGGTGAGCTCGGCGGGCGATGGCGGAGGTCTGCGGTGGTTCCAGGCACTCGGGAGCGAATGGGTGCAGAGGCAAAATGACGGAGAGGGTAAGTGTGCGCGGGCGGTTGTCGTCTTGAAGCCGAGAGAGGAGTGGGAGTGCCCACGACGCGGGGGGGGGGGGGGGGGAGAGCGGCGAGGCAGTGCGCTGCAGCGGCGGTTGCTCGCACGGAGGTTCGAGCTGGAGCGGGGATTGGAGGAGGGGAGGCGCTGACACGCGGGACCCGGTTCTCAGCGAGAGGCGAGGGAGGAGGCGCTGCGGGCTAGCGCTGCAGCTGGCATGGGCCGGCCCAGCAGCGAGGGCCGAGGGAGGCGGGGAGGAGCGACCGGTGGGCTGGCCCAGCACCGGAGAGGAGGGAAAGGAGAGGAAAAAGAAGAATGGGCCGGCAGGGAAGAAGCAGGCCACCGGGCTTGCAGGCCGAAAGGAAAAGAAGAGAGAGGAGGGAAAGAAAAAATCCTTTCCCTTTTTATTTTTCAGCACTTTTTAAATATCTCCAAAACCATTTGAATTCAAACCAAACTTTGAGAAAACCACTCATCACAGAACTAAAAAAAAATGCAGAGGCATGAATCGAACAACATGTCTCTAACTTGGTTTTAAATTTTGTGAAAATTATTTAATCCTAGATTAAATGCTCACTAAAAATCAAAATAAAACATTTTCACCTATTTTTAAATTTGGTAAATTTTAGGGTGTCACATCCCTGTGGGGAGCCCCTGTGATCCTTGTTCCGAAAAAGGATGGAAGCCAACGGATGTGCGTTGATTACCGTTGTGACACACTAGTGTCAAGCATTGCATTAGAAACTATATTTAGCTACTAAAAAGCATAAGTAATGCATTGCATCATTTCATGTGCATGAGAGTGCTTTTTGCCTTTTATTTATTAATTGGATTTTGATTTCTATTGGACTTAATGGTTTAAGTTGATTTCTGACTTGGTAAATAATTTTATAAAATGGAGAATAATGAGTCTAATACTTTTTGTATTGACACCTTGATCTAGTTCAAAATAGTTTAGCAAATAAAAATAAGGTAAACAAAATGGTTTATGTCTCATAAATTAGGTTTATTTTTGTGGAGGTCGTAAAAATGTTTTCAGCAAAAGTGTCTTGTATGAAAGTTGTAGAGAAAATTATTTTGAGCAACTTTTATTTTTGGGTCAAAGTCTAGTTTTGAGGTTTTGAAACTGTTTTTGGCTAGTCAAGTTTGGAAAATTTCTCGAAAAAGAAAAAGGGCAAACGTTTTCTTCCCGCGCCCTCACTCTCGGCCCAACCGGCCTTCTTGGCCCAGCCAGCGCCCACGCCGGCCCACGCCCGCTCCCGTGCACCCTCGCGCCGCGCGCGTCGCGCCGCCTGACGCCGCCGCGCCGCACGCCGGCCATGCCCGCCGCGTGGCCGCCAGCTTCTGCCGCGCATCCACTCCGCCCAATCCGCGCGCGATCTTCTTCACCGGATCACGCAAGTGATCGCTCTCGCCCGCTCGCCTCGCTCGCGGTGTGCACGCCACCGGCCTGCAGCGCCTCGCCCGCCGCACCGCCGTGGCCCCCGCCACGACCGGTCGCTCCCTCGCCCCGCCGAGCAAAACCCGAGCACCTCCCTTCGCTCGCTCACTCACTCACTCGCTCATTCGCGCTCACGCTCACCTCCTGACGGACCAGGATGTCAGAAATATCATCCATCGATGATTACTCCGACTAATCTAGGATGACTTTAGAGATCCGAAGACTTGTAACGAAGTGTACTTGGATTATGACTCTAATTTGTAACTTAGCCGGGTTATAAGAAGGAGTCTCGTAATTAGAATAGGACTCTACCTTTGTAACCGGCTAAGACTCGGACTGTGCTGAGAGCCGGGCGCAGGTCCTAGATCATCGAACATTGAATCATAATCATACACAAGGCACACACCACACTGGACGTAAGGTATTACGCTATTTAGCGGCCTGAACCAGTATAAATCGCTGTCTCTGTGTACTCGCCGAGTCCTGTGAACGATGATCCCCACCGAACAAATCGTCTGAGATTACTCAAGACGAGTTGCCGGTTAACAAACACCGACAGCTGGCGCGCCAGCCGGAGGATTTCGGCGAATTTGCGTTTAAGAGCTCGACGGATCTAAAGATCAAATTATCGGCTAAAGATCACATCTCCGAGTTGGCGACTACATCAGCAATTCTACCGAACAAGACAAACTAACAAGAAGTCCAAACCGGGTACGGTCCAGCTGCATAGTATGTGCGACGTGAAGGTCCTACAAGCCAAGATACACGCAAGCTGCAGATCCAAATTCTATTTTTTACTCCGTCTCCGAGTCCAACTAATATCGGGCTGACTCCAACTCGAAGATCGTGCAACGCTATCAAGATTCGTATATATACGTACACCATACATATATCAGGCATACACGACATAGAGCATACGAAGCAGGCCACCGACCAGGTCCGGTCAACAAACCAATTATGCAAGACACGTGAAGCCTACCATGACTCAGATATGTCCTGCCTAGAACTAGCATAGACCGACAACGGTTTCAAGCAGGCATGCGGCCTTCAGCAGCAGGGCAAGGAGATGTCGAGTCATGCAAGCTATGTCAAGACTCGAGCACACACAGGGACGAAGCCAGCAAAAAAATTTAGGAAGGGCCGAACAAAAGTTGATACTGAAATTCACAAAAAAAAAGTCGCCTACTCGCCCGAATATTTGGAGTCTGCTGCAGACTGCGGCGTGCCCTCGTCCACCAGCGCCGCGCCTAGCTCCTTGCTCGCCGGTCCTGTCGCCAATACTCGCTTGCGGCATGTCCTCGTCCACCAGGGCTGCGCCTAGCTCCTTGACCGCCGGTCCTACCGCTAATGCTCGCTTCCTTGCTGCACCTGACTCCTTACCAGCCTTCCCACTGTGCCAGGCTGCTCATCCGTTGGCTGCCACACCTGGCTGCACGCTCGTAGCTTGTCGCGTCGCTCAGCTTCGCGACTAGGCCTGGCTGCCCGTCAATCACCGATCGTGGCCCCGCTGGCTTGTCCCCGCACAACCACACCTAGGAGCCGATGACCTGTTGGTTGCGTCACGGCGTTGTCACGTCCGTCGTTCACTAAGAACTGTGTGACGCCGCGTGAAGGGGAAGAAACACTCTATAAAGATGGTTGATGCGCGGGGAAAGAACGTCATATAGGAATGGGGTGGGGTGGTAGACTGGGGACTGAGAAATTAGGATTGGGTCTTGTGTCTTAGTTGGATAATTCTCTGTATGTATTGGATTGCTTATCTAATTAACAAAAGAGAACATCTTCTACTTCTAATAAATTCTAGCGTCTCTCCTACCTTGTACATCTACCATCTCAGCCCCTCCTATCTTGTATATTTAAGACTAAAATTTTAACAGGGTACTATAAGAATTTCATGTACTCGGTAGGGCGGGAGGGGCTAAAATTTTAACAGGGTACTATAAAAATTTCATGTACTCAGTAGCGGTAGGAGGGGCTCGAGCCCCTCCCGCCCTACCGCTGACCTTGTCTCATCCGCAAGACATGGAAGATGATTTCCAAATCATGCAAGCTACCGCAGCCGTGCGGAAAGCACGTACGGGACAAGTTGGACGAAGATCCAGATCAAGTCGGCGTCAGACGACCGCGACTCCAGAAGTCCAGATAGGACCCGTCTCAGACTACTCAGACTCAACGTTGTAGTTGGGAATAAGATCCAGATGATCAAGAATTACTCGGTAACAACCCGGTTCGATCAAGAATCTGCTAAGGAGCTGTTCCGACTAATCGATTTCATCAACAACCAACTACTCGTGTATCCAGGGTACCGAGTCGTCGAAGCCATCATACTGCCGTGAGCCGCAAGTGAGCCATGAGCCACAAGCAAGCTGTCGAGCAGTCGTCAAGTCATCATGCTGCCGTAAAGCCGCAAGTGAGCCATGAGCCGCATGTGAGCCTTTGAGCTACTGTCGAGTTGCGAGCGAACCATCAAGCTGCCATTGAGCCGCAAGTAAGCGAGTCCTCGAGCTGCTGTTGAGCCGCGACCGAGCCATCAAGCTGCCGTTGAGCCGCAAAAACGAGCCTTCGAGTTGCTATTAAACCGCAAGCGAGCCATCAAGCCGCCGTTGAGCCGCAAGCAAGCGAGCCCAGGAGCTGTTGTTAAACCGCAAGCTAGCCATCAAGTTGCCATTGAGCCACAAGCAAGCCGTCGAGCCACAAGCGAGCTGTCGAGCAGGTGTTGAACCATCAAGCCGTTACCGAGCTGCAGACAAGTCGTCCGAGTAATAAGCAAGCCGTTCGAGTACCAAGGCATCTATTACTCGGATATCTCGGCGATGTCGACTACTCCCCTCGACGGTGCCGACTACCCCACTCGGCGGTGCTGACCACTCACTTCAGCATCAACTAAGCTAAGTCACTGCTGGACTGGACTGGACTGGTCGGAGTGTGGAGCTTCATTGTAATCAATTCTTTGTGTGTTCTTGTCTTCCTCCTTGGTGAACCTGAGCAATAGCAATGTGCATGACTTAGGTAGTATATAATTCTCATTAATATTAAAATGAATTTCACAAAGTAGCGCGTGCACCTCTTGTAGTATCTTCTTAGCTCGGCTACGAGTAATTGGTCCAGCAAAGAGTTGAGCTGGTGTAGTTTGACTTTGAGCTTGTAACATCTTGCTGGTCGGTGTCCTGGTCGGTAGGTCATATCATCCTCATCTCCTTGAAAAGGAGTCATCCTCGACTCTAAAGTATCTTCGCTCGTGAAAGGTAACAAGCCAACAACATTGAAGGTGTTTGGGGTCATATCATCCTCCCCCTCTTGAAAAAAAGTCGTCCTCAACTCTAATCCATGTAAGCCCAATAATTGTGCTAGACCAACAGGACTAGATGCTACGTTTCTTGTACATTCATCTTCTTCTATTACAGCAAGGTGTTTGAATCTGTAATCATATAGACCAAGTAGTAGCTTTGTAGGTGGAAATCTAAATAATTTTGAATCAAGTTTAGCTTTCACCTTGAATGAATGCTTAGAATTATGAGTGAATGTCGATGTCCTTGGCAAGGTCTTATCATCTTCGCTCCCCTCCAGAAAAATTGTCCTCTGTTTTTCTTCTCCTAAAAGTAGTTCAAAGAAAATAGAGAGTGGATGCGTACGCCAATTTCTATGATAACTTACCAAGGGTTGTTCATTGATTTCTTTATACTTTATTTTCATAATATTTTCATTCTTGTGGAAGAAATAATTTCTAAGTTTTTGTGATCCTGAGATTAGTTTTGAAAATGGAAGCACAAAAATTTCTTTCAAACCATTTATTTTATTCAAGTTATCATGTTTCATCTTAGTGAGATAGTTCATATCAAAAGATGAAAATGAAACATTCATGTCATTATAAAGATCCATATGGCGTAATGTATTCAAATGTTTAGATATGTACCTTTCAAACTTCATGGGTCCAAATGTAGATGAAAAGAATTTGGGTGAAAGAGTAGAACACAGTTGCACAAGATTTCTTTCTTCAAGTGAAAAACATGAACAAGGAAATAACATTGATAGTTCCAAACAATAAGCACTAAACAATGTACTTGTCTCAAATAAAGAATAATATGGTCCACAAGAACTACTCATTCTATTCAACTTCAATTCAGCAAGCTTGTCACATGTTATGCAAAGAGCACAAGCATAAAATTTATTTTTAAGATGATGTCCAATGAATTTAAAAGTAAACTTGCAGCTATATGCACTATTCAGAGATTTCATAGATGATATATCAAGAGCACTTTTAAGTACTTTATTACTATCAACAAATTCATCAAGCTTGACATAAAACATACATTCGGCAGGGGTTGTTCTATTAAGAAATTCAGCATGAGTAATCAACTTCACATGGTCAACATAATTAACCTGTAACGTAGTATGTATATCAGTCAAAGAATAGTAACAATTTTGCATGAATGAGCAATGGTTGTCAACTTGCAAGATTTTAGCACTTGTATGAACATGTGGATTAATCAAATCAACACAAAGGTTTTGAGTTTGGTTAATTCCAACCGAAACAAGTGGAATGTCACATTTGCTCACTATTTTGTATTGCAAATTCGTATCTAAGTTATTTTAATTTTCTTTCATATTTGGTGATGGATCATGAACAATGGGTTGTATATCTGAATTTTTACCTCCACTGTTGTCATGGTTCAAACTTGGGGCAGCAATGAATTGATTGTCAACATTTACTACCTCTTTACTTCGCTCGTCAATCATGGTGGCATTTTGAGAAGTAATCTCTTCTTTATTTTTCCTTGCACACCTGCATATTTTGAGAGACAACACTAGAAGTAGACTTTAGGGTGTTAGTGTTAAAATTATCCTCACATGCTTTGAAATAAAGCTCCCTCTCTTCGTGTGGTGTTTCCCTCACACTCGTATTATTGATGCTCTCACTCTCACATTTAGTGGAATCACTCAGCTCACTTTTGTTTTCACTCTTACTCAATTTGGCTATGTGGCTCTCATTCTCACATGGGTATTGATGCACAATCTCTTCAATATCTTGTGGAGTGTCATATGGATAGAGATTCAGATTTATGGTCTCTTGCAATGGCATTGGGACAGAAAAAGTTGCAACCAAACAGTCATCTTTGACTTTCTCAAAAGGTGTTGTACTAGCATGGATCATCCGCACAAATCTTAGCTTCAGTCTGAACATTAGGTGCCATGTTGGAGCACTCAATTTCAGCACAACTGTCCAATAATTCCTCACAAAATGAAGCTGATGGTAACACACATCTTTGCATTTTGTTCATGCTTGGAACAACATTAGTTTGTAACTGCAGATTTGTTGGAGCATCATGATCTTCATCTTGGACAGATTTGGCACTCACACTAGGTGGCAATATAGTGTCATCTTTTATCTCACGTTCAACACTCAAATTGACACTATGGTCAGTCTTCAAATTCAGATTATCTATGCCTTTAAAATTTGAAGTGTTACCAACCTCTTGATCCCATTTCAGCTCTAATTTTTCAAGTTGCAAGCTAGAATTTTGCATAGTTTTGGGACTTTTATCTTCACCACAATTTGTACTAGGACTAGGCACAAGATTTGCAGTATCTACAACACTTATGTTCATGCAATGTGGTGACGCTTCTTGTTGCTCAACAGAGTTCTTCTTGGAGTTGCATTGTTGATGTTCACTTCCTTTGACACTAGAATCAACTGAAGAAGCTTTTGGGACAACATGTCTTTTGTTTGTGCATGAAGTTGATGCTTGCTTGTATCCAATAAAAGAGGACATAGTGGGCTGTTTCTTAGCACCTAGGTCTTGGCTGAAATCAATGCATTCTTTGATCTTGCCTTGCTGCACCTTCATAAGTTTCTTCTCCTCTTTAATTGCACAACTCAAAAGATCTTGCATGTTTCTAAAACGTTTCTCCTTTATTGCAGCAACAATGTTATCATTAAGGCCTCCATGAAGTACTTCATTGCATTTATGTCATCCGCAATATTTGCTCGATGCAAGGAAGAACATAGCTTATCATAATATGCTTGGACAGATTTACTACCTTGCTTCACATTCTCCAAATGACGAAGCCAAATCAGCCCATATTTCCTTGAAACAAATTCCTTTCTCATGGCTTTCTTCAAATCTTCCCAATTCTTGATGAGACGCTTATGTGGATATTGTTTCCACCAATCAAGAGCATAATCTTCAAACCAATTCAAGTATGGCTCGAGATATCTTCTTTGTTTCTAAAAATTCTTGATCTTCGAGTTTAATCTCTATTTGTTCTTGCCATTCAAGAAATTCCTCTAGATCAGTACTTCCATAGAATGGAAGATTGGTGTACCTTCGACCTGTCATGGTTAATGCATATGCAAACAAGCTTATATGTGGTATAGGATAATATGTAGAACTCGCACGATCTCACCTCTCTTACCAACCAAAGCTCTTATGAATTCCTTACGGGTTACAGAAAAGCAAAGCGTGTGGTGGTAACAGAAAGTGATGGTTAAGCGAATACAAGACCAGTGTACCGATTATGATGGCTTGTATGTGGAGCTTGGTGGGGAGTGACACACAAGGAATACAATCTGAATTCTAGTTATTGTAATGTTAAATAACAATCCAAACTAGATATTCCCTGCCTAGTGCTGACCACAAGATATGAAAGCTGTAATTGTATCACACACGCACAAAGAAATTTCTGAGTTGATGCAAACAAGGAGTATGATTAGGATGCAAGTGTTACGATCAGAGCCAACCAAAGTTTTGCACCAAACAAAAAAAATAGCAAACTGGTTGCACAATTGATATGATAAACTTCAACACTTGTGCATATAAACTAACTGATCTTAATCTCTTTTTTTTTAACTTGTTGCAACACTTTTTTTACACTTTTTCTTTCTCCTTTTTTGTGACACACTTTTTTTAAATAGAACTAAACACACAGATTAGATATGATACTTGCACACTTAGGATAGAATCATATAAACACAAAGCAACCAGTAACTATAACTTGATAGGACCAAAGTTAACGCGAAGGATGATATAGGTTTCAGATTTTTTTTGTAGGGATTTTCAGATATATTAAAGAGGCACAAAGGACACACGAAGGATAAAAGATCAGCGACTAAACAAAGATTCTAATGGACTGAAACTTAACAAAACTCACTGAAATAACAAATTGAAACAAAGGGCTATGGAAAAATATTTATATAGCTTTTTAGTGGATAGGACGAACACAAAATATATGTAGCTAAGGGTAAAAAATTCCTACCGTGGTAGCGAAAGCTTTGATACCAGATGATGCGTCTCGTTGTCCCGATCTTCACGATGTAGGATCTTGAACTTGATAACTAGCTAAAGAACAGCCGGATAACTTGCTGCAAGCAACGATAACTAGTGCAACCTGACAAATAAAACTCGAAGCCAACCACCGTCTTTAACCGGCAACCTGAATCGAGGATTCGTCCAACCACACTCTCAAAGAACCAACCAACAGAACCTACAATCAATCAAGGCAAACCTTGAAGGGAGTAGGAGCACCAATTGGGAGCGGATGATGCCGCCGCTTCTGTAAATCCCGTGAAGGAAATCACAAGAGCAAAGGGGAAGAGATTTCACTCTCAGATTTGATAGCACACAGCTGAACAAAGGGGTTCTGTATTTCAATTATCAAAGGTCTATGATTGCTATGAAGCAATGACATATTTATACTAGGAACAACCCTCTTAGATAGGTATAAACATGAAATGGAAATAAAAAGATAGACTATGTGAACAGGCTTCCACGAAAAGGGCTTCTGAGTTAATTCCCGCGTGACTGTTGGACTTTGGAGCAGTCTTCAATGTTTTGGTAATAACTCCACCTAGGAAAGTCCAAATGATGCACCGTCAGTTGCGTTGGAAAGTTAACTTGATAAGCTTTTACACCATGTGCAGCATGCACCATTAAGTTTCGTAGATTGGTACAGTTTTGCACAGCAAGTTGGACAACATGCAGTCTGTCCAGCAGCTGACCAGTATGCACTAAATCTGGTCGGCAGCCAAGAGGAAAACTCCAAACTGCTCGGGACTTATTTCATTGGAAACTAGACTTCATAAGCTTTCCAAAATGTCCTCATGGGCCTTCATAGCTTTTGTGAATCCAAAGATATGACTAATTCTTTCCGACGTTTCTGCTGGACTGGACTGGTCGGAGTGTGGAGCTTCATTGTAATCAATTCTTTGTGTGTTCTTGTCTTCCTCCTTGGTGAACCTGAGCAATAGCAATGTGCACGACTTAGGTAGTATATAATTCTCATTAATATTAAAATAAATTTCACAAAGTAGCGCGTGCACCTCTTGTAGTATCTTCTTAGCTCAGCTACGAGTAATTGGTCCAGCAAAGAGTTGAGCTAGTGTAGTTTAACTTGGAGCTTGTAACATCTTGCTGGTCAGCGTCCTGGTCGATGGGGTCATATCATCCTCTTCTCCTTGAAAAGGAGTCGTCCTTGAGTCTAAAGTATCTTCGCTCGTGAAAGGTAACAAGCCAGCAACATTGAAGGTGTTCGGGGTCATATCAAGCTGCGATGGAGCAAGGAGAGCAGCAGCGGCGCAATCCCGCACGCCGTGCTCGGCCTGCTGGTGGGAGCAGCGAGGACGTCGCTCAGCACGTTCGTGGGCGTTCGTCCATGGGCCGTCGGAGCGTCGACCGAGACAGTGCAGGTGGAAGTCGGCATGCACCACCTCCGCCTCCACTGCCTCCTGCTAATGGTCCCCTCGGTTGGCTGCACAGTGTGATTGTGGGCGGCCAGTTGTTGGAGGTTGGTGCCGAGAGGGAGGGTCGAGCCATCGATCCTCACTTTAGGCCTCAATCTGCACAGCTTTCGGGCTGCTGTTTGTCAACAGGGTGTTTCATTTGCACGGTATGGCAGCTGCTTTGATGGTTAGTCCAGCATATCCAGGAAATGTGATGGATTACTCAGACAGAAAGAGGGCTAATTTGTTGAGGGAGCAGCGCTTGGAGAACCCCTACCTCTACATCAGAGATGACTCAGTTGATAGACATTTTTGGTCCCGTTTTCAGCGGGACTACCATGTGTCTGTCCTCTAAAAGGGTTACTGTGTGAAGGGGCGTCCTCTGCTTATTGAGCACAAGCGCCTGGCCATCCGATCCTTGACTGACAAGAATTCAGAGCAGATGGACAGTTTGGTGTAGAGGCTAGAGGAGTGGAGGATTCTGGGGCTCGTCTCTGGTGAGCGTAGCTGGAATCAGGAGGTTATCTGTTAGTTTTGGGCTACTCTATACATTGATCAGTCTGGCAAGGTCCTCCATTGGATGACCCAAGGGGTCCACTATAGATGTGATTTTGTGACCTTCGCTAGGCTGTTGGGTTTCAACAATGAAGATCGCAATGCCCCAAGACTTTCAGAGATGTATGGTGAGGGGATCTACTCGTCAGAGATTCAGGAGTCTAGGATCTATCTGCCTGGCATTGTGGCCAACTTTCAGGTGAATGGCCTGAAGTCTTATTTCTTTGTGTTGAACAACTTGAGGAGACTCACCCTGGATCCGAAGGTTGGGGACAACACTTTCTTGAGAAGTGATGCCCCCAAGGTCCTTTGCCAGTTTGCCAAGCCAGATGGGAGGTTCAACATCTCCCACTTTATGTGGTAGAAGATCTCGGAAGCATACAATGATCCTCACAAAGACTTGCCTTATGCTCCATATCTGATGCATGTCATTGAGCACGTGGTGGGAGCAACGTTTGAGTATGATCGGACTGTAAAAGAGTACAATGTCCGGCAGTTCTCCTCCGTAGGCAAGGAAGTAGTTGGTGAAGGTGGTGATGCTCCAGCTGCAGCAGCTGCCCCTGCGAGGCTCATGGCCAGGAGCAGGCTCGTGAGGATGTGTCTGCTGCTTCTTCTCCTCCATGCCGTGAGCGGCGTAGGAATGGGGGCGGTGGGGCTATTCGTTACGTCCTCAACAAGTTCTTCAAGTGGTTTTGTTACAAGGCTGAGCATGACGAGCAGCATCAGAGGCAAGTGAATGAACATCTTGGTCTTCCTCAGCAGTCTCCTCTTCGGCCCTTCCCGGATCCGTTTGCAGAATATGATGCCCAGCACGGTCGAGATGATGATGAGCAGCGGCAGCAGGGTGGTGGTGATGAGGCCAATATCTTCAGCTCTGACATGTATCAGCCTCTCCAGCATCCGCCCGCGTATCAGCCTCTGCCTTTCTATCCTGACTATGGTGCGGGTCCGTCACATAGTGGCGGGTCTACCTCATACCAGGGTGGTGGGGGTGGCTCCTACATGGGCTTTGCTGCCCCTGACGCCGATCCAGCTGGGAGTGGTGGCTTCCATGCTCCTTCGCCTCCGCCGGATCCTTCGTCGGCTCCTTCTTCATCGTTCCCTGGAGGTGATGTTGGCGCCAGCGCGTATTCCTCTCTCTTTGGCGGTCCTTATCCTGGTAGATATGGTGGTTCTTCTGGTGGCTACTATTAGATCCTATGCATATCGTGGCCTACCCTTTTTGGCATTTGATGCCAAAGGGGGAGTGTTAGGCTTTATTTTGATGTAATAGTTAGTCTTTGAGAGAGTTTAAACTATGAGAACTAAGTGTGTGGTATGCTACATTTAAATTCTGTGATGTGATGAGGATTTGATACATTTGAAGCTTAATGTAATATTCATGTATGGTTGATCCTCCATATTCTGCTCATGTCATGTTTGGTGATTGTTGTTTTTGATATGGCTATGTGATTTGAGTCTTTTTCTTTCTTCCGTAGCTATTTGGTTTATCTTATCTTACTAGTTAAGTGCCCATGTGTTGCTACGGGAATCAAAATCCAAAATCCTTTCATAACGTGTCACAATCAATATCAAGTTTCTCAAAGATAATGCTATTTTTTAGCATATACTTTTAACAGTATCCAACATCACTCATTTATTAACAATTTTTAGTCAACTATCAACTTCATTATTCATTATTAGCCTATCGCATAAATCGGTAACCATACAGCTAAGAATGTATTTGAAGCCACACCCTCAGACCCTGGCCTTTGTCGTTAATTTTACATCCAAAAGAAGAAAAAGAAAGATAATTAATAGGATAACATACATAGTAATAATTCGATAGAACATCAGATTGTACAACAAGCTTGTAGAGACATTGAACTTCCAATCGGTTACAATCTTCCCTTTGGTAGAGACCTTGCATAATCAACTACACAACTATGAGAATGTCAAGTACAAGAGCACAATATGCACAGTTGGCAAGTGAAAGCTCCCACTAAGCAACTGTAGTTGTTATTATCAACCACACTAACTTAATCCAAAATAAGTCATTTAGAAAATTGTAGCACGTTATGTGTGCAGGCCCACTTTGGTCTAAAGTGGTTAACTGGTATAGGCTCTTTGCCTCTTTGGGTATCTCATTTAGTGCACCATGAAAACAAATGTGCATTGATAGGTAAAGAGTAACACATGTGACAGACTATCAAAAATGGAAGCCACCATAAAACATGGTTTTGTAACCTTGAGTGTAGTAAGGGACAGATAGCCTAGTAAAATCAAAGTTCTCCATAAGTAATGCAGAAGATTTCGTTTAGCAATATATTTCAGGTAAATGGAAAGACCTGTAAGAAATAAAGTTTTACACCTTTGTTTAACCGCAACAGTCCATTTAGGCACCCCCACCCCGCCTAAAAAAAGTTAAACCATTTAGTTGCTTCGGTACCTTCATCATACAGAGTCATTCCACTCACACATAGAGATATCATTGACTGTGACACATTCTATAGAAAAGAGGAATCTTCAACGGTTCCATTATAGGTGATCTGATAACTGCACCAGGTAGTGGGTTGAGTATAAATTGCAACTTTAGGACAGTTCTCTGCAAAAAATAAAAATTCTCCCTTGTCATAATTTTCAGCAACAGGAACAAAAAAATAAAACACAGTTGCAAACTACCCCATGTAAAACTTCACCTCCCTACCCCATGTTCTACACTACCGAATATTGGTTGTCATGGTTTTTGGCAGTTAACCATTAACAAACAAAGCTATCTAGAATGTCTTGGCTAATGCATTAGTCTACTAATGCATAAACCTGTTCATGGCAACCAGCATAGATTCAGGATGAAGCACCATGCTTTTAAATTTTGTTGATATGTTTGTCCTAAAACAAAAATTCAAAAAAAAGTTTGCTTTAGTTGTAGAGATCAAGTGTTCTAGATTGTGAGCTATCAGACCAATAAATCAAAGATAGGTGAAATATACAAAACCCGTGCATCAATGTTTAAAACCAGCAATACAATGCTACCATCAGTTCCTCTGCTAACCTCAAACTGACGAGGTCTTGCTGCCACGAATAAACTGGATTGAACTGCTATTGCTATGTCCCAACGAGTTGCCTGCTGAAGTTGTTGCCTATAGACAGAGATGCAAAAAAGCGCTAGTTATCTGCTCCTACAAAATAAAATAAACAATCCAAACAATTGAAAAAAACTCATGTGCTTGGAGCCTTACTAAAAGAAAAGAAAATGGAACATGTAGCCTGAGTTTAAGGTACAAAATGACAGAAATTTTATAGAAAGGCCACAACCATAGAATGAGTGAATTATTGAAAACTGTTGAAAATGATCTTATTTATTTTCATCAAATACTATTTGGTGAATTACAAAACTCCTTAGTTTTGGATATAAATTCTTGGAGATGCTTTAGGTGCCTCTCCTAGTAACCCGCAAAGTCAGATGTTACAACTTAGAACTTAGGCCAATTTGATTTAGGTTGAGTCATATTAGGCTCCCTCTTGGTCGAGCGTAACTGGACTCCTTGACCTTTTCCTGGATAGAAATTATATTACATGTTATTATTGGTCTAAGATTATTGCATAATTAGACATCTGTTGCCAAGTAGGTTCAAGATCACTGATAGTATATATCAAACATGTAATAAATAATAGGAAAACTCTAATGTGTTTTTCCTTGAAAATGTAGTCATAGGCAACTTACATATCCCTCATATATTCTGAAACACAAGAAATGCTAAGGCTCAACAACTATCACGATCTAGATAAAATGGCACATTTTTTGTTGCTTCATGGAGAAAATCGGACATAGTTTCATCAAAGCAGACACTAAGTGAACGGGAATTGATCCATCAATCATTGCAGCTGCAAGTGTCTATAGGTTACAACAAATTGTCCCTAATTTCCAGGACTACCTTAGAGCATCCTCATCCTTATTCATGCTAAGTTGCTAGAGCTTCTCATGCAAGCTAGCAACATTAGCAAGTTCATTGTTCCTAGAGTGTATAGCGATCTCTGTTGACTTTCTACGAAAAGGTCTAGGGTTCCTCCAATGTATGACACTCATCAATTGCAAGTTTCAGTGAACAAAGTGTCAGCCAATGCAAAGTCTAAGTGTAAAAATTCTAGTGAACAATCATACACACTTCTAATGTAGTCTAGGAGAAAGTTTTAGATAGATATAAGTTTTATAGAATAAGAATAAGAATACTTTGAATATCCTACTACATATTGTAAGTCTACAGGTTGATAGAGTAGAAATTGAAAGTGTTCACAAATATGCCTCTTACCTCCACAGGAGAAGCCTTGAACTCTAGACCGAATGTGGCCTATCAGCTCTACATTGTTGACATGTAATTACAATTACCCCAATATCATTGATCCATTCTCCTAGAAGCTGATATTCTGGTGCACAACTTATAAGGAGATAGAACTCAACATTAAAGAAGTGATAATACATTAAAAGTCATTTCAAAAGTAACCTAATAGCATCATCTTGTCTCCAAGTTCTAGTAAAATATTCAATTTCTACTATTTATTTTGCCCTTATCTAGCAGAATCTAAACCCTATTCTTGATTCACATAGAGATAATAAGATCTTTGTACCACGAAAACGGAACTTCTCTACACAAATCTACCAATCTTTATATCACTCTGCAGTCTACATCCATGAAGCCAGTTTCAGAGGAATGATAAAAACAACATTACTTGACCTGGACACTAACAAAATAGGCATTGGGCATTTACTAAGCTATAACTCATTAGCATATTTTTTCAAACTTCAAAGCCCCTTAAATTCAGTAAGCACCCATTGTAGTACATGTTAGCACATGCTTGTGATATGTCCATTGATCTGCAGGAGAGAACATGACAAAAAGTTACGAAGGACAAACAAACTAAATAACAAAACTAAGTGAAAGTTGTTAGCACCATCTCTGTCAGCGAGACCAGTGGCCTGGAAGCTTACAGATAAGCTTCAGGGGAGACACCAAAGCACTGAAGAATGCTTATACAGTTATACTTACATGTTACATCACACAGGGAAGCCAGGATGCAAGATTTCCAGTAAGTAAAACGTCACTGGAACTTTTATCTTTCTTTTTGCATTTCTTGGAGACTATTTATTGAGCAAGTCCATGAATAATCAAACACACGACCCATACAAATTAGTGGGATGATGTGGAGAGGTGTGCGCAAGGGAGATCACAACAGTAGATGAGATTGAGGAAGAGACAGGAGAGGGTAGCACAGCAATGACCGGTTATCGTCCACAGTGGTTGGACCAAACAGGACACCGGACGGGAGTCTTATTCTTCCTTGATAATTCTGCTTCTAATACAAATTATTAGCCTTTATAATCCAGGTATTCCACAAATATCTCAACTAATCAAAACAGATCTCATGTTTCCTAACCTCTCCCTAGATCTAGATTACATGGACTCCTGCTGTCTCTTATTTCTGTTGCGCCTGCAGGTCCAGCCCACAAAAGAGTCCACGATAGGTACGTTGTCATGCTAATCAACATCACAAGAATATTCACACCCTGAATGTCATGCAAATAGAAGGTCATTCACCATTTACACCTGCACGGCGACGACGGCCTCGGCAGGCTGGACCTCATTCATCGTCACCGAGCCTGTCCGCCGAGCCCTGGGATCCACTAACCGGTCTAATTTCAACATGATTTGTAGTCTCATCAAGCAAAAGCAAATTAGGGTCTTCCACAAAATTGAATTCGCAATGTTATTAACAAATTGGGACACTATGCTTAGAACATTTAAAACTAAAATCAATTGCCATCTCCAATAACCCAATGACAATCTATCATAATTAACTGCCAATTTACCACAATATAATTCCATTTCCAGTCATCACAATTCCTGACATTGTAAGTTTGTAAGAATTATGCATGATGCAAAGGTTAATTAATGTTTATACCTGAAGAAGTATCTTACCGAGAGGCATCCTCATTTTCCACCCACCACTGAAGGAGGAGACAATGCGGTCGGTGTCCCTAGGCATAAATCCAAGCTCTGGCATGAGCTTCTGCACTTTGACGTCCACCATGTCGAGGTCAATGTCCTGGACACTGCAACACGTCAAGCTCATCGATGAGCCGACCCATGAGGGGGCGGCGGCCTCGAGGGCGCGTGACGGGGTCGTTCCGCGACAACGGCTTCGGGGACACGCGGCGGGGTCGTTCGGCGGCGGCGCCCTTGGGGGCGGCCTCGAGGGCGCACGACAGGGGAGGGAGGCAACCTCGTCAGAGGCAGGTTTGTGGGCGCGTGCGGCCTCAGGGCGCGCGGTCGCGTAGGTGGCGCAGCGCTCGTCGGAGGTTGGTGTGGAGGCAGAGTGGTCACGTGGCCAGCGCGGCCTCCCACCGGAGGCTGGGTGCGGCGCGGTGCTTGGCGGTCATGACTTGGCCAACGGCGACACGGATTAGGAGAGGAAGAAGCAGGGGCCAGTGCCGGTGCGGCACTCCTCGGCGGCCCCGTGGCCTGCTGAGAACACAAGGTTGATATGTGCCCTTGTGGTTCCCTTCCTGAGTGATGAGTGATGAGTGATCGATCAACCGGCAACATGTCTCTTGGCTGTGTTGATGTGCAGGCGCGGAGCTCGGAGACAGTGGTCAAATGTGAGGTGAAGGTCAAGCGGGGACGTGCCGTGCCGACGGACCAGGAGTGGTGAAGGGCGGATGTGGAGCTTGGACTGACGGACCGGGAGACCTGAGGACCAGCTGTGGTAGCTGGCACGTGGCGTCGACGAGCAAGAGCACATGGGGATGTATGGTGCAATGGCCGAGTCGGGAGGAAGGTGATGGCGTCGTGACACTTGGCGGGAGGCCGAGAAGGATGGCGAATGCACTGTGCCCGGCATGGAGGCTGGACATGCTCCAGCATCGGTGCTGGAACTCGGGGTGTGCGAAGCACATCCCGTCTACGGCGCGGGTTCGGTAGCTGAGCCTCAAAAAGCTACCCTCGACGGTTTCTGAGTTTGGGCCTCAAAACTCGGGGTGGACGGTTTCCAGGTTTGGGCCTCAAAACCTGGGCGCGCGGGTTTCTGAGTTTGGGCCACAAAACTCAGCCGGAGGACAGGTTTCCCGGTTTCAGCCTCAAAACTGGGGGAAGGCCCAGGTTTCCTGGTTTCGGCCTTAAAACCGGGGGGAGGTCCGCAAAAAGGACGGTCGACACATGGCGACGTGGAGAGGCTAGCGCGGCGGCGCAGCTATCTGCGAGGAAGGCGCGGTGGTCGGCAGGGCGGCACGTGGCGGCATCCTGAGGCTTGCGTCGAGGCGAAGCTAAGGATGAGGAGGGCGCGTGGCCGTTGGATCGACATCAAGCAGAGTTGGACCGGGATACCCCTAGGGTTGGCCGTTTTGCTCATCTACCTAGGGTTAGAAGGGGATTATTGTTTAGGCTATAAATAAGAGAGGCACCCCTCCTCTCCCTCTATCCTTGCAGTCATTTTACTCCTAAGTACTCTCTCCTTAGTTCCCCCGCTCAGGTGCTAATCATACCTGGCTGTGAGTGATCCACAGAGCAAACTCAATCATGTCTCTGTGTTTTGGGAAGTTTAGGAAGTGAGACCGTAATCTCACGTTTGTAGCGTGTGTTCGCCACACGGTTGCAATTTTGTGCTTGTGATTCGCATTTTGGTTGTGTTCTTCGTGGATTACTTTTTGGTCACGTTTTCCCATCGATTGATCTCTTTGCTTGGTACGTCTTTTGCAAATCCACTTGAACCAAGTTGTTCTAGATCATGAGGCAATTCTTTCCACCGAAGGAATCCATCTCTAACCTCATGGTCTAGGAGATCGAGCAATTTTAGTTTTGGATCTCGTTTTTGCTCCCTTGCCCCGAAACTTCTTGATTCACCAATTTGGAGTTAGGTTCGAGCCATGATCTCTTAGGAGTAGCTCACTAACATCCTTGTGACCTCTCAGATCGAATCCTAGGCCTAGAGCTTTTGATTCGGAGGAGATCGGGTTGAATCATCGAAGAACTGCACTGTTTTCGGGGGCATCGGACGCTGGCACGAGAGCATCGGACGCTAGGGTTTAAAGCATCAAACGCTCCGGTGACACGTGTCACTTTTCCTGTGTTTGAGATCGCATCGGACGCTAGGCATCGGACGCGCCAGAGCCATAGCATCGGACGCTGGCTGATCACTGTGCACAACGTCCGATGGTGGAACAGTAAGGTCCCCGAGACGCAGTTTTCGCATCGGACGCGTCCGATGGTCAAGCATCGGACGCAGGTCAGCGTCCGATGCGACTGGTTTCGCACTGTTTCGTCCGCGGTTCGTTCGTTCGTTGTCGGTTTTGGTTTCCGGCTTTTGCGTTGGGTTTCTAGAGTCGTGTAGTGTCTCGGTGTGCTTCTTGGAAGCATCCACCCTACATCTAGGGTCGTGGACATTATTCGAGTTCTAGACTTGCCTCTGGGGTGATTCCTGGGACAGTGGCTAAAAGTTTCTGAGAAGAAATTCTTAAGCTCCCATTCACCCCCCTCTGGTCGCTTATCCGGTCCTTCACCTGGGCGTCATCGCCGGAGTCGGGGAGTTACGCGTGGGGGCCTGGCGCGGAGGGAGTCAGGTGGAGCGCGTGGTGGTGGCGCGGCGTCAGGGCGCCGGGCGGGCAGGTGCGGGGGAGGGTGCACCGTCTAGGCGGGCGGCGCAACGTTCGAGCGTTGGGTGAGAAGGTGGGGTGGGGGGCGTCTGCGAGCCGGACGATGGTTTTCCGAGTCGCGAGGTTAGGGCCGGGCGTAGGTGGAGCGGGGCGATTACAATACCTTTTGATCTTTTTAGTTGTAGAGATTTTTTGTGAATCACCATGCCATCTTGTTCATGCATCACAAATTGGTTATATATGATGTTGTCATACACTTAGGCACCCCATGAATTACAAAATTTAGGGGGAGCTCTTATTCTTGTGTATGCAACCTTGCTTAAAGACAAGGTCTGAAATTCATATCCAAAGCATACACCAAGGGGGAGCTTGAACTAAATTTTGGAATTCAAAAGTCTCAATTCTTTCTATCCATTTTGTAAGCCTAAGTTGGTTGTCATCAATTACCAAAAAGGATGAGTTTGTAAGTGCATTCGCCCCAATGTGGGTTTTGGCTAATTAATGACAATCAAATTAGGGACTAACGGATTTATAAAAGCATGCATGCCGGTGTTAGTTCCTAGAAAGATTTGAAATGTTGAAATCTCGTGAACAAAGCACGTTGTGTATATTTGGTCAAAAGATGCCTAGCTCAAGTGGTGGTTTGAAAGTTTAATTTTAAACTTAAGTTATAGGTAAGCCGGACTATCAAGAGGGTCACAAATTAGGTTGGCTAGATGCGGAGAAAAGTGCTCAAATCGACTAACCAAAGTTTGCTTGAGAGTCACCGCACGATCACGAACACATAGATGTTTTTCTGTACAGTCGGTAGTACCGACCATGGGGGTCGGTAGTACCGACCAGGGAGGCAGCGCGCAATGCTCTCTGGGTTGAGTTCTTTTTGAACTGGCGGTAGTACCGCCATAAGGTCGATAGTACCGGCCACCCAGACCATTCTAACACCCTCTCTGTGAAGGTTCGAAAATGACTTGGCGGTAGTACCGCCATAAGGCCGGTACTACCGACCCTCGGTGGTACTGACCTTGGTCGGTAGGAAGGTCATCTTCGCAGACCTCTCTGTTCGCATTCGAAATAGCCTGGCGGTAGTACCGCTAATAAACCCGGTACTACCGGGCCCAGTAGTACCGACCCTGGTCGGTAGGTACCGAGCCCCTGAGGCTGATCTGTGGAGCTCTCTGTTGGTGCGTAGTTTGACTTGGCGGTAGTACTGCCATAATTTCGGTACTACCGACCCTCGGTGGTACCGACCTTGGTCGGCAGGTACCGAGCGGTCAAGTATCTTTTCGTGGAGCTCTCTGTTCGCGGCCATTTTGGCCTGGCGATAGTACCGCGTTTTAGGTCAAACTCAGATCTGTTGCAGTGGTTAGTGGCTGGGCGGTGCTACCGACCATGGGTGGTCGGTACTACCGACAGGCCTCGGGACTAGGGGACTATAAATAGCCCTCCACTTCACTTATGACCGTTACCCACTCACTCCACTCATTCATTGCGACCTACCAGCTGACAAAACACTCTCCAAGCATTGACTCCTCCCCTCTCTCTCCCCCTTTGCTCCTAGATTCATTCCCTTGCAAGATTTGAGCTAGGGAAGTGAGATTAGAGAGTGGGAAGCTTCGATCTACGACTTGAGCACTTGGTTTCCATCTAGCCGGCTTTGTTTGTGTCTATTACTCTTGGGTTCTTTGAACCCTAGCCGGTTAGGTGTTCTTCGTGGAAGCCCGTGTTGATTTATTTGTGAGGGCTCCCCGAAGCGTTTGTATTTCCCCTGTGATTTCTAGTGGAGAAACTCTAGTAGCCTTTGTGGTTGCTTGAGTGAGGCAAGGAGGTGAAAGAGACTCTGACCTTGGTGGTCACCTCAACAACGAGGACGTAGGCACTCCTTAGTGGTTTGGCCCAACCTCGGGATAAATCGCTGTGTCCTGTGTGCTTGTTGTTGTCTCTAGTTTGGATATTACGCTTGTACTTGTGTTCTTCGTGTTCTTCCTCTCCCTATCTCGTTCTTAGGTTTGGAAGGCTCGATCTACACCGTGGGAAACAACCAAGGCTTGGAGAGTCTAGAATCTTCATCTACAATACTTAGGGAAGTGGGGCATCTCTTAGATTTACATTCATAGCTCGCATATATCGGATTTGTAGTTTCCCCTTAGGGTTCCGGTGGTGCTGTTTGTTTGTGTCGGTAGTACCGGTGTGTCACACCTGGTAGTACCGGTGTGTCACACCCGGTAATACCTAGCCAAACAAACTGGTAATATCGGTTGTTATCTAACTGCAAGTTTTAGTTTGTGAAGTTTTAGATTGTAGAAAATCACATATTCACCCCCCGCTAGGTTGATTTGATCCTTTCAAAGGCTTATGTGGATTTGTAGGTAGAGGATAAAGTTGGGCATACTTGTATTACATATCTTGCTATGTCAAATATCGAACCACATGGAGATTCAAGTCATATACTTTGATCGAGATGTGCAAGTTTGTGAAGAAAATATTTTTGTTTTTGAGCTCCTTAGTCAAATCTCTCTCTCTTTTTGGAATTTTGAGAGTACGGGATATCTTTCTCTTCTTCTCTCTTTTTTCAGGTGGGTATTGAGTATACCCCTAATTCTACATCGGGCACTTGCCCATTTTTTCCAACATGTCTTTTGGCATGGATTATTTTATTCTCTCTTCTTTTTTTCAGTAGCCCGTAACTCTTCTTTTTTTCTAGACTTTTTGTAAGAGAGAGAAGTGACATGCGAATGGAACTTTTTATTTGGTGGATGGATGGATGGTTTGTTGTGCGTAACTCTTGGTGTAAGAGTTAGCGATGTCTTGTAGAGTGTACGTGAATCTCGGATCATGGGTGTATGACAAAAATCTTGACATAGGTCACAAACAATTTGACAAAGCTTAATGTAATTACAAGTAGCATATGAGTGGAAGGTTTTCAAAATAAATGACTCATATGGCTTTGGTAGGATATATGATCATTGAGGAACTTTGTATTTTTACTGTTTTGAAAATGAAAAACTCTGGATGTCAAGTATTACTTAGAACAAAGTTATAGCAAAGTCTACTTCATCGAATCAAATCAAGCAGCAACTTGAGACAAGGATCATGATTAAGTTTCAAGTTTCAAAGGATGAATAGGTTTAGCCAATAAACATAAATGTCAGGGAATTCAAAATTATAAACTAATCAAGATTTTGAAACATGAAACAAAGTAACTATTCATCATTTCAACAAGGACGTAACAAAAGCATGCTTGACATACAGATGTGAGTGGAATTATATTTTTTATATATATTTTTTTAATTTTTTAAGTATGAAATTGAAAATTTAGATTTAAAAATGCAATGCAAAGTTTAGAAAGGGAAACATGCAATGCAGATACAAGATACAAGGTACCTAGAGGGGGCTCCTCCCCCTAGCTTGCAGCTACCGACCCCGGGGATAGTACCCCAGCGACGCCTAATATGCTAGCTACTGCTCTTGCTGCTGTCGGAGCAGTGCATGAACTTGGTGCATTTCTTCGAGTGATTCTGTTTGTCTGGCATCAAACTGGTCCTGTTTGGCATCCCATCATTGGTTCCATTGGCTTGTTCATTCAGGGAACCATGAATGTTGTCTATGCGGATTTCCAGCCCCTCAATCCTCGTGTTCAGGCCTTCCAGAGTGATGGATTGCCTTGGCGGGACTAGAGGTGGTAGCCCCTCGAAATTTGATGACTCGGCCCATATGCCTTGGGCCCAAGCTGCATGGCTTTCTTCAGGCCACTTCGTACTAGCTGTAGGTTGCCAGGGTAGGTCGTCCCAGCCAGACTGATATCTGGGTGTAAACCCAGATACCTGCCCGGTGGGATACCATCCCTGCATGGCTGGCTGTGGAGTAGGTGATGATGGTTCTTGCGAGCTTGTTCCTGCTTCCTGCCTGGTCCTGCTCCTGGTTATCTTGCGATATGATATGCTTTTTTGGGCTTCCTCTTGTGAAGGGTAAATTCCCGGCATTTATATAAAGCGAGTTCCGGGTTAGGTAACATATACTCATTAATGAATCCAGGGAAGAAATATACGATCGTTCCATCTTCTTTCATTTTTAAGTTATGCCCTTGTATCAGGTATGCTTCATTGATGGTGATGCTGGGGATGGGGATGTACGAAACATCATGTCCGTCCAACGCACCAACAGCCTCGGCAATACGGGTTACAAGAGACGTGCAGGATATAGAAATGGAAACCCAAAACATCTCTAGCATGTGTAAAAATATTTCACGAGCAGGAGCAACTTTAATTTTGTGGAGAATCACAAAAAGTAATCTTAATTCATCATTTCTAACAAAGCGAATGTCCTGGCTAGGAAACAAAGTTGTAGATATCCAACGATGTATAAGCCTCAAAGTGGGATGGTGAATTTATATGTGAAGGACCGAAAGTGCTAAATCAAGGCGACCAGAGGGGGGGGTGGGGTGAACGGGAGCCTTAAAATTTCTTCTCAGAAACTTTTAGCCTTTGTCCCAAAAAATCAACCCTAAGAGCAAAACAGATGCACGTGATGTCCACGACCCAAGAGAATGGGTGGATGTTCCCTAGGAACACAACGGGACACCACAAAAAACCTCCTCACCCAAGTTCACGCAAGTCAACTAGTGACAGGATGGACTTTGGGGAACCTCAACCTCCCCCGAGCAACGCGAGGGGTATTCAGGGTATTTTGCAAAGCTAGAAGCTCAATTTCTGTAGAGCATGAACTCAGAAATCCAACGCAAAGACCCAAAACCAAATCCAAAGTCAAACGAACAAGCCACGGATGAAATAGTGCAGAATTCACTGCATCGGAGCTGGCCAGCATCCGATGCAAAATGACCCTTTCTGGAAGCTTACTTTATAGCCATCGGACGCTGGCTACAGTGATAGTTCAGCGTTCGATGCTCAACCCTCGGACGCGTCCGATGGCAACGGACGGTCTGATGGTCAGCGTACGATGCTCCTTCAAAAACTCTAACTTTTGACACGTGGCACCTGAGCGTCCGGTGTGACGAACTCAGCGTCCGATGCCCCCGACCCGAGCGTCCGATGCCCTCGAAACTGCATAGTTCTTCCGCGGATTCAACCCGATCTCCTCCAAATCAATAGCTCTAAGGCTTAGACTTGGTATGAGGAGTTCCGAGGATGTTAGTGAGCTACTCCTAAGAGATCATGGCTCGAACCTAACTCCAAATCGGTGAATCGGAAGAATTCGGGGCAAGGGAGACAAAAACCGATTCGAAACGAAAATCGATCGATCTACTAGCTCGCGAGGTTAGAGGTGAAATCCTTCGGTGGAAAGATGTGCCTCACGATCTAGAACAACTCAGTTCAAACGGAATAAAAAATCCTTCCTCGGATTGGAAGAACAAAACAAATCACCGAGAGAACGAAAAGCAAAACGCGAAGAACACAGCTCAAAACGCGAATCGATCCCAATTTCCAGTCGAAACTTCTCCACACGAGGAGAAAACGAGATTACGGTCTCGTTTCCTCAAAATCCAAATACACAGAGGTATGATTCACCATCTCTATGGATCTCAGTGGCTACAGCAGGGATGTGGGAGAGCAGGAAATCCTAGGTGAAAGTAGCAAATGGCTGAGATAGTTTGGGAGGTGGGTGTCTCCCCCTACTTATCCTAATTCTAGTTCCCACTCTACCCCTACTAATTATAGAGCGAACCAGCTAAACCCTAAGGTTATTCTAGACCAACTCGAAGTAGATGGTGATCCGACGGCCATGCCCGCACAACAGGTAGCTTCGCCTCGACGCGACCTCACCGATTGCCGCCACGTGTCGCTACGGATATATGGGTGTATGCCGAGTCTCGAGTGATGAGCAATTGTCAACGGGTTTGATCGCATGTTCTTTGGCTTGTGTTGTGCAGGTGTCGAGCACGGAGACAGTGATCGAGGGCAAGGTGAAGGTCAAGTAGAGACGTGCCGTGCCGACGGACCGGGAGCGGTGAAGGGCAGACGTGAGGCTTGGACTGAGGGACCGGTGGCCTGAGGATCAGCTGTGGTGGCTGGCAGCCTGGGACAGCGACGAGCGGAGACTTGCGGGGCACGGTGCTACTCGGGTCGAGGACCTGGGGACACGTGTTGGTGGACGGGGTGCACGGGCGGTGCATCCCCTCTACAGCTTTGGTTTGGTGGTTGAGCCACAGAAAAACCACCGGGTGGACGGTTTCCGAGTTTGGGCCACAAAACTCGGGTGGACGGTTTCCAGGTTTGGGCCACAAAACCTGGGTGCTGTGGGTTTGCCGAGTTTGGGCAACAAAACTCGGGCTGAGGACGGTTTCCAGGTTTGGGCCTCAAAACCTGGGCGCTGGCGGGTTTCTGAGTTTGCGCCATAAAACTCAGGCTATGGGCGGCTGCTTTCCCGGTTTGGGCCACAAAACCGGGGGATGGACTTGAAGGCCTGGTTTCCCGGTTTCGGCCACAAAACCGGGGGCGGAGTCCGGGAAAAGGACAAGAGGAGAGGTGGCGGCACGTGGCGGCAATCAGTGAGGTTGCGTCAAGGCAATGCTACCTATTGTGCGGGCGTGGCCGTCGGATCAGCATCATCTTCGGGTTGGTCCAGGATAGCCTTAGGGTTTGGCTGGGTCGCTCTGTAAATACTTAGGGGTAGAGTGGGAATTAGAATTAGGATAAGTAGGGGGAGACACCCACCTCCCGAATTATCTCAGTCATTTGCTCTTTGCTTCTAGGGTTTCCTGCTCTCCCAATCCCCTGCTGTAGCTACTGAGATCCGCAGAGAACCATACCTCTGTGTACTGGAGTTTTGGAGGAAGTGAGACCGTAATCTCACTGTTGGTAGCGTGTGGTAGCCAAACGGTTGCAGATCGATGTGTTGATTCGCGTTTTGGTTCGTGTTCTTCGCGTTCTTCGTTTCTCCGCGATTTTCTCGTCACTCGATCTCTCTCTATACTGCGTCTTTTCGAATTCCACTTGAATCAACTTGTTCTTTATAGTGAGGAGATCATTTCCACTGAAGGAATTCATCTAACTCCTCACGAACAAGTAGATAGGGTCGATTTCGTTTTTGTGGCGCTTTTTCGGTTCATACACCTTCCCCTTCGATTTCCTGTTGATTGAGTTGTTTTGAGCAGATGATTTCTTGGGGGTAGTCTCCTAACTACCTCGTGATCATTCTCTCCAAGTTTGGGATCAAGGGATTTTGGTTTGGATCAATTTGGAGAAGATTTGAGTTGAGGGCGACCAAAATCGCCCTTTCTGGACACCCGCGGACAGTCTGACGTTGGGGGCGCGAACAGTCCACGCGTCGGGCTTCAGCCTGGTCAGTTGCTGCGCGGCTCGGGCGCTTTGGTCTGGAGTGACCTGCGGACAGTCCGCCGGTCTAACTCGTGGACAGTCCGGGAGCCGACCAGAGGACTTTCAGCAACCTTGCTGTTTGGTCCATTCAGCCGGCGGACAGTCCGCCACCAAGTCGCGGACAGTCCGCAGTAGGGGCGGACAGTCCGGGATCCTAGGGCCGGACAGTCCGGGATCCTGCTGAGTGTTGTGTCTCAGTGCGTTTGCTCTCCCAGCTTCTTCGCTTGGTTTCCGGACTACTCGTTTGGCCCTAGAGTTGACCAAGTAACCTCTATAAGTATCTTTGCTACTCGTTAGCATCGGTATTTGGGGATTTCTCGACGTAGCCTTCCATCTACGTTCGGGACTCGGTTTTTGAGGGTCGAATTTGTGCCGGTGCTTTTGGCGTTTGGTTCGCTATCGCTTTGTGGTGCCTTGCTGTGATCCTAGGGATCATCCACCCTCTTCCAAGGGTCATAGGCATCACAGTTTCGTTCGAAGCTTTCGGGGGTTGATTTTGGGACAAAAGGTCGAAGTTTCGAGAGAAATTTTTGAGGCTCCCATTCACCCCCCTCTGGTCGCCTTGCTATTTGCATTCTCGGTCCTTCAATTGGTGTCAGAGCGGGTTAAGGATCTTCCACCTTAGCCGGTTCCAGATCCACCGAAGGCGACATGGATCGCGGCGTGGGCAAACCTCCGTTTTTCGATGGGACGAACTATGCGTATTGGAAGATACGCATGTCGGCCTATCTTCAGAGCATGGGCTCTTCTGTTTGGGAGATTTGCAACAAGGCCGATTACGTTGTCTTGGCTGCTCGTGCTACTCAGATTCAGATCGATGAGCACGATGCTAATAGCCGAGCGCGTAATGCTCTCTTCACCTGTTTGAGCATGTCGGAGTTTGATCGCGTTTCTCATCTCACCACGGCTCGGGAGATTTGGGCTACTCTCATGCGCTTTCATGAGGGCACCACTCAAGTCAAAACCCATCTCTACGAGTCGCATAAGCGTGAGTATGAGAACTTTCGACACATGTCTGGCGAGAGCATAGAAAGTTTATTCGCTCGCTTTCAAGTGATTCTCAACAGGATGAGGGCTAATAAGGAGCTGTTGCCTTTCGACGATCATGAGAGAGCTTTGAAGCTTTTGCATACTCTCGATCGGTCGGTGTGGGACTCAAAGGTCCAGGCGATCATCGAATCATCTAACTATGAGACCCTCACATGCGACGAGCTCTTCAATAAGCTCAAGTCTAGTGAGATTGACGCCATGTCGAGGGCTGCTTATGAGAATCCTTCTGGCCCGACTATGGCTTTGGTTTCTGGCTCTTCTGCTACCCCCTCTGGAGGATTTGCACTTTCTTCTCTTCTTTCTGTCACAGAGGAGCAGCTGGAGTCTTTGGGGGATGACGAGTTGGCTTTGCTTGCCAACCGGTTCTCGCGGTTTCACAACAACCGCATGAACCGTCGCCGCAAAGGAGGACGCTCGGGATGTTTCTACTGCGGCGACCCCGACCACTTCATCGCCAACTGTCCCAAGAAGAACAAGCAATCTGGGAAGGGCGATCATGGGCGCAAGTACGACTCCGGCAAGCACAAGGAGAAGTACGTCCCCGCGAAGCCGAAGCGGAAGGGCGGCTTCAACAAGGAGTACATCAAGAAGAAGTACTTGGAGAAGGCCTAGGCTGAGCAGCGTGCTTTCTTCGCCACGCTCAGCGATGTGGATGACTCGGATGACGACTCCGCTTGCTCTAGCGATGATGAGTCCGAGAAGAGGAAGAAGATCGAGGACAAGCTGAACGGCCTCTGCTTCTTCGCCGACAACGATGGCTTCTGCACCATGGCCCTTGGCAAGGAGGTCGATAGCCAGCTGGAGGACACCCCTCGGGACGACGACGACGACGACACCTCCTAGGTATCTCAGACCCCCGATGAGCTTTCTGCTGAGGTTGAGAAACTTACTATCACGCTTCTTAGTCAGGATAAGCTGCTTAGGCGTGCTGCTAGAGAGCGCAAGGAGTTTAGGCAGAAGTGGGAGGACACGGTGAAGGAGCTTGAGTTTGCCAGATCCACCGTGGTCGTTTCTGAGGAGGGTGAGTGCAAGATGTGCACCAAGCACATGACTGACCTTCTCACCTTGAGAGGTAAGTATGCTTCTTTGGTAGGAGAGGTGGATGAGCTCCGGGCTAGACCCATGTTGTTGGGTGCGTGCAAGTCCTGTCCAGGCTTGCAAACCGAGTTGGCAGAGAAGAATGCCAAGATTGAGTCTCTTGAGAAGGCCAGCTCGGGTAGCACTTGTGTGACTAGGTGCACTTTGTGCGAGGGTTTGGAGATGGAGATTGCAAACGTGAAGCATGGCAAGATGCAAACCGAGGAGGAAAACACATACCTTCGGACCATCTTGTCATGGGTGTCATGTAATGAGCCGCAGCTTGGGATGATGATCGCTCAGTTTAAGCGAGCTGCTGGAGGTCCAGGTGTAGGTTTTGCTCTGGGTGTTGATCTTTCTTCTTTTGGGAAGATTGGAGAGTCGAGTGAGAAGCCCAACTCCACCACTACTCCCAAGCTTACCAAGCTTCCACCCAAAGAGCCTTTCAAGCCTAACACCAAGGATGGAGTATTTGAGGAACCTCCAAGAGCTCCACCCAAGAAACAGCAATGGGCTCCCAAACCAAACCACCTCAAAAACAAGCTAGACACAATGCCACCCATCCAGGAGGAGCTTATGCCACAGAAGGGCAAAGTGATCCACACCCACTACCGTGAGTACCAACAACCCTCTATGAGAGCAGTGAGGTACCATTGTGAGCACTGTGGGACAGATGGACACTTGAGTGAGTTCTGCTTTCAGCGCAAGAGAGAGGCACGCCGTGCCAGGGAGATGAACAATCCGGACATGTACCATCCTTTCCATGATGTACATGTGCTGAATGTTCAGAGGAGAGCTGCTAGGCCTAGAGGTGCAGTACCTCAGGGTCCTAGGTGTCAGGGAGGTGTTGCCCGATGGGGTCCTGACATTGCAGGATACGGACCCCGTGGCGGAGGCTTTGTTGAGCGTTACTCTCCACTGCATTTTGACTATCGCGATGGACGCTCTTTCCTTAGCAGACCACGTTTTCCTGTGCATGGTGATCGCTTTCCCCGTAGGCGTGCTAGGAATGGTTTTTATACTGACCATTCTTTTGACCAGCCGGCCCAACACTGGTACTCTTCCTACTTCACTAACCCCAATGTTGGACCATATGCTCACCCTATGTCTTTTTATTGATGTAGGTAAAGCGATTGGAGGACATTTGGTTGGTGGATTCCGGTTGCTCAAGGCATATGACCGGAAACGCCAAGTGGTTCTCCAGTCTTAGTCCTGTTGCCGGAAAGGAGTTTATCACCTTCGGCAACAATAGCAAAGGTAAAGTGTTGTCTCGTGGGTCGGTGCGAGTTAATGAGCACTTTGTGTTGCGTGATGTTGCTCTTGTTTCTAACTTGCATTTCAACCTTCTTTCTGTTTCGCAACTTTTTGATGATGACTATGAGATTCATTTTAAACTGAATCTCAGTCGTATTTTAGATCCTCAGGGCAATCTTGTATGTTTGATTTCGCCCTTTGGGAAAGTCTTTCGTGCGAATTTCTCGGAGTCGTTTGGTTTTTCTCGCTGTCTTGTGGCTGGTCCTTCCTCCTCTGGTCTTTGGAAGTGGCATAGGAGACTGGGTCACCTGTGCTTCGACTTGCTTGCAAGGCTTAGCTCACTTGGCCTAATCCGAGGATTGCCCAAGTTGTCCATGGAGAAGGACCTTGTTTGCCATTCTTGTAGACATGGGAAGATGGTTGCCGCTCCCCACCATCCAGTGACTCAGGTCATGACACAGCGCCCTGGAGAGCTTTTACACATGGACCTTATTGGTCCGGCTCGGGTGAGCTCAGTTAGGGGGAAGTGGTACGTGCTTGTTGTTGTCGACGATTTTTCGAGATATTCGTGGGTCTTCTTTTTGACTGAGAAGACTGAGACTTTCTCTTTTGCTCGCAATCTGATTTTGCATCTTTAGAATGAGTTCCCTATGAACTCGATGCGAGCTATTCATAGTGACAATGGCTCCGAATTCAAGAATTCAGATTTTGAGAAGTTTTGTGACTCCTTGGGTTTGGAGCATCAGTTTTCTTCCCCCTACACACCGCTACAAAATGGTGTTGTAGAGAGGAAGAATCGGACCCTTGTAGAGATGGCCAGGATGATGCTCGATGAGCATAGGACTCCTAGGCGATATTGGGCCGAGGCTATGAACACTGCATGCTATATTTCCAATAGCATTTTCCTCCGAGCTTTCTTGAAAAAGACTTCTTATGAGTTGCGTTTTGGAAGACAGCCCAAAGTGAGTTACTTTAGAGTTTTTGGTTGCCACTGTTTTATACTTAAGAAAGGCAACCTGGACAAATTTGAGTCTCGTTCTTCTAACAGTGTATTTTTGGGTTATGGCACTCACACTCGAGCTTATCGTGTACTTAACCTTGATACTAACCGAGTCATGGAGACATCTGATGTCACCTTCGACGAGACCATGGTTTGTCCTTCTTCTCGTTTTGAGAGTGCAGGTGATCATGAGGTTGGTGAGCCTCTTTTTGATGACGAGGAAGAGGGTGCTGAAGGTATGGATGATCCAGCACCCCCTCCACCTGCTGTGCCGCAAGGAGCGGCTTCTACTATGACTCACGACCCCGACACTTCTTCTTCTTGGGGGCCGCGGGATCCGCCACCCCGAGCGGTACCTTATGTACCCGGGGAGGCGCCGACTGCTGTTGAGGGGGAGGTCACTTCTGCTCGGGAGGCGCCATGACACATTCAGTGCCAACACCCGCCTCAACAGATGATCGGCGGTATTGACGAACGTGTCAATCAGTCCAGGTCACAACAAATCTCTCACTTTGCTCATTCTGCATTTGTTGCTGATTTTGAACCCCGAGATGTTGGACACGCTTTGACGGATCCGGATTGGGTCAATGCCATGCATGAGGAGTTAGAAAATTTTGAGAGAAATCGGGTTTGGGTTCTAGTTCCACCTCCTCCAGACTGTAATCCTATTGGGACAAAATGGGTTTTCAAAAACAAACAAGGAGAGGATGGCCACATTGTGAGGAACAAAGCTAGACTTGTGGCCAAGGGTTATAGTCAGAAGGAGGGGATAGACTATGAGGAGACTTTTGCTCATGTAGCTCGTTTGGAGGCTATTAGGATACTCTTGGCTTTTGCTGCATCCAAAGGGTTTAAACTTTTTCAAATGGATGTCAAGTGTGTCTTTTTAAACGGCTACATAGAAGAAGAGGTGTATGTTGAACAACCCCCCGGTTTTGAAAATCCCAAGTTTCCAAACCATGTTTTAAACTCCACAAAGCTTTATATGGTTTGAAACAAGCCCCTAGAGCCTGGTATGATAGGTTGAAAACCTTTTTGCTAGCTAAGGGTTTTAAAATGGGATGTGTGGATAAAACGCTCTTTCTCCTCAAGCAAGGCAAAGACACACTCTTGGTCCAGATTTACGTGGATGATATCATTTTCGGTGGTTCTTCTCACGCTTTGGTTGCCAAGTTTGCAGATTTAATGAGCAGGGAGTTCGAGATGAGTGTGATGGGCGAGCTGACATTCTTTCTCGGATTGCAAATTAAGCAATCCCGAGAAGGGACGTTTGTGCACCAGGGCAAGTACACCAAAGACTTGCTAAAAAAGTTCGATATGGGTGAGGCCAAGCCTCTTCCAACACCCATGTCAACCACGATGGCCCTGGATGTGGATGTGGATGGAGAAGCTGTCGACCAGAAGGAGTACCGAAGCATGATCGGGTCGCTGCTCTACCTGACGGCGACACGCCCGGACATCCAGTTCGCGGTGTGTCTGTGTGCGCGCTTTTAGGCGTCGCCGTGCACGTCTCACCGTCAGGCCATGAAGCGCATTATGAGGTACCTTCGTTTCACACCTGAGTTTGGGATTTGGTTTTCAGCTTCCTTCACCCTCTCCCTTTGCGGTTTTTCTGATGCCGATTTTGCTGGTTGCCGAGTTGAGCGCAAGTCCACTTCTGGGACTTGCCAGTTTATTGGTTCTTCTCTTGTATCTTGGTCTTCTCGCAAGCAGTCTAGTGTCGCTCAGTCTACCATAGAGGCTGAATATGTTGCTGCGGCTAGCTGCTGTTCTCAGTTGCTTTGGATGATGGCCACTTTGCGTGATTTTGGTCTGAGTTTTTCTCGTGTGCCTTTGCTTTGTGACAGCACGAGTGCTATTAGCATTTCTAAGAACCCCATGCTGCACTCTAAGACCGAGCACATTGATGTGCGCTTTCATTTTCTACGAGACCATGTTGAGAAGGGTGATATCGACCTTCGCCATGTCGATACTCATGATCAGTTGGCTGATATTTTCACCAAGCCTTTAGACCAATCAACTTTTAATCGGTTGAGAGGTGAGCTTGGTGTGTGTTCCCCCTTTTAGATGGGGGAAACATTTTGGTTCTTGTATCATAGACTGACTCTTTTTTATTTTGCTTTGTTTTCACCTTTGGTAGGTGTCGCAGAACCGACCAATTTGCACCAGATTAAGCACTGAAATCTTTGCTTATTGCAAAGATCATCAAGTGCTTAAGCTCGTACAAACCCGGTAGTCCGGAAATCTCGAAGGATTTCAAATCATTTCAACAACAAGCAGCCAAGATCGTAATAATTCAGCGAACATGTCCACAGGTGCCCATACATATGGGACTTTCAGAGGTCTTGTGCCATACGCGCACAGGTCCATAACCCAACCTTACATCCAACATGATACTCACAAAAGATCAAGCGCGAGGACATGTGACAAGATCACTACGTGCTAGCACTAACTAGTCTACTCCCTAACAGCACCATCATCATCATCGTCGTCATCATCATCATCACTCGAGATATCTGAAGAGCCACTAGATGAAGCACGAGGATCCGGGTCTTCCTGAGAAAAGATGGGATTCCTCTCATTCTCGCGGCGATGGATCTCCTCATGTAGGCGGTCATTGTAGTCCTGGAGATGGTGAAGCTGTAACTCCAAGTCTCCCACCTGAAGCCTGAGAAGCCTGTTCTGCTCGGTCGCCCGCATGCCCTCAAGACAAACACCACGAAGCGACACCTCGGTCTCGGCCATGATGGTGGATAGAAAGGTCGTCATCCCCTGCTGATCACTAAGCTGCTGTGCCGTCTCCTGCTCCCTCTGATGAGCCTGGTCCCTCTCGACAGTCATGTGAGCTAGCTCTGTAGTGAGACGATCTATCTCGGTAGCATGCTCCTCCTGACTCTGGTGATCTGCAGCTATCTCCTCACTGAGAATGTGGTCCAGGTGGTCGTAGCTACATGACAGACACCCATAGGTAGCCATGAGTGCAGCCATAGCACTCCCAGCTGGTCCTGCGCAGTGCTCACGCTCCAAAGAACTGGCCTCAAGTACGGTGGCACCTGGCTGACGCCACACCGACTGGTACGGATCTGCTGTCAGGAAGAAACTGGCTGTAGCCTGGGCAACCACCTCCGGATGGTCCTCCATGATATCCCGGAGAACAGTGTAAGCAACTCGGTTAGCTCCATCCCATGGGGTCCTGCCCTGTAGAGCGAACACCCGGCGGCACCATACATGATCCTGCAGATCGCGATTGGGTACGTCCACCTCAACTGTGTACATATAGCGGTCCTCCGAGAACTGGACTCGATGCCACTCATACTGCGGCTCCTGGCCCTCCTGGTATCCGACTAAGTGCAGCACCCTCCACAAAAGAGTAGGCATGCCGAACTCCTCCAGAAAATCCTCTGATCCCTCAGCTGTCTAGGGTCCCAACATGTAATTTGCCCTCCCGCCTCCAGTCGACTTACGAGCTGTACGCTTGGTATGAGCAATCTGAAAGAGGTTTATCCACATAGTTTTTAATTAGTTGAGAACAACTTTTATTTAAAGAATCAGGACGGATAATCATAAGGAAGGAAGTAAGATTAATGCAAAGTTGTATGATCATGATGCATGTGCGTAACATACGTCCTCACTGCCTAACAAACTAACGGCTAGACGGTGGCACACAACGTTCACTCATAGCGTTAACTAACGTACTATACGTTCGCAAGTTAGCGTACCTGCAGAAAATCATTTCAGCCCTGCCCACAGTATGAATATCATGCATTGCTGAAATTAAATCTAATACTAACTCAGGTGCATACCTAGTATACACGTAAGCAGTATATGCACCCATCAAATAAAATACTCCCACAATTAATTACCTTCACATATACTTGTGTGCAACAAGTATATGTTCCAATACCAAACTAGCACACCCCTAGACCGGTGGTTGTCCGATCATGCTCTCACTCACCTTACACTACCCATTCCTTGCATCTACCCACAATTAAATACCTTCGCTTGTACTCATGTGTATACGGGTACAGGCTCAGGCTCCAGTACCAAACTAGCTCTCCCCTAGACCAACGTATGTTTGGTCATGCTCTCACAGCTCCCTTATTACCTTGGCGTAGAGGCACCCCTAGACCAACGTATGTTTGGTCATGCTCTCACAGCTCCCTTATTACCTTGGCGTAGAGGCATTTGATCCGTACATTACTATTCTGAAGAATAGCACCGATACAATTCCTTGCCGTATGGACGACAACATATAACAAAAATGTAGCATGATGCATTACCCCCAAAGTTAGTACTTAGATAGCCACCTAAGATCCTATTGGGCATAAGGACTTGATCAATGGCACACCTTAGCTTTAATTCTTAAGATTTTCCAAATCCTATTATAACTATAAGTTGGCAAATACAGCTTTATTCTTAGCAAAATACTTTTTTCAAATACACCTATGAACAGTAACACTAAACTATGCTCCGATGCCAGCTGTCGCAGAACCGACCAATTTGCACCAAATTAAGCACCGAAATCTCCGCTTATCGCAAAGATCATCAAGTGCTTAAGCTCGTACAAACCCGGTAGTCCGGAAATCTCGAAGGATTTCAAATCATTTCAACAACAAGCAGCCAAGATCGTAATAATTCAGCGAACATGTCCACAGATTACATCACAGTTGCACATAGTTCAAATTACATCGGAGTACGAAATAATATGACAAACCATAGTTTGATAGTAGTAGCGGAAGCAACATAGTCTTAAACATAAGTTTGGATGGTTCTTAATACAGTGCCATCAGTCTGATCAGGTCCAGAAAAGCAACAGGTAAGATAAGTGGTGACCATGCCCCTGGTCTAGTCATCTCCCGTCACCGGGTATAAGCAATTTTCACAGTAGCCATAAAAGCACTGGCCATCTGCAACAACAAGGGAATAAAACCCTGAGTACAAGAAGGTACTCAGCTAGACTTACCCGTCATAAACCAGAAATAATGAGACACCAAGGATCATGTAGGCTATATGGGTGTGGTTGGCTACACATACTCCTTTGCATGAAAGCTTTAGTAAATAAAACTCAGTTTAGAGTGTTGGCAATTGCTTTTAATAATTAACTCTACCTTACTAGGTTTGCACCTGAACTAAAACAAGCACTTGGCTAATTAATCATTCAAGAGTGACTATTTCATCAATAGCCTTTCAGATTTCGTAACCATCTTAGTTCCATAAGTTCTTCGGGCGATGGTCTACAATCAATTGCTCACTGTCCAGGATCGATGGCGATTATAATCGATTCCTACCAGCTGGGGATAAAATGTCTCACACTCGCCCAGCACAATCCGGCTACGACAGTCGTAAGCTACCAGTCAGGAGATTCGAGAACACAACGCGCGGGACGTCCATGGGCCCTTCTACACCGGCGATTATCTCAGTGCCAGGTCGCTCAAGCTATAGCTGCCCACGGTCATGCCAGGTCGATCAGGCCCTGCCTGCCCTCGGACCATGCCAGGTTGATCAGAATAGTTGCCCACGGTACAGCTGAGGCCCTGGGTGTTAGGCGTCAACATCTCCATCTCCGGCTCGAATAACCTTACTCGGCTTCACGGGAGATACTCCGACCTACTCTGTTAAGTGATCGACGCGTTCAATTTGACTAAAGGGACATGCCCGAACGGGTCCTATGCGCGTCTGCATAATATGACTGCTGAAGAAGCTCGTGCAGGAGAGCCCGTGACTACCGGTATGTGTCTCGTGAACCATCATCCTGCAGTTGTTTTGTTTGATACTGGATCATCGCATTCTTTCATGAGCAAGGCATTTGCACAAAAGCATAACTAAGAAATGTCTAAAATGGATTATGGGTTTCGCGTGAGCTCCATTGGGAGTAGCGTGTTATCTAGACAGATGGTGTGTAATGTAACCATCGAAATTGGAGGGCATAAATTTGGAGCCAATTTAGTGGTTTTGCCTGGATTAAGTATGGATGTAGTCTTAGGTATGAGTTGGATGACTATGTGGAACGCGGTGTTAGACACTGCAAACAGAACTCTTACCTTATCTGATAGTCGGACAGGTAACAAACTTCGTGTATCTCTTCCTCGTGGTGCCGATTTTGTTGACCTATCTTGCACTCTTCCTATAGAAGACCTCTCCAAAATTCCAGTTGTCAGGGATTTTCCGGATGTTTTCTCAGATGAGTTACCAGGGTTACCACCCAAGAGAGCAGTGGAGTTTGCAATAGAGTTATTACCGGGGACTGCACCAATCTCTAGGAGACCGTATCGAATGCCACCCAATGAATTGGCAGAACTCAAGACTCAGATCAAGGAACTCTTAAGTAAGGGGTTCATTCAACCTAGTGTGTCAGAATGGGGTTGCCCAGCTCAGTTTGTCAAGAAAAAGGATAAGTCCTTACGCATGTGTGTGGATTATCGCCCACTCAATGCTGTGACTGTTAAGAATAAGTATCCGTTATCGAGGATAGATATTCTCTTTGACCAGTTATCCAAAGCCAAGGTGTTTTCCAAGATTGATTTAAGGTCAGGTTATCATCAGATCCGAATTCGACCACAACCAGATACAGATTGTATGAGTATCTTGTTATGTCCTTTGGATTAACAAATGCTCCAGCATACTTCATGAGTTTGATGAACTCCGTGTTTATGCCAGAATTGGACAAGTTTGTGGTAGTATTCATTGATGATATTCTGGTTTACTCGGAAAATGCAGAAGATCATGCAGAGCATTTGAGGGTTGTCTTATCTAGACTCAGGGAGCACAAGCTCTATGCTAAGTTCAGCAAGTGTGAGTTTTGGATGAAGAAGGTACATTTTCTTGGTCACATTCTGTCAGAAGAAGGAATCTCAGTGGATCCTAGTAAAGTACAGGAAGTCATGGACTGGAAAGCTCCTACTTCGGTTGGTGAGATTCGAAGCTTCTTGGGCTTAGCAGGGTATTATCGTTGATTCATTCCGGATTTCTCCAAGATTGCAAAGCCTATGACAAGTTTGTTGCAGAAGAATTAGAAGTTTGAATGGACAGAGGAGTGTGAAGCTGCTTTCCGTACCTTGCGGAAACTGTTGACCACTGCTCCTGTTTTAGCACAGCCAGATATTGAAAAGCCATTCGATGTCTTTTGTGATGCATCGAAGGTTGGCTTAGGATGTGTTCTTGCGGATACATGGGTGTATGCCGGGTCTCTGAGTGATGAGTGATTGTCAACTGGTATGATGCGCATGTTCTTTGGCTTGTGTTGTGCAGGTGCCGAGCACGGATGCAGTGATCGAAGGCAGGTGAAGGTCAAGTTGAGACGTGCTGTGCCGACGGACCGGGTGCGGTGAAGGATGGGCGTGCCGTGCAGCGGACGTGCCATGCCAAGGTACCGAGCGGTGAAGGGCGGACATGAGGCTTGAACTGAGGGACCAGAGGCCCGAGGATCAGCTGTGGTGGCTGGCAGCCTGTGACGACGACAAGTGAAGAAGTGCGGTCATGTGTTGCCTGAGTCATGGACTCGGGGACACGTGTCGGTGGACGGGGTGCACGGGAGGTGCATCCCATCTACGACGTCGGTTTGGTGGTAGAGCCAGGGAAAAACCATCGATGGACGGTTTCCAGGTTTGGGCCTCAAAACCTGGGCGTGGACGGTTTCCGAGTTTGGCCACAAAACTCGGGCTGAGGGTTTCCGAGTTTGGCCACAAAACTCGGGCTGAGGACGGTTTCCAGGTTTGGGCCTCAAAACCTGGGCGCTGAGGGTTTGCTGAGTTTGGCCTCAAAACTCAGAAGCTGGTGGGCTGGTTTCCCGGTTTGGGCCTCCAAACCGGGGGTTGGCTGGAAAAGGCTGGTTTCCCGGTTTGGGCCACAAAACCGGGGGTGCAGAGCGAGGGCGACACGTGGCGGCGATCCGGAGGTTGCGTCGAGGCAACGCTTCGTTTTGTGCGGGCGTGGCCGTCGGATACACCTACCACCGAGTTGGTCCAGAATAACCTTAGGGTTTAGCTGGTTCGCTCTGTAATTAGAATAGAGAGGGGTAGAGTAGGAAATAGACTTAGGCTAGTAGTAGGATAAGTAGTCGGGAGACTCCCTCCTCCCATCGATCTCAGTTAGACATCTCAGTCATTTGCTCTCTCGCACTTAGGGTTTCCTGCTCTCCCATCCCCTGTTGTAGCTAGCTGAGATCCGCAGAGAGACTTGTCTCTGTGTACTGTTGATGTTGAGGAAGTGAGACCGTAATCTCACTGTTGTGCAGTTCGTGGTTGTGATTCGCGTTTCATTCATGTTCTTCGCGGAATCCTTTTCTCCACGATTTTCCCGTCGCTTGATCTCTTTGCTCGGTTCATCTTTTGCAAAACCGTTTGAACCAAGTTGTTCTAGATCGTGAGGCACTTCTTTCCACCGAAGGAATTCATCTCTAACCTCACGGTCTAGGAGATCGATCGATTTTCGTTTCGGGTCAAGTTTTCTCCCTTCCCCCCGAAATTCTTCGATTCATCGATTTGGAGATAGGTTCGAGCCATGATTTCTTAGGGATAGCTCACTATACTCCTTTTGACTCTTCTCACCAAGTTTGATCCCTAGAGGATTTGTTTCGGGTGAGATCGAGACGAATCGGTGGACGAACAGTGCTGCTGCGGGGTGACCGGACGCTGACTCGGGACGACCGGACGCTAGGGCAGTGCGTCCGGTGGTTGTATGTCCACTGTGTCTGTCTATGACTTGACCAGACGCTCGTGACCGGACGCTGGGTTTTTGGATTGACCGGACGCTCAGGATCTACTGTTCACGGTCTTTGTTCGTTTTGATCGGACGCTCTGTGCATCGACCGGACGCTTGTCTCTGGTGAGTCCGGTCGAGAACAGTAAGGTCCCAGAACGATTTTCGCACGACCGGACGCGTCCGGTGCTCACTGACCGGACGCTGCCCAGAGTCCGGTCGTGACTGTTTTGCGCTGTTTCGTCTGCGGTTCGTTCGTTCGTTGTCGGATTTGATTTCTGTCTTTTGCGTTGGCTTTCTAGAGTTGTGTAGTGTCCCGCTGTGCTTCTTGGAAGCATCCACCCTAAATCTAGGGTCATGGACATTAGCAAGCTCTAGTGTTTGTTTTTTGGGGTGATTCTCGGGACAGTGGCTACTAGTTTCCGAAAGGAAATTTTGGAGCTCCCATTCACCCCCCCTCTGGTCGCTTTCTGGTTGCTTCTCGGTCCTTCAATTGGTATCGGAGCAGGTTAAGGATCTTCCACCTTAGCCGGTTCCAGATCCACGGAAGGCGACATGGATCGCGGCGTGGGCAAACCGCCGTTCTTTGATGGGACGAACTATGCGTATTGGAAGATACGCATGTCGGCCTATCTCCAGAGCATGGGCTCTTCTGTTTGGGAGATTTGCAACAATGCCGATTACGTTGTCCTGGCTGCTCGTGTTTCTCAGCTCCAGATTGATGAGCACGAGGCCAATAGCCGGGCACGTAACGCCTTGTTCTCCTATTTGAGCATGTCCGAGTTTGATCGCGTTTCTCACCTCCCCACGGCTCGTGAGATTTGGGCGACCCTCATGCGCTTTCATGAGGGAACCACTCAAGTCAAATCTCGTCTCTACGAGTCGCACAAGCGGGAGTACGAGAACTTTCGACATATGCCTGGCGAGAGCATAGAGAGTTTATTCGCTCGCTTTCAGGTCATTGTCAACAAGATGAGAGCGAACAAGGAGTTGTTGCCTTTTGACGATCATGAGAGGGCTTTGAAGCTTTCGCACACTCTTGATCGGTCAGTGTGGGACTCAAAGGTCCAGACGATCATCGAATCATCTAACTATGAGACCCTCACCTGCGACGAGCTCTTTAGTAAGCTCAAGTCTAGTGAGATTGACGCCATGTCGAGGGCATCTTATGAGAGTCCTTCTGGCCCGACTATGGCTTTGGTTTCTGGCTCTTCCGCTAACCCCTCTGGTGGCTTTGCGCTTTCATCTCTCTTTTCTGTCACAGAGGATCAGCTGGAGTCTTTGGGAGATGAGAAGTTGGCTTTGCTTGCCAACCGGTTCACGCGGTTCCACAACAACCGCTTGAATCGTCGCCGCGGAGGAGGACGCTCAGGATGCTACGAGTGCGGCGATCCCGACCACTTCATCGCCAACTGCCCCAAGAAGAACAAGCATTCGGGGAAGGGCGATTGTGGCGGAACCGTCCTGATTATAAGAGCTCAAGTATTATCTTAGCCAAATCCGTCTGACTTCGACTGATACTTGAACCCATACAACCCCGGTAGTCCGGAAATCTCGAAGGATTTCTAACACCATACATCAAACAGGATCGCATCGTTCAAGGATTACATTCGTAAAGATACATCACAGCGGAAATGAAACCGATTTTAACATCAGAGTACGAATTTTAAAACGGAGTTATTACAAACCGAATTTTAAAAGTGCGGAAGCTGAAATAGTTTGAAACACGACCACTACACATGTGGTCCAAATAAAACCTTGTTTGATAAATCCACTCAACACGACTCACTCCTCCCTTTTTCAGATAATGTGCCACTAACAGTCTCAGACCAGCAAAAGAAAAAGGGAAGCTTCTGGACGACCCTGCCCTGGGCCTACTCCTCATCACCTTCCACCGGGTAGAGGCAGTGCTTACAATAGCCAAAGTAGACCTGGCCATCTGCAACAAACGGGATAAACCCTGAGTACGGAAATGTACTCAGCTAGACTTACCCGTCCAACTGAAAATAAAGACACCAAGGGTATGCAAGGCCTTTTCGGGTGGAGCTGGGATCTTTTAGTTGCGAGAAGCTCAAGTTCAGATAGGAAGTAATTAGTGATAAAGATGAGCTGCCATTTTTAGACCTATTCCTTAATTCTAGGTTTTTCACCTGTACTAGAGCACTCACTTGAATCTACCAATCAATAATATAACCATATCCGGTTGACTTATCCACATTTTAGTTGAACCTTTAAACATCACATGGAGTTGTATCGTGGTGAAGCTCGCCATAGTTTCCCACTAACCGGGGGAGACGGCGACTCGAATCGAATTCCAAATCAGCTGATGAAAGACCTTTAATACCAGCCCACACTTTCCCCGTCGGGTCCATGCATTGGGCAACCGCTCGACGCTTGTTCGTGGTGGTAATCGTCGCGGTTCAAGCACGGACCGCCCAATCAGAGTCTGGCGATGGCCTCACGCGGCAGATCGCAACTTCCGTACTAGAGGGCACGACACGGGTTGAAACCGGCCCGAACAGCTTCTAACCGGCTTTGGGGTCGATGATTACAGCACCGACATATCCCTAAGTAAAAGGGCGCGTTCAAAAATGAACGAGGGCCAACATCGATACAAACCTACACGATCCAACGGATGGACTGCCCCAAGTTTCCGAACTTGTGCGCTGCCATCCCGTTGACCGTATTTCATTACTACTCAGGTTTTTTTCCACGATAGCAAATATAGCCAACCGTGATCCGGTAAATACCCATCCGGGTATTACGGAAACATCCTTAACTACCACTTTTATTAAGCAGGCTAATCAATTCTACATTGTAACTAAATAACAGGATAACAAGGTAGATATTAATCAATAACCAAGGAATGGTAATGCAGCAAGTAGGATTCATTTCAACTCCTAGACTTAATGCATCACAATATAAAAGGACTCAGGTAATCTTAATTGCAAAAGATAGGAGGCTTAATATGCTCCGGGGCTTGCGTTGAGTGAAGACTGCTGCCTCGTGAGAGGGACACTCAGGTAAGTTAGGGTCGTGGACGGGGTCGACTTCCTCTGGCTACTGCAGCTCCTGGATCTCCGGCTCGGCGTTTAGCTCCTGCTCTTGGTGGGGCTCCGGCGGGGTCGATCCTATTGCGTGCGATGAATATATATTTAAATAAATGCGGTGCAAGATGAAGGTGACATGAAAAGAATAATTCTTGCAAACCAACAAAGTCAACTTGTTGAACCACTTTTGACATTGAGGTAATTACTTAATTATTTCGTAAAACAAAATCTGGTTATTCACTCTTTTTCTTATTTAATTTAAACCAAAGAAACTCCGATTGAACTGCAAGTGCATCTTTCTGGACTCAAAAAAATCCACAAAAATTCCAGAAAGTAAACAACACTTGCTGGACTCTACTGAACAAGTTTCAGCCAAAAATAAACTATAGAACTGCAGATACAAAAATGACAAGCAAACTGCCCAAAAAGGTGCTTTGAACTACAACCCTACTGTAAAAGGGTGCACAACTCTATTTCATATTTTTCTCAGATTCTACTTCACATTTTATGTTTATCAAGAAAGTTCCATGAACAGAAACATTGTATTATTTCTTACAGGAATTTCCAAAGATAAACACAGACAAGCACAGTTGTAAAGCAACTACAACTTTTTCCATAAAACAGATCAGGTTTATATTTTTCTTAGACTCTTCATGGCATACAGAGACTGCACAAAATTTCCCATATTTTATTTCAACATATAAAACACCTTAACACTTTTTCTAAGAAATCAGCAAAAATGAACTTTTCACCATAACAGGAACTCTTTTCATAAGAACAGTACTTCATATAATTTTCACAGGCACCAAACATAACAAAGAACCTATACAAATTTTCCCATGAATTAACTCCATCAGAAAACACTTAATTCCATTTATCCCAACAAAAGCATGTACACGGAAATAAATGAAAACAGTAAAATAACTGCTATAAAAAATACATTCATACTTTTCCATGATAGATCTACTCATAAACAAGCCAACAAAACTGAAAGTACTCCATTTGGACTTATAAATCATGCTGTACAAAAATAACAAACATCTCTGGAAATTAAAACTAAAAGAAAAACATTTGAATTTCTCCCGGCTGGCTACGTGCACCCGGTCCATGGACCAGCGAGTGGCTGACGCGCGGGGCCCATGGGTCAACGGGAACCCACCCTGGCTCGAGCGCACGGCGGTAGGGGATCGGCCGAGGCCTGGCTCGAACGAGACCGCGGCCGAGGGTTCGCTCGAGGCCGAGTTCGGGCGAGACGGACAACTAGTCCGTCCGAGGCCTGGCTCGAGGGCTCGGGCGAGACGGGAAAACAAACGCCCGTCTGAGGCCTGGCTCGAGGGCTCGGGCGAGGCGGAAACACACACGCCTGTCTGAGGCCTGGCTCGAGGGCTCGGGCGAGACGAAAACACACACGCCCGTCCGAGGCCTGGCTCGAGGGCTCGGGCGAGACGGAAACATACACGCCCGTCCGAGGCCTGGCTCGAGGGCTCGGGCGAGACGGAAACATACACGCCCGTCCGAGGCCTGGCTCGAGGGCTCGGGCGAGACGGAAAACAGGGGAGAGGTTTGACCGTCGATTCCTCGCCGTCGGTGAGGTCGCCGGCGGGGAAGCTAGGCTTGTGAACTCACCTCGACGAGGCGCATCGAGTGGTGTAGGTGGTTTGGCTAGCGGATGGCCAGAGTGTGCCGGCGGCGAGCGGCAGCGCACGGAGGCGGCGGTGACGCGCGACTACGCCGTCTCCGGCGGTCGCCGGTGAAATTGGGGGAGGCAAAAGCTCGACTGAACCCTAAGGAGCAAAGCTACGGGGTTGGTTTGGCTCGGGTGGCTCCAGAGGAGCCTGGCCACGAGCGAGGTCTGCGGCGGCGCCCATGGCGCTCGGCCGGGGAGAAGAGTGCGATAGAGAGCGGTAGCGTTGAAGCTCGTCGGTGTTCTTACCTTGCCTTGACTCGGAGAAGGTCGAGGATGAAGAAGAGGGGCAGTGGTGCTCGGGTCGGCGAGGAACAGCGTCGCGGGCTCAGCGGTGGTGATGGCGTCCGCGGCGGCGCTCTCCGATCTCCGGCGTCGGTGGGGCTCGAGAGGTGGTGCAAGCGGGAGCACCGGGTGTCCGAGGTGTAGACGGAGTGGTGTGCGAGACGAATCGGGTGATGGTGCTCCGGTGAGGCCGGAACACGGCGGGGCTTTTGCGGTGATGGTTGCGGCGAGCGGGGAGGTGTTCGGCGTGTTCGTGGGAGAGTGAGGGAGAGAGCGAGAGTGAGAGCGGGCGAGTGAAATGGCAGTGGGGAGAGGGGAGTGCGGTGCGCTCGGGGTTTTGATCGGCTTGACCGGCCGGTGGTCGTGGCGGGGCCGGCGACGGGACGTCGCGGCAGCAGCGGCGCAGTCGGCGAGGCGAGCGCGGAGCGGGCGAGGCGGATTGTGGCGTGATCGGGTGAGCAAAGATCTCGCGGGGAGTGGGCGAGGAGGATTCGCGGCAGAGGCGTGCCGCCACGCGGCGGTTGCGGCCGGCGTACGGCGCGGCTGTCAGCGGCGACAGCGCGCGGCGCGCGCGGCACGCGGGCGAGCTGGGAGCGGGCCGGCGCACGCGAGCTGGGCCGAAAGGCCAGATGGGCCGAAAGGAGTGGCACCGGGAAAAAAAACGTTTGCTTTTTTTTTCCAAATTCTTTCAAACTTTGACCACTCAAAAACAGTTTCAAAAACTCCAAACTAGGTTTTGACCAAAATACAAAAGTTGCTCAAAACATTTTTCTCTACAACCTTCATATAAGACACTTTTTCTGAAAACCATTTTTAAATCCTCTACATAAAGAAAGCCAAATAACTAAACAAAAGGCAACAAGCACTCATATGCACATGCAATGATGCAATGCATTGCTTATGCTCCTTTAGTAGCTAATGAAGTTCCTAATGCAGTGCTTGACACTAGGGTGTCACAGCGATCATGGGCACAAGTACGACTCCAAGCGCAAGGAGAAGCACGTCCCCCCAAGGCGCAAGAAGAGGGGCGGCTTCGACAGAGAGTACATCAAGAAGAAGTACTTGGAGAAGGCCCAGGCTGAGCAGCGTGCGTTCTTCGCCACGCTCAGCGACGTCGACGGCTCGGATGACGACTCCGCTTCCTCAAGCGACGACGAGTCCGAGAAGATGAAGAAGATCGAGGACAAGCTCAACGGTCTTTGCTTCTTCACCGGCGACGGAGGCCTCTGCACCATGGCGCTTGGTGATGAGGTCGGAGGCGAGCCTGTGACGACGACAAGTGAAGAAGTGCGGTCATGTGTTGCCTGAGTCGTGGACTCGGGGACACGTGTCGGTGGACGGGGTGCACGGGAAGTGCATCCCCTCTACGACGTCGGTTTGGTGGTAGAGCCAGGGAAAAACCATCGGATGGACGGTTTCCAGGTTTGGGCCTCAAAACCTGGGCGTGGACGGTTTTCGAGTTTGGCCACAAAACTCGGGCTGAGGGTTTCCGAGTTTGGCCACAAAACTCGGGCTGAGGACGGTTTCCAGGTTTGGGCCTCAAAACCTGGGTGCTGAGGGTTTGCTGAGTTTGGCCTCAAAACTCAGATGCTGGTAGGCTGGTTTCCCGGTTTGGGCCTCAAAACCGGGGGTTGGCTGGAAAAGGCTGGTTTCCCGGTTTGGGCCACAAAACCGGGGGTGCAGAGCGAGGGCGGCACGTGGCGGCAATTGGAAGGTTGCGTGGAGGCAACACGGACGAGTTGTGCGGGCGTGGCCGTCGGATACACCTACCACTGAGTTGGTCCAGAATAACCCTAGGGTTTAGCTGGTTCGCTCTGTAATTAGAATAGTGGGAGACACCCTCCTCCCCTTATCTCAGTCATTTGCTCTTTCGCACTTAGGGTTTCCTGCTCTCCCATCCCCTGCTGTAGCTAGCTGAGATCCGCAGAGAGACTTGCCTCTGTGTACTGTTGATTCTGAGGAAGTGAGGCTGTATCCTCACCTTTGCAGTGCAGATCGATGACTTGATTCGTGTTTTGATTCGTGTTCTTCGCGTTCTTCGTTTCTTCACGATTTTCCCGTCACTCGATCTCCCTCTCTAGTGCGTCTTTGCGAAATTCGTTTGAATCATTTTGTTCGTATCATTGAGGAGGTCATTTCGACCAAAGGAATTCATCTAACTCCTCATGATCGAATAGATCGGGACGATTTCGTTTTCGTGGCGCTTTTTCCGTTCATCCACCTTCCCTTTTGATTTCCCGGTGATTTGGTTGTTTTGAGCGGATGATTTCTTGGGGATAGTCTCCTAACTACCCCGTGATCATCTTCTCCAAGTTTGGGAACTTGGGATTTTGAGTTGGATCAGATTTGGAGAGATTTGGAGAGAAGGCGATCAAAATTGCCCTCTCTGCAAGGTCGCGGACAGTCCGCGGTTTTGACTGGCGGACAGTCCGGGCGTCGGGGGAGCAGCCTGTCCAGTGGCTGAGTTCCTCGGTCGGGTCACTGTTCATTGACCGGCGGACAGTCCGCCGTTGTGATTGGCGGACAGTCCGGGACTCGTCCAGCAAGGGTTCAGCAACCTTGCTATTTTGGTGTTTCTGCCGGCGGACAGTCCGCCCCTGCCGCGGACAGTCCGGGACCCCAGGGCCGGACAGTCCGGGAATTGCCTGAGTCTTCCGGTTTAGTGCGTTTGCTCTTCCGGCTTGTTCGTTTGGTTTCCGAACTTCTCGTTTGGCCCTGTAGTTGACCAAGAAACCTCTCTAGGTATCTTTGCTACTTTTAGCATAGGTATTTAGGAGTTTCTCGACGTAGTCGTCTATCTACGTTCGGGACTTGGTTTTTAGGGTTGTGTTCGAGCCGAGACTTTTGAAGTTTGGTTTGCTTCTTCTTGGTGGTGCTCCGCTGTGATCCTAGGGATCATCCACCCTCTTCCAAGGGTCGTGAGCATCACGGTTTCGGTCACCGATTCTCGGGGTTGATTTTGGGACATTTGGCCAAAGTTTCTAAAGGAAATTTTTGAGCTCCCATTCACCCCCCCTCTGGTCGCCTTGCGAGTGCTTTCTCGGTCCTTCAATTGGTATCGGAGCGGGTTAAGGATCTTCCACCTTAGCCGGTTCCAGATCCACGGAAGGCGACATGGATCGCGGCGTGGGCAAACCGCCGTTCTTTGATGGGACGAACTATGCGTATTGGAAGATACGCATGTCGGCCTATCTCCAGAGCATGGGCTCTTCTGTTTGGGAGATTTGCAACAGGGATGATTACGCTGTCTTGGCTGCTCGTGTCACTCAGCTCCAGATCGATGAGCACGAGGCCAATAGCCGGGCACGTAACGCCTTGTTCTCCTGTTTGAGCATGTCCGAGTTCGATCGCGTTTCTCACCTCCCCACGGCTCGCGAGATTTGGGCGACCCTCATGCGCTTCCATGAGGGAACCACTCAGGTCAAATCCCGCCTCTATGAGTCGCACAAGCGGGAGTATGAGAACTTTCGACATATGCCTGGCGAGAGCATAGAGAGTTTATTCGCTCGCTTTCAGGTCATTGTCAACAAGATGAGAGCGAACAAGGAGCTGTTGCCTTTTGACGATCATGAGAGGGCTTTGAAGCTTTTGCACACTCTTGATCGGTCAGTGTGGGACGCAAAGGTCCAGGCGATCATCGAATCGTCTAACTATGAGACCCTCACTTGCGACGAGCTCTTCAGTAAGCTCAAGTCTAGTGAGATTGACGCCATGTCGAGGGCTTATATGAGAATCCTTCTGGCCCGACTATGGCTTTGGTTTCTGGCTCTTCTAACCCCTCTAGAGGTTTTGCACTTTCGTCTCTCTTTTCTGTCATAGAGGACCAGCTTGAGTCTTTGGGGGATGACGAGTTGGCAATGCTTGCCAACCGGTTCTCGCGGTTCCACAACAACCGCATGAACCGTCGCCGCGGAGGAGGACGCTCAGGATGCTATGAGTGCGGCGACCCCGACCACTTCATCGCCAACTGCCCCTAGAAGAACAAGCATTCGGGGAAGGGCGATCATGGGCACAAGTACGACTCCGGCAAGCACAAGGAGAAGTACGTTCCCCCGAGGCACAAGCGGAGGGGCGGCTTCGACAAGGAGTACATCAAGAAGAAGTACTTGGAGAAGGCCCAGGCTGAGCAGCGTGCGTTCTTCGCCAAGCTCAGCGACGTCGATGGCTCGGATGACGACTCTGCTTGCTCAAGCGATGACGAGTCCGAGAAGAAGAAGAGGATCGAGGACAAGCTGAACGGCCTCTGCTTCTTCGCCGACGACGACGGCTTCTGCACCATGGCGCTTGGTGATGAGGTCGACGGCAAGCTGGAGCACACCCCTCGGAATGACGACGATGACGACGACACCTCCCAGGTATCTCTCACCCACGACGAGCTTTCTGCTGAGGTCGAGAAGCTTACTGCCGCGCTCCTTAGTCAGGACAAGTTGCTTAGGCGTGCCGCTAGAGAGCGCAAGGAGTTTAGGCAGAAGTGGGAGGACACGGTGAGGGAGCTTGAGTTTGCCAAGTCCACCGTGGTCGTGTCGGAGGAGGTTGAGTGCGAGATGTGCACCACGCACATGACTGACCTTCTCACTTTGAGAGGTAAGTATGCTGCGTTGGTAGGAGAGGTGGATGAGCTGAAGGCTAGACCTTCTCTGTTGGGTGCGTGCAAGACTTGTCCTGTCTTGCAATCTGAGTTGGCAGAGAAGAATGCCAAGATTATGTCTCTTGAGGAGGCCAACTCAGGTAGCACTTGTGTGTCCAAGTGCGCTTTGTGTGAGGGTTTGGAGATGGAGATTGCGAATGTCAAGCATGGCAAGATGCAAACCGAGGAGGAAAACACATACCTTCGGACCATCTTGTCATGGGTCTCTTGTAGTGAGCCGCAGCTCGGGATGATGATCTCCCAATTTAAGCGAGCTGATGGAGGTTCTGGTGTAGGTCTTGCTCAGGGTGTTGATCTTTCTGCTTTTGGGAAGATTGGAGAGTCGAGTGGTCTGAATCCTAGTGAGAAGCCCAACTCCACCACTACTCCCAAACTGACCAAGCTTCCACCCAAAGAGCCCGTCAAGCCTACCACCAAGGATGGGGTATTTGATGAACCTCCGAGAGCTCCACCCAAGAACCAAGTGTGGCATCCCAAACCCAACCACCTCAAAAACAAGCTGGACACAATGCCACCCATCCAGGAGGAGTGTTTGCCACAGAAGGGCAAAGTGGTCCACACCCACAGCCATGAGTACCAACAACCCCCTTTGCGTGCGGTGAGGTATCATTGTGATTTCTGTGGGAGAGATGGACACTTGAGCGAGTTCTGCTTTAGGCGCAAGAGAGAGGCGCGCCGTGCTAGGGAGATGAACAACACGGACATGTACCACCCTTTCCATGATGTACATGTGCCGAATGTTCAGAGGAGAGCACCGAGACGTGCTGCTAGGCCCAGAGGTCCAGAACCTCAAGTTCCCAGGCCTAGGCAGCAGAGAGCTCCGAGGAGAGAGGCTAGGCCTAGAGGTCCTGAACCTCAAGTTCCTAGGCGTAGGCCTCGTAGAGAGCGTGCCCGGCGGGAGCCTGCAGTTGTAGGCTATGGACCCCGTGGCGGTGGCTTTGTAGTTGAGCGTTTTCCCCCACCGCGGTTTGAGTATCGCGATGGACGCTCCTCTCTTAGCGGACCACGTTTTCCTCTACGTGGTGATCGCTCCTCTCGTAGACGTGCTAGGAATGGTTTTTCTGCTAACCGTTCTTTTGAGCAGCCAGCCCAACACTGGTATTCTTCCTACTTCACTAACCCCAGTGTTGGACCGTATGCTCACCCTATGTCTTTTTATTGATGTAGGTAAAACGGTTGGAGGACATTTGGTTGGTGGATTCCGGTTGCTCGAGGCACATGACCGGAAACGCCAAGTGGTTCTCCAGCCTCAGCCCTGTTGTCGGAAAGGAGTACATAACCTTCGGCGACAATAGCAAAGGTAAAGTATTGTCTCGCGGGTCGGTGCGAGTTAATGAGCACTTTGTGTTGCGCGATGTTGCTCTTGTTTCTAACTTGCATTTTAACCTTCTTTCTGTTTCGCAACTTTTTGACGACGACTATGAGATTCGTTTTAAACCGAATCTCAGTCGTATTTTGGATCCTCAGGGCAATCTTGTATGTTTGATTTCGCCCTTTGAAAAAGTGTTTCGTGCGAATTTCTCGGAGTCTTTTGGCACTTCTCGTTGTCTTGTGGCTGGACCTTCCTCCTCTGATCTTTGGAAGTGGCATAGGAGACTTGGACATTTGAGCTTCGACTTGCTTGCAAGGCTTAGTGCACTTGGCCTAATCCGAGGATTGCCCAAGTTGCATATGGAGAAGGATCTTGTTTGCCACTCTTGTAGACATGGGAAGATGGTTGCCGCTCCCCACCATCCAGTGACTCAGGTCATGACCAAGCACCCTGGAGAGCTTTTGCACATGGACCTTGTTGGTCCGGCTCGGGTGAGCTCGGTTGGGGGGAAGTGGTATGTGCTTGTTGTTGTTGATGACTTCTCGAGATATTCGTGGGTTTTCTTTTTAGCTGAGAAAACTGAGACTTTCTCCTTTGCTCGTAATCTGATTTTACGTCTTCAGAACGAGTTCCCTTTGAACTCGATGCGAGCAATTCAGAGTGATAACGGTTCCGAATTCAAGAATTCGGATTTTGAGAAGTTTTGTAACTCTTTGGGTTTAGAGCATCAGTTTTCTTCCCCCTACACACCCCCTCAGAATGGTGTTGTAGAGAGGAAGAATCGGACCCTTGTTGAGATGGCCAGGACGATGCTCGACGAGCATAGGACTCCTAGGCGATATTGGGCCGAAGCTATGAGCACTGCATGCTACATTTCCAATCGCATTTTTCTCCGAGCTTTCTTGAAAAAGACTTCTTATGAGTTGCATTTTGGAAAACTGCCCAAGGTGAGTTATTTTAGAGTTTTTGGTTGCCATTGTTTTATACTCAAAAAGGGCAACTTGGACAAGTTTGAGTCTCGTTCTTCTGACGGTGTGTTTTTGGGTTATGGCACTCACACTCGAGCTTATCGTGTACTTAACCTTGACACTAACCGAGTCATGGAGACATCCGATGTCACCTTCAACGAGACCCTTGTTTGTCCTTCTTCTCGTTTTGAGCGTGCAGGTGATCATGAGATTGGTGAGCCTCTTTTTGATGATGAGGACGAGGGTGCTGAAGGTATGGATGATCCAGCACCCCCTCCACCTGCTGTGCCGCAAAGAGCGGCTTCTACGACGACTCACGGCCCCGACACCTCTTCTTCCTGGGGGCCGTGGGATCCGCCACCCCGAGCGGTACCATTTGTACCCGGGGAGGCACCAGCTGCTGTTGAGGGGGAGGCCACTTCGGCAAGGGAGGCGCCACGACACATCCAGCGCCAGCACCCGCCTCAGCAGATGATCGGCAGCATCGACGAACGAGTCACTCGGTCCAGGTCACAGCAAATCTCGCACTTCGCTCATTCTGCTTTTGTTGCTAATTTTGAGCCCCGAGATGTTGGACACGCTTTGACGGATCCGGACTGGGTCAATGCCATGCTTGAGGAGTTAGAGAATTTTGAGCGAAATCGGGTTTGGGTTCTAGTTCCACCTCCTCCTGAGTGTAAGCCTATTGGGACAAAATGGGTTTTCAAAAACAAGCAAGGAAAGGATGGCCACGTTGTTAGAAACAAGGCCAGGCTTGTAGCGAAGGGTTATAGTCAGAAGGAGGGGATAGACTATGAGGAGACGTTTGCTCCTGTAGCTCGTTTGGAGGCAATTAGGATCCTCTTGGCTTTTGCTACATCCAAAGGTTTCAAACTTTTTCAAATGGATGTCAAGAGAGCCTTCTTAAACGGCTACATAGAAGAAGAAGTTTATGTTGAGCAACCCCCCGGTTTTGAAAATCCCAAGTTTTCAAACCATGTTTTTAAACTCCACAAAGCTTTATATGGTTTGAAACAAGCCCCTAGAGCCTGGTATGATAGGTTGAAAACCTTTTTGCTTGCTAAGGGTTTTAAAATGGGATGTGTAGATAAAACGCTCTTTCTCCTCAGGCAAGGCAAAGACACTCTCTTGATCCAGATTTAAGTGGATGATATCATTTTCGGTGGTTCTTCTCACGCTTTGGTTGCCAAGTTTGCAGATACTATGAGCAGGGAGTTCGAGATGAGCATGATGGGCGAGCTGACGTTTTTCCTTGGGTTGCAAATCAAGCAATCCCGGGAAGGGACGTTCGTGCACTAGGGCAAGTACACCAAGGACTTGCTGAAGCGGTTCGATATGGGTGAGGCCAAGCCTCTTCCAACACCCATGTCGACGACGACTGCCCTGGATGCGGATGTGGACGGAGAAGCAGTGGACCAGAAGGAGTACCGCAGCATGATCGGGTCGCTCCTCTACCTGACGACGACACGCCCGGACATCCAGTTCGCGGTGTGTCTGTGTGCGCGCTTTCAGGCGTCGCCGCGCACCTCTCATCGTCAGGCGGTGAAGCGGATTTTCAGGTACCTTCGTTTCACGCCTGAGTTCGGGATTTGGTATTCTGCTTCCTCCACCCTCTCCCTTTGCGGTTACTCGGATGCCGATTTTGCTGGTTGCCGTATTGAGCGCAAGTCCACTTCTGGGACTTGCCAATTTATTGGTTCTTCTCTTGTTTCGTGGTCTTCTCGCAAGCAGTCTAGTGTCGCTCAGTCCACTACAGAGGCTGAATATGTTGCTGCGGCTAGCTGCTGTTCCCAGTTGCTTTGGATGATGGCCACTTTGCGTGATTTTGGTCTGAGCTTTTCTCGCGTGCCTTTGCTTTGTGACAGCACGAGTGCCATTAGCGTTGCTAAGAACCCCGTGCTTCACTCGAAGACCAAACACATTGATGTGCGCTTTCATTTCTTGCGAGACCACCAGGAGAAGGGTGATATCGACCTTCGCCATGTCAATACTCATCATCAACTGGCTGATATTTTCACCAAGCCTTTAGACGAATCAACCTTTAAACGGTTGAGGGGTGAGCTTGGTGTGTGTTTCCCCTTTAAGTTGGGGGAAACATTTGGGATCTTGTATATTGACTGACGCTTTTGTCTTTCTTTTTCTTTTGCATTTCAGCATACGCATTTACATTCTGAGCTTCATGTCTATAATCATTAGAATGTAACTATGCTTTATGTAGTATGCTCCGATGCTTATATTGATGCTTGTAGCTTATGCTCTTTCTGATCACTAGTACATGTTGTGAGCTGAGCTAATTTTGAAATGGTGAATTTGCTTAATAATTTCAAATCTGAAAATGTTCACCATTGAGATATGCAACTAGCATGTGTAGGATGTGTTGAGTTTACTCGTGCTTTTCATATATGCTAGGAAGCTATGTCTCTAGTTTTGAGTCATTCACTTGCTTGGTCTGTTCATATCATGTATAACATTCTGAACCAAGTTTTAGTGAATTGAAAAGATCGAGATGGGATTGCTTGTCAACACATCACGGTATCGAGATGGTTTCTCATTGCACTTTGAGTTAAACTTGAGCCGTGTAGTGTATGACCGAAACCGTAGCTTTAAGCTTCTGATTCCTTCGGCATAGGCTTCGCTCGGTTGAAAAGTTAGGCAATGACAAGCTTTCAACCTCTCGCAATCACATGCTAATAATTGAACTTGTGTAATTTCACCGCTGTAACTCCGATCTAAAGTTGAATTCACAAGTATATGTTTCATTCTTAAGCATGATGATTGAACTTTGCTAGGGGTAGTTCACTTTGTATACATGTTTAGCACTTGTTCAGACTCCTGTCTATACTTTGCTAGTGCTATTTTTGATGGTGAATACCTTTTGACTCAAAACTGCTCATTTTCGCTCATATGTTCATATTTCATATCTGGTGATCAGTTTGAGCCTTTGCTAAGCTTGTATGCTTTTGTTGAGTCATTGGAGTTATACTGTTTAGAGCATCTTTGCATTCTTCTGAATATATGCCTGAAGCTGCTAACTTGCATTTTGACTCATATGCATGCTGGAAGGGGGAGAACCTCCCATGTTCGCACTTTTTGTTGGTGCCTTGTCTGATGGGGAGAGTCTTTTACTTGATTAGTGCATTTTCAACTAAGGGGGAGAAACTTTGCAAATCATATGTGCTTCCCGAGTGTTCATTTGAGGGGGAGTGTTTTCTTGGTTGTATGCACTAGTCGAGGGGGAGTTTGAGCTTTGTTGTCTCTTGTTGGCCGAAAGGCATTGGTATCGAGCTTTCTTTGCTAGTTGTGTTGAGTCTCTGTGCCTCTATCTTGAGGGACTAGCATTTTGCTTCGATTTTCAAATTGGTGTCTGCTAGCGGTGTTAAGCCTGTTCTACCTCTTCTTGAGGGCTAGCTTTGCTTTGCTTGGTTGCGTCGAGCCGTTGCCCATATCTTTGGGGACCAAGTTCTTTCGCTCTTTCCACTTGACCTTCTTCGGCTTTGCTATGCTTTTGGGTCATTTGGTTGAGTTTTCTCCTTCTCCTTCCTCCTTCTTCCTTATTCTTCTTTTCATTATGATTTGTGTGAGTAGTTGACAATGCACTCATCAAGGGGGAGATTGCGGATACATGGGTGTATGCCGGGTCTCTGAATGATGAGTGATTGCCAACTGGGATGATGCGCATGTTCTTTGGCTTGTGTTGTGCAGGTGTCGAGCACGGATACAGTGATCGACAGCGAGGTGAAGGTCAAGTTGAGACGTGCCGTGCTGACGGACCGGGTGCGGTGAAGGATGGGCGTGCCGTGCGGCGGACGTGCCATGCCGAGGTACCGAGCGGTGAAGGGCGGACGTGAGGCTTGGACTGAGGGACCAGAGGCCCGAGGATCAGCTGTGGTGGCTGGCAGCCTGTGACGACGACAAAAGTGCAGTCATGTGTTGCCTGAGTCGTGGACTCGGGGACACGTGTCGGTGGACGGGGTGCACGGGAAGTGCATCCCCTCTACGACGTCGGTTTGGTGGTAGAGCTAGGGAAAAACCATCGGATGGACGGTTTCCAGGTTTGGGCCTGAAAACCTGGGCGTGGACGGTTTCCGAGTTTGGCCACAAAACTCGGGCTGAGGACGGTTTCCAGGTTTGGGCCTCAAAACCTGGGTGCTGAGGGTTTGCTGAGTTTGGCCTCAAAACTCAGATGCTGGTAGGCTGGTTTCCCGGTTTGGGCCTCAAAACCGGGGGTTGGCTGGAAAAGGCTGGTTTCCCGGTTTGGGCCACAAAACCGGGGGTGCAGAGCGAGGGCGGCACGTGGCGGCAATCGGAAGGTTGCGTGGAGGCAACGCGGACGAGTTGTGCGGGCGTGGCCGTCGGATACACCTACCACTGAGTTGGTCCAGAATAACCCTAGGGTTTAGCTGGTTCGCTCTGTAATTAGAATAGTGAGGGGTAGAGTAGGAATTGTACTTAGACTAGAATTAGGATAAGTAGTAGGGGAGACACCCTCCTCCCCTTATCTCAGTCATTTGCTCTTTCGCACTTAGGGTTTCCTGCTCTCCCATCCCCTGCTGTAGCTAGCTGAGATCCGCAGAGAGACTTGCCTCTGTGTACTGTTGATTCTGAGGAAGTGAGGTCGTATCCTCACCTTTGCAGTGCAGATAGATGTGTTGATTCGCGTTTTGATTCGTGTTCTTCGCGTTCTTCGTTTCTTCACGATTTTCCCGTCACTCGATCTCCCTCTCCGGGGCGTCTTTGCGAAATCCGTTTGAATCATTTTGTTTGTATCATTGAGGAGGTCATTTCGACCAAAGGAATTCATCTAACTCCTCATGATCGAATAGATCGGGACGATTTTGTTTTCGTGGCGCTTTTTCCGTTCATCCACCTTCCCTTTTGATTTCCCGTTGAATGGATCGATTTGAGCGAATGATTTCTTGGGGATAGTCTCCTAACTACCTCGTGATCATCTTCTCCAAATTTGGGAACTTGGGATTTTGATTTGGATCGGTTTTGGAGAGATTTGGGAGGAGGGCGATCAAAATCGCCCTCTCTGCAGGACCGCGGACAGTCCGCGCCTGTGTCCCCGGACTGTCCGGGCTTCGGGCACGAGCCGAGCAGTGGCTGCGGTGCCTGTTCGGACAAGTCCGAACTTGACCCGTGGACAGTCCGTCGTTTAAGTTGGCGGACAGTCCGGGATCGTCCAGGGACACTTCAGCAGACTTGGTGTTTCTCGAATTTTGTCGGCGGACAGTCCGCCACCCCCTCGCGGACAGTCCGCAGTAGGGGCGGACAGTCCGGGACTCGGGGTCCGGACAGTCCGGGACATTGCAGAAGGGTCTTTTTCAGTGCAATCTTCGCCCCGGCTTTTCCGCTTGGTTTTTGGACCTCTCGTTTGTTCCTAGAGTTAACCAAGAAACATTTCTAGGTATCTTTGCAACTTGTTTGCATAGGTATTTGGAGATTTCTCGACGTAGCCTCCAATCTACTTTCGGGACTCGGTTTTCCAAGGGAGAACTTGAGCCGAAGCTTTTGGTCCTTGCTTCGCTAGTGCTTGGTGGTGCTCCACTGTGATCCTAGGGATCATCCACCCTCTTCCAAGGGTCGTGAGCATCACGGTTTGGGTTCATGCTTCTCGGGGTTGATTTTGGGACACTTGGCCAAAGTTTCGAGAGAAATTTGATTGGCTCCCATTCACCCCCCTCTGGTGGCCTTACTTTTGCATTCTTGGTCCTTCAATTGGTATCGGAGCGGGTTAAGGATCTTCCACCTTAGCCGGTTCCAGATCCACCGAAGGCGACATGGATCGCGGCGTGGGCAAACCGCCGTTTTTCGATGGGACGAACTATGCGTATTGGAAGATACGCATGTCGGCCTATCTGCAGAGTATTGGTGCTTCCATTTGGGATATTTGCAACTCTGCCGATTACGTGGTCTTGGCTGCTCGTGTCACTCAGCGTCAGATCGATGAGCACGATGCCAATAGCCGAGCCCGTAATGCTCTTTTCTCATGTTTGAGCATGAATGAGTTTGATCGCGTTTCTCACCTCGCTACGGCTCGGGAGATTTGGGCCACCCTCATGCGTTTCCATGAGGGAACCTCTCAAGTCAAAACCCGGCTCTACGAGTCGTTCAAGTGAGAGTATGAGAACTTTTGACATCAGCCTGGTGAGAGCATAGAAAGTTTATTCGCTCGCTTTCAGGTGATTGTCAACAGGATGAGGGCTAACAAGGAGCAGTTGCCTTTCGACGATCATGAGAGAGCTTTGAAGCTTTTGCATACTCTTGATCGATCGGTGTGGGATTCCAAGGTTCAGGCGATCATCGAATCGCCTAACTATGAGACCCTCACGTGCGACGAGCTCTTCAGTAAACTCAAGTCCAGTGAGATTGACGCCATGGCGAGGGCTTCTTATGAGAATCCTTCTGGCCCGACTATGGCTTTGGTTTCTGGCTCTTCCGCTAACCCCTCTACTGGCTTTGCGCTTTCATCCCTCTTTTCTGTCATAGAGGATCAGCTGGAGTCTTTGGGAGACGAGGAGTTGGCTTTGCTTGCCAACCGGTTCACGCGGTTCCACAACAACCGCATGAACCGTCGCCGCGGAGGAGGACGCTCTGGCTGTTTCGAGTGCGGCGACCCCGACCACTTCATCGCCAACTGCCCCAAGAAGAACAAGCATTCGGGGAAGGGCGATCATGGGCACAAATACGACTCCAAGCGCAAGGAGAAGCACGTCCCCCCAAGGCGCAAGAAGAGGGGCGGCTTCGACAAAGAGTACATCAAGAAAAAGTACTTGGAGAAGGCCCAGGCTGAGCAGCGTGCATTCTTCGCCACGCTCAGCGACGTCGACGGCTCGGATGACGACTCCGCTTGCTTAAGCGATGACGAGTCCGAGAAGATGAAGAAGATTGAGGACAAGCTCAATGGACTTTGCTTCTTCGCCGACGACGGGGGCCTCTGCACCATGGCGCTTGGTGATGAGGTCGGAGGCAAGCTGGAGCACACCCCTCGGGACGACGATGACGACGACACCTCCCAGGTATCAATGACCCATGATGAGCTCCTTGATGAGAATGAGAAGCTTACCACCGCCTTGCTTAGTCAAGACAAGCTGCTTAGGCGTGCTGCTAGAGAGCGCAAGGAGTTCAGGCAGAAGTGGGAGGACACGGTGAGGGAGTTGGAGTATGCTAAGTCCACCGTGGTCGTGTCGGAGGAGGTTGAGTGTGAGTCGTGCACCAAGCACATGACTGAACTTCTCACTTTGAGAGGTAAGTATGCTGCTTTGGTTGGAGAGGTGGATGAGCTCCGTGCTAGGCCGCAGCTGTTGGGTGCGTGCAAGACTTGTCCTGTCTTGCAATCCGAGTTGGCTGAGAAGAATGCCAAGATTGAGTCTTTAGAAAAGGCTAGCTCGGATAGCACTTGTGTCACGAGGTGTGCTTTGTGTGAGGGCTTGGAGATGGAGATTGCCAATGTGAAGCATGGCAAGATGCAAACCGAGGAGGAAAACACATACCTTCAGACCATCTTGTCATGGGTCTCTTGTGGTGAGCCGCAGCTCGGGATGATGATCTCCCAATTCAAGCGAGCTACTGGAGGTCCTGGTGTAGGTTTTGCTCCGGGTGTTGATCTTTCTGCTTTTGGGAAGATTGGAGAGTCGAGTGGTCTGAACCCTAGTGAGAAGCCCAACTCCACCACTGCTCCCAAACTTACCAAACTTCCACCCAAAGAGCCTGCTAAGCCTACCACCAAGGATGGGGTATTTGAGAAACCCCCGAGAGCTCCACCCAAGAACCAAGTGTGGGCACCCAAACAAAACCACCTCAAGAACAAGCTGGACACAATGCCACCCATCCAGGAGGAGTGCTTGCCACAGAAGGGCAAAGTGAACCATACCCACACCCGTGAGTACCAACAACCCCCTTTGCGTGCGGTGAGGTACCATTGTGACTATTGTGGGAGAGATGGTCACTTGAGTGAGTTCTGTTTTTGGCGCAAGAGAGAGGCGCGCCGTGCTCGGGAGATGGACAACCCGGACATGTACCATCCTTTCCATGATATGCATGTGCCGAACGTCCAGAGGAGAGCTCCGAGGAGAGCTGCTAGGCTTAGAGGTGCAGCACCTCAAGGTCCTAGGCGACAGGGAGGAGGTGCCCGACGGGGTCCTGCCGTTGCAGGATACGGACCCTGTGGCGGAGGCTTTGTTGAGCGTTTTCCACCACCGCGTTTTGAGTATCGCGATGGACGCTCTTTCCTTAGTGGACCACGTTTTCCTATACGTGGTGATCGCTACCCCCGTAGACAGGCTAGGAATGGTTTTTACACTGACCGTTCTTTTGAGCAGCCGGCCCAACACTGGTATTCTTCTTACTTCACTAACCCCAGTGTTGGACCGTATGCTCACCCTATGTCTTTTTATTGATGTAGGTAAGACGGTTGGAAGACATTTGGTTGGTGGATTCCGGTTGCTTGAGGCACATGACCGGAAACGCCAAGTGGTTCTCCACCCTTAGCCCTGTTGCCGGAAAGGAGTTTATCACCTTCGGCGACAATAGTAAAGGTAAGGTGTTGTCTCGCGGGTCGGTGCGGGTTAATGAGCACTTTGTGTTGCGCGATGTTGCTCTTGTTTCTAACCTGCATTTTAACCTTCTTTCTGTTTCGCAACTTTTTGATGATGACTATGAGATTCGTTTTAAACCGAATCTCAGTCGCATTTTAGATCCTCAGGGCAATCTTGTATGTTTGCTTTCGCCCTTTGGGAAAGTCTTTCGCGCGAATTTCTCGGAGTCGTTTGGTATTTCCCGCTGTCTTTTGGCTAGTCCTTCTTCCTCCGATCTTTGGAAGTGGCATAGGAGGCTCGGTCATTTAAGCTTCGACTTGCTTGCAAGACTTAGCTCACTTGGCCTAATCCGAGGATTGCCCAAGCTTTCGATGGAGAAGGATCTAGTTTGTCATTCTTGTAGACATGGGAAGATGGTTGCCGCTCCCCACCATCTAGTGACTAAGGTTATGACTTCGCACCCTGGAGAGCTTTTACACATGGACCTTGTTGGTCCGGCTCGGGTGAGCTCGGTTGGTGGCAAGTGGTATGTTTTGGTTGTTGTCGATGACTTTTCGAGGTATTCGTGGGTCTTCTTTTTGATTGAGAAGACTGAGACTTTCTCATTTGCTCGCAATCTGATTTTGCGTCTTCAGAACGAGTTCCCTTTGAACTCGATGCGAGCTATTAAAAGTGATAATGGTTCCGAATTCAAAAATTCGGATTTTAAGAAGTTTTGTGACCGCCTTGGTTTGGAGCATCAGTTTTCTTCCCCCTACACACCGCCCCAAAATGGTGTTGTAGAGAGGAAGAATCGGACCCTTGTTGAGATGGCCAGGACGATGCTCGATGAGCATAGGACTCCTAGGCGATATTGGGCCGAAGCTATGAACACTGCATGCTACATTTCAGATCGCATTTTTCTGAGAGCTTTCTTGAAAAAGACCTCTTATGAGTTGCGTTTTGGTCGTCAACCCAAGCTGAGTTATTTTAGAGTCTTCGGTTGCCATTGTTTTATATTGAAGAAAGGCAACCTGGACAAATTTGAGTCTCGTTCTTCTGACGGTGTATTTTTGGGTTATGGCACTCACACTCGCGCATATCGTGTACTTAACCTTGATACTAACCGAGTCGTGGAGACATCAGATGTCACCTTCGATGAGACTCTTGTTTGTCCTTCTTCTCGTTTTGAGCGTGCAGGTGATCACGAGGTTGGTGAGCCTCTTTTCGATGATGAGGACGAGGGTGCTGAAGGTATAGATGATCCAGCACCCCCTCCACCTGCTGTGCCGCAAAGAGCGGCTTCTACGACGACTCACGGCCCCGACACCTCTTCTTCCCGGGGGCCGTGGGATCTGCCACCCCGAGCGGTACCTTTTGTACCCGGGGAGGCACCAGCTGCTGTTGAGAGGGAGGCCACTTCTTCTAGGGAGGCGCCACGACACATCCAGCGCCAGCACCCCCCCCAGCAGATGATCGGCAGCATCGACGAACGTGTCACTCGGTCCAGGTCACAGCAAATCTCGCACTTTGCTCATTCTGCTTTTGTTGCTAATTTTGAGCCCCGAGATGTTGGACACGCTTTGACGGATCCGGATTGGGTCAATGCCATGCATGAGGAGTTAGAGAACTTTGAGCGAAATCGGGTTTGGGTTCTAGTTCCACCTCCACCAGACTGTAAGCCTATTGGGACAAAATGGGTTTTCAAAAACAAGCAAGGAGAGGATGGCCACATTGTTAGAAACAAGGCCAGGCTTGTAGCGAAGGGTTATAGTCAGAAGGAGGGGATAGACTATGAGGAGACTTTTGCTCCTGTAGCTCGTTTGGAGGCTATTAGGATACTCTTGGCTTTTGCTGCATCCAAAGGCTTTAAACTTTTTCAAATGGATGTCAAGAGTGCCTTCTTAAATGGCTACATAGAAGAGGAAGTTTATGTTGAGCAACCCCCCGGTTTTGAAAATCCCAAGTTTCCAAACCATGTTTTTAAACTCCACAAAGCTTTATATGGTTTGAAACAAGCCCCTAGAGCCTGGTATGATAGATTGAAAACTTTTCTGCTAGCTAAGGGTTTTAAAATGGGATGTGTAGACAAAACGCTCTTTCTCCTCAAGCAAGGCAAAGACACACTCTTGGTCCAGATTTACGTGGATGATATCATTTTTGGTGGTTCTTCTCACGCTTTGGTTGCCAAGTTTGCAGATATTATGAGCAGGGAGTTCGAGATGAGCATGATGGGCGAGCTGACTTTCTTTCTCGGGTTGCAAATTAAGCAATCCCGAGAGGGGACGTTTGTGCACCAGGGCAAGTACACCAAAGACTTGCTGAAGCGGTTCGATATGGGTGAGGCCAAGCCTCTTCCAACACCCATGTCGACGATGACGGCCATGGATGCAGACAAGGATGGAGAAGCAGTGGACCAGAAGGAGTACCGAAGCATGATTGGGTCGCTACTCTACCTGACGGCGACACGCCCGGACATCCAGTTCGCGGTGTGTCTGTGCGCGCGCTTTCAGGCATCGCCGCGCACTTCTCACCGTCAGGCGGTGAAGCGCATTTTCAGGTACCTTCGTTTCACGCCTGAGTTTGGGATTTGGTATTCTGCTTCCTCCACCCTCTCCCTTTGCGGTTATTCCAATGCCGATTTTGCTGGTTGTCGCATTGAGCGCAAGTCCACTTCTGGGACTTACCTGTTTATTGGATCTTCTCTTGTGTCGTGGTCTTCTCGCAAGCAGTCTAGTGTCGCTCAGTCTACCACAGAGGCTGAATATGTTGCTGCGGCTAGCTGTTGTTCCCAGTTGCTTTGGATGATGGCCACTTTGCGTGATTTTGGTCTGAGCTTTTCTCGCGTGCCTTTGCTTTGTGACAGCACGAGTGCTATTAGCGTTGCTAAAAACCCCGTGCTTCACTCGAAGACCAAACACATTGATGTGCGCTTTCATTTTTTGCGAGACCACCAGGAGAAGGGTGATATCGACCTTCGCCATGTCGATACTCATCATCAACTAGCTGATATTTTCACCAAGCCTTTAGACGAATCAACCTTTAATATGTTGAGGGGTGAGCTTGGTGTGTGTTTCCCCTTTTAGATGGGGGAAACATTTTGGATCTTGTATAATAGACTGACTCTTTTTTGTTTGTCTTTCTTTTCCTTTGCATTTTTAGCATACGCTTTTACATTCTGAGCTTCATGTTTATAATCACTAGAATGTAATTATACTCTATGTAGTATGCTCCGATGCTTATGTTGATGCTTGTAGCTTATGCTCTTTCTGATCACTAGTACATGTTGTGAGCTGAGCTATTTTGGAATGGTGAATTTGCTTAATGTATATAAAATCTGAAAATGTTCACCATTGAGATATGCAACTAGCATGTGTAGGATGTGTTGAGTTCACTCGTGCTTTTCATATATGCTAGGTTGCTATGTCTCTAGTTTTGAGTCATTCACTTGCTTGGTCTATTCATATCATGTTTAAAATTTGAGCCAAGTTTTAGTGAATTGAAAAGATCGAGATGGATTGCTTGTCAACACATCACGGTATCGAGACTGTTTCTCATTGCACTTTGAGTTAAACTTGAGCCGTGTAGTGTATGACCGAAACCGTAGCTTTAAGCTTCTGATTGCTTCGGCATAGGCTTCGCTCGGTTAAAATGTTAGGCAATGACAAGCTTTCAACCTCTCGCAATCACATGCTAATATTTGAAGTTGTGAATTTTCACCGCTGCAACTCTGATATAAAAAATGAATTCACAAGTATATGTTTCATTCTTATGCATGATGATTGAACTTTGCTAGGGGTAGTTCACCTTGTATACATGTTTAGCACTTGTTTGGATTCCTGTCTATACATGTGTAGTGCTATTTTAATGGTGACTATCTTTTTGGCTAAAAACTGCTCACTTGCTCATATGTTCATATTTCGTATTTGGTGATCAGTTTGAGCCTTTGCTATTTGAGTGCCTAGTTGAGACATTGGAGTTATACTGTTTAGAGCATTTTTGCACTCTTTTGATTATATGCCTGAAGCTGCTAACTTGCATTTCTGACTTCATATGCATGTTGGAAGGAGGAGATCTTTGCTCTTGTGCCTGATGATGCCTTTTCTTGATAAGTGCATTTTCAACTAAGGGGGAGAGTTTTGCAAATCATATGCTCCTGGGTGTTTAACTAAGGGGGAGTTTTCGTTAAGGGGGAGAAAATTTTTTCAAATCCTTGTGCTTTCCCATGTTGGACCTAGGGGGAGAATTTTCCTAGTTGCTTGCACTTTTCGAGGGGGAGTTTGCTAGTTGTGTTGAGCCCTTGCCTCTGTCTTGAGGGACTAGCAAACATTTTCAGGGCTTTTCGTTTTTGATTGGTTCTAAATTGGTTCGGAGCGTGTTTGACCACAAGGCATTGTTATCGAGCTCTCTTTTCTAGTTGTGTTGAGCCTCTGTGCCTCTATCTTGGGGGACTAGCATTTTGTCTCGATCCTCAATTGGTATTTGCTAGCGGTGTTGAGCCTGTTCTACCTCTTCTTGAGGGCTAGCTTTGCTTTGCTTGGTTGCGTCGAGCCGTTGCCCTTGTCTTTGGGGACCAAGTTGTTTCGCTTCTTCCACTTGACCTTCTTCGGCTTTGCTATGCTTTTGGGTCTTTTGGTCGAGTTCTCTTCTTCTTCTTCCTTCCTTCTTCTTTCTATTATGATTTGTGTGTGTAGTTGACAATGCACTCATCAAGGGGGAGATTGCGGATACATGGGTGTATGCCGAGTCTCTGAGTGAAGAGTGATTGTCAACGGGTTTGATCGCATGTTCTTTGGCTTGTGTTGTGCAGGTGTCGAGCACGGAGACAGTGATCGAAGGCGAGGTGAAGGTCAAGTAGAGACGTACCGTGCCGACGGACCGGGAGCGGTGAAGGGCGGACGTGAGGCTTGGACTGAGGGACCGGAGGGCCTGAGGATCAGCTGTGGTGGCTGACAGCCTGGGACAGCGACGAGCAGAGACTTGCGGGGCACGGTGTTGCTCAGGTCGAGGACCTGGGGACACGTGTCAGTGGACGGGGTGCACGGGCAGTGCATCCCCTCTACAGCTCCGGTTTGGTGGTTGAGCCACAGAAAAACCACCGGGTGGACGGTTTCCGAGTTTGGGCCTCAAAACTCGCGTGCTCGGTTTCTAGGTTGAGCCACAAAACCTGGGCGTGCGGCGGGTTTCTGAGTATGGGCCACAAAACTCGGGCTGAGGACGGTTTCTAGGTTTGGGCCTCAAAACCTGGGCGCTGCGGGTTTCTGAGTTTGGGCCACAAAACTCAGGCGATGGACTTGGAGGCTAGTTTCCCGGTTTGGGCCTCAAAACCGGGGGTTGGCTGGAAAAGGCTGGTTTCCCGGTTTGGGCCACAAAACCGGGGGTGCAGAGCGAGGGCGGCACGTGGCGGCAATCTGGAGGTTGCGTCGAGGCAACGCTTCGGGCTGTGCGAGCGTGGGCCGTCGGATACACCTACCACCGAGTTGGTCCAGAATAACCCTAGGGTTTAGCTGGTTCGCTCTGTAATTAGATTAGAGAGGGGTAGAGTAGGAAATAGACTTAGGCTAGAATTAGGATAAGTAGTCGGGGAGACACTCTCCTCCCCCCATCTCAGTTATTTGCTCTTTCGTCTTAGGGTTTCCTGCTCTCCCATCCCCTGCTGTAGCTAGCTGAGATCCGCAAAGAGACTCACCTCTGTGTACTGTTGATTTTGGGGAAGTGAGGCCATAACCTCACTGTCGTAGTGTGTGTTTGCGCTTCGGCTGCAAGATCGATGTGTTGATTCGCGTTTTGGTTCGTGTTCTTCGCGTTCTTCGTTTCTCCGCGATTTTCCCGTCACTCGATCTCTCTCTCCGGTGCGTCTTTGCGAAATCCGTTTGAATGATTTTGTTCGTATCATTGAGGAGGTCATTTCGACCAAAGGAATTCATCTAACTCCTCATGATCGAATAGATCGGGACGATTTCGTTTTCGTGGCGCTTTTTCGGTTCATCCACCTTCCCTTTTGATTTCCCGTTGATTGGATCGATTTGAGCGGATGATTTCTTGGGGATAGTATCCTAACTACCCCGTGATCATCTTCTCCAAGTTTGGGAACTTGGGATTTTGATTTGGATCGGTTTTGGAGAGATTTGGGAGGAAAATCGCCCTCTCCGCACGACCGCGGACAGTCCGCGCCTGTGTCCCTGGACTGTCCGGGCATCGGGCACGAGCCGAGCAGTGGCTGCGGTGCCTGTTCGGACAAGTCCGAACTTGACCCGCGGACAGTCCGCCGTTCAAGTTGGCGGACAGTCCGGGATCGTCCAGGGACACTTCAGCAGACTTGGTGTTTCTCGGATTTTGCCGGCGGACAGTCCGCCACCCCCTCGCGGACAGTCCGCAGTAGGGGCGGACAGTCCGGGACTCGGGGTCCGGACAGTCCGGGACATTGCTGAAGGGTCTTTTTCAGTGCAATCTTCGCCCCGGCTTTTTCGCTTGGTTTTCGGACCTCTCGTTTGTTCCTAGAGTTAACCAAGAAACATTTCTAGGTATCTTTGCAACTTGTTTGCATAGGTATTTGGAGATTTCTCGACGTAGCCTCCAATCTACGTTTGGGACTCGGTTTTCCAAGGGAGAACTTGAGCCGAAGCTTTTGGTCCTTGCTTCGCTTGTGCTTGGTGGTGCTCCACTGTGATCCTAGGGATCATCCACCCTCTTCCAAGGGTCGTGAGCATCACGGTTTGGGTTCGTGCTTCTCGGGGTTGATTTTGGGACACTTGGCCAAAGTTTCGAGAGAAATTTGATTGGCTCCCATTCACCCCCCCCCCTCTGGTCACCTTACTTTTGCATTCTCGGTCCTTCATTGTGCTGTTTTTGGATGGCCGGTTTGGGGAGTATTTATACTCCACCTCCTCATCCATTTCAGTGTTCTTGCCACTTTCCTTTGCTGAGAAACACATTGTGAGTGTGAGAAAGAGCAAGAGCCCTAGTGAGGTTGAGAGATTTGCTAATTGAGAGAATTAGTGACCTCCTAGTGAGAATTGAGTAGCAAGTGTGCATCCATCCATCTCTTTGGCCTTGTGTTGGTCAAGTGAGAATTCTAGCTTGTTACTCTTGGTGATTGGCATCACCTAGACGGCTTGGTGGCGATCAGAGAGCTTGGTGATCATCCGGAGGCTTTGTGGATGACCCAAGCCATGTTGTGACCGGTAGCGAGCAATTCACCAGGCCAGAGTGGCGAAGAATGAGCTCGTAGTGAGCACTTGATCCTTGCGCGGATCAAGGGGGAGCGATACCCTTGCGCGGGTGCTCCAACGAGGACTAGGGGGTGTGCCGACACCTCGATACCTCGGCAAAAAGATCGTCGTGTCATCTCTACTCTCATTACTTCACATTTACTTTTGAGCAATTCAATTCCGTATTTACTTGTTGTTCTTTCATGAGTTGAATTGCCATGCTAGAGTAGAAATGGTTTAGCGATAGTCTTTTTGTGCAGTTGATTCTTGTCAAACACACTTCTAGGCACTAGGGGGTTAATTGGGCTTGTTAGGTTTTAATTCTTGCAAAAGTTTTAGAAAAGCCCAATTCACCCCCTCTTGGGCATCTTGATCCTATCAATTGGTATCGGAGCCTCGTGCTCTCGATTTAGGCTTAACCGCCTAGAGTTAAGATGTCCGAGGGTGATGGACCACCGCCCATGTTCGAGGGAGATGACTTCCGTATTGGAAAATCCGTATGGAGTCATACCTTGAAGCGGTAGATGTTAAATGCCGCCAAGCCGCAATCACCGGCTTTCCCAAGACTAAGGAGGGTACAAGCTTAACCCCTCATGAGGAAGAAAATGAGAAGTGGAATGCAAAGGCCAAAAATATCATCTTTAGAGGCATTTGCAAGGATGTGTTCAATCGTGTCCGGAACCACAAGGATGCCCATGAATTATGGGATAACATTTGTGCACTCCATGAGGGAACCAAGAGTGAGCGTGAGGAGCATTACCATTTGGTCATGCAAAAGTTGAATTCTTTTGAAATGCTTGCTCATGAAAATGCCAATGAAATGTACTCACGCTTGAATGTTCTTGTAGAGGAGCTCAATGGTCTTGGCCTCACACAAATGCAACCATCCGATGTTGTGAGGAAGATTCTATGTGTCCTTTCCATTGACAAGTATGGTCACATTGTGACGGTGCTACATCATGGTGATCTTTCCACATCCACACCAACACAAGTCTTGGGGAAGATCAATGCTCATGAGATGTACATGCACATCACACCAAGTGGTGGCTCTTCCACCGACAAGAAGAAGGACTTGGCCTTCAAAGCAAGTCATGACAAGAAGGGCAAGTCCAAGGCTATTGAGGTGCATCATGAGAGCACAAGTGATGATGAAGATGATTCCAACATTGCTCTCATGGTGAAGAAGACCACCAAGATGTTGAAGAAGCTTCACAAGAATGGAGTCAACTTTGACTCTAGAAAGAAGAAGTTCTTCACAAGTAGCAAGAGAAGGCCAATCTCCGAAATGGATTGCTACAATTGTGGAGACCTTGGCCATCTTGCTCACCAATGCCCCAAGCCTAAGAAAGAGAGCTACAAGAACAAGAACAAGGGCAAGAAATATGACTCATCTAGCGAAGATGAGAAGAAGAGTGAGAAGCCCTACAAAAAGGATGGCAAGAGGAAGAAGCAATACCACAAGAAAGGTGGCAAGGCTTACATTGTTGGTGATTGGCTCACCGAGATATTGACTCCTCCGGTGGCTCATCCAATGAAGATAGTAATGATGAGAAGGAGAAGGTGGCCGCTCTAGTCATTGGGTCCTCTACACCACCACCACCACCACTGCCATCATCCTCTACACACCTATGCCTCATGGCAAACGGTGACCGGAAGGTACAAAGCGATGATGACTCTAGTGATGATGATAGTGATGGAGAGTTCAAAGCTCCTACTTATGATGAACTTGTTGAATTGCTAAATGACTACACTAAAATCATAAGGAAGACTAGAGCTAAAAATGATAGGCTTGTTCATGACAATGAAGCTCTTGTTGAAAAATATAAAAATGCTATGCATGCTAGTGATGAGTTGAAAAATGATCTTGCTACTATGTCATCTTCCATCAAGGAGCTCAAGTCATCTAACAAAGAGCTCAAAGCTAAAAATGAAAAACTCGATAAGATGCATAATGATCTTTCCACTAGTCATGCTTTGCTCAAAGAACAATACACTCAAGTGAAAGTAGATTATGATACTCTTACCATTGACTATGATATGCTTTCACATGAGACACATGATGCTCCTAACCTTGTTGTTAAGTGTGACATAGCAACATCTTGTGAGGACTTGGTTAGTGAGCATGATGAGCAAAGTGCTCGTGGCAAGGGCAAGAAAGTGGTTGAGGCCGATCACTATGATGACTATGTCAAGATCAAGAATGAGAATGCAAAGCTCAAGGTTGATCTAGAGAAGCTTACAACCACCAAGCAAGTTATCATTCAAACTCACGATGATGATTATAGCATGACACTTGAGCTAGACATGCTAAAAGAAGAGAACAAGAGATTGAAGATGGAGAGGGATTACAAAATGACACCATCTCAATTGGAACTCCAACAAGAGAATGACAAGCTCAAGAAGGAGAAAGAGCACCTCACCACCGGATTGAGGAACTTCACAAAGGGTCAATGTCTTCAAAGTGAGCTTCTCATGAACACCGTCATGAAGACAAATAGAAATGGCATTGGCTTTCTTGAAGAGAAGATGAAGCAACGCAAGAGCATCACAAAGCCAAAGAAGAAGAAGATTGGGAGATGCTATGAGTGTGGGAAGGAAGTACACTTTGCTCATGATCGTGAGGAGCCAAAACCCACACCCTTGCCCAAGCATGCTAGGCCCTTTGCTTTCAATGCTCACTACATGCTTAGACAAGATTCTAGTGGCAAAGTGAAAGTCATGTTTATGGGGCCACCTAACAAGAATAATCCAAAGCAAATATGGGTTGCAAAGTCACTAGTTGAGAAGGTTAAGGGACCGCAACAAGTTTGGGTCCCGAAAGCTCAAGCTTGATTTCTTATGTGTGTAGGTGAACTACAAGACCGGTGGATCTCATTGGGTAATTGATAGTGGTTGCACTCAACATATGACCGGTGATCCCCAGATGTTCACCTCACTAGAAGAAAATGTCGATGACCAAGAAAAGAAAACATTTGGCGACAACTCAAAGGGCAATGTCAAAGGATTGGGCAAAGTGGCTATATCAAATGACCATACCATCTCCAATGTGCTTCTCGTTGCATCCTTGAGCTTCAACTTGCTATCCGTTGGGCAACTTTGTGATCTTGGCTTTCAATGTTTGTTCACCGACAAAGAAGTGGTTGTGTCCAAGAAAGATGATGCACAAGTGATCTTCCAAGGCTTTAGATACAACAATCTCTATCTAGTGGATTTCTCCTCTGAAGATGCCAACTTGAAGACATGTTTGTTCACTAAGCAATCTCTTGGTTGGCTATGGCATAGAAGATTGGCTCATGTGGGGATGAACACTCTCAACAAGCTATTGAAGAAGGATTTGGTTAGGGGCTTGAAGGATGTCAAATTTGAGAAGGACAAATCGTGTAGTGCATGTCAAGCCGGCAAACAAGTTGCAAACACTCATCCAACCAAAGCCTTTGTATCAACATCAAGGGAGTTAGAACTTCTTCATATGGATCTATTTGGGCCAACAACATATGCAAGCTTGGGTGGAAATCTCTATTGCCTAGTGATTGTTGATGACTACTCTAGATACACTTGGGTATTCTTTCTTCATGATAAATCCGAAGCAACCCCTTCATTCAAGAAGTTTTCCAAGAGAGCTCAAAATGAATTTGATGTGAAGATCAAGAAGATTAGAAGTGACAACGGAAAAGAATTTGACAACACCCACATAGAAGAATATTGTGATGAAGTTGGGATCAAGCATGAAGTCTCCACAACCTACACACCACAACAAAATGGGGTAGTTGAGAGGAAGAACCGGACTCTAATCACCCTGGCAAGGACAATGCTAGATGAGTACTCTACACCAGAGAGATTTTGGGCGGAAGCAATCAACACCTCTTGCTATGCATCAAACCGATTGTTCCCCCATCGTCTCCTTGGCAAGACCCCCTATGAGCTACTCAACAACAAGAAGCCGGATGTATCCTTCTTTAGAGTGTTTGGGTGCAAATGCTACATCTACAAGAAGCGCCAACACCTAGGGAAGTTCCAACGCCAATGTGATATTGGTTTTCTTGTTGGTTACTCATTGAAGTCCAAAGCATATTGAGTATTCAACCATGCCACCGGGATGGTAGAAGAAACATATTATGTGGAATTCGATGAATCTAATGGCTCTCAAGGAGAGCATGAGAATCTTGATGATGTAGGTGATGAACCATTGAGGGAAGCAATGAAGAACATGCCGGTTGGAGCCATCAAGCCCAAAGATGATGATGATGATGATGTGCAAGTCATTGACAAGCCATCCTCATCCAATGTACCACTTGATGATGACAAAGATGGGAGAGATCCAGATGAAGACACTCATTTCTCCCATGATCAAATGGTGGTACAAGCTCAAGATGTTGGTGCTCCACAAGCGGCACCTCAAGTGGTTGATCGAAGGACTACTCCTCTACTACAAGCTCATCCTCAAGATCTCATCATAGGGAGTCCGACAAGGGGTGTAATGACTCGATCTCAAAAACTTGCTTTATTTATGGAACATCAATCCTTTGTTTCTCTTGTTGAGCCTACCATTGTAGATGAAGCTCTAGGTGATCCGGATTGGGTGAATGCCATGCATGAAGAACTAAACAACTTCACCCGCAACCAAGTTTGGACACTTGAAGAGCGACCAAAAGGCGCAAGAGTCATTGGAACAAAATGGGTGTTTAGGAACAAGCAAGATGATCAAGGCAAGGTTGTTAGAAATAAGGCAGGGCTAGTGGCAAAGGGGTTCTCTCAAGTTGAAGGATTGGATTTTGGAGAGACCTTTGCACCGGTTGCAAGACTCGAAGCCATCCGTATCCTCCTTGCATATGCATCACATCATGACATTAAATTATATCAAATGGATGTGAAAAGTGCATTTTTAAATGGCTTCATAAATGAACTAGTCTATGTTGATCAACCTCCCGGGTTTGAAGACCCTAGATATCCTAATCATGTTTATAGGTTGTCCAAGGCGCTATATGGGCTCAAGCAAGCCCCTAGAGCGTGGTATGAGCACCTCCGGGACTTCCTCATTGAGAAGGGCTTCACCATTGGGAAGGTCAACACCACACTATTCACCAAGAAGCTTGATGGAGAGATCTTCATTTGTCAAGTCTACGTCGATGATATCATCTTCGGGTCAACAAATGAAGCCTATTGCAAGGAATTTGTTGACTTGATGTCGAAGGAGTTTGAGATGTCCATGATTGGCGAGCTCACATTCTCCCTAGGCTTCCAAGTCAAGCAATTGAAGGAGGGGACTTTCATATCTCAAGAGAAGTACACAAAAGACCTCCTCAAGCGCTTCAACATGGATGATTGCAAGCCTATCAAGACTCCAATGCCAACAAATGGACATCTCAACCTAGATGTGGGAGGTAACCCGGTTGATCAAACTCTCTACCACTCTATGATTGGTAGCTTGTTATATTTGACCGCATCTAGGCCTGACATCATGTTTAGTGTGTGCATGTGTGCTCGCTTTCAAGCCGATCCTAGGGAATCACATCTTGTAGCGGTGAAGAGAATCCTTAGGTACCTAAAGCACACCCCAAGCTTTGGCCTTTGGTATCCCAAAGGAGCTAACTTCCAACTCGTTGGGTATTCCGATTCGGATTACGCGGGTTGCAAAGTAGATAGAAAAAGCACATCCGGAGGGTGCCATTTGCTTGGGAGATCACTAGTTTCATGGAGTTTGAAGAAGCAAAATAGTGTGGCCTTGTCTACCGCCGAGGCGGAATACATAGTCACGGGTGCTTGTTGTGCACAAATCCTTTACATAAAACAAACCCTTTTAGACTATGGTGTAATCCTAGAAAGGGTACCTTTGTTGTGTGACAATGAGAGCGCGGTTAAGCTTGCTAACAACCCGATTCAACACTCTCGCACAAAGCACATAGATATTCGCCATCACTTTCTTAGAGACCATGTTTCGAAGAAAGACATATCGTTAGAGGGAGTTAGAACCGAAGATCAATTGGCGGATATCTTCACAAAACCCCTTGATGAGAACAACCTTTGTAGATTGCGAAGTGAGCTTAATGTGCTTGATCTAAGTAACTTTGTCAAAAGGTGAAAGGGGGTTGTCTTTGCATTGCATTGTATAATATGCCATGTTTAAATTATGTTATGCACATAGGCTTGTCAGACGTGGTTAAGATAACCGCCCTAAAAGCGAGTGAAGAAGCTTACCCATGAGCAAACTTGACAAGCAACCTAGATTCAAATTCCGTATTGCATTGCATATGCATGTGTGTTGCTTTGTCGTTTCTTTTCGGTCAAGCTTTGAGAAACCACTGTGTTCGTCCACCGCTAGGGGGAGCATTTGAGGTTCCTAATGGTTGAGACCCCTAGGTTTGGTGGCCACATGTTGTCTCCTCGGGATTTTATTGCCTATTTTACCTAAAAATGATATATAGCCTATGGCAAAATATTTATAAAATTGAGGGTTTATGCGAGGATGCTCATACTAGGTTCCAACTGGTGTTTATTTGCCTCTTATTCAAGTTGGAACTTGGTTGGGAGAGGGAGCCGCAATAGAAATCTTCAAAACAGCCGAAAATGGGGCATCGGAAGCTGCAGCGGACGCTCCCCCAGCGTCCGATGCTCTGTACTGTAGACAGCCCCGGCTGGAACAGTGTCAGAGTAGCCTCCGATGTGTCACCATCGGAGCCTCCGATGCTCCATCGGACGCTGACCAGCGTCTGATGCCGAGGCAAAGGACGCGTCCGATGTGATTTTGGTCGTTTTGAAACTCTCTGGACAGGCATCGGCGCGTCCGATGTGATTTCATCGGCGCGTCTGATGCTCCTTTAAGCGGCGCACTCGATTTGTTTCATTGACATACCGGTCCCACTCGTCATCCTATCTCCATCATCATCTTCCTCGCGCCGCCCGTGCTCACGGCCACCGCCACCCGAACCCTAACCCTCGCGCATCTTCGCCCGGGCTCCCCTCGCGCTCCCCACCGTCCCCACCGCCGGCCGCCGTGCCCTCGCCACCGAACGCCGTGCCCCACCTCGCCGGCTGCAGCCGCTTCGCCGCACCGCCCCTCGCGTCCGCCCCCCCGCGCGCGCTCGCCGGAATCAGCCGCCAAAAGCTCGCCGATGCTCGGATCCTTCGCGCCGGAGCTCCTCCCTCGTCCTCGAGCGTCTCCCCCTCTCCGGTGACTTCCTCCCCGTCCGGTTGTCCCTCAACAGTGAGCACCTTCCTCTTCTTCAATAACCTATGCGCTCAAGGTGCTCGATGAAATGTCCCAATGGCCGTTCACCTCGTTTTTAACCCTGGTTTCACTCTAATCCCTTGCAGACCATCTCCATGTGATACTTGGGTGTCAGAACGTCAGTGTCTCACCTTTTCTTAGGTCGTTTCGTCGGTTCGTCAGGTAGCGAAGCCAAACTCTTTCTTATCTCCATTGCTTTGCTTCCGATAGGATTTCTCGTCTCTAGAATATATGTTCTTATATATCTCCTCACTATTCTATGCAGCGAGTCAGTGTCTATGACAGCTTGGTCAGTTGGCAGTGACAGCTAACCCGGGGCCAAGCCCGCGGGTACGGATCGAGGCCAAGCCTCGCGAGTGTCAGCGGTAGCGGTTCAGTGACAGGGGGAGTTTCTTTGTCTGAGCTTTCAGTGTCAGTTTTGAGTTGTCAGCTGTGTTAGCACGCACTTGCCTCACCTCCGCACTTGTGCAGGGGTAAGAGCGAAGGCGGCCAAGTGTCGGATGCAGTAGCGAAGGTGAGACGGAAGTGGAAGGTGCTCAAATTCCCCAAAGGTCGTGACTTACACTGTTCATCCCCTTGGTATTTATAGGGAATGCCAAGGGGCACGGGCCAAATTACAAAAGGGTACAGGAAAGATTCATCGCCTCCGCGCAGGGAGGAAGGGCAAAAGCGTAAATACACAGCTGAAGCGGAAACCCTAATCGGTCACACTCCAGCGCGCCGCCACCTGGCCCTTGTTCACCTTCGGGGAGAGGTGCGGCGGTCTTGACCTTCGGCCGCGCTCGTCCTTGGGCCCGCGCCCCTCCGCCATCTGCCGGACCTTCGGCTTCGCTTGCCTCTGGGGCAACGCACACTTGCCGCTTGCCTGGACCTTCGCTCCCAGCGAAGGTGGTGTCGTGAGTCGGCGAAGGTTTCCTGCAGTGCGACCGTCGCCTTAGACCTGCACGGAAGTACAACAAAGCGACGAGGGTTGACCCCGCATCCGGGGGTCAGGGTAACGGTCTCCAATAGGAGAGGGACCTCGCAAGGACACCAGGCGTTGCGCGAGGGCTAATTTCGAGCACCAGTTCGAGCGGCGCTTCTGCCGAGGGTCCTTTCCCCCAACAGTAGCCCCTCGTTGTCTTGGATCTAAAAGACCGTGTTTAGGCCCAAGTAGCGCCTTTTAATGGGGGCAAAAACGGGGCCCTCGGCAGCGACGCCCGCGGCTGCTTTGGGCTGGGCCGTTGTGGTGTTGTTTTATACTATTGAAGCCTGTTTCGTTTTTTGCGCCGCGTTTTTTGGTTGTCGTGCCGACTTCGTCGGGTGAGGGTCTCGTCTCCCGGCCTATAAATAGAAAGAGAGAGTGGGGAGTTTTGATTGTGCCTTCTGCTGCTATAGCCATCCTGCTGTTGCAATTTGCTTGTAGCGAAGGTTTGTTTTAGCTTGTCTGCGAGGGTTGAGACAGGCGTTTGTTGTTCGGTAGCGTTAGCAGCTAAAGAGATGGCTAGGTTGAAGCAAACTGCTCGCGCTGTTTCTCCCACAGCCGCGGATGAGGGGATTACCTTCGAGTTTGGTCTTAGCCGGGTTTGCGCAAGTGAGATTGCATCTTATGTGCGGTGGGGCTGGGTTGAGGAAGGCAAGGCGAGGGCCAGCAGTGGGGAGACCGTGCCGAAGCCGGACGCAGATGAAGTTGTGGTGTTTGAAGAGTTCTTTTCGGCTGGCCTTCGTTTCCCAGCTGACGCCTTCGTGACTTCGGTCCTGCGGAGGTTCAACCTGCGGTTTCATCAGCTTACGCCTTCTTGCTTCACAAAGATGTCGGTCTACGTCTGGGCCTGCAGGTCTCAGGGGGTTGTCCCTCTTGTCGAGGGTTTTGTTCGCACTCATCGCGTTCATATGCAGCCTCGCAAGATTACGGACAGCGAGGGCAAGACCAGCCTTGGACAATTCGCGGTGTACACTTTTTGCCATCGCGCCGGCGCGGAGCTGCCGGTGCAAGCGCAGAAGAACAAGTGGACCAGCGGGTGGCAGGAGTTCTGGTTCTATTACAAACTTAGTGACAGCTCCGAGCTTTGCGGCGAGCTTCCAGTGCTTGGAGACGTGGGCGCTGAAGCTAAGATGAGCATCGAGGCCCATGCTGCTGTTGATTGCCTGAGGGTCGTTGCGCGTTCTCAGTGTGCGCGTGATTTAGTGGAGGAATATTGCTGTGCCAAGATTTGGCCTCTTGGACGGAGGCGGACTTGGTTCACTGTGGAGAATGACCCAAGGTACGAAGGTAGGGGCTTGAAGAAACCTAGTTTGGATCTGGAGAAGGTTTGGGAAAAAACTCTGAAGAAATTTCCGAGGCGCGAGGACGGGAACGAAGCTGTTTTCAAACGAGTTCAGCAGTGGACGGACGAGCTCGTGGGGAAGCTTTCCCCACTGGAAGTGAAGGCTATCCATAGCTTGGTGGGCGGCGAGGGTCGAGTGAACAGAATGTTTGACATTCTTGGTATTCGGTACGCCGACTGGCCCGCTCCTTCGAGCGACGACGCGCCGAAGAAGAGGAAGCGTAAGGCTTCGGGGGGAAAAGAGATCGTCTCTCGGCCGAAGAGAGGCCGTGGTCGAGGCCGTGGCGGAGCTGGTGGCCGAGCGAAGGTGCTTGCGATGAAGGTCGCTGCTGGCTCTGTTGCTGCAGGCACTTCTTCCTTGGCCGTAGCTTCGAGCGGCCGTGGTGCCGGTTCAGTCGGGGGACGCGTGCCTCGCGTTGGAGGGATCGGTGCTTTGGTCCAGACTTCGGGCGACGAGGATGAATCTGATGATGATGAGGTGGAGGAGAAGGACGCAAAGGAGGGGGAGACGGACGAGGGTTCGTCTGATGAAGGCAGCGAGGGTTCTGTTGAAGGGCATGACACGGATGAAGAGGTGTCTATTGGAGGCGGAGCCTCGCCGAGTGTTGGTGCGATGGTTGCCCAGGGCGCAGTTGAGATTGCACAAGATATTGAGCCAGGTAGCCCTCGACGAGGTGCAGTTCCCAGCTTCGCGGGCTCGCACCTTTGGGTGGAGGGGTTTGAGTTCGATGGGGAACTTGACTCTGCGCGATCCCGGGGAAAGAGGCCGTTTGGCGAGGCTAGCCGGTCTAGCCTTCCGGAATACGCTAAGAAGCTTGGGGTTTCTGATCCGGCAACTGCACTGTTCACCAGTCCGGACCTTCGGGATTGCCACTTGCAGTGTAGCCCGGAGGAAAGGCGTTTTCTGGGCCGGATCTTCGGCCGCATTTGTGTGCCGGAGGCGGAGGTTCTTCTTGCAGATCAAGCGGTTGGCGACACCTTCGATGACGTTGACGTCAAGTTGGCGGAGCTGATGCTCTTGAACCGCTCAGCGAGGCGGAAGGTTGGCTCCGACATGGAGTTTATGAGGAACCATATTACTGAACTTGAGAAGGAGAATAGCAAACTGGCGCGGAGCCTAGAGAACAAAGAGAATGAAATGAAGATTGCTTCTGAGAAGGCTGCGAAGGCTCGAGAGGAGGCGGTTGAGCTGGCGAAGCGTAATGCTGATCTGATTGCCGCGGGAAAGGAGAAAGACAAGGCTTTGGCTGAGGCCGAGGGTCGGCTAGGTGATTTGAAAAAATCTTGGCGAACGAGCTTGGAGAACGTCAAACGTAAACTTGATTGTTGTCTGACCGAGGCTGGGGGCTCAGCCGGAGAGCCTTTGCCTGCAGCAGATGCAGAGGCCTTCGAGGGCTGGCTGGGAAACGAGCTTGATGTGTTTAGCTCGCTAGTTTCCAATGCAGCCGATTTTGGTGGCTACGCCGGGGCCTTGGCAATGGCGAGCACGCTTCGACTGGCGGACTGTGATCATCTTCGCAAGGTCAAAAGGCTGAGCCATGTTTTTCCGTCGGTTGAAGAGGTTCGTCAGATGAAGGTTGATGACGCAGAAGTTCGGAACTGTGCGATGCGTTTGCTTTGCAAGTTTTGGATCTCCGGAGGTGGCCGAGCCCTTGCCTTCGAAGAAGCTGCCGAGGCTACGCGTCAGGTTTTCATTTTTTTTTAAGTTTTTTGATTGTTGTTGCTTTGTTTTAGAGGGGTTGTTTGTTGATTTTGACGAGGTTTGTCTTTTGTTTTGCTTATAGGCTCGACGAGATGCGATGCCCTCGCCGCCTACGGAAGTTGCAGTGAGGGGTGACTCCGAAGCCGCCCCCGAGCCAAGCTGTGCGGGGGTTACGCTCGCCGAGATCGAGGCGTTGACCGGGGGCGGGCCGATCGTTGAAGGAGATGCTGCGCGGGCGACGGCGCTGGAAGAGGAGACTACGACAAACGTCGAGGCTGCTGCGGAGGGATCCATGGCGGAAGAGGCGTCAGCTGGGACCTCGACTGTCGCCGCTGGCGAGGGTTTGGACATCAACCTAGGGGAAGCTGGGCAGGTGTGATGCCTGGGTTTGTTGGGGCGAGGGAAGCCTTTTTGTAGATACTATGGTTGTTTGTAAAGACTTGACGAGGCTGAGACATCTCGTATTTTTTGTGCAACATGCAGGTTCCTGACGGAACCGTGCTAGACGTATTCGACGTGACCCCGCTGATGTTGAACTACCAAGATGTTTTTATAACTGGTGAATCGTGGGCTCGCGCTAGATTTAAATATCCTTCGCTTTCCTTTGAACGTTTTTGGTGGTCGAAGGTGCGGAGATATGATTTAAAAAATAGTAGGTCGAGTCGATTTTGGCGCGAAACAGACTATACAGACCGCCAAGCCGATCGTTATTTGTTTGGGTCTTCTTCGACCTCGCAAGCTGGCGGTGATGATGATATTGACGAGAACGCAGCTTTGGAATATTTGTTCGGGCAAAGGGAGCTTGAAGTTGGTTCGGATGGGGCGCTTGTGATCCCGAAGGAAGAACCTTCGGAAGTTAATGAGACGAGGCATAGGTACATGTATAGGGCGAGGGTTTTACCCGGGGAGCTGCCAATTGTCCCTGCAGCTCCTTTGTTGTGGGGACCCCTGGTTCCAGTGGAGGGGGGGGTTTGATGTGGAGGCCGAAGGTTTGGATGATTTGGTGTTAATTGAGGGGAGCGGTGGTTCCTTGTAAAGATTTTTTATTTTGGGATATGTTCGTTGTTGTAACGTTGTTTTGTAAGGGTATGAGAAAAGCGTGTGGGTTGTGTGCCATGTTTGCTGTGCTACTTGACGTTTCTTATATTGTTACATTGTTTAACAGCGACGCCCTGCTTTATTTTTGGCGAGGCTCGCGCGTTTGCTCGTGCACTTGCTGGTTTTGAAAAAACAGCGACGCCCCCTTTTTCTTTTAGCGAGGCTCGCGCACTTGCTCGTGTGAGCTTGTTTTGAAAAAACAGCGACGCCCCCTTTTTCTTTTAGCGAGGCTCGCGCACTTGCTCGTGTAAGCTTGTTTTGAAAAAACAGCGACGCCCCCTTTTTCTTTTAGCGAGGCTCGCGCACTTGCTCGTGTGAGCTTGTTTTGAAAAAACAGCGACGCCCCCTTTTTCTTTTAGCGAGGCTCGCGCACTTGCTCGTGTGAGCTTGTTTTGAAAAAACAGCGACGCCCCCTTTTTCTTTTAGCGAGGCTCGCGCACTTGCTCGTGTGAGTTTGTTTTGAAAAAACAGCGACGCCCCCTTTTTCTTTTAGCGAGGTTCGCGCACTGCTTTTTAATCATGTTGATGTGGCCCCGCCCGAGGCCCTTGAGGGCTCGGGCGAGGCGGAGAAGTGGCCGCCCGAGCCTGGCTTGGAGGGCTCGGGCGAGACGGAGAGAGTGGGCCCGCCCGAGGCCTGGCTTGGAGGGCTCGGGCGAGACGGAGAGAGTGGGCCCGCCCGAGGCCTGGCTTGGAGGGCTCGGGCGAGACGGAGAACGTGGGCCCGCCCGAGACCTGGCTTGGAGGGCTCGGGCGAGACGGAGAAAGTGGGCCCGCCCGAGGCCTGGCTTGGAGGGCTCGGGCGAGACAGAGAATGTGGGCCCGCCCGAGGCCTGGCTTGCTTGTGCGAGAATGCTCGACTTTTTGGACTTCGCGCCTTCCCTTATTTCTGGCGGAGGTGAAGTTTGCTTCTTTTTGCGAGCCCCTGTCGTTTGTGCCAGGGTGCTCGACTTTCCTCCCCTTATCTTAGGCGGAGGTGGGTTTGCTTTTTGCGAGCCCCTGTCGTTTGTGCCAGGGTGCTCGACTTTCCTCCCCTTATCTTAGGCGGAGGTGAGTTTGCTTTTTGCGAGCCCCTGTCGTTTGTGCCAGGGTGCTCGACTTTCCTCCCCTTATCTTAGGCGGAGGTGAGGTTGCTTTTTGCGAGCCCCTGTCGTTTGTGCCAGGGTGCTCGACTTTCCTCCCCTTATCTTAGGCGGAGGTGAGTTTGCTTTTTGCGAGCCCCTGTCGTTTGTGCCAGGGTGCTCGACTTTCCTCCCCTTATCTTAGGCGGAGGTGAAGTTTGCTTTGAAAAGAACAGGAATGTTTTTTGAAGCAATCTTAGCTTGTTTTCATCGAATGTAGCGCTCTTGAAAGAGATCCGCTTTTTCGATGCCTGGGAGTAGAGGGTTGGAGATTTTGCTTTTTTGGGGGTTCTAGCCTGTATTAGTGCTTTGGATACTGCCTCATTAAAAAACCTTACGCCCCTTCGTAAGGAAAAAGAGTGCAGCTCCTGTTTTTGTCAAGTACATGAGTGTAGATAACATAGTATGTGACAAAGATTACATAACGCGAGGGCTCGCTAAGGCTCCGCTATGGGTAAAATTTGCGAAGGTCGTCTATGTTCCAGGTGTGTGGTAGGATATTGCCTTCGCTGTCGGAGAGGTGGAAAGAGCCTGGGCGATTGCATTCTGCGATCAGGAACGGGCCTGTCCACTTGGGCTGGAACTTTCCGGCCGTGCTGGCGTTTTGTTTACGGATGAGGACGAGGTCACCCTTCTGCAGGTTTTTTATTCTGACCTTTTTATCTCTCCACTTCTTGGTCTCTTCCTGATACTTGCGAAGGTTGTGAACTGCGCTGCATCTTGTTTCTTCTAGCAAGTCTTTATCAGTTAGCTTGGCTGGCTCATCACTTGCGAGGGTTGTTCTTGGTGAAACGTATTTTAGCTCCTCTGGTAACACGGCTTCTTCGCCGAACAAAAGTTTGAAGGGTGTGAACTTGGTTGCTCTACATTCGGAGGTATTGTGAGACCAGGTGACTGCAGTTAGCTCGTCTGCCCATTTGCCTTTGGGTCTGCCTTGCAGTTTTTTGGATATGGATTGGAAGATTGTTGCGTTGGCTCTTTCGACTAGACCGTTGGACTGCGGGTGTCGGACTGAGGCGAAGCATAGAATTGTTCCGATTTGTGCACAGAATTCTTTGAAAACCTCGCTGTCAAACTGGGTGCCGTTGTCGACGGTTAGATGTTGGGGGACTCCGAAGCGACAAACTATCTGCTGCCAGAAAAATCTTTTTACTGCGAGGGAGGTTATGGAGGACAGCGGTCTTGTTTCGGTCCATTTGGTGAAATATTCCACGGCTACCACCGCATAGCGAAGGTTCCCCGGAGCAGTCGGTAGTGGGCCCACGAGATCCATTGCCCACCTTTGTAGAGGCCAGGTTGGGCATATGAGGGTTGTGGGAGCCCTTGGGGTGTTTTGGTTTTTTGCTGTTAGTTAACAACCTTCGCACTTTTTGACGATGGTTTCAGCGTCTCTCAGTGCAGTTGGCCAGTAGAATCTTGCCGGAAAGCCTTTCCTACTAGTGCCCTCGGGCCATTGTGTGAACCACATATACCTTCGTGGATGAGTTTGAGGATGTCGTTACCTTCGCACTGTGACACGCACTTGAGCCAAGGTGAGTTTACCGAAGCTTTGAACAAGGTGTTATCCACAATCTTGTACCCTCGCACTCTTTGCTTTAGTCTGTTCTCTTCTTCTTTGGAGCTGGGTTCATGGAGTCCTTTGATGTAGGCCATGATAGATGCTCTCCAATCCTCGCACTGAATTGTGTTGATTAGCTTGATGCTGATTTCGGAGGCTTCGAAGGCTGACCGAGTGGAAACCTCGTAGAACACGTCCGGAGGGAGCTGTAGCTGTTGCGCGGCTGCTTTGGCTAAGCAATCTGCTTCGCTGTTTTCAGTCCTCGATATTGCTTTTACGTTTATGCCGAGGAAGAAAGATTCTAACCTTCGTACATATTGAAAATACTTTTGAAGCTCTGGATCTTTTGCTTTGTAGTTCTTTTCAATGTGCCCCGCAATGACTTGAGAGTCTGTGTTGATGAGTGCCCTTCGGACTGATAACGATCGCAACCTTGAAAGTGCCAGAATCACAGCCTCATATTCAGCGGAGTTGTTTGTGCATTTGAAGTCCAGCCTTCGTGCGTATCTCAGCTTCGACCCGGAAGGCGAGATTAGAATGGCCGAGGCACCGGCCCCAGTTGCACCCCAGGCCCCGTCGACGTAAACGATCCAAAACTGGTCCTGCTGCAGCTCACCGGGGCGAGGGTCGGGTGTCCATTCTGCTATGAAGTTAGCCAGCACCTGTGATTTGATCGCTGTTCTGCCAACGAAGGTTACAGCATAACTATTAAGCTCGACTGCCCATTTGGCTATTCTTCCAACGGCTTCGTTGTTTTTGAAAATGTTCTCGAGAGGGTACGTCGAAGGTACATGTATCTCGTGCGCCTGGAAATAGTGCTTGAGCTTTCTTGATGCCATGACGACGGCGTATGCTATTTTCTCAAGCTCCGAATAATTTCTCTTTGGGCCTTCGAGGGTTTCTGAAACATAGTAGATTGGGGCTTGTCTGGTTTTGTTGTTTTCGTGGAGCTCCTTGATGAGGACTGCGCTTGCAGCGTGCGGCGAGGCTGCGACGTAGAGTAACAATAAGTCTCCCTTGCTTGGGCTGGTTAGGGTAGTCAAGCTGGTCAGATACTTTTTCAACTCCTCGAAGGCCTTTTGCTGCTGGGGACCCCAGTTGAATGGAGCGTTGCTTCTGAGTGTTTCGAAAAATGGTAACCCTCGCTCTGCGGATCTTGAGATGAATCTGCTAAGTGCTGCCAAACGACCGGTCAGACGCTGAGCTGCTTTCTTGGTCGTCGGAGGTTCCATGTTCATGATGGCATCAATCTTCTCAGGGTTGGCTTCGATTCCTCTGGCTGAGACGATGCAACCTAGCAATTTACCTTCGCTTACCCCGAAAACACATTTTTCTGGGTTTAGTTTCAGTCCGGCAGACCGGAGGTTGCTGAATACCCTCGATAAGTCTGGTATGTGGTTCTCTTTTAGTTCACTTTGAACGACTAGGTCGTCGACATAGGCGGAGACAGCATGCTCATCCTTGAAAACTTCGGAGGTCATGCGAGCGAAGGTTGAACCTGCATTTTTCAAACCTTCTGCCATCCTTCAGAAGCAAAAGGTGCCCGAGGGTGTGATAAAGCTTGTTTTTTCTTCGTCTTCTTCATTCATCCAGATCTGGTGATAGCCTGAGAAGCAATCAAGGAGGGATAGCATTTGGCAACCTGCCGCTCTGTCGACCAGGGTGCTTATGTTTGGGAGGGGGAAATCATCTTTCGGGCAGGCTTTGTTCAAGCAAGTGAAATCGACGCACATTCGCCATTTTTTGTTCTTCTTTTGCACTAGGACCACATTTGAGAGCCAAGTTGGGTATTTGACTGGGCGAATGACGCCTGCGTCCAGAAGCCTTTTTACCTCAGCCTTCGCTGCCTCCTTTCTTTCTTCTGACATCTTGCGAAGCTTTTGTTTGATTGGGCGATAGCCTGTTTTGATGTTCAGGCTATGCTCGATCATTGATCTGTTGACTCCTTTTAGGTCTTCTGCGGACCAAGCGAAGGTGTCGGAATTTTCTCTGAGGAAGGTGACGAGGCTGCCTTCTGATTGAGGGCCTAGATTGGCTGAAATAAGCACCTTTCTCTCGGCATTACCCTCGAAGAGTTGGACTTGTTTGGTTTCGTCCTTTGGCGCCGCCTTCGCTCTGTCATTGCGGACCTCGCCCTCGACGCTGATACCGGGGGTTTGAGGTTTGGACAAATTGTGTACATTACGTTGCCCCGGGGCTACGTTCCCTTCAGCTGTCCTTGTAATGTCCTGGTCCCCAAATACCGCGACCACACCCTTCGGAGCGGGAAGTTTCATGCATAGGTAGGCAGGATGGATGACCGCATTGAACGCGTTTGTGACCCCTCGGCCAAAAATGGCGTTGTATGGGTAGAACATGTCGACGACATCAAACGTTATATGTTCCATCCTGCAGTTGATTTGGTCGCCGAAGGTCACGGGCAGAGAAATTTTCCCGACGGCTCTCACTTGTTGACCACCGAAACCGTATAGGGGGTTGTCGGCCGGTTGCAGAAGATTTCTGTCAAGCTTCATGCTGTCGAAGGTTGAAACGAACAAGATGTCAGCGGAGCTTCCTGTATCGACCAGTATTTTGGTGACAGTCCACCCAGCGAGGTTGGTTTCGATCACCATGGCATCTGTGTGAGGGTAATCTCTTAGCTTCATGTCGCTGGAATCGAAGGTTATGGGGATGTGAGACCAACGACCGAATTTGTGTGGTCCTTCGACGGCCACGTGGTGAACGCGTCTGGCATGTTCCTTCCTCTGCCGTTTGTTACCATGGTCTTCATTTGAACCTCCGGTGATAGCTAGAATCACGCCGAAGGTCGATGTTGGATTGTTGATGGTCGTTTGGCTCGAGGCTTCGGCTTTCACAGGTTGTGGTGCTGGTAACGCGGGGATTGGCGGTGGTGGCGGCAGAGCGCTGGTGGCTTGGTGGGTTGTTGGAATTTGGTTTTGGGGGGTAGGTGGGTATGTGACTGTGTAAGGTGGGTTTTGGCGTTGTGGGGTGGTTGTTGGCTGATAGTGGGTTTGGTTGTAGAGTGGGTGGTGAGTGTAGGAGGGTTGTTGCGAAGGTAGGCCGTAGTTTATGGGGGTATAGTGGTATGTTGAATTTGGTGGGTGGGAACTTGGTTTTCTTGTGTGGTTTATGGTTCGGGAGTCTGACGGGGGAGGTTTCCTGGATTCCTGGTATTCCTTTCCCTTGGCGAAGCATTCGCATTGCTTTGTTGTGTGCCCCTTTCCCATTCCACAGAAGTGACAATACATTTTGGCAGGATCTCGCTGCTGGTAGCGCTGGTTCGGCGGAGGTGGCAAAACCTGCGGGGCTTGGCTGCTCGGGTGCTGAGCGTCCCGTGTTTGATGTTCATAGTTTGTTGCTTTGTTGATTGCACCGACATTGCTTTGCTCTTGGCGAAGGTTGCTTTCTCTCGGATGAGGCCTCGGCTGTGGCCTCTGCTGAGACCTCCGAGCGTCGGACTTCGCTCTGAAATCCATGTCAGCTCTACAGTATCTTTCCATTGTTTCATGCAACTCCTCGATTGAGTTTGCCGGTTTTCTGGCAAATTTTGAGGAGCATGGTCCTGGGCGCAGGCCACTAACTGCAGCGAGGATGACAGCCTCGTCAGATATCCCAGGGGTCCTTGCTCTGATTTGAATGAACCTTTGCCAGTAATCTTGGAGCGGCTCGCGTTCTTCTTGCTTGCAATTGAATAGCTCGATGGGGCTTGACGGGGCTGGAGTGATGCCCTTGAAATTGGTACACAGCTTGTCTCTGAGGGAGGCCCAGGAATCCACTGTTCCGGGGCGAAGGTTGCTGTACCAAGTTTGTGCGATGTCTCGCAGAATGATGACAAAGGATTTTGCCATTGTTGATTCGTCACCGCCTGCTGCGGCAACCGCTGCTTCGTAGCTCATGATGAACTGGCGAGGGTCGGAAAGTCCATCATAGCGGGGTAGGTTTTGTGGATTATAGCATGGTGGCCAGGGCTGGGTTTGGAGTATTTGGGAGAGTGGTGACTTTGGATCGTACGACATTTGGTGTTGCTGATGCCTTCGCTGAATGCGAAGGTTTTGTTCTCTCTCATTTGGGTAGAGTTGGCGGAAATTTGGGTGTCTCACAGGATATGGCTCTGGGTGTACTGGTGGTGGTGGGGGTGGTGGGTGGTGACGAAGGTTGTCTTGATTCGGCTCCTCATTCCCCTCTCGCAACGGGGGTATCTCCTCATTATCCCAGCCTTCGGCTTCGGCTTCTGCCGCGGCGAGGGATTCTTCCATACGGCGAAGCTGCTCCCTGGCCTCATCTGCCCTCTGTCTAATCGAGCGCAGTCGGTTATGCCTCTCAAGCTGTTCCAGGCGCCTCTTCTTCTCTTGCAGCTCAGCCTCGAGCCTTTCAAGGGCCTCGAGGCCCACCTCTTCTTCTCCCTCTCCTTCTCCCGAAGTGTGTGGGTGCGGCTGCGTCGCCACTCGGGCCTGGGGGCCCAGGGATTGGGGTTCCGGGGTGACATTCTCTCCTCCCGAGGGCTGTGCAATTTCCTCAGCAGGCGGGACCACCGCCGCCGCCTCTCTAGCAACGCGCTGGTCCCTCGTCGAAAGTGCTCTCCTGTTTCCCGCCATTTCAGACTTCGGTCCCCACGGACGGCGCCAACTGTTAGCACGCACTTGCCTCACCTCCGCACTTGTGCAGGGGTAAGAGCGAAGGCGGCCAAGTGTCGGATGCAGTAGCGAAGGTGAGACGGAAGTGGAAGGTGCTCAAATTCCCCAAAGGTCGTGACTTACACTGTTCATCCCCTTGGTATTTATAGGGAATGCCAAGGGGCACGGGCCAAATTACAAAAGGGTACAGGAAAGATTCATCGCCTCCGCGCAGGGAGGAAGGGCAAAAGCGTAAATACACAGCTGAAGCGGAAACCCTAATCGGTCACACTCCAGCGCGCCGCCACCTGGCCCTTGTTCACCTTCGGGGAGAGGTGCGGCGGTCTTGACCTTCGGCCGCGCTCGTCCTTGGGCCCGCGCCCCTCCGCCATCTGCCGGACCTTCGGCTTCGCTTGCCTCTGGGGCAACGCACACTTGCCGCTTGCCTGGACCTTCGCTCCCAGCGAAGGTGGTGTCGTGAGTCGGCGAAGGTTTCCTGCAGTGCGACCGTCGCCTTAGACCTGCACGGAAGTACAACAAAGCGACGAGGGTTGACCCCGCATCCGGGGGTCAGGGTAACGGTCTCCAATAGGAGAGGGACCTCGCAAGGACACCAGGCGTTGCGCGACGGCTAATTTCGAGCACCAGTTCGAGCGGCGCTTCTGCCGAGGGTCCTTTCCCCCAACAAGCTGGTTTCAGTGTCAGTGTTTCTGTTCAGCAACAGTCCAGAGCTTCTCTCAGTGACAGTTCCTACCGTTCTTGTTAGCCATGTCGTGCTGCAAGAACATCGGTGGTGGCCCAGGGGACTCTCCTCCACGTCTCCCCCCTTCCGGTCAGAGGCCCGGCAAGGGGAAGTTGATCATGCGCATGAAGCGCTCTAGAGACGAGAGAGAGGCAGCGCAGGCTCAGGTGATCGCAGACGCTGCAGAGCATGCCGAGCAGGGTGGTCGTGCCGGCGGACTCAGGATCGAGGACCAGTTGTCCCCAGACCAGCGCAGGGCAGTCGAGGAGGCTGAGCGGCTCCACGGTTCGCCGACTGCCACGCTCATGGCTGCCGGTCGTCGGACGACGTTCACCTCACCAGGAGTCGAGCCCCAGAGCTCGCTGGAGGGCCAGGCAGAGGCCGAGGCAGCTGAGGCACCCGAGGCAGAGGTAGAGGCCGAGGAGGAGGTTCCTGAGGAGGTTCCCCGGCGCCGGTCCACTCGTCGCAGGACTGCGGTGCCACTGACCCGACGTCCCTCTGCGGGGAGCACGTGCTCCGTCGAGGCGTGCGCCCCCGCCGATCCCACGACTGGACCTCCGGGCAGCTACCTGCTCACAGATACAGACACTCAGGCTTGTCCCAGTCGAGGAGTGGTTCCCAAGGGAGAGGCAGGAGCAGGCAGGGGCAGACTTCTTCACAGTGCTGCAGGAGGACTTCTATCAGGGCTACAGGAATGCCAACATCTCCTTGCGTCCTCAGCGAGTCTGTCCACTGGAGGCGATAGTCACGGCAGCTGGAGAGCAGATCCGTCCCATACTCACGTATCTACCTGGTCTGGCGGACCTTTTGGGGCGGTCTGGCTCGTATATTGAGCATTGGGTATTTCAGTTCTACGCTTCTCTTTGGGTGCACCCGGATAGAGAGACGATAGAGTTTGCTTTTGAGGGGGAGCACTACAGGCTGTTCTCTTTAGAGATCCGGGATTGGTTTGGACTGCGATGCTCTCAGACCCGGATCCACGACCTGTGCTACGACAGGACCGAGCCACCCCGCCGCCCTCATGGTGGTGCACAGCCGTCGACGGACTTGGTTCGTCCGTGCTTCACTGAGCCTTTCGGTGAGGGCTCGAGTCGCACGCCTAGGGACCTTACCCCTACGACTCGGATCCTCAACGCGATTCTTCGGTGGACCCTACTTCCCAGGGTGGGCTTCGGAGAGGGACTTTTTCGGCTGCAGCTGTGGTTACTCGCGTATATGGTCAGGCAGCAGGAGTTTGACGTCTGGGACGTCGTTTTGTGTGAGACGGAGGACACTATTGCAGAGGGCATCAAAGCCCACAGGTAGCTACCCTATGCCCATTGGATCTCCTATATACTATGGAAGGTAGCTGCCACTACTGGTTCTCGCCCCAGTCAGACTCTCACTGGGTCCACGACCGTGTTCCCCGAGTACAACATGAGTCAGCTATTGAGACACGACCAGGATCGCAGGCAGCAGGAGCAGCAGGCACCGTCTTCTTCACGCCAGAGACCTGAGGTCCCCGAGTCAGCCCAGGAGCAGGACGAGGCCGCCCAGGCACTCGCAGAGCAGGAGCTTACAGATCTAGAGGGTGGTGACACGTACGTCGCCGAGGACCCCACCGACAGCTCTGATGAGGATTACCAGCTCCCGCCTCGTTTTCAGCCGCGTGCACACGACTCTCAGGCCGGGATGTCTGGTACTGCCTCCTCCGACCCAGCGCTTCTCGCCATTCTTGCTCGTATGGAGGAGCAGCAGAGGACTGTGACTCAGGATGTTCAGCGGTTAGCCCAGGAGCAGCAGCGTCTGGCACAGCAGCAGGCCCTGGCACAGCAGCAGGCTCAGGAGCGTTCAGACGCCCTGCAGCGTCAGATAATGGAGTTACAGCAGCAGACGCTGAGCTTTATGGAGAGACTTGCGAGCAGACCTCCCTAGTGGCAGTGGCAGCAGCCCCCTCCTCAGCACCAGATCCAGTGGCTGCCACCGGTTCCTCCACAGCAGCAGTTTGGTCAGCCGCCACAGTTTCAGCAACTGCAGTCCTTTGGCCAGAGCTCCTCTCAGTTCACCTCCTTCACCACTCCGCCTGGAGGAGCTCCAGTTTTCAGCCCCCTGCGCACCGGATTCACACCATGTCCGACAGAGTCCCTATATGCGACCACTACCAAAGTGACTAGGGATCTGTCGGCTACTTTCAGTGAGCTTACTGGCTTCCCTATGCCAGACCTCCCGGACCCCGCTCAGACGTCTACGGCTCCAGTCACTTCCACTACTGAGACTCTTCCGAGTTCAGTAGCGTCTTCAGAGCAGACCGAGCCTGTCCAGTCAGAGACTACCACGTCGGTTCAGCCTGAGTTGACAGTTATTCATGAGCTTCCGCACTCCAATCCTTAGGTTGACACCACTACTGAGACTGCGACAGAGACAGAGCAGGCAGAGCAGACAGAGTAGGCCCAGCAGCCAGAGCCGTCAGAGCCGACCCAGACCACTTCTTAGCAGCTTCCAGCTTCAGAGGGTCAGCAGGCTACTGGCGTCTGTTCTTCCGACTCCGAGGAGTATATTCGCTAGTTTGAGTTTACTCAGCGCACTTCGAAGACGGCACCTGACTCGTCTGCACCACCTCCGCCCTCTGACGCTTAGTTTGGCGTTTGATGCCAAAGGGGGAGAGTGGCCGAGTATAGTGATAGGTGGAGCGATGTGAGAGGGTCTTGGATCTTTTGATGTGTTATGTTTCACATACGCTCTTTACTTATCGCATCTTTTGGCATTATGTTTTATTATATACTTATGCTATGGACCTTATGACATGTATGTGCTCACTACGTTATCATATATGACATGTCATTTCGCTTTACTCGATTACTTGTGCTCATTTCTCATTTGTTATGTATTCGAGCTCTTTACTCTTGCACTTGCTATTCACTCTAACTTGTTGAGTGCAGGGTGTTGGCATGATATGTATGAGCTTGCCCCTAATCATTTTCTCTTATCCATAGCAAGTTCATACATGTCATGATTTGAAAACCTCTTCTCTCTATACTCGATCTCGTGTTGTCATCAATCACCAAAAAGGGGGAGATTGAACGCATCTTGGCCCCTAGTGGGTTTCGGTGATTGGATGAAACATAAGATTACTGTGACTAACATGTGTTTTGCAGAAACAAGGATGAGTTAGGTCACGGTAATGGCGACGATACGGGCATATGGAGTTCATGTCCCCTAGCGATGGAAATCATTTTGGTTTTCAAAGGACGGACGACGAAGATGGTGGTAGGCTAGGCTAAGTGTCGCATGGTGTTGAAGGACACTTAGGTAGTCTTAGGTCTTTGTTTTTCCTTTGGCCATACTATAAAGGGGAGCAGGAATCAGTAGCTTGACCTAGATGAGTCTATTGAGGTAGGTGTGGTGCACACTTGTTATTTCATAGCCCTAGGTAGCTCAGAGAGATGCCTTATGTCGAGAGGAACAAAAGTCGTTAAGGCCGCGTCGTGATTTGAGCTCGTTTTGGCCTTGTTATAGGCATCGGACGCTGGCCTGGTGGGCATCGGAGGCTCCGATGCTCACCCCGACTTAGGGTTTAGTCTGGTGTGTGGCATCGGAGGCTCCGATGTTGCCACATCGGACGCTCCCGTGCCACTGTTAACTTGCGAGTGAACTGCTGGTGGCATCGGACGCTGAGGGCCAGCGTCCGATGGCCATCCAGAGAGGTTCCAGAGAGGTCAAAATGGCATCAGACGCGTCCGATGCAGGGGCATCGGACGCTGCCCAGCGTCCGATGCTCCTTTAACAGGTCTGACAGAGTGGTACAGTCGACCATTGGTCGAGGTCATCAGAGCGTCCGATGCCCCCGCAGAAACCCTGTCTTGTGCTGTTTTTGGATGGCCGGTTGGGGGAGTATTTATACTCCACCTCCTCATCCATTTCAGTGTTCTTGCCACTTTCCTTTGCTGAGAAACACATTGTGAGTGTGAGAAAGAGCAGGAGCCCTAGTGAGGTTGAGAGATTTGCTAATTGAGATATTTAGTGACCTCCTAGTGAGAATTGAGTAGCAAGTGTGCATCCATCCATCTCTTTGGCCTTGTGTTGGTCAAGTGAGAGTTCTAGCTTGTTACTCTTGGTGATCGGCATCACCTAGATGGCTTGGTGGCGATCGGAGAGCTTGGTGATCATCCGGAGGCTTTGTGGATGACCCAAGCCATGTTGTGACCGGTAGCGAGCGATTCACCGGGCCGGAGTGGCGAAGAATCAGCTCGTAGTGAGCACTTGATCCTTGCGCGGATCAAGGGGGAGCGATACCCTTGCGTGGGTGCTCCAACGAGGACTAGGGGGGTGTGCCGACACCTCGATACCTTGGCAAAAAGATTGTCATGTCATCTCTAATCTCATTACTTCGCATTTACTTTTGAGCAATTCAATTCCGCATTTACTTGTTGTTCTTTCATGAGTTGAATTGCCATGCTAGAGTAGAAATGGTTTAGCGATAGTCTTTTTGTGCGGTTGATTCTTGTCAAACACACTTCTAGGCACTAGGGGGTTAATTGGGCTTGTTAGGTTTTAATTCTTGCAAAAGTTTTAGAAAAGCCCAATTCACCCCCCCCCCCCTCTTGGGCATCTTGATCCTTTCAAGTATAAAACAATGGCAACCAAAAACTCTAAAGGACCGAGAAAGCACTAGCAAGGCGACCAGAGGGGGGGTGAACGGGAGCTCAAAAATTTCTTTCGAAACTTTGGCCAAATGTCCCAAAATCAACCCCGAGAAGCACCGACCGAAACCGTGATGATCACGACCCTTGGAAGAGGGTGGATGATCCCTAGGATCACAGCGGAGCACCACAAAGCTCAAACAAACCAAAGACCAAAAGCTCCGGCTCAAGTTCCCCCTTTGAAAACCTAGTCCCGAACGTAGATTAGAGGCTACGTCGAGAAATCTCTAAATACCAATGCTAACAAGTTGCAAAGATACTTAGAAATGTTTCTTGGTTAACTATAGGGCCAAACGTGAAGTCCGAAAACCAAGCCGAAAAGCCGGGAGAGCAAACGCACTAAAAACCACCCTTCAGCAGGGTCCCGGACTGTCCGGACCTTCAGTCCCAGACTGTCCGCGGCAGGGACGGACTGTCCGCCTAGCAGTCCCGGACTGTCCGCCGGCAAAATCCCAAAAATAGCAGTGCTGCTGCAAGTCCCCTGGACAGTCCCGGACTGTCCACGGTTTATACCTGCGGACTGTCCGCCGGTCAACCAAAAACTCAAACAGCCGAAGAACAGTGCCACTGGTCTGGCTCGTCCCCGACTCGCGGAATGTCCACGGCTAGGGTGGCGGACTGTCCGCCAACACCCAGAAAGGGTGATTTTGGTCGCCCTCAACTCAAATCTTCCCCAAACCGATTCAAACCAAAATCCCAAGTTCCCAAACTTGGAGAAGATGATCACGGGATAGTTAGGAGACTATCCCCAAGAAATCATCCGCTCAAATCGACTAGAACTCCGGGAAATCAAAAGGGAAGGTGGATGAACAAAAAAGCATTTCGAAAACGAAATCAACCCGATCTACTTGTTCGTAAGGAGTTAGATAAATTCCTTCGATGGAAATGATCTCCTTTCAAATACGAACAAGATGATTCAAACGGATTTCACAAAGACGCACTAGAGAGGGAGATCGAGTGACAGGAAAATCGCGGAGAAACGAAGAACGCGAAGAACACGAACCAAAACGCGAATCAACACATCGATCTGCAGCCGAAGCGCAAACACACGCTACGACAGTGAGGTTATGGCCTCACTTCCTCAAAATCAACAGTACACAGAGGCAAGTCTCTCTGCGGATCTCAGCTAGCTACAGCAGTGGATTGGGAGAGCAGGAAACCCTAGAAAGCAAGAGCAAATGACTGAGATACAAAGGGAGGAGGGTGTCTCCCTCCACTTATCCTAAATTCTAATTCCTACTCTACCCCTCTCTAATTACAGAGCGAACTAGCTAAACCCTAGGGTTATTCTGGACCAACTCGGTGGTAGGTGTATCCGACGGCCACGCTCGCACAACTCGTAGCGTTGCCTCGACGCAACCTCCCGATTGCCGCCACGTGCCGCCCTCGCTCTGCACCCCCGGTTTTGTGGCCCAAACCGGGAAACCAGCCTTTCCAGCCAACCCCCAGTTTTGAGGCCCAAACCAGGAAACCAGCCCACCAGCGTCTGAGTTTTGAGGCCAAACTCGGCAAACCATCAGCGCCCAGGTTTTGAGTCCCAAACCTGGAAACCGTCCTCAGCCCGAGTTTTGTGGCCAAACTCGAAAACCCTCAGCCCGAGTTTTGTGGCCAAACTCGGAAACCGTCCACGCCCAGGTTTTGAGGCCCAAACCTGGAAACCGTCCATCCGATGGTTTTTCCCTGGCTCAACCACCAAACCGACGTCGTAGAGGGGATGCACCTCCCGTGCACCCCATCTACCGACACGTGTCCCCAAGTCCACGACTCAGGCAACACATGACCGCAAGTCTTCGCTCGTCACTGTCCCAGGCTGCCAGCCACCACAGCTGATCCTCGGGCCTCTCGTCCCTCAGTCCAAGCCTCACGTCCGCCCTTCGCCACTCTCGGTCCATCGGCACGACACGTCTCTACTTGACCTTCACCTCGCCTCTGATCACTGTATCTGTGCTCGACACCTGCATAACACAAGCCAAAGAACATGCGCATCATCCCAGTTGATAATCACTCATCACTCAGAGACTCGGCATACACCCATGTATCCGCAATCTCCCCCTTGATGAGTGCATTGTCAACTACACACTCACACAAATAATAATGGAAATAGAAGGAAGAAGGAAGGAAGAGAGAACTCGACCAAATGACCCAAAAGCATAGCAAAGTCGAAGAAGGTCAAGTGGAAAGAGCAAGAGAACCTGGTCCCCAAAGACATGGGCAACGGCTCGACGCGACCAAGCAAAGCAAAGCTAGCCCTCAAGAAGAGGTAGAACAGGCTCAACACCGCTAGCAAATACCAATTGACAAACTCCAGAAAAAGAGCTCGACACCAATTGAGAAATCGAAGCAAATGCTAGTCCCTCAAGATAGAGGCACAGAGGCTCAACACAACTAGCAAAGAAAGCTCTCTCCAAACCAAACACGCTCCAAACCAATCGAAATCAAATGCCCTGAAGACAATGTTTGCTAGTTCCTCAAGACAGAAGCGAAGGCTCAACACAACTAGCAAACTCCCCCTCGAAAAGTGCAAGCAACTAGGAAAACTCCCCCTTAGTTGAACACACGGGAAGCATATGATTTGCAATATTTTCTCCCCCTTAGTCAAACATTCAGAGAACGCATGATTTGTCATTTTTCTCCCCCTTAGTTGAAAATGCACTTATCAAGAAAAGGCAAATGAGCAAAGAACTCCCCCTTCCAAGATGCATATGAGTCAAGATGCAAGTTAGGAGCTTCAGAAGTATACTCAAAAGAGTGCAAAGATGCTCTACGGAGTTTGGATCTGATGATGCAGAAAATGCACAGTATGCTAGCAAAGGCTCAAACTGATCACCAAATATGAAATATGAACATATGAGCAGTTTTTAGCCGAAAAGAGTATTCACCATCAAAATAGCACATGACATGTATAGACAGGAAGTCAAACAAGTGCTAAACATGTATACAAGGTGAACTACCCCTAGCACAGTTCAATCATCATGCTGATACCAAATTAGGCATATACTTGTGAGTTCAGATTTTAATCGGAGTTGCAGTGGTGAAATTTCACAAGTTCAGAAAACAGCATGTGACTGCGAGAGGTTGAATGCTTGATATTGCCTACCTTTCCAATTGTGCGAAGCCTATGCAGAAGCAATCAGAAGCTTAAGGCAACAGTTTCGGTCATACACTACACAGCTCAAGTTTAACCCAAAAGTGCAATGGGAAATAGTCTCGAAACTGTGAGGTGTTAACAAGCAAACCCATCTCGATCTTTCCAATTCACTTAACTTGGTTCAGATTTTAACAGAAAGTAACATACCAAGCAAGTGAATGACTCAACACTAGAGACATAGCAACCTAGCATATATGAAAAGCAGAAGTGACCTCTACACATCCTACACATGCTAGTTGCATATCTCAATGGTGAACATTTTCAAATTTTAAGTTCATTAACAAGTTCACCATTCAAAAATAGCTCAGCTCACAATATGTATTAGCGATCAGAAAGAGCATAAGCTACAACATCATAAGGCATCAGAGTCACAACTACACAGAGCATAGTTACATTCTTCAGACTATATTTATGAAGCTCAAAATGTAAAAGCGTATGCTAAAAATGCAAAAGAAAATCAAAAGACAAAAGAAAAAGAGTCAGTCTGTGATACAAGATCCAAAATGTTTCCCCCATCTAAAAGGGGAAACACACACCAAGCTCACCTCTCAACCGATTAAAGGTTGATTTGTCCAAAGGCTTGGTGAAAATATCAGCCAACTGATGATGAGTATCGACATGGCGAAGGTCGATATCACCCTTCTCATAGTGGTCTCGCAGAAAATGAAAGCGCACATCAATGTGTTTGGTCTTCGAGTGAAGCATGGGGTTCTTAGCAATGCTAATCGCACTCGTGCTGTCACAAAGCAAAGGAACTCGAGAAAAGCTCAGACCAAAATCACGCAAAGTGGCCATCATCCAGAGTAACTGGGAACAGCAGCTAGCCGCAGCAACATACTCAGCCTCCGTGGTAGACTGGGCGACACTAGACTGCTTGCGAGAAGACCACGATACAAGAGAAGAACCAATAAACTGGCAAGTCCCAGAAGTGGACTTGCGCTCAATACGACAACCAGGAAAATCGGCATCCGAATAACCACAAAGGGACAGGGTGGAGGAAGCAGAATACCAAATCCCAAATTCTGGAGTGAAGGACAAGTACCTCATAATGCGCTTGACTGCCTGACGGTGCGAAGTGCGCGGCGACGACTGAAAGCGCGCGCAGAGGCACACCGCGAACTGAATGTCCGGACGTGTCGCCGTCAGGTACAGCAGCGACCCGATCATACTCCAGTACTCCTTCTGATCCACTGCTTCTCCCTCCTTGTCCGCATCCAGGGCCGTCGTGGTCGACATGGGTGTTGGAAGAGGCTTGGCCTCACCCATATCGAACTTCTTCAGAATGTCCCGGGTATACTTGCCCTGGTGCACGAACATTCCCTCCCGAGACTGCTTGATTTGCAGTCTGAGGAAAAACGTCAACTCGCCCATCATGCTCATCTCGAACTCCCTGCTTATAGTATCTGCGAACTTGGCAACCAAAGCGTGAGAGGAACCACCGAAAATGATATCATCCACGTAAATTTGGACCAAGAGAGTATCAGTGCCTTGCTTGAGGAGAAAAAGCATCTTATCTACACATCCCATTTTGAAACCCTTAGCAAGCAAAAAGGTTTTCAACCTATCATACCAGGCTCTAGGGGCTTGTTTCAAACCATACAAAGCTTTGTGAAGTTTAAAGACATGGTTTGGAAACTTGGGATTTTTGAAACCGGGGGGTTGTCTAACATACACCTCCTCTTCTATGTAGCCGTTCAAGAAGGCACTCTTGACATCCATTTGAAAAAGTTTGAAACCTTTGGATGCAGCAAAAGCCAAGAGTATCCTAATAGCCTCCAAACGAGCTACAGGAGCAAATGTCTCCTCATAGTCTATCCCCTCCTTCTGACTATATCCCTGGGCTATGAGTTTGGCCTTGTTTCTCACAACACGGCCATCTTCTCCCTGTTTGTTTTTGAAAACCCATTTTGTCCCAATCGGATGACACTCAGAAGGTGGAGACACAAGAACCCAAACCCGATTTCTCTCAAAGTTTTCTAACTCCTCATGCATGGCATTGACCCAATCCGGATCCGTCAATGCGTGTCCAACATCTCGGGGCTCAAAATCAGCAACAAAAGCAGAATGAGCAAAATGAGAGATACGAGACCTGGACCGAGTGACCCGTTCGTCAATGTCACTGATCATCTGTTGCGGGGGGTGTTGGCGCTGGATGTGTCGTGGCGCCTCCCTTGCAGACGTGACCTCCCCCTCAACAGCAGCTGGTGCCTCCTCGGGTACAAAGGGTACCGCTCGAGGTGGCGGATCCCACGGCCCCCAAGAAGAAGACGTGTCGGGGCCGCGAGTCATCGTAGAAGCCGCTCTTTGCGGCACAGCAGGTGGAGGAGGTGCTGGGTCATCTATCCCTTCAGCACCTTCTTCTTCATCATCGAAAAGAGGTTCGCCAACCTCATGATCACCTGCACGCTCAAAGCGAGAAGAAGGACAAACAAGGGTCTCGTCGAAAGTGACATCTGATGTCTCCATGACTCGGTTAGTATCAAGGTTAAGTACACGATATGCGCGAGTGTGAGTGCCATAACCCAAAAATACACCGTCAGAAGAACGAGACTCAAATTTGTCCAGGTTGCCTTTCTTCAATATAAAACAATGGCAACCGAAGACTCTAAAATAACTCACCTTGGGCTGTCTACCAAAACGCAACTCATAAGAGGTTTTCTTCAAGAAAGCTCTCAGAAAAATGCGATTTGAAATGTAGCATGCAGTGTTCATAGCCTCGGCCCAATATCGCCTAGGAGTCCTATGCTCATCGAGCATCGTCCTGGCCATCTCAACAAGGGTCCGATTCTTCCTCTCGACAACACCATTTTGGGGCGGTGTGTAGGGGGAAGAAAACTGATGCTCCAAACCCAAGCGGTCACAAAACTTCTCAAAATCCAAATTCTTGAATTCGGAACCATTATCACTCCGAATTGCTCGCATTGAGTTCAAAGGGAACTCATTCTGAAGACGCAAAATTAGATTGCGAGCAAGGGAGAAAGTCTCGGTCTTCTCAGCTAAAAAGAAGACCCACAAATATCTCGAAAAATCGTCGACAACAACAAGCACGTACCACTTCCCCCCAACCGAGCTCACCCGAGCTGGACCGACAAGGTCCATGTGCAAAAGCTCTCCAGGGCGCTTAGTCATGACCTGAGTCACTGGATGGTGGGGAGCGGCAACCATCTTTCCATGTCTACAAGAATGGCAAACAAGATCCTTCTCCATCGACAACTTGGGCAATCCTCGGATTAGGCCAAGTGAGCTAAGTCTTGCAAGCAAGTCAAAGCTTAAGTGACCGAGCCTCCTATGCCACTTCCAAAGATCAGAGGAGGAAGGACTAGCCAAAAGACAGCGGGAAATACCAAACGACTCCGAGAAATCCGCTCGAAAGACTTTTCCAAAGGGCGAAATCACACAAACAAGATTGCCCTGAGGATCCAAAATACGACTGAGATTTGGCTTAAAACGAATCTCATAGTCGTCGTCAAAGAGTTGCGAAACAGAAAGAAGGTTAAAATGCAGGTTAGAAACAAGAGCAACATCGCGCAACACAAAGTGCTCATTAACCCGCACCGACCCACGAGACAGCACCTTACCTTTGCTGTTGTCACCGAAGGTTATGTACTCCTTTCCGGTGACCGGACTAAGACTGGAGAACCACTTGGCGTTTCCGGTCATGTGCCTCGAACACCCGGAATCCACCAACCAAATGTTCTCCAATCGTTTTGCCTACATCAATAAAAAGACATAGGGTGAGCAGACGGTCCAACACTGGGGTTAGTGAAATAAGGCGAATACTAGTGTTGGGCCGGCTGCTCAAAAGAACGGTCAGTATAAAAACCATTCCTAGCACGCCTACGAGAGGAGCGATCACCACGTTGAGGAAAACGTGGTCCGCTAAGGGAGGAGCGTCCATCGCGATACTCAAAACGCGGTGGGGGAAAACGCTCAACTACAAAGCCACCGCCACGGGGTCCATAGCCTACAACTGCAGGCTCCCGCCGGGCACGCTCTCTACGAAGCCTAGGCCCAGCAACTTGAGGCACTGCGCCTCTAGGCCTAGCATCTCTCCTCGGAGCTCTCTCCTGCCTAGGCCTGGGAACTTGAGGTTCTGGACCTCTAGGCCTAGCTGCTCTCCTCTGAGCTCTCCTCTGAACATTCGGCACATGCACATCATGGGAAGGATGGTACATGTCCGGGTTGTTCATCCCCCGAGCACGGCGCGCCTCTCGCTTGCGCCGAAAGCAGAACTCACCTAAGTGTCCATGTCTCCCACAAAACTCATAGTGGTACCTCACCGCTCTCATAGGGGGCTGTTGGTACTCACGGCTGTGGGTGTGGATCACCTTGCCCTTTTGTGGCATACACTCCTCCTGAATAGGTGGCATGGTGTCCAGTTTGTTCTTGAGGTGGTTTGGTTTGGGAGCCCATTGCTGGTTCTTGGGTGGAGCTCTCGGAGGCTCAACAAAGACCCCATCCTTGGTGTTAGGCTTGAGAGGCTCTTTGGGTGCAAGCTTGGTAAGTTTGGGAGTAGTGGTGGAGTTGGGTTTCTCACTCGGGTTCAGACCACTCGACTCTCCAATCTTCCCAAAAGCAGAAAGATCAACACCCTGAGCAAAGCCTACACCGGGACCTCCAGCAGCTCGCTTGAATTGGGAGATCATCATCCCGAGCTGTGGCTCACCACAAGACACCCATGACAAGATGGTCCGAAGGTATGTGTTTTTCTCCTCGGTTTGCATCTTGCCATGCTTCACATTGGCAATCTCCATCTCCAAACCCTCACAAAGAACACACCTAGTCACACATGTGCTACCTGAGTTGGCCTCTTCAAGAGACACAATCTTGGCATTCTTCTCTGCCAACTCAGATTGCAAGACAGGACAAGTCTTGCACGCACCCAGCAACGAAGGTCTAGCCTTCAGCTCATCCACCTCTCCTACCAATGCAACATACTTACTCCTCAAGGTTAGAAGATCAGTCATGTGCGTGGTGCACATCTCACACTCCGCCTCCTCGGACACGACCACGGTGGACTTAGCAAACTCAAGCTCTCTCACCGCGTCCTCCCACTTCTGCCTATACTCCTTGCGCTCTCTAGTAGCTCACCTAAGCAGCTTATCTTGACTAAGAAGCGCGGCAGTAAGTTTCTCGACCTCAGCAGAAAGCTCGTCGTGTGTGAGGGATACCTGGGAGGTGTCGTCGTCGTCGTCGTTCCGAGGGGAGTTCACCAGCTCGCCGTCGAGCGCCATGGTGCAGAAGCCGTCATCGTCGGCGAAGAAGCAGAGGCCGTTTAGCTTGTCCTCGATCCTCTTCTTCTTCTCGTACTCGTCATCGCTTGAGCAAGCGGAGTCGTCATCCGAGCCATCGACGTCGCTAAGCGTGGCGAAGAACGCACGCTGCTCAGCCTGAGCCTTCTCCAAGAACTTCTTCTTGATGTACTCCTTGTCGAAGCCGCCCCTCCGCTTGTGCCTTGCGGGGACGTACTTCTCCTTGCGCTTGCCAGAGTTGTACTTGGGCCCATGATCGCCCTTCCCAGAAGTGTGCTTCTTCTTGGGACAGTTGGCGATGAAGTGATCGGGGTCGCTGCACTCGTAGCATCCCGAGCGTCCTCCTCCGCGGCGACGGTTCATGCGGTTGTTGTGAAACCGCGAGAACCGGTTGACGAGCAAGGCTAGCTCGTCATCCCCCAGCGACTCAAGCTGCTCCTCTGTGACAGAAAAGAGAGAAGAGAGTGCAAATCCTCCAGAGGGGTTAGTGTGACGGAACCGCCCAATAATGTGGCCCACTTGCACACGTCATCGTCATAGGGAGCCCAATGACTGTGCAAATGAAACACGTTACTGGAAAGATCCGTCGGGTGTCCCCGAGAGGACCCCGAATTACTCACGAGCCACAGGACCATCATCATGAAGGTTGGAATAATTACAACATTACAACAGTTGATACAAAATACCATCGGAGTGCGGAAGCAAGATAGATAAACTTTACAAATTATGAAGATGTTACTTTTTACATAAAAATAACTGGTATTGCGGAAGTAGAGTAGTATGACAGAACCACACTTAGGCGGAGTACCTAAGTTGGAGAAGAGGAACAACCAGATCACATCAAGCCCACTGACATGATCATGATCAACACCACCTAATAGAAACCTGCAACAGGGGATTAACAAACCCTGAGTACTGGGGTACTCAACAAGACTTACCCGACTAAAGAAAAAGGGAGAAGACTCAGGAATGAAAGGCTTAGGGTAGTCAAGGTAAGGCTTAAGTATTTTGCAGAAAAAGCATTTTGTAAACCTTGTTTTATTTTGGAAAGATTCAAGCATTTCTCAATTCTTCATTGTCCATGATTCATTTTACATTTCAAAACATACCTAGTTGAGAACCACTCTCCGTTGACAGTCAGTGACCAAGTCTCCATAACCGAGGAGCAACGTTAATCCGGATAAATAATACTCAGCTGAGGATCCCTATCCACACTGCATATGTAGCACCCAAGCTTGCATATGCCAACTCGTCTACCACGATTCCTCCAAGATTGGGCCCGGTCCTACGCCACCCGGAAGTACAGTACACCACTCCAATCCGGGACTTCAACCCACGTGGGTACATGCTACTTCCGCCATCTCTCCACTCCCAGTGCGCGGTTGTCGGTCCAATAAAGGATTCCTCGGAGCCAGAGCTTTCCGTAGTATGTGAATAGTTGCAAGTCTTGACCAGCAGGCCCCCATACGGATGGTCCCTACATTTTTCCGCCAGCGACAAGCACCTCGGGACTCTAACCCAAGAGTACAGGTCCTGTCGGTTTTTCAACCCTGTCCCGGTCGGTGTCAACTGTTGAGTCCCGGACTACAACATGACGGCACCGTACGCGCGGACAACCTCTTCTCGACAATGACCACATGCTAGCTAGGCAAGCAGTCATCGAACGGGAAGTAAAGCCAAATTCCCATAAAGATTCTTTCAGTGATCACACTTTTGAAAATGGCATTTTATTGCAAATCTATAGTATAGCATCACTAAGCATTTTGCAAATAGTTTTAAAGCAGGGCTGGTGGATCTTCTGGTGGAGGTAAATAATGCAGGTAATAGGTCATCACACAACTCCTATAACCTAATGCAGTAGTTTAACTCAAAAGCATTTAAGGAAAACATTTTATAAATTCAAGGAAGGGTTAAATGCACCGGGGCTTGCCTTCGTTGCAGGGAAGATAAGATCCAAGAAAGATTGACACAAGTTAGTTCGTTTGCTGCTTGAAGTTAAGTCTTTTTCGACGAAGCCTGTCCAACAAGAACCCTCCTCCGAGGCTCGTTCGACAATGGTGAACACCAGAGCTTGATCAACACGACTTCAACACTCTTGGATACTACACGTGGATAAATGATGTATGCTTTAACATGATGCCATGGAATGCATGCTAAGGTGCAGGACAAGACTACTGATTCTAGAGTACAACTTTCTAACATGTGAGTAACTTCTAGGATAGACATAAAGATTAATTATCTTTATCTTTTTAAGCAAGATTAAACAAACTTATTAAGCATTATTTACAAAACATTGCAAGGCATCACAATCATCATAGACCAGAGGGGTGGGGTCTATGAACAGCAAACAATCCAAAAGGTCACACCATGATTACTTTTCTGTTTTTCCTAATTTATTTTAAAAGATCATTTTATACAGTTGTCCCAAAATTTACCAAATTAATCTCATAGGTTCATCATGGTGTAAATAGATGACAAAACAAATTTCATGACCTTTGGAGCTATACATGTTTTACTAAAAACCTAAAACTATCCATTTATTAATTAAAAGGAGGATTTTTCATATTTTAAACTTTGCAGAAAAGTAGAGTTTCTTATTTTTCTAAAATACTACACAGAGCAAGGAACACACAACATTTATCTCAAGATTTTTAGAACAACAGATTAAACCTCACAAAAAGAAGAAAACAAAACACTATTCATATTTTTAAAAGAAAAGGAAAACTGTGCTTCTCTCGAGGCTCGGCGCGCTTGCCTGTAAGGCGGACAGCGGACCGGTCTCTCGAGGTCTCGGCTGGGAAGGCAGAGGGTGGGGATAGCTTCGCGGGCTCACCAGGAGTTGGAAACGAGGCTCGGCGAGGCGGTGCAAGGGTCGGAGGCGGGAGCTCGATGGTGGCGAGGCCTTGGCGGAGGCTCGGCTAACCTCTCGAGGGTAGCCTCGGTGTGCTCGAGGCTCAGTCCGAGGGTGGCTGCGATTCGCCCGAGGCTGAGGGTGGGGCTCGGCTGCTTCGAGGGGGCGCGGTTCGCAGGCGTGCTCGAGGGTGAGGCTCGAGGGGACGCTCGAGGGTGAGGCTCGAGGCTGGCCTTGGCATGTTCGAGAGATGCGGCTCGAGGGATGTGGCTCGAGGGGACGCTCGAGGGTGTGCGGTTCGAGGGTTGGCTCGAAGGTTGGCTCGAGGGTGAGGCTCGAGCGATTCGCCGGAGTTGGAGGGGAGTCGCTGCGCCGGCGAAGGAAAGGACGGAGGGGTGAAATTGGTGGCTTGGGAAGGTGGAGAAGCTCAAGGCGAAGGCAGTGGCGGCCTTGGCGGGCGCTGGGGCTGCCTGATGGCTTGGGTTGGCGAGGAAGTGTTGGTGGTGGCAATGGGGAGCTTGGTGGCTTTTATAGGCGCGGGGTGATGCCGGGGTCCGGGCGAAGGACGGTGGGGGTCCGGGCAAGAGGACGGTGGGGGTCCGGGCAAGAGGACGGTGGGGGTCCGGGCAAAAGGACGGTGGGGGGTCCGGGCAAAAGGACGGTAGGGGCCGGGTGAGGATGAGGTAGGGGTCCTCCAGCTGTGCACAGTGAAAACCTATTCTTCTTTTGAAACCTTGAAAATTACTCCTAAACTTTGAACTGCACAAAGAAAACTCAAAACACCAAAGTTGTTTAGAATTTTGAAATCTACAACTTTGCTAACTGAACCATTTTCAAATCCAAAACAGTTTTTGAATAAGAAATAGAGGGGTAAAACTAGAGTTTGGAAATTTGGGGTTTAAAGGAAATTTAAATTTTATTTTGATTTTTTGAATTTTGGTCAACAAAACATCAAAACACTCAACTGAACAAGATCTACACAAAAAATTAAGCAAACTTAAATGCATGGCAAGAATGATTAAAGACTAATGATGATGACATGTCAGGTTAATTATTTATTAAACACCAGAGGTGTTACAGTTAGCAGAAGAGCCAGAAACCAAAGCCATCAACGGGCCAGAAGGATTTTCATAAGAAGCCCTTGCCATGGCGTCAATCTCACTGGACTTGAGCTTACTGAAGAGCTCGTCGCACGTGAGGGTCTCATAGTTAGGTGATTCGATGATCGCCTAAACTTTGGAGTCCCACACCGACCGATCAAGAGTATGCAAAAGCTTCAAAGCTCTCTCATGATCGTCGAAAGGCAACAGCTCCTTGTTAGCCCTCATCCTGTTGACAATCACCTAAAAGCGAGCGAATAAACTTTCTATGCTCTCGCCAGGCATATGTCAAAAGTTCTCATACTCTCGCTTGAACGACTCATAGAGTCGGGTTTTGACTTGAGAGGTTCCCTCATGGAAACGCATGAGGGTAGTCCAAATCTCCCGAGCCGTAGCGAGGTGAGAAACGCGATCAAACTCACTCATGCTCAAACATGAGAAAAGAGCGTTACAGGCTCGGCTATTGGCATCGTGCTCATCGATCTGAAGCTGAGAGACACGAGCAGCCAAGACCACGTAATCGGCAGAGTTGCAAATATCCCAGATGGAAGCACCCAAACTCTGCAGATAGGCCGACATGCGTATCTTCCAATACGCATAGTTCGTCCCGTCGAAAAACGGCGGTTTGCCCATGCCGCGATCCATGTCGCCTTCTGTGGATCTGGAACCGGCTAAGGTAGGAGATCCTTAACCCGCTCCGATACCAATTGAAGGACCGAGAAAGCACTAGCAAGGTGACCAGAGGGGGGTGAATGAGAGCTCAAAAATTTCTTTCAAAACTTTGGCCAAATGTCCCAAAATCAACCCCGAGAAGCACCGACCGAAACCGTGATGATCACGACCCTTGGAAGAGGGTGGATGATCCCTAGGATCACAGCGGAGCACCACAAAGCTCAAACAAACCAAAGACCAAAAGCTCCAGCTCAAGTTCCCCCTTTGAAAACCTAGTCCCGAACGTAGATTAGAGGCTACGTCGAGAAATCTCTAAATACCGATGCTAACAAGTAGCAAAGATACTTAGAAATGTTTCTTGGTTAACTATAGGGCCAAACGTGAAGTCCGAAAACCAAGCCGAAAAGCCGGGAGAGCAAACGCACTAAAAACCACCCTTCAGCAGGGTCTCGGACTGTCCGGACCTTCAGTCCCGGACTGTCCGTGGCAGGGGCGGACTGTCCGCCTAGCAGTCACGGACTGTCTGCCGGCAAAATCCCAAAAACAGCAGTGCTGCTGCAAGTCCCCTGGACAATCCCGGACTGTCCGCGGTTTATACCTGCGGACTGTCCGCCGGTCAACCAAAAACTCAAACAGCCGAAGAACAGTGCCACTGGTCTGGCTCGTCCCCGACTCGCGGACTGTCCGCGGCTAGGGTGGCGGACTGTCCGCCAACACCCAGAAAGGGCGATTTTGGTCGCCCTCAACTCAAATCTTCCCCAAACCGATTCAAACCAAAATCCCAAGTTCCCAAACTTGGAGAAGATGATCACGGGATAGTTAGGAGACTATCCCAAAGAAATCATCTGCTCAAATCGACTAGAACTCCAGGAAATCAAAAGGGAAGGTGGATGAACAAAAAAGCATTTCGAAAACGAAATCAACCCAATCTACTTGTTCGTAAGGAGTTAGATAAATTCCTTCGGTGGAAATGATCTCCTTTCAAATACGAACAAGATGATTCAAACAGATTTCGCAAAGACGCACTAGAGAGGGAGATCGAGTGACCGGAAAATCGCGGAGAAACGAAGAACGCGAAGAACATGAACCAAAACGCGAATCAACACATCGATCTGCAGCCGAAGCACAAACACACGCTACGACAGTGAGGTTACGGCGTCACTTCCTCAAAATCAACAGTACACAGAGGCAAGTCTCTCAGCGGATCTCAGCTAGCTACAGCAGGGGATTGGGAGGGCAGGAAACCCTAGAAAGCAAGAGCAAATGACTGAGATACAAAGGGAGGAGGGTGTCTCCCTTTACTTATCCTAATTTCTAATTCCTACTCTACCCCTCTCTAATTACAGAGCGAACCAGCTAAATCCTAGGGTTATTCTGGACCAACTCGGTGGTAGGTGTATCCGACGGCCACGCTCGCACAACTCGTAGCGTTGCCTCGACGCAACCTCCCGATTGCCGCCACGTGCCGCCCTCGCTCTGCACCCTCGGTTTTGTGGCCCAAACCGGGAAACCAGCCTTTCCAGCCAACCCCCGGTTTTGAGGCCCAAACCGGGAAACCAGCCCACCAGCGTCTGAGTTTTGAGGCCAAACTCAGCAAACCATCAGCGCCCAGGTTTTGAGGCCCAAACCTGGAAACCGTCCTCAGCCCGAGTTTTGTGGCCAAACTCAGAAACCCTCAGCCCGAGTTTTGTGGCCAAACTCGGAAACCGTCCACGCCCAGGTTTTGAGGCCCAAACCTGAAAACCGTCCATCCGATGGTTTTTCCCTGGCTCAACCACCAAATCGACGTCGTAGAGGGGATGCACCTCCCGTGCACCCCATCTACCGACACGTGTCCCCAAGTCCATGACTCAGGCAACACATGACCGCAAGTCTTCGCTCGTCACTGTCCCAGGCTGCCAGCCACCACAGCTGATCCTCGGGCCTCTGGTCCCTCAGTCCAAGCCTCACGTCCGCCCTTCGCCACTCTCGGTCCATCGGCACGGCACGTCTCTACTTGACCTTCACCTCGCCTCTGATCACTGTATCCGTGCTCGACACCTGCACAACACAAGCCAAAGAACATGCGCATCATCCCAGTTGACAATCACTCATTACTCAGAGACTCGGCATACACCCATGTATCCGCAAACTCTAAAATAACTCACTTTTGGCTGTCTTCCAAAACGCAACTCATAAGAAGTCTTTTTCAAGAAAGCTCGGAGGAAAATGCGATTGGAAATATAGCATGCAGTGTTCATAGCCTCGGCCCAATACCGCCTAGGAGTCCTATGCTCATCGAGCATCGTCCTGGCCATCTCAACAAGGGTCTGATTTTTCCTCTCTACAACACCATTTTATGGCGGTGTGTAGGGGGAAGAAAACTGATGCTCCAAACCCAAAGAGTCACAAAACTTCTCAAAGTCCGAGTTTTTGAACTGGGTACCATTATCACTACGAATAGCTCGCATCGAGTTCTTAGGGAACTCGTTCTGAAGACGCAAAATCAGATTGCGAGCAAAAGAGAAGGTCTCGGTTTTCTCAGCTAAAAAGAAAACCCACGAATATCTCGAAAAGTCATCGACAACAATGAGCACATACCACTTCCCCCCAACCGAGCTCACCCGAGCCGGACCAACAAGGTCCATGTGCAAAAGCTCTCCAGGGCGCTTAGTCATGACCTGATTCCCTGGATGGTGGGGAGCGGCAACCATCTTCCCATGTCTACAAGAATGGGAAACAAGATCCTTCTCCAAGTGCAACTTGGGCAATCCTCGGATTAGGCCAAGTGAACTAAGCCTTACAAGCAAGTCGAAGCTCAGGTGACCAAGTCTCCTATGCCACTTCCAAAGATCAGAGGAGGAAGGACCAGCCACAAGACAACAAGAAATTCCAAATGACTCTGAGAAATTTGCACGAAAGACTTTCCCAAAGGGCGAAATCAAACATACAAGATTGTCCTGAGGATCTAAAATGCAACTGAGATTCGGTTTAAAACGAATCTCATAGTCATCATCAAAAAGTTGCGAAACAGAAAGAAGGTTAAAATGCAAGTTAGAAACAAGAGCAACATCACGCAACACAAAGTGCTCATTAACTTGCACCGACCCACGGGACAACACTTTACCTTTGCTATTGTAGCCGAAGGTGATAAACTCCTTTCCGGCAACAGGACTAAGACTGGAGAACCACTTGGCGTTTCCGGTCATGTGTCTCGAACAACCGGAATCCACCAACCAAATGTCCTCCAATCCTTTTACCTACATCAATAAAAAGACATACGGTGAGCATACGGTCCAACAATGGGGTGAGTGAAATAGGAAGAATACCAGTGTTGGCCCGGCTGCTCAAAAGAACGGTTAGTAGCAAAACCATTCCTAGCACGCCTACGGGGAAAGCAATCACCACGCACAGGAAAACGTGGTCCGCTAAGGGAAGAGCGTCCATCGCGATACTCAAAACGCGGTGGAGGGTAACGCTCAACAAAGCCACCGCCACGGGGTCCATATCCTGCAAAGCTAGGATCCCGCCGGGCAAAACCTCCCTGAGGCCTAGGACCTTGAGGCATTGGACCTCTAGGCCTAGCAGCTCTCCTCTGAACATTTGGCACATGTACATCAGGGAACGGATGGTACATGTCCGCATTGTTCATCTCCCTTGCTTGGCGCTCCTCTCTCTTGCACCGAAAGCAACTCCCTCAAGTGTCCATCTCTCCCACAATGCTCACAATGATACCTTACTGCTCTCATAGGGGGCTGTTGATACTCACTGTAGTGGGTGTGGATCACTTGGTTCTTTTGTGGCATAAGCTCCTCTTGGATTGGTGGCATGGTGTCTAGCTTGTTTTTCAGATGGTTGGGCTTAGGAGACCATACTTGTTTCTTTGGTGGAGCTCTTTGAGGTTCCTCATCACTCCATCTTTGGTGTTAGGCTTGAGAGGCTCTTTGGGTGGAATCTTAGTAAGTTTGGGAGTAGTGGTGGAGTTTGGCTTCTCACTCGGGTTAAGACCACTAAACTCTCCAACCTTGCCAAAAGAAGCAGCACTCTCCATCCCCTGAGCAAAGCCTACACCTGGACCTCCTGCAGCATGTTTAAACTAGGTAATCATCATCCCAAGCTGCGGCTCACCACAAGACACCCATGACAAGATGGTCTGAAGGTATGTGTTTTCTTCCTCGCTTTGCATCTTGTCATGCTTCACATTCGCAATCTCCATCTCCAAACCCTCACACAAAGCACACCTAGACACACAAGTGCTATCCGAGCTGGACTTCTCAAGAGACACAATCTTGGCATTCTTCTCTGCCAACTCAGATTGCAAGCCTGCACAAGACTTGCACGCACCCAGCAACGCGTGTCTAGCCCGAAGCTCATCCTCCTCTCCAACCAAAGTAGCATACTTACCTCTCAAAGTGAGAAGGTAAGTCATGTGCTTGGTGCACATCTCACACTCACCCTCCTCAGAGACAACAACGGCGGACTTGGCAAACTCAAGTTCCTTCACCGTATCCTCCCACTTCTGCCTAAACTCCTTCCTCTCTCTAGCAGCACGCCTAAGCAGCTTATCTTGACTAAGGAGAGCGGCAGTAAGCTTATCGACCTCAGCAGCAAGTTCATCAGGGGTCCGTGATACCTGGGAGGTGTCGTCGTCATCGTTCTGAGGGTTGTCCTCCAGCTGGCTGTCGACCTCCTTGTCGAGGGCCATGGTGCAAAAGCACTCATTGTCGGCGAAGAAGCAGAGGCCATTCAGCTTGTCCTCGATCCTCTTCTTCTTCTCGGACTCATCGTCGCTTGAGGCAGCGGAGTCGTCATCCGAGTCGTCGACGTTGCTGAGCATGGCGAAGAAAGCACGCTGCTCAGCCTGGGCCTTCTCCAAGTACTTCTTCTTGATGTACTCCTTGTTGAAGCCACCCTTTCACTTGTGCTTGGGAGGGGTGTACTTCTCCTTGTGCCTGCCGGAGTCGTACTTGTGCCCGTGATCACCCTTGCCAAGGAGTTGCTTGTTCTTCTTTGGGCAGTTGGCAATGAAGTGATCAGGGTCGCCGCACTTATAGCATCCAGTGCGTCCTCCTCCGCGACGACGGTTCATGCGGTTGTTGTGGAACCGCGAGAACCGGTTGGCAAGCAAAGCCAACTCGTCGTCTCCCATGAACTCCAGCTGCTCCTCTGTGATAGAAAGAAGAGAAGACAAAGCAAAACCTCTTGAGGGGTTAGCAGAAGAGCCAGAAAGCAAAGCCATAGACGGGCTAGAAGGATTCTCATAAGAAGCCCTCGTCATGGCTTCAATCTCACTGGACTTGAGCTTACTAAAAAGCTTGTCGCACGTGAGAGTCTCATAGTTAGGAGATTCGATGATCGCCTGAACGTTTGAGTCCCACACCGACCGATCAAGAGTATGTAAAAGCTTGAGAGCCCTCTCATGATCGTCGAAAGGCAACAGCTCCTTATTAGCCCTCATCCTGTTGACAATCACCTGAAAGCGAGCGAATAAACTTTCTATGCTCTCGCCAGGCATGTGTCGAAAGTTCTCATACTCTCGCTTATGCGACTCATAGAGACGGGATTTGACTTGAGTGGTTCCCTCATGGAAGCGCATAAGGGTCGCCCAAATCTCACGAGCCGTGGGGAGGTGAGAAACGCGATCAAACTCAGACATGCTCAAACAGGAGAAAAGAGCATCACGGGCTCGACTATTGGCATCGTGTTCATCGATCTGCAGCTGAGTCACACGAGCAGCCAGAACCACGTAATCCGCCTTATTGCAAATCTCCCAGACAGAAGCACCCATGTTCTGAAGATAGGCCGACATGTGTATCTTCCAATACGCATAGTTCGTCCCATCGAAAAACGGCGGTTTGCCCACGCCGCGGTCCATATCGCCTTCTGTGGATCTGGAACCGGCTAAGGTGGAAGATCCTTAACCCACTTCGATACCAATTGAAGGACCGAAAGTGCTAAAGCAAGGCGACCAGAGGGAGATGAATGGGAGCCATAAAATTTCTTCTTAGAAACTTTTAGCCTCTGTCCCAGAAAATCAACCCTAAGAGCAAAACAGATGTGCATGATGTCCACGACCCAAGAGAATGGGTGGATGTTCCCTAGGAACACAGCGGGACACCATAAAAAACCTCCTCACCCAAGTTCACGCAAGTCAAATAGTGACAGGATGGACTTTGGGTAACCTCAACCTCCCCCGAGCAACGCGAGGGGCATTCAGGCTATTTTGCAAAGCTAGAAGCTCAATTTCTGTAGAGCACAAAGTCAGAAATCCAACGCAAAGACCCAAAACCAAATCCAAAGTCAAACGAACAAGCCACGGACAAAACAATGCAGAATTCACTGCATCGGACGCTGGCCAGCGTCCGATGTGCAAGCACCGGACGCGTCCGATGCAAAATGACCCTTTCTGGAAGCTTACTTTATACATCGGACGCTGGCTACAGTGACAGTTCAGCGCCTGATGCTCAACCCTCGGACACGTCCGATGGCAACGGACGGTCCGATGGTCAGCGTCCGATGCTCCTTCAAAAACTCTAACTTTTGACACGTGGCACCTGAGCGTCCGGTGTGACGAACTCAGCGTCCGATGCCCCCGACCCGAGCGTCCGATGCCCCCGACCCGAGCGTTCGATGCCCCCGAAACTGCACAGTTCTTCCGCGGATTCAACCCGATCTCCTCCAAATCAATAGCTCTAAGGCTTAGACTTGGTATGAGGAGTTCCGAGGATGTTAGTGAGCTACTCCTAAGAGATCATGGCTCGAACCTAACTCCAAATCGATGAATTGGAAGAATTCGGGGCAAGGGAGACAAAAACCGATTCGAAACAAAAATCGATCGATCTACTAGCTCGCGAGGTTAGAGGTGAAATCCTTCGGTGGAAAGATGCGTGTTGACACTGGTTATCTATCAAAAATTAAAGGATAAATAAATATGAAAAGGGCAAGAATTTGATCACCAACAAAAGTTTAGGGTTTTAGTTGACAATATTCCATGAGTTTTGGTCAACTATGATTCTGCAGGGACTAAACCAGGAAATCAACACTGATAGCTTCCCCTAGAAGGAAACCGACGGGAGATAACTCCACCACCAAGTCAGGAAGTTTCTAGAAGACTCCAGAGGACACCAGAAGACACCAGGAGGTCGACCACCACGAGAGCATGACAGGTGGGACCGACCGGTCCCACCAAGGGACCGACCGGTCCCCCCTTGGGGCCTACGGACTCTATCTTCTGGAATGTTCTCCCACCGACCTCTAGGATGCATCTTAGCCATACCTTAAGTCGGTTTGATCCAACGACCACGGTTCATCGCCCAAGGCTATATAAACAGCCCCTGACCCCCCTCATCAGAGCATCAGGCATTACATTCATCAGATCATTATCAGAATCACTAGAGAGGGAGATCAATCGGAAGCTCTAGAACTACATCCACTTAGAATAGTTAGATAGAATAGGATTAGAGGAGGCAAGCTTCGCTTGGATTCCTGATCTAGTCACGAGAAGGCTCGGTAAACCCAAGATCTTCTCTCTTGTATTTATTTCATAATTGCTCTTCTAGTTCATCATTGTTCATCATTATTTATGATCTAGTTCATCATCTAGTTCTAGTTCATCGTCTAGTTCATCTTCTAGTTCATAATCCTATTCTAGTTCATGTTCTAGTTCGTACTTTAGTTTTTCTCGATGATCTAATTCACCTTATTGTTCATCCTTATGCTCTAGATAGCAATACAATTGATATGACTAAGACATCAACTATTATATTCTTAATTATATTGCTTATAGTATGCTTTGATTATATATTTGGCATAGATAGTTCATCTTTATGTTTATACTCATGTTCGTATAGCGCTCATCTTAAAGTACAACGGGTGGGTGATAGATGCTGTGTAGGCGTGGTGCCTATACATTATTTATCTGTGAATGCGTCCTATCTTCCGGATAGAGTGGTAGATCGCGGGTGTGATATTCCTGTTGAGTCCTTTGTATTCCACCTCCCAAATGTAGTGTTCAGTATGGCTCAGTTAACTCATGGTTTAGGGGTTACTCTGTTTGACACCTTTACTATGGAGTTGCCTCTTGATTATAAATATGATGTGACCTAGCCAATGATTGCCAAATATGTTTGAACTAATCAGTGTATGCTATGACTTGTAATTAGAATAACTTAGTAATGTTTCTTAAATAATACCTATTCTAATCATCACTTGCTAGGTAGTACTGTTCTAGGATTATCTTTGATTGATCTGATCTTTGTTATCATTTATCATTTACTCTGTAATCTGATCCCTGTTTGGAGTAATAAGTGTGTTAACAGTCTTTATAATAAGTGTGTGTCATATTGAATGCTGTTAAGTCCTCATTAGTATAATACCATCATACTTTGAATTGATTAGTCTCTAGGCTAAATATAAATAACGAGACCTGAGACTAGCTTGGGTGAAATGCTTCTACAACGGGTGTATTTATCTGTGCGCTTGCGGGTAAATATTTATCTTTAAATCCAGTGCCCTGATATAATTACATTGCTAGTTTCATGTTGGGGATGACAACTTGACGTTAAGTGAAGTTAGTAGCGTCCCGTACACTCTTTAGTGCCTTCACTAGATTATTATTTATATGGTTCATTCTTAGTAGCGATGTTAAGAAATGTCAACAAGCATTTCTGGCGCCGTTACCAGGGATAGATTAAACTCTTTTCTTAGAGTGATTCCATTAAGGAGTGTCAACAAGCATTTCTGGCGCCGTTGCCGGGGATAGATTAAACTCTCTTCTTAGAGTGATTCCATTAAGGAGTGTCAACAAGCATTTGAAGGACCGAAAATGCTAAAGCAAGGCGACCAGAGGGGGGGTGAATGGGAGCCTAAAAATTTCTTCTCGAAATTACGGCCTCTGTCCCAACAAAATCAACCCCAAAAGCTTCGGACTCAAACGTGATGCTCACGACCCTAGAAAGAGGGTGGATAATCCCTAGGATCACAGCGAGGCACCACACAAGGGAGCAAACCAAAACTCCCAAAACTCCGAGTCAAGTTCGGACCCAAAAACCGACTCCCGGACGTAGATAGAGGGCTACGTCGGGATTCCTCCAAATACCGATGCTAACGCGTAGCAAAGATATGTAGAGAGGTTCCTAGGTGAACTCTAGGAGCAAACGAGAAGTCTAGAAACGAAGCGGAAAAGCCGAAAGAGCAAAAGCACTAAAGCTCAACCTACAGCAGGCTCCCGGACTGTCCGGACTGCTGATCTCGGACTATCCAGTCAAGGGCGGACTGTCCGCGCCTGGGAGTTCGGACTGTCCGCCGGCAAAAGACCCAAAAACGAACTGTTCTGAAACAGCCCTGGACAGGTCCCGGACAGTCCGCGGTTTGCACGCCGAACTGTCCGCGGTTCACGTGAACAGTGAACTCTGAGCGTCCGGTGCTTGCCCCTGCAGCGTCAGATGTAGCCCCCGGACTGTCCGCGCCTATCACCGGCGGATTGTCCACCGGTCACCCGAGGGGAAAAGCGCCAGGGCAAACAGCCACTGCTCTGGCTGAAACCCCGACTCGTGGACTGTTCGCGGCTGGGGGGGCGGACAGTCCGCCACTGCCCAGAACGCCCAAAAACGCCACGGGACAAAACCAAAATTGATTGGATCATCACCAAATCGAATGGGGCTGCAACCAAACTTCTCCCAAGTGTTCTTCTACGTGTTGGGAAGCTAATCCTAGAATATCATCGCTTCAAACCAACTATACCATGAGAAATCCGAAGAACACTAGAAAAGGGGAAGAACGAAGAACAAAAACAATTTCGGCCCGATGTACTTGTTCGTGAGGGTAGAGTTGAATTCCTCCGGTCGAAATGTTCTCCTCACATCAAAGAAAAGTTGATTCAAACGGAATCGCAAAAGACGCAGCGTAGAGGGAGATCGGGTGAGGGGAAAATCATGGAGAAAAGAGGAACGCGAAGAACAAATTCAAAACGCGAATTCAACCACGAATTTGATCCTTGGATTCAGAGGAATGGATGATAGATTAAGCACTCGGTGTCGGGCTACAAGCCACTCCTAGCAAACAAAGCTCGGATGGCAAAAAGCTCAAGAACAAGAGCCAACTCTCCCTAACCCTAGCCTTCTCTCACAGGAACAAAATGAGAGAGACACCGTCCTCTAGGGATGACTGCCCTAGCAACCCCCTCCATCTATATATAGGCGCACGTCCGAAGACCAAAACGCCCTTACATTAAGCACTCGACCCAAATACCCCCCAGGGGTAAAACCATCCAGTCCTGACGATCTTCATCCGACGGCCACGCCCGCACATCCGGTAGCTTCGCCTCGACATGACCTCCCTGATGCCGCCACGTGTCATCACGTCGACCACCGCGCCTTCCTCATGGATAGCTTCGCCGCCGCGCCAGCCTCTCCACGCCGCCACGCGTCGACCATCCTTTCAGACCACCCCCTGGTTTTGAGGCCCAAACCAGGAAACCCGCCAGCCCAGGTTTTGAGGCCCAAACCTGGCAAACCGGCCACCCCGAGTTTTGAGGCCCAAACTCGGAAACCCGCAAGCCTAGGTTTTGAGGCAAAACCTAGAAACCGTCCTCGCTGAGTTTTGAGGCCCAAAATCGGAAACCGGCCACCCCAGGTTTTGAGGCCCAAACCTGGAAACCGTCGATGGTAGCTTTTTGAGGCTCAGCTACCGAACCTGCATCGTAGACGGGATGTGGTTCGCACACCCCAACCACCGGCACCGATGCCGATGCATGTCCAGCCTCCACGCCGGGCACAACGCCTTCGCCTTCCTTCTTGACTCGGCCGACGGCACTTGTGCCGCACGCAAGCCCGTGTCCGACCTCCCGCCAAGTGCCACGACGCCATCGTCTTCCTCCCGACCCGGTCGATGCATCGCACATCCCCATGTGCTCCTGCTCGCCGATGCCACGTGCCAGCTACCACAGCTGGTCCTCTGGCCCTCCGGTCCGTCGGTCCAAGCCTCACGTCCGCCCTTCACCGCTCTGGGTCCATCGACATGGCACGTCCGCCGCACGGCACGCCCATCCTTCACCGCTCCCGGTCCGTCGGCACGACACATCTTTACTTGACCTTCACCTCATCATAGACCACTGTCTCCGAGCTCCACACCTGCACATTAACACAGCCAAGAGACACATGTTGCACACACACACCAACACATATACACAACACAACTCACGCCACCGGTTAGTCATAAACAATAAGCGCATAGCGATATATAGACTCAACCGGGAAAAGCCTCAAACCTTCCTCATCAAAGTCAATCATTCATCATATATGTTCTCAATCTCCCCCTTGATGAATGCATTGACTAAAAATAAAACCACAAAGGAAGGGTTTGAAGGCAAGCCTCACTCAAGTGCCCAAAAGCCAAGCAAAAGCAAACACAAGGCCACTTGAGATGAGGAAGGATCATGAAAACTCCAAATGAAAGCTCTCGGTCCCGAAAGAAACGGAAAAGCGGGCAAAGCCTCCACACAACCAAAGAGTCAAGAGAAGACAAGAGTATCATGAATCCCAAAAGGCACTCGAAAACCAATCTCAAATAAAATTGTCAAACAATCATCACAAAGGAAACCCACAAAAGAAACCAAGGTACTTGTCCACTTGGGTTTCAAAATTTAAGGTACTTAACCACTTGGGTTTCGAAATTTCTCCCCCTTGATGATTGAATTGACAAAAAACTAGGCACAAGAGATGGTTTTAGATACCAAAGCCGAAAAACTTGGTCCCCAAAGACATGGGCAACGACTCAACGCAACCAAGCAAAGGATCGGAGCAACAACTCAACAAAGAGCAAAACTCGATCACATAGAGCAAAAGACTTGGTTCCCAAAGACATGGGCAACGGCTCGACGCAACCAAGTCAAAAATGAGCTAGTCCTCAAGAAGAGGCAGAAAAAGGGCTCAACACCGCTAGCTCAAGGCTCGATACCAATTGAGGCTGAAACGACGCATAAGAATGCAAAACTGCTAGTCCCTCAAGATAGAGGCACAGAGGCTCAACACAACTAGCAAAAGACTTGATACCAATCAAAAGCAGCCACAAATTGGTGAAAACAGCTAGTTCCTCAAGACAGAGGCAAAGAGGCTCGACACAACTAGCTGAAGGCTCCATATAAATCGAAAATACCAAGCAAAAACTGCTAGTCCCTCAAGATAGAGGCAAAACGGCTCAACACGACTAGAAAGCTTGATGCCGACTGAGAAAACACAAAAAGAAGCTCAAAGTCAAATGGAGCACAAACACTCGAAGCACGCGGAGAAGCAGCAAAGCAAAAGAACTCCCACTGAAAGCAAGCCTATAAACAAAGACTATGCAACTAAGCTCATGACACCAATTACACTCCATACCAAAAGATGGATACCAATTGAAAAAGAACATAAAAGAGCTAAACTCCCCCTAGCTCAAAGCTCTCCCCAAAATGCATGACTCTCCCCTTTGTGCCAACACATAAGCTCCCCCTTGCAAACAGCTTCTCCCCCTTGACAAAAGGGAACATGCTGAGGGGTTTCGACATATCTCCACAAAATTGACACACACAAGACAAGTCATCAAACAAAAGCATATGGGGGTCAATGAAAAGCATTAAAAGAGACCACAAAGAGTATCAGAGCTGGGGGTATGTACACTAAGCTAAAAATGCATGATATGCACAATGCAACAGCTTCAAGTGTATAGCAATCAGAATGAAAAGATGCTCAATAGGGTGCTGCCCTGAAACTCTAGCAACCAATACAAATGCTAGCAAAGGCTCAAACTGATCAAGTGAATACGAAATATGAACGATTAAGCATATGAACAGTTTTAAGCCATTTGAAAAGGAGTTCACCACTAAAATAGCACTTAACATAAATAGACAGGAAATCAATCAAGTGCTAACTCAAGTATAAAAGGTGAACTACCCCTAGCAAAGTTCAATCATCATGCAATAGAATGAAGCATAGACTTGTGTTATTTTCAAATTTTTATCGGAGATTGCAGCGGTATTAACACAAGTTCATATTAAAGCATGTGATTGCAAGAGGTTGAAAGCATGGTCATTGCCTAACTTTTCAACCGGGCTAAGCCTATGCAAGAAAAACAATCAGAAGCTTAAAGCACCGGTTTCGGTCTTACACTACATGGCTCAAGTTTAACTCAAATGTGCAATGAGAAACAGTCTCGATACCGTGAGGTGCTGACATATGCAATCCCATCTCGATCTTTTCAATTCACTAAACTTGGATCAAATTTTAAGTACAATGTACATATGAACAATCCAAGCAAGTGAATGACTCAGTGCAAGATACATAGCAACCTAGCATACAAAAGATAGCACAAGTGATCTCAACACATCCTACCCATGCTAGTTGCTACTCTCAATGGTGAACGAATTAAAAGTTTCATAATTGATTAATCAAATTCACCATTTGCAAAAATAGCTTAGCTCATAACATGTATCAAGTGATCAAAAAGAGCCTAAGCTACAAGCATCATCATGGATAAGCAGGGCATACCAAAAAGAGCATAGTCTCATTTTCATTGCTCTAAACATGAAGCTCTAAAATGCAAAATGTACATGATGAAATGCATGCAAAAGCTAGTCTATCAAAAACAAAGCAAAAACTAGCCTAAAGAGAAAAACCCAAAACAAAAGGGTATCGGAGAAATCCAACTAAGATACAACAAGCAAAATGCTTCCCCAACTAAAAGGGAAACACACACCAAACTCACAAGAAAAGAGCCAAGAACCGCTCAAGCAAAAACAGACAGCAAAACCCAAATCGAAAAGACCACACAACAGAAAGAGGTCGATGAAAAAGAGTACCAAAAACCGAACTCAGAAGAGTGTCGGACGTACCTCCTAAAGCGCATGACCTCCTGCTGGTGTGATACTCGAGGGGACGCCAGAAACTGCTGGACTCCGGGGCGCCTGCCTCGCCGGAGTCGTCTCCCCCTTGCCTGATGCTGTCGCTCCCACAGGTGCAACTAGTGCTCACTGGAGAGCTGCTCGAACGGAACCCCAAGTCATGGAAGAAGTGGGATCGGGTCCGTGAGCCGAAATGCCCTCTCCAGACTCCTGTTCTCCTGCACACTCAAAAGCAGAAGAAAACACACGGCAATGTCTCGTCCAATGCGACCTCAAGGTCTCCACAAAGCGATTAGTCACATAATAAGCATGAGGTGAACACTCAACAAAAGAGGCCTACCTATGAATGATACCGCAAGGAGATCTGAACTCAAACTAGTCAAAACTACCATGCAACAGGATAAAGCACTATGTAGCACAATGCAGCCTAAAGACATGATCAACCCAAACATAGCCTAAGCCTCAACACATGCTACAATGCAAGGTAATGATAGCAATGGATCCAAAAGCATGTAACATGATAAAATTGCGGAAAGGCTAGTGCTCAAACTAATCATATCAACAGGATACATGTAGCTAACCAAAACTAGCACCTGAAAAGTGACACCTAATGAACATCATACCTCTACATGTAAAGCTCATGGAGAAATCAGGTAAAGCATGGCATAATGTTCATGAGGATCACAGACTAGCATGAAAAGTGGATAATCCACAAAAGCTATACATAAAACTAGCATGACATGATATACAGGATAGCACATGCTAGACTAAAAACAAAACATGATACAAAAGAAAATGTACATGCAAGAACTATACAAGTGAGCACATGATGATCCATCTCATACCACAAGACATAAATCATGGATGTACAAGGTATGAGTGTAAAAGAAAGCTCACCAAGCTATACAAATCTCTTTGGAGGCAAATCTAAGCGGGATGCAGAGAACCATCAAAACTTGACCACATCTAAAAGACCAAGTTCCATTTGGCGCATGTTCTCCACCCCGCGTCGTCATATATACACACAAGAGGACAAAGTAACCCGAGTCTTGGATCCCGAAGGGTTAAGCATGTACTTGGGAATCCAGGACTTGGTCACAAATCTCAACTTATCCTATGGGTTAGCATGATGCAAATGTTACAAGAAATCTTTCATCTTATGACAATTATCTCATGACATTAGACTAAATAGTCACTACTTTGATGAGTTTATGACTTTTTTTATGGAGTCAGATCAATTTAGTGACTTTAATTAATTTATGTCATAAAAAATGTCTTAATGCCAGTAGAATGGTACGTTATGACTTTCTTTGTCATGTCATAACAACTATTTCACTATTGTCATATAGCAATTGTCAAATAGCAAATAGCAAATGGTCTATTGTGACTAATATGATAAGTCACAAATTATTTTATTATAAATTTTTAAAACATTATAATTAAAGGTGGCATATGGGTCCACTTGGCAACCTGCCGCCTAATCAAGTGGCCCCGCTATATATATATATACTCAAGTTTCAGACAGCGACACGGTCTCCAGAACATCACTTTGACCACTTATTTTTTAAAAAATATTTATTGGAAAGTGGTATATGTATATTTTTATGAAAGTGCTTTTCAAGATAAATTTATTTATATGATTTTTACATCTCTAAACTCAATAATTTAAAAGTTATTTATGATTTATATTTCCAATGTTTGACTCAAACCTTGTCCAAAACGTTCAAGTTTTTTTTTATATGGAGGGAGTATAGAGAGAGAGGGCGCGCGTGCAGAAGTCTGTAATCCTAAACAAAAACTCTCGGTAGTAGCAGACACGTGACCTGTGCAATGTGTATGGAGCGGCATCCACAAACGTAAATAAATGTTTTGCAGTAGTAAATGGTTTATTCCTCTGTTTTACCGATACAATACTACCTTCCTAACCCTACCTCAATATTTTTTTCTGTCCTCTCATTCTCACCCCCGACTGGCGGCGCCCCCATCTCCTCCCCACCACATGCGGACAACAGTGGCTCCCTCTATCCTGGCGGCGGCGGCCATCTTGCGGCCCCTACCCTCCACCTATGGCGGCGCCCACCTCCTTCCTAGCGGCTCCTCACCCTCGATCAGCGGCGGCGTCCTCTCCCTCCACCTAGCGGCGGCACCCTCGTTGACGAACACCGCAGATCCATCGGGGAGGCAACGGATGGTGGCGCGTGGTGGCCTCCCCATCCTCCCTCCGGCGACGTCCTCATTCTCCCCTCCGGTGGTATCTCCCTGCACCCCTCCGGTACCGTCTTCCTCCTCTCCGGTACCGTCTTCCTCCTCTCCGGTCATACGACTTCCTCCCCTTCCCTCCTGTGACTCCCCTTCTGTCGAGCTGGATGTGATGCCGCTCACCCCCTCCTCAATTGTGCTACTTGTTGATTTACTTTTGGTAGTAATAATATTGTTTGGTAGATTTACTTTTTTTAGTGATATAATATTGTTTGCATATACTGCTATGATGAGAAAACTTTACTACCTGAATCCCTTTTTTAATACTGGGAGGCACAACGACAATAACTTGCACACATGTTGCTTCAATCTCCACTGCATCTAACGCTACTACTAATTATCAAATGTAGACAGTAGGATCGCCATGCACTCATAGTATTACTATGCATATAAGTAATATTAGTAGTGGTATAACTAGTGTACTTGGTAGTATTATTAGAAGCATAGCAGTAATTGGTGGCTCCTCGTCCACCAGCAGCAGCAGCTATGATCCCTCGTACTGACGGCGCATCTGGGTCTTGGGGCGACCCTTCCTTCCACCGGCAGTCGGTCCCTGCTTGATGGCCCTGGTGGCAGCGATGCCATTAGTAGTGTTAGTAGTTTTAATTACGACTATTCTCACAGGCTGTAGTACTATGGCTGCAGATTGTAGTAATAGTAGTAGGCAACATTATTTAACTAAGACTATGAGTACTGCAGTATCTTGTTTTTTTATTCAAACTATGGTTTGCTAGATCAGGGTGATTTGACAACGATATGACGGATCTACTGCACTCTGTCCTGGCTGAATTTGTTTGGGATCTGCAAATGTAAGTTCAGGCAGTGACTACCTATGGTCCTCTGTAAGTTCAGGCAGGTAGTCACCCTTCCCAGCTGTGACAGTTGTGGCCTCGCTGCCCTAGTTGCAACAATTGATGATGTGAGCATCACCACATTCCAGTCACTCCACACATATTCCATGAATCTATCTCTCTAATAGTGTATTTAATCACCTTTTTTTTCCAGGATTTGGTTCAAGCACCAGTACCCGATCTGTCAAGAACATGTGGTTTAAATGATGTTTTTTGGCGCAAGTGCAATCAACCATTTCAACCATTTGCATTCACTAGTGGCGGCAGGTGTGGTAGGTGTATCTGCAATCACTATTTTTACTTGTGAAAACAGTACCTATTGTGGCTCTTGAAATTGTCACTATTAGTAGCATTGTCCCTTTATAGTATTTCCAGCTTCTTGTATTATTGTGTCTTGTTGTAGTGGTACTACTAATTCAGTAGCCTCATGTTTACAGCAGTCGTGATTCCATTGTAATGGAATTAAAAGAATTGTCTGTTAAGATTAGTATGACCAATCCTGCTAGCTATGAAATGTAGACAGTAGGATTTCCATCCACTGTAGTAGTACTGAGCATAGGCGCATAGCAGTAATATAAGTAGTAGTATAACTAGTGCTATTGCTAGTTTTACTTTTGGTAGTAATACAATTTGCATATAGTCATATACTAGCTGCTACTGCTTGAATGGTATCTCTAAAACTGCTTGAATGCCCCCCTAACAAATTTAATCAATTTACTCGTGTAGTTTGCAAACAAGTAAAAATACTGTATTTTGTAGCCGGATCAAACTAGTGAACCTGAGCACTAGGACCATCCATTAATGTTTTTAACTCACTCGATGTGGTCCATTATTAATTAATACACCTATTGATTTGATTCCCTTGATTTTACCCTTTCCTTTTTCATCACACCTAGGAACTTCACTTTCTTTTGGCAGTAGAAACCACCATCTGTGTTCCTCCCATTCTCCTCAGGTGAACTGGAGCTCCCAAAAGTAGCAAATCCTCGACGACAACGCTAGGAGCAGCACCTCCTCCCTCACCGGCAGCAGCGGCTGCTTCTATGTAATTCCAGAAACTGATCAAGTCATTAGTTTAATCTGTGGTTTCTATGTAATTCTAAAAGCAAGCTAAATATAAGGAAGCACCCCTACAGCGATTGACCTATCAAGGCAACCCACTGCAGCAGCAAGACAGGTTCATTTGATGGACCTAGAGAGCAAGACAGGGTGAACTAAGTGATGAGAACACAGCCTCATATGAGAAACTCAGGAAATCTTTTGATCAGTTACTACGTGGTGTATCCTCGTGAGTATTTATTGGTTCATTTCAGCAGAAAGCTTCCATTCCGTAGTTCTTTGTATTATACTAAACCTGGGCATATATTTGTTTTGAGTAGTCCAGCAATTGATTTGCAAATAGAGATAACTTTACCATGTTTGTTCTAGGAGATTACTTATTGTTTCATTGCTTCACTACTATAATGACAGCTTATTTATTTGTTCAGTATATAGTTTGTTACAGATATGAATTACTTAGCACTGAATTTGTCCAGTGAATGGAAATATCTATTTAGTGAATTTGCCTATAGGTATGTGGTATTTTTATGGGTTCAAAGTTGAGGGACAGTCAAATAAGCCCTTGGGTGGTATTGTACAACATAGCTAACTCAATACATTTGAGAAAAAAAATTGAAGTTGCATTATTTTAAACTGGAGCTATGCAAAACTTGTTTTGAATAACTACACAGGACTAGTGCACTAAATTGATATAGTTTGTATTATTATATCTTCTAGCTTTACATATATGTAAAGTTACCTTTTGATTTTTTTTATTGTTTCAACAAGTGATGTTTGTTTCTCATGTGGTCTACAGGACATGGGCAAATTCCAGCAACCTAAGGTATCTACTCATGCTCCTGACACCAAGAAAAACTAGCTGCCAGCACATATTGAACTATTAGTTTGGTGACTGACCGAGGTTACTTGTGAGACAGGGATGTGAGATATACATCTGTTTATTTCTTGAGACAACTTTGTGACTAAGGTCACTCGTTCAACTATTTGTTTGGTGCTCTTTAATGAATGTAATTAATATGTTGATGTATGATTTGTGAACCTATTGATTTGGTCATGAATGGAATATATTGATGGTCCTGTATATGTTAATGTGGATTGTTTGTGCTGATGTTCGGGGTATGTGATGGTATGGATTGTACAAATCAATGAGCCATCCTGTCTAACAAGGTCTAAGAACTTGTGACATTAAAGCAGATGTCATAAACATTTGTGACTTTCAAAATCAATGTCATAATGTTATGACATGAACACTTAAATGTCACAAGTTGTCATTAAAGACTGTCATCTTTTGACATTTGATTTTTTGTCAACTTGGTGTCATAAATGATGATTTGTGACTTATTTTGCATGTATTATGACATATCAAATGTCAAAAGATGACACATTTCTTGTAGAACATAAAAGAGCTAAACTCCCCCTAGCTCAAAGCTCTCCCCAAAATGCATGACTCTCCCCATTGTGTCAACGCATAAGTTCCCCCTTGCAAACAGCTTCTCCCCTTAACAAAAGGGAACATGCTGAGGGGTTTTGACATATCTCCACAAAATTGACACACACAAGACAAGTCATCAAACAAAAGCATATGGGGGTCAATGAAAAGCATTAAAAGAGACCACAAAGAGTATCAGAGCTGGGGGTATGTACACTAAGCTAAAAATGCATGATATGCACAATGCAACAGCTTCAAGTGTATAGCAATCAGAATGAAAAGATGCTCAATAGGGTGCTGCCCTGAAACTCTAGCAACCAATACAAATGCTAGCAAAGGCTCAAACTGATCAAGTGAATACGAAATATGAACGATTAAGCATATGAACAGTTTTAAGCCATTTGAAAAGGAGTTCACCACTAAAATAGCACTTAGCATGAATAGACAGGAAATCAATCAAGTGCTAACTCAAGTATAAAAGGTGAACTACCCCTAGCAAAGTTCAATTATCATGCAATAGAATGAAGCATAGACTTGTGTTATTTTCAAATTTTTATCGGAGATTGTAGCGGTATTAACACAAGTTCATATTAAAGCATGTGATTGCGAGAGGTTGAAAGCATGGTCATTGCCTAACTTTTCAACCGGGCTAAGCCTATGCAAGAAAAGCAATCAGAAGCTTAAAGCACCGGTTTCGGTCTTACACTACACGGCTCAAGTTTAACTCAAATGTGCAATGAGAAACAGTCTCGATACCGTGAGGTGCTGACATATGCAATCCCATCTCGATCTTTTCAATTCACTAAACTTGGATCAAATTTTAAGTACAATGTACATATGAACAATCCAAGCGAGTGAATGACTCAGTGCAAGAGACATAGCAACCTAGCATACAAAAGATAGCACAAGTGATCTCAACACATCCTACCCATGCTAGTTGCTACTCTCAATGGTGAACGAATTAAAAGTTTCATAATTGATTAATCAAATTCACCATTTGCAAAAATAGCTTAGCTCATAACATGTATCAAGTGATCAAAAAGAGCCTAAGCTACAAGCATCATCATGGATAAGCAGGACATACCAAAAAGAGCATAGTCTCATTTTCATTGCTCTAAACATGAAGCTCTAAAATGCAAAATGTACATGATGAAATGCATGCAAAAGCTAGTCTATCAAAAACAAAGCAAAAACTAGCCTAAAGAGAAAAACCCAAAACAAAAGTGTATCGGAGAAATCCAACTAAGATACAACAAGCAAAATGCTTCCCCAACTAAAAGGGAAATACACACCAAACTCACAAGAAAAGAGCCAAGAACCGCTCAAGCAAAAACAGACAGCAAAACCCAAATCGAAAAGACCACACAACAGAAAGAGGTCGATGAAAAAGAGTACCAAAAACCGAACTCAGAAGAGTGTCGGACGTACCTCCTAAAGCGCATGACCTCCTGCTGGTGTGATACTCGAGGGGACGCCAGAAACTGCTGGACTCCGGGGCGCCTGCCTCGCCGGAGTCGTCTCCCCCTTGCCTGATGCTGTCGCTCCCACAGGTGCAACTAGTGCTCACTGGAGAGCTGCTCGAACGGAACCCCAAGTCGTGGAAGAAGTGGGATCGGGTCCGTGAGCCGAAATGCCCTCTCCAGGCTCCTGTTCTCCTGCACACTCAAAAGCAGAAGAAAACACACGGCAATGTCTCGTCCAGTGCGACCTCAAGGTCTCCACAAAGCGGTTAGTCACATAATAAGCATGAGGTGAACACTCAACAAAAGAGGCCTACCTATGAATGATACCGCAAGGAGATCTGAACTCAAACTAGTCAAAACTACCATGCAACAGGATAAAGCACTATGTAGCACAATGCAGCCTAAAGACATGATCAACCCAAACATAGCCTAAGCCTCAACACATGCTACAATGCAAGGTAATGATAGCAATGGATCCAAAAGCATGTAACATGATAAAATTGCGGAAAGGCTAGTGCTCAAACTAATCATATCAACAGGATACATGTAGCTAACCAAAACTAGCACCTGAAAAGTGACACCTAATGAACATCATACCTCTACATGTAAAGCTCATGGAGAAATCAAGTGAAGCATAGCATAATGTTCATGAGGATCACAGACTAGCATGAAAAGTGGATAATCCACAAAAGCTATACATAAAACTAGCATGACATGATATACAGGATAGCACATGCTAGACTAAAAATAAAACATGATACAAAAGAAAATGTACATGCAAGAACTATACAAGTGAGCACATGATGATCCATCTCATACCACAAGACATAAATCATGGATGTACAAGGTATGAGTGTAAAAGAAAGCTCACCAAGCTATACAAATCTCTTTGGAGGCAAATCTAAGCGGGATGCAGAGAACCATCAAAACTTGACCACATCTAAAAGACCAAGTTCCACTCGGCGCATGTTCTCCACCCCGCGTCCTCATATCTACACACAAGAGGACATAGTAACCCGAGTCTTGGATCCCGAAGGGTTAAGCATGTACTTGGGAATCCAGGACTTGGTCACAAATCTCAACTTATCCTGTGGGTTAGCATGATGCAAATGTTGGTTCAAATGCAATTTTGAAATACTCTTGGAAGCATTCCTCAAAAGGACAACTCGAGGAGAAGAGCGAGTCGTACCACGAGAAAAGAGGCAAACATCTTCCAAGGTTTTTGTAGAAGAACCAATAGATGCACCATGAGAAGCATGACGTGGACCAAGAGAAGAAGCAATAGAAGCATGTCCACGACCATGACCTATCCCACTAGGAAAGGAGTCATAAAACCCATCTACAAAGAGGGGCTTCTTACTAGGAACACAAGCGTTCATGCCATGGCAAGGGCTATGAACCACCAACTTCCTAGAAGAGCAAGCTTGGCGCAAGCGTTTGGCATGCCGATAGCAAAAGCTTTTTTGATGCCCATCTTTCTCACAAAAAGAGCAATGGTACAAAGGCCTACTGGAAGGCACACCATTCTCCGACAAGTGAGAAGTCCCTTGGGACTTAGAACAAGAAGCATCAACGTTCGACTTGGTGCCAACACTAGGAGCACACGTGCCATGGGAAAGGCTACGCGGCTTCCTAAAAGCCTTAGCTCGAATACGCCGCTCGTGCTTGACACGGCGAAAACAAAAATCGAATGAGTGTTCATCCTTCTTGCAAAAGGTGCAATGGAAAACCGGATTGGGAGCACGAGTCCCAAAAATATGAGAAGCACCCTTTCCAGGAGAAGTCCCTTGGACATCACTCGAAGAAACAACAAGGTTAGGAGTAGCTATGAAAGAGTTATCCGAAACCTTGACACTAATGCTACAGTCAAAAGACTCACGCGCAACACAAGAACTCAACTCCGGTTGCAAAGATGCAGACTTGGAAATATCAACATCGGAGTTGCAAGAAATGCGTGAATCAAACGACTTAGCACAAAGGCTCTTGCACCTTTTGGCTAAAACCTCATTCTCAAACATGAGGCGATCACAAGTACCACAAGGAGTGTTTCTCAAATTTTCCATCTCCTTCTGAATGCACTCGGCATATGTGGTACGCAAGAGCTCAATCTCCTTTTCAAGGTTGGCACTCATATCATTGTGCTCAACCAACTTGGCGCTCATATCATCGCGCACTTGTTTCAAAGCTAAAACTTCTTTTTCTAAGTCAATGCATGATGTGCAAATGAAATCGGTGGAAGAAACATCACCATCCACATCAAGCAATGAATCATGAATAACACTAGAAGCATGGCAAGTATTTTTATTTAAAGAGCATAAGCTACAAGGCCTAGAAGTTAGATCAACAATTTTAGCCCTAGCATGCTCAAGTTCATCTACACATGTCCTGTGAATCAGACTGTATTCTCTAAGTCTAGCAACAAAAGATTCACAAGAACCACATGGTGACAAAGCATTTGACTTTAGCAAGGCTATTTCAGTTTTAGCACAATCAAGGTCCTTGCGCAAGTCAATGCAAACTAGACATGGTTTAGAAGCATTGGATTTCAACATTTCATTTTTAGTTTTTAAGCTAGCAAGAGAAAAGCGTAGCTCATCAACCTTCCTAACCATGTCACTACTAAAGGTGCAAGGAAAAGATGCACTAGACTTCCAATAAGAAAGAACACATTTCAACCTAGTGATGGAGCATTTCAATTTCTTGATCTTTCTACGCAAGGTATCACAAAGCTCATCATATTTTATATTATCAACATAGCAAGCGTCATACCGGTCATGCAAAGTCACAAGACTACGGGCAAGTGTACCTTTCTTGGCCTTGCCAAGTTCACGTTGAAGATCCTCCATTGAAACCTCATCACCATCCAGGAAGTCCAGCAAAGCATCCACCTCACGTTCCGCCTCTAGAGCCTCACTCCTTCTTCTCCTAGCAATGTCATGCTTGATCACATGTCCATGATTCGAACCTGAGGACAAAGACACACTAGTAGAAAAATTTGGTGCCATTTGCAAAAGCCCCGTTAGTGTTAGCAAGATAAAAGCTCAACACCTCGGCAAACCACACTGGAAGAAAAACCACTCTAAAAGGTCGCCTTCACGGATCCGGAACCGGTTAAGGTAGAGAGATCCTTAACTGGCTCCGATACCAATTGAAGGACCGAAAATGCTAAAGCAAGGCGACCAGAGGGGGGGTGAATGGGAGCCTAAAAATTTCTTCTCGAAATTACGGCCTCTGTCCCAACAAAATCAACCCCAAAAGCTTCGGACTCAAACGCGATGCCCATGACCCTAGAAAGAGGGTGGATGATCCCTAGGATCACAGCGAGGCACCACACAAGGGAGCAAACCAAAACTCCCAAAACTCCGAGTCAAGTTCGGACCCAAAAACCGACTCCCAGACGTAGATAGAGGGCTACGTCGGGATTCCTCCAAATACCGATGCTAACGCGTAGCAAAGATATGTAGAGAGGTTCCTAGGTGAACTATAGGAGCAAACGAGAAGTCCAGAAACGAAGCAGAAAAGCCAGAAGAGCAAAAGCACTAAAGCTCAACCTACAGCAGGCTCCCGGACTGTCCGGACTGCTGATCCCGGACTGTCCGGTCAAGGGCGGACTGTCCGCGCCTGGGAGTCCGGACTGTCCACCGGCAAAAGACCCAAAAACGAACTATTCTGATACAGCCCTGGACAGGTCCCGGACAGTCCGCGATTTGCACGCCGGACTGTCCGCGGTTCACGTGAACAGTGAACTCTGAGCGTCCGGTGCTTGCCACTGCAGCGTCCGATGTAGCCCCCGGACTGTCCGCGCCTATCACCGGCGGACTGTCCGCCGGTCACCCGAGGGGAAAAGCACCAAGGCAAACAACCACTGCTCCGGCTGAAACCCCGACTCGCGGACTGTCCGCGGCTGGGGGGGGGCGGACAGTCCGCCACTGCCCAGAACGCCCAAAAACGCCACGGGACAAAACCAAAATCGATTGGATCCTCACCAAATCGAATGGGGCTGCAACCAAACTTCTCCCAAGTGTTCTTCTACGTGTTGGGAAGCTAATCCTAGGATATCATCGCTTCAAACCAACTATACGATGAGAAATCCGAAGAACACTAGAAAAGGGGAAGAACAAAGAACAAAAACAATTTCGGCCTGATCTACATGTTCGTGAGGGTAGAGATGAATTCCTCCAGTCGAAATGTTCTCCTCACATCAAAGAACAAGTTGATTCAAACGGAATCGCAAAAGACGCAACGTAGAGGGAGATCGGGTGAGGGTAAAATCGTGGAGAAAAGAGGAACGCGAAGAACAAATTCAAAACGCAAATTCAACCACGAATTTGATCCTTGGATTCAGAGGAATGGATGATAGATTAAGCACTCGGTGTCGGGCTACAAGCCACTCCTAGCAAACAAAACTCGGATGGCGAAAAGCTCAAGAACAAGAGCCAACTCTCCCTAACCCTAGCCTTCTCTCACAGGAACAAAATGAGAGAGACACCGTCCTCCAGGGATGACTGCCCTAGCAACCCCCTCCATCTATATATAGGCGCACGTCCGAAGACCAAAACGCCCTTACATTAAGCACTCGACCCAAATACCCCCCAGGGGTAAAACCGTCCAGTCCTGACGATCTTCATCTGACGGCCACGCCCGCACATCCGGTAGCTTCGCCTCGACGCGACGTCCTTGATGCCACCACGTGCCGTCACATCGACCACTGCGCCTTCCTTGTGGATAGCTTCGCCGCCGCGCCAGCCTCTCCACGCCGCCACGCGTCGACCGTCCTTTCGGACCACCCCCTGGTTTTGAGGCCCAAACCAGGAAACCCGCCAGCCCAGGTTTTGAGGCCCAAACCTGGCAAACCGGCCACCCCGAGTTTTGAGGCCCAAACTCGGAAACCCGCAAGCCTAGGTTTTGAGGCCCAAACCTGGAAACCGTCCTCGCCGAGTTTTGAGGCCCAAACTCGGAAACCGGCCACCCCAGGTTTTGAGGCCCAAACCTGGAAACCGTCGATGGTAGCTTTTTGAGGCTCAGCTACCGAACCCGCACCGTAGACGGGATGTGGTTCGTACACCCCAACCACCGGCACCGATGCCGATGCATGTCCAACCTCCACGCTAGGCACAACGCCTTCGCCTTCCTTCTTCACTCGGCCGACGGCACTTGCGCCACACGCAAGCCCGTGTCCGACCTCCCGCCCACTGCCACGACGCCATCGTCTTCCTCCCGACTCGGCCGATGCATCGCACATCCCCATGTGCTCCTGCTCGCCGATGCCACGTGCCAGCTACCACAGCTAGTCCTCTGGCCCTCCGGTCCATCGGTCCAAGCCTCATGTCCGCCCTTCACCGCTCTGGGTCCAACGGCATGGCACGTCCGCCGCACGGCACGCCCATCCTTCACCGCTCCCGGTCCGTCGGCACGACACGTCTTTACTTGACCTTCACCTCGCCATAGACCACTGTCTCCGAGCTCCACACCTGCACATCAACACAGCCAAGAGACACAAGTTGCACACACACACACCAACACATATACACAACACAACTCACGCCACCGGTTAGTCATAAACAATAAGCGCATAGCGATATATAGACTCACCGGGAAAAGCCTCAAACCTTCCTCATCAAAGTCAATCATTCATCATATATGTTCTCAGCATTTATGGCGCCGTTGCCGGGGACCAGATCAATTCAATTAGGGATGGTACCTAGGTTTTTCATTAAAATCTTTATGAACACTGATAGGACATTGCATTAGCAGCATTTTAAAACGGTAGCTAGAACATATCATTTTACTTACACACATGTGATAATGCACTGATTATTTATCTTTACTCAAATAGGCTTACCCTGGCTTTGTTTATCTTTTTATCTTATGCACGGTGTAATGTATGACTGGTTTCCAACTTCCAAAAAACTACGTTTAGGATCTCGAAGCTTTATCAAAGAAAACAAGACACAAACTTAAGAGACCCTCACTACCATTTCCAGAAGTTAGCTAGATAAGAAGAAGCTTAACACCAGTGTTGGACACCATGGCCGACAAGACACTCCGTGAATTCTCTGCACCAACCACTGCCAACATCAGGACTGGACTAACAGTCAATGTAGGAGACAACGGATTTGAGCTCAAGCTAGCTTTGATCAACTTGGTACAAGCTAATCAGTTTTGCGGAAAGGCACATGAAGACGCAAGCGCTCATCTCCAACATTTTCTGGAGATTTGTAGCACTTTCACCATCAAGGGAGTCGAAAGGGACGCCATTCTACTTCGCTTGTTCCCATTTTCACTGTTGGGAAAAGCAAAACAATGGTTCTACGCCAACAAAGACAAAAACACCTCGTGGGCAATCTGTTCAACCGCCTCCCTAGCAAAGTTCCTTCCAGTGGGCAAGACGAATGCCCTCCGTACCAAGATTTCAACTTTCCAGCAACAATACGACGAATCAATCCCAGAGGCTTGGGAACGCTTTGAAGACCACATATCATAATGCCCTCACCATGGGATGGAGAATTGGCTACTCATGCAGACCTTCTACCGCGGGCTCACTTCGAGTACCCGTGAGAATGTGGATGTCGCTGCTGGAGGATCATTCTTGTCACTCACTATCAACAATGCTACTACACTCATTGAGAAGATGGCCTCTAACCAAGGATGGAACGAGGAACGCTCTCAACCACGCAAGAGGGGAGGAATACATCAACTAAAGGAAGTAGACATGTTGTCTGCCAAACTTGACCTACTCATGAAGAAGTTCGATGAACACACTCCCAAGAAAGATGACGTCAAGAAAATCTATGAATCTCGCATGACATGTGAAGAGTGTGGAGACACTGGTCATTCAGGGAGCAATTGCCCTGAGATTCAAGAGGATGCAAAGTACATCAACAACAACACCAACTATCGTCCTCAACAAGCTCAAGGATATGGAACCAACAATCAAGGCCTAATTACTCAGGTAACTACCAAGGTAATACATTTAACCAACCACCTTTGAGAGAGATGATATCTAATCAAAACAAGATTATTGATAATATGTAAAAGAAGATAGCTTCCAATGGTAAATTGCTTGAAAATATTAATACTAGAATGGATAGCTTTACTTCTGCCATAAAGAATCAACATAGCTTTAATAAAATGATAGAATCTCAATTATCTCAGTTAGCAGCTTCAGTCCCTATGGCTAAAAAAGGTAAGATTCCCGGAAGTCCGAAAGAACTAGAGACTGCAAATCTTGTAGATATTTTTGATGCAGGACATCTCATACATAGACCATCGAGGGAATGGATGGACGACTCCATTGCCCCGAAGAAAGGAGATCCAGGAAGACCTATCATTCCGATCCACATTGGACCTAACAGTTTTGAAGAAGCAGTCTGCGACCTTGGAGCAAGCGTCAACATTATGCCAAAGGTAATATATGAACAAATTCATGGTGCACCTCTGTTATATACAAGTATGTGTTTGTAGCTTGCAGATCAGACACTGTGCTACCCGTTGGGAATTCTAGAAGATGTCTATGTACGAGTGGGACACTCATATGTGTGTGTAGACTTTATGATCGTCAAAACAGGTGGAGACAATAGAGCACCTATTATTCTTGGACGCCCATTCCTAGGCTCAACCAAAGCCATCATCTACGTGGACAGCGCCAAGATCTGTTTCACAATCATATGCAATAAAGAAAGATTCAGCTTCAAGAGACGTACACTGACTACCCGAGTCCACCTTCAGATGCCCTACGAAGATGCAAACACTATATCAACAAAGAAGAAGAATAGGAACAGAAGGAGGAAGAACAAGGCTACACAACCGCATCAAGACACAGTATGGATGGTCAACTCTGTCCAAATAGAATATGACCACCTTCTTCCATCACCATACCTCGCCAAGAGAGACGACCCAGGCGTACCCACCATTGATTGCAAGATCGAGGAAAGTACATTCCACAAGACGTTCTGCGACATCGGTTCAAGTGTCAACATAATGTCTAAGGTAACATATGAATACTTATATAAAAATAGACCTATGTATCAGACATATGTGCAGCTACAGCTGGCGGACCAAACTTATCGATTTCCGGAGGGAATAGTAAAGGACGTGATGATCCAAATTGAAGACCATTATGTTCCCACCGACTTCATAGTACTAGACATGGGAAGAGAAGACGATATTCATATCATCCTAGAAAGACCCTTCCTCAACACCACTGGCGCCATCATCTACATGAGATCTGGAGAGATCCATTTCCAGTTCCCGAGAGAAAAGGTACGCTGTTACTTTAATAGTTATGCCACTAATGTACAGGAAAAGAAGAACCACTCAAGCAGGAGGCGCCGCACAACCCAACGCAACAAGAATCGACCAATGAAGGATGGATGGGCTGACTATGAAGGAGAAGTCACCAGGAGTGAGGACATCCCATTAAAGGAAATGAAGGACGATGAAGTAAAAGAGACAAGTCCACCAGTCAAACAAGTGTGGAAAAAGAAAGAGAGTTCTACTGACGTGCAATCATCAAGGTCCTCCTCAGGATCTGCTGATGCACCTAAGGAAGAATGAAGAGCATGCAAGGAGTCTTGTTCGATAGACTATAAACGTCGAATCCTCGCCGAAAGGTAACTCGGTAGTTATCCATATTTATTAACATTAAATTCATCATTTCATAATTAGTAGATTTAGCATGATCATTTTACTATTAGTATCATATTTACTTCTTAGCAATTATATCTGCATTAGAAAACAAAATAAAAATATGGAAAACTCTAAGCCCCATGAGAGTAGTACACTTTCTGTGGAGGCATAAAAATAAAAATGATACATTAGCATATTTACTTCTGCATTGTATACATCAATAAAAATAAAAATCTAAAAAGAGATACTACGAAACACTGCTGAAACTCTGCTTAGTGGAAAGGAAGAACATAAATAATCTTAAGAGCTTTAAGACAACTAGACAAATGGTGGAATATTTTTCACTAACGCTTAATCAAGTTCCACTAGTTGTGTTGTCTATCTTTGAATTCAGCAGAAAGAGAAGAAGAGAAGGACTCAAGAAACCAGTAACGGTCTACTCGTCTTCTGGAGAAAAAGATCACGTCAAGATCCAGCTTGGGGGAAGGCACCCTCAGTTATCAAGATAAGTATCACGGCTTTTTATTACTATTAGTTCGGTTTAGTTAGATCAGGTTAATAAATATAGAAACCCATAAAAAGATGAATAACTATTACAAAACTAAATAAAGATATTATATAATGAATAAATGTCTAGGTGGATATAAACTTAATTTTGCTCATGATGAAAATGATGAACAATTGCTCTGCCGTAATTCCTTTTAAGTACCTAGTGTTTAAACTTAAATTTTCTTGAGTTTTAGACAAAGTTGTTCTGAATAAACTCTGAACCTGAAACCTGTGGATTGTAAATGCTTGATCGAAAGTCTAGATAATTGTGAGATATAAAATAAAAAGGTTTGAGCTGCTGTTTATCTAATTCCTAGAGATACTAGAGTTCTGGAGATTTACACTTTGAAAAGATTAAAAACACATGATGAGATCATGTATGACATAACATGAATTCCTACCCAGAGCCATTAATATGATCTTAAGATAAGGCTACTTGCTTTGTTCTAAGTTATTAGTTATGGTTGAGAAATTTATCATGCTCTAGAGATCAAGAATGTTCTATTAAAAGATTCACTCTTCCGAAGTATTATTGTGTTAGAGGCATGGGACTATGCAAAAGTATAAAAAGAGGAAATAAAAAGGGACAAGTGTCCGACTACCTCAAAGGAAAAAAAGAAAAAAAGAGTCATGATAAAAATATGAAAAAAGAATGATAGCCCATGGTCCCTCTAATTACAATATGCCAGCAAGAGATGACAAATTTCAAATGTTCTAAGATCTTGATATATGAGTATGACATCTTTCTCCCTAACTTTGAACTTTGACTTAGTAAGATATGCTTTTTTACTTCTTTAAGCTCCAGATATATATATCCATAGAAGGAAGGAAAATGCATCAGTGAGGAATCATAAAATATAAAAGAGCAATTTGAGAGTGTCATACTGTGGAATCTCTGATTTTTATTTTGAAAATATATAAAAACTCCAGAATGAAGGTTGATCCAAGAGTTAGAGATACAGTGCTTTCAATTGTTTAAAGATTCAGGTGAAGGCAAAAGCTCCATAGTTAAAGGTAATATGAGAAAGTAAGAATAGTTAACTCCAATCCAAGGGAAGATTTTTGTTTGAACATATGTACCATTGAGGTGTGAAAGCATAGTAGCAATTCCTGATTCATCATGAATATTTGCTAAGGGACTAGCAAAAGGTAAGCTTGGGGAATTGTTGACACTGGTTATCTATCAAAATTAAAGGATAAATAAATATGAAAAGGGCAAGAATTTGATCACCAACAAAGGTTTAGGGTTTTAATTGACAATACTCCATGAGTTTTGGTGAACTATGATTCTGCAGGGACTAAACCAGGAAATCAACAGTGATAGCTTCCCCTAGAAGGAAACCGACGGGAGATAACACCACCACCACGTCAGGAAGTTTCTAGAAGACTCCTGAGGACACAGAAGAGACCAGGAGGTCGACCACCACGAGAGCATGACAGGTGGGACCGACCGGTCCCCCCTTGGGGCCTACGGACTCTATCTTCTGGAATGTTCTCCCAATGACCTCTAGGATGCATCTTAGCCGTACCTTAAGTCGGTTTGATCCAACGTCCACGGTTCATCGCCCAGGGCTATATAAACAGCACCTGACCCCCCTCATTAGAGCATCAGGCATTACATTCATCAGATTATTATCAGAATCACCAGAGAGGGAGATCAATCGGAAGCTCTAGAACTACATCCACCTAGAATAGTTAGATAGAATAGGATTAGAGGAGGCAAGCTTCGCTTGGATTCCTGATCTAGTCACGAGAAGGCTGTTAGTAGTTCTTAGCTTCACTAAAGATAGAGCTAGGCAACTATCACCGGTAACAGCCCAGAGATGCTTGTTGGCACTTGCTAACGTTGTTACTAGGAGTAGACTATGAAATCTATTCCTAGCAACGACGTCAGAAGTGCTTATAGCAAGTCCGGTCACTATACTTAAAGGAGTGAAGCTAAAGCAGCTATCTACTAATAGGAGCTAGCTAGAGAGGTTGCAATCTACCAAGAGGAGATTCTGCAAGCGCACAGAACTATCGTAGTAGCACTTCACCTGGGAGTACCAGGTGTCGATTTATTTGATCCCAAGGGAAGGTTAGGGTGGTGTATGAGTCGAGTCAAGGAGGGGATGAGAGTCGAAGAAAAGAGAAAAGGGAAAAGGAGAGAAGGGAAGAGAGGGGATGAAAGGCTAGAAAGAATATGTGGGTGGATAGGTAAGGATGAAATGGATGGCTAAGGTAAGGTGGATAACTAGATAGATAGGGGGGTTAACTAATGATAACTAAGATAACTAACTAGTAACTACTAACTACTCCTAGATAACTACAAAGCAAGATAACTACGAAGCAAGATAGCTACGAAGCAAGACAGGCAAAAGTCAATAAAGCAACTAAGCTAAGTAAAGTTTTATTCCTATCTTGTCAAGTACCGAGGCGTACTAGCCTTTACCACTTACTTAGGTTGAACGCTAGCACAACGAGCCTTACTATTAAACTGGGCCAACTACATGGTGGAATTCAAGGCGCACAGGGCTGTCACCACCTGCTTGCTACCACAGCTATCCGGGGGTCTAGCCGTATCTGAAGGTAAGTCTATAACTAAGCACCACGCTTAACTATATTCTAACTATCTCTACCCCAGCTTTGAATAGAGACACCCTTGCGGACGTCAGAGCAAATACTTGACTTAATAAGATAAACACTAAACTAACTAAGCAACCTATTGGCAAAGATCAAACACTAAGCACACTAGAGATTAACTACTATGGCAAAGTGAATTGAACTGTAAGATAGCTAGGCACTCAAGCAATCAAACAAGTATACCACTCAATACTGATAAGTAGAATAAAGTAATACTTGAAATGATGAACTAGAATATAGTAAATGCTTGAGTAACAAGAGCAAAACCTGAACTGGAGATGAAGGAAGACTCTTCCCAGCTCCAGGACCGATCAGTCGCATGCCTCTACTCTTGAGCTAAGCCTTGAGCAGCGCTACCACGAGGGTGAAGATGCCTCGCTCTACTAGCTACCTACTTGCCTAAGCTCTCTGAGCTTCTAACCTAACTCTCACTTCTCTTGCTTGGTGTTGCTTTGCTTGGGATGGTACTAGTGTGTATGGAATGGTGCCACCAGGGGGGTATTTATAGTCTTCAGGAGTGAGGGGGGTAATTATAGGGGGCAGCCAACCGACCTAGGGTTAGGTCAGGTGGCGGGCACCACCCCCTACTGGCGGCCGCCAGTCCCATGGCCGTTGGATGCACCGTCATTGATCCTACGACCTCCAGGTGGTTGTCCAAGGCGGTTTGGAAGTCGGTTGCATGTCTGAGTAACCGCCATTCAGCCTTGATCCACGCCACTTCATCCTGAGTCGTCCGATGCCACTGACCTAATGACCAAGGGCCAAGATTTGGCCTTGGGGAGGTCACACGGATCGGTGACGTGGAAGGGAGTGGAACTTGGGCCAACCCAAGTGGCGGGCGCCACTTAGAGGTGGAGGGCGCCACCTAGGGGTGGCCGGCGTCACCCCCCTTAGGCCCATTTGGGCCCTGCTGAGTGGGTTTGGCCTCTGGTGGTTCAAATGTCCAAATTTGGTCCAAAATCCTACATTCAAATAAAAATCTATGGACATGTGGAATTTGGTTAGTTTGAAACCTATTTGACTACATTTCATGCCTTTGTGGTGAATTTTAGGGTAAAATGTTGATGGTAAAACAGGTGTTTAAGGACCATCAACAAACTCCCCCAAGCTAACCTGTTGCTCGTCCTCGAGCAACAATGCGGTTCAAGCATTAAGCATGAAATAGGTAGCAAAATTAAGATGTATGCAAGTGCATATTGTATAGTGAGAAATAACTTAGTATATCATTAATCATAGCAGTGTGGGGCTTATAGCTTTCCACTTCAAACATGCAAGAGTGAAACAAAGTAGTAGATAGGAAACTTTTATCTCGCATAGGTTTAACTAGTATTCTGTCTAGAGGTTTTAAGGTTTTCAAAAGATAAAAACTTGCTTAAGTCCTTCAGGATTCACTCAGTCACTCAATGGTGTTTAAATCCTCACTTAGGCCAAAATGTAGCCTCTCCTACTTCTAAAGAATGATATGTGGAGTTATAGGTAGGCTAAGAATCATGAGCAAATTGCCTGATGTTTATTGCTAAGCTAGACACTCAGATCATAAGGAGCAGCAAATCATAAAAATTGATCAAGATGTGCATGTGTGGTTATGTGGAAGTGTATGGAGAGATATTTCATAATCCTTCCTAGTTAATCTCTGGGGGTCTAGAGCTAATGATAACTCTCTCTTTCTCTCTCTCTCTTTTTTGGATACATAGTGAGTAGACAAAAGGATGTGTCCTCACATTTTTCTTAGGACATAGTCATCTCTTGAGCTACTTTGCTCACTTATTTTCTTAGGACATAGTCCTTTCTTGAGCTACTTTGCTCCTTTTTTTTGATATCTCTCTTTCTTAGATCTAGATTTCCCCAGATATCTATAGGAAAGGATTTCAGAAATGAAAAAGGGGGAAGAGGGAGAAATGCTTATTCCCAGTGTAGAAATAAGCATAAGGCTAGCAATGGGATGTTTGGCGGGGTATTGCATATCTCCAGTGTAGAGAATAAGCAATTTATTTGGTGGTTGCAAACTTCCAAAGTGGAGAGTAGGCAATTTATGGTGGGTGTGTTGAATCTTGATTCAAAAGATATGATAAGCTTCTCTACTAAGATCTATGAGGTCTAACAAAGCTCAACACAAACAAAGCTCTTTGTGGTTTTGACTAATGACTAACAAATATTTGGCTGGTGGTGGGATGGGATAAAATCCAGGAGGAACTTTTAGCAAGGTTTTCATAATTTTTTTTAAAAGAAATCCTCCAGATTAGGACCTAATTTCACCTTAGCAAGTTTAAAGAATTACTCCATTTCTTACTAACTTTATTCACTAAGCATGATTTCAGTTAAAGCATGTGCAACCCACAAAAGCTACAACTTAGATAAGACTAGTTATTCAAACCATAACAATAGCATTTGCATGACATATTTCAAATCTTATTCAGGTTTCAACTTGTTTAAGCAGATTTTATCAATATTATTCATGGAATGGTTACTTAGGCAAGCATATGACATTCAAAAGATATAAAATTTAAGAACCGAATGTAAAGAGCGAGGTTGAAACATACCTTATTGGCGCGAGGGTCTCCCCCACGTCTTTCTCGGTCGGAGCTCTTGTTCTCATTTTATTAAAAAGAAAACTATCTAATGTTTTGAAAAGGGAAACTATCCTATTATGATATTTTATTATTCTAGCTAAGTTAACATATACCTATGCATATAACTAATGATAACTGATTTTTTTTAGTTACATGCATGACATATGTTATTTATTTGAAAAAGGGAAAATTGAAGGGAAAAATTAAAAGTAAAACCATACCTTAGATCCATGGAGTTTCATCCTTATCGGGCGGATCTTCTTCCTTGGGTGCTTCCTCTCTAAGTACTCCATCGGGTTCTTCTTCTTTTGGCACCTCTCCTTTGTCATGTGAATCACACAACTCAGGAGGTGGTTCTTTCTTTCTGTTCCACCTTGTTCTTCGGCGCCTCTTCTTGGTACGAACGGGCTTTGCATCCTGCATGTTAGCGGCATATGCGGGACCACGGGAGAAGGAGAATATTTCCTTCCTCCCTCCTAATGTCATTTGTATTTTACCACTTCCCACATATATGCAAGCATTAACAGTGTTCAAGAAGGGTCTACCTAAGATTAGAGGCACATCTTTCCTATTTCCCATATCTAGTATTATGAAATCAGTAGGAACATATGAACCTCTAATATGAATAGGTAAATCATTGACTATTCCTTCTACATAGCAAGTGGATTGATCAGCTAGCACAATATAGGCAGATGTGGATGACATGGGTGGAAAGAACGAGTTTTCATAAAAATCTTTAGATAGAATGTTCACACTTGATCCTAAATCACACATGACATTTTTAAAGACTTCACCAAAGATTGAGCATCTAATTATGGGACTACCAGGATCACCCTTTTTAACAGTCATGGTTTGATCTTCATAATAGTCAAAATATTTTATTTCAACCATGTTTGCAGTTTCCATGTCAGGTTTAGCAGGAATTTTGCCAGGTTCAAAAGATGGTATGATAGCAGCAAGTTGAGCTAATTGGGTTTCTAACATCTTATTAAAGCTAAGTTGATTTTTCAGAGCAGATGAGAAATCTTCCAATTTAGCATTTATATTCTCAAGAATTTTATCATTCGACATTAATCTCTCTTTCAAGAAATCAGTAGTTTTACCTTGTGAGTAAACTAAATTCTTCAAGAATGAGAAATTATCATAATTATGAAAATTAGAGCGAGGGAATGAATTGTTACCTTGAGAATTGGAGCGCTGATTCCATCCTTGATTTGGTTGGCGGAAACCGTTGTTGTTGATGAAGCTCAAATCTTCATGTAACTCGGGGCAGTGGTTCCCAGAATGTCCGGTTCCTCCACAGACTTCACAAGTCATGTAGGATTCTAGAGATTGGACACTCTCTTGTTGGTTCATCTTCTCACAGCTGTCCAGCTTCTTTGCCAGCAGGTCCATCTTGGCCACGATCATGTCGGCCTCCTTAAGGGAATGCATACCTCGCTTACGGGGCTGCAGTCTCTCGTCATTCCATCCTTGGTTTGATGCCATCTTCTCTATGAGAGCCTTAGCATCTGCAACATTCAGAGAAAAGAATGCACCACCGGCGGCGGCATCCAAATGGCTTCGAGAGAGTGGGGTTAGGCCATGGTAGAAGTTCTGGATCAAGAGCCAGTCCTCCATACCATGGTGCGGACAAGCAGCGATATACCCTTGCAACCTCTCCCAAGCCTCAGGAATAGATTCCTCGGCTTGTTGCGTAAAGCTGGAGATTTTGTTGCGAAGAGCATTCATCTTGCCCATCGGAAAGAATTTGGCTAGAAAAGCATTGGAACACTTGTCCCATGTGTCTACAGCGTTGCGATCGGTATAGAACCATTGCTTCGCTTTTCCTAGCAAAGAGAAAGGAAAGAGACGAAGACGGATGGCTTCTTGGGTTATCCCCTTAATGGTGAAGGTGCCGCAAATCTCCAAAAATTGTTGGAGGTGAGCATTGGCATCCTCATGAGCTTTGCCACAGAACGGGCTAGCTTGGACCATCATGATCAGAGCCGGTTTCAACTCAAAATTGAGGTTGGCATCGATCACGTCTGGTCCTATCGCTACATTAGTGGCAGAAGGAGCAGAAAATTCACGAATGGTCTTGTTGGCCATCGTGAAGATAGAACAAGATAAGAAAGAAAGAAGTTGAAGAAGATGAAGGAAAAAGATAAGAAGGACTAAGGAAAGAAAGAATGGGGTAAGATGGGATTCGTTAAGCGGGAGCTTAAACGAAGATAAATTCGACACGGACTCAACCGATACACCGAATGCCTTCCCCGGCAACGGCGCCAGAAATGCTTGTTGGTAGTTCTTAGCTTCACTAAAGATAGAGCTAGGCAACTATCCCCGGTAACGGCCCAGAGATGCTTGTTGGCACTTGCTAACGTTGTTACTAGGAGTAGACTATGAAATCTATTCATGGCAACGGCGTCAGAAGTGCTTATAGCAAGTCCGGTCACTATACCTAAAGGAGTGAAGCTAAAGTAGCTATCTACTAATGTCAAATGGGGTTGTCAATCCCGACACTAATAGGAGCTTGCTAGAGAGGTTGCAATCTACCAAGAGGAGATTCTGCAAGCGCACAGAACTATCGTAGTAGCACTTCGCCTGGGAGTACCAGGTGTCGATTTATTTGATCCCAAATGAAGGCTAGGGTGGTGTATGAGTCGAGTCAAGAAGGGGATGAGAGTCGAAGAAAAGAGAAAAGGGAAAAGGAGAGAAGGGAAGAGAGGGGATGAAAGGCTAGAAAGAATATGTGGGTGGATAGGTAAGGATGAAATGGATGGCTAAGGTAAGGTGGATAACTAGATAGATAGGGGGGTTAACTAATGATAACTAAGATAACTAACTAGTAACTACTAACTACTCCTAGATAACTACAAAGCAAGATAACTACGAAGCAAGATAGCTACGAAGCAAGACAGGCAAAAGTCAATAAAGCAACTAAGCTAAGTAAAGTTTTATTCCTATCTTGTCAAGTACCAAGGCGTACTAGCCATTACCACTTACTTAGGTTGAACGCTAGCACAACGAGCCTTATTGTTAAACTGGGCCAACTACGTGGTGGAATTCAAGGTGCACAGGGCTGTCACCACCTGCTTGCTACCACAGCTATCCGGGGGTCCAGCCGTATCTGAAGATAAGTCTATAACTAAGCACCACGCTTAACTATATTCTAACTATCTCTACCCTAGCTTTGAATAGAGACACCCTTGCGGACGTCAGAGCAAATACTTGACTTAATAAGATAAACACTAAACTAACTAAGCAACCTATTGGCAAAGATCAAACACTAAGCACACTAGAGATTAACTACTTTGGCTAAGTGAATTGAACTATAGGATAGCTAGGCATTCAAGCAATCAATCAAGTATACCACTCAATACTAATAAGTAGAATAAAGTAATACTTGAAATGATGAACTAGAATATAGTAAATGCTTGAGTAACAAGAGCAAAACCTAAACTGGAGATGAAGGAAGACTCTTCCCAGCTCCAGGACGGATCACTCGCACGCCTCTACTCTTGAGCTAAGCCTTGAGCAGCGCTACCACGAGGGCGAAGATGCCTCGCTCTACTAGCTACCTACTTGCCTAAGCTCTCTGAGCTTCTAACCTAACTCTCACTTCTCTTGCTTGGTGTTGCTTTGCTTGGGATGGTACTGGTGTGTATGGAATGGTGCCACCAGGGGGGTATTTATAGTCTTCAGGAGTGAGCGGGGTACTTATAGGGGGCAGCCAACCGACCTAGGGTTAGGTCAGGTGGTGGGCGCCACCCCCTACTGGCGGCCGCCAGTCCCATGGCCGTTGGATGCACCGTCATTGATCCTATGGCCTCCAGGTGGTTGTCCAAGGCAGTTTGGAAGTCGGTTGCATGTCTGAGTAACTGCCATTCAACCTTGATCCACGCCACTTCATCCTGAGCCATCGATGCCACTAACCTAGTGACCAAGGGCCAAGATCTGGCCTTGAGGAGGTCACACGGATCAGTGATGTGGCAGGGAGTGGAACTTGGGCCAACCCAAGTGGCGGGCACCACCTAGGGGTGGCGGGCGCCACCTAGGGGTGGCGGGCGCCACCCCCTTAGGCCCATTTGGGCCCTGCTGAGTGGGTTTGGCCTCTGGTGGTTCAAATGTCCAAATTTGGTCCAAAATCCCGCATTCAAATAAAAATCTATGGACATGTGGAATTGGGTTAGTTTGAAACCTATTTGACTACATTTCATGCCTTTTTGGTGAATTTTAGGGTAAAATGTTGATGGTAAAACAGGTGTTTAAGGACCATCAACAAAGGCTCGGTAAACCCAAGATCTTCTCTCTTGTATTAACATTATGGATCTATTTCATAATTGCTCTTCTAGTTCATCATTGTTCATCATTGTTTATGATCTAGTTCATCATCTAGTTCTAGTTCATCGTCTAGTTCATCTTCTAGTTCGTTCTAGTTCATGTTCTAGTTCGTACTTTAGTTCTTCTCGATGATCTAATTCACCTTATTGTTCATCCTTATTCTCTAGATAGCAATACAATTGATATGACTAAGACATCAACTATTATATTCTTAATTATATTGCTTATAGTATGCTTTGATTATATATTTGGCATAGATAGTTCATCTTTATGTTTATACTCATGTTCGTATAGCGCTCATCTTAAAGTACAACGGGTGGGTGATAGATGCTGTGTAGGCGTGGTGCCTATACATTATTTATCTGCGAATGCGTCCTATGTTCCGGATAGAGTGGTAGATCGCGGGTGTGATATTCCTGTTGAGTCCTTTGTATTCCACCTCCCGAATGTAGTGTTCAGTATGACTCAGTTAACTCATGGTTTAGGGGTTACTCTGTTTGACACCTTTACTATGGAGTTGCCTCTTGATTATAAATATGATGTAACCTAGCCAATGATTGCCAAATATGTTTGCACTAATCAGTGTATGCTATGACTTGTAATTAGAATAACTTAGGAATGTTTCTTAATTAATACCTGTTCTAATCATCACTTGCTAGGTAGTACTGTTCTTGGATTATCTTTGATTGATCTGATCTCTGTTATCATTTATCATTTATCATTATCATTTACTCTATAATCTGATCCCTGTTTGGAGTAATAAGTGTGTTATCAGTCTTTATAATAAGTGTGTGTCATATTGAATGTTGTTAAGTCCTCATTAGTATAATACCATCATACTTTGAATTGATTAGTCTCTAGGCTAAATATAAATAACGATACCTGAGACTAGCTTGGGTGAAATGCTTCTACAACGGGTGTATTTATCTGTGCGCTTGCGGGTAAATATTTATCTTTAAATCCAGTTCTCTAATATAATTACATTGCTAGCTTTATGTTGGGGATGACAACTTGACGTTAAGTGAAGTTAGTAGTGTCCCGAACACTCTTTAGTGCCTTCACTAGATTATTATTTATATGGTTCATTCTTAGTAGCAATATTAAGAAATGTCAACAAGCATTTCTGGCGCCGTTACCAGGGATAGATTAAACTCTCTTCTTAGAGTGATTCCATTAAGGAGTGTCAACAATGCGCCTCACGATCTAGAACAACTCTCAAACGAAATCAAAAATCATTTCTCGGATTGGAAGAACGGAACAAATCACAGAGAGAACGAAAAGCAAAACACGAAGAACACAGCTCAAAACACGAATCGATCCCAATTTCCAGCCGAAACTTCTCCACACGAGGAGACAACGTGATTACGGTCTCGTTTCCTCAAAATCCAAATACACAGAGGTATGATTCACCGTCTCTGCGGATCTCAGTAGCTACAGTAGGGATGTGGGAGAGCAGGAAATCCTAGGTGAAAGTAGCAAATGGTTGAGATAGTTTGGGAGGTGGGTGTCTCCCCCTACTTATCCTAATTATAGTTCCCACTCTACCCCTACTACTTACAGAGCGAACCAGCTAAACCATAAGGTTATTCTGGACCAACTCGAAGTAGATGGTGATCCGACGGCCACGCCCGCACAACAGGTAGCTTCTCCTCGACGCGACCTCACTGATTGCCGCCACGTGCCGCCACCGCTCTGCTCGTCCTTTTCACGGACCTCGCCCCGGTTTTGAGGCCGAAACTGGAAAACCTGTCTTCACGACCAACCCCCGGTTTTGAGGCCAAAACCGGGAAACCCGTCGTCCATCGCTTGAGTTTTGTGGCCCAAACTGGGAAACCCGCCAGCGCCCAGGTTTTGAGGCCCAAACCTGGAAACCATCCTCAACCTGAGTTTTGTGGCCCAAACTCGGAAAACTCGCAGCACCCAGGTTTTGTGGCCCAAACCTGGAAACCGTCCACCGATGGTTTTTCTGTGGCTCAACCACCAAACCAGCACTGTAGTGGGGATGCACCGCCTGTGCACCCCGTTCGCCGACACGTGTCTCAGGTCCTCGACGCGAGCAACACCGTGCCCCGCAAGTCTTCGCTTGTCGCTGTCCCAGGCTGTCAGCCACCACAGCTGATCCTCAGGCCACCGGTCCCTCAGTCCAAGCCTCACGTCCGCCCTTCACCGCTCTAGGTCCATCGGCATGGCACGTCCGCCGCACGACACGCCCATCCTTCACCGCTCTCGGTCTATCGGCACGGCACGTCTCTACTTGACCTTCACCTTGCCTTTGATCACTGTATCCGTGCTCGACACCTGTACAACACAAGCCAAAGAACATGCGCATCAAACCAGTTGACAATCACTCATCACTCAAGATCCGGCATACACCCATGTATCCGCAGCATGTTACGAGGCTGGATGTCTGGTTAGAACTTGTAAGGTACCATTTTTTTAATAATTAAGATCAAGTCAGATTAAAATAAATTTTGGGAAAGGATAACTCCTATTTTTCCTCTGGCAGAGGACGTACCTTTTATAGCCAGGTATGTTGGGCTCCTTTTTCTGCGGCAATGCCTTGATGTTCCATCTTTGGCTTCCATACCAGTGTTGGTGTGTTCCTTTTTGGCATTGCTTTACTTTGCCAAGCTTTGGCTGTCTTGTTTGTTATGGGGCTTTTGCTTTTTTTGTATATAACTTCCTGAATTATAGAGCATTGTTCCTTCCTGGGCCTGAAGTTGAACTTTTCTTCATTGCCATTGATGTTGAGCCAGATTTCTCCTACCCCAACATCAATCTGTGCTCCTGTAGTACTCAGGAAGGGACGCCCCCGGATAAGAGGTGATTCTTTGGTTGCCTCCATATCCAGTACCACGAAGTCGACAGGCACAAAGTAGCCTCATATCTTTACTGGTATGTCTTCTGCAATCCCGGTGGGTCATCTGATGGTTGAATCGGCCACCTGGAGTTGCATTGGCATCGGAGCAAGATGAGTGAAGTTTAGTCTATCGAATACCTCTTTTGGCATGACACTAACACTTGCTCCGAGATCACACAAGGCGTGATCAAATATTTGTGCCCCAATTGAGCATGTGATCATAGGACAACTTGGGTCTTTCTTTTTTTCTGGTAGATGATTGAGTATGGCTGCGCTACATTCTTCTGTCAGCTTGACCACCTCCGTGCTTAGCATGGGCTTTTTATTGTTGATGATATCTTTGATATACCTTGCATAGGAGGGTACATGCAGTACCTCTATCAGGGGTACGCTGACATGGACCTTCTCAATCATCTCCATGAACCGGGCGAACTGCTCATCTGGAGTCCTCTTCTTATTCCTTGTAGGGAAAGGCAGATATGTAGTGTCCGTATATTCTTGAGGTCCCAGTGAGCTTTCTTCTCGTGGTGGCTCTAATGAAGGAGTTGATGGTGATGACTCTTCTGCTTGATGATCTTTGGGTCTGCTAGCCTTCTCATTAGGATGTGGTGGGTCACGAGTGGATTTTCCTCCCCTCGTGGTCATAGTTTGTGCCTTCTCTAATGAGTCTGCCTGTGGTAGGGTTGCGGCTATCTGAGCTAATTGGTTTCTATCATTTTGTTGAAGCTCAGTTGGTTCTTTACTGCTGAGGCCAGACCCTCAATCTTAGAGTTCATTCCTTCAAGGGTCTTGTCATTATGGGCAAGCCTCTTGGAGATGCTCTCGTTGATTTTCGCTTGCCCCAACACCAGGTCCTTGAAGGTAGGTGTGTTGGAGTTGTTGGAGTTGTAGCCCTGGTTACCTCCCTGATATGGAGGCCGATGCTGATTGTTCCACAAGCTTCCGCCCTGCAGGCGGAACCCGTTGTTGATGTACGCAGCATCTTCGCGGGTCTTAGGGCAATCATTCCCTAAGTGCCCGGCTTCTCCACACACTTCGCACGTCATGTGCGCATCCATGGCTTGGACGGTACTTCTTTATTCTCTTGTTGTTGACTTCTCATCCAGCCGCTTGAGTAGAAGATCTATTTTTGCGGCAAGCATATCCGCCTCCTTCACGGTATGCATGCCTTTTTGTGACTTAGCTTGGGGTCTTCCATCCCCCATGCTTGGTTCACTACCACCTTGTCAATCAGGGCCTTTGCCTCGTTGACAGTCAGGGACATGAATGCCCCTCAAGCTGCAGCGTCTAGGTGCCTGTTGGTATAAATTAATGCACACTCTACTTTATCCGCAAGCGCACAGATAAAATCTACCAATGTAGCACTTCACCGGAATAACCCAGTTTTAATATCGAAACCAAAGGAACGGATAGCATGGAGTCTCAAGTGTATAACCTCTGAGTAACTAACAAGGACGGAGAAGCTAAAAGTATAGAGGGGATCACTAAGGCTATCTAAATCCAACGTAAGAGTGATATGTTTATTATTCTTAATGGGGAAGTTGCCATAAAAGGTCACAAACAGAGTATGATTCTTTTATGCAAATGTATAATCCTACTGAGCCTACACACGGGTAAGTGGACTATAGAAGAATCAACAAGGCTATAAGAGTCACCCTTGTGAACTACCACTACTACCGGCGTTATAGGAGGCAAAAATGAGCTATCAAGTCTAAGCACCACGCTTACACTATCCAACTACTCTAACTCTAATGCGACTAGAATTAAAGTACTCAAAAGAGAGTCATTAAACCTTAAGAATAATAAGAACAATAGCTCAAACTTAAATATAGATGTCGATTACCGAAACAATCGTTGAAGCAAGTCGATGAAGAACTTGAATCCACACGTACAAGATGAAGAAGTTGATCCGACAGGCCGGAGCTTCCTCTTGATCTCTTCCTCTCTCTCTCTCTTCTAGTTCTAAAACAAGACTAGGTTCTAATCCTACTAGAGGGGTATCTAGTCTTCTACTTGAAAGCTAAGTCCTGAAGTCTCTTCTAGGGTTTCTAGTTGAAGCGTAGTCTTTTGAAGAGGGACCTTCTGTCTGACCTGAGGCTCAGGGGCCTGTTTATATAGCCCTGAGGGATCAACCGTGGCCGTTAGATCAAACAAACTTCACGTAGGGCTGAGATTGGTCCTCAAAGGTGGTGGAAGTAGCTTGCAAAAGACGGAAGCCAGCGGCGTCAGGGGGAGACCGACCGGTGGGCCAGGGGACCGGTCGGTCCCACCTGGAAGTGGATCGGGGTGCCCTTCCTCGTGGTGTCTCTAGGTGTTCTCTGGAGTCTTCCAGAAGGTTCCTGACTTGCCGAATGCGTTATCTCCCATCGGTTTCCTTCTAGGGGAAGGAATCGAGGACTATTTTCTGGTTTAGTCCCTGCGGATTCACAATTCACCAAAACTCGTGGAATTTGTTAGTTTTAATCCCTATACTAAGGTGGAGTTTATATATTCATCCATTTTCATGCTTAATTGACCTTTAATAATAAGAGTTAATTAGTGTCAACAAGCTCCCCCACACTTAGACTTTTACTCGTCCTCGATAAATGGTTGGATCATAACTATAAAACCTTTCTGTTCTTTTAGTGCGTTTACCATAAAACCTTGAGAAGTTGGAGAATAGAATAGTTGAAATAGATCACCCTTTTCTTTAGCATAAGACATTGGAGTTTTTGAAATTTTGAAACAAGTCATAGCTTTCCTTCTCCTTTTGTAGCACTTCAATTCCTTACCAAAGCATTTTATTTATGTAAAGCAGTTTTATGTTACTAAGTCAATGGAGAAAAATACTATACTCTTAGATCAGGATATTAATCTTTTTAAACTTTGTCACTCTTACTGGCATATTGCAATTAGAGGGACCATGGGCTATCTTCTTTTTCTCTTTATCATATTTTTATCATAATGTTTTTTCTTTCTCTCTTTTTTTTCTTTTCTGAGGTATGTTGGACACTTGTCCATTTTTCTTTCCTCATATTTCATACTTTTGCATAGCCCATGCCTCTAATACAATACTACTTCGGAAGAGTGAATCTTTCTTCATTTGTACGGATCTCGATCTTTAGAGCATAATAAATTTCTCAACAAAAAACTCAGTATAGTAAGCAATAATTGATTGATTATGAATGACTTTGGCAGGCAACTTATTTACTACAAAGGAGAAGTGTTGCTAATCTCTTTTTAACCTTGCAAGTAAAATTCTCCAATTCTCATACTTTAAGAATCGAGTTCTCATTATTCTTCTATCATACTCCACAACGACTCTAGATAAAATGGGTTTCTTCAAGTTTTTATCAAAGCAGGTCTTTTCAGAAAAAGGTTTTGTGAGATTCCATACTATGAACATGTCAAAATAATCTTTATTTTTGATTGGAGTTTATGAATCACATATTTTTGATGAGAATATGTTTTTAATTCGAACAGAAGTTTAAACATCAAAAAATAGAGTGTAGTAGTTACGTACCGAGTCGTGGACGAAGGAGGAGGCAAGGGGGGCTTACCCCTGACCGACCGGTGGGGTCCACCAACCGGTCGGTTGGGCTCAGGGCCCAACCGTGACGCGCTTCGTAGTGCATGATCTTGGTAACGTTGTCTTCTGTTTTATGCAGCTTTCGCGATCGGCTTTCGGTAATTCTGTCATCGTCTTCTCCCCCACACTTATTTTCTGTTTTCTGCTAATCACAACATGTGGAGACAAGACACATATCCAAAATAACAAAAACAAAAACTTTATTGATATTCAACGCACTTTTATTACACAAAGAATTAACTAAACAAAAACTCTTAACAAAACACGACTCAACCACGAGACTCTGCAAACACGAGTGCCTTATCAAACTAATGACAAACTATCTCTCACTTCTCTTCCTCGAGTAGATTTCCTAGCGTAGTGGCTACACTGACGACCTTAGCCTTCAAGCTAATGTGTTTAGTTACATATTCATGCATTGTATTGGCCATCTTTTTTGTAGTCTTGGCTAGAGAAGCGTATCTCTGTTTAAGCTCTAAGTTATCTCTCTCAAGGTCTTCAATCCTATCCCCGAGGCGATCTAACTGGGTAGTCCTCTTGCGTTTGGCCGCGATATTAGGAGTGGTGGGTGCCCTGTTTACTGGTGGAGTGACCTTGATCTGCTCAGGGTGACCACGAACTCCCTCAATGCGCGGACGCGGATTTGTAGATGTGTATTTTATGATAGTGGGTTCCCCAAACTTGTTTGTCTTTAGCCCGACGAGTGTCTCGTTGGGCCTAGGAGGAAGAAGCGGGATCTGCTTGGAGACGGAGAAAGTTGGGAGTCCTCTCGTTGGCACCGCTTGAGCGTAGAAAGCTTGTTGACAATGTGATGAGGTCTCTTCTGGCGGGGTCATATCGACGGGTGTCGGCGAGTCAATGGGGGCGATCTCCTTGGACGGCGTTACGGCGAGCTCCTTTGATGCGGTGACGACAAGAGCCATCGAGTCGTCAGCGGGCTCGTTGAGGTCGATCCTTGGATAGGAGGCCATTAGCGCTGGTGGGTGGAGAGCTCTGTTGCTACTGGTTTTCTGGGAGAGGCTGTAATGAATCTAGAGGCAGGCCTGGGGTTGGTTTTATAGCTGAGGAGGCTTGAATGATAGGCATGATAGGTTCGTTACGGGAGTTATCGATTCTGCGGATCAGGTTACCAGAATGGGTACGAGAAAGAGTCAAGACACGTAACGAAAGAAGGCAGATGGCGAGGGGGCTCCAGGGCCGACCGGTCGATCTCCCTAGGAGACCGGTCGGTCCCTCCCTGTGGGATCTCGCGGGTCTGTCGCTCGTGGTGTTTTTAAACTTGATCCTATTCCCAGAAAATATATCCCCGATGTGCAAACTTATCGGAAAAATGATGAAAGCGTAAGTCTATGGGATAATAAAGAATTGGATGACATCCAACTCTTCAGGACTCTTTTCAGGTTCTAGAAAAATCTTAAGACGTTGTCCATTTACCTTGAATAGCGTACCTTCGTCATTTTGAAGTGTAATGGCTCCATGTGATGAAGTGGCTACCACCGTGAAAGGTCCTTCCCATTTGCTTCATAGTTTTCCATGCCCGAACAATTTTACCCTAGAATTAAAAAGTAATACCTTATCTCCAGGAGTGAAGCTCTTCTACTTTATTCTCTTGTCATGCCACCTCTTTGTTCTCTCTTTGTAAATCTTCGCGTTATGATATGCTTTTTTGCGCCATTCATCTAGTTCAGAGAGTTGCATTTTCCTCTTGACTCCTGCAGCTTCTAAGTCCATGTTCCATCTTTTGATTTCCTAGTGAGCTTTGAATTCTAGTTCCACTAGTAAGTGACAAGTCTTTCCGTAGACGAGTTGATATGGAGACATTCCTAGTGGTGTTTTGTAGGCAGTTGTTGACACTGGTTATCTATCAAAACTAAAGGATAAATAAATATGAAAAGGGCATGAATTCAATCACCAACAAAGGTTTAGGGTTTTAATTGACAATATTCCACGAGTTTTGGTGAATTGTGATTCTGCAGGGACTAAACCGGGAAACTAGCGCTGATTGTTTCCCCTAGAAGGAAACCGACGGGAGATATCGCAACCGCCACGTCAGGAAGATTCTAGAAGACTCCAGGGGACACCAGAAGACACCAGGAGGTCGACCACCACTAGAGGCTGAAAGGTGGGACCGACCGGTCCCACCTTATGACCGGTCGGTCACCCACCGGGCCCGCTGGCTTCCGTCTTCTGCAAGCTTCCTCCACCGACCTCTAGGACTCATCTCGGCCATATCTTAGGTCAGTTTGATCTAACGGGTGCGGTTGATCCCTCAGGGCTATATAAACAGGCCCCCAGACCCTAGGGCAGAGCAAGTCTCTCTTCAAAAAAGACTATGCCTCATTCAGAAACCCTAGAAGAGACTTCAAGAGCCAGCTATCAAGTAGAAGACTAGTTACCCCTCTAGTTTAGATGTAGAACCTAGTCTTATACTAGAACTAGAAGAGAGAGAGAGAGAAAGAGGAAGAGATCAAGAAGGAGCTCCGGCCTGTCGGGTCAACTTCTTCATCTTGTACCTGCGAATTCAAGTTTATCTTCAACTTGCTTCAGCGATCGTTTCGGTAATCAACATCTATATTTAAGTTTGAGCCATTGTTCTTATTATTCTTAAGGTTTATGACTCTCTTTCGAGTACTTTAATTCTAGTCATTCTAGAGTTAGAGTAGTTGGATAGTGTAAGCGTGATGCTTAGACTTGATAGCTCATAAATGCCTCCTATAACGCCGGTAGTAGTGGTTGTTCGCAAGGGTGACTCTTATAGCCTTGTTGATTCTTCTATAGTCCACTTACCCGTGTGTAGGCTCGGTAGGATTATACATTTGCATAAAAGACTCATACTCTATTTGTGACCTTTTATGGCAACTTCCCCACTAAGAATAATGCAAACATATTAAAGGACCAGATTAGCGACCAGAGGGGGGGTGAATGGGAGCCTCAAATTCAACTCGTGAATAGAGTGGCCCTTGTCCCAGAAAGTCACCCAAAAGCAAAGACTCTAGACGACCGGAGAGTTCACGACCTACGAGTAGGTGGATACCCTAGGAGATGTCCTAGTGGTACAGCGGAACCCCCGGAGAAACCCCAAAACCAACTGCCAAAGACCCAGAGCAAAACTGCACAAACAGCAGGTTCGCGGACTGTCCGGGGTCAGGGTTCCGGACTGTCCGCAGAACACCGGACTGTCCGCCACTGGAGGTGCGGACTGTCCGCCGGCAAAAGACCAGAAACAGAACTGTTTTGACCAAGTTCTGGACGACTCCCGGACAGTCCGCGGTTTGCACGCCGGACTGTCCGAGGTTCACGTGAACAGTGAAACCCTAGCGTCCGATGCCAGCACTGTGCTGCGTCCGATGTGACCCCAGACTGTCCGTGGGTCACTGGCGGACTGTCCGCCGGTCACCAGACCGAGAACAGTAACGTGCTGTGCAAAACTGGTCCAGCTGAATCTCGATCCCCGGACTGTCCGCCGCTGGGGGCGCGGACTGTCCGCGGATGAACAGAAAGCACAATTATGCTCGGGACAAAGAGGCAATTTGATCGGAACTTCGATCAAACTCCTCCCAGGTGTTCCTCTACGTGTTGGGGTGCTAATCCTAAGAAATCATCGCACCAAACCAAGTCGATCAAGAGAAATCCAAGGATCACCGGAAAGGGGGAAGAAAAGAGGAACGAACACGAAATCGACCCGATCTATGGATTCGTGAGGTTACAGGAGAATTCCTTCAGTGGAAAGAAGGATCTCATGACCAAGAACAAATTGATTCAAGTGGAATCAAAAACCATCTCGCGGAGAGGAAGAACGAGGCAATTCTCCGGGAGATGAAAAACCGAAACGCGAAGAACACCAACTCAAAACGTGAAACGATCCGGAATTTCAGCCGTGTGGCAACCACACGAGACAAACGTGAGATTACAGTCTCACTTCCTGAACTTCCCAAAACATAGAGACAAGATTGAGTCTTCCCCGCGGATCGCTAGCAGCTAGGTATGATTAGAACCTAAGCGAGGGCTAAGGAGAGAGAGTGCTCAGGAACAAATGACAGCTAGGATTGGGAGAGAGGAGGGGTGCCTCTCTTATTTATAGCCTAATACAGTAAGCCCCTTCGACTTCTAGATACAAGAGCGAAGCAGCCAACCCTAGGGGTATCCCAGTCCAACTCTGCTTGATGACGATCCGATGGCCATGCGCCTTCCTCATCCTTAGATTCGCCTCGACGCAAGCCTCAGGATGCCGCCACGTGCCGCCCTGTCGACCACCGCGCCTTCCTCGCGGATAGCTGCGCCGCCGCGCCAGCCTCTCCACGCCGCCACGCGTCGACCGTCCTTTTTGCGGACCTCCCCCCGGTTTTGAGGCCGAAACCGGAAAACCTGGGCCTTCCCCTGGTTTTGAGGCCGGAACCAGGAAACCTGTCCTCCGGCTGAGTTTTGTGGCCCAAACTCAGAAACCCGCGCGCCCTGGTTTTGAGGCCCAAACCTGAAAACCGTCCACGCCGAGTTTTGAGGCCCAAACTCGGAAACCGGCCACCCCGAGTTTTGAGGCCCAAACTCAGAAACCGTCGAGGGTAGCGTTTTGAGGCTCAGCTACCGAACCCGTGCCGTAGGCGGGATGTGGTTCGCACACCCTGAGTTCTAGCATCGATGCCGGAGCATGTCCAGCCTCCACACCGGGCACAGTGCATTCGCCTTCCTTCTCGGCCTCCTGCCAAGTGTCACGACGCCATCACCTTCCTCCCGACTCGGCCGATGCACCGCACATCCCCATGTACTCTTGCTTGTCGACATCACGTGCCAGCTACCACAGCTAGTCCTCAGGTCTCCCGGTCCGTCGGTCCAAGCTCCATGTCCGCCCTTCATCGCTCCCGGTCCGTCGGCACGGCACGTCCCCACTTGACCTTCACCTCACCTTCGACCACTGCCCGAGCTCCACACCTGCACATCAACACAGCCAAGAGACATGTTGCCGGTTGATCGATCACTCATCACTCAGGAAGGGAACCACAAGGGCACATATCAACCTTGTGTTCTCAATCTCCCCCTTGATGAGTGCTTCGTCAACTCATAGTGATCCCCTCTATGCTTCTAGATTCTCCATCCTTGTTAGCTACTCAGGGGTTAGACTTTAAGACTTAACACTATCCGTTCCTTTGGGTTCGATATTAAAACTGGGTTATTCCGGTGAAGTGCTACATCGGTAGATCTTATCTGTGCGCTTGCGGATAAAGTAGAGTGTGCGTTAATTTATACCAACAAGCATTTCTGGCGCCATTGCCGGGGATAGAGTTTATCTCTACTCTTGGTAGCGATGTTAGTAAGTGTCAACAAGCATTTCTGGCGCCGTTGCCAGGGAACGGTAGATCAACTTAAGTCTTAGTTTAACCTTGTAATCATACTTTTATCTTTTCCTTTTTTGTCCCAGTCTTTTCATTATTTTTGTTTTCATTCTTATGAATGTTGTTTTTGAATTCCACTCTTATCTATCACTACCCCATGAGCAAGCTATAACCAGTAGAATCCTTATACCCCATCATAATACCTGGTTATGAGCTATGCCTACCTTTCTGCTGCACTGTCCTTGTAATGAGCATAGGAATATAATTGTGAAAATATTCCTTCGGGTATTTTGTCACTAACCTTCCTAGGTCTGAAGCAAAAAGAACGAAGGAACAACAAACACAAGGTATGTCCCACCAATCATCATGCAACATTGAATTACATTCAGCCAATCTTGATTTGTGCAAAATACAAGCTTGGGGAATAGACTTTCTAAGAATATTTCTTGCCATGTTGCTATGTTGGTCGTCCCTACCTTTAAGATATGCTCATATACTAATTATACTCTTTCATCACCATCTGAATAAATCTCTACAATGCTTTCATGTTATCTTTATTTGCTATAGTATATACTTTGGTTTTGAAGTATTATCATACACCTTTTAAATTAGGCTTGGAGCTTAGTTTAACTATTTTCATGAATTAAAGTAAGACATGGTGTCTGGTTTGATTCTTGAGCTAAAAGGTGTGCTGATTTTACCTCTAAAGGCTTTTAAATTAAGTATGGTGCTTAGGTTAAAATGCCTTCCTAGATCAAATTAGACGTGGTGTCTAGGTTGATTTCTGAACTGTTAGTATGCTATAGTAGATATTGGATATTTTGTTGGACTAACCCCTGCAGGAAAACTTTCATTATCAATTTGGGAAAGTCAGGAGATGAACTCACACTGGAGATGAAAGCAAGGCGTACAATGAACTTCAACAACTCTTGCACAATGAAGACTCAGCCCATTCATCATGGATGAAAGAACTGTGAGTATCAAAGTTTATTTATTTTGTCTTCTACTGCGAGTTATCTTTTGCCTTGAATCATGTTAATGTGCAGCCAACACATACTAGTCTATGCTAAAATAATCCTAAAACATCTTTTTTAGCATAGATGCAAAATACATAAGTTATGGATAACAACCCATGCCTCAAATTCTTGCAATCCTTCGGGTATATGTCCACTAACATTATGCAGGAGAGAGATTTTGTTCACCCATGGTTTGGTGTGAACATTGAAGATCCAGAACTCAAACCATAGACACACAAACCTACTCTCAGATCACAAATGGTGCTAGCCTAGCTTTGAGTCTTGCTTGGGCGCTGATGACAAACAGGATGCAACTTACCTCATATGAAACAACCTATGCCTACAACCATCATTATCCAAGACATCAAGACAAGAAGTGGGAAGTTATCCTCTTTTCTATTCAAGAGCTAGCTTGGGAGACAAGATGGTACCACTACAACAATAGAAAAATCTACAAGTCAAACACATGAACATATTGTTTGGGAATCCATCTACAAGCCAGCCTAGGAGAGACAATTCTGTTGTCTAGATGTGTTTCACAATCAAGGGGAGGAAGGAGAAAAATCAGCTTCAAAACATATTGATCTTCTACCCACCACTTTGATCAATACAAACCACTAGATGCTATCCCAGTCGAGAAGAAGAGTATGATCCACCACTCATTCTTGGAAGATCGTTCTTGAACACCATCAATGTTATCATCTTTGCCGGACCTAGAGAAGTCAACTTTTGGATCTTCCGCTGCGTCTTCAACACCTACATCACTTATGAAGAGAACCAAGAGAAGACATTAAAGGGAGAACCAACTGCCAAGAATTAAGGAGGGCATCATGAAGGATGAAGCCACTGCACCACAAGAGTTAGAAAATGGAGAGATAGTACCTGAGCCAGCAAATCAAGAAGAACAACCGATAAGATCTCCATCATCTAGACACTGTTGAGAGAACAAGTCTCAGTTGTGACACTAAGAGACAAAGACTATCATCGAGGCACTCGAGTAACAACTCTAACTTCAAGTCTCTTGTCAACCCAATGATTAAAGGAAAACAAGAAAGGTTGACAAGAGAAGAATGTGGAACTATCCCTACATCCTCAGTGTATAGTATTAATGCAAGAGAAGAGAGAGGATCCTAGGTGGAATACTCGAGGAACAATACACCTTCACTGATAAGTCAACACAAGAGAAGGAAGGTCAATACCTCTAAAGATGATTCCACTGTGATCTTACTCCTCTCAATCACACTATGAGACAAACAAGAGAAGACAAGCCATTAATAAACAACAACCAGCTAGACAAGAGGAGCTTCCACAAGGTGGTTCAGCACAATCACTTTCCAATGACAAAGTAACATTTCAAGGTAAGTAACCATCACTTTAAAAGCTTCTTGTTGATTCTAGTATGAACATAAATAAAGAACTAAACATGTTTAAGTTGCACCTCACTTGATCCAACCTAATCAACTCAACATGTTCAGCCCTTTGATCTTTATTTCTAGCTTTACTCTCTTGAATCTCACTGTCTTAACTAAATGAGCTAAAATGTTGTGCATTTAACCTTTGGAAGATGATATATCTCAATCATGAAAAGATCGACAATCCTTCCTTGGGTCAAGTAATTTGATCTGTTAAATATTTTAAGATGTTAATTTCATGCTCATCCTCTGATCCTATCACTCATGTTAAGATTAAATATAACACATAAAACAACAAGTTTGTCTTGAGCAATGTGCCTAAGGTTAGAGGGGAATAAACAAAACTTGTTGGTTCTCTTGGTGTTTTTCCACCAACAGAGCTCATGCACTTGATCTCTACCTTGTCTTTATGAGCAGGACACACTCTTGAGTAAACATGGAGAAGGTTATCACTCCCAAACTCTACAGAGTGAAGGTCCTAGATCTACAAGAACATGCACACTGAGCAAGATGCTGTCAGCTTCCACAATTAACGCTTCACTTCAAACTGCTGGACGAACGAACAAGAGTGACACCATATCAAGAGGCATAAACAAGAAGGAATGATGGAAACGTCGTAGTCAAGATTAGAGGTCATGAAGTCCCCACAGACTTCTTGATCCTCGCCATGAGAAGACGATGATGTCCACCTCATCCTAGGAAGACTATTCCTCTACGCTGCAAGTACAATTATTTACAAGAGGAAATCCATTTTCACTTTCCTGGAGAAAAAGCACGATGCAACTTCATCAACTACATACCCAATGAAGCACCCAAGAAGACAGAAGTGAAAGACGTCGCTCTCAACGCCAAAGAAGACAAGCTATCAAGAATAGAGAGGCCAATCACGAAGAAGAAGCTATCGATACTGTCCCAGAAAAGAAAGAACAAGAGAAACCTCAAGAACAGTGAACCACAGGAAGTGAAGACTCAGACCAAGAAAGTAAGAAAGAAAAAGTCTGCACCTCAGAGGTACAATCAATAACAACTTTCTAAACGTCTGACATACCTTGGGAGGTCTGAACCAAGGGAAGGTCCGGGTCGTCGGACCTAAATAACCGAACCTTCACCAAAAGGTAAAATTGGTAGTTATCCTCATATTTACTTTTCTGCATATTTCTCATATTTAATTGTAAGTCATTTATTGCATCATCATATTCAATTCACAAACATTTTAATTTCTGCATTGCATTAGAAAAGAAAATAAAAATGTTGCAATTGTTACACTATATCATAAACCATAAAGCCCCATGTGAATAATTCTATGGTGTGTGAAAACTCGCAAGGATATTCACCGTGGTGGCATAAAAATAATAAATAAATAAATATGCATGCATTCATCCTGTTGCATTTTCTCTTGCATCATAAAAATATTAAAATACAAAAATATTGAGAAAAGAGATCTTTCTGAAATTCTAGACAGCTAAGGCTTGAGTGGCCAACCGCTAATGCTTAATCTGTTCCACAAGTTTTGTTATCTATTTGAGTTTCACAGGATTTAAAAGGCCAAGAAAAGCTGACGAATAAGTGAATGCTCCATCCACTGTTGGAGCACTATCTCAACAAACATCAACATCAATCAAAGATCTAGTAGAGGAAGGACATATCCACTGTCAGTCTGCTACATTGCAGGATCGAATGACTACGTCAACATTCAGCTTGGGGGAAGGCACCCCCATGTATCCACGTAAGTATCTCTATCCTCTTAAGTTTTTCATTCTATAAACAAATTAAAAAAAATGTGAGCACATGAAGGCTCACCCTTAAAAAGAAAATAAACAAAAAAAATGTGAGCACATGAAGGCTCACCCTTAAAAAGAAAAGAACAAAAATATGTGAGCACATGAAGGCTCGCCATTAATTAAAAAAAAGAGACAAAAATATATGGGCACATGAAGGCTCAACGCTAGTAAGGGAACCAGCTTGGGGGAGACGCACCCCCGTTATCTTCACGATTTAGGTATGTCATTACTACTACTACTACTATTATTATTAGCTTTTATTTTATATCTTAAAGTGTGTTAGATTAAATAAATAAAATAGTGTGTCTAGTTTGTTTTAAGAGTTGATGACTAAAGAAGAACCTTCTCTCTCTAATCTTTTGTATGGAAATGATGAATAGTTGCTCTATCTAATTTCTTTCAAGTACCTAGTCTTCAAAGCAAGAGTTCTCCTCATTAACAATGATGCCTTAAAATAAAATTAAATATATGGTTGGCAAATACTTAATCTAAGGTCTAGGTAATTGGGATATGACATGTGATGATCTGAGCTGCTATTATCTTGTTCTAAACAACACTAAAGTTCCAGAGATTTCTAAATATAAACATGACTAATAATTGCATTGAGTTAAATTAAGCTTTGTTGACCCTATGAGTAGTTTATCATACCATTGAATTGAGATCACTTACACATTTCATCCATCTTCCGCATAAATGCTCATAATTATCTGTTGCTATACTCACTGAAGTTTGTTAGAAACATGTGGCTATGAAAAAAAAGAAGAAAAAAAAGAAGAGAAAAAAAAGAAAATAGATCCGAGGAAATAAAAAGGGACAAGTGTCTGAAACCTCAAAAAGATAGATCCCGAGGAAATAAAAAGGTACAAGTGTCCGGAACCTCGAAGAAAAAGAAAAAAAAATGTGTCAGAAAAAATGGGCACGTGCCCGATAGTAGAATTAGCCTAATAGCCATATGTCTCTCATGAACAGAAGAGAGTGAATATATTCAAGAGAGCATTCGACTCCATTTTTCCATACACATGCACTTCTTGATTCAATGGTTGGTTGACTTTCTCTTTGGATCCATTGTTTAATTTGACAACATATGTATTAATGCTTTTGAAAATTAATTAAAACTCCGGGAAAAAGGTGAAGTGAAGGAACTAGAGACATAGTGCTTGATTTGATCGTTCAATCTCTCAATTACTCAAGATCTAAGGTAAAAGTAATAAGCCCCATGAAGAATAACATGATATGTTTCGGAGAATTTTTGTTTAGCAGCAGGTATACTTGTTGGAAGTGAAGATATTGTAGCAACTCCTGATCCATTGTTATTTTTTGGTTTTGCTAAGGGACTAGCAAAGGGTAAGCTTGGGGGAATTGTTGACACTGGTTATCTATCAAAATTAAAGGATAAATAAATATGAAAAGGGCATGAATTCAATCACCAACAAAGGCTTAGGGTTTTAATTGACAATATTCCACGAGTTTTGGTGAATTGTGATTCTGCATGGACTAAACCAGGAAACCAGCGCTGATTGCTTCCCCTAGAAGGAAACCAACGGGAGATATCGCAACCGCCACGTCAGGAAGATTCTAGAAGACTCCAGGGGACACCAGAAGACACCAGGAGGTCGACCACCACGAGAGGCTGAAAGGTGGGACCGACCGGTCCCACCCTATGACCAGTCGGTCACCCACCGGGCCCGCTGGCTTCTGTCTTCTGCAAGCTTCCTCCACCGACCTCTAGGACCATCTTGGTCGTACCTTAAGTCGGTTTGATCTAACGGCTGCGGTTGACCCCTCAGGGCTATATAGACAGGCCCCCATACCCCAGGGCAGAGCAAGTCCCTCTTCAGAAAAGACTATGCCTCATTCAGAAACCCTAGAAGAGACTTCAAGAGCCAGCTATCAAGTAGAAGACTAGTTACCCCTCTAGTTTAGATGTAGAACCTAGTCTTATACTAGAACTAGAAGAGAGAGAGAGAGAGAGAGGAAGAGATCAAGAAGGAGCTCCGGCCTGTCGGGTCAACTTCTTCATCTTGTACCTGCGAATTCAAGTTTATCTTCAACTTGCTTCAGCGATCGTTTCGGTAATCAACATCTATATTTAAGTTTGAGCCATTGTTCTTATTATTCTGAAGGTTTATGACTCTCTTTTGAGTACTTTAATTCTAGTCATTCTAGAGTTAGAGTAGTTGGATAGTGTAAGCGTGGTGCTTAGACTTGATAGCTCATAAATGCCTCTTATAACGCCGGTAGTAGTGGTTGTTCGCAAGGGTGACTCTTATAGCCTTGTTGATTCTTCTATAGTCCACTTACCCGTGTGTAGGCTCGGTAGGATTATACATTTGCATAAAAGACTCATACTCTGTTTGTGACCTTTTATGGCAACTTGCCCACTAAGAATAATGCAAACATATCACTCTTAAGTTGGATTTAGATAACCTTAGTGATCCCCTCTATGCTTCTAGATTCTCCGTCCTTGTTAGCTACTCAGGGGTTAGACTTTAAGACTTAACACTATCCATTCCTTTGGGTTCGATATTAAAACTGGGTTATTCCAGTGAAGTGCTACATCGGTAGATCTTATCTGTGCGCTTGCGGATAAAGTAGAGTGTGCGTTAATTTATACCAACAAGCATTTCTGGCGCTGTTGCCGGGGATAGAGTTTATCTCTACTCTTGGTAGCGACGTTAGTAAGTGTCAACAGCAGTACGATAAGCCCACAGTGCTTCGGGTAGTCTATCTTTCCATTGTGTTCCCATTTCGTCAACTGTTTTCTGCAGAATATTCTTGATTTGCTTATTTGATGTTTCTGCTTGGCCACTTATCTGAGGGTGATAGGGAGTGGCAACATTGTGACGGATCCCATGATTTGTTAGATATTTATGAAAACCTTTGTCAAAGAAGTGGGTTCCTCCATCACTAATTACCATCTTTGGCACTCCAAATCTTGGAAATATTATCTCCTCGAACATCCTCTGAGAGTTTCTTGCATTAGCAGACTTGCATGGCACTGCCTCGACCCATTTTGAGACGTAGTCGACAGCAACTAGGATATACTCATGATTCCTTGATTTAGGGAATGGTCCCATGTAATCAATTCCCCAAACATCGAAGAGCTCAATCTGAAGGTTGTTAGTGAGTGGCATGGCATCTCTGGTGTTGATGCTGCCGTGCCTCTGACATGATCCACACCTCCGGACGAAGTCTTTTGTGTCTTGGTACATAGTTGGCCAGAAAAATCCACTTTGCCAGATCTTTGCATGTGTTCGGAATGCCCCATAATGTCCTCCATATGGAGAAGAGTGACAGCGTTCAATGATCTTGATTCCTTCTTCAGCTAGTACACATCTTCTGAGTAATCCATCAGAGCAAACTCTGAATAGATATGGATCATCCCATATGTGGATCCTGCTCTCATAGATCAGCTTCTTATTTGCTCCTGGTGGTACATACCCTGCAACTATAAAATTGACAATATCTGCATACCAGGGGTCAGATCTAGAGATTTGAAAAAGCATGTCATCCCTGAGTGAGTCATTTATAGGCAATTCCTGAGGATTTTCAAAATACATTCTAGACAAGTGATCAGCTATAGAGTTTTCTACTCCTTCTTATCTTTTATTTCTAAATCAAATTCTTGGAGTAACAAAACTCATCTTATTAAGCGTGGCTTAGCATCTTTCTTAGTGAGTAGGTACTTTAGTGCAGCATGATCAGTAAAAACAATCACCTTTGATCCCACTAAATAAGATCTAAACTTGTCTATAGCAAAAACAACAGCCAGAAGTTCTTTTTTCAGTAGTAGCATAATTAAGTTGAGGTCCTGTTAAAATTTTGCTGGCATAGGCGACTGCATGATGCTTTTTATCCTTATATTTCCTAGCACAGCTCCTACAGCAAAATCACTTGCATCACACATGATCTCAAAGGGTAGAGACCAATTAGAAGGTTGAATGATAGGTGCAGAAGTGAGTGCTTTCTTAAGAGTGTTAAAAGATTCTAAACATGCATCATCAAATTCAAAAGGAACATCCTTGGCTAAAAGATTTGTGAGTGGTTTAGCAATGTAAGAAAAATCTTTTATAAACCTATGGTAAAAACCAGCATGGCCAAAAAACTTCGAATTCCTTTGACATTAATCGGTGGAGGCAAACGTTCAATTACTTCAATTTTAGCTTTGTCTACCTCAATTCCACGTTCAGACACTAAATGACCTAACACTATGCCTTCTTTAACCATAAAGTGACATTTTTCCCAATTAAGGACTAAGTGCTTTTCTTCACATCTTTGCAAAACCTTGTCTAAATTTTCAAGACAATCATCAAAAGTTTTTCCATAAACAGAAAAGTCATCCATGAAAACTTCCATGATTTCTTCAATCATATCAGAAAATATAGACATCATACATCTTTGAAAAGAAGCAGGTGCATTACATAATCCAAAAGACATTCGGCGATAAGCATAAGTTCCGTATGGACATGTAAAAGTTGTTTTGCTTTGATCATCTGGATGGATTGGGATTTGGTGATATCCAGAATATCCGTCAAGAAAACAAAAGAAAGAGTGATTGGCTAACCGTTCTAACATTTCGTCAATGAAAGGTAGTGGAAAGTGATCCTTCTTGGTTGCCTTGTTTAATTTTCTGTAATCAATACACATTCTCCAACCAGTAACAGTTCTTTGTGGAATTAATTCGTTCTTCTCATTCTTTATCACAGTCATGCCTCCCTTTTTAAGCACAACTTGGACAGGGCTTACCCACTCACTGTGTGGCACCGGATAAATGATCCTGGCGTGCAAGAGTTTCAAAACTTCTTTCTTTACTACCTCTCTCAACGCATTGCTAAGCCTGCGTTGTGGCTCTCTGGATGGTGATATGTTAGGATCAGTAGGAATGCGATGGGTGCAGAAAGCGGGGTTGATTCCTTTTAGATCATGGAGTGAATAGCCAAAGGCTGATTTATGCTTTTCTAAGACAGTGATCAACCTAGAAGTCTGTTCTTGAGTAAGATCATTATTTATGATCACAGGAGACTCAGGATTATTCACTACTAGAGAACAGGCCTTTGGACGATTCACCAACTGAGCTTTAGTCTCGGCAAAAATTTGCGTCCGGGGCTAAAGACTTTTAGTCCCGGTTGGTATTACCAACCGGGGCTAAAGGTGAATCTTTAGCCCCGGTTGGTATTACCAACCCGAACTAAAGGTCCTGGACCTTTAGTCCCGGTTGGTAATACCAACCGGGGCTGAAGGGTCACCCTTTAGCCCCGGTTGATGTTACCAACCGGGACTAAAGGTCCTTTTAGTCCCGGTTGGTGTTACCAACCGGGGCTAAAGGTCCTTCACGGGTGGATTCAAAAGGAAAACGTCCAGAACTGTATCACGCGGGTTGTGTAGCTCAGTTGGTAGGGCAGTTGTGCGGGGACGAGAGGTGCTGAGTTCGAATCTCACATATGCACATTTATTTTTTCTCTCGTGGAAGGCTTTAACCCCGGTTATGAACACCCGGGACTAAAGGTGGGGGACCTTTAGTCCCGGATTGGTAGCCCCGGTTGGGAAACCGGGGCTAAAAGCCCTTCCCAACCGGAGCTAAAGGCTGTTTCTCCAGTAGTGATTATTCAAGAAAGCATATCGAAGCCCAGAAGGTAAGGGTCTTAACTCTATGGGAGGTTTAGGAGGTTCTTCTAAGGAATCTAGAGGATCTGGATCTGATGTATTATCTTCTTCCTCAGTAAAGAACTGCGCATCTTCTTCATATTCAGGTTCATTTATTATTTCAAGAGATGCTTCCTTAATTTCTTCCATAGGATCTGGCTCGGGACATGATTCATTCTCAGCATTTAGAGAGTGAGTAATCGGTATGGTTCCTTTAAGATTTTTCCCAAGATGGAAGTTTAAGATCCCTAATTGTCCTTCATGAATGAGTTGCTTAAGTGGTTGGCCTATTAGAAGATTAAACTCTTTAATATCAAAGATATAAAAGCTTAAGTGAAGTGGAGTGTTATCTACAGTGACAGGCAGGACATACATGATTCCTGAGCTAGGAATAACATGCCCTGAAGGAGTTTTCCATAATTTAGCTGTTGGGGTAAGTGACATTTGTTTTAATAAATCTTGAGCAAAGGTTTCAGACATAATGTTGGTTCCCACAACAGGATTATAGAGAGCTTCAAAGGATTGTTGATAGAGTTGGCATTGAATGTGTGTAGAAGGTAAATTTAAGCAGATTATATCAGTGGAAAGCTCTGATTCTTCTAACCATTTGTGACTTATTATAGAGGTTAGCTTCTTCGTAGTCTCTTTTAGGAAAACCTTATCAGTAAGTTCTTCTAAAGATGATTTTTGATTTTGTGGTTTCCTAATTGTTTGGTATTTCGAGGTATTACCAAATTCGGTAAGATATTCATCCTCAAAATCAAAGGTATCTCCTAAGACTGAGGTTTCCCTCTCATTAGGAATCAAAGCTGAAGTTTGTTCATGATTCAAAATAGATATAGGATCAGCTTCTATATTTACTTCTACTGGTTCTTGTGGTTTAGCTTCAGGAGTAGGAGTGATTTGGGATAAGTTTTGCAACATTTCCCTTGCCTTGGAGGCTGGGGTATGTAGGAATGATCCGTTTGAAGCTAAGTTAAGGTAATTAGAAGTTTTTCTATTCAGACCATTATAAAAGTGTTGAAGTAAGACAGGGTCTAGGATAGATAAGGTTGGACCAGAGCGGACAAGATTATCAAATCTTTCCCAGGCTGCAATTAGAGACTCATTGTCCTCTTGGATGAAGGACAAAATCTCTAAGCGAAGACAAATAATTTTGGAGACAGGGAAGTATTCTAAGCAAAAGCTAGAGCAGAGTTCTTTCCAATCCCCATTTTTGCTTGGTGCGGTTTGAAGGTACCATGTTTTGGCTCTTCCCTCTAAGGAGAATGGAAAAAGTTTCCATCTAAGGGTTTCGTCAGACATGCCCGCGATGTGTAGGCACACACAGGTTCGTTCAAACTCATTTAAATGAATGTGTGGGTTTTTGTTTTCTAGGCCAGAAAAAGTTTGATTCTTAACCATTTCTATCAAACATGGGCGTAGCTCATAGTTGTCTGAAAGGATAGGCTTAGCAGATTTAGGCAACTCTAAGTCTACGACAGTGTGATAGGTATACTGGTTCAGTGGAATGGAATCTGTGGAGCTAGTGGTTGGCTCTGAGAAATCCATTGTGAAAAGAATAAAAAGATATAAAAGATAAAAACAAAGGCAAAATATAAAGTAAAGTATAAAGGTAAAAGATAAAGTATAAAAGTATAACACAAGGTTATACTTAAGACGTAAGATGATCTAGCGTTCCCCGGGAATGGCGCCAGAAATGCTTGTTGGTATAAATTAATGCACACTCTACTTTATCTGCAAGCGCACAGATAAAATCTACCGATGTAGCACTTCACCGGAATAACCAAGTTTTAATATCAAACCCAAAGGAACGGATAGCATGGAGTCTCAAGTGTATAACCCCTGAGTAACTAACAAGGACGGAGAAGCTAAAAGTATAGAGGGGATCACTAAGGCTATCTAAATCCAACTTAAGAGTGATATGTTTATTATTCTTAATGGGGAAGTTGCCATAAAAGGTCACAAACAGAGTATGATTCTTTTATGCAAATGTAATCCTACCGAGCCTACACACGGGTAAGTGGACTATAGAAGAATCAACAAGGCTACAAGAGTCACCCTTGCGAACTACCACTACTACCGGCGTTATAGGAGGCAAAAATGAGCTATCATGTCTAAGCACCACGCTTACACTATCCTACTACTCTAACTCTAGAGCGACTAGAATTAAAGTACTCAAAAGAGAGTCATTAAACCTTAAGAATAATAAGAACAATAGCTCAAACTTAAATATAGATGTCGATTACCGAAACAATCGTTGAAGCAAGTCGATGAAGAACTTGAATCCACAGGTACAAGATGAAGAAGTTGATCCGATAGGCCAGAGCTTCCTCTTGATCTCTTCCTCTCTCTCTCTCTCTCTCTTCTAGTTCTAAAATAAGACTAGGTTCTAATCCTACTAGAGGGGTATCTAGTCTTCTACTTGAAAGCTAACTCCTGAAGTCTCTTCTAGGGTTTCTAGTTGAAGCGTAGTCTTCTGAAGAGGGACCTTCTGTCTGACCTGGGGCTCAGGGGCCTGTTTATATAGCCCTGAGGGATCAACCGTGGCCGTTAGATCAAACTGACTTCACATAGGGCTGAGATTGGTCCTCAAAGGCGGTGGAAGTAGCTTGCAAAAGAGAAGCCAGCGGCGTCAGGGGGAGACCGACCGGTGGGCCAGGGGACCGGTCGGTCCCACCTGGAAGTGGATTGGGGTGCCCTTCCTCGTGGTGTCTCTAGGTGTTCTCTGGAGTCTTCCGGAAGGTTCCTGACTTGCCGAATGCGTTATCTCCCGTCAGTTTTCTTCTAGGGGAAGGAATCGAGGGTTGTTTCCTGGTTTAGTCCCTACGGATTCACAATTCACCAAAACTCGTGGAATTTGTTAGTTTTAATGCCTATACTAAGGTGGAGTTTATATATTCATCCATTTTCATGCTTAATTGACCTTTAATAATAAGAGTTAATTAGTGTCAACAGTGCCCCCTTGACATGGGCGTGAGCCCCTCGTAGAAGGTTTGGAGCACCAACCATTCTTCCATCCCGTGATGGGGACAGGCTGCAATGTATTCTTGCAGCCATTCCCATGCCTCGAGCATGGACTCTGTTGAGTTCTGCTAGAAGCTAGTGATTTGTCCCCTCAGGGTAGTTGTTTTGCCCAAGGGGAAGAACTTTGCAAAGAACGCCGCCGAACATTTGTCCCATGTGGCAACATCTGTCGGGTTCTTGTAGAACCACTACTTCGCCTTCCCCACGAGGGAGAAGGGAAACAGTCAGAGCCTGATGACGTCAGGAGTGATGTCCTTGATGACGATGGTGTCACAGAGCTCCAGGAAGTTCTGAAGATGTCCGTTCGCGTCCTCGCTTGGCAAACCACAGAACGGGTTTGTCTGCACCATGGTGATGAGGCCAGTCCTTAGCTCAAAAGCTTTGTCACCAGTGTTGACAGCGGGCTCGGTGGGCACGTTGGCAACAGCGGGGACGGAGCATTACCGAAATTTAAATCTAGATACTATCTTAGGTGTACACCCCATATACACATAAGTAGTATATGCACCCAATAGAACAATATTACTCCCATAATTAAATACCTTTACTTGCATCCGTGTGCTTACGAGTACAAGTTTCAGTACCAAACTAGCTCTGCCCTAGACCAACGTTTGTTTGCTCATGCTCTCATAGCTCACTCATTACCTTGGCATAGAGGCAAATGATTCATACATTACTATTCCAAAGAATAGCACCCATACAATTCCCCATTGCCATATGGACGACAGTATTCAACAAGAATCAAAACATGATGCATAACCCCCAAGTTAGTACTTAATTAAGCCACCTAAGATCCTAACTAGTCATAAGGATACGATCACTAGCACACCTTAGTTTCCATCTTAAGATTTTAAATCCTAAATATAACTATTAGTTGGCAAATACTGGTCTTAATTTAGAAATACTGGTTTTCAAATACACTTATGAATAGTGACACTAAACCATGCTCCGATGCCAGCTGTCATAGAACCGACCAATTTACACCAGATTAAGCACAGAAATCTCCACTTGCGCGATGACCGTCATGTACTTAAGCTCGTATAAACCCGGTAGTCCGGAAATCTTGAAGGATTTCAAACATTTCGCATTCAGCGAAGATCGTACTAGTTTAGCATAAATGTTCACAAGTTACATCATAGTTCGAACATAGTTCAAATCCATCGGAGTACGAAACAATATTACAAACCATAGTTTGATAAAAAGCGGAAGCAACATAGTTTTAAAACATAAGTTCAGTTTGTTCGCAATACTGGTACCATCAACCTGATCAGTATCCAACAAAAGCATCAGAGAAGAGAATAGAGGACCACGCCCATGGTCTAGTCATCACCCATAGCAGGGTACAGACAGTTTTCGCAGTAGCCATAGAAGCTTTGACCATCTGTAACAAGGGGATAAAACCCTGAGTACAAGAAGGTACTCAGCTAGACTTACCCGTCATAAACTAGAAATAATGAGACAACAAGGATCATGAAGGCTATATCTAGGGTTGGCTAGACTTACCATTTGCATGAAAGCATTTTTGTGAGAAAAACATAATTAAGATAATGGCAGTCACTTTTATAATTAATCTTGATTAACTAGATTTGCACCTGATCTATAGCAAGCACTTGACTAATTAATCAAGCAAGAGTGACTATCTCATCAATAGCATTTCAGATTCAGTATCATAACCATCTTTAGTTCCATAAGTTCTACGGTAACACATGCCAGTCAATTACTCACTGTCCAGGAGCGATGGCGATTATAATCGATTCCTACCCAGCTGGGGATAAAATGTCGCACACTCACCCGGCACACTCGCGCTCAGGTAGTCGTAAGCTGCCACTCAGGAAATTCGAGAACAAGCTGCCACTCAGTGCCAGGTCACTCAAGCAATTCTGCCCACGGTCATGCCGGGTCGATCAGGCCCTGCCTACCCCACGGACCATGCCAGGTTGTTCACTAAGGTTGCCCACAGTACATCTAAGGCCCTGGGTGTTAGGCGTCAACATCTCCATCACCGGCTCGAATAGCCTTACTCGGCTTCATGGGAGGTACTCCGACCTACACCGTTAAGTGATTGACGCGTTCAATTTGACTGAGGTGCGCTTCCCGAACGGGTCCTAAGCAACACAGACGGGAGACTACTAGCACACAGAACCCATGTCCTGCTGCTCCTACATCCCGCCCGGTCTCAAATTAATTATCACATGGTTATCTCCATGATAGCACCGGGCTAGTCATGATCAGTATCCACCTATATGCGGGAGACACGAAATCACCTGACTTTTACCGGTCTATGCAGGGCTAAGCATATATGAGCCTAGACCTAACAGGGATATCAAGATAATAGTTGCTGATGGACAAAGAGTAGTAATAAATGCAACAACGGTAACATTCAACTCCTATAACCTAATGCAACAAACATAACAGATTAATTTATTAAAGATTTGCAAACCACAGGGAGTAAGATGCTCCAGGGCTTGCCTCGTTCGAAGTCAGAAGGTCGGTGATCTTGGCACTCAGGCAACTCTCCGACGTTGACTTCCTCGCTCTTGTCGACTGTGGTCTCCTCCTGGTCCTGCTCCTCCAGCTGCGGCGGGTTCTCCTCTATTGATCCTGTATGATGCATTGCGTGTATGAGTATGATGAATGCACATAGGATATTTATGAGATGCAAACATAGAGGAAGGATTAATCAGGAGATAAGCACATGTCATCTACTGCATTCTCTTCAACAAGGTAGTCAACATCATCTAGTTAACTACTAACTACCTTGTCATCACCCTACGACCTGGTATTTAACCTAACCCTTTTTGAACAGTCACTCATCATTCAAGACACAACAGAATTAACTTATACAAATCTAATTACTTATTCTTCCATTCCGTTTTAACTGATTTATTAAACAGGGTATAACTATCACCATACGAAAATGACCTCAGAAAATTTCTAAACTTTTACACCAACTACTACAGACCAAAACTAGACTGCCATAAAAATTTCAGCCCAAAACAGTAACCCACAAATCATGCACTTTTCCATGTTTGTACTACCAACTGTAAGAATAGACCAGTTTAACATTTTTCATTGCAACTTCACACCCTAACATAACTGTAAAAAACTACCAAGCTCAGAATCTAAGCATTTCTATTTATTAAAATGAAAGAAAGAAATCAGCATTTAACAACTTTAATTCCTACAGCCATTATTTTCCATAGAACCTACACATGTTACATTTTTTCCAGGTACTACTCATCAAACCAACCTAACAAAATTGGAATCATATTTTTCTGAGCTATACAGAATTAGTTATGCATTTTTCAAGTTAGCAGTCATTTACTTAATTAAATAAAACTGTACATAAAAGTATCACAAAATATGTATCTAATAATTTTAACAGGTAGATCTATTCATTTCCAGCATAACAAAATTTGTTTCACACAATTTGAACTTAAAATGAGCCATATATGAATTTTGGAAGCACCTAAACTATTTCTAGAAAACTGATTAAAGGAAAACTCGACCTAAACTGCTAAGGGTACCCAACTAACAGCACCCACAGACTCAACCCTAACTGCTAAGCACACCCGGAGGTCCCGGTTTCTACTGCACACAACTCCTTCTCCTTCTCTCTTTCTATCTCTGCTAGTGGGACTCTCACGTCAGCGTCTCCACGTCAGCCGGTCAACGGGCCCACCGGACAGTGACACTGTTCCCCTGCCGGCGCTGACCGGCACTAGCTCGCCGGCGGCAAGGTCTCCGGTGAAACTAACTACACTTATGGACTCATCTTCGTGAGGCAAACACAGTCGATCCACTTGCTGAGCTAGAGGGTCACCGGAGCGAGCTCGACGGCGGCCATGGCGGAGCGGCGGCACTGCGGCTCGACGGCGAGGAGACTCTCGGCTATTCCGAGGCTTGGCGCGGCGAGCATAGGCTGCAGCAGACCCTAGGCAACTCTCTGGTGTGGCACTCGGGCCATGCCAACCCAGGTAGTGGCCGGCGACACACACGGCGACGAACAGCGGCGGACTTGCCCGCGGCAAGGTCGGGTTTCGGTTTCACTACGATGCTAGGAGGCTCTCCATCTAAACCTAGGCTTTAGCGGAGGTAGGGAAGGCTAGAACAAGGCTCTGCTGGAGAGGGTTTGCCGGAAATGGCCGGACCACGTGAAGGTCACGACGGCGGACATGGCGGAGCGCTCGGGAAAGGACTTAGCGTTCCACCGTCTAGCTTGGGAGAGAGGGGAAACCAACTGGAGAAATCAACAGAGGAAATCAAGGCGGAGGGTTTGGCGGAAGGAATCGGGCGGTGGTGCTCGGGTTTGCGAGAAATCGCTCGCCGGAGTTCGGCGGCGATGGCGGTGTTTGCGAGTTGGAGAAGATGGAGGTGAGAGCGAGCGGAGTGAATGAGCTTCGGCTGGATGCATGCGGAGGAAGGGATGTGGGCGCGGTGCTTTGCCGGTTCAGTGAACCTGGACGGAAGCCGTCGCTCCATCCCGACATGGCGCTGCGGCGGCCACGTGGCGGCATTGCAGAGGGGGACAAAGGAGATGGTCGGGTGAGTGTGAACGGCACGTGGGGAGCGGTCCGCTGCGGTGTTTGGTGTTCGGCGGGCGAGGCAGCAAACATCGGTGAGGCGCTGGCATACGGCGCGCATAGGCAGCGGAGCGAAGCGGCACAGGGTGGAAGGGGAAGGGGCTGACAGGTGGGGCCCGTGGTGGAATAAAGAAAAGAGGTTTTGTCTATTTTCTAAACTAATTTTTGTCTCCCAAACCAAGCTGAATTAGGAAAAGGTCCTAAAAGCAAAGTTGCTTAGAATTTCACAAGGAACAATTCATCTTTAAGGCTCAAGTCCAAATTCTGCCAGGAAAATTGAATTTCACTCTGTTGACTGTAGATAACTCTTATTTTAAACCGTCAACTAGCCTCATAAATGACCCGCAATGATCCAAAGAGTGTAGCTATAGGGTTTGATTCTAACGAGTTCCATGAGTTGTGTAGTTCTCACTTGTTTTACAGGATATTCCATATTTCGTCATAAGAAAGTATCTCAAGTGAAGAAACAGAGCACACCATTGTGACGAACTCGTCGAGACGATCGAGACGGACATATCACTTGCCATATTCGGAGCCCCAGAGCGAGAGTCCTTGACGAATATGACTAGGAAGACTCTGGAACCCTCTAGAAGCCTTATCCATACAAAGATCAGGAGTGTAACAGACAAGATTTCAACAGCTAGAGAATACCAGAATTATCCAGGGACCAGACAGAAAGAAGACGACAAGGAATCCATCCACGCCACGACTCATTGCGCAAACCAACCGAACAAGGACTCTAGGCGAATAAGGAAGGTATTAGAAGACTTCCGATCGAAGGACGAGGCAGGCAGCAGGGGGAGGCCGGCTGGCCTGGGCCCACATGGAAGCCACCTCTCCTTCACGCGATGTGAACTAACCAACCTCTACTTTGTATCTCAACCGTTGTTCAAGGTCGATTGATCTAAGGGCTGCGGTTCATCCCACCGGGCTATATAAGAAACCCGAGACCCCCCTCCTGAAGACATCATCATCATATCTCATAGCATAGATCAATCAATTATTTAGATTAGAGATAGCCTAGATAACCAAGAACTCCACCATCTAAGGGCGTAGCTAGAATAGAATTAGAAGAGTCGAGGAAGCTCGGATTCTGGATCTAGTCAAGAGGAGCTAGGTAATTAGCCTTGTCTTCTCTCTTGTATCAACATTATTCTTCTAATTGTCTAATTGTCTTCTAGTTCATTATCTTGTGTTCTAATTGTGTTCTAGTTCATCTTCTAATCTCTCTAGTTCATCTCTGTTTTCTAATCTAGTTCTAATTATCTCTCTAGTTCATCCTAGTGTTTCTAATCTACTTCTAATTGTTCTTCTAGTTCTTATTCATCTTCTTGTTCTCGTTCTAGTTGATACATGTCATGACTTGTTATTATTTCGTGTTCATAATTATAATGTTCATTGTCTACTTTGATTATATGTCTAGCATAGCTAGGGTATCTCTATGTTTATGCTCTTGTTCGTATAGCGCTCATTCTGTTGATCACGGGGTGAGTGGTCAACATTGTGTAAGCGTGGTGCTTATACGTTGTTTACCTGTGAATGCACCCTATATTCCGGGCCAGCAAGTGGTAGATCACGAGGGTGACTCTTATAGCCTAGTTGAGTCATTTGTAGTCCACTCCCCGAATATAGGACTAGTAAGACCTGGTCACCCGGAGGGGATAGACTCTAGATTTGATCCTCCATGCATGATGTCTCCTGCGTATAAATATAAGTTATTCTAACCATGATTGCTAAACATAATTGCACTAATTGACGTTGTCTATGACCTATAGTTAGAACCATATTAGGAAGTTAATCTGTCTCTTTCTAGATTTAGTTATGATCCAACCTTTAGTGGGAATGCTCTGTTGGAACTCTTTTATGGTTTACTCTGTTCTATTACATTTATCTTATTTAGCATTTATGATTGATTCCTGTGTTGAGTATAGATCTAGTGGAACTCTTGTCATAATCATACATGTGTGTGTCATAGTTATAGATGTTTATCTCCTACTAGTTAACTCATGATATGCATGGCTCCATTGTAAATAATGATACCTTCGTAACTCTCCTTGGTGAAATGCTACAGCGGATGTATTTTATCTGTGCGCTTGTGAATAATCTTATTTCATAAGGGCAAGATCATAAATACCATCCACATCTTTAGTGTCGCTGCTAGTGGTGACAACCTAGCATTAAAGGTAATATTGTTAGATTTGTCTACCTGCATTTCTAGCGTCGTTATCTGAAGTGATGCTAAGAGATGTCAACAAGCATTTCTGGTGTTGTTGCCGGGGAACCGAATGTGTGATTCCAAAGCACATTCCCTGTTGTTTGGGAAATCCCTTAAGGAAATCCCATTGCCGGAGCCGTATCATTGAGTTTTCCATGTTTCTATGTTAAGACCAGGAGATAATAGGATATAAGTTGAATACATAGGAAAAACTTTACACACATGTTTATGATAATCGAGACACACTATTGATATTTTCTCAAACAGGCTCACCCTGTCTTTTGTCTATTTCTTGAATATCTTATTGCAGGATGATGTATGACTGGATTTGATCGACTAGTAAACTACGTTGATGATCCTGAAGTTTTGATCCGAAAAAGCCAAAGCCAACGCCAAGCTCCGGAAACCACCAACCATGTTGACCGAAGACACTCAGGCAAGAAGCTCAACACCAGTGTTAGAAGACATGGCTAACAAGACTCTTCGTGATTTCTCTACGCCAACCACTGCCAACATCAGGACTGGACCAACAGTCAATGTCGGAACTAAGGGATTCGAACTCAAGCAATCTCTGATCAACATGGTGCAAGCCAGCCAGTTTTGTGGGAAAGCACATGAAGATGCGAGTGCCCATCTCCAACACTTCTTGGAGATATGCAGCACCTTCACTATCAAAGGAGTCACAAAGGACGCCAAATACCTCCGCCTTTTCCCATTCTCACTTTTGGGAAGATGGTTCTACTCCAACAAAGATAAAAACACTACATGGGAGATCTGCTCCACTGCTTTCCTAGCAAAGTTCTTTCCCGTAGGCAAGACGAATGCCCTACGAGTAAAGATTTCAACTTTTCAGCATCAGTATGATGAATTTGTCCCTGAGGCATGGGAACGCTTTCAAGACAACATATCAGAATGCCCACACCATGGGATGGAGAATTGGTTACTTTTGTAGACATTCTACCATGGGCTCACTTTGAGTGCTCGTGATAATATCGATGCAGCTGTTGGAGGATCGTTCTTGTCACTCACTATCAAAGAGGCAACAACTCTTGTTGAGAAGATAGCTTCCAACCAAGGATGGAACGAAGAATGCACTCAATCGAAGAAGAGAGGAGGAATGCATCAACTCAAAGAAGTAGACATGTTGTCTGCTCAGATGGACCTACTGATAAAGAAGCTCGACGAATGACACCAAGAGAAGAAGGAAGTCATGCACATCCATGATTCTCGCATGACTTGTGAAGAGTGTGGAGGCACTGGCCACACACGAAGCAACTATCCTGAAGTCCAAGAGGATGTGAACTACATCATCAACAACAACAACAACAACAACTATCGTCCTCAACAGAATCAAGGATGGAATCAACAATGGAGGCCCAACTACCAAGGTAACAACTCAGGTAATTACCAAGGTAACAACTTCAACCAACCGCCTTTAAGAGAAATGATTGTTAATCAAAATAAAGTTATTGATAACATATCCATAAAGATAGCTTCCAATGATAAAATACTAGAAACCATTAATAATAGAATGGAAAGCTTTACTTCTGCTATTAAGAATCAACTTAGCTTTAATAAGATGATAGAATCACAAATTTCTCAGCTAGCCGCTTCAGTACCTGTGACCGAAAAAGGTAAGATTCTGGGGAATCTGGAAGAATTAGAAACTGCAAATCTTGTAGACATTTTCAATGCAGGAGATTACTTCACAGCTCCACCAAGGCCAAAGTACAGAGGATGGGGAGATGAGAATCTGCCCGAGAAGAAAGGAGATCCAGGGAGACCTGTCATCCCTATCATCATTGGACCCCATACCTTTGACGAAGCCATCTGTGATCTTGGAGCGAGTGTCAACGTTATGACTAAGGTAATTTATGAGAAAATTCATGGTCAACCATTATTGTACACAACCATGTGTTTGCAGCTTGCAGATCAGACACTTTTCTACCCTAAGGGAATCCTTGAAGATGTTCAAGTACAAATTGTACAATCACCTGTCCTAGTAGATTTTCTGACAGTGGAAACAGGAGGAGATGAAAGAGAACCCATCATCTTGGGAAGACCATTCTTAAGCACAACTAAAGCCATCATCTACAGCGAAAGCGCCAAGATCTGCTTCACGATCAACAATAGGAATGAGAGGTTCAGTTTCAAAAATCGCACACTCAAGACTCATGTACACCCACAGTCACCATATGAGTACGAGTATGCACCTGCTGCCCCGAAGAAGAAGAACAACAATAGAAGGAGGAGGAACAAGACAAAGCCACAAGAGTAAGAACCAGTATGGATGGTCAACGCTGTTGAACCACCAAAAGATTCCACTCAACCTCCACTACACCTTGAGAAGTTGTACGATCCAAGAGTACCCGCCATTGACTGCATGATCAAGGAGAGTACCTTCTACAAAACATTCTGCAACATTGGCTCAAGTGTCAACATCATGTCTATGGTAACGTATAAACATTTATTTCGTGATGCACCACTGGAACTGACATACTTGAAGGTAAGGCTAGTAGACCAAACATTCTGATTTTCGGAAGGAAGGGTGGAAGACGTTGTAGTCAGAATTAGAGGTCATGAAGTCCCCACAGACTTCTTGGTTCTCGACATGGGAGAAGACGATGACGTCCACCTCATCCTAGGAAGACCGTTCCTGTACACTACGAGTGCAATCATCTACATGAAGCAAGGGGAGATCCATTTTCACTTTCCTAGAGAGAAGGTACGATGCTACTTCATCAACTACATACCCAATGAAGCACCTAAGAAGAGTAGAAGTTTAAGACATCACTCTCAACACCAAAGAAGACAAGCCATCAAGAATGGAGAGGTCAATCATAAAGAAGAAGCTAGTGACACTATCCCAGAGAAGAAAGAAGAAAAGACACCTCAAGATAGTGAACAACAGGAAGTAAAGACTCAGACCAAGAAAGTATGGAAGAAAAAGACAGCGCCTAAAGAGGAACAATTAGAAACAACTTTTCAAACGTCTGACACACCTTGGGAGGTCTGAACCAAGGGAATGTCCGATTCGCCGGACCTAAATATCTGAACCTTCACCAAAAGGTAAAATCGGTAGTTATCCTCATATTTACTTTTCTGCATATTTCTCATATTTAATTCTTAGTTATTTATTGCATCATCATATTTAATCATTGCATCATCATACTTTATCCATAAGCATTTTTACTTCCTGCATTGCATAGAAAAAGAAAATAAAAATAAACATATTGCATTGTATTTAAAAAGAAAAACTCTTTAAGCCCCATGTGAATATTCAACTGTTTACTGTGGAGGCACAAAAAAATATTTCTTACTTTTTGCATCTGCATATAAAATACAAAATCCAAAAATATTAAACTCTTGTTGAATCATGCTTGCTTAAACATCTATAAGGCTCGATAAGACATATATGGTTTTACCACTAACGCTTAATCAATTCCATGAGCTTTATTGTCTATTTGAGTTTAACAGGAATCAATAAGAAGGCCAAATAACTTCATCCACTCTGGAGAGATTAAAGCAACAACCTTCCATAAGGACCAGAGGAGCGAAGTACATCGACGTTTCCAAGAAAACGAACACGCAAGCATCTAGCTTGGGGGAAAAGGCTCCCCCGTTAGCCGAGGTAATATCTATATATTTTCAATTTTCATAAAAACAGAAAATACCAAAAATATGTGAGCACATGAAGGCTCACCCTTAAAAAGAAAAAGAACAAAAATATTCAGGCACATGAAGGCTCGACGCTATCGAAGGGATTAGCTTGGGGGAGACGCACCCCCATTATCTTCGCTATTAAGGTATGTTACTATTGCTATTATTATTACTATTGCTATTCTTATTACTATTATTACTACTACTACTACTATTATTAGTCTTTATTAGTCTATTATATATTAGAGTGTGAGTTTAATATTAGAGTCAATAAGAAGAACAATGATGATATAGAATAAAAGCTTGCCCTGAAATAATTCAGCTCTAGGATAATAAAATTAATTTGGATGGAAATGATGAATAGTTGCTATGGCGTAATTCTTTTCAAGTGCCTAGTGTTCAGTCTTGAATTTTCCTGAGTTTTGGATGAGATTGTTTTAACATGAATACTTTGAATCTGAGACTTGTGGGTTGCAAAAGTTTTGACCTGAGTCTAGGTGTTTGATGAGTATGATACGAAAAGGTTGAACTACTATTTATCTTGTTCCTAGTGATACTAGAGTTCTGGAGATTTATCTTTTGAAAACATAAAATGCTACATGATGAGATCCTCTATGATGAGTGTTTGAAATTCCTACCACAACCTGATATACATGCCTGATAGACTAGGAAGTTCACTCTTTATATTTACTGCTTGCACATGCATTGAGTATTGTCAAATCGTGTTGACCCTTAGAGACTCGTCATACAGTTAAAATCAAGATCACGTACACACCACCCATATATGCTTCTTCTACACTAGGAGTACGCAACAACATGCCTTCCATTTAGATCCACTCAAAAATGTTTCACTTCTACACTGGAAGTAAACAACCAAAAATATTCCCTTCACCCATATGACCTTTTATGCCTTCATTGCCATTCATAAATGCTCCAATTTATTATTGTTATCTCTTCAAATATTGTACTGTAGAAAGATACATGGGCTATGCAAAAAGTTATCTAAAAAAAGAGAGAAGAGAAAAAGAGAAAAGCAAAAATGGACAAGTGTCCAACAATAGGATTAGGGGTGTTTTGACGCCCACCTTAAAAAATGATACCCATGTTGTCTCTAGCAGAAGTTATACAAGAGAGAAGTATCTACAAGGAGTAAAGTAAGCAAAGGTCTACACCCATTACCCATCATCCATCATTATGTTTTCGTCACTGTGTTTTTCACCCTCACATTTGTTTACCACCACTGTTCCACCATACACATTCATTCCACATATAGGTCCACACACATGCACATCTTGATTTGATTGTATGCTAAGTTTCTCTGGATCCATGCTTTGACTTTGCAATATATGCTATGTAAGTATGTACAGGTTATATCCCACCTATGAACTCCACAAAAAGCTTATTAGTAATAGGGTGAGAGAAGGCACAACATTCACTGCCTTGGAGAGAATCCACAAATACCACAGATGAGAGACTTGAGAGGATCACATGAAGGAATCTCCGAGTTTTATTTTGAAAATCTTACAAAACTCCAGAATGAAGGTAGATCGAAGAACTTGAGACATAGTGTTTAACTTGATCGTTCTGCTTTTCAAATTGCTCAAGACCCAAGTAAAAGCTACAAGCACCACAGTTGAAGGTAAGAGGTAAGTTTGAAAGTTGAAACGATTGATTATAATTTGGAGGAAAATTTTTGTTTGAACACTTGTGTACTTTTGAGGCGTGAAAGCATAGTAGCAACTCTTGATCCATCATAATATCTCATCTAAATGTTTGCTAAGGGACTAGAAAAGGGTAAGCTTGGGGGAACTTGTTGATGGTAGATAACTCTTATTTTAAACCATCAACTAGCCTCATAAATGACCCGCAATGATCCAAAGAGTGTAGCTATAGGGTTTGATTCTAATGAGTTCCACGAGTTGTGTAGTTCTCACTTGTGTTGCAGGATATTCAATATTTCACCATAAGAAAGTATCTCAAGTGAAGAAACAGAGCGCACCATTGTGATGAGCTCGTCGAGACAATCAAGACGGACATATCACTTGCCATATTCGGAGCCCCAGAGCGAGAGTCCTCGACGAATACGACCAGGAAGACTCTGGGACCCTCTAGAAGCCTTATCCATACAAAGATCAGGGGTGTTGTCGGTGTTTGTTACCCGGTAACTCGTCTTGAGGGATCTCAGATGATTTGTTCGGTGGGGATCGACGTTCGTAGAACTCGGCGAGTACACAGGGACAGCGATTTATACTGGTTCAGGTCGCTAAATAGCGTAATACCTTACGTCCAGTGTGGCGTGTGCCTTGTGTTATGATTCAAGATTCAATGATAGGAGTCTACGCCTGCATCTCCTTATATATCTGGGTGAAGCACGGCGCAGACTGAGTCCTAGTCGGTTACATCAGAGGAGTCCTATTCTAATTACAAGACTTCCTTTAAGAACTCGACTAAGTTACAATGAGAGTCCTAATCCAAGTACACTTTGTATCAAGTCTTCGGATCTCCCATGCCGTCCAGAATTAGTTGGAGTAATCATCTTCTGATGATATCTCTGACATCCTGGTCCGTCAAGCCCCCGAGCTCTTCATCATTTCTTCAGAACGTTATCTTCTGGTTTCTCTTTGAGAATCTCTGAGTAATGTCTTGAGAAATCTTGAAGTGTTCTGTAGGTAAAGAACTCCTATGGCGTGCACTATTCCCTGAAAAGTGCACCCATAGGGTGTAGCCCCCGAGCCTCTTGTTATTTATAATAACTTTGAGGATCTTCTGAGCCTTTTCTGAGTAATCCTTGGTTAAGAAAAAACATTTCCTTTATGGTATGTACCCTGCAGCCCCCGAGCCTGAGTTCCGAGTACCTAAGTACTCGGTTCTTAGGGTCTTCCAATATATTACCAGGTAATCCATAAAGGTTTTGAGGAGTTGAAACATGACATTGATCTGATGCTTAATCCATCCGAGTAATAAATATCCATCTTCAGGTGGGTAATGTTTTCACCAAACATCCCTTTTAACCCCCACTGAATAAAAATTACTGTAAGGTCAGCAATAATTGATCATTGACTGTTCCACCTGTACTCATTGATGATTCTTGTCGTTTTCTGCAACTGCGAAAACTTTGTCATCTTCTTCTTGAAGTGCCCATGTGAAACAGAGCTATTACTGAATGCCAGGCTTCACATGTGTAACAGTACATAGGGAAATTATTGATTCTCTGGTCACTTATATCCATGGACAATGTCCATAGACTAGTATGAAACGCCTATAAATACCCTGCTTGGGGAGCAAAAGAAGGCCACACCTTCCTGAGTGTATGACTTCTCTTAGTCTCTTGAGTGTTATAGTATCTGTAGCGGAGATGTCCGAGCCCCCGAGTATCTTCCTTCTGCAAGATAGATGAGGTGTCCAGAAGAACTCTTATGAAGGGACCATCCGCCAGGGTTGTTTCCAAGTGGTCGCGAGCAGAGGGATACAAAGGTGCGCCTAGAAGAACTCTTGTGACTCCGCGTCGCGGGCAACCTCGGGATCACAGGTTGTCAAAAGGGCGCTAGGGTTAGGGCCTTCCTCCGAGTTCCTTGGGCACTGGGGCGGTGCCTTAAACCCACCTTGGGATGCACTGAAAGGATAGTGTCTACCCAAGGTTCTATGTCTGCTTTACTGCGTCTCACTGAACCCGGTCCTTGGTGCACCAAGCACTAAGACTCTGTACCTTGATTATACTAGAGTAGCGTTTTACATCCTGATTGTACTTGTGCTGGTAGTTGTTGTATCTCAAGATGTATCCTCATATCTCTGTTGTAATTCCGAGTAATAATCAATAAGATCTGGGTACTTGGAATATTTTCCGAGTCCTTTGTCTTGTGTACCAAGTACTAAATGAGTCTTGTGAAAGAAGTAACGTTGTCTGCTTGCGGTGTGCCTGTTCACTGACTCTGACACCGTCTGAAACGTCCCCCCAACCGTTAGGGTTGAAGGACCGAATTGGCGACCAGAGGGGGTGAATGGGAGCCTCAAATTTCTTTTCAGAAATATTAGACTGTTGTCCCAATTTCCACAACTCCAAGAGAAAAGATCACAAAATGTGATGTCCACGACCCAAAAGATTGGGTGGATGTTCCCTAAGAACACAACAGGACAACACACACGCGATCTACCAAGCAAACCATTGAAATCAGAGCTCCGAAAAGAAGCACTTTACTCCTATGGAGAAAAAGCAAGTGCCTGACCAAAAATACTTAAGCCAACTGGTGACAAAAGTACTTTAGAATGTTCCTTACAAAGTTAGGAAACCAACGCAACAAACGGAACTCAAATCAGAGCTCAAACGCAAAAACTACGGACGAAGCAGCGTGAAAATAGCACGGACCGGACCCTGGCTTGTAGCGATACTGTAGCGTCCGGTCACTGTAGCACTGGACGCACTGTAACAGTTACTGTAGCGGCCGGTCAATGTACTGTAGTAGGTTATTATAGCACCGGACGCATGAACAGTAACAGCGCAGAGTCCGGTCGAAAATAGTACTAAGTCCGGACGCTACTGTAGCAGTCAATATAGCACCGGACGCACTGTAGCAAATTACTGTAGCGTCCAGTCGTACTGTAGCAGCGTCCGATCAGCCCGAAAACAGCGCTATTCAAACACCAAATCGACCCAAAACTCAGTCAAATCAACTCCAAACTTCACCAAATTTTGCACAGATGATCACAACTATGTTGGTGAGCTATCTCTAAAAGATCATGGCTCGAACCCAACTAGAATTAATGAATCGCAGATCTCGTGCAAAAGAGAAAAGTTTAGAACCGAAAACGAAATGTGCCCGATCTATGTGCTCGTGAGGAATTAGATAAATTCCTTCGGTGGAAAGGTGTCTCTCACGATGCTACACAAGATGGTTCAAACGGATTTTCAATCCATCCCTTCAAATGGAAAATCTCGCGAAAGAATCGAAGGGAGGAAACGAAGAACGCGAAGAACAAAAACGCGAATCGATCCAAATTTCAGCCAACACAAGAGGAGTAAGAAATTGATCCTTGGTTTGCTATGGAATGATGAATTGTGTAGCACACTGTGTAGGGTTACAAGCCACTCCTCGCAACACAAAGCGTGGATGGCGAAAAGCTCAAGAACAAGAGCCACTCCTCTCTCTAACCCTAGCCTCCTCTCAAATGAACAAAATGAGAGTGACACTTCCCCAAGGATTGGTTGTCCAACATAGCCCCTTCATCTATATATTAATATTTCTTTTCGCAGATCACTAGTGGGGGATAATCTAATTAAATGGAATGAATTGGTCTCAAGAGTGGCATTGGTGCAACTCGATGAACAAGTAGACTCTATTAAATGGACCCTTACTAGCAAGGGGGTGTTTACAGTTCAATCTATGTATAAAAGAATAGTAAACCATTTGGCAATGCCTCGAAATAAAGCGCTTTGGAAGCTCAAGGTACCCCTAAAAGTTAAAATTTTTGTCTGGTTTCTAATAAAAGGTGTGATCTTAACAAAAGATAATCTTTTAAAATGACATTGGAAGGGGGATGATAAGTGTTGTTTTTGTAACAACAAAGAAACTATCCAACATCTTTTTTTGAGTGTCATGTAGCACGTTTCATTTGGAGGGTTGCTCACATAGCCTTTGGTTTACAAGCACCAAGCGATATGACTGGTCTTTTCCAAACTTGTGTACAACATATAGATTCAGGATTGCGATCTCAAATTCGAGTAGGAGCAAGCGCAATATTCTGGTCTATATGGTTAACCAAAAATGATGTAATTTTTGACAAAAAATTTTTTACTCCTATTTACAGGTTATTTTCAGGGCGACTCATTGGACACGATTTTGGTCCATACTTCAAAAGGAGGCCGACCAACCAAATTTGAAAAGGGCATGCCGAGTGATGGAGACCGTAGCATTGGAGATTTTCGCCAAGAATGGATGGCTGCGTTCTAATAGGCTTAGTTTTTAATTTATATCTTCTATCTCCTAACCTTTAACACTTTTTGAGAGCTTTTCTTCCCCGTCAGTGACTTAAACTTTGTAATTTTTGGTTGAGTGCAAAACTCTTGCAGAGGCCGGAATAAAATTCCTTTTTCTAAAAAATATATAGGCGCACGTCCGAATGACACAAACACCCTAACATGAAGTACTAACCCAAATACCCACAGGGGTAAAACCGTCCAACTCTGGCAGTTTCCATCCGACGGTCACGCGCCTTCTCATCCTTCGCTTCGCCTTGACGCAAGCTCCAGGATTCCGCCACGTGCTATCACTGTCGACCATCGCGCCTTCCTTTTGGATAGCTTTGCCGCCGCGCCAGCCTTTCCACGCCGCCACGCGTCGACCGTCCTTTTGGACCTCCCCCGGTTTTGAGGCCCAAACCGGTAAACCCGCCAGCCCAGGTTTTGAGGCCCAAACCTAGAAACCATCCATCTTGAGTTTTGAGGCCCAAACTCGGAAACCCGCGAGCCCAGGTTTTGAGGCCCAAACCTGGAAACCGTCCACCCCAAGTTTTGAGGCCCAAACTCGGAAACCGGCCACCCTGAGTTTTGAGGCCCAAACTCGGAAACCATCGATGGTAGCTTTTTGAGGCTCAGCTACCGAACCCGCACCGTAGACGGGATGTGGTTCGCACACCCCGACCACCGGCACCGATGCCGATGCAAGTCCAGCCTCCACGCCGGGCACAACGCCTTCGCCTTCCTTCTTGACTTGGCCGACGGCACTTGCGCCGCACGCAAACCCGTGTCTGACCTCCCGCCAAGTGCCACGACGCATCGTCTTCCTCCCAACTCGGCCGATGCATCGCACATCCCCATGTGCTCCTGCTCGTCGATGCCACGTGCCAGCTACCACAGCTGGTCCTCTAGCCCTCCGGTCCGTCGGTCCAAGCCTCACATCCACCCTTCACCGCTCTGGGTCCATCGGCATGGCACGTCCACCGCACGGCACGCCCATCCTCCCCCGCTCCCGGTCCGTCGGCACGACACGTCTCTACATGACCTTCACCTCGCCATTGACCACTGTCTCCGAGCTCAACACCTGCACATCAACACAGCCAAGAGACACATGTTGCACACGCACACCAACCCAGTAACACACCACAACTCAATGCCACTGGTTAGTCATAAACATTAAGCGCATAGCGAATAATGACTCAACCGGGAAAAGCCTCAAACCTTCCTCATCAATGTCAATCATTCATCATATATGTTCTCAAGGGTTTTGAACGGTTTCATAACACCGTTTGGAAAAGATGAACGGTTGCCGAAACAGATCTATAATAAGCCGCCGTCGGGCCTATGATTTCTTTGCGCTTCCATCTAGCTATTGCCTTCGGAACAACAAATCCTAGCCAGTCCCTTAGTTGATGCGCAGAAAGTCCCTTGTCATCAACATGGGTCCCAAAAAGCAGTCTGCGGCTGAGAAGAAGAAGGCGAAGATCACCACCGGCGAGAGGCCACACCATGCGTGCCCACCCACTGATGTGCTGGCCTGGAAGCAGCCGGATACCAGAGAGACAGAGCTTGCTTTCCTGGCGCAACAAGGATTGCTTCGGTTGCAGCCGCTTGATGGATGGAGGGTGCCGACTGATCACCGGGCGCCAGCCCCTAATACGATGGAAATCGTGATGTTCAAGTCCTTCATGGAGCGGAGATTGGGGCTCCTAGCATCTGATTTCCTACGGGGATTGCTCCACTACTATGGTTTGACTCTCAACCATATTACTCCCAATGCTTGCTTCCACATTGCTATCTTCTCTCATCTATGCGAAGCTTTTCTGGGGATCTGTCCCTCTTTCACCCTTTTCCACTACTTTTTCTGGGTGAAGTGTCAACCTAGTGACGCATCCTTAGAGGTAGTCGGAGGGGCTAGCATCCAGCTTAGATTAGAGGTAGCCACCCAGTACATCACTGTAGAGCTATCGGATTCTGTCCGAGAGTGGGCGGCCGGGTGGATTTACATAGCCAACCCACCGCCAGCCCTTCGTCGCCATGATGGTTGGCCGTCGCATAAGTGCCGGGAGTGGAAGGACAGGATTACTGTTGAAGAGCTTGAAACTGTCCAAACCTTGATCGACATGATAGCAGCGTTAAAGCTCAATGGTCTGAACGGGTACACCGTCGTCCAAGATTTCATCGCGCGCCGGATCCACCCGCTCCAACAACGAGCCAATTTTGGCTTCAAGTACTTGGGCATGAAGGACCAGGGTCATCACGATGCCGAGCAGCTATCAAACCATGAGATTCTTAGGAGGATGAACCGGCTGTTGAAGAGCCGTGAACATCTTGTTCTGGTGATGGCGACATTTTCAGCTATCAACCCTCCTCCAGAGGTAAGTAGTTGAGTTGTTTTGTCTTCAAGGTTCTTGGTAGATATCCTTCTGACTTGACTTGAATTTCTTCTTATTTGTAGGGTCAAGGGAGGAGTAACAATGACTGTCCGCCCTTGCCCCCGACGACTCAAGAAGGCGGAGGCATAGCTCTCGAGGGTCCCATCCGAAGTGAGGACCTTCAAAACAAATCAAGCTCTCCCAGGGACTGTGATTGGCTTGACTCAGAATCAACTGACTCTGATGTCATGCTCATAGACCCGGAAGCCGAGAGTAGCCGGAAGAGGTCTCCGAAAACCACTTCAAGAAGCTGGGGAACCTGTCCCAAAGAAGGCTCGCACTGGTAATCGCCGTGCTTGCCAAAAAATACTTTTGTCAATAGAATTGGCTAAAAAGCACTGTAATACGGGTGCTCCTGGTAAGGGGAAACCCGAGTACTTTGTAGTTTTTCTATGTTTGGATTTTAATATACCCTTGTCTTATATCTTTGTTTGATCCAGATGTTGAAACAGCCCAGGGGACTTCAAGTGGTGCGGCTCCTGAAGAAACTCCGGCTCCACACCCGCAGGCAAAGAAGCCACTCTTGAAGCTGCAGCGGGCATTGAAGCTCATGAAGTGAGTCACAAAACTTTCTTTAAAGTACCCGCCTATTTCTAGTACTAACATGGATACTTGTTCGTTGTAGGAAAACGAAGCCGTCCGCGGCTTCCTCAAGCGCTGTCCCCAAGACCCGGGCAGTAGAGGAGTCGGAGACGCAGGACAAAAGTGAAGCCAGCGTCCCCCCAATCTTTAGCCAGGTAGATCCTTTGCCCAGCTCCTCTCCGTCCAGTATCCAAATGGGTGCAGCACCTGAAGCGCACGTTCTTCCCTTGCCTCAGGTTGGTGTTCCGTACTCAATCTTCCGCTCTCCTGCTCAGTTGGAGTTTGACCGAGTGATGAATGAGTGGTTTTTTCGCACTCGACAGCCAGACGAGCCAACTCTGGAGATGGTCTTGGCCGACATCCACGCTGAAGCTTCAGCTCGTCCGCAGGGAGAGTCCGAGGGTGCCCCTGAGTCCTCGCGCCAAGGAGCGATACTTGACGTTGTGGGGTACAACCAGGACCTCACCCGGCTGAAGGAGTTGAGCGAGCAGGTGATGGCGTCCACCATAGCGCTTCATCAATTCGTTGAGGTAATTCCTTTGAAATCCTCTTCATATGTTGTAGTCTCATCCGAGTACTTATATTACTATTTCTGTACAGGGCTTTGATGTAAAGGTTACTGAGCAGATTAGTCAGATTCGCCAAGAGATATCTCATGAGAATTAGTAGCTCAAAGACTACATCGCCCAAGATCAGATTAGCCAAAAGGTGGCCACTCAGCTCCTGCACAACCGTATCAATGAGCTGCAGAACAATCTCAAGGTTGCTGTTGATGAACGTGATGCAGCCCACAACTGAGAGATTGAGCTGCTTGCCAAGGATGCTGCCTCGGAGTTGAAGTTGAAGGAGCTCAAGAAGTCCACCAAGAAGCAATTAGTTGGTAAGTTGAAAGTACTGTCCCAAGTCCTTATTGCTTTTGCAGACTGGTGACATTTATCTGACTGATATATTTTCAGATGCGAAGACGCTGGCTTTCGGGTGGCAGAATGCTTTCAACCGGAAGGAGGCGAAGCTCGAGGAGGTATATGCTAATGCGCAGAGTACTCTTCAAGAGGCCAAACTGATGCATGAGGGTGCTGACCGGAACCTCCTACAGGCTTTAAAATCGACAAAGGAGTCGCGGAAAGCCTTGGAGGCGGTCCAAGCGCAACTGAAGGAGTCTCAGGAGTCCCTGAAGACTTCGCAGGCTTCTTTGAAGGCGCTGGAGCTTGCCATCGAGCCCATCCTGGATATGATTCCGCGCCCTGAAGGAGCCGATGAGTCCTTGATTGATCGAGCCAAGGCTGCGCCCGGGCGGCTGACTCAATATATCAAGGACATGGCAACTTCAGTGGTGCAAGGTCTGCTAGCGACGCTGCGACTGCATGTGCCATCCTTTGACCTGTCGTCCCTCATGACGCTTCCTGAAGGCAAGAGTGATGAGGACCTTGTGGCGATGCAGGAGGAGGTCAAGGCCGTAGCGGAGGAGTACTCGCAGATTCTTGATCTTGTAGAGTAATATACCCTCCTTGGTCCTTTGGCCGTGATTTGTATTGCTTGTAAACAATTATTATTAAGCATAAAGAATCAAAGTATTAGTTACTTTTGAGACTTGTGAATTTCGTGTATTGTCGACTCGGCATTGCAAGGAATGTCTTGTCAATGGGTCGTTTTGTTTGATGTGGATGTATGACCAGACGTCTTATTAGACGGGTCTATCCGGGTGCTCTCTAGCACTTAAGTTTGGGTCATATGACTTCATTTCTCTAATAGTCTTTAACGATCTTATAGAGAACTTAGTCTGCCCAAGTACTACTCTTAGTACCCTTGTTCAAGGGATAATTTCGATCAAGCACCTCTGAAGGACCGTAGCGATGGTTCCTACTGGGTGAATCATATCCTCTTGGTAGTCGCAGCTTGAGTGCGAAAGTGGGTCAGACTTCTGTCCGGTTAGTATGTAACAGGGTGAGTACTACTCCCCTTGTTATACCTTATAGGAACTAGTATCTACTTTGTAGATACCATATTCGCTATAGGTTGATAGCCGGGTTGTTAAGCCATACTATCGTTTGAGTTGTATTGAGCTCGGAGCTCGTAACTCAAGTATGGTTACCATTGAACCATCCATCCGAGTAATATTATAAATTAGTCAGTGGGATACAATAGCTAAAGCTTATTGTATAATTGAAGGACTTTATCCGACTAAGTAGTCGTGATGAAGTGTAATAAAAGGACAATTCATAAAGCTCTTGTTTCTGATGAACTCCAAACTTTATTAATATCTGGGGAATACGTACATTTGCCCTGAATCGAATTTGTAGCGTAGTCCTTAGGTATGGAATTTCTTCAGATGCTCAATATTCCATGAATTTGGCAGTGGAGAACCATCCTCGGTGACTAGCTCAAATGACCCGGGTCTTGTTACTTCAGATACTATGTAGGGTCCTTCCCATGGACTCATAAGCTTGTGGCGTCCTTGGTATTCTGAATCTTCTTTAGGACCATGTCGCCTACTTGGAAGGTACGGTGATGGACGTTCTTATCATAGTAGCACCTCAATCCTTGAAGGTATCTTGCTGATTGAAAAAGAGCGGCTAATCGAGCCTCCTCAAGGTTGTTGGCTTCTAGTCGCCTTGTATCATCAGCTTCTCCTTCATTGTACTGCTCTGTTCATGGAGAATTCCAGATTAAGTCTGCTGGGAGGATTGCTTCGGTTCCGTAGACCAGGAAGAAAGGAGTTTGTCCTGTTGCTCAGCTTCGCTGTGTTCGTAGCCCCCAGACTACCTTCGGCGGTTCTTCGACCCACTTCCCGCCGTGATCTTTTAGAAGGTCAAAAAGCCTTGGCTTTAGACCGGCAAGAATGAGGGTGTTTGCTCTTTCAACTTGACCATTTGATTGTGGATGAGCCACTGATGCGTAGTCTATCTTAATTCCACAGTCGCTGGCCCATGACTTGAACTCAATAGCCGTGAAAGGGGACCCAAGATCAGTTATAATTTTGTGTGGCATCCCAAAGCGATGGAAGATGCTCTGCATGAATTGTACTGACTTTGATGCATTGAACTTGACCAGCGGCATGTACTCAATCCACTTGGTAAATTTGTCAATTGCAACGTAGACGTACTCGAATCCGCCTGGAGCACGCTTAAGAGGACCCACCATGTCGAGTCCCCAACATGAGAAAGGCCATGACGGGGGAATACAGATCAACTCATGTGCGGGTACATGCTGCTGTTTGGTAAAGAACTGGCATGATTGACAGCGATGCACTAAGTCTTCCGCATCTTTCAAGGCTAAAGGCCAATAGTACCCTGATCTGAAGATCTTTCCGACTAATGTCCTTGATGTTGCGTGATTGCCACAGCACCCGGAGTGGACCTCATTCAGGATTTCTTTTCCTTCTTCTGGTGAGATGCACTTGAGGAGGACTCCTGATGAGGCACCGCGTCGATACAACTTGTCTCCGACTAGAATATAATTTTTGATACGTCTGGTGACCTGCTCTGCAGCAGTTTTATCACTGGGCAATTTATGCTCCTTGAAGTAGTCGATGAAAACTTGTGTCCAGTCGGGTGCTAGAGTTAGAATCTGAGCGGAGGGTGTGGGATCAACCTCGTCCTTCTCTTGGATTGAAGGTTTAGATAGCTCATGTATGAAGGTACCGCTGGGAACCAGAGCTCTGTCGGAACCCAACTTTGCTAAGATGTCTGCTGCCACATTAAGATCCCGGGTAATATGAATGTGTTCTAACCCTGAGAAGTGTTTTTCTAGCTTGCGGACTTCAGCGCAATAGGCGTTCATTGTTTCCTTGGTGCAATCCCAATCTTTGTTAACTTGGTGAATTACCACGGAAGAATCTCCATAGACTAGGAGTCGCTTGATGCCCAATGCGACTGCTAGCTTGAGTCCGTGTAGTAGCGCTTCATATTCTGCTTCATTGTTGGTAGCGGGCCACAATATCTGCAGAACATACTTGAGCTGCTCTCCAGCGGGTGATACAAGTAGTACTCCAGCTCCTACTCCACCGAGTTTTAAGGACCCATTAAAGTACATCTTCTAATGTTCAGGGGTAGCATTGTCTTGGACCTGCTGTATTTCTGTCCACTCAGCGACGAAGTCAGCTAGAGCTTGCGACTTGATTGCTTTCCTTGGAATGAACTTAATGTTGAGCGCCCCCAACTCGACTGCCCACTTGGAAATTCTTTCGGTAGCATCACGGTTGTGGAGGATTTCTCCCAATGGGAAGTGCGTAACAACTGTGATCTCGTGGGCTTCAAAGTAGTGCCGTAGCTTTCTTGAAGATATGAGTAGAGCGTAGAGTAATTTTTGTACTTGCGGGTACCTGACTTTTGAGTCGGAGAGTACCTCGCTGATGTAGTATACTGGTTGCTGGGTGTTATAGATGTGCTTGTCATCCTTGCGCTCCACTACAATTGTCGTGCTGACAACGTGTGTGGTAGCCGCAATGTATAGCATCATCGGCTCCCTGGGTTCTGGCGACGTGAGTATGGGTGGATTGGTGAGGTATCCTTTGAGCTGTTCAAAGGCCCTGTCCGCTTCTTCTGTCCACTAAAATTTATCACCGGCTTTGAGTAATTTGAAGAAAGGCAGTCCCTTTTCTCCCAGCCGTGAGATAAATCTATTGAGCGCAGCCATGCACCTGGTGAGTTTCTGAACATCCCTGATAGAAGTAGGTGGCTTCATATTGATGATGGCTGTGATTTGCTTTTGACTGGCCTCGATGCCTCAATGACTAATGAGAAATCCGAGTAATTGGCTTGAGGGTACTCCGAACACGCACTTCGTGGGGTTGAGCCTCCATTGGTATGAGCGTAGCCGGGTAAAGGTTTCCTCTAGGTCTGATATGAGGGTAGTCGGATCCTTCATCTTTATAACCACATCATCAACATAAGCTTCCGCGTTGCAGCCAATTTGGTCACCCAAACAATCTTGGATAGCACGCTGGTAAGTAGCCCCTGCGTTCTTCAACCCGAAGGACATGGTTTTATAACAGTAGGCGCCGAAGGGAGTTATAAACGATGTCTTGGGTTGGTCTTCTTTTTTGAGAGCAATCTGGTGGTACCCGGAGTAGCAATCCAGAAACGATAATGAAGGACCGAATTGGCGACCAAAGGGGGGTGAATGAGAGCCTCAAATTTCTTCTTGAGAAACGATGGCCCTTGTCCCAGAAAATCACCCCAAAAGCGAAGACTCAAACAACAGGTGAGTTCATGACCTACGAATAGGTGGATACCCTAGGAGATGTCCTAGAGGTACAGCGGAACTACCGAAGAAACCCCAAAACCAAGTGCCAAAGCAACGGGGCAAAAACTGCACAAGCAAGCTCCTAGAATAATCGAACCTCCGATAACGGAACACCCCACTCCTATGGAGAAGAGAAAAGTGTTCGACCAAAACTACTTAGGCCAACTAGTGGCAAAAGCACCTTGGAAAGATCCTTATGAAGTTAGGAAACTAACACAATAGACGGATCTCAAATCGGAGCTCGAACGCAAAAGATACGGCCGCTAGAACCAACGAAACTCCAAAAGCGGAACACTTAACTCCTATGGACAAGAAGGAAGTGTCCGACCAAAAATACTTTGACCAATGGTGGAAAAAGTACTTTGGAATGATCCTTAAGAAGTTAGGAAACCAACGCAACAAACGGATCACAAATCGGAGCTCGTACGCAAAAGATACGGATGAAATCAGCAAAACTGTGCAGTGGCGGACTGTCCGCTAGTGAACCGCGGACAGTCCGCTATTGAACCCCGGACAGTCCAGGAATGGGTCCTGGACAGTCCGCCGTTCAAAAATGAAAACAGCAACCTCGCTGCCCGTGAACAGCCCCGACCCCCGGACAGTCCGGGGATGAGTCCCGGACAGTCCGCCACTGTCCAGAAAGCCTAAAAATAGCTCGGGACAAAACCAAAATCGATTGGATCTTCACCAAATCGAACGGGGCTGCAACCAAACTTCTCCCAAGTATTCTTCTACGTGTTGGGAAGCTAATCCTAGGATATCATTGCTCCAAACCAACTAATCCATGAGAAATCGGAAGAACACTAGAAAAGGGGGAAGAACGAAGAACGAACGCGATTTCGACCCGATCTATGTGCTCGTGAGGTTAGAGAAAGAATCCTTCGGTGGAAAGAAGGAGCTCACGACATAGAACAAATTGATTCAAACAAAATCGCAAACCATCGCTTGGAGAAGGAGAATGAGGCAAATCTCCGGTAGGGAAAAAACCGAAACGCGAAGAATAAAAACTCAAATTCGATCCAAAATCGCAGCCAACAAGAGGAGGACGAATTTGATCCTTGGATTTGGGAAGATGATGATTTGTATTATCACTCGGTGTCGGGTTACAAGCCACTCCTCGCAATACAAAACGTGGATGGCGAAAAGCTCAAGAACAAGAGCCGGTCTCTCCTCTCACCCTAGCCTCCTCTCACCTAAACAAAATAAGAGTGACACCTCCAAGGATCGCTGCCCTAGCAGCCCCCTCCATCTACATATAGGCGCACGTCCGAAGACCAAAATGCCCTTACATTAAGCACTCAACCCAAATACCCCCCAGGGGTAAAACCGTCCAGTCCTGACGATCTGCATCCGACGGCCACACCCGCACATCCGGTAGCTTCGCCTCGACGCGACCTCCCTGATGCCGCCACGTGCCGTCACATCGACCACCACGCCTTCCTCATGGATAGCTTCGCCGCCACGCCAGCCTCTCCATGCCGCCACACGTCGACCGTCCTTTCGGACCACCCCCGGTTTTGAGGCCCAAACTGGTAAACCCGCCAGCCCAGGTTTTGAGGCCCAAACCTGGCAAACCGTCCACCCCGAGTTTTGAGGCCCAAACTCGGAAACCCGCGAGCCCAGGTTTTGAGGCCCAAACCTGGAAACCGTCCTCGCCGAGTTTTCAGGCCCAAACTCGGAAACCGGCCACCCCAGGTTTTGAGGCCCAAACCTGGAAACCGTCGATGGTAGCTTTTTGAGGCTCAGCTACCGAACCCGCACCGTAGACGGGATGTGGTTCGCACACCCCGACCACCGGCACCGATGCCGATGCTTGTCCAGCCTCCACGCCGGGCACAACGCCTTCGCCATCCTCCTTGACTTGGCCGACGGCACTTGTGCCGCACGCAAGCCCGTGTCCGACCTCCCGCCAGGTGCCACGACGCCATCGTCTTCCTCCCGACTCGGCCGATGCACCGCACATCCCCATGTGCTCCTGCTCGCCGATGCCATGTGCCAGCTACCACAGCTGGTCCTCTGGCCCTCCGGTCCGTCGGTCCAAGCCTCACGTACGCCCTTCACAGCTCTGGGTCCATCGACATGGCACGTCCGCCGCACAGCACGCCCATCCTTCACCGCTCCCGGTCCGTCGGCACGGCACGTCTCTACTTGACCTTCACCTCGCCATAGACCACTGTCTCCGAGCTCTACACCTGCACATCAACACAGCCAAGAGACACATGTTGCACACACACACCAACACATATACACACCACAACTCAACACCACCGGTTAGTCATAAACAATAAGCGCACAGCGATATAGAGACTCAACCGGGAAAAGCCTCAAACCTTCCTCATCAAAGTCAATCATTCATCATATATATTCTCAATCTCCCCCTTGATGAATGCATTGACTAACAATAAAACCACAAAGGAAGGGTTTGAAGGCAAGCCTCACTCAAGTGCCCAAAAGCCAAGTAAAAGCAAACACAAGGCCACTTGAGATGAGGAAGGATCATGAAGACTCCAAATAAAAGCTCTCAGTCCCGAAAGAGATGGGAAAAGGGGGCAAAGCCTCCAGACAACCGAAGAGTCAAGAGAAGACAAGAGTTTCATGAATCCCAAAAGGCACTCGAAAACCATTCTCAAATAAATTGTCAAACAATCATCACAAAAGAAACCAATTGAAACCAAGGTACTTATCCACTTAGGTTTCAAAATTTCACTTGGGTTTCTAAATTTCTCCCCCTTGATGATTGAATTGACAAATCTAGGCACAAGAGATGGTTTGAGTTACCAAAGCCAAAAACTTGGTCCCCAAAGACATGGGCAACGGCTCAACGCAACCAAGCAAAGGATCGGAGCAACAACTCAACAAAGAGCAAAACTCGATCACATAGAGCAAAATACTTGGTTCCCAAAGACATGGGCAACGGCTCGACGCAACCAAGTCAAAAATGAGCTAGTCCTCAAGAAGAGGCAGAAAAGGGCTCAACACCGCTAGCTCAAGGCTCGATACCAATTGAGGCTGAAATAACGCATTAAAAAGCAAAACTGCTAGTCCCTCAAGATAGAGGCACAGAGGCTCAACACAACTAGCAGAAGACTTGATATCAATCAAAAGCAGCCACAAATTGGTGAAAACAGCTAGTTCCTCAAGCTAGAGGCAAAGCGGCTCAACACAACTAGCTGAAGGCTCCACAACAATCGAAAATAGCAAGCAAAAACTGCTAGTCCCTCAAGATAGAGGCAAAACGGCTCAACACGACTAGCAGGCTCGATACCGACTGAGAAAACACAAAAAGAAGCTCAAGGTCAAATGGAGCACAGACACTCGGAGCACGCGGAGAAGCTGCAAAACAAAACAACTCCCCCTGAAAGCAAGCCTATATACAAAAAGCTATGCAACAAAGCTCATGACACCAATTACACTCCATACCAAAAGATGGATACCAAATGAAATACATAAAAGAGCTATACCAATTGAAAAAGAACATAAAAAGGTAAACTCCCCCTAGCTCAAAGCTCTCCCCAAAATGCATGACTCTCCCCTTTGTGCCAACACATAAGCTCCCCCTTGCAAACAGCTTCTCCCCCTTGACAAAAGGGAACATGCTGAGGGGTTTTAACATTTTTCCACAAAATTGACACAAACACAAGACAAGTCATCAACCAAAAGCATATGGGGGTCAATGAAAAGCATTGAAAATGACCACAAAGAGTATCGGAGCTGGGGGTATGTACACTAAGCTAAAAATGCATGATATGCACAATGCAACAGCTTCAAGTGTATAGCAATCAGAATGAAAAGATGCTCTAAAGGGTGTTGCCCTGAAAGTGTAGCAATCAACACAAATGCTAGCAAAGGCTCAAACTGATCAAATGAGTACGAAATATGAACAATTAAGCATATGAGCAGTTTTAAGCCTTTTGAAAAGGAGTTCACCACTAAAATAGCACTTAGCATGGATAGACAGGAAATCAACCAAGTGCTAACTCCAGTATAAAAGGTGAACTACCCCTAGCAAAGTTCAATCATCATGCAATAGAATGAAGCATAGACTTGTGTTATTTTCAAATTTTTTATCGGAGATTGCAGCGGTATTAACACAAGTTCAAATTAAAGCATGTGATTGCGAGAGGTTGAAAACATGGTCATTGCCTAACTTTTCAACCGGGCTAAGCCTATGCAACAAAAGCAATCGGAAGCTTAAAGCACCGGTTTCGGTCTTACACTACACGGCTCAAGTTTAACTCAAATGTGCAATGAAAAACAGTCTCGATACCGTGAGATGCTGACACATGCAATCCCATCTCAATCTTTTCATTTCACGTAGACTTGGATAAAAATTTTAAGCACAAGGTAAATATGAACAATCCAAGCAAGTGAATGACTCAGTGCAAGAGACATAGCAACCTAGCATACAAAAGATAGCACAATAGATCTCAACACATTCTACCCATGCTAGTTGCCACCCTCAATGGTGAACAAATTAAAAGTTTCATAGTTGATTAGTCAAGTTCACCATTTGCCAAAAATAGCTTAGCTCATAACATGTATCAAGTGATCAAAAAGAGCCTAAGCTACAAGCATCATCATGTATAAACAGGGCATACCAAAAAGAGCATAGTCTCATTTTCATTACTATATACATTAAGCTCTAAAATGCAAAATGAACATGATGAAATGCATGCAAAAGCTAGTCTATCAAAAACTAAGCAAAAAACTAGCCTAAAGAGAAAGACCCAAAACAAAAGGGTATCGGGGAAAGCAAACTATGATACAACAAGCAAAATGCTTCCCCAACTAAAAGGGAAACACACACCAGACTCACAAGAGAAGAGCCAAGAAACGCTCAAGTGAACAACCAGCAAAAACCACATCAGAAAGACCTCACAGCAGAAAGAGGTCGAAGAAGAAGAGTACCAAAAACTAAAATCAGAAGAGTGTCGGACGTACCTCCTGAAGCGCATGACCTCCTGCTGGTGTGATACCCGAGGGGACGCCAGAAACTGTTGAACTCCGGGGCGCCTGCCTCGCCGGAGTCGTCTCCCCCTCGCCTGATGCTGTCGCTCCCACAAGTGCAGCTAGTGCTCACTTGAGAGCTGCTCGTATGGAACCCCAAGTCGTGGAAGAAGTGGGATCGGGTCCGTGAGCCGAAATGCTCTCTCCAGGCTCCTGTTCTCCTGCACACTCAAAAGCAGAAGAAAACACAAGGCATTGTCTCGTCTAGTGTGACCTCGAGGTCTCCACGAAAACGGTTAGTCACATAATAAGCATAAGGTGAATTCTCAACAAAAAGAGATCTACCTATGAATGATAACGCAAGGAGAACTGAACTCAAACTAGTCAAGACTACCATGCAACAGGATAAAGAACTATGTAGCATAATGCAGCCTAAAGACATGATCAACCCAAACATAGCCTAAGCCTCAACACATGCTACAATGCAAGATACTAATAACAATAGATCCAAAAGCATGTAACATGATAAAATTGAGGAAAAGACTAGTGCTCAACCTAATCATATCAACAGGGTACATGTAGCTAACTAAAACTAGCACCTGAAAAGTGACGCCTAATGAACATCATACCTCTACAAGTAAAGCTCATGGAGAAGTATGGTAAAGCATGGCATAATGTTCATGAGGATCACCGACTAGCATGAAAAGTGGATTAACCACCAAAGCTGTACACAAAGCTAGCATGACATGATATACAAGATAGCACATGCTAGACTAAAACAAAACATGATACAAAAGTAAATGTACATGCAAGAACTATACAAGTGAGCATATGAATGACCATCTCATACCACAAGAAATAGATCATGAATGTACAAGGTATGAGTGTAAAAGAAAGCTCACCAAGCTGTAAAAGCCTCTTTGGAGGCAAATCTAAGCGGGGTGTAGAGAACCATCAAATCTTGATCACAACTAAAAGATCAAGCTCCATCAGGCGCATGTTCTCCACCCCGCGTCCTCATATCTACACACAAGAGGACAACATAACCCGAGTCTTGGATCCCGAAGGGTTAGCAAGCATGTACTTGGGAATCCAGGACTTGATCACAAATCTCAACTTATCCTGTGGGTTAGCATGATGCAAATGTTGGTTCAAATGCAGTTTTGAAATACCCTTGGAAGCATTCCTCAAAAGGACAACTCGAGGAGAAGAGTGAGTCGTACCACGGGAAAAGAGGCAAACATCTTCCAAGGTTTTTGTAGAAGAACCAATAGATGCACCATGAGAAGCGTGACATGGACCAAGAGAAGAAGCAGTAGAAACATGTCCACGACCATGACCTATCCCACTAGAGAAGGAGTCATAAAACCCATCAACAAAAATGGGCTTCTTACTAGGAACACAAGCGTTCATGCCATGAGAAGGGCTATGAACCACCAACTTCCTAGAAGAGCGAGCTTGGCGCAAGCGTTTGGCACGCCGATAGCAAAAGCTTTCTTGATGCCCATCTTTCTCACAAAAAGAGCAATGGTACAAAGGCCTTTCGGAAGGCACATCATTCTCTGACAAGTGAGAAGTCCCTTAGGGCTTAAAACAAGAAGCATCAACGTTCAACTTGGTGCCAACACTAGGAGCACACGTGCCATGGGAAAGGCTATGCGGCTTCCTAAAAGCCTTAGCTCGAATACGTCGTTCGTGCTTGACACGGCGAAAACAAAAATCGAATGAGTGTCCATCCTTCTTGCAAAAGGTGCAATGGTAAACCGAATTGGGAGCACGAGTCCCAAAAATATGAGAAGCACCCTTGTTAAGAGAAGTCCCTTGGACATCACTCGAAGAACTAGCAAGGTTAGGAGTAGCTATGAAAGAGCTATCTAAAACCTTGACACTAGTGCTATTGTCAAAAGACTCACGCGCAGCATAAGAACTCAACTCCGGTTGCAAAGATGCAGACTTGGAAACATCAACATCGGAGTTGCAAGGAATGCGTGACTCAAAAGACTTAGCACAAAGGCTCTTGCACCTTTTGGCTAAAACCTCATTCTCAAACATGAGGCGATCACAAGTACCACAAGGAGTGTTTCTCAAATTTTCCATCTCCTTCTGAATGCACTCGGCATATGTGGTACGCAAGAGCTCAATCTCCTTTTCAAGGTTGGCACTCATATCATTGTGCTCAACCAACTTGGTGCTCATATCATCGCGCACTTGTTTCAAAGCCAAAACTTCTTTTTTCCAAATCAATGCATGATGTGCACATGAGATCGGTGGAAGAAACATCACCATTCACATCAAGCAATGAATCATGAATAGCACTAGAAGCATGGCAAGCATTTTTATTCAAAGAGCATGAGCTACAAGGCCTAGAATTTATCTCATCAATTTTAGCCCTAGCATGCTCGAGTTCATCTACACATGTCCTATGAATCAAACTTAATTCTCTAAGTCTAGCAACAAAAGATTCACAAGAATCACATGGTGACAAAGCATTTGACTTTAGCAAGGCTAATTCAGTTTTAGCACAATCGAGGTCCTTGCGCAAGTCAATGCAAACTAGACATGGTTTGGAAGCATTTGATTTTAACAATTCATTCTCAGATTTTAAGCTAGCAAGAGAAAAGCCTAGCTCATCATTCTTCCTAACCATGTCACTACAAGAGGTGCAAGGCAAAGAGGTACTAGACTTCAACTTAGCAATGGAGCATTTTAATTTTTCAACCTTTCTACGCAAGGTATCACAAAGCTCATCATTCCTAGAGCAAGCCTCATATATGTTGTGCAAGGTCACAAGACCACAAGCAAGTGTACCTCTCTTGGCCATGCCAAGTTGACATAGGAGATCCTCCGGTGAAAGCTCATCATGTCGTAGAAGGTTCAATAGATCGTTCACCTCGCGATCCCTCTCATCAACTGCACTCCTCCTTCTTCCCAAGATGTCGTCCTTGGAAACGTTCAAACTGAAAGACAAAGACATACTTGAAGAAGAACTTGGTGCACTTTCTAAAAGCACCGTTAGTGTTAGCGAACCAAAAGCTCAACACCTCGACAAGCAAAGTCGGAAGCACAAACGCTCTCAAAAAGTCGCCTTCGCGGATCCGGAACCGGTTAAGGTAAAGAGATCCTTAACTGGCTCCGATACCAATTGAAGGACCGAATTGGCGACCAGAGGGGGGGTGAATGGGAGCCTCAAATTTCTTCTTGAGAAACGATGGCCCTTGTCCCAGAAAATCACCCCAAAAGCGAAGACTCAAACAACCGGTGAGTTCACGACCTACGAATAGGTGGGTACCCTAGGAGATGTCCTAGAGGTACAGCGGAACTACCGAAGAAACCCCAAAACCAAGTGCCAAAGCAACGGGGCAAAAACTGCACAAGCAAGCTCCTAGAATAATCGAACCTCTGATAACGGAACACCCCACTCCTATGGAGAAGAGGAAAGTGTTCGACCAAAACTACTTAGGCCAACTAGTGGCAAAAGCACCTTGGAAAGATCCTTATGAAGTTAGGAAACTAACACAACAGACGGATCTCAAATCGGAGCTCGAACGCAAAAGATACGGCCGCTAGAACCAACGAAACTCCAAAAGCGGAACACTTAACTCCTATGGACAAGAAGGAAGTGTCCGACCAAAAATACTTTGACCAATGGTGGAAAAAGTACTTTGGAATGATCATTAAGAAGTTAGGAAACCAACGCAACAAACGGATCACAAATCGGAGCTCGTACGCAAAAGATACGGACGAAATCAGCAAAACTGTGCAGTGGCGGACTGTCCGCTAGTGAACCGCGGACAGTCCGCTATTGAACCCCGGACAGTCCGGGAATGGGTCCCGGACAGTCCGCCGTTCAAAAATGAAAACAGCAACCTCGCTGCCCGTGAACAGCCCCGACCCCCGGACAGTCCGGGGATGAGTCCCGGACAGTCCGCCACTGTCCAGAAAGCCCAAAAACAGCTCGGGACAAAACCAAAATCGATTGGATCTTCACCAAATCAAACGGGGCTGCAACCAAACTTCTCCCAAGTGTTCTTCTACGTGTTGGGAAGCTAATCCTAGGATATCATTGCTCCAAACCAACTAATCCAAGAGAAATCGGAAGAACACTAGAAAAGGGGGAAGAACGAAGAACGAACGCAATTTCGACCCGATCTATGTGCTCGTGAGGTTAGAGAAGGAATCCTTCAGTGGAAAGAAGGAGCTCACGACATAGAACAAATTGATTCAAATGGAATCGCAAATCATCGCTCGAAAAAGGAGAACGAGGCAAATCTCCGGGAGGGGAAAAACCGAAACGTGAAGAATAAAAACTCAAATTCGATCCAAAATCACAGCCAACAAGAGGAGGACGAATTTGATCCTTGGATTTGGGAAGATGATGATTTGTATTATCACTCGATGTCGGGTTACAAGCCACTCCTCGCAATACAAAACGTGGATGGCGAAAAGCTCAAGAACAAGAGCCGGTCTCTCCTCACTCTAGCCTCCTCTCACCTAAACAAAATGAGAGTGACACCTCCAAGGATCTACAGGGATCGTTGCCCTAGCAGCCCCCTCCATCTACATATAGGCGCACGTCCGAAGACCAAAACGCCCTTACATTAAGCACTCGACCCAAATACCCCCCAGGGGTAAAACCGTCCAGTCCTGACGATCTGCATCCGACGGCCACGCCCGCACATCCGGTAGCTTCGCCTCGACGCGACCTCCCTGATGCCGCCACGTGCTGTCACGTCGACCACCGCGCCTTCCTCGTGGATAGCTTCGCCGCCGCGCCAGCCTCTCCACACCGCCACGCGTCGACCGTCCTTTCGGACCACCCCCGGTTTTGAGGCCCAAACCGGTAAACCCGCCAGCCCAGGTTTTGAGGCCCAAACCTGGCAAACCGTCCACCCCGAGTTTAGAGGCCCAAACTCGGAAACCCGCGAGCCCAGGTTTTAAGGCCCAAACCTGGAAACCGTCCTCGCCGAGTTTTGAGGCCCAAACTCGGAAACCGGCCACCCCAGGTTTTGAGGCCCAAACCTGGAAACCTTCGATGGTAGCTTTTTGAGGCTCAGCTACCGAACCCGCACCGTAGACGGGATGTGGTTGGCACACCCCGACCACCAGCACCGATGCCGATGCATGTCCAGCCTCCACGCCGGGCACAACGCCTTCGCCATCCTCCTTGACTCGGCCGACGGCACTTGCGCCGCACGCAAGCCCGTGTCCGACCTCTCGCCAAGTGCCACGACGTCATCGTCTTCCTCCCGACTCGGCCGATGCACCGCACATCCCCATGTGCTCCTGCTCGCCGATGCCATGTGCCAGCTACCACAGCTGGTCCTCTGGCCCTCCGGTCCGTCGGTCCAAGCCTCACGTCCGCCCTTCACCGCTCTGGGTCCATCGGCATGGCACGTGCGCCGCACGGCACGCCCATCCCTGCACCGCTCCCGGTCCGTCGGCACGGCACGTCTCTACTTGACCTTCACCTCGCCATAGACCACTGTCTCCGAGCTCCACACCTGCACATCAACACAGCCAAGAGACACATGTTGCACACACACACCAACACATATACACACCACAACTCAACGCCACCGGTTAGTCATAAATAATAAGCGCATAGCGATATAGAGACTCAACCGGGAAAAGCCTCAAACCTTCCTCATCAAAGTCAATCATTCATCATATATATTCTAAGATAACAGAGCAGAGCCTGCGGTGGCATCAACTATTTGATCTATCCTCGGTAATCCAAAAGGATCCTTTGGACAGTGCTTGTTGAGGTCTGTGTAATCGACGCACATGCGCCACTCTGCAGAGTTCTTCTTTTTCACTAGTACTGGGTTAGCTAACCACTCGGTGTGGAGAATTTCTCTGATAAACCCAGCCGTGAGTAGTTTAGCTATCTCCTTGATTGCCTCTTTCTTCTCTGGCGAGAACCGTCGGAGTCTTTGCTTGATGGGTCTGGAACCCTCTTTTAGCTCCAATTTGTGCTCAGCCAAGTTCCTAGGAACTCCTAGCATATCAGCCGGTTTCCAAGCAAATATGTCTTTTTTTGCTCTGAGGAACCTGGTGAGCGCGAGTTCCTATTCTTTAGATAGGTGAGCACTGATAACCACTGTCTTTGAGGGATCACCGGTTTCCAGGTCAATGGTTTTTGTAGAGACTTCCGCTGATGGTTGGATAGCACCCGCCTTCTTGATTGGGATTTATGAATCTCCAGGCTTGGTGTTATGTACCATTTGTGCGAGTTCTTGTACTTCTAGGGCGAGTTGAGCCTTTTCAGTGATTTGAACAGCCTCTGTGTCACAATCAAATGATCGCTTCAAGTCACCCCTGAAAGTTAGAATTCCTTTAGGACCCGGCATCTTCAGCAGAAGGTATGGGTAGTGAGGTACTGCCATAAACTTGGCGATAGCTGGTCGTCCAAATATGGCATGGTATGATGATTCGAAGTTGGCTACCTCGAAACTGATGTACTCAGTCCGGTAATTAATCTGAGTTCCAAAAGTGACGGGTAGTATGATCCTTCCGAGTGGTACAGCCACCTTTCCGGGTACTATGCCGTAAAAGGGGGCGCCTGATGGTGTGAGCTGAGTTGCAAGGTCCAAATTGATCTTGCGTAGGGTGCTTGCGAGGATGACGTTGAGTCCTGCTCCTCCGTCTATGAGTACTCTTCCCAATTTGAACCCGGCGACTGTAGGATCCTGGACTAGCGGGTAGTGCCCTGCATTGGAGATGCTGGTCCATTGGTCTGCTCGGGAGAAATTGATCGGATGCTCAGACCAGTCAAGGTATCTGGGAGTCGCTGGTTCTATAGACATGATCTCCCGTAGGGAAAGTTTCTGGAGCTGCTTGCTATTGCTGGTGGTTACTCCCCCGAATATGACATTGATGGTCCCTTTGGGGTGTTGCAAACCGCCGGCGTCCTGCTGAGGGTCTTCAGCTGCTTTCTTCCCCTTGTCTTTCTTGTTTTTATTGAAGTCATAGTTCAAGCCTCGCTCTTTGAGCTGTCGATAATGCCTAGCCTGATGTCCTCCTTTCGGATGGAAAGGGCATGGTCTGTCGAGTAGGTCATCAAAGGTGGATGGCTTGTTCCCCTTCTTCTGAGGCTCCATAGCTGCAACAGTGTTGTCCCCTGTTCTCTTCCGGGTGTTTTGCTAAGCGGCTTGGTTGCCTTTATGATTATTGCCTCGATCACCCTACGTGTTCCTTTCGGGAAAGCGTTCCTATGTGCGTTCTTCTGTTGCCGTCATGGAATTTACTGCCCGATGAAACTCGTCGGCAGTGGTCGGGTCATGCTTGATGAAGTCTTTGTAATTGTACCTTTGGCAAATTCCATTGCCAAAAAGGTCAATTACTTCTCTGTCTGTTATGTCAGAGACTGTGGAGCGAATTTCCGAGAAGCGTCTGTAGTACTCCCGCATTGTCTCATTTTTCTGCTGCTTGCAGGTCTTGAGCTTAGTCCGGGGATCTAATCTCTCGGGAACTCCCGCAAAGTTCTCTATGAAGATACGATGGAGTTGTTCCCAGGAGTCAATGGACTCGGGCTTAAGCCTATCAAACCATGCAAGTGGCATTGTCTCTAGGACCATGGGGAGAAAGAGTGCTTTGACGTCGTTGCTTCCTCCTGCCAACTCGACTGCTTGAGTGTAGAGCCTGAGCCAGCGTTTTGGTTCTATCTTCCCATCGTACTTTGAGTAGTTCCCAGGCTTGAATTTTCGTGCGAACGGGACTGCTCGGAGCCTCTAGGAAAAGCAGGGGAAGCGGTCGACAGCGTCGGATGCTGCGATGTCGACTCCTCGGTATGATGATTCAGCTCCTCCTTTAGCTTGGTCAGGTACTCGGTTGCCTAGGCGACTCCTTGCTGGAGCCCGGCCGAGTCGCTCATGAACAGGTCACCTCTGGCTTGGGTGGGATGATGCTTGTTCATCAGCTAAGGACTCAGGATTTCGACCTTTGAGCTGTAGCGCGGTAGTCTGAAGCATGACCAGCCGTCGCTCTTCGTCAGGGGTGCGGTTGTCCTTAGCTCCCATCTCCGTAGCTAGAGCAATAATGTTCTGGTAGGGTGTCTGGTAGACCTTGTGGCCAGCAACCCTCATGAATTCAGGTTCGAGGTTGCGGGAGCAATCAGCTCGTCGTAGATTGTGATCATTCTGGGATTGATTCTCTTGATCACGCTGGATGCGAGCTTGATGTTCCGCTTCCTCTTCCAGGTGCCTCCCACTATTATACTTTTTGAGTCGTACTTGATAGCGCTCCATGGCTTCCTTCTGATGATTTGCTCGCCTCCTATGAGCATCTTTTGCTTGATTCTTCCTGATTCTCTTAGCCTTCATAGACTCGGTTTCTCTGGGTCCTTCTGGATCATTATCAGATATCATACTCAGAGTTTCATCATCTCGAAGGACATCTGGAGGAGTTGGGGGTTGTAGAGATGACTGGTGTCCCGCCATGAAGACTTCACGAGTGTAGCCCTGGTTTGTTGATCCTGGTGTAATCGACTCCAAGGTAGAAGTGCTGGAGATTAGTTCTGTTGAGGTGTCGTGTTCCTCAAAGGGGAGCTAATGTCCATGTTGATATGGAAGTTGCTGGTCGATTGTGCCAATCAGTCTAGCCAGAGCTGGCTGTATTGGCCAATGGACAATGTTACCCTCCTTGGTAGAGCTGAAAACGAGTCCCTGTTGAGCCCCGGTCAAGGGAATCTGTTGAAACTCTTTGAATTTTGCGTCAATCAGGTCTTGGAAGTTTTCAGCCGAGTTCCGCAGTCCAAAGGTAATGCCATGTCTGATGTCTGAGTCCTTTTTGGTTTCAGAGTTCGAGCCCGAGTAGGAGTCGGATGCTTTGGGTTGGCCCTCAGGATCTTGCGGATCTTGGATCGCGAGGTTTGCTAGGTTCTGGGTGAGATGATCTATCTTTGGCGTGGCTTGCGCTTCTGATTCAGTGTGAAGTTGTCAATGTAGCTTCCCTTGATCATCCGCGATGCAAGTCCACGAGCCAAAAACGAAAATTGCTCCCGGTGAGAACATGTTGACGTGGTTCGTCGAGCTCTTGATCGTCGAATCGCTGAGAGCCCCTACCTGGCGTGCCAGCTGTCGGTGTTTGTTACCCGGCAACTCGTCTTGAGGGATCTCATACGATTTGTTTGGTGGGGATCGGCGTTCGTAGAACTCGGCAAGTACACAGGGACAGCGATTTATACTAGTTCAGGCCGCTAAATAGCGTAATACCTTACGTCCAGTGTGGCGTGTGCCTTGTGTTATGATTCAAGATCCAATGATAGGAGTCTACGCCTGCATCCCCTTATATATCTGGGTGAAGCACGGCGCAGACCGAGTCCTAGTCGATTACATCAGAGGAGTCCTATTCTAATTACAAGACTTCCTTTAAGAACTCAACTAAGTTACAGCGAGAGTCCTAATCCAAGTACACTTTGTATCAAGTCTTTAGATCTCTCGTGCCATCCAGAATTAGTCGGAGTAATCATCTTCTGATGATATCTCTGACATCCTGGTCCGTCAGGTGTAACAGACAAGATTTCAATAGCTACAGAATACTAGAATTATCCAGTGACCAGACAGAAAGAAAATGACAAGGAATCCATCCACGCCACGACTCGTTGCACAAACCAACCGAACAAGGACTCTAGGCGAATAAGGAAGGTATTAGAAGACTTCTGATCGAAGGATGAGGCAGGCGGCAGCAAGGGGAGGCTGGCCGGCCTCAACCCTAGGCCGGCTGGCCTAGGCCCACATGGAAGCCATCTCTCCTTCGCGCGACGTGACCTAACCGACCTCTACTTTGTATCTGAACCGTTGCTCAAGGTCGGTTTGATACGAGGGTTGCGGTTCATCCCACCGGGCTATATAAGTGAAGGACCGAGTTGGTGACCAGAGGGGGGTGAATGGGAGCCTCAAATTTCTTCTCGAGAAATAGATAGCCATTGTCCCAGAAAGTCACCCCAAAATCAAGACACGGGCTTGCTAGTATCCATGACCCTAGAAGTAGGGCGGCAGCGTCCGATGCCCAAGCGTCGGACGCGTCCGATGCAAAATGTGCAGCTCTGGAACCTTACTGCATGACCATCGGACGCTGCTACAGTAACAGCTCAGCGTCCGATGCTCAGGCTCCAGCGCGTCCGATGAACAACGGAGCGTCCGATGCTCACTGAAAAACACACAAACTGACATGTGTCACCGGAGCATCCGATGCTATGAAAAGCAGCGTCCGATGCTCCCGTGTTCAGCGTCCGATGCCCCTGAAAACAGCACAGTTCTTCAACAATTCAACCCGATCTCCTTCGAATCAAAAGCTCTAGGGCTAAGACTCAATCTGAGAGGTCACAAGGATGTTAGTGAGCTACTCCTAGGAGATCATGGCATGAGGCTAACTCCAAATCGGTGAATCGAAGAAGTTTGGGGGAAACGGGATGAAAACCGATCCAACTCAAAAATCACTCAATCTACTAGCTCGTGAGGTTAGAGACAAATTCCTTCGGTGAAAAGAAGCACCTCACGATCTAGCACAAGTGAGTTCAAGTGGAATCGAAAACCGTTCCACGGAGAGGGAGAACCAAGCAAATCTCCGGGAAGGCAAAACCAAAAACACGAAGAACACTAGAGCAAAACGTGAATCGATCTGAAATTGCAACCATGTGGCTACCACACGAGACAAACATGAGATTACGGTCTCACTTCCTCAAAAATTTCAAAGTACAGAGGTATGATTGGAGTCTCTCTGTGGATCGCTTGTAGCAAGTTATGATTAGAACCTAAGCGGGGGCTAAAGAGAGAGAGAGCTCAGGAACAAAATGTCTGCAAGGATAGAGAGAGAGGAGGGACGCCTCTCTTATTTATAGCCTAATAACAATAGTCCCCTTCTACCCCTAGATACAAGAGTGAAGCGGCCAACCCTAGGGGTATCCCGGTCCAACTCTGCTGATTGACGATCTGACGGCCACGCGCCTTCCTCATCCTTAGCTTCGCCTCGACGCAAGCCTCAGGATGCCGCCACGTGCCACCCTGTCGACCACCGCGCCTTCCTCGTGGATAGCTGCGTCGCCGCGCTAGCCTCTCCACGCCACCACGCGCCGACCGTCCTTTTTGCGGACCTCCCCCCGGTTTTGAGGCCAAAACCGGGAAACCTGGACCTCCCCCCGGTTTTGAGGCCGAAACCGGGAAACCGGTCCTCTGGCCGAGTTTTGTGGCCCAAACTCAGAAACCCGCGTGTTGGTAGTTCTTAGCTTCACTAAAGATAGAGCTAGGCAACTAGCCCTGGTAACGACCCAGAAATGCTTGTTGGCTGTTGCTAATGTCGTTACTAGGTGTAGACTATGGAATCTATTCCTGGCAACGGCGTCAGAAGTGCTTGTAGCAAGCCCGGTCACTATACCTAAAGGAGTGAAGCTAGAGCAGCTATCTACTAATGTCAAATGGGGTTGTCAATCCCGACACTAGTAGGAGGTAGCTAGAGAGATTGCAATCTACCTAGAGGAGATTCTGCAAGCGCATAGAACTATCGTAGTAGCACTTCGCCTGGGAGTACCAGGTGTCGATTTATTTGATCCCAAGAGAAGGCTAGGGTGGTGTATGAGTCGAGTCAAGGAGGGGATGAGAGTCGAAGAAAAGAGAAAAGGCAAAAGGAGAGAAGGGAAGAGAGGGGATGAAAGGCTAGAAAGAATATATGGGTGGATAGGTAAGGATGAAATGGATGGTAAAGGTAAGGTAGATGGATAGATAGGTAGGTAAGGGGAATAGGATAACTAAAGATAACTAACTAATAACTACTAACTACTCCTAGATAACTACGAAGCAAGATAACTACGAAGCAAGACAGGCAAATGTCAATAAAGCAACTAAGTTAAGTATAGTTTTATTCCTATCTTGTCAAGTACCGAGGCGTACTAGCCTTTACCACTGACTTAGGTTGAACGCTAGAACAACGAGCCTTACTGTTAAACTGGGCCAACTATGTGGTGGAATTCAAGGCGCACAGGGTTGTCACCACCTGCTTGCTACCACAGCTATTCGGGGGTCCAGCCGTATCTGAAGGTAAGTCTATAACTAAGCACCACGCTTAATTATATTCTAACTATCTCTACCCTAGCTTTGAATAGAGACACCCTTGCGGACGTCAGAGCAAATACTTGACTTAATAAGATAAACACTAAACTAACTAAGCAACACTATTGGCAAAGATCAATCACTAAGCACACTAGAGATTAACTACTATGGCTAAGTGAATTGAACTGTAGGGATAACTAGGTCACACTCGAGGTACTTGATAAAGTAATACTGGAATAATGATAAATATACCTGAGATACAAGAGAGAAAACTAGACCAAAGACGCCGGGAAATCAACCGACCTCTGATGCAAGTCACTCGCACCCGCTTCTCTCCTAGCAAGCTCTACGCTACTTTGCCACTGGTCAGGGCTGAGCTGTGCTAAACTAAGAGCCGCGTTGTAGCGAGGGCACTGTTGGGTATTTTAAACGCACACAGAAAAATCTGCAAGCGCACGGATACTGATGTAGCTTTCACCCGAGAGTATTCCAGAGTATCGATTTCCACGGGGAACATGAAGTGTACTAGAAGAATTAAGAACGTCCAAGAAAAGAATGGTAATGCGGTTAGAGAGGGATATAAGGGTTTTCTAAGCAGGTCTATTTAATTAAAGGCTCACTATACTTTACTTACTTCGGAGCAACAGTACCTTTCCGATTCTCGAAAAAGACTAGGAAAAGGGTAATCGGGAGAAGGCTGCCAAAAAGCTCTACGAAAACACCAATCCTAACGTGGTGTATTATAATAATCTACAAAGCTATCACCCCTGTAGCTACCACAACTATCCGGAGGATTGGGCGCAAACTCAGGTAAACCCTAGTCTAGACACCGTGTCTACACTAACGCTTACTACTCTAATTACCGCGGATAACTAGAGCACTCAATACGAGCGGAGATCCAGTAAATAAACTAAAGCAAGAACTGAAATTAATATATAATACTTAGATAGTAAATGAAGAACCTGGAGATTACTTGAAGACGAACCAGATGCTGCACCAATAAAATGTCGAGGAAGATCCAACAGATCCGGCTCCTCCTCAGCTCTCTCCTTCTCCTCTCTCTAATCCAACCTCTAATTACAACTAGATGAACTAGACAACTAGAACAAGAACTAGAACTACAAGAACTAGAACTAGAAGAACTAGAAGAGATTCATCTAGAGGGACCTCTACTTCTAATTGAAACCCTAGTTTCTGATGTGGAGATGAATAATGAAGATGAAGATGGTCTTGGGGGCGCCCCTGGGGTTGCTTATATAGCCCGAGGTGGAGTAGGTGGCAAGGAATCGCGTTTATCGCCCACCGTTAGATCAAACCGACTTCGGGGACGGTGGAGATGCATCTTAGGAGGCGGTGGAAGAAGGTTCCAGAAGGCAGAGGCGAAATGGGCTCCGTGGCCGACCGGTCGGTCCCGGGGTGGGACCGGTCGGTCTGGTCCAGTGGGCCCACGTGGTGGCCCGCCTCATGGTGTCTTCTAGTGTCTTATAGATCCTTCTTTTGCAGATTTCGCTTCGAAATTAATATCTTTTCATCCGGGACTCCGAATATAGCAAATGATATGTCTGTTTCGATCGTCTCGACGAGCCCTTCGCAATGGTGCGCTCCAATTCATTACTTGAAATACTTTTATATGGTGAAATATTGATGTCCTATAAAACAAGTGAGAGCACCAAAACTCATGGAACTTGTTAGTTTCAAACCCTACAACTATGCTTTGTAATTCATTTAGTATCATTTCATGCAATAGTTGATGGTTAATTATGAGCATTAGTGAGCGTCAACAAGTTCCCCCAAGCTTAACATTTGCTAGTCCCGAGCAAAGCCAATCTCAACAATGGATCAGGAGTTGCTGCAATATCTGAGCTTCCAACAAGTACACATGTATTCAAACATAAGTTCTCATATGGAATAGGAAAAAGTATCATATTATTCATCACGGGGCTTAGTACTTTACCTTGTATCCTGAGTAAGTGAAAGATAGAATGATCAAATCAAGTACTATGTCTCTTGCTCTGTCACATCACCTTTATCCCGGAGTTTTATGAATTTTCTGAAAAGATTAAAAACATATGCTGTCCAATTAAACAAAGGATCCAAAGAGAAAAAGTCAACTATACCATTGAATCAAGAAGTGCATGTGTATGGAAAATGGAGTCAGATGCTCTTTTGAAATATATCACTCTCTTCTGCTTATCAGAAGCATATGACTACCAGGCTAATTCTACTGTCAAGCACGTGCCTATTTTTTTAATATTTATTTTTTTCATCATTTTTTTCGAGGTTCCGAACACTTGTCCCTTTTTATTTCCTCAGGATCTATCTTTTTGAGGTTTCGGACACTTGTCCCTTTTTATTTCCTCGGATTTTTTTTCTTTTCTTTCTTTTTTTAATAGCCACATGCTTCCAACAAACTTTTGAGAGGATAACAATAGATAATCATGAGCATTTATACGAAGGATGGATAAAATATGTAAGTGATCTCAATTCAATAGCATGATAACTTCTCATTGGGTCAACAAAGCTTAATTTAACTCAATGTCATTATTAGTCATATTAATATTGGAAACTCTCCGGAACTCTAGTGTTGTTTTTAGAACAAGATAACAGTAGCTCAGATTATCACATATCATATCTATCAATTACCTAGACTCTGGATCAAGCATTTGCTACCCACATATTTAATTTTATTTTTAAGCATCATTATTAATCAGGAGAACTCATGCTTTGAAGGCTAGATACTTGAAAGAAATTAGATAGAGCAACTATTCGTCATTTCCATGTAAAAGATTAGAAAGAGAGTTCTTCTTTTATTATTAATTTCTTAAAACAAACTTAACACACTATTTATTTAATTTTAACACACACTTATTATGAATAACTAAGATAGTGAATAAGACATACCTGGATCACGAAGATAACGGGGGTGCGTCTCCCCCAAGCTGGTTCCCTTAATAGCGTTGAGCCTTCATGTGCCCATATTTTTTTTCTTTTTAATTAATGGTGAGCCTTCATGTGCCCATATTTTTTTGTTTTATATTTTATTTGCATTTATGTATAGAAGGAAAACTTAAGAGGATAAGGATACTTACCTGGATACACGGGGTGCTTTCCCCCAAGCTAAATATTGACATAGTCGTTCGATCTTGCCATGTAGCGGACTGGCGGTGGAAATATTTTTCCTCTGTCGGAGCTTTGATTGATATTAATGATTGTGGAACAGTGCTCCAACAGTGGATCCACTTGCTCGTCAGCTTTTCTTGGTCTTTCAATCCTGTGAAACTCAAATAGACAACAAGACTTGTGGAACAGATTAAACGTTAGTGGTTGGCCACTTAAGCCTTAGTTGTCTAGAGTTTTAGTAAGATCTTTCTCAATATTTTTATATTTTTATTTTCATGATGCAATGACAATTTAACAAAATGAATGCATTTTTATTTTTATGCCACCACGGTGAATACCCCTACGGGTTTTTACACACCATAAAATTATTCACATGGGGCTTTTAGGTTTTATCATGCAGTGTAATATTTTTGTTTTCTTTTTTTATGCAATGCTAATGCAGAAAAGTAAATATGCTATGGAGAAATGATTATGCAAATGATAGAAAGTAAACATGCTAGAAGAGAAATTAATGCAGAAAAAATAAATATGGATAACTACCGATTTTACCTTTCGGTGTGGGATCAATGTTTTAAGTCCTCTGAACAGGACTTCTCACCATGTTTATTCCTGAGGTTTATCATTTGATCTTGATAGGTAGACCTTGATAACTATACCTCTTGATATGGTGTCACTCATGTTCTTCGTTTGCCCAGCAATTTGAAGTGAAGCATTAGTTATGGAAGCTGACAGCATCTTGCTTAGTGCACATATTCTTGTAGATTCAGGACCTTCACTCTCTAGAATTTGGGAGTTGACAAACTCCTCCATGTTTTGCTCAAGAGTGTGTCCTCGAAATGTTGCTTTATCATTGAAAAGTGATTGTGTTGAACCACCTTGTGGAAGCTTCTCTTGTCTAGCTGGTTGTTCTTCAGAAAGTTTGTCTTCTCTTGCCTATCTCACAGCGGTTCCATGGTCGGTTGCATGTCCAGGTAACCGCCATTCGGTCATGATCCACGTCACTTCCCTCCTGAGCCGTCCGATGCCACTGACCTAGTGACCAAGGGCCAAGATTTGGCCTTGGGGAGGTCACACGGATCGGTGACATGGCAGGGAGTGGACATGGGCCAACCCAAGTGGCAGGCGCCACCCCCTAAGGCTCAATTGGGCCCTGTTGAGTGGGCTTGGCCTTTGGTGGTTCAAATATCCAAATTTGGTTCAAATCCTGCATTCAAATCAAAATCTATGGACATGTAGAATTCGGTTAGTTTGAAACCTATTTGACTACATTTCATGCCTTTTGGTGGACTTTAGGGTAAAATGTTGATGGTAAAATAGGTGTTTAAGGACCATCAACACCGCGCGCCCAGGTTTTGAGGCCCAAACCTGGAAACCGTCCACGCCGAGTTTTGAGGCCCAAACTCGGAAACCCGCCACTCTGAGTTTTCAGGCCCAAACTTGGAAACCGTCGAGGGTAGCTTTTTGAGGCTCAGCTACCGAACCCGCGCCGAAGACGAGAAGTGGTTCGCACACCCCGAGTTCCAGCACCGATGCCGGAGCATGTCCAGCCTCCACGCCGGGCACAGTGCATTCGTCTTCCTTCTTAGCCTCCAGCCAAGTGTCACGACGCCATCACCTTCCTCCCGACTCGGCCGATGCACCGCACATCCCCATGTGCTCTTGCTGGTCAATGCCATGTGCCAGCTACCACAGCTGGTCCTTAGGTCTCCCGGTCCGTCGGTCCAAGCCTCACGTCCGCCCTTCACCGCTCCCGGTCCGTCGGCATGGCACGTCTCTACTTGACCTTCACCTCACCTTCGACCACTGTCTCTGAGCTCCACACCTGCACATCAACATAGCCAAGAGACATGTTGCCTGTTGACCGATCACTCATCACTCAGGAAGGGAACCACAAGGGCACATATCAACCTTGTGTTCGCAATCTCCCCCTTGATGAGTGCATTGTCAACTCATAGTAACCGTAATCAAAAATAAAAAGAAAGCAGAAGTAGATAGAAGGAGAATGCTCACTCGAGAAGTCCAAAAGCCAAGAGAAAAAACCAAATGAGAACAAATCGAGATAAGCAGCGCTTGGTCCCCAAAGACATGGGCAACGGTTCGACACAACCAAGCAAAAGATCAGAGCAACAACTCATCAAAGAGCAAATCTCGATCACAACAGAGCGAAAAACTTGGTTCCCAAAGACATGGGCAACGGCTCGACGCAACCAAGTCAAGATCAAGCTAGTCCTCAAGAAGAGGCAGAAAGGGCTCAACACCACTAGCTCAAAGCTCGATACCAAATGAAGACTGCATAAAAGGCAACTACTGTTAGTCCCTCAAGATAGAGGCACAGAGGCTCAACACAACTAGCAGTAAGCTCGATACCAATCAAGAAGTACCAAAAATGGTGAAAACAGCTAGTCTCTCAAGACAGAGGCACAGAGGCTTGACACAACCAGCTGAAAGATCGATACCAAAAGAACACCGACTAAAACTCCCCCTCACTCAAATAACCCCCCTCAGCAAGTGAAGCATAAATTGCAAATTGTCACCACATCAAGACACACTCCCCCTTGGAAAAATTCTCCCCCTTGGGTGCAATTTGCAATTAAAAGAGAAGAGAAAAGAGCTCAATTAAGCGAAACGGAGCTAGGCCATGCCTATCGGAGTCAAGCTAAAGCACATGAGTCAAAAAATGCATGTCAGTAGATTCAGGTATATAATTGATAGAGTAAAAGAATGCTCTTAAGAGTGCTGATCTGACTACGAAGCAATAAGGAAAAGTGCTAGCAAAGGCTCAAACTGATCACAGAATACAAAATATGATCACATAAGCTTAGTGAGCAGTTTTAAGCCGTTCAGAAAGGGTTTCACCATCAAAATAGCACTGAACATGTATAGACAGGAGATCAAACAAGTGCTAAACATGTATACAAGGTGAACTACCCCTAGCACAGTTCAATCATCATGCTACAGAATGAAACATAGACTTGTGTTTTCAGATTTTATCGGAGAAATTGCAGCGGTTATTACACAAGTTCAATTTCAGCATGTGATTGCGAGAGGTTGAAAGCTTGTCATTGCCTAACTTTTCAACGGAGCTAAGCCTATGCATATGCAATCAGAAGCTTAAAGCGTCGGTTTTGGTCTTACACTACACGGCTCAAGTTTAACTCAGTGTGCAATGACAAACAGTCTCGATACCGTGATGTGCTGACAAGCGATCCCATCTCGATCTTTTCAATTCACTAAAACTTGGTTCATTTTAAGCAGAATATGTACAATCCAAGCAAATGAAAGACTCAAAATTAGAGACATAGCAACCTAGCATATATGAAATAGCTCAAGTGACCTCAATCTCAATGGTGAACATGTATCAAGTTTAAGTTTATTAAGCATGTTCATCATTCTGAAAAATAGCTTAGCTCACAACATGTATCAGTGATCAAAGAGAGCCTGAGCTACAGGCATCATCATATATAATCGAAGCATACACTAACCAGAGCATAAGTTCATTCTAAGGAATATAGACATGAAGCTCGAAAAAGCAAGATGTATGATGATGTCAGAAACGGAGCATAAATAAAACTAAATAGACTCAAAACCCAAAAACAAAAGGATCAGAAAGTCAGTCTATGATACACCAAACAAAATGCTTCCCCCATCTAAAAGGGGAAACACACACCAAGCTCACCTCTCAACCTAGCAAAAGTTGAGAGATCCAAAGGCTTGGTGAAAATATCCGCAACCTGGTTGTGGGTGTCTACATGCCTAAGATCAATGTTGCCTTTCTCGTAGTGATCACGAACAAAGTGAAAGCGAACATCGATGTGTTTGGTCTTGGAGTGAAGAACGGGGTTCTTTGCTACACTAATGGCAGAAGTGCTGTCGCAAAGCAAAGGGACCAAAATGAAAACTAGACCATAATCACGCAATGTAGCAACCATCCATAAAAGTTACGAAGCGCAAGCAGCATCGGCAACATACTCGGCTTCCGTAGTAGACTGGGCTACGTTCGACTGTTTGCAAGAAGACCACGAAACCAAGGAAGAGCCAAGAAACTGACAAGTCCCAGAAGTAGACTTGTGCTCAAGCCGACAGCCGGCAAAATCCGCATCGGAATAACCACAAAGAGAGAGGGTCGAAGAGGAAGAGTACCAAATTCCAAACTCAGGAGAGTATCGGAGGTACCTCATGATGCGCTTGACCGCTTGCTTGTGGGAAATCCAAGGGGACGCCTGAAAACGAGCGCACAGACACACAGAAAACTGTGTATCCGGCCTCGTCGCCGTCAGGTACAGGAGCGAGCCGATCGTGCTCCTGTACTCCTTTTGGTCAACTGGCTCTCCGTCCTAGTCCACGTCCATCGCAGCAGTCTTCGGTATGGGTGTCATAAGACGCTTGGCCTCGCCCATGTCAAACTTCTTCAGGATGTCCTTCGTGTATTTGCCTTGATGCATGAACGTCCCGTCTCGGGTTTGCTTGATTTGCAATCCGAGGAAGAAGGTCAACTCACCCATCATACTCATCTCAAACTCCCTGCTCATAGTATCTGCAAACTTGGCAACAAGCGCGTGAGAGGAGCCACCAAAGATGATAACATCCACGTAAATCTGAACTAAAAGGATGGCATTGCCTTGCTTGAGGAGAAACAGAGTTTTATCTACCCGTCCCATTTTAAAACCCTTGGAGAGCAAAAAGGTTTTCAAACGCACATATCACGCTCTCGGGCTTGTTTCAAACCATACAAAGCTTTTGAAAGTTTTAAGACATGGTTTGGAAACTTGGGATCCTCGAAACTAGGGAGTTGCCTAACATAAACCTCTTCCTCTATATACCCATTCAAGAAAGCACTCTTGACATCCATCTGGTAAAGCTTAAAACCCTTCGAAGCAGCAAAAGCTAGAAGGATCCTAATGGCTTCTAAACGGGCTTCTAAACGGGCTACAGGGGCAAAGGTTTCCTCATAGTTTATCCCCTCTTTTTGGCAAAAACCCTAGGCTACTAGTCTAGCCTTGTTCCTCACTACCATCCCATCCTCACCCTGTTTGTTTTTAAAAACCCATTTGCTACCTATAGGGTGGCATTCTGGTGGAGGTGGAACTAGGGTCCAAACTTGGTTTCACTCAAAGTTTTCCAACTCCTCATGCATGGCATTAACCCAGTTAGAATCAGAAAGAGCGTGTCCAACATCTTTGGGCTCAAAAGAAGCAATGAATGCAGAATGAGCAAAGTGTGAGATCTCATACGCTCGCGACCGCGTGACTCGCTGGTCGATGTCGCTGATCATCAGTTGGCTGATATTTTCACCAAGCCTTTGGACGAATCAACCTTTAATCGGTTGAGAGGTGAGCTTGGTGTGTGTTTCCCTTTTTAGATGGGGGAAACATTTTGGATCTTGTATCATAGTATGACTATTTTTGCGTTTGCCTTGTTTTTCTTTTGCATTTCAGCATACGCTTTTACATTCTGAGCTTCATGTATATAATCTTTAAAATGTGATTATGCTCTGTTTAGTGTGCTCCGATGCTATATGTTGATGCTAGTAGCTTATGCTCTTTCTGATCACTAATACATGTTGTGAGCTGAGCTATTTTTGAATGGTGAATCTGGTTAACCAACATAAAACTTGAAAATGTTTACCATTGAGATATGCAACTAGCATGTGTAGGATGTGTTGAATTCACTCGTGCTTTTCATATATGCTAGGTTGCTATGTCTCTAGTTCTGAGTCTGTCACTTGCTTGGTCTGTTCATATTCTGTCAATAAAATTTGAACCAAATGCTAAGTGAATTGAAAAGATCGAGATGGGATTGCTTGTCAACACATCATAGTATCAAGACTGTTTCTCATTGCACATTTGAGTTAAACTTGAGCCGTGTAGTGTATGACCGAAACCGATGCTTTAAGCTTCTGACTGCTTTTGCATAGGCTTCGCTCGGTTGAAAAGTTAGGCAATGACAAGCTTTCAACCTCTCACAATCACATGCTGAATTATAAACTTGTGTAATCTCACCGCTGCAACTCTGATTTAAAATTGAAATCACAAGTGTATGCTTCATTCTATAGCATGATGATTGAATCTTGCTAGGGGTAGTTTACCTTGTATACATGTTTAGCACTTGCCTAAGTTCCTGTCTATACATGTGTGGTGCTATTTTGATGGTGAATACCTTTTTGGCTAAAAACTGCTCATTTCACTCATATGTTCATATTTCATATTTGGTGATCAGTTTGAGCCTTTGCTACCTTGTATGCTTTCCAATGAGTCGTTGGAGCTATACTGTTTAGAGCATCTTTGTATTTTCTTGACTATATTCCTGAAGCTGCTAACTTGCATTATTACTCATATGTATTTTGGAAGGGGGAGAACTTCTCTTGTTGGCACTTTTGATGGTGCATTTTCCCAGGGGGAGACCCTGCTTGATTGCTTGTTGATGCAATTTTTTCACTTGATGGTGCATTTTCAACTAAGGGGGAGAATTTGGACAAAATCATGCCTCCCATGTTTTACTAAGGGGAGAGGAATCGGTTGTGTGCACCATGCAAGGGGGAGTTTGCTCGTGACAAATTTTTTTTAAATTTCCAATTGGTTCGGAGCGCTTTGCTAGTTGTGTTGAGCCTTTGCCTCTATCTTGAGGGACTAGCAGTCGTCTCTTTGCTTCAGTTGGCTTCAGTTGGTATCGAGCTTTTCAGTTGATGTCGAGCTTTCTGCTAGTTGTGTTGAGCCTTTGTGCCTCTATCTTGAGGGACTAGCATTTTGCTTCGATTTTTCGATTGGTACTTGCTAGCGGTGTTGAGCCTGTTCTACCTCTTCTTGAGGGCTAGCTTTGCTTTGCTTGGTTACGTCGAGCCGTTGCCCATGTCTTTGGGGACCAAGTTGTCTTGCCCATTCCACTTGACCTTCTTCGGCTTTGCTATGCTTTTGGGTCATTTGGTCGAGTTCTCTTTTCTCCTTCCTTCCTTCTTCTATTTCCATTATGATTTGTGTGTCTAGTTGACAATGCACTCATCAAGGGGGAGATTGCGGATACATGGGTGTATGCCGAGTCTCGTGTGATGAGTGATTGTCAACGGGTTTGATCGCAGGTTCTTTGGCTTGTGTTGTGCAGGTGTCGAGCACAAAGACAGTGATCGAGGGCAAGGTGAAGGTCAAGTAGAGACATGCCGTGCCGACGGACCGAGAGCGGTGAAGGGCGGACGTGAGGCTTGGACTGAGGGACCGGTGGCCTGAGGATCAGCTGTGGTGGCTGGCAGCCTGGGACAGCAACGAGCGAAGACTTGTGTGACATGGTGTTGCTCGGGTCGAGGACCTGGGGACACGTGTCGGTGGACGGGGTGCACGGGCGGTGCATCCCCTCTACAGCTTCAGTTTGGTGGTAAAGCCAGAGAAAAACCATCGGGTGGACGGTTTCCAGGTTTGGGCCACAAAACCTGGGCGTGCTGATGGTTTCCGAGTTTGGCCACAAAACTCGGGCTGAGGACGGTTTCCAGGTTTGGGCCTCAAAACCTGGGCGCTGCGGGTTTGCCGAGTTTGGGCCACAAAACTCGGGCTGAGGACGGTTTCTAGGTTTGGGCCTCAAAACCTGGGCGCTGGCAGGTTTCCTGGTTTCGGCCTCAAAACCAGGGGATGGACTTGGAGGCTGGTTTCCCGGTTTGGGCCTCAAAACCGGGGGTTGGTGTGAAAGCCTGGTTTCCCGGTTTCGGCCACAAAACCAGGGGTGCAGAGCGAGGGCGGCACGTGGCGGCAATCGGGAGGTTGTGTCGAGGCAACGCTACGAGTTGTGCGGGCGTGGCCGTCGGATCACCACCTACCTTGAGTTGGTCCAGAATAACCCTAGGGTTTAGCTGGTTCGCTCTGTAATTAGAGAGGGGTAGAGTAGGAATTAGAATTAGGATAAGTAGAGGGAGACACCCTCCTCCCATCTTATCTCAGTCATTTGCTCTTTGCTTCTAGGGTTTCCTGCTCTCCCAATCCCCTGCTGTAGCTAGCTGAGATCCACAGAGAACCATACCTCTGTGTACTGGAGATTTTGAGGAAGTGAGGCCGTAACCTCACTGTTGTAGCGTGTGGTAGCTACACGGTTGCAATTTCGTGGTTGTGATTCGCGTTTTGATCGTGTTCTTCGCGGATTAATTTTTCCCACGTTTTTCCCATCGCGTGATCTCTTTGCTCGGTTCATCTTTTGCAAATCCGTTTGAACCAAGTTGTTCTAGATCGTGAGGCACTTCTTTCGGCCGAAGGAATTCGCTTCTAACCTCACGGTTTAGGAGATCGATCGATTTTCGTTTCGGGTCAAGTTTTTCTCCCTTCCCTCGAATTTCTTCGATTCATCGATTTGGAGATAGGTTCGAGCCATGATCTCTTAGAGATAGCTCACTATCCTCCTTGTGACTCTTCTCACCAAGTTTGATCCCTAGAGGATTTATGTTGGGTGATTTAGAGTCGAATCGGTGGACGAACTGTGCTGAGTCAGGGTGACCGAACGCTGACTCGGGACGACCGGACGCTAGGTTAGTGAGTCCGGTCGTTGAATGTTTGCGCTGTGTCTTCTTGGATCTTGACCGGACGCTCGGAGTCATTCTGACCGAACGCGACTCTTCTACTGTTCATCGCTCGCGTTTTTCTTGTGACCGGACGCTCGAGGTGTGACCGGACGCTAGCTAACTGTGAGTCTGGTCCAATACAGAGAGCTCCCAAATCGGGTTTCACTCGACCGGACGCGTCCGGTGGTCTGTGACCGGACGCTGGCCAGAGTCCGATCAAGTGTAGTTTGTGTGATTTCATCCGCGGTTCGTTCGTACGTTGTCAGTTTTGATTTCCGGTTTTTGCGTTGGGTCTCTAGAGTTGTGTAGTGTCTCGCTGTGCTTCTTGGAAGCATCCACCCTATATCTAGGGTCATGGACACTCGCAAGCTCTAGGTTTGATCTTGGGGTGATTCTTGGGACAGTGGCAACAAGTTTCTGAAAGGAAAATTTGGAGCTCCCATTCACCCCCCTCTGGTCGCTTTCTGGTAGCACTTTCGGTCCTTCAGATTTCCTTTTTGTCCTATGTTTATAGCCAATTTTAGAAGGATCTTTTTGTCCTATGTGCAACTTTAGTCATATTGAAGTAGCAACCCACTTGAAACGGTCAGGCAAACATCCAATCCACAAAAGGGCAATAGCAAAAACCCAAGCCCATGGTACACGCTAAATTGTCCAACTCATTAGTCAGAATCAACCAATCCACAAGGAAAGATAATGTTTGACTAGGACAGAGCTTATATAACATGTCAATAACAACAGAATGAAGCGAGGGAGTTACTTCAGTCACCTGAGACTGACTTGTGTAGAACATTACAGCTACTGTAACAGAGCAAGATGCATGAGACTAAACCATGCTACCAAAAAATGAACTCATAGCCCAACAAAACACATAGACAACCAACTCTGACAACTGAAATTAGCAACCATTCTAGATCGCTGCTTACTCGGCTCAGCTCTTGCTAACAAGTAATAATCCTAGTCTGCTACGTAATTACACAGTTGTAGTACAACAGTTCTACAAACAAATTTAACAACCTAGATTTGCAACCAAATAATTTTAAAAAATAAAGCAACATAGATTAAACCAACATAAGCACCTTAGCAAGAAGAGCGAAGACAGTTAATAGTGCAACTAGCATTGGAGATAATGTTAATATCAGACTTGTACTCCTTGTCATTGACACCAACATTGAATCCGTGAACTAGCATCCTTGCTAGCTGCACAACCAACATGGGGGGCATCCTTGCTAGTAGCAGAAAGGACAACCTTCTCGGCACCACCATGTAAAAGCAACAGGAAGACCATTAGATGCTTCCAACACTAGAACTGATATAAATTCCAGAATAACACAATAGATAGAGGATAAATAACGGTCAACTTCGCTTTTCAACACACGGTCTCACACGAAATAAGATCTTGCTGGATTGCTGCCGTATGAATTTTATTGACTGAAATTACAAGGATTAAAACTTTAGCTAGTCTGAATCCTAAACCACCTGGCAAAATTACAAGTGATTTGTGGTGAACACAATATAAGACAATGTGATAAAATCATGCACAAAATAGAAAAACTGAGAGAAGAACAAATCACAAGTAACAAAGATGTGGTGTGTGCTCACACAAATCATAACAAAAAAAAATTCTATGAAAGGACAAGGACAAAAATGAGTTGTGTCTCGCCACAAATCAAAAATAACAGAGATGTGGTGTGTGCTAACACAAATCACAATAAACAATAAAAGACAATTTTTTCTATGAAAGGACAAGGACAAAAATTTAGTTTGAGCTAGCACAAATCACAATAGATAAAGGTAAACACACCACAAAAGATATTTTTTATATGTAAAAGGACAAGGACAAAAACTTGGTGTGCACTGACACAAATCATAATAAACAAAGAAAAATGGTAAGCACAAGAACTAAGGATGACTGCCATGCTATATTGATTTCAACCTGTTGAGAAAATTAAAAGAGAAAATTTCAGCATGTGGATACGCTGCACTAATCGAGAAGCAAAACCATTTTTGTAGCTGCACTTATAACATAATAATTAGAAATTGATAGCTTTGACATAAAAAATATCAATATAGAGTGAATGTATCTAAAACTACTTATAGTCTAACTATAATCATGAGGTAATTAAATTTTCACATGTTGCATATGCTTAGATCTCCATGTATGACTTCAACCTAAGACAATGAGCTTTGCATGATAATATAGCTCAAAAAATACATAAATAATGTCATGATGCAATAAGGTTTCACATCATCCCTTGTGCCTTCGACAATCTATTGTGTTTCATCTAAATTAATATCCACACGATCATCTAAACTAACATTGCATATGACAAACACCATAGTTATTGTTAATTGTATATGCAATTTACTAGTTATAAATGTGCAATCAAGTAATAGATACTAACTAGTAAGATGCAAATCAGGTCCTGTAGTTTCAGACAACGGAAAGCCTTTTGATTCATAGGGAAAAGTTATTGAGACTACAAGATTCTTCTTTCTACAGTTCCAGTATGATCCAGCACACTAGACTATAGGAAAATAATATTTAATTGAAATCACTATTCAAAGACAATAACATAATGAAGTAAAGAAAAATATAGATGCGGAAGCAAAAGCAGAAGGTCGGCAAAGTACAGACAAAAACTCATCGACAACAATGTTGGCAACCTTTTGCTGAAATTCTGTTAAGTGGATAGCTCTAACTATAATAGGTCAAAGCAAGAGAGATTGCTAAAATAAATGGAACATCTTGACAATAAACTGAACTTCCTAAGTATACATGCAAAGTCTGAAGCTTATGTAACTGAAACGATCTTGAACTTGAAAGTTGAAACAACTTGCTACTTCAAATGTTATGATTCAGTTCCATATTATCTTATTAGTTGAATCGATACTCAAATAATCCCAACCTTAATCACTACACCTACTTTAAGAGGTGCGTTTAGATAACTGTTTCAGCTATACTTTCTCTGCTGGTCAGTTGTAAATCATCGACATCATTTCCCCTTTGTCCTTTGCACTGAAATACATCCCACGAGGTCGTCTGAACAGACCAGTGTAATTTTCGCAGACCAAACTGACAGTGGGAGTGTATATTATAGGTGCAAAATCAATGATATTGTCAATTAGCACCTGACAAAAAGAACAGATATTAGTATATTACCATATAGGCACCCCAAATTCAGGTCAATTGCCACTGTACAAAAAAATTTCCGAATGCGATACTGCAACAACGTGGGCTCACCCTGTAGTACAATGTCTCGTTCCGGTCGTGCAACCTGTTGAGGATCCTCCATTTCGCCAGAACAACGATGGAGTCTGACTCGCCGCGGGTGTTGTTCTCCAGCGACCGAAAAGAGTTTACTGCAACGAAGCAAGCACGCGCATAAGTCATAACGCGTCGTGTGAGCAACGACAGATTCCGTGATCCCGCAAGCCTTTCGGCAAGCCGCGAGCACGGCGAATAAGCAAACACAGACGCGAATGGAAGGGGCGGCTCACTGAATCGCTCGTACTGATGCTCGAAGGACATGACCGCGGCGGGAGCAGGCCACAGAGGCCGAGGCGGTCGTGCTCCGTCATGGGGAACGCCGTGTCCTGCGCCCAAACGGAATGGAAGCCCCGGTAAGCTGAAAACCGCATCATATCGAGTCCGCGCGCAACCGCGAGATCGGGGTGGGGGGCTCCGCGTGTGGCTGCCTACCTACCTTGTTGTACCATGGGTCGTGGAGGATGCCGTTGCCGCGCTTGTGCACGATGCAGGGCCCAGGCACGACAGCGTCGGCGTGCGGCGGGGGAGCGACCGACGACTGGAGGCACCGGACCTGTGCCGACCGCCGCTCCCCCGAACGCCACATCACGGGCGAGATCATCTGATATGCCGCTCGGGGAGCAGCGGGTCCGCCTCCGCCGCCCGCTCTACGAAGCGCTTGCAGTCAACGAGGTCACGCACCACGAGAACCTCTCGCCGATCTCCAGCCAGCACTCTGCCTGTGCCCGCGGCAGTCGGCGGAGCCTCCGGATCTGTCTCCGTCGTCGTAGCTCCCGCTCCCGCGGGTGGAGAAGTGCATGCAGATTTGGGGGAGAAAATGGTGGATGTGGTGAGGAGGTAGCTGAGCAAAGAGTCGTGAGGAGGAAGGAGAAGGGGAAATAAAACGGTCAGAAATGACATGCGCAACAGTGGGCCCTCTAAATCAGACAAAGAAGTGGTTGTGCTACGGTGGAACGCACGATGTCCATCTAGCAGCCACAAAATATGTGTGCCAACAGATCATAAAACACATGAGTGTAGTATAGCAATTCTGCTCTGAAACAGCTCGCTCATATAGTATATGAACAAGAGCGGGGTCATCGAAGACTCAAATTTGATGTATTTCTGTTTCATCCACGTAAAAACAATTGAGTTTACTAATAACAAGCATCGGCATAAGAAAATGACAATGAATTTGGTGAAATAACACTTGACCCATTTAACATTCCACCCTTAATTATATTAAAAATACAAAAATAAAATAATCCCAAATTTTACGTGATTTACCGTGCTACCCTTAATTATATTAAAAAAATTACGAAAATAAAATAATCTTAATTTTTTTAAGTGTTGATCCCACCAATTTTAGTACGTGCCTAGTGCATATGGTCTCATGGTTTAGTATGCACTTTCCTCTCGGTGTCTCTTTACGTGGTTTCTCTTGGTACCTCTATCTTTTTAGCCGTTGGATCGTTCCTCGTGAGTTGTCCAATTTTCGACAACCATTGTAAAAATCACCGTAACTGCATACTTTTTTTATCTCTTGTATATTTGTATTGAGAACCCTGTCTTTTCTCCTTTTCTTTCCCATGTCCTATCACCCCGAGATTGGCCGATACGGAGTATTGTGTGTATTTCTACGCAATTGGGTCACTTTTCCCATAAAGATGGAAGTTGAGATAATTAAAGAGTTGTTGGAGAGGGAGATCCTTAAAAAAAATTATGACTGAGTAAGTTTAGAAACTCTTGGAGAGCATCTCCAGAAATTTTATAAAAGTAACTTTCCATTTTAATATTTTAGTAAAAAGGAGAAAAGTATCCTCCAACAGTTTGGAAAAAAGTGCTCCTTAAAAATAAAAAATACTAAATATTCTCTCTAACTCAGTAAGTTTTTTGCGATTGTGAGGAACTCTATATCCTCTCCCCCACCTAACGTTTTTCATAGGAGATCAAAGTAAAAGAGGTAAGAGAAAAATGTTTTAGTTAGTTAGAAATAGTTTAGGGTTCTCAATACAAAATTGTTTAGGAAGTTATGGAGCCTGAGAAGGACAAAATTTAAGACTGCCATTTCTTTTATTAACTTGCTAGAACTATTAGTTTAGCAAGTAAATTATACCAAACTTGTAGAGATGCTCTTAGCTACTCCCTCCATATTGTAAAAATTGACGTTTCAGACAGCGACACGGTCTCCAAAACATCACTTTGACCACTTGTTTCTTTAAAAATATTTATTGGAAAGTGGTATATGTATATTTTTATGAAAGTACTTTTCATGACAAATTTATTTATATGATTTTTACATCTTAAACTCAATAATTTAAAAGTTATTTATGATTTATATTCTCAATGTTTGACTCAAACTTTGTTCAAAACGTCATCTTTTTCAATATGGAGAGAGTATTCCTCACTGTGATTCGTATTGTTTGTTACTTGCTCCAAAGATATATGTCCTGTAACATAGTATATTTTAGTCATTCTCATACAAAATAAGGGAGAGTGCAATAAATATATGTACACCCCACTTATAACTTCCTAATTTATTAAAATCCAATTATATTTTTCATGATTAAAGGTTGGATTCTCAGCCCCCTTCTACAAAATATGGCACATATTAAATGAAATATTTTTTATTTAGTAAACCTTATTATTTTTGTTGCTTGAACATTTTATATTTTAGGATAATTAAATTTTAAATCCTAGAATTTGTTATATTACAGGATGGAGGGAGCAAACATCATAGTGTGGGAACTCAAACTTTCATGTTAATGCTCTAGAATTAAGATATGTACTAGTGCGGTACCTGGAGTACTCGTAAAAAAGTATGTACAACAGTTTCCCTTAAAAAATAATAAAGTGTGCACAGATGCTACGGGGCATCTTCGTCTAGAAAAAGTTAGTTTATGAATCAATACTAATCCAAGTACGGTACCTGGATATACTCGTACAATAAATAAAGTATGTAGTACAGATGCTACGGGGATTTATTATTAGCCTAGGAAAAACTAGTATATCAACCAATACTAATCCAAGATACGTTAGTAGTACAAAATTAGTATTTTTACCAAAAAATAAAAGAGTATGGAATAATACAATTTTGAAAAACAAACTAGCCTAATAAGTTAGCTGGGTATGTATGTATATTTATATTTATCTAGCAGAGGGGGTTATATATGTATGTACGCATAACCAATACAGACATATACTGTATAATATTCATTACTAGAAACGCAGGTGCTGCGTCCGCCGTAAGCCTGCTGCCTATGAGCTGAAGGGCTGTTTGGAACACGACATTTTTTTCCCTGTTTTTGCGTTTTTTCTGTAAAATTAAACTGAATCCTGTGAAATTCCTACGTGATTTTTGTGAAATTCCTGCGTTCTAAACAGGCCTGTAATATTTTGTAGGCAAAATTGGCTATACGACATTAAAAATGAGCTTTCTTGCTAGCAGATATAAAGTAAAGTAGTTTGCTGTTTCTTATCAAATCTATCGATAGACACCATACACAATAATTTTTTTACAGAATAGATATAAATGCTCAAAAATTATACTATAAAATCTTCTATACTTTATACGATGAGAACTATATGGTAAAATATTGTTTTGCATAAATAAATTTAATTCTCATCGTATAAAGTATAGACTCTCATCGTATAAAGTATAGACACCATACACAATAAAATATTTTACCATATAGTTCTCGGTGATTGGATGAAACACAAGATTACTGTGACTAACGTGTGTTTTGCAGAAACAGGATTGAGTTAGGTCACGGTAATGGCGACGATACGGGCATATGGAGTTCAAGTCCCTTGGCGATGGATATCGTTTCGGTTTTCAAAGGACGGACGACGAAGACGGTGGTAGACTAGGCTAAGTGTCACATGGTGTTGGAGGACACTTAGGTAGTCTTAGGTCTTTGTTTTTCCTTTGGTCGTACTATAAATGGGAGCGTAAATCAGTAGCTTGACCTAGATGAGTCTATTGAGGTAGGTGTGGTGCACACTTGTTATTTCATAGCCCTAGGGAGCTCAGAGAGATGCCTTATGTCGAGAGGAACAAAAATCGTTAAGGCCGCATCGCGATCCGAGTTCGTTTTGGTCTTGTTAGGGGCATCAGATGCTGGCCAGGTGGGCATCGGAGGCTCCGATGCTCACCCCGACTTAGGGTTTAGTCTGGTGCGTGGCATCGGAGGCTCCGATGTTACCACATCGAACGCTCATATGCCACTGTTCACTTGCGAGTGAACTGTGAGCTGCATCAGACGCTGGCATCGGATGGCCATGCAGAGAGGTTCCAGAGAGGTCAGAATGACATCGGATGCGTCCGATGTGGAGGCATCGGATGCTGCCCAGCGTCCGATGCTCCTTTAACAGGTCTGAGAAGAGGGTACAGTCGACCGTTGGTTGAGGTCATCGGAGCCTCCGATGCCCAGCATCGGAGCGTCCGATGCCCCCGCAGAAATCCTGTCTTGTGTTGTTTTTGGATGGCCGGTTGGGGGAGTATATATACTCCTTCCCTCCACCCATTTGAGTGTTCTTGCCACTTTCCTTTGCTGAGAAACACATTGTGAGTGTGAGAAAGAGCAAGAGCCCTAGTGAGGTTGAGAGATTAGCTAATTGAGTGAATTAGTGACCTCCTAGTGAGAATTGAGTAGCAAGTGTGCATCCATCCATCTCTTTGGTCTTGTGTTGGTCAAGTGAGAGTTCTAGCTTGTTACTCTTGGTGATCGACATCACCTAGACGGCTTGGTGGCGATCAGAGAGCTTGGTGATCATTCGGAGGCATTCTGGATGACCCAAGCCAAGTTGTGACCGGTAGCGAGCGATTCACCGGGCCGAAGTGGCGAAGAATCAGCTCGTAGTGAGCACTTGATCCTTGCGCGGATCAAGGGGGAGCGATACCCTTGCGCGGATGCTCCAACGAGGACTAGGGGGGTGTGCCGACACCTCGATACCGCGGCAAAAAGATCGTCGTGTCATCTCTACTCCTTTACCTACGCATTTACTTTCAAGCAATTCAATTCCGCATTACTACTTGTTGTTCATTCTATATTGGATTGCTTTGCTAGAGTAGGAGTGGCATAGACTTGGTCTTTTGTGCGGTAGAATAAAGAGAAGCACACTTTTAGGCACTAGGGGGTTAATTGGGGCTTGATAGGTTTTATTCTTGCAAGAAGTTTTAGAAAAGCCCAATTCACCCCCTCTTGGGCATCTTGATCCTTTCAATTGGTATCAGAGCCTCGTGCTCTCGATTTAGGCTTAACCGCCTAGAGTTAAGATGTCCGGAGGTGATGGACCACCTCCCATGTTCGAGGGAGACGACTTTCCATATTGGAAAATTCGTATGGAGTCGTACCTAGAAGCGGTTGATGTTAGATGCCGCGAAGCCGCCATAACCGGGTTCCCCAAACCCAAGGAGGGCACTAGCCTCACACCACATGAGGAAGAAAATGAGAAGTGGAATGCAAAGGCCAAAAACATTCTTTTTAGAGGCATTTGCAAGGATGTGTTTAATCGCGTCTGAAACCACAAGAATGTCCATGATCTATGAGATAACATTTGTGCTCTCCATGAGGGGACCAAGAGCGAGCGTGAGGAGAGATATCATTTAGTTATGCAAAAGCTTCATTCTTTTGATATGCATGCTAATGAAAGTGCAAATGAAATGTACTCACGCTTGAATGTTCTTGTAGAAGAACTCAATGGACTTGGCCTCACACAAATGCAACCATCCGATGTTGTGAGGAAGATCCTTTGTGTCCTCCCAATTGACAAATATGGACACATTGTGACGGTGCTACATCAAGGCGATCTTTCCACCACTACACCAACTCAAATCTTGGGAAAGATCAATGCGCATGAGATGTACATGTACGTCACACCAAGTGGTGGCTCTTCCACCGACAAAAAGAAGGACTTGGCCTTCAAAGCAAGCCATGACAAGAAGGGCAAGTCCAAGGCAATTGAGGTACATCAAGAGAGCTCAAGTGATGAAGAGGATGATTCCAACATCGCTCTCATGGTGAGAAGAACCACCAAGATGTTGAAAAAGCTTCACAAAAATGGAGTCAACTTTGACTCAAGAAAGAAGAAGTTCTTCACAAGTAGCAAGAGGAGGCCAATCTCCGAAATGGATTGCTACAATTGCGGTGAGCTTGGCCATCTTGCTCATCAATGCACCAAGCCCAAGAAAGAGAGCTACAAGAACAAGAACAAGGGCAAGAAGTATGACTCATCTAGCGAAGATTTCAAGAAGAATGAGAAGCCCTACAAAAAGAAGGATGGCAAGAAGAAGCAATACCACAAGAAAGGTGGTAAAGCTTACATTGTTGGTGATTGGCTCACCGACATTGACTCCTCCGGTGGCTCATCTAATGAAGATAGTGATGATGAGAAGGAGAAGGTGGCCGCTCTAGTCATTGGCTCCTCTACACCACCACCACCACCGTCACCATCATCATCTACACACCTATGCCTCATGGCTAAAGGTGATCGAAAGGTACAAAGCGATGATGACTCTAGTGATAGTGATAGTGATGGTGAATTTGAGGCACCCACTTATGATGAGCTTGTCAAATTGCTAAACAACTACTCTAAAATCATAAGAAAGACTAGAGCTAAAAATGAAAAGCTTGTTGATGGAAATGAATCTCTTGTTGAGAAATATGATCATGCTATTCATGCTAGTGATAAGCTAAAAGATGAACTTGCTACTATGTCATCCACTATCAAGGAGCTCAAGTCCTCTAACAAAGAGCTCAAAGCTAAAAATGAAAAAATTGATAAGATGCATATTGACTTTACCACTAGTTATACTTTGCTCAAAGAACAATACACTCAAGTGAAAGTTGACTATGATACTCTAACCATTGCTTATGATATGCTTTCACATGAGACACATGATGCTCCTAACCTTGTTGTTAAGTGTGACATAGCAACATCTTGTGAGGACTTGGTTAGTGAGCATGATGAGCAAAGAGCTAGTGGCAAGGGCAAGAATGTGGTTGTGGCCGATCACTATGATGATTATGTCAAGATCAAGAATGAGAATGCAAAGCTCAAGGTTGATCTAGAGAAGCTTGCAACCACAAAGCAAGTCATTGTTGAGACCCAAGATGATGATTATAGCATGTCACTTGAGCTAGACATGCTAAAAGAAGAGAACAAGAGATTGAAGATGGAGAGGGATTACAAGATGACACCATCTCAATTAGAGCTCCAACAAGAGAATGACAAGCTCAAGAAAGAGAAGGAGCACCTTACCACCGGGTTGAAGAAATTCACCAGGGGGCAATGTCTTCAAAGTGAGCTACTCATGAACACCCTGATGAAGACAAATAGAAATGGTATTGGCTTCCTTGAAGAGAAGATGAAGCAACGCAAAAGCATCACTAAGCCAAAGAAGAAGAAGATTGGAAGATGCTATGAGTGTGGAAAGGAAGGACACTTTGCTCATGATTGTGAAGAGCCTAAACCTACACCCTTTCCGAAGCATGTTAGGCCCTTTGCTTTCAATGCTCACTACATGCTTAGACAAGATTCTAGTGGCAAGATGAAAGTTATGTTCATGGGGCCTCCTAACAAGAATAGGCCAAAGCAAATTTGGGTTGCAAAGTCACTAGTAGAGAAGGTTAAGGGACCTCAACAAGTTTGGGTCACAAAAGCTCAAGCTTGATTTCTTGTGTGTGTAGGTGAACTACAAGACCGGTGGATCTCATTGGGTGATTGATAGTGGATGCACACAACATATGACCGGTGATCCCCGGATGTTCACCTCACTAGAAGAGAATGTCAATGACCAAGAAAAGATAACATTTGGTGACAACTCAAAGGGCAATGTCAAGGGATTGGGCAAAGTGGCTATATCAAATGATCATACCATCTCCAATGTGCTTCTAGTTGTATCTTTGAGCTTCAACTTGCTATCCGTTGGGCAGCTATGTGATCTTGGCTTTCAATGTTTGTTCACCGACAAAGAAGTGGTTGTGACCGAGAAAGATGATACACAAGTGATATTCAAAGGCTTTAGATACAACAATCTCTATCTAGAGGATTTCTCCTCCGAAGATGCCAACTTGAAAACATGTTTGTTCACTAAGCAATCACTTGGTTGGTTGTGGCATAGAAGGTTGGCACATGTTGGAATGAACACTCTCAACAAGCTATTGAAGAAGGATTTGGTTAGAGGCTTGAAGGATGTCAAATTTGAGAAGGACAAATTGTGTAGTGCATGTCAAGCCGGCAAGCAAGTTGCAAACACTCATCCAACCAAAGCCTTTGTATCAACATCAAGAGAGTTAGAGCTACTTCACATGGATCTATTTGGGCCAACAACATATGCTAGCTTGGGTGGAAATTTCTATTGCTTAGTGATTGTTGATGACTTTTCAAGATACACTTGGGTATTCTTTCTTCATGACAAATCCGAAGCAACCCCTTCATTCAAGAAGTTTGCCAAGAGAGCCCAAAATGAGTTTGGCTTGAAGATCAAGAAAATAAGAAGTGATAATGGAAGAGAGTTCGACAACACCCACATTGAAGAATATTGTGATGAAGTTGGGATCAAGCATGAAGTCTCCGCAACCTACACACCACAACAAAATGGGGTAGTTGAGAGAAAGAACCGGACACTAATCACCCTAGCAAGGACTATGTTAGATGAGTACACTACACCGGAAAGATTTTGGGCGGAAGCAATCAACACCGCTTGCTATGCATCAAACCGATTGTTCCCCCATCGTCTCCTTGGCAAGACCCCTTATGAGCTACTCAACAACAAGAAGCCGGATATATCATTCTTTAGAGTGTTTGGGTGCAAATGCTACATCTACAAGAAGCGCCAACACCTAGGGAAGTTTCAATGCCGATGTGATATTAGTTTTCTTGTTGGTTACTCATTGAAGTCCAAAGCATATCGAGTATTCAACCATGCCACCAGGATGGTAGAAGAAACATATGATGTGGAATTCGATGAATCTAATGGCTCTTAAGAGGAGCATGAAAATCTTGATGATGTAGGTGATGAACCATTGAGGGAAGCAATGAAGAACATGTCGGTTGGAGCCATCAATCCTAAAGATGATGATGATGATGTGCAAGTCATTGTCAAGCCATCCTCATCCAATGTACCACTTGTTGATGACAAAGATGGGAGGGATCCATTTGAAGATACTCATGTCTCCCATGATCAAATGGTGGTACAAGCTCAAGATGTTGATGCTCCACAAGCGGCCCCTCAAGTGGTTGATCAAAGGACTACTCCTCTACTACAGGCTCATCCTCAAGATCTCATCATAGGGAGTCCAACAAGGGGTGTAATGACTCGATCTCAAAAACTTGCTTTATTTATTGAACATCACTCCTTTGTGACTCTTGTTGAGCCTACCATTGTAGATGAAGCTCTAGGTGATCCGGATTGGGTGAATGCTATGCATGAAGAATTAAACAACTTCACCCGCAACCAAGTTTGGACACTTGAAGGGAGACCCAAAGGTGCAAGAGTCATTGGAACAAAATGGGTGTTTAGAAACAAGCAAGATGATCAAGGCAAGGTTGTTAGAAACAAGGCAAGGCTAGTGGCAAAGGGGTTCTCTCAAGTTGAAGGTTTGGATTTTGGAGAGACCTTTGCACCGGTTGCAAGACTCGAAGTCATTCGTATCCTCCTTGCATTTGCATCACATCATGACATTAAATTATATCAAATGGATGTGAAAAGTGCATTTTTTAAATGGCTTCATAAATGAACTAGTCTATGTTGATCAACCTCTCGGGTTTCAAGACCCTAGATATCCTAATCATGTTTATAGGTTCTCCAAGGCGCTATATGGGCTCAAGCAAGCCCCAAGAGCATGGTATGAGCGCCTCCGGGACTTCCTCATTGAGAAGGGCTTCACCATTGGGAAGGTCGACACCACACTATTGTGACGGAACGGCCCTAATCCCATGGCCCACGTGTCCCTGTCAACCTCTGACAGCCGAACCCATGTTCCATGTAATTAAGACTGTTCATCACTGGGCTACATCAGTGCCCATTGTCCGCAGGATCATCTCACAATTCGGTTACAGCTTTGGATACTTTTACAAATAATATCGGAATAAAGAGCGGAAGACTTAAATAACATTAGTTTTACAAACCGAGGTTCCAAATAAGTAAGGTGCAGTTATTACAAACCAAGTTCGGATAATAGAAATAGAGATAGGCAACGTAGCGGAGTACAACAAAATAAAGATACTGATAATCACCCAGCCCGAGGGTGCACAACTATTCTTCGGCCTCATCGGCCTCTTCCTGGACGATGGTCACGCAGCAGGGCGCAAGACACATCGGGGTCTCAGTCATACCTGCAGCATGGGTAACAAACCCTGAGTACTGGGGTACTCAACAAGACTTACCCGACTAAAGAAAAGGGAGAAGACTCAGGAATGTGAGGCTTAGGGTAGTCAAGGTAAGGCTTAAGCGGGATCAAGTATTTTGCAGAAAAGCATTTTGTAAACCTTGTTTTATTTTGGAAAGATTCAGTATTCCTCAATTCTTCATCATTCATGATTCATTTTACATTTCAAAACATACCTAGTTGAGAACCACTCTCCGTTGACAGTCAGTGACCAAGTCTCCATAACCGAGGAGCAACGTTAATCCGGATAAATAATACTCAGCTGAGGATCCCTATCCACACTGCATATGTAGCACCCAAGCTTGCATATGCCAACCCGTCTACCACGATTCCTCCAAGATTAGGCCCGGTCCTACGCCACCCGGAAGTAGAGTACACCACTCCTATCCAGGTACGACGACCACGTGGGTACATGCTACTTCCGCCATCTCTCCACTCCCAGTGTGCGGTTGTCGGTCCAATAAAGGATTCCTCGGAGCCAGAACTTTCCGAAGTATGTGAATAGTTACAAGTCTTGACCAGCAGGCCCCCATACGGATGGTCCCTAAACTTTTCCGCCAGCGACAAGCACCTCGGGACTCTAACCCAAGAGTACAGGTCCTGTCGGTTTTTCAACCCTGTCCCGGTCGGTGTCAACTGTTGAGTCCCGGACTACAACATGACGGCACCGTACGCGCGGACAACCTCTTCTCGCCATTGACCAGGTATGGATCAGATACTTAGCCAACAGTCGGGAAGTAAAGCCAAATTCCCATAAAAATTCTTTACGTGATCACACTTTTGAAATTGGCATTTTTATTGCAAACTCTAATTCAATAAGCATTGCTAAGCATTTTTCAAATACTTTTGAAAGCAGGTATCGGGTGTATCGGTGGCCAAGGTGGACAGTGCATCAAAAAGAATATCACTCAACTCCTATTAACCTAATGCAATAATTTAACTCAAAAGCATTTAAGGAAATCATTTTATAAATTCAAGGAAGGGTTAAATGCACCGGGGCTTGCCTTGGAGAGCAAAGAGGGCAGGCTCGAGGTTGGCAGTGCAGTTGTCGGAGCTCGGGGTAGCCTCAGGGGTAGGCTCGTCAGCGGCTGCCTCGACTTTGATGCCTTCTCCTTCGGTCACTATACGGATGCAATGATGTATGCTTATGAGGATGCTGACATGAACAACACGGCACAGAACAAATCCACTGATTCTAGAGTACAACCTCCCATCGTGTAAATAATTTTCTAGGATAGATATACAGTTACCTATCTTCACTTTTAGCAAGATTAGTTAAACATATTAAGCATCATTGAATCAACCTAAGCATAGACCATGGCATGGCATCACAAACATCATAGACCAGATGGGTGGGGGTCTATGAACAGCAAACAATCCGAAAGTCACACAAAAGGCATACAACAAGATTCCTAATTACTTTTCTATTCTAATTATTTCAAAAGGTCATCTTGTGAAGTTGCTCCAACACTTGTCAAATTAAACTCATAGGTTCATTATGGTATAAATAGATGTCAAAACAAATTTCATAAAATTTGGAGCTATGCATGTTTTACTAAAAATCTAAAACTATCCATTTATTAAATAAAAGGAGGATTTTTCAATTTTCAATTTTTGCAGAAAAGTCAAGTTTCTTATTTTTCTAAAATACTACATGGTATAAAGAGTCTACCATCAAATTTTCAGAATTTTTGGAGCAACACAGAAAATCACACAAAAAGATGAAATAGCAAGACTATTCACATTTTCTAAAAAGAAAAGGAGCACTGTGCACGAGTCGGAGCGCTCGCCGACGAGGCGTGGCGGCGGACCGGCTGCTCGAGGCCTCGGCTGGGAAAGCAGAGGGTGGGAAAGACTTCGCAGGCTCACCGGGAGTCGGAAGCGTGGCTCGGTGAGGCGGAAGGAGAAGGGAGCTTGACGGGTGGGGCCTCGGCGGGGCTCTCTTGCGGCTAACCTCTCGAGGGTGGCCTCGGCTCACTCGAGGCTTACAGCCCGAGGGTAGCTGCGACTCGCCCGAGGCTGAGGGTGGCCTCGGCTGGGCTCTCTTGCGGCTAACCTCTCGAGGGTGGCCTCGGCTCACTCGAGGCTTACAGCCCGAGGGTAGCTGCGACTCGCCCGAGGCTGAGGGTGGCCTCGGCTACTTCGAGGGGCGCGGTTCGAAGGCGTGCTCGAGGGTGAGGCTCGAGGGTGAGGCTCGGCACGTTCGAGAGATGCGGCTCGAGGAAGGAGACGACCGCGGCGGAACTCCGGCGATCCGGCGACCCTGTACACTAGGCACGACCACCAGTAGCCGGTTAGGCGCGCAAGAAGGCAAGAAAAGAAGATCAGAGGTCGGGGAAGGAAGATCATGGCCGGGGAGAGAGTATTTCTCAAACCCGAGCTTACCGGCGTTTTCATCGGAGTTGGGAGAGATGGATACGTCGGGCGATTGGAGGCGGCGGAGGTGAAATTGAGGAGCTGAGAAGCTTCGCGAGCTCAAGGCGGAGCTTCTGGGCTAGGTGGTTGAGTGGGGGAGTCACTGGAATGAACTCGAGACGGTGGCGGAGGTGAGTGGAGCTCCGGCGGCCTTTTATAGCCGCGCTCGGGGGCGGATAAGAGCTGTGCGCAGGCGGATAAGATCGGCTGCGCCGCGTGCTTGTGAGACCATGATGAAGGAAGGATGGAAGTCTGCTCAGGGACCGGGCGTGAGCTCGCCGGCGTTGATCACGCGGCGGCGGTGCGCAGGGATCGGTAGGGGACGGGGTAGAAGTCAACTATGGCGCGTGCGGGGGCGGAATGATTGCACTGTTGAGGGCGACGGGTCAGGAGCAGGCGGGCGGCTGCCAGGCGCGTGGCGTACGCAGCGCCGGCGCGCGGCCATGGCCGGGGCCCCCTCCTGACCCTAGGTAGGAGAAGAACAGTAGCTAGGGTAGGGTTCTCTAGAAAATTGGTTTCTGTGCTGGCAAAATTATTCCCGAATTTTGAACTGCACAGGAAAAACTCAGAATACCAAAGTTGTGCAGAAAAAGGAGATCTACAACTTTTCTTTTTGGACCAAGTCCAAATTTTGAATAGTTTTTAAATTAATAAAAGAGGGTAAAAACTAGGGTTTGGAAATTAGGGTTTTTCCAAAAGGGATTTGAAATCTGTTTTTGATTTTGGGTTTTTGAACAACACAACAAAGCTTCAAGACACAAAACTGAACAAGAATTCACACAAGCAAGTCACAGAGGTGAAATTACCATTTTGCCCTTAAGGGAAGATTTGGGATTTTAGGGTTTTCGAAAAAGAAATCATTACACAGGTATTAAGCAAACTTAAATGCATGACAAGAATGATTAATAAATGATGATGATGACATGTCAGGTTAATTACATATTAAACACCAGAGGTGTTACAGCCTTCCCCCCTAAAAGAAATCTCGCCCCGAGATTCTGCGTCTAAAGAAGGACAAAGGCAAAACCTTACATCTACAGAGTATCGAGAAAGTCGGGATAGTTCTTTGCTAAGAAGTCTTCAGATGCCCAAGTGGCTTCTTCTTCAGAGTGTTGGTTCCACTGGATCTTGTACCATCTCGTGGTAGTCCTCCGGGTAACACGGTCCTTGTAATCCAACACACGAACTGGATACTCAGAGTATGATAGATCAGGTTCTAACTCAACACCTTCAACTTCCACCACATGTTCGGGCACTCGGAGACACTTCTTGAGTTGGGAGACGTGAAATACATTATGAACTGCTGAAAGATGATCGGGCAACCTTAGCTTATAAGCTACCTTGCCACAACACTCCAGAATTTCAAAGGGACCAATATAGCGAGGTGCTAACTTCCCTTTAACTCCAAAACGAGTGACTCCTTTGGTGGGTGAGACTTTCAGGTACACATAATCTCCAATTTGAAACTTCAGAGGTCGACGTCTTTTGTCAGCATAGCTCTTCTGTCGAGATTGCGCAATTTTCATATTCTCTTGTATTTGCTTGACTTTTTCTTCCATATCTTTCACTAGGTCAACTCCAAAGAATTCTCTTTCTCCAGGTTCAGACCAACTGAGGGGTGTATGACAACGGCGACCGTACAGTGCTTCAAAGGGTGCCATCTTGATGCTCTCTTGGTAACTGTTATTATATGAGAATTCTGCCAAGGGCAAACAGTCATCCCAAGTATCTGCGAAGGTGAGCACGCAGGCTCTCAACATATCCTCCAACACTTGGTTGACTCGCTCAGTTTGTCCATCTGTTTGTGGATGATATGCTGTACTATGCAAGAGCTTGGTTCCAAGTGAGGTATGGAACGCTTTCCAAAACTTTGCGACAAACTGGGTACCACGATCAGAGATAATGGTTTTGGGTATGCCATGGAGTTTTACTATGTTGTTCCTGTACGAAGCGGCGTAAGTGAGGACGGTGTAACTGGTCTTGACTGGTAGGAAGTGAGCTTGCTTAGTGAGGCGATCCACGATCACCCAGATGCAATCAAAACCTTTTGGTGTCTTTGGTAACCCATTGATAAAATCCATACTGATATCGTCCCATTTCCAAGCAGGTACAGGTAAAGGTTGCAATTCTCCTCCGGGCCTCATGTGCACGGCTTTGACTTTCTGGCAAGTATCACACTGAGCGACATACCGGGCGATCTCAATCTTCATCTTTGTCCACCAAAATCTTTGCTTCAAGTCCTGGTACATCTTGTTGCTGCCGGGGTGGATGGAGAATCTAGTCAAGTGTGCTTCATCAAGGATTAACTGTCTTAACTCAGGCACTTTGGGAATTACGAGACGATTCTTGAACCAAACCACTCCTTCTTCATCAATCCTGAAACAATCAGCTTTTCCGGCTCGGACCTTTTCGATGATGTGCTTGATTCCAGGGTTATCTTTCTGTGCAGCAATGACCTGTTCTTTGATAGGGGTTTCAATCCTGATATTACTCAGAATTCCTTGCGGAACCATTTCAATACCCAGCTTTTCTAGTTCATAGCATAGGGATGACTCATAGGATTGCTTTACCAGACAGTTGCAATATGACTTGCGACTGAGTGCGTCAGCGACCACATTCGCCTTACCTGGATGGTAATGCACTTCGATGTCATAGTCCTTAATCAACTCAAGCCATCTTCTCTGTCTCATATTCAGCTCTTCTTGAGTGAAGATATACTTCAGGCTTTTGTGATCTGTGTACACATTGCAGGTACTACCCAACAAATAATGACGCCAGATTTTTAAGGCATGCACCACTGCTGCTAACTCAAGATCATGGGTTGGATAATTCTCTTCATGTCGCTTAAGCTGCCGGGAGGCATAAGCGATCACTCGTCCTTCTTGCATCAAAACACAGCCCAAACCAGTACCAGATGCATCACAGTAGACATCAAAGGGTTTTTCGACGTTTGGCTGGGCTAGCACTGGTGATGTGGTCAACAGTTTCTTCAACGTTTGAAAGGCTTGCTCACAAGCTGGTGACCAGACAAACTTCACAGAATTCTTTAACAACTCGGTGATAGGCTTGGCGATCCTGGAGAAATCTGGGATGAAACGGCGATAATATCCAGCCATTCCCATGAAGCTGCGGACTTTGTGAACAGTGGTAGGTGGCTTCCAATCCAGAATGTCTGCCACCTTTCCGGGACCGACTGACACACCTTCTGCGGATAGGACATGACCAAGGAACTGTATCTGATCTAACCAGAACTCACATTTACTGAACTTGGCATACAACTGATGATCTCTGAGGCGGGTTAGAACGACACGAAGATGATTGGCATGCTCTTCGGAGGTCTTTGAGTAGACGAGAATGTCGTCAATGAACACGACCACAAATTTATCAAGCTCTGGCATGAAAACAGAGTTCATGAGGTACATGAAGTGGGCAGGGGCATTGGTCAAACCGAAGGACATGACCAAGTACTCATATAGGCCGTATCTAGTGGTGAAAGCGGTTTTAGGAATGTCTTCGGGACGTATCTTTATTTGGTGGTAGCCAGATCTGAGATCAATTTGGGAGAATACTCTGGCTCCAGCTAGTTGATCAAAAAGAAGATCAATGCGAGGCAAAGGATATTTGTTTTTGATGGTGACTTCATTGAGTGGGCGATAATCAACACATAGCCTGAGACTCTTGTCTTTCTTCTTTACAAAGATTGCAGGACAGCCCCAAGGAGACGAGCTTGGGCGAATGAAGCCCTTGTCCAACAAATCTTGTAACTGAGTTTTCAGCTCTGCCAACTCTCTGGGAGGCATTCGATAAGCTCTACGGGATATAGGAGCAGTCCCGGGCTTTAGCTCTATGGCAAACTCAACATCACGATCAGGAGGCAGACCAGGTAAGTCCTCTGGAAAAACATCAGGGAATTCACAGACCACGGGGATGTCTTTGGTCTCCTGAACGTAGGTGGTATTCAACTGTGTGGCTGCTGGTCTTTGAGGCATTGGGAGTTGGAGAAGGAGTTTGGAGGTACTGTTAGGAATCTCCACTCTCACAACCCTATTCAGGATGTCAATCAGGGCCTTATACTGGCACATCCAATTCATGCCTAGAATGACATCTATCTCCTGATCCCGTAACACTATCATGGTGGTAGGAAATACATGTTCCCCCAACATCACCGGTATATTGCGAACCACTTCCTTAGTACTTATACGCCCTCCAGGCGAAAATATACAGAAACTTTCTTTCAACTCCCCAATTGATATCTCATGCTTAGAGACGAATGTATGACTGATGAAGGAATGCGATGCACCAGAATCAAACAACACAACTGTAGGATGATTGGCAACGGGAAACCTACCGATCATGACGGGTTCTCCTTCTGGGATGTCACTGACGGTGGTGTAGTAGACTTGCCCGTGTTTCTTGACAATCTTGCCCTTCTGAACGTGCTGCTGCGGGGCACGGTGTTGCTGCTGCTGCTGCTGAGATCCTCCAGGACCCTTCTGAGCATTCTGAGCATATCTCTTGGGCTTTGGGCACTCACGAGACCAGTGGCCAAGTTGGCCGCAGTTGTAGCAGGGATGGTTGTAGGCGGTTTGTGGGGTGGTGATACGAACACCTGGGGCGTTCGGCTGCATGGCACTCTGCTGATTGGCATTGTGGGTGGTAGCCGCAGTACGGACGACCACTTCCTGGTGGGGGTAAGGTGGACGATTATGGTGGTGGCTGGGGTGATAGATGACTCTCTGGCGTTTGTGACCGCCAGAGAAGCTGCTTGACCCTGCTTTCTTCTTTTTCTTCTCCTCCTGGTACTGGCGATTGCTTTCCTCAAAAGCAACAGCCCGGTCAACAATAACATGATAAGACCCAGTCAGGTTATTAGACAGGCTCCTGCGGATCTTGGGGTGCAGTCCTCTGAGGAAACAATCCCTCTTCTTCTCATCTGTGTTGACGTACTTTGAGGCATACTGGCTAAGGTGGTTGAACTGACCCACGTACTGCATTACTGAGGAGTCTTTCTGCTGCAGTGCCAAAAACTGATCAAGCTTCATCTTCATCAATCCGGAAGGGATATGATGTGCACGGAAAGCTGTGCAGAACTCCTCCCAGGTCAACTGATGACCCTCTGGCTGGGCAGCCAACAGGTTGGCATACCAAGCGCTTGCTGGACCACGAAGCTGCTGGGAAGCGAACCGGGGCTTCTGGATGTCGGTACAGCGGAGAAGACCAAACTTCTGCTCCATAGTGCGGAGCCAGTCATTAGCTTCAAGGGGTTCATTGGCCTTGGTAAAGACCGGTGGACGGGTCTCAGTGAAATCCACATATGTACTCTCATGGTTGTTGTTGTCGCGGCGACCACGGTGACCATTGTTCTGCTGCCCCTGATTTTGAGCCATCAGGTTAGCAGCGGCTGCCAAGGCTGCAATGGCATCTGCTAGCGTAGCAGGAACAGGTGGAGGGTTTGGAAGGTTGGCATCATCAGAACCTCCAGCTCCAGAGCGAGTGTTCACAGGCATCTGTTAAACAACTTGGAACTTAGCATCCACAGATTAAGTTCTGAAACAACCGACTGAGAAACTTCATTGATTCAGAGGTAGATGATGGATACAGATGACTAACAGGTGGCAACTGACTGATAAGGAAAAAGGTACGAAAGAAAGATACAGACTCAACTTAACAGACTACAGACTAGCGCCCCAAACCTAGACTAAGGTTTTAGGTAAGCGGGTGGTACAGACACGACGAGACTAGTCTTCATTGATGATGATCACGTCGTCGTCGTCGTCCTCCTCGAGAATGAGCTCAGGCTCAACCTCCTCGTCCTCGTCTTCGGCGTGGATGTCTTCGGTAGGTTCAATCTCCTCGTTCATGCTTGACTCCTGCTCCACGTCCGGTTCTTCCACTACTCCGTCCTCAGGGTCCTCGACATCCGGGGCTACCATGGGGTGAAGTTGGTTGTACAACTGGTGTACCTCCTCATGAAGCATGTCGTTGAACTGCTCGATCTGAGTGGTGTACATCCGCAGTCCATGGAGCTCGGCTCTGGTGACGTCTTCACGAACCCAAGTAGCATTGCGCTGCTCGATGGCGCGGATCGTGTTCCAGTTGGCCTGCTCCAGGGAGGCTCGGGCCTCATAGAACTCCAGACGTGAGTGGTAGAAGTCATGCTCCAAGTTCTCCAGCTCAGCCTTCAGGTTCCTGATCTCCTCCTTTAGGTGTTTGCGGTTGCGTCGGGGAAAGTGACGACTGTTGGAAGATTCTCCAGTCTCCTCCCCAGCGCGTGGTGCCAGCTGGTGGCGTGGCACACCATGCGGTCCAGTCGACTTGCGGGCGGTCAGCTTGATGCGAGCCATGTCTGGATAAGAGAAGATGGATGAGAAAGGCTAGCAAGAATAGGTAAAGGCATACTACCCCAAAGAACTTAGAGAGGAAGTTATTATCTAGCTTAGGTGAATATGTCATGATGCATGAATCGTTCCTACGGAACAAGGCAAATGCAAGATACTTAACATATATAGGGCTTAAACATGTTGTCTCGCTACTAGTGTTGCCAATAGAAGACAAGGTGAGAAAAGCAGTTTGGACTCAAAATAGTCAAGTTTAATTTGTTGGGACTCAAAAATCTTTGAAGCTTTCGTAAAACAAACACTGCAACGTTAAAGCGAGATGCTCCGATACCAATCTGTGACGGAACGGCCCTAATCCCATGGCCCACGTGTCCCTGTCAACCTCTGACAGCCGAACCCATGTTCCATGTAATTAAGACTGTTCATCACTGGGCTACATCAGTGCCCATTGTCCGCAGGATCATCTCACAATTCGGTTACAGCTTTGGATACTTTTACAAATAATATCGGAATAAAGAGCGGAAGACTTAAATAACATTAGTTTTACAAACCGAGGTTCCAAATAAGTAAGGTGCAATTTTTACAAACCAAGTTCGGATAATGGAAATAGAGATAGGCAACGTAGCGGAGTACAACAAAATAAAGATACTGATAATCACCCAGCCCGAGGGTGCACAACTATTCTTCGGCCTCATCGGCCTCTTCCTGGACGATGGTCACGCAGCAGGGCGCAAGACACATCGGGGTCTCAGTCATACCTGCAGCATGGGTAACAAACCCTGAGTACTGGGGTACTCAACAAGACTTACCCGACTAAAGAAAAGGGAGAAGACTCAGGAATGTGAGGCTTAGGGTAGTCAAGGTAAGGCTTAAGCGGGATCAAGTATTTTGCAGAAAAGCATTTTGTAAACCTTGTTTTATTTTGGAAAGATTCAGTATTCCTCAATTCTTCATCATTCATGATTCATTTTACATTTCAAAACATACCTAGTTGAGAACCACTCTCCGTTGACAGTCAGTGACCAAGTCTCCATAACCGAGGAGCAACGTTAATCCGGATAAATAATACTCAGCTGAGGATCCCTATCCACACTGCATATGTAGCACCCAAGCTTGCATATGCCAACCCGTCTACCACGATTCCTCCAAGATTGGGCCCGGTCCTACGCCACCCGGAAGTACAGTACACCACTCCTATCCAGGTACGACGACCACGTGGGTACATGCTACTTCCGCCATCTCTCCACTCCCAGTGCGCGGTTGTCGGTCCAATAAAGGATTCCTCGGAGCCAGAGCTTTCCGAAGTATGTGAATAGTTACAAGTCTTGACCAGCAGGCCCCCATACGGATGGTCCCTAAACTTTTCCGCCAGCGACAAGCACCTCGGGACTCTAACCCAAGAGTACAGGTCCTGTCGGTTTTTCAACCCTGTCCCGGTCGGTGTCAACTGTTGAGTCCCGGACTACAACATGACGGCACCGTACGCGCGGACAACCTCTTCTCGCCATTGACCAGGTATGGATCAGATACTTAGCCAACAGTCGGGAAGTAAAGCCAAATTCCCATAAAAATTCTTTACGTGATCACACTTTTGAAATTGGCATTTTTATTGCAAACTCTAATTCAATAAGCATTGCTAAGCATTTTTCAAATACTTTTGAAAGCAGGTATCGGGTGTATCGGTGGCCAAGGTGGACAGTGCATCAAAAAGAATATCACTCAACTCCTATTAACCTAATGCAATAATTTAACTCAAAAGCATTTAAGGAAATCATTTTATAAATTCAAGGAAGGGTTAAATGCACCGGGGCTTGCCTTGGAGAGCAAAGAGGGCAGGCTCGAGGTTGGCAGTGCAGTTGTCGGAGCTCGGGGTAGCCTCAGGGGTAGGCTCGTCAGCGGCTGCCTCGACTTTGATGCCTTCTCCTTCGGTCACTATACAGATGCAATGATGTATGCTTATGAGGATGCTGACATGAACAACACGGCACAGAACAAATCCACTGATTCTAGAGTACAACCTCCCATCGTGTAAATAATTTTCTAGGATAGATATACAGTTACCTATCTTCACTTTTAGCAAGATTAGTTAAACCTATTAAGCATCATTGAATCAACCTAAGCATAGACCATGGCATGGCATCACAAACATCATAGACCAGATGGGTGGGGGTCTATGAACAGCAAACAATCCGAAAGTCACACAAAAGGCATACAACAAGATTCCTAATTACTTTTCTATTCTAATTATTTCAAAAGGTCATCTTGTGAAGTTTCTCCAACACTTGTCAAATTAAACTCATAGGTTCATTATGGTATAAATAGATGTCAAAACAAATTTCATAAAATTTGGAGCTATGCATGTTTTACTAAAAATCTAAAACTATCCATTTATTAAATAAAAGGAGGATTTTTCAATTTTCAATTTTTGCAGAAAAGTCAAGTTTCTTATTTTTCTAAAATACTACATGGTATAAAGAGTCTACCATCAAATTTTCAGAATTTTTGGAGCAACACAGAAAATCACACAAAAAGATGAAATAGCAAGACTATTCACATTTTCTAAAAAGAAAAGGAGCACTGTGCACGAGTCGGAGCGCTCGCCGACGAGGCGTGGCGGCGGACCGGCTGCTCGAGGCCTCGGCTGGGAAAGCAGAGGGTGGGAAAGACTTCGCAGGCTCACCGGGAGTCGGAAGCGTGGCTCGGTGAGGCGGAAGGAGAAGGGAGCTTGACGGGTGGGGCCTCGGCGGGGCTCTCTTGCGGCTAACCTCTCGAGGGTGGCCTCGGCTCACTCGAGGCTTACAGCCCGAGGGTAGCTGCGACTCGCCCGAGGCTGAGGGTGGCCTCGGCTGGGCTCTCTTGCGGCTAACCTCTCGAGGGTGGCCTCGGCTCACTCGAGGCTTACAGCCCGAGGGTAGCTGCGACTCGCCCGAGGCTGACGGTGGCCTCGGCTACTTCGAGGGGCGCGGTTCGAAGGCGTGCTCGAGGGTGAGGCTCGAGGGTGAGGCTCGGCACGTTCGAGAGATGCGGCTCGAGGAAGGAGACGACCGCGGCGGAACTCCGGCGATCCGGCGACCCTGTACACTAGGCACGACCACCAGTAGCCGGTTAGGCGCGCAAGAAGGCAAGGAAAGAAGATCAGAGGTCGGGGAAGGAAGATCATGGCCGGGGAGAGAGTATTTCTCAAACCCGAGCTTACCGGCGTTTTCACCAGAGTTGGGAGAGATGGATACGTCGGGCGATTGGAGGCGGCGGAGGTGAAATTGAGGAGCTGGGAAGCTTCGCGAGCTCCAGGCGGAGCTTCTGGGCTCGGTGGTTGAGTGGGGAAGTCACTGGAACGAACTCGAGACGGTGGCGGAGGTGAGTGGAGCTCCGGCGGCCTTTTATAGCCGCGCTCGGGGGCGGATAAGAGCTGTGCGCAGGCGGATAAGATCGGCTGCGCCGCGTGCTTGTGAGACCATGATGAAGGAAGGACGGAAGTCTGCTCAGGGACCGGGCGTGAGCTCGCCGGCGTTGTCCACGCGGCGGCGACGCGCAGGGATCAGTAGGGGACGGGGTAGAAGTCAACTGTGGCGCGTGCGGGGGCGGAATGATTGCACTGTTGAGGGCGATGGGTCGGGAGCAGGCGGGCGGCTGCCAGGCGCGTGGCGTACGCAGCGCCGGCGCGCGGCCATGGCCGGGGCCCCCTCCTGACCCTAGGTAGGAGAAGAACAGTAGCTAGGGTAGGGTTCTCTAGAAAATTGGTTTCTGTGCTGGCAAAATTATTCCCAAATTTTGAACTGCACAGGAAAAACTCAGAATACCAAAGTTGTGCAGAAAAAGGAGATCTACAACTTTTCTTTTTGGACCAAGTCCAAATTTTGAATAGTTTTTAAATTAATAAAAGAGGGTAAAAACTAGGGTTTGGAAATTAGGGTTTTTCCAAAAGGGATTTGAAATCTGTTTTTGATTTTGGGTTTTTGAACAACACAACAAAGCTTCAAGACACAAAACTGAACAAGAATTCACACAAGCAAGTCACAGAGGTGAAATTACCATTTTGCCCTTAAGGGAAGATTTGGGCTTTTAGGGTTTTCGAAAAAGAAATCATTACACAGGTATTAAGCAAACTTAAATGCATGACAAGAATGATTAATAAATGATGATGATGACATGTCAGGTTAATTACATATTAAACACCAGAGGTGTTACAACTATTCACCAAGGAGCTTGATGGAGAGATCTTCATTTGTCAAGTCTACGTTGATGATATCATCTTCGGGTCAACAAATGAAGCCTATTGCAAGGAATTTGGTGACTTGATGTCGAAGGAGTTTGAAATGTCCATGATTGGAGAGCTCACATTCTTCCTAGGCTTCCAAGTCAAGCAATTGAAGGAGGGGACTTTCATATCTCAAGAGAAGTATACAAAAGACCTCCTCAAGCGCTTCAACATGGATGATTGCAAGCCTATCAAGACTCCAATGCCAACAAACGGACATCTCGACCTAGATGTGGGAGGTAACCCGGTTGACCAAACTCTCTACCGTTCTATGATTGGTAGCTTGTTATATTTGACCGCATCTAGGCCCGACATCATGTTTAGTGTGTGCATGTGTGCTCGCTTTCAAGCTGATCCTAAGGAATCACATCTCATAGCGGTGAAGAGAATCCTTAGGTACCTAAAGCACACCCCAAGCATTGGCCTTTGGTATCCCAAAGGAGCTAACTTCCAACTCGTTGGGTATTCCGATTCGGATTACGTGGGTTGCAAAGTAGATAGAAAAGGCACATCCGGAGGGTGCCATTTGCTTGGGAGATCACTAGTTTCATGGAGTTCGAAAAAGCAAAATAGTGTGGCCTTGTCCACCGCCGAGGCGGAATACATAGCCACGGGTGCTTGTTGTGCACAAATCCTTTATATGAAACAAACCCTTTTAGACTATGATGTAGTTCTAGAAAGGGTACCTTTGTTGTGTGACAATGAGAGCACGGTTAAGCTTGCTAACAACCCGGTTCAACACTCTCGCACCAAGCACATCGATATTCGCCATCACTTTCTTAGAGACCATGTTTCAAAGAAAGACATATCCTTAGAGGGAGTTAGAACCGAAGATCAATTGGCGGATATCTTCACAAAACCCCTAGATGAAAACACTCTTTGTAGATTGCGAAGTGAGCTTAATGTGCTTGATCTAAGTAACTTTGTTTAAAGGTGAAAGGGGTTGTCTTTGCATTGCATTGTATCATATGCCATGTTTAAATTATGCTATGCACATAGGCTTGTCAGACGTGGTTAAGATAACCGCCCTAAAAAGCGTGTGAAGAAGCTTACCCATGAGCAAACTTGACAAGTAACCTAGATTCAAATTCCGTTTTGCATTGCATATGCATGTTTGTTGCTTTGTCGTTTCTTTTTGGTTATGTCTTGAGCAACCGCTGTGTTCATCCACCACTAGGGGGAGCATTTGAGGCTCCTAATGGTTGAGTCCCCTAGTTTTGGTGGCCACATGTTGTCTCCTCAAGTTTTTATCGCCTATTTTACCTAAAAATGATATGTAGCCTAAGGCAAAATATTTATAAAATTGAGGGTTTATGCGAGGATACTCATATTAGGTTCCAACTAGTGTTTATTTGCCTCTTATTTGAGTTGGAACATGGTTGGGAGAGGGAGCCGCAACAGAAATCTTCAAAACAGCCCATCATGGGGCATCAGAAGCTGCATCAGACGCTCCCCCAGCGTCCGACGCTCTGTACTGTAGACCGCCCCGGCTGGAACAGTGCCAGAGTAGCCTCCGATGTGTCACCATCGGAGCCTCCGGTGCTCCATCGGACACTGCCTAACGTCCGATGCTGTGGCAAAGGACGCTTCTGATGTGATTTTAGCAGTTTTGAAACTCTCTGGACGAACATCGGAGCGTCCGTTGTGATCACAACGGCGCGTCCGATGCTCCTTTAAGCGGCGCAGTAAGGTCTTCTCTTTGACAAATGGGACCCACGCGTCATCTTCTCCATTCGTCTCCTCCACGCCCGCGCTCGTCCCGACCCCACCACCGCCGTCTCCCCGAGCCCCAAACCCTAACCGCCCCTGTCGCGGGCCCTCACCACCGCGCCGCCGTGCCCCTCATCGCTGGCCACTGCTCCGCCGTGCCCACCGCCGCGCGCCCTGTGACACCCTAGTGTCAAGCACTGCATTAGGAACCACAATTAGCTACTAAGAGCATAAGTAATGCATTGCATCATTTCATATGCATAAGAGTGCTTTTTGCCTTGTGTTTAATTTTTTGGATTTTGGATTTCTATTTGACTTGATGATTAAAATGGATTTCTGTCTTGGCAAATAATTTTATAAAATAGAGAATATTGAGTAGAGTGCTTTTCATGTTGATATTTTGACCTAGTTCAAAATGGTTTGTCAAATAAAAATGTGTTAAACAAAATGTTTTATGTTTCAAAATTGGCTTTAATTATGAGGAGGTTGTAAAAATGGTTTTTAGAAAAAGTGTCTTATATAAAAGTTGTAGAGAAAATTATTTTGAGCAACTTTTATTTTTGGGTCAAAACCTAGTTTGGAGTTTTTGAAACTGTTTTTGAGTGGTCAAAGTTTAAAAAGATTTTCAGAAAAAGAAAAAGGAAAAGGAAAAGGATTTTCTCCCGCGCCTCACTTCCGGCCCGTTTGGCCTTTCGGCCCACCTCACCGTGCCGGCCCACGCGCGCCCGCTCCCGCCCGCGCTCGCCCGCGCGCGCCGCGTGCGCCGGTCGCCCCGACCGCGCCGCGCCGTACGCCGGCCGGAGCGCCGCGTGGCGGCTTGCCTCTGCCGCGCATCTGCTCCGCCCACTCACCGCGCGATCCTCCTTCACTTGATCATGCAAAGATCGCGCGCGGCCACTCCACGCCCGCCTCGCCTGCTGCGCCGCCCTCGCTCGTCGTGCCGTCGCCCGCCGCACGCCACGCAGGGCCCCGCCACCACCACCGGCCGGCCAAGGCCCCGGCCAAGACCCCGAGCACTCTCGCCGCTCCCTCACTCACCCACACACACTCTCCCACTCTCGCTCGCACTCTCCTCCCCACGCCACCGAGCAAGAACGAGCGCACTGCTCGCTCTCGCCGTGACCACCACCGCAACCACCCCCTTCACCGTTCCGGCCTCACCGGAGCATCTCCCTCCGATTCCTTCCGCACGCCGCTCTGCCTCACCGTTGCACACCCGGTGCTCGCGCTAGCGCCACCGGCCGAGCCTCGCTAACGCCGGAGTCCGGAGAGCACCGCCGCGGACGCCATTCGCCACCGCGGAGCCCGCGTCACCGTTCTTCCTCAACCCGTGCTTCACCGCCTTTTCCCTTCATCCTCGAACTTCACCGAGCCAAGGCAAGGTGAGAACACCAACTAGCTTCAACGCTACCGCTCCCTATCTTCCTCTATCTCCCCGGCCGAGCACCATGGGCGCCGCCGTGGCCGTGCACGAGGCCGAGCTCCTCTGGAGCCGTTCAAGCCGAACCAACCACACAGCTTTGCCCCTAGGGTTCGTATGAGCCTTTGCCTCCCCCGATTCCGCCGGCGACCGCCGGAAACGGCGTAGCCGTGTGTTGCCGCCGCCACCGTGCGCCGCCGGCACGCTACGGTCGTGCGCTGGCCAAACCATCTACACCACTCGATGCGCCTCGTCGAGACGAACTCATCAAGCCTAGTCTCGCCGCCGGAGACCTCACCGCCGGCAAGCAACCGCCGGTCAACTCCTTCCCCTGTTCTGCCCTCACCGACGGGTGGGTCCCGTTGATCCACGGACCCCGCACGTCAGTCACCCACTGGCCCATGGACCGAGTTCACGCAGTTGGGCCGGGAGATTTCAAATGTTTTCCTTTTGTTTTTATTTTCCAGAAATGCTTGTTACTTTTGTATAGCACGTTTTACAAGTCCAAATGAAGTACTTTCAGTTTTGTTAGCTTGTTTATGAGCAGATCTATCATGGAAAAATATGAAAGTATTTTTGGTAGAAGTTTATTTTACTGTTTTTATTTATTCCAGTTTATATGCTTTTGTTGAGATAAATGGTTATATATGTTTTCTGGTTGACATAATTCCTGGAAAATTTTGTGTAAGTTTATTACCATGTTTTGCACTTGTGAAAAATATATGAGACACTGTTTATGTGGAAAAAGTTTCCGTTATAGTTTAAAATCCTTTTTGGCTGATTTCTTAGAATAAATGTTAAGGTGTTTAATATGTTGAAATAAAATATGGGAAAATTTTTATAGTCTCTGTTTGTGATGTCCAAGCTAAGAAAAAATATAAGCATGGTCTGTTATGTGAAGAAATCTGAAGTTGCTTTACAAATGTACTTTTCTGTGTTTTCCTTTTGGAAATTCATGTAAGAAATAATATAATGTTTCTGTTTATGGAACTTTCTTGATAAGTATAAAAGGTGAAGTAAAATATGGGAAAAATATGAAATTGAGTTTAGCACCCTTTTCCAGTAGGGTTGTAGTTCAAATGGTTTAAATTGGAATAGATTTGTTTATTTTGTGTAGGCTTATATGTTTAAGCTCTGTCAGCAAGATTTCTACAGTAGAATGTTTATGGGTAGAAGAAGCCAGGAAAATTATGAAATCTTCTGTTTGACACTTTTTGTGTGAAAAGTTAGTTCAAAGCACCTTTTGAGCAGTTTATTTGTTCTTTTTATATCTGCTGTTCTGTAAATCATCTTTGGATGAAAATTGTTCAGTGAAGTCCAGCAGATGTTATTTGCCTTCTGGAATTTTTGTGGATTTTTCTGAGTCCAGAAAAATGCACTTGCAGTTCAAACTCGAGTTTCTTTTGAATTATTAAATAAGAAATAGGTGGATTAATGGATTTTGTTTTATGAAATAAGTGAATATTTACCTCAATGTCAAAAGTGGTTCAACAAGTTGGTTTTGTTGGTTTGCAAGAAATGTTCTTTACATACCACTACTTTCCGTACCACATATTATTCATTACCATCCACCGCATGCAATAGGATCGACACTTCCGGAGCCCGACCACGAGCCAGAGGCAAGCGTCGAGCAGGAGATCCCGGAACTTCATCAAGCCGAGGAAGCCGACCCCACAACCGACACTAACCTGCCTGAGTGCCCCTCCCACGAGGCCTCAGTCTTTTCTCAAGGCAAGCCCCGGAGCATATTAAGTCTCCTATCTTTTGCAATTAAATTTACTTGAGTCCTTTTATATTGTGATGCATTAGGTATAGGAGTTGATTGAATCCTACTTGTTGCATTACCCTTCCTTGAATTATTGTTTACACCTGCCTTGTTATCCTGTTATTTATTTATAATGTAGAATTGCTGAACCTGCTTAATAAAAGTAGTAGTTAAGGATGTTCCCATAATACCCCTGGTGGGTATTTACCGGATCACGGTTGACTATATTTGCTATCGTGGAAAAGAACCTGAGTTGTAGTGAAATACGGTCAACTGGATGGCAGGGCACAAGTTTGGAAACTTGGGGCAGTCCGTCTGTTGGATCGTGTAGGTTTGTATCGATGTTGGCCCTCGTTCATTTGTGAACGCGCCCTTTTACTTAGGGATATGTCGGTGCCGTAATCATCGACCCCAAAGCCGGTTAGAAGCTGTTCGGGCCGGTTTCGACCCATGTCGCGCCCTCTAGTATGGAAATGCGATCTGTCGCGTGAGGCCATCGCCAGGTTCCAATTGGGCGGTCCGTGCTTGAACCGCGACGATTACCACCACGAACAAGCGTTGAGCGGTTGCCCAATGCATGGACCCGACGGGGAAAGTGTGGGCTGGTATTAAAGGTCTTTCACCAGCTGGTTTGGAATTCGATTCGAGTCGCCGTCTCCCCTGGTTAGTGGGAAACTATGGTGAGCTTCACCACGATACAACTCCATGTGATGTTTTAAAGGTTCAACTAAAATGTGGATAAGTCAACTGGATATGGTTATATTATTGATTGCTAGATTCAAGTGAGTGCTCTAGTACAGGTGAAAAACCTAGAGTTAAGGAATAGGTCTAAAAGTGACAGCTCATCTATATCATTAATTACCTCTTATCTGAATTTGAGCTTTTCGCAACTAAAGATCCCAACTCCACCCAAAAAGCCTTGCATATCCTTGGAGTCTTTATTTTCAGTTGGACGGGTAAGTCTAGCTGAGTACATTCCCGTACTCAGGGTTTATCCCGTTGTTGCAGATGGCCAGGTCTACTTCGGCTATTGTAAGCACTGCCTCTACCCAGTGGAAGGTGATGAGGAGTAGGCCCAGGGCAGGGTCGTCCAGAAGCTTCCCTTTTTCTTTTGCTGGTCTGAGACTATTAGTGGCACATTATCTGAAAAAGGAAGAGTGAGTCGTGTTGAGTTAAGTATCAAATAATGTTTTATTTGGACCACATGTGTGGTGGTCGTGTTTCAAACTATTTTAGCTTCCGCACTTTTAAATTCAGTATTGTAATAACTCTGTTTTAAATTCACACTCTGATATTTTAAATTCGGTTCCATTTCTCTGTGATGTATCTTTACGAATGTAATCCTTGAACGATGCGATCCTGTATGTTGTACGATGATAGAAATCCTTCGAGATTTTTGGACTAGCGGGGTTATATGGGTTCAAGTATGAGTCGAAGTCAGACGGATTTGACTAAGATAGTACTTGAGCTCTTATAATCAGGACGGTTCCGCCACACGCCCCCACCGCAGACCGCCTGCACGCGCTCGTCGCCGTCCGAGCTCTCCAGGGTCGCACCGCCTCCCTCGCCGGATTTCCTCCTCGCCGGAGCTGCTCGTCCTTGCCTCACCGGTGCAGTCCTCTTCGTCCCCGTGCTCGTTTCATTCTCCGGTGACCTCTTCTCCGGCCGGCCAACCCCCGCAGTAAGCACCAACCCCCCACTGCATTAACCCTACCCATAAGGTGCTTGATGAAATGTCCTAAAGGCCGCTCACCTTGTTTTTAACCCCGTTTTCACTCCAATCCCTTGCAGACCATCTCCGTGTGATACGTGGGTGTCGGAACGTCAGCGTCTCACCTCTTCCTGGGTCGTTTCGTCGGTTCGTCAGGTAGCAAAGCCAAATTCCACTCTCTTATCCAATTGCTTTGCTTCCTTAGGCCTCGCTTATCTCTAGCATATAAGTTTCTTATATATCTCCTGTCTCTCTCGCAGTGAGTCAGAGTCAGTGTCAGTTGTCAGCTTGGCAGTTGGGCAGTGACAGATAACCCGGGGCCAAGCCCGCGGGTAAAGATCGAGGCCAAGCCTCGCGAGTGACAGCGCAGTTGATTCTCAGTGTCAGGGGGAGCGTCTGTCCATTGGTTTTCTTATCAGCTATTTTGCCAGGGGTTTTCAGAGGCAGTAGTTCTTTCACCGATAGTTCAGCACCTCTCAGTGACAGTTTCTTCCGTTCTTGTCAGCCATGCCGCGCTGCAAGAACGTTGGTGGTGGCCCAGGGGACTCTCCTCCCCGTCCCCCCCTCCGGTCAGAGGCCCGGGAAGGGGAAGTTGATCACACGTAGAAAGCGCTCCAGAGACGAGAGAGAGGCAGCACAGGCTCAGGCAGTGGCAGACGCCGCAGAGCGTGCTGAGCAGGGTGGCCGTACGGGCGGACTCCGGATTGAGGACGAGTTGTCCCCCGACCAGCGCAGAGCAGTTGAGGAGGCTGAGCGGCTCCACGGTTCGCCGACTGGCACGCTCATGGCTGCCAGTCGTCGGACCATGTTCACCTCACCTGGCGTCGAGCCCCAGAGCTCGCAGCAGGGCCAGGCAGAGGCCGAGACAGCAGAGGCAGCAGAGGTAGAGGCACCAGAGGCCGAGGCAGAGGAGGAGGTCCATGAGGAGGTACCCCGGCACCGGTCCACTCATCGCAGGACAGCGGTGCCACCCCGGCCCGATGTCCCTCTGCGGGGAGCACGTGCTCCGTCGAGGCGTGCGCCCCCGCCGATCCCGCGACTTGACCTCCGGGCGGCCACCTGTTCTCAGATTCAGACTCTACGACTTATGCCAGTGGAGCAGTGGTTCCCGAGGGAGAGGCAGCAGCAGGCCGGCGCAGATTTCTATATAGTGCTGCAGGAGGATTTTTACCAGGGCTACAGGAACGCCGGCATTTCTTTGCGCCCACAGCGAGTATGTCCAATGGAGGCGATAATCACAGCAGCTGGAGAGCAAATCCACCCTATTCTCACTTACCTACCTGGTCTGGCGAACCTTTTGGGGCGGTCTGGCTCGTATATTGAGCATTGGGTATTTCAGTTCTACGCTTCTCTTTAGGTGCACCCGGACAGAGACACTATTGAGTTTGCGTTTGAGGGGGAGCACTACAGGCTGTTCTCGTCAGAGATCCGGAGTTGGTTTGGACTGACTCACTCACAGACCCGTATCCACGACCTGTGCTACGACAGGACCGAGCCGCCCTGCCGCCCTCACGGTGGTGCCCAGCCGCCGACTGACCTGGTCCGCCCCTGCTTCACCGAGCCGTTCGGTGAGGGTTCAAGTCTCATGCCTAGGGATCTCACCCCTACGACTCGGATCCTCAACGCGATTCTTCGGCGGACCTTACTACCCAGGGTGGGCTTCGAAGAGGGACTCTCTAGACTACAGCTGTGGTTACTAGCCTATATGGTCAGACAGCAGGAGTTCGACGTCTGAGATGTCATTCTTTGTGAGATGGAGGACACAGTGGCAGAGGGCATTAAGGCCCGCAGGCAGCTCCCATATGCACATTGGATATCATATATTCTATGGAAGGTCGCTGCTACCACTAGCTCTCACCCCAGTAAGTCACTCACAGGGTCCGCGATCGTGTTCCCTAAGTACAACATGAGTCAGCTATTGGGACACGGCCGGGATTGCAGGCAGCAGGAGCAGCAGGCCCCGTCTAGTTCACGCCAGAGACCAGAGGTTCCTGAGTCAGCTCAGCAGCAGGACGAGACCGTCCAGGACCTCGCCGAGCAGGAGCTAGCAGAGCTCGAGGGTGGTGACACGTACGTCGCAGAGGACCCTACCGACAGCTCCGACGAGGATTACCAGCTCCCACCTCATTTTCAGCCGCGTGCCCGCGACTCTCAGGCCGGGCCCAGTGGTACTGCCTCCTCCGACCCAGCTTTACTTGCTATTCTAGCACAGATGGAGGAGCAGCAGCGAACAGTGACTCAGGACGTTCAGCGGTTAGCCCAGGAGCAGCAGCGTTTGGCACAGCAGCAGGCTCAGGAGCGTTCAGACGCCTTGTAGCGACAGATGATGGCGCTACAGCAGCAGACCTTGAGCTTCATGGAGAGACTTGTCAGCGGTCCTCCTCAGTGGCAGTGGCAGCAGCCTCCTCCTCAGCGGCAGATTCAGTGGCAGCCACCAGTCCCTCCACAGTAGTTTGGACAGCCACCGCCGTTTCCGCAGCTGCTCACGGGCCCCAGCTCTTCTCAGTTCACGAGCTTCACCACTCCTCCAGGCGGGGCCCAGCTTTTTAGTCCGCTGCGCACCAGCTTCACTCCACGACGGATAGAGTCCCTCTATGCGACGACTACCTCAGTGACTAGGGATCTATCAGCTACTTTCGGTGAGCTTACTGGATTTCCTACTCCAGATCTTCCGGATCCAGTGCGGACGTCGACGGCTCCTGTGACCTCCACCACAGAGACCTTACCGAGCTCCGTCGCGTCCTTAGAGCAGATAGAGCCTGTTCCATCCGAGACCACGACGTCAGTGCAGCCTGAGTTACCTCCGATACACGAACTTCCGCACTCCGACACTCAGGCTGTCACCGCTACCGAGACTCAGATGGCTTCAGAGCAGACAGAGCCGGTCCAGCAGCCAGAGCCGACCCAGACCGCTTCTCAGCAGCTTCCAGCTTCAGAGGGTCAGTAGGCTACCGGCGTGTCTTTGTCCGACTCCAAGGAGTACCTCCAGTAGTTCAAGTTTACTCAGTGCACTCCGGAGATAGCACCTGACTCGTCTGCACCACCTCCGCCCTCTGACGCTTAGTTTGGCGCTTGATGCCAAAGGGGGAGAGTGGATGAGTATAGCGATAGGGGAAGCGATGTGAGAGGGTTTTGATTTCTTATGTTGTGTTACATTCACATACGCTCTTTATTTATTGCATCTTTTGGCTCTATGTGTGTTATATACTTGTGCTCATGACATGTTTGTGCTCGCTATGATATTATATATGACATGTCATTTCGTTTCGCTCATTACTTGCGCTTAATTCTCACTTGGCTATGTATATGAGCTATTTACTCTTGCACTTGTTATTGACTCTAATCTGTTGAGTGCAGGATGATGGCATGATATGTATGAACTTGCCCCTAATCATTTTCTCTTATTCTTTGCAAGTTCATACATGTCATGATTTAAAAACCTCTTCTCTCTATACTCGATCTCGTGTTGTCATCAATCACCAAAAAGGGGGAGATTGAACGCATCTTGGCCCCTAGTGGGTTTCGGTGATTGGATGAAACACAAGATTACTATGACTAACGTGTGTTTTGTAGAAACAGGATTGAGTTAGGTGACGGTAATGGCGACGATACGGGCATATGGAGTTCATGTCCCCAAGCGATGGATATCGTTTCGGTTTTCAAAGGACGGACGACGAAGACGGTGATAGACTAGGCTAAGTGTCACATGGTGTTGGAGGACACTTAGGTAGTCTTAGGTCTTTGTTTTTCCTTTGGCCGTACTATAAGGGGAGCGTGAATCAGTAGCTTGACCTAGATGAGTCTATTGAGGTAGGTGTGGTGCACACTTGTTATTTCATAGCCCTAGGGAGCTTAGAGAGATGCCTTATGTCGAGAGGAACAAAAGTCGTTAAGGTCGCATCGCGATCCGAGTTTGTTTTGGCCTTGTTAGGGGCATCAGATGCTGGCCAGGTGGGCATCGGAGGCTCCGATGCTCACCCCGACTTAGGGTTTAGTCTGGTGCATGGCATCGGAGGCTCCAATGTTGCCACATCGGACGCTCCTATGCCACTGTTCACTTGCGAGTGAACTGTGAGCTGCATCGGACGCTGGCATCGGATGCTGAGGGCCAACATCCGATGGCCATCCAGAGAGGTTCCTAAGAACACAAGGTTGATATGTGCCCTTGTGGTTCCCTTCCTGAGTGATGAGTGATCGATCAACGGACAACATGTCTCTTGGCTGTGTTGATGTGTAGGTGCGGAGCTCGGGCAGTGGTCGAAGGTGAGGTGAAGGTCTAGTAGGGATGTATCGTGCTGACGGACCGGGAGCGGTGAAGGGCGGACGTGGAGCTTGGACCGACGGACCGGGAGACCTGAGGACCAGCTGTGGTAGCTGGCACGTGGCGTTGACAAGAAAGAGCACATGGGGATGTGTGGTGCATCGGCCGAGTGGGGAGGAAGGTGATGGCGTCATGACACTTGGCGGGAGGCCGAGTAGGATGGCAAATGCACTGTGCCCAGCGTGGAGGCTGGGCATGCTCCGACATCAGTGCTGGAACTCAGGGTGTGCGAACCACATCCCGTCTACAACATGAGTTCGGTAGCTGAGCCTCGAAAAGCTACCCTCGACGGTTTCCGAGTTTGGGCCTCAAAACTCGGGGTGGCCGGTTTCCGAGTTTGGGCCTCAAAACTCGGCGCAGACGGTTTCTAGGTTTGGGCCTCAAAACCTGGGTGCGCGGGTTTCTGAGTTTGGGCCACAAAACTCAGCTTGAGGACAGGTTTCCTGGTTTCAGCCTCAAAACCAGGGGAAGGCCCAGGTTTCCCAGTTTCGGCCTCAAAACCGGGGGGAGGTCCGCAAAAAGGACGGTCGACGCGTGGCGGCGTGTAGAGTCTGGCGCGGAGGCGATGCTATCCACGAGGTAGGCGCGACGATTGACTAGGCGGCACGTGGCGGCATCCTGAGGCTTGCGTCGAGGCAAAGCTAAGGGTGAGGAAGGTGTGTGGCCGTCAGATCAGCGATCAGCAGAGTTGGACCGGGATACCCCTAGGGTTGGCCGCTTCGCTCTTGTATCTAGGGGTAGAAAGGGGATTATTGTTTAGGCTATAAATAACAGAGGCACCCCTCCTCTCTCTCTATCCTAGCAGTCATTTGTTCTTGAGCTCTCTCTCTCTCTCTCTCTCTAGCCCTCGCTGAGGTTCTAATCATACCTCGCTGCTAACGATCCGCAAGGAAGACTAAATCTTGTCTCTGTGTTTTGGGAACTTAAGGAAACGAGACCGTATTCTCGTTGTCTCCTTGTGTGGAGGAATTTCGGCTGAAATCGAATCGAACTGTGTCTTGTGTTTTGTGTTCTTCATGTTTTGGTTTTTCATCTCCCAAAGATTTGCCTCGTTCTCCCTCTCCGTGAGATTATTTTCGATTCCACTTGAATCAATTTGTTCTTGGTCGTGAGCCCCTTCTTTCTACTGAAGGAATTCTCTCCTAACCTCACGAATCCATAGATCGGGTTGATTTCGCGTTCGTTCTTCGTTCTTCCCCCTTTTACAGTGATCCATGAATCTCTCTTGATTGACTTGGTTTGGTGCGATGATTTCTTAGGATTAGCACCCCAATACATAGAGGATCACTTGGGAGAAGTTTGATCAAAGTCCCTTTTGATTTGGTCGAGTTTTGATCGAATTGACTTTTGTCCCGAGCTATTTTTCTGCTCTCTGTTCATCCGCGGACAGTCCACGCCCCCAGCGGTGGACAGTCCGGGACTCGGGACTCGGCAGGTTCAGAACAACACAGCGCGATACTGTTCTCGGTCTCGTGACCGGCGGACAGTCCGCGGTACAAAACCATGGACAGTCCGGGACCTGTCCAGCAGACTTGCAGAACAGTCTGTGTTCGGCTCAGTTGCCAGCAGACAGTCCGGACCTCCAGTCGCGGATAGTCCGGCGTTCACCGGACAGTCCGGGAACCTAACCCCGGACAGTTCGCGAACCTGCAGAGTGTGTTGTTTTAGTTAGTAGCTTTGGCAGTTGGTTTTGGGGTTTCTCAGGGGGTTCCGCTGTACCACTAGGACATCTCCTAGGGTATCCACCTACTTGTAGGTCGTGAACTCTTCGGTCGTCTCGAGTCTTCGCTTTTTGGGTGATTTTCTGGGACAAGGGTCATCCTATTCTCGAGTTGAATTTGAGGCTCCCATTCACCCCGCCCCCCTCTGGTCGCTAATCCGGTCCTTCAATTGGTATCAGAGCCGGTTAAGGATCTTCTCTACCTTAATCGGTTTCGGATCCTAAGGGCGACATGGATCGAGGGAACGGCAAGGCTCCCTATTTCGATGGAACGAACTATCCCTATTGGAAGATTCAGATGCGTGCTTATCTCAACAGCATCGAATCTTCTATCTGGGAGATATGCGAGAATGCTGAGTACATAGTCCTTGTGGCTCGTGTGGGTCAGATCCAGATTGACCAGCACGAGGCCAACTCCAAGGCTCGTAATGCTCTTTTGGCCAGCATCTCCCTTCCTGAGTTCGAGCGTGTCTCTGAGCTTGAGATGGCACAAGAGATCTGGGTCAAGCTTCAGAGCTATCACGAGGGGACCGCTCAGGTCAAGACCAGACTCTTCGAGACCTACAAGCGAGAGTACGAGAACTTTGTTCAGTTGGAGGGAGAAACGATTGACGCCATGTTCGCTCGTTTCCAAACGATTGTGAACAAGATGCGTGCAAATCGGGCTAATCTACCCTATGACGATCATGAGAGGGCTCTCAAGTTGCTATACGCCCTGGATCGGAGGGTATGGGAGGTGAAGGTGTCGACCATCATAGAGTCTCCATCCTATGACACCCTCACCATGGACGAGCTGTTCAGCAAGCTCAAGTCCACCGAGATCGATCACCTGACTCAGGCCAAGCTGAAGAACCCATCTTCACATACCATGGCTTTGGTCTCAGGCACAGGTGGATCGACTTTCTCTGCTGATGCTTCACCTCCTCTGTTTTCTTTGTCTTCTTTACTTACAGTCACGGAGGAGCAGTTGGAGGCGTTTGGAGACGACGAGCTCGCCCTCGTCATCACTCGGTTCTCGCGGTTTCACAATAACCGCCTGAATTGCCGGCGTGGCGGCGCACGCGAGAGCTACTACAAGTGTGGTGATCTAGACCACTTCATGGCGAACTGTCCCAAGAATGACAAGAGCTTCCCCGGCAAGAACCGCAACTCCAGGCGCAAGGGCAAGCCGAAGAACAAGGTCGGGAAGAAGAAGAAGGGCAGCTATCGCCGGGAGGACATGGAGAAGGCTTTCGACGCCGGTCGGCGTGCCTTCCTCGCCACCATCAGCGATGGCAAGAAGACCTCCGACGGCGACTCCAGCGACGATGGGTCCGAGCACAAGACAGAAGAACGCTTCAACGGACTCTGCTTCTTCGGCCACTCCTCCAAGGGCTTGTGCACCATGGCCCTGGATGAAGAGGACTCCAAGTACCAGGCAAAGGACGCCGACACCGACAACGACGATGACGACGACGATGCTTCCGAGGTATCAAACTCTTCTCTTGTCGATCATCTTATCGGTGAGCGTGATTCTCTTATCGACATAGTTCTCGGTCAGGACAAGCAACTCAAGCGAGCTATCCGAGAGCGCAATGAGTTTAAGGCTATGATGAATGAGGTGCTTGAGTTTGCTAGGTCTGAGGTGAAGGTGACCGACGTGGAGGAGTGTGAGGAGTGCACAATGCATATGACTAACTTTGCCACCCTACAAACCAAGTATGCCTCTTTGATTGAGGTGTATGATGAGCTGAAGAGTAGGCTAGACTTGGTGGGTGATTGCAAAGAGTGTCCCTCCCTGAAGAAGGAGCTGGAGGAAGTGAAGGCAAGGCCTTCTTTGCTAGGTGCGTGCAAGTCCTGTCCTGGCTTGCGAACTGAGTTGGCAGAAGTTAGTGCCAAGCTTGCTGAAGCCATGAAGACTAGCTCAGTTAGCACCTTGTCTGCTCCGTGTCAGTGATGCGTGGGGATGGAGCTTGAGATTGCCAACTGTCGACATGACAGGATGCAACCGAGGAGGAAAACACATACCTTCGGTCCATCTTGAGTTGGGTGTCATGCAGTGAGCCATAGTTGGGCATGATGATCAGTCAGTTCAAGAGGGGAACTGATTGCTCGGGAGTAGGCTTTGCTTCAGGTGGGAAGGGCACTAGTATCTTTGGCAAGATCGGTGAGTTTAGCGGAGTGAACCCGAGTGAGAAGCCATCCGCTATCCCTAAGCTTACCAAGATCACCCCACCTGAGCCTCCCAAGCCTATCACCAAGGATGGTATCCTTGATGAACCTCCCAAGGCTCCACCTCGCAAGCAAGTGTGGGTACCTAAACCTAACCATCTTAGGAACACACTTGACACCCTTCCTGACGTCTCTAGTGATCCCCTTCCGAGAGGCAAGCAGCCAGCCAGAGTCAACAACCCTCGCAACTTTAGGAACCAACAACCCAAGAGAGTGGTGAGGTTTGAGTGTGAGTACTGTCACCGTGAGGGTCACCTAGCTGAGTTTTGCTTTCGGAGGAAGAGAGAAGCTAGGAAGGAGTTGGAGCTCAACCACCAGGCCAGGCACCACTCTTTCCATGGTGTGCAAGGTCAGGGAGTTCAGAGACAGGGCGCTAGACCTGGAGGTACACCCCCTCAGGTAGATAGGCCCCAGGCAGCTAGACCACGGGTTGGTGGTCGTGCCCGTCGCGGTTCCGGTCGTCCTCAATATGATCGTGAGCCGGGTGTAAGTGGCTTTGCTGCTCAGTCCCATAGCGGACCACCTTTTCAGTATGGTGGTGATCGCTTTGCTCAAATGGGACAAGTAAGTCAGTTTGGAGGTTTTCCGTTCCATAGCGGACCACCCTTTCAGGTTGGTGGTGATCGCTATCCACCCATGGGACGAGGACAGCTTGGTGTTGCTGCTAACACTTTTTCTGGGCCTATGACACAACACTGGTATCCTTCTCAGTATACTAACCCCAGTGTTGTGCCATATGCTCACTTCCTTCCTTTCTATTGTTGCAGGAACTTCGGTTGGAGAACATGTGGCTCATGGATTCCGGGTGTTCGCGCCACATGACCGGAAAGAAGGAATGGTTCTCTAGCCTTAGCCCCGTGATGCACATGGAGTACATCACTTTCAGGGATAATAGTAGAGGTAAGGTTGTTTCTCATGGAGCTATTCGGCTCAATGAGAACTTTGTTCTCAAGGATGTTGCTTTGGTTTCGATCTTACATTACAATTTGCTTTCTGTTTCGCAACTCCTTGAAGACAATTGTGAAGTGCGCTTTAAGAAGGGTTTGACTCGTGTTCTAGACCCTCGGGGAGATCTTGTTTGTCGGATCATCCCTTTTGGCCGTGTTTTTAGAGCCAATTTTTCTCGTTCTTTCAGCTCTGCTAGATGTTTGATGGCTGGTCCTTCTTCTGATTTGTGGAAGTGGCATAGGAGGCTCGGTCACTTGAGTTTTGACTTGCTTGCAAGACTTAGCTCAGTTGGCCTAATCCAAGGATTGCCCAAGCTTAAGTTTCAGAAGGACCTTGTTTGTCATCCTTGTCGTCACGGGAAGATGGTTGCTGCTTCTCACCCACCTGTTAATCAGGTGATGACCAAGCGACCCGGCGAGCTTTTACACATGGACACAGTTGGTCCAGCTCGAGTTTGCTCAGCGGGTGGGAAGTGGTACGTTCTAGTGATCGTCGACGATTTTTCGAGGTACTCTTGGGTGTTTTTCATGGAGGGTAAGGATGAAGCTTTTCCTTTTGCTCGTGATTTGATTTTGAGGTTGAAAACTGAGTTTCCTCCTGATACTATTAGAGCTATTCATAGCAATAATGGTACTGAGTTTGATAACTCACAGTTTGCCTCTTTCTGTTCTTCTAATGGAATCGAGCATCAGTTTTCTTCTCCTTATGTCCCTCAGCAGAACAGTGTTGTTGAGCGCAAGAACCGAACCCTTGTTGAGATGGCCAGGACGATGCTCGATGAGCATAGGACTCCTAGGCATTTTTGGGTCGAGGCGATCAACACCGCTTGCCATGTTTCAAATCGCATCTTTCTTCGTGCGTTCATGAAAAAGACTTCTTATGAGTTGTGTTTTGGACGGGTTCCCAAGGTGTCTCATTTTCGAGTGTTTGGGTGCAAGTGCTTTATCCTGAAGCAAGGCAATTTGGACAAATTTGAATCTCTCTCTGCTGATGGGGTCTTTCTTGGTTATGCTTCTTATTCACGTGCTTATCGAGTTCTTAACCTTGAGACTAACCGGATAGTGGAGACCTGTGAGGTCACATTCGACGAGACTATGCCTTGTGTTTCTTCTGCTTTTGATGTTGCAGGAGAACAGGAGCTGGGAGAGACTATCTTTGTGGAGGAGGAGCAGGAGAATGCCGATTGGGGTGATCCCGAGCCAACTCCACTGGCTGCCCCCGTCGACCCTGCGATGACTACTTCAGCTCAAGGACCCGATCCCACAACGTCTCCTTCTTGGGGTCCTCTAGAGCCACCTCTCCAGCGAGCACCCGCTGCACCTGAGGGAGCGACAGCATCTGGCGAGGGGGAGGCTACCTCGGTGAGGCAAGCGCCCCAGAGTGTTCAACAAGTTCACCCTCCATGTCAGATGATCGGCGGCATCGACCAGCGAGTCACGTGGTCGCGAGCGTATGAAATCTCTCACTTTGCTCATTCTGCATTCGTTGCTTCTTTTGAGCCCAAAGATGTTGGACACGCACTTTCTGATCCTAACTGGGTCAATGACATGCATGAGGAGCTAGAAAACTTTGAGCGAAACCAAGTTTGGACCCTAGTTCCACCGCCACCAGAATGCCACCCTATAGGTACCAAATGGGTTTTCAAAAACAAAGAGGGTAAGGATGGGATGGTAATGAGGAACAAGGCTAGACTAGTAGCCCAGGGTTTCTGCCAGAAAGAGGGAATAGACTATGAGGAAACCTTTGCCCCTGTAGCCCGTTTAGAAGCCATTAGAATCCTTCTAGCCTTTGTTGCTTCGAAGGGTTTTAAGATTTACCAGATGGATGTCAAGAGAGCCTTCTTGAATGGGTATATAGAGGAAGAGGTTTATGTTCGGCAACCCCCTGGTTTCGAGGATACCAAGTTTCCAAACCATGTTTATAAACTTTCAAAAGCTTTGTATGGTTTGAAACAAGCCCCGAGAGCGGTTGAAAACCTTTTTACTCTCCAAGGGTTTTAAAATGGGACGGGTCGATAGAACTTTGTTTCTCCTCAAGCAAGGCAACGATACCCTGTTAGTCCAGATTTACGTGGATGACATCATCTTTGGTGGCTCTTCTCACGCGCTTGTTGCCAAGTTTGCAGATACTATGAGCAGGGAGTTCGAGATGAGTATGATGGGCGAGTTGACTTTCTTCCTCGGGTTGCAAATTAAGCAAACCCGAGAGGGGACGTTTGTGCATCAAGGGAAATACACGAAGTATATCCTGAAGAAATTCAACATGGGCGAGGCCAAGCCTCTTACGATGCCCATGCCGACGACTGCGGTGATGGACGTGGACCAGGACGGAGAGCCGGTTGATCAGAAGGAATACAGAAGTATGATTGGCTCACTTCTGTACCTGACGGCGACGAGGCCAGATATATAGTTTTCTGTGTGTCTGTGCGCTCGTTTTCAGGCATCCCCTCAGACTTCCCACAAGCAAGCGGTCAAGCGCATCATGAGGTACCTCCGATACACTCCTAAGTTCGGACTTTGGTACTCTTCTTCTTCGACCCTCTCGCTTTGTGGTTATTTCGATGCGGATTTTGCCGGCTATCGGCTTGAGCGCATGTCTACTTTTGGGACTTGTCAGTTTCTTGGCTCTTCTTTGGTTTCGTGGCTTCTCGCAAACAGTCAAACGTAGCCCAGTCTACTACTGAAGCCGAGTATGTTGCCGCTGCTTCTTGTGCTTCGTAGCTTTTATGGATGGTTGCTACATTGCGTGAATTTGGTCTTGATTTCAGTCGGGTTCCTTTGCTTTGCGACAGCACTTCTGCCATTAGTGTAGCAAAGAACCCTGTTCTTCATTCCAAGACCAAACACATCGATGTTCGCTTTCACTTTCTTCGTGATCACTATGAGAAAGGCGACATTGATCTTAGGCATGTAGACACCCATAACCAGGTTGCGGATATTTTCACTAAGCCTTTGGACCTCTCAACTTTTGCTAGGTTGAGAGGTGAGCTTGGTGTGTGTTTCCCCTTTTAGATGGGGGAAGCATTTCGCCTATTGTACAATAGACTGACTTTCTGGTCCTTTTTGTTTTTGGGTCTTGAGTCTTTCTGGTTTTGTTTCAGCTCCGATTCTGACTTCATCATGCATTCATCTTGCATTTTCAAGCTTCATTTCTATATTCCTTAGAATGCATTTATGCTCTGAGTAGTGTATGCTTCGATGATATATGATGATGCTTGTAGCTTAGGCTCTCCTTGATCACTGCTACATTTTGTGAGCTAAGCTAATTTTTCAGAACGATGAACATGCTTAATGAACTTAAAATTTGATACATGTTCACCATTGAGTTTGACAACTAGCATGTGTAGGATGTGTTGAGGTCACTTGAGCTATTTCATATATGCTAGGTTGCTATGTCTCTAGTTCTGAGTCTTTCATTTGCTTGGATTGTTCATATTCTGTTTAAAATGAACCAAGTATTAGTGAATTGAAAAGATCGAGATGGGACTGCTCTGTCAACACATCACGGTATCGAGACTGTTTCTCATAGCACTTTGAGTTAAACTTGAGCCATGTAGTGTAAGACCGAAGCCGATGCTTTAAGCTTCTGATTGCATATGCATAGGCTTAGCACGGTTGAAAAGTTAGGCAATGACAGGCTTTCAACCTCTCGCAATCACATGCTGAATTTAAACTTGTGTTAATAACCGCTGCAAATTCTCCGATAAAATCTGAAAACACAAGTCTATGTTTCATTCTATAGCATGATGATTGAACTGTGCTAGGAGTAGTTCACCTTGCATACAAGTTTAGCACTTGTTTGACTTCCTATCTATACATGTTTAGTGCTATTTTGATGGTGAAACTACTTTCTGAATGGCTTAAAACTGCTCTTTTGGCTTATGCTTTCATATCTTGTATTGGATGATCAGTTTGAGCCTTTGCTAGCACTTTTGCGTGTTGCTTTGTAGTCGGATCAGCACTCTTTAGAGCATTCTTTCACTCTTTCGAGTATATACCTAAAGCTGCTAACTTGCACTTTTAACTCATATGCACTTGCTTGACTTCGATAGGCATGACCTAGCTCCGTTTTACTTACTTGAGTCCTTTTCCCCTCTCTTTTGATTGCAAATTGCCCCCAAGGGGGAGAATGTTTCCAATGATTAGATTTTTAGACTTTCTGTGGTGACAATTTGCAATTTATGCTTCACTTGTTGAGGGGGAGTTCTTTGAGTGAGGGGGAGTTTTCTGCCTGCTCCGAGTTGGCTTTTATTTGATATCGACCTTTTAGCTATCTTCACCATGTTTTGATGGTTCTTGATTGGTATCAGGCTTACTGCTGGTTGTGTTGAGCGTATGTGCCTCTATCTTGAGGGACTAGCAACAGCTGCTTCTTATGTAGTCTTCGTTTGGTATCGAGCTTTCAGCTAGTGGTGTTGAGCCCTTTTCTGCCTCTTCTTGAGGACTAGCTTGCTTTTGACTTGGTTGCGTCGAGCCGTTGCCCATGTCTTTGGGAACCAAGTCTTGTGCTCTGTTTTTGATCGAGTCTTCCTCCTTGATGAGTTGATTGCTCCGATTTCTTGCTTGGTTGTGTCGAACCGTTGCCCATGTCTTTGGGGACCAAGCTTTGCTTATCTCGAGTTGTTCTTCTTCGGCCTTTTCTCTGGCTTTTGGACATCTCGAGTGAGTTTTTCTCCTTCTATCTAATTCTGCTTTTCTTTATTTTGGTTACGGTTACTATGAGTTGACGATGCACTCATCAAGGGGGAGATTGAGAACACAAGGTTGATATGTGCCCTTGTGGTTCCCTTCCTGAGTGATGAGTGATCGATCAACGGACAACATGTCTCTTGGCTGTGTTGATGTGCAGGTGCGGAGCTCGAGCAGTGGTCGAAGGTGAGGTGAAGGTCAAGTAGGGACGTATCGTGCTGACGGACCAGGAGCGGTGAAGGGCGAACGTGGAGCTTGGACCGACGGACCGGGAGACCTGAGGACCAGCTGTGGCAGCTGGCACGTGGCGTTGACAAGCAAGAGCACATGGGGATGTGCGGTGCATCGACCGAGTCGGGAGAAAGGTGATGGCGTCGTGACACTTGGCGGGAGGCCGAGAAGGATGGCGGATGCACTATGCCCGGCGTGGAGGCTGGACATGCTCTAGCATCGGTGCTGGAACTTGGGGTGTGCGAACCACATCCCGTCTACGGCACGGGTTCGGTAGCTGAGCCTCGAAAAGCTACCCTCGACGGTTTCCGAGTTTGGGCCTCAAAACTCGGGGTGGTCGTTCCGAGTTTGGGCCTCAAAACTCGGCGCGGACGGTTTCCAGGTTTGGGCCTCAAAACCTGGGTGCGCGGGTTTCTGAGTTTGGGCCACAAAACTCAGCCTGAGGATAGGTTTCCCAGTTTCAGCCTCAAAACCGGGGGAAGGCCCAGGTTTCTCGGTTTCGGCCTCAAAACCGGGGGGAGGTCCGCAAAAAGGACAGTCGACGCGTGGCGGCGTGGAGAGGCTGGCGCGGAGGCGAGGCTATCCACGAGGTAGGCGCGGCGGTCGACTGGGCGACACGTGGCGGCATTCTGAGGCTTGCGTCAAGGCGAAGCTAAGGGTGAGGGAGGCGCGTGGCCGTCAGATCAGCGATCAGCAGAGTTGGACCGGGATACCCCTAGGGTTGGCCGCTTCGCTCTTGTATCTAGGGGTAGAAAGGGGATTATTGTTTAGGCTATAAATAAGAGAGGCACCCCTCCTCTCTCTCTATCCTAGCAGTCATTTGTTCTTGAGATCTCTCTCTCTCTCTCTAGCCCTCGCTTAGGTTCTAATCATACCTCGCTGCTAGCGATCCGCAGGGAAGACTAAATCTTGTCTCTGTGTTTTGGGAACTTAAGGAAACGAGACCGTATTCTCGTTGTCTCCTCGTGTGGAGGAATTTTGGCTGAAATCGAATCGAACTGTGTCTTGTGTTTTGTGTTCTTCACGTTTTGGTTTTTCATCTCCCAGAGATTTGCCTCGTTCTCCCTCTCCGTGAGATGATTTTTGATTCCACTTGAATCAATTTGTTCTTGGTCGTGAGCCCCTTCTTTCTACCGAAGGAATTCTCTCCTAACCTCACGAATCCATAGATCGGGTTGATTTCGCGTTCGTTCTTCCCCCTTTTACGGTGATACACGAATCTCTCTTGATTGACTTGGTTTGGTGCGATGATTTCTTAGGATGAGCACCCCAATACATAGAGGATCACCTAGGAGAAGTTTGATCAAAGTCCCTTTTGATTTGGTCAAGTTTTGATCGAATTGACTTTTGTCCCGAGCTGTTTTTCTGCTCTCTGTTCATCCGCGGACAGTCCGCGCCCCTAGGGGCGGACAGTCCGGGACTCGGGACTCGGCAGGTTCAGAACAGCGCAGCGCGATACTGTTCTCGGTCTCGTGACCGGCGGACAGTCCGCGGTACAAACCCGCGGACAGTCCGGGACCTGTCCAGCAGACTTGCAGAACAGTCTGTGTTCGGCTCAGTTGCCAGCGGACAGTCCGGACCTCCAGTCGCGGACAGTCCGGCGTTCACCGGATAGTCCGGGAACCGGACCTCGGACAGTCCGCGAACCTGCAGAGTGTGTTGTTTTGGTTAGTAGCTTCGGCAGTTGGTTTTGGGGTTTCTCCGGGGGTTCCGCTGTACCACTAGGACATCTCCTAGGGTATCCACCTACTCGTAGGTCATGAACTCTTCGGTCGTCTCGAGTCTTCGCTTTTGGGGTGATTTTCTGGGACAAGGGCCATCCTATTCACGAGTTGAATTTGAGGCTCCCATTCACCACCCCCTCTGGTCGCTAATCCGGTCCTTCAGTTCCAGAGAGGTCAGAATGGCATCGGATGCGTCTGATGTGGAGGCGTCGGATGCTGCCCAGTGTTCGATGCTCTTTTAACAGGTCTGACATGAGGGTACAGTCGACCGTTGGTCGAGGTCATCGGAGCCTCCGATGCCCAGCATCGGAGCGTCCGATGCCCCCGCAGAAACCCTGTCTTGTACTGTTTTTGGATGGCCGGTTGGGGGAGTATATGTACTCCTTCCCTCCATCCATTTGAGTGTTCTTTCCTCATTCCTTTGCTAAGAAACACATTGTGAGTGTGAGAAAGAGCAAGAGCCCTAGTGAGGTTGAGAGATTAGCTAATTGAGTGAATTAGTGACCTCCTAGTGAGAATTGAGTAGCAAGTGTGCATCCATCCATCTCTTTGGCCTTGTGTTGGTCAAGTGAGAGTTCTAGCTTGTTACTCTTGGTGATCGGCATCACCTAGACGGCTTGGTGGCGATCGGAGAGCTTGGTGATCATCCGGAGGCATTGTGGATGACCCAAGCCAAGTTGTGACCGGTAGCGAGCGATTCACCGGGCCGGAGTGGCGAAGAATCAGCTCGTAGTGAGCACTTGATCCTTGCGCAGATCAAGGGGAAGTGATACCCTTGCGTGGGTGCTCCAACGACTACTAGGGGGGTGTGCCGACACCTCGATAACTCGGCAAAAAGATCATCATGTTATTGTTGATGGTCCTTAAACACATGTTTTACCATCAACAATTTACCCTAAAATTCACCAAAAAGGCATGAAATGTAGTAAAATAGGTTTCAAACTAACCAAATTCCACATGTCCATAGAATTTTATTTGAATGCAAGATTTTGGACCAAATTTGGAGAATGGACACACCAGGAGACGAGCCCACTCATCAGGACCCATTTGGGCCCGAGTGGGGTGGCGCCCGCCAACCAGAGGTGGCGCCCGCCAACCCAAAGTGGCGCCTGCCACATGGAGAGGCCCAACTCTCCCCCTTTGCCACATCACTGATCCGTGTGACCATGCCAAGGCCAAATCTTGGCCCTTGGTCACTAGGTCAGTGGCATCGGACGGCTCAGGATGGAATGGCGTGGATCAAGACCAAATGGCGGTTACTCAGACATGCAACCGACCTAACCACCGCCTCCCTGGAGCTCCTGGATGCCGTTGAAGCAAAGGCGGTGCATCCAACGGTGATGGGGGTGGCGGCCACCACCTAGGGCTGGCGCCCGCCACTAGGGTTAGCCCTAGGTCGGCTGGCTGCCCCCTATAAGTACCCCCCTCACTCCACAAGGCTATAAATACCCCCTGGTGGCAACACTTCATTTGTACCATCACACACCACCATCCCACAACACAAGCAAGCAAGAGAAGCAGAGAGCTTAGGCAAGTAGGTTAGCTAGTAGAGAGAGTATAGCTCTAGTGCCCTCGCTACAGTGCGGCTCTTAGTTTAGCACAGCTCAGCCTAAGTCCTTGGTAAAAGTAGCGTAGAGCTTGCTAAGAGAGAAGCGGGTGCGAGCAACTGGCATCGGAGGTCGGTTGATTTCCCGGCGTCTCTGGTCTGGTTTGCTCTCTTGTATCTCAGGTACATTTATCTTTATCTCAGTATTACTTTAAGCATTACTTTCAGTATTACTTTATCAAGTACCTTGAGTGTGACCTAGCTATCCTACAGTTCAATTCACTTAGCCATAGTAGTTAATCTCTAGTGTGCTTAGTGATTGATCTTTGCCAATAGGTTGCTCAGTTAGTTTAGTGTTTATCTTATTAAATCAAGTATTTGCTCTGACGTCCGCAAGGGTGTCTCTATTCAAAGCTAGGGTAGAGATAGTTAGAATATAGTTAAGCGTGGTGCTTAGTTATAGACTTACCTTCAGATACGGCTGGACCCCCGGATAGCTATGGTAGCAAGCAGGTGGTGACAGGCCTATGCGCCTTGAATTCCACCACGTAGTTGGCCCAGTTTAACAGTAAGGCTCGTTGTGCTAGCATTCAACCTAAGTAAGTGGTAAAGGCTAGTACGCCTCGATACTTGATAAGATAGGAATAAAACTTTACTTAACTTAGTTGCTTTATTGACTTTTGTCTGCCCTGCTTCGTAACTGTCTTGCTTCATAGTTATCTTGCTTGCAGTTATCTAGGATTAGTTATCTAGGAGTAGTTACTAGTTAGTTATCATTAGTTATCCTTAGTTACCTTCCATCTATCTATCTAGCTATCCACCTTACCTTAGTCATCCATTTCATCCTTACCTATCTACCCATATATTCTTTCTAGCCTTTCATCTTCCCTTCTCTCCTTTTCCTTTTTCTTATTTCTTCGACTCTCATCCCCTCCTTGACTCAACTCATACACCACCCTAGCCTTCCCTTGGGATCAAATAAATCGACACCTGGTACTCCCAGGCGAAGTGCTACTACGATAGTTCTGTGCGCTTGCAGAATCTCCTCCTGGTAGATTGCATTCTCTCTAGCTAGCTCCTACTAGTGTCGGGATTGACAACCCCGCTTGGCATTAGTAGATAGCTGCTTTAGCTCCACTCCTTTAGGTATAGTGACCGGTCTTGCTTCAAGCACTTCTGACGCCGTTGCCAGGGATAGACTCCATAGTCTACTCCTAGTAAGAACGTTAGCAAGTGCCAACAAGCATTCCTGGGCCGTTACCGGGGATAGTTGCCTAGCTCTATCTTTAGTGAAGCTAAGAACTACCAACATGCGCCTTGAATTCCACCACGTAGTTGGCCCAGTTTAACAGTAAGGCTCGTTGTGCTAGCGTTCAACCTAAGTCAGTGGTAAAGGCTAGTACGCCTCGATACTTGATAAGATAGGAATAATACTTTACTTAACTTAGTTGCTTTATTGACATTTGCCTGTCCTGCTTCGTAGTTATCTTGCTTCGTGGTTACCTAGGATTACTTATTAGTAGTTAATAGTTACTAGTTAGTTATCATTAGTTATCCTTAGTTACCCTCTATCTACCTATCCATCCACCTTACCTTAGCCATCCATTTCATCCTTACCTATCCACCCATATATTCTTTCTAGCCTTTCATCCCCTCTCTTCCCTTCTCTCCTTTTCCCTTTTCTTATTTCTTCGACTCTCATCCCCTCCTTGACTCGACTCATACACCACTCTAGCCTTCCCTTGGGATCAAATAAATCGACACATGGTACTCCCAGGCGAAGTGCTACTACGATAGTTCTGTGCGCTTGCAGAATCTCCTCTTGGTAGATTGCAACCTCTCTAGCTAGCTCCTACTAGTGTCGGGATTGACAACCCCATTTGACATTAGTAGATAGCTGCTTTAGCTTCATTCCTTTAGGTATAGTGACCGGACTTGCTACAAGCACTTCTGACGCCATTGCCGGGAATAGATTCCATAGTCTACTCCTAGTAACAACATTAACAAGTGCCAACAAGCATTTCTGGGCCGTTACCGGGGATAGTTGCCTAGCTCTATCTTTAGTGAAGCTAAGAACTACCAACAAGCATTTCTGGCGCCGTTGCCAGGGAAGGCATTCGGTGTATCGGTTGAGTCCGTGTCGAATTTATCTTCGCTTAAGCTCCCGCTTAGCGAATCCCATCTTACCCCATTCTTTCTTTCCTTAGTCCTTCTTATATTTTTCCTTCATCTTCTTCAACTTCTTTCTTTCTTATCTCGTTCTATCTTCACGATGGCCAACAAGACCATTCGTGAATTTTCTGCTCCTTCTGCCGCTAATGTAGCGATAGGACCAGACATGATCGATGCCAACCTCAATTTTGAGTTGAAACCGGCTCTGATCACGATGGTCCAAGCTAGCCCGTTCTGTGGCAAAGCTCATGAGGATGCCAATGCTCGTCTCCAACAATTTTTGGAGATTTGCGGCACCTTCACCATTAAGGGGATAACCCAAGAAGCCATCCGTCTTCGTCTCTTTCCTTTCTCTCTTCTAGGAAAAGCGAAGCAATGGTTCTATACCGATCGCAACGCTGTAGACACATGGGATAAATGTTCCAACAAGCATTTCTGGGCCGTTACCGGGGATAGTTGCCTAGCTCTATCTTTAGTGAAGCTAAGAACTACCAACAGTTATCTCTACTCCTTTACCTACGCATTTACTTTCAAGCAATTCAATTCTGCATTACTACTTGTTGTTCATTCTATATTGGATTGCTTTGCTAGAGTAGGAGTGACATAGACTTGGTCTTTTGTGCGGTAGAATAAAGAGAAACACACTTCTAGGCACTAGGGGGTTAATTGGGGCTTGATAGGTTTTATTCTTGCAAGAAGTTTTAGAAAAGCCCAATTCACCCCCCCTCTTGGATATCTTGATCCTTTCACCTGGTATATAGGAACGGAGGGAGTAGTTCTCATCATGTAGAGTGTAGAAGATTTCATATAGTATAATTTTTGGACATTTATATGATTTTATATCTATTTTATAAAAATATTTTATTACACTCGATGTCTATCAACAAATTTGACAAGAAACAGATGTCCATCAGTAAATTGCTTTATTTTGCACGTCCACTAGCAAAGAGAGGTCATTTTCAGTGTCTAAGTGTCCATCAACAAATTGCTTCATTTTACCCGTCTCCTAGCGAAGTATCTTATAGTCATTTTTTCCTATTCTATATGTCTATGTTCTTTTGTATGTAATATATGTGGTACATGTCTTTTTTCTAGATTGTATCCTCCCACGATAAAAAAATTCCTATTTTTGGATTTTTTATTTTAAAAAATATTGTGGAAATAGATAAGTGGAGTTGTGGCTGACCGGTGAGCTCCTCCCATGATTAAAATAATCAACTATTTTTTATTTTGTTCCATTCGGACTTTACCGAGTGTCAGCCGGGGACACTCGGCAAAGCACATGTGTCACTAGTGCGCTGAGGAAATTTGAAGGACGCATAATCTTTCTACTTTTTTCTTTCCTGTGCGCGATCGCATTGTGCAAGTCTGCAAGGTTGGCACGGAATCTCAGGAACTCCCTCCAAATCTGCAGCATTCGGCACTCGATTCCTCGCCCCAATCCGATTCTCTGAATCTGCAGCATTCTGGAGGCCTAAGCCGGTCTTCAGAACAAAAGTCTCGACACCATCTTAGGGCATGTACAACCCGTCTATATGTCTATATTTTTTGCAAAAAGAACCCCGCATGTGAGGAGACGAGCTCGCCCCGTCTGTTCGCGAAACAACGAGCGTGGTAAAAGAAAGTCATATCACGTCGAAGACGTGGAAAATGTTGAAAGTGAAGATGAGATGTCAAAGCGACCAATTGGGCAAAAGGCAGCAAAAAAGGCTGCTCTTGCTGCAAAAGGTAAGTCAAAAGTAACAGATGATGATGGAAGATCAGAGGAATCCACAATTAATGTAGAAAAGCTTGATAAATTGAGCAAGATCCAAGAAGAAACTCATACAAACGGTATGAAGGTGCTAGAGCTGCAGCGAAAGCTATCTTCTGATAAGATGGAGACAACAAAGCTTGTCCATTTAACATCACAAGAGAACAGAGAGTCCAAGAAACTTGAGATGGAGGGAAAAAAGCTTGAGATGGAGTCAAAGAGGCTTGAGATGGAGGGGAAAAAGCTTGAGAAAGAATCAAAGATGATGGATGCATATAACAACCTCATCTCAAGATACTAGTTCAATGACAGACGACGAAAAGTCTGAGCAAATTGCTGTCATGAAGTGTTTGCGCAAGATGTTTTTTCCTGAAGTTATATAATTTGGTATGTCCAGGAATTCATGAAGCTCATGGCAATTTTGCTTGTTTTTGGAAAAAAAATGACAAGTGATATCTTTCCTGTAGCATGTCTATCCGCAGTTACTTTTTTGAAATTTTGCTTGGTGTGTGTAGAAAGAAGGCCATGGTGACTGTTCTGGACAGCAAGGAGACCATGAAGCTGTTGTGATCATGGCCATGGTGACTGCTGCTACCATTAAGTCTTTTTGTATCGTTGAATCAAATATCTTTGAATGTAATCTCAGATTGCTGGATGTCATCTATGAAACCTGATAATGGTACTAGAGCTTGCTGTGATCAAATGTCTATTTTGGTTTGATGAGAGCAGCAGGAAATTGTTTCAGTCTTTTTGTATCATTTGCTGTGATCAGATTTCTGCTCATGGCATATTCTCAGTTAGTAATCTCAGTTAATAATCTGATTTTTTTGTGAAATTTTTGCAGCTACTCAACTTTGATCTTATCAGTTCAGATTGATCCTGTAGTTCTGCACAGCTACCATTTTCAATCGTGTTTGGCAGCTAGTACAAGTGTGTTGTTTTAGTTAGAATGTTGAGAAAGTTTCCAAGACGATGTTTTAGTCTGATCTCTTCTATCTTCTTGTCATTTCTGTTATCATTATCAAACAGCCAAAGCTTTCTGCAGACGGTTGCATGTATGCATTAATACTCTCTATGTATGGTTGCATGTATGCATTAAATACTCTGCAGACGGTTAAATAGACAACCATTGTATAGTTGTTTGTTTAAGCATCTATATGTAAACTTGCAGACGGCAACCTGTCCGTGGACTGTACATGCCCTTAGGTCGCCCTCCCTTGTTCCATTACTTACTGCTGCCCAAGGTTATTATCTTTCTAGGACTAGGACTAACAAAAAAAAAGTGTAGCACGAGAAGCAAGTAATGAAATCACTTAAGAATAAGCTTGTTGTCGTAAGATGAGTTGAATCAATCAATAAAGCACCTTATCTTTTATTTTTATACTTATACCTAATAATAAAGAGGCAAAATTTCCCGCTATTTGTTTTGGTCTGGCATACAGCCGGTCTCTCATGGTTGGAGCATGTTTATATGGACCGATAAAAATACCAATACCAAATGTATCCTATATACAGTGACAGATCCAGAAACGGCCCACGAGGGGGCTAAATACATAGAGACCGAGTTTGAACCGAAATTCTCCTTATATTTTTAGTTCACGAGAAATTTTTGGTAGATTTTAAGGTAATTTGGACTAAATTTTCCACTATTTTTGTAGCCCGCAGGAAATTTTAGACTAATTTAAAGAAAATTTAGACTAATTTTTTTGCTCAAATCCTATACATATTTTTGGGCAAGGGGGGCCTGCAGCCCCCCCCCCCCCCTGATCCGCCAATGCCTATATATATACTCATGTTGGCGATAAATATAAGAGGCAAAATGAAAAAGCTCGCTTTCCGTCCGATCTCCGGAATGAAAGTCTCGACACCATCTCAGGTCGCCCTCCCCTGTTCCTTTACTTACTGCTGCCCAAGGTTATTATCTTTCTAGGACCAGGACTGTCAAAAAAAAAGTCTAGCGCTAGAAGCAAGTAATAATAATGAAATCACTTAAGAATAAGCTTGTTGTTGCCGTATGATGAGTGTTGAATGAATCAATGAAGCACCTTACACTAAAAAGACAACATGAATTAGGAAGGAAGAAAATACATTAACTGACTGAACTGCAGTTTAGTTTACACAACATCATGCACTAGTAAAACATATAAATAGAAAGCCATGAAAAGATAAGGTCGAAACTCACGACATGGTTGATTTTAGCATGCATTTTACATCCAAAATGCCACAGGATCTGAAAGGAATAAATAATCCTCGGTGATTTCTTTAGGCACCTTGTAGCATTGCATCCTACAGGTCTCGCCAGTGGTCAGATCTCCGTTGTCGTCGTAGGAGAGGGAGAACGTCGTCAACCGGTAAATATAGCTCCTGAGGCAGCCCTGCTCATGGTCGGCGGTGGTGCTGTCTCCTTCCTTGTCATCGTTGTCGTTATTGGTATCCTTGTTTTCCTTGTGCTGAATGATATCCTGCTCAAGCTTGTACTTTGAGGAGTCGTCGACGCACTGCACAAGGCAGAAATCACTTGCTCCCATGTGTACAAGAGTAGCGCCTACATGAGTCTCAGCGGGGTCATCACTGAACAGCTTCTCTTTGCCGAGCTTCCATGCAGGAGGAGCCTCCTCGGCGGCGGAGGAGAAAGAGGAGGAGGAGCAGAGGTGTCCGAGTGTGGCCGGGTCTTTGGAGAGCCCGACAAATGCGTCGAGGCAGTGGACAAAGTGTGCACGTTCGGCGAACGGCAGCGACCAGTCGCCTAGCCGTGTCCACGCGAGCTCCGCCCCCTCCACCATGTCGACCTCGTCGGCGTGCAAGGCAAAGGTGGCGGTGCTGGTGCTGACAAGGATGGTATGCTCGTCAGGGTGCACGGCATACGAGGTGACGTCGGTCCTTCGAAAAGGCGGGCGCGGGAACTGGAGCCACGACCAGCCGATCATGGCGCTGCTACGATCTTCCTGCCGCGGGGGCCAGAGCAGCTTCATCGAGAGCGCCTTGACGGCCAGCGTGTCCACGGCGAAGAGCACGTCGCCGACGGAGAGGAAGATGGGAATGTCCTGGCACAGCTCGCCGGGGCCGAAGTTGACGCCCCGCGAGCGGACGTCGATGATGGGCTGGATGCCGCACGCCACCGAGTCGTCCCAGCTGTTCCTCTGATGCGTCACCAGAATCTTGGTGCCGACGGCGGCGAATAAACTGGGATCCCCACGCGGCGCTTCCATCTGGATGAAAGGCCGAGGCAAGCGCCGTATCTGGTTCTGACTCTGACGGGGAGAGGAGAGCTGCTGCTGCTGCTGCTGCAGGTTTATCTCGCGGACGCTGTATCCCCACGGCCAATCATCAAAGATGAGGTAAAGGCGCTGCCCCTTGCCCTGCCCCCGACGAGGCTTCTTATTTGCTGCCGCACGGCGACCTTCGTGCTCACCGCGCCGCCGCTTTGGCAGCATCGTCCTTGTTCCTTGCTCCACTGATATATCGTCGCCGTCGCCGGCCTTTTTTTCTTTTGTTCGATCGATATCAGAGGCTCAGAGCTTGGGAGATCCCTGACCTGTTCGTAATATATATATAGACATTTCCTTTTGTCATGGCCATGGCCTTTCCATCTATAGATTATTTTTTTCACAACCGATTCCGATCCTACCTCGGCTGGATATCATAGTTCGACTCGCACTCGAAATCCCAGCCAGGTGCAGTGCCGCTCGCCGCTGACCGCCAGCACCCTGACGTCGCCCGCGCCCCGGCATGCATGTCCACCGCGAACGCGTACGAGCCCGGGAGCTCCTTGACGTCGGCCGGGGTGGCCGCCATGGCGCACGCGTCGCGCACGTAGGTCAGGTGCGCCTTGTCGCCGCCCGCCGCGCCGTCGGGGTCGGCACGTTCAGCAGGTGCTGCAGCGCCGCCATCCGGGGCGCTACCCCTCGCGTCCATCTCTCGCTCTCGCTCGCTGCCACTGGGCACTGGCGGGTCTCGGAACGCTGCTTGGCCTGTTGCTGTGTTGGTTTCTTGGATTGTTGTGTGATTCTTGGTGTGGGGGATCTGCTCAACATTCTTAGAACGAAATCTGTTGTTGATCACTTGGAAATTTGCCATAAGGTCACGGTTACTCCTTAAACATTCATCTGCAATCAGAAAACTGCATTCAGTTCGGATAGTCTTTCTTTACAATGTTACAAGATTTTTTCTAATCTAAAAAAAAAGAGAGAGAAAAGAAACGATCGATTACATGCATACAGTAAAGGTAACGAATGCAAGACATAATCTGCTGCTTTCCCCCTCAGTTGGCTTAGCTCAGCCATGTCAAGTAGTTGTGGCTGATATTAGCTATGCCCTAGAGATAGAGGTACTAGTAGTAGCTGTACATATACTACATCAAGGCAATGAATTAAACTAGATCAGAGCAGCAAGTTTCAGACTTATGCCTAAAATTTCTACCGCTCACCTCATGCCACAACAGTAGCAGACGCTTTGAAAGGATCAAGATGGCTAAGAGAGAGATGAATTGAGCTATTCTAAAATTTTTTGTAATAATTGAACCGTACACTAGCTCATTTCACTTCTTGTACCTAAAAGTATATTTAAACTAACTACGGCACAAAAGGACTTGCATCCTATATTTCAATCCTACTCTAACACAGGGACCGTTCCAGACCTAGGGCCACTAGGGCCATTGCCCTAGTCGCGGTCCAAGTTTTCTAGCAACAATTTTTTAAATTCTAGCCCAATAACGAGCAACTCAGGACTTACGCGGGAAAAAAATTTCATTCCTGCATTTTTTCGGTGAAATTGAACTTATTCATATAAAATTTCTACGTAATTACTGTAAAATTTCTGCGTTCTAAACAGGCCCTCAATAAAAAAAAGTTGGTGAACTTCTCCCTCGCTCAAGCCCAACATCTCTTCAGTGTTCTCGCTGCGCCTCCTCTTCCTCTTCCCCAATCTCTCTCTCACACGTCGCCTAGCTACATGCCTGCGCACTGCGTCGTGCCCCGTCCGGTGTCGCCGTGTCATGTGTCGACCACCGCCATTTCTTCGCTCTTTGCCGGCACGCTGCGTCGTGCCCCGTCCGGCGTCGCCGCATCGGGTGCCGACCACCGCCATTTCTTTGCGTCTTTGCCTGCGCGGCTGCACCGTCACCCACCGGGCTCCGCCCTGTTCGCTCGCAGGGCTGAGCGCCCGAGGTTGCGAGTCGGAGCTCTGCACGGACGAGCGCTAGAACTGGCCCAACAGCTAAGCAGAAACACTCAAGATCCGCAAGAGCAAGGGCTCGGTGAAGCATTTGTTCTTTTTACTTCAATTGTCTGCCAATTTTAATTCTAACAGCTAAGTTTACAGTTTTAATTTAACTTTTGATTCTAATTAGAAATAATTTTATATTTCTCTATAATCAATGTATATGATGAAGATGACCGGTGACCGAGACTTTAACATCATATAGACAATGGTTGTATTTTGCCAGTGAAATTTGGCTCTAGTCGTCACAAAATTCTAGGTCCGCCACTGCTCTAACATGATAATTTTAGGAATGTAAACAACAAGAATTGAAAATGCTCAAATTAAATGTGGAATGTAAAGGGAGGAAAGGAATAAAGACGAGTTTTTTCCTAAAGGTATCGAGGTATCAGCACACCGCTAGTCCTCGTTGGAGCACCCGCACAATGGTATTACTCCCCTTTGATCCGTACAAGGACCAAGTGCTCAATCTAGGTTGATTCTTTGCCTCTCCGGCCCGGTGAATCGCCCACCACCGCTCACAACACAAGTTGGTCATCCACAACCTCATCCAGATGATCACCTAGCTTCCGATCTCCACTAAGCCGTCTAGGAGATGCCGATCATCAAGAGTAACAAACATAAACTCTTACTTGACCAACGCGAGACTAATGAGAAAGATGGATGCACTAAACTGTCGCGCACCACCTCCCCCCAACGCTGGGCACTCTGGACGGGCGCCCAACCATGGGGTGCAGACCGAGGGCCCAGAACTGTCGCGCACCACCTCCCCCCAACCGCGTCGCGACCGTGACCGTGACGACGACGACAACTTCGGTCCAAGGCCACGTGACGCTGGGGTGCAGGGCTCCAAAGTTCGTCAGCTGTTCCAGGGGTGCTCGTCGGACCGTGTTGTTCGTGTGCGCACCCGTTCGCCCCTGTCTTATCGTCAGGCTGGGGCGAAGGGGGAGGAACCGATGGATGGCTGGGAGGCGAGGACAGAGTCTCTCGACCGTGGCCGCTCCTGGTCAAGGTCGCCTGCCCGGTGGGAGCGTTGCCGCACCCTGTCCCCGCTCCCCCGGAACGCCCGGACATCCACACGCCCTCCGGTGAGCCTGGACCCAATGTTGCATGTCTTCAGGGAGTCAGAGACAGGGGGTGCGCCTCAGTCCTGGGGAAAGGACCCCATGATCCACGAATGGGAGTTGGCTCAGCTCTCCTTCTCTCCGGACGACGGTGGGGAGAGATTTGGTTTGCCTAACTACGTGCCAGTCTCCGAGCTGTGGGCGACGCGACATGCTCCTCAGGCTATGCTCTCTGGCCATGGGCAGGAGATAGTCTTTGGGCCCGGAGTCCAGCTGCCTGGGCCTGATCCTAAGCCCAACTCCCACTGTGGGCCCATTGATCCTAAGCCCTGGCCACTTCGGCCCGCTCTTCAGATGATGGTCAGGTGGACGATATCTCGGACCGTGTCACCCACATGGACATTGACTCGGCGATGCTGGATGCGTCTCCGGTGGCCGCCCCTGCCTCGACTGCTGGCGGCCGCCCGGCGCGCACCAACCCCTTCGAGCTTCCCGGCAACGACGAAGAGGGGTAGGACTGGGAGGGCAGTGGCTTCTGCAATAGCATCTTCAGGGCGCCCCCTGAACTGATCCTCCCCTTGCCCGGGGCTCCTCTGGCGGCGGGGGGTGACGGCCGCGCTGGCAGACTGCGGAGGGCCGCAGCCTCAACCCACTCGAGCCTCCGCCTGGTTGCATGCCCTTCGCCGATTCCGGTGGCTGAGCGCGCTCAGTGGAAGCTCATGCGCGAGCTGGACTTCGTCAACACCCCAGGGTCACAACCTGATGCTACAGTGACCGCATATGTGGACATGTATGAGGATGATCTGCCTGAGCAGGCCATCCAGGCGATACGGCTGGCCACTCGCATGGGCAACAAGAAGCTTGTCAGCTCCCTTCCGGCACCGAGCCGAGAAGGAAGGAGAACGAAGGGGAAGGAGTCGGTAGGGAGAGTTGGGAGGAGGAGAGACGGTCGCCGACGTTGTGCTCGGCAGGCAAAAGGGATTGTCAATTCAGACTTCTGTTCTTCGATGCTTACACTTGTGTTTTTCCTACCCTCTTATCCTCTCGCTTCCTGGGCCGCCACAACACATAAATCACATTGCCACTCCGGCCCAGTCAGCATGACGTTCTTGGACCGTTTCCGGGCTCCGCGTCTGGGTCTGAGGGCTTGGTCTCCATCACCTGGAGGTGGGGTGCTGACACCTCCCCCTCCTTGGGAACTGGCGTGTCCCCACGCCGGCGCGGCTGGGAACTGCTGACGAATGACGTCCGCGTCCTCCCAGGTGGCCAGATCTTCGTCAAGACCGGACCATTTGATGAGGAGCTGAGGAACCGTGCTGTCGCGTCGAGGGTGCAGCCGGCGTTGCAGTACGCGTTGCAGAACTTGGAAGCTGTTGTCGATGTGCGGAAGAGCTGTTGTAGACGACGGAGGCTGTGGAGGAGCTGGCTTCAGCAAGGAGACGTGGAACACCGGATGCACAGACGAGCCAGGCGGTAGCTGCAACTTGTAGGCGACGTCGCCGATCTTGTCAACGATCTTGAAGGGGCCGAAGAACTTGAAGCACAGTTTCTGATGCGCCCTCGGAGCCAGGGAGGACTGGACGTACGGTTGCAGACGGAGGAACGCCCAGTCACCCACCGCGAAGGAGCGCTCCAAGCGGTGTTTGTCTGCTTGGTGCTTCATACGTTGCTGGGCCCGAAGGAGATGTTGGCGAACCGCAGCCAGCATGGTTTCACGCTCAGCCACCATAGAAGCTACGTCCGACACAGGAGATACAACTTCATTAGTTAAACCAAAATGACGGGGAGAGCGACCATAAAGTACCTCGAACGGGGAGCGGCCCAAGGCCGAGTGGAGACTGGTATTGTACCAATATTCAGCCAAAGAGAGCCATTTGAGCCACTGCTTGGGGCAAGAGTGGACGAAACAACGCAGATATGTTTCCAAACATTGGTTGACCCTCTCAGTGTGTCCATCGGACTGAGGGTGGTAAGCCGAGCTCATGCATAAGGTCACCTGTGCCAGCCTGAATAGCTCCTTCCAGAAGGAGCTTGTGAATATCGGGTCTCTATCAGAGATAATATGAGTAGGCATACCATGAAGACGGAACACATTGTCGAGAAATGCCTGGGCTACTTTGGTAGCTGTGAAGGGATGGTGAAGTGGAATGAAATGAGCAAACTTACTAAACTTATCCACCACCACCAAGATGCAATTTGCGAACCCCGAGCTTGGAAGTCCCTCAATGAAGTCCATAGATACCGCCTGCCATGCAGCCTCAGGGATCGGAAGGGGAGATAGGAGGCCTGGGTACCGGGCCTTGTCAGGCTTGGCCTGGATGCAAACTGTGCAGGCAGCCACATGAGCGCGGACATCCTCCTTCATGCCACGCCAAGCGAACAGCTTTTTGACACGACACAACGTGACGGGAAACCCAGAATGACCCCCAACGGCGCTGTCATGGAGTGCAGAAAGAATCTTGGACTGCATAGGCCTGTTGTTCCCGACCCAGATGCGCCCCTTGTTGCGTATCAGCCCTGACTGCAGCGTATAGGGGGACCTGGACTGCGGGGCAACAGTCAAATCTTGCAAGAGCCGGGAAGAAAACTCATCATTTATGTACCCAGCGGCGACCTCAGCTAGCCAGGTGGGGGAAGAGTATGATATAGCAGCAACCTGAGAGGGCGGTTCAGGATGACGGGAAAGGGCATCAGCTGCGATATTGGAAGTGTCAGGCTTATAGATTACCTTGTACTGCAGACCAGCCAACTTGGTGTACATTTTTAACTGCCAAGGAGTATGAAGACGCTGATCTGTGATATGCATAAGGCTTCGTTGATCAGTGAATATGGTGAATTCACCATGTTGCAGATAGGAACGCCACTGTTGGACTGCAACCATGATAGCCAGATATTCCTTTTCATAGGTTGACAGACCACGAGTGCGAGGACCAAGGGACTTGCTGAGATAGGCAAGAGGATGTCCTTCTTGTAGCAGTACAGCTCCAATTCCCGAATCACAAGCATCAGTTTGCAGCTGAAATGGTTTTGAACAGTCCGGTAGGGCGAGGACATGAGCCTCGACCAGAGCAGCTTTAAGGACTTCGAACGCCGAGGTGTGAGCTGCAGTCCAAACAAACAGTACCCCTTTTTTGAGTAGATCAGTGAGGGGACGGACTAAGATGGCAAAGTGGCGGACAAACTTCCTGTAATAACCGGCAAGGCCCAAGAAGCTGCGCAACTACTTGACGTCCGCTGGGGTGGGCCATTGCTTGATAGCAGCTATCTTGGCGGGATCAGTGGCCACCCCGGAACTGCTCACAACATGACCCAAGTAAGATATGCTTTGTTGCCCAAAACTACATTTGCTGAGCTTGACTTGCCACTTGTCTTTGGACAGAAGGGAAAACACTTGGTGGAGGTGATGTAAGTGAAGTTCCCAGGTAGGGCTGTATACGAGGATATCATCAAAGAAAACCAAGACACACTTGCGGAGAAGTGGCTGTAAGGTGGAATTCATTGCTCCCTGGAAGGTATTTGGTGCCCCTGTCAGACCGAATGCCATAACCGTGAACTCGAAATGCCCCCAATGAGTTTGGAAAGCTGTTTTATGCTCTTCTCCAGGAGCAAGACGGATCTGGTTGAAGCCCGCTCGTAGATCAAGGCAGGAGAACCACTTTGCGGAAGACAACTCATTGAGAAGTTCATCAATGACTGGGATGAGGAACTTGCTCTTGACTATCAGGGCATTTAACATGCGATAGTCCACACAAAATCGCCATGACTTATCTTTTTTACGAACCAGCAGCACCGGAGAAGAAAAAGGGCTCGCACTGGGCTGAATGAGACCTGAGTCAAGCATCTCGGACACTTGCTTTTCAATTTCAGTTTTGAGGGCGGGAGCATATCTGTAGGACCGAATTGCCACCGGCTGGGCTCCTGGGACCAGGGGAATAGAGTGATCACAACGTCGTCTCGGAGGAAGACCAACAGGGGCAGAAAACAAGTCGGGAAACTGGTCGATCAGGGACTGAACCTCCGGACAGACCGCAGGAACAGTGACCTCCTCCACGCTAGTAATGTGCAGAAGCTGTAGGGATTGAACCGAGTCCGGCTGCGGAACCAATCCTTGTAAAAGAACATGGCGAGAGCCATAGGGAATAGACAGCCACTTCTCGCCCCAGTGGACCTTCATAGGAGAAAATGCCTCCAGCCAATCCATACCTAAGATCATGTCAAACGTACCAAGAGGCAGAAACTTGAGATTGGAGTGAAACTGAAACCCTTGCATGGACCACGCTGCCAAAGGGATCTCAGAAGAGTAGGGAACAGAGCTGCCATCAGCTACCTTGACATGAACTGTCTTGCCCAATGAGTGAACACCCGGAATAGCTTCAGCAAAAGGTTTCTTCAGGAAGGAGTGACTACTCCCCGAGTCGACCAGAATAGAGATATCTTGACCTTGGAGAGAACCCAACAGCTGCAGTGTACGGGGAGCTGCCAGTCCGGTGGCCGCAGCTACAGATAACATCATGAAGAGGTGCGGCTCTTGCGCGGACTGCGAGCTTGAATCTTGTTCAGCTTCAGAAAGATCCTCGTGACAGAGGTCCCAGACCTCCTAGAGCATGTGCAACTGCAGCGCCGGAGAGCACTTGTGCCCGGGCTGCCATTTCTCCCCACAGCGCATACAGAGTCCGCGGGCCTTGCGGTAGGTACGCAGGGAGGCGAGCTTGTCATCAACTGAACTTGTATGAGCCCCAACCTTGAGAGCAGCAGACTTGACAACAGCGCCCCCAGGAAGCCCCTCACCCTGCCATGGTGGAGGCAGAGGCAGAGGCAAGGGCCCCTTGGTGTTGAATCTCGGGGGTGCGGCAGCCTCCGGCTTCCTACCCTCGCGGCGCCGCACAGGGTCGCCAGCTTCTTCCTGCAACAATGCCAAGGTACAAGCAGCATCAAGGGAAGCAGGGCGCTGAACCAGAATTATAGAACGAATTTCATCGCGCAGGCCGTCGATAAATCGTGTAACGAAATAGAGTTGGTCCGGGTTGGGGTTGTATGCGGTAAGCTGATCAATGAGCTCGACAAACTTGTCAACATACTCAGAGACCGAGGAGGTTTGGCGGATGTTGAACAACTGACGGAGTAGAAGCTCATGTTGATCCCGGCTGAATCGCTCATGGATCATGGCACAGAACCCACTCCAATCGACGTCGCGGAGACGGTGTTCCACGGACTGGAGCCACCGAGCGGCTGCTCTCTTGAACTGCATGGTGGAGCAGCGAACCCAGATGTGTGGATCCACTGAATACATCTCGAAATAGGTCTGGGCTTGGGTTATCCATAGTTGAGCATTATCTCCATAGAATAGGGGGAAATCAAACTTGGGCAACTTCCCGGATTGGCGAGGGACGTAGGTGGACTGGAAAGGCTGGTTGGCGGGAAGGGTGTGAGGAATTTGGGGCTGGTAGCGGGGAATTGGTGCTAATGGGGGAGGATTGGGGTTGGGCTCGGGAGGGGACTGGTACGGGTTAGGGATTGGATGGCGTAGAACGGATTGGGGAACGCGACGGCCATACGGATCCTCATACGAATCGAAACAAACAGATTGACAATGAGGAATTTGGTTCGTACCATTGGCCGGGTTCGGGGTTGTGGTCGTCATCGACCCACAACCCTTCTCCCGTGTAGTCAAGTCTTCGCGGTGCCCGCTGGGCCAGTCGTTCGGTACTCCGGCAGGAAGGCGCACGGCGAACGACTCTGGAGCCGGCCTAGGTCCATGGTGGACCGAGCCGACCTCTCGCTCCACCCTGAGATGTTGCGCGTCAAGCCGACGCAGATCAGACCGGAGGTGGGAGAGATCTTCTTCAGCCCTCGGCCTCCAGTTGACGAGGGACGCGACAGTGGACTCGAGCGCGGCGACGCGGTCGTCCCTCTCGTCGCAGATCTCGGCGAAGCGGACCAGCTCGACATCGCGGACGCGGTCCTCCACCTCGTCGGCGCGGCCCTCGAAGTGTTGCGCCCACGCATCGGCCGCTTGAAGCGACTTGTAGTGGCCCCCGAGGGTCTCCTCGACCGCAGCGACGCGGCCGTGGATGACTTCGTCGTTCTTCTTCACCGCCCCTTCAAGAGCCGAGACGCGCGGCTCCCAGCGCTCTTCGGCCGCCTCCAGGCGCTGAAGCCGCCCGTCGATCCCGTCGAGGCGCTTGAGGATCTCATCGAGCGCCGCCTTGACTCCCGGCTCCATGGCTCCGCGGGAGCGCTGCAGCCTGGTGTAGTGCTCGTGCGCCGGATCCAAACCGGCACGGACTTGAGGAACGCACGCTGAGAATCGGCGGCTTTGATACCAGTGTCAGCTCCCTTCCGGCACCGAGCCGAGAAGGAAGGAGAACGAAGGGGAAGGAGTCAATAGGGAGAGTTGGGAGGAGGAGAGACGGCCGCCGGCGTTGTGCTCGGCAGGCAAAAGGGATTGTCAATTCAGACTTCTGTTCTTCGATGCTTACACTTGTGTTTTTCCTACCCTCTTATCCTCTTGCTTCCTGGGCCGCCACAACACATAAATCACATTGCCACTCCGGCCCAGTCAGCATGACGTTCTTGGACCGCTTCCGGGCTCCGCGTCTGGGCCTGAGGGCTTGGTCTCCATCACCTGGGTGTGGGGTGCTGACAAAGCTGGTCAAGGCCCTGGAAGCTTTGGCACAAGAAGCAGATGCAGCTGAGATGGAGGTCGTCTGATGGCCAGGCACAGGCTTAGTTGTTCCAGTTAGTTTCCAATGTCAGTTAGATTAGTGCCAGCACCGGCTGGTCTTCTACCGGTTAGGTTAGGGAGATTTGTGCTTGTGATGTCATGCGGGAGTGTGTGGTGTGATCAGTTTGAGGTGGCTGTCGGGGGTACCTTAGGGATGGCTGCTTCCAGGAGGTGTGTTATGGTTGGTGTGCTGTCAGTTTCTTGCTCCAGTTGCAATAGAATTGTTCGGGTTGCTGGCCATTCTCTGCTTGGGCAAATTGGGTGTTTCGCTGCGATGTATGGCAAGCCATCATCTCCCAAAGTGTGTTTTATGCTAATTGTATGATGTTATGTGTCGTCCTTCTGGGTTTTTAATGGATCATAGGGATCCGAAGCTACTTAGCTGGAATGTGAGGGGCTTAAACTGTGCAGCACGGAGGGAGGCGGTGAAGTTAGTAATTCAGCAAGCACGTCTGAAGGTGATATGCCTCCAAGAAACAAAGCTAGACTGCGTGACTGATCTGCTGGCTGCCGAATTTTTGGGGCAGCAATGTAATGGTTACACTTTCTTGTTAGCAGAAGGCACAAGGAGAGGGATTTTAATTGCCTGGGATCAAGACCTGGTTACCGCTGGATTACCACTAAAAAAAGACATACTCTATCTCTACAAAGTTGACTTTGAAAATGAGTAATAAAGACTTCTGGTTAACTGCTGTTTATGGACCAACTGAGAGCGGGGACAAGGCCTCCTTCCTGAACGAACTAATCAGTTGTCAGCCAGTATCTAGTTTGCTGTGGCTATGTCTGGGTGATTTCAATCTTATTTGTGATGCAAGTGATAAGAATAATAGTAATATAAACAGAAGACAAATGAGAGATTTCAGGCAAACACTAGATGCTAGCGAACTCCTCAAAATAAGATTAGTAAACAGGAAATATACCTGGAGTAATGGTCGCTCAAATCCGACCTTGGTCCATCTTGACAGAGCCCCCGGCGACGGGCCTCCACTTTGCTCCGTCAGAAGCCCGGCCAATATCCTGAAGTGAATTTGGAACAGCTCCAACACTGCTCAGGGACCTAAAACAGCAAGCGATGGGATGGGTAGCAGTAGAAAGGTCACGTCGCCGACAAAGCTCAAGAATAACCAACATTTGAGAGGGAGATGCATTAGAAAGGTCATCTCTCAATATTTTAGGGACATTCTGGGGACTCAAGTACAGAGAACCTGCACCTTCGATTGGGAAAGACTGGACCTGCCTCAAATAAGCGATCGAGAAATGGATGCGCGGTTCACTCTAGCTGAGATCAGTGAGACAATTAAGGAGTTGCCTGCAGAGAAAGCCCCTGGACCTGACGGCTTCACAGGCTCTTTCTATAAACTCTGCTGGTCAATAATCAAATGCGATGTTCTAGCGGCTATGGAATGCTTCTATGATCTCCGAACAGGCCCACTAGAGAAGCTGAATGGTGCAAATATTGTGTTGATCCCAAAAGTTGATGTGCCGGAACATATAAGAGACTTTAGGCCTACCAGTCTGATCCACTCCTTCGGCAAGTTGATTACCAAAACTCTAGCCCGCAGACTCTCAAAGCATATCAGCTCGCTTGTATCAAATGCCCAAAGTGCCTTCATAAAGCGTCGTTGCATCCAAGATAACTTCATGTATGTTAGAAACCTGGCAAAGGCCTACCATAGAACCAAGACTCCGGCCCTTCTTTTCAAGCTTGACATCTCAAAGGCATTTGACACGGTATCGTAGGAATATATTCTCAAACTGTTGGAACACAGGGGCTTCAGTCCAAGATGGAGGGATTGGATTTCGACCCTGTTTAGGACCTCCCACTCAGCTACACTTCTAAATGGTGTAACAGGAAGAAGGACCAGCCATGCCAGGGGGCTTCGTCAAGGTGATCCACTCTCACCTTATCTCTTCATCATTGCTATTGATACACTGCAAAGAGTGCTGGAGCTGGCTACTTTGGATGGTGCTATCTCCCCCTTACGTGGTAGAAATGCTAAGCTCAGACTCTCGCTATACGCTGATGACGCGGTTATTTTCCTAAACCCGATAAGGAATGATGTCCAAGCACTCTTCTCAATTTTGGACAATTTTATTTGGCAAGGCGACAAGACTGAGATTAAACCTGGGGGGAACTATACAGTAGCTCCCATCAGATGTTGTGATCTAGACCTGAACTCCATCTTGGACTCCTTCCCGGGACAACGTGTTAATTTTCCAATAACTTATGTGGGACTGCCATTGACACTGGGAAGACTGAGAGTGATTCATGTTCAGCGATTCGTGGACAAAACCAGGAATAAATTGGAAGGTTGGCGAGGGAAACTCCTAAACCCAGCTGGGAGACGTGAATTGGTGAGATCAATTTTAAGTGCACTCCCTGTTTACCTTCTCACCTCTCTTAAGGCGCCAAAGCAGCTGCTGGAGGACCTGGACAAAGCCCGGCACTGTTTCCTTTGGGCGGGCGATCGCGAAATTTCAGGGGACAAATGCAAGGTGGCATGGCCCTACGTTACCATGCCAACTGATTTTAGGGGACTGGGTATTCTGGACCTTGATAGATTTAGTCGCGCCCTAAGACTAAGGTGGTTGTGGTTCTCTTGGAGCAGCCCGGATCGACCATGGAAAGGAACGCCGCTGCCAATTGATTCCGTGGACTTGGCACTTTTCAATGCAGCAACAAAAGTGATAATCCATAATGGCTGCAAGGCATCCTTTTAGAATTCAAGCTGGTTAGAGGGCAAAGCTCCATCTTCGCTTTTCCCGCGCTTATACAAGCATAGCAAGAGAAAGAAGCGTACTGTAAGAGAGCCTGTTCTGGAACATAAATGGATCAATGATGTGGCTTACAACCCAAATCATGAATTGCTGCAAGAGTACTTCGAATTATGGTCAGCCATCAGATCAACACATCTAGACCTCCAAGACGTGCGAGAAGATGAAATCATTTGGGTCTTGGAGGGATCAGGGAAGTACTCGGCTAGCTCAGCATACAACATTCAGTTCACGGGCCAAATACTTTCAAATTTTCCAAAACTTGTTTGGAAAGTATGGGCACCACCGCGATGCAAAGTCTTTATGTGGCTACTCTTAAGAGACCGGTTGTGGACCGCAGCCCGATTGCAAGCACGCGGATGGAAAAACAACTATTTCTGTGCGCTTTGCGTAAGAAACTTGGAAACATGTACTCATCTTTTCATTGAATGTTCGTACTCGAGAGAGGTTTGGGACATGGTTGCCACCTGGAGCGGCTGCTCCAATCTAGCCCCAACTCATTGGATGGTACAACATGAGGTTGAAGAATGGTTCTGCAGCATGACGGATCAGGGTCAAAAATGGCACACACCTTGGCAATTTTAACCCTATGGAGCATCTGGAAGCAAAGAAATGCAGTGGTTTTCAGACATTCGGAGAAATCGACTCAAGCGCTTTTTTCAGAAATAAAGGATAATTGTTATGTTTGGGCATACGCAGGGGGGAAGTCCTATCCCCTCTTCTGGTTGTTTCCAAATTTTGGGAGTAATTAACTTTCGTTTTTCCTGAGCCTATGCAGAGCTTCTGCTTTAGGCCATGCTCCTCGTGCATGTAACCTGTTGTTTGCTACTTTCTCTCTTATTATCAATGAAATGCCGGGCAACCGGGTCTTTCAAAAAAAACTTCACTAGTCTCTTGCACTCTCTTGCACACTCAAAGATGATGGTTGCTATTCAAATGAGCAAGAAACTAAAATGGGGGTGGTGGTGGAGTATATATACTCTCCCACACAACCCTTACATGAATGGGTAAATACGAGCAGAAAAAGAAGCATCAGACGCCTCAGATGCATGTAACGGACGGGTCCTATGTTGTAGTAACCGTAACCTGCATTGTTTCTAACAGCACACGTCACAGTGGCAATGGATGCTGGCAGCGCCCGATGCCACCCCATCGAACCTCTCTGCATAGGCATCAGACGCACCCCCTGACGCGTCCGATGCTAGCATCCGATGTGATGCTGGATCAAACCCTAAGTGAACAGTCCTGTGCGTTCGATGCAGCAGGCAGACTCACTGTGCACTTCCTGCATGCATCTTTCGTCCGATGCAGACAAGGACAACGTTCGATAGCCATTTAAGGGTTCAAACGACTCCGAATCACGATGCTACCTTGATGACTTTTGATCCTCTCGATCTATGGGCTATCTCTGAGCTACATAGAGCTATGATAAACAAGTGTGCATCACACCTAAGTCACTAGACTCACCTACGTCAAGCTACCTTATACTCCCCTTAATAGTACACTCCCCTTAATAGTACGAGCAAAGGAAAAACGAAATCCTAAACTACTCTAAGTGTCTCTCCAACACCGATCAATACTTAGAACTGCCTATCTTCAGCCTTGTCGTCCATCCTTTAAAATCAAATCGATTTCCATCGTTAGGGGCATGGATACCATTTACTCATATAATCATCATTATTGTGACCTAACTCACTTGGTTTCTGCAAAACACATGTTAGTCATAATAATCTTATGTTGTCATTAATGACTGAAATCCCACTATGGGACTAGATGCTTTCATCCTTCAACATCTGTAACATTAAAATCTCAAACATCTACAAACCTACAAACCACAAAATGTCAATAACCTTAATTTCTAGAGGTTAGCTACTTGCCATTAATTCCCTCTCTCCTGTTGTGATGGTTTTGCTAAGCATCATTGCATTAAGATAGGAAAAACAATTCGATTCTAAGTCGATTCTACGACAAGAGTTAGTTTTTTAATACATTCGCGCCCTTGAAAGATAGAACAGCCATATCCATCTTCCTAACCCAAAACATCCTGTAGTACTGCTCAGACAACGGGAATGTAGACATCGAAAACACAGGGGTTCCGATGCTTCCAAATTCTCCAAGAAGTTAGAATTACAAGAGAATTAATGCCTTTGTGCTTTGTTTTTGGGGGTGTCCGCGTTCAAGCACTATGATGGTGCGCGTGGATCCTTTATGTATTGGACCAGACTTCTCTTGGGAGCACTATAAAGATCTGACACTATGAACAGAGTATATTTAGGGACAACATAACATTCAAATTACAGAATATACAGCTTGACTATACTAAAATATACACCACAACCTCAATCCTATGAAGACCATAACCAAAGTTCGGACAAGCATATACACCACATATTCCACAACAAAAAAAAAGAGGGTGATAATCTATAAATCCACTATACTATTTATGGAACAACACTGAATGCTTGTGCTCCCTTGGCAACCTTAATAAAGACATCCTCCAAGGTGGTGTCAACCAGGCCCCAAGCATATACGCTGAACCGGCGTTTTGCACTCTCGACGGCATGGAATACATCTGCAATCTTCAACTCCTGCTTTGGCAGCTCAAATTTCTGGGTTCCTGAAATGTGGTATATCCTGCTAGCATTTGGTGATAAGCGGTGAACAAGCTGTTCAACCTCCTGCTCATTCTCCGAAGATGTTGTCATTGTCAGTACATAGGTGCCGCCATATCTGGCTTTCAGCTACAGAACAATTCATGGCAAACATTTGCATAGTGTTTAATAAACAGGTACCCAAAAATGTGCATGTCTGCTCCATACATGTAAATAGGTAAGTTACCTCTTTTGGGTTACCAAGGCACTGGAAACCACCATCGACAAAAATGCCAAGTCTATCACATAGTACTTCCGCCTCCTCCATTGAGTGTGCTGTAAAAAAAATACTTTATCAGTTGCCATTATTGTGTCTATAGAAGCAATAAACAAAATATAAGGTGAGCTCAGTACTTGTAAGAATGATGGCACGGTTTCTCTTTGCCTCCTTTACAACACTCCACAGATTATTTCTTGATGCTGGATCTAGCCCAGTGCTTGGCTCGTCCATGAAAACCACCTAAAGGAATCAAATTATAAGTTGCACATACCAATGTATATTCTACACTAAAAAACACAAACAGAAGTGACGGTGGTACTTTGGGATCCCCAATTAATGAAATAGCAACACTAAGCCTTCGTTTCATGCCCCCACTGTACTTTCCCACTTGCTTATCACCGACGCCACCATGAAACAGATTAACACTCTTTAGAGAGTCATCAACAGCCTGCAGTACAGAATATTGTAAGCTCAGTGTATACGTGTACATGTCTTTATAGACATGCGGATATTTGCTGCAATATAGAATCAACAAACATAGCATAGGTCTTTCTCAGACTATTTCTCAGTGAAGGCAATTAGGAACTAATATTAAAACATGTCAATTATGAACTATACCTTCAATAATTCACTGCCTTTAAGATTCTTCAGTCTCCCATAAAACAATAGGTGCTCTCTTCCTGTTAATGTTTCCCAAAGTAAGCTGCATTAAAGTGAAAGGGAATGAGAACTGATGGCACTAGAATGCAATGGTAATCAGCAGAAATGGGTTTCAGATAGAAAATATAAATTTTAGAGCAAGGCCTTACTCATGCTGTGGGCATACACCCATGTTAGTATAGATCACATCCATATCAGTCTTTATATCCATTCCATGTACATAGGCAGTGCCAGATGTTGGTGGAATAAGCCCAATCATCTGCAGGGAAAAATATGTCGCTGAGGAGTGCATAATATCACCTAAATTTTGCCAAAAATCAAAGTAATAGGCTATGTTGATGTACCATACTGATGAAGGATGTTTTCCCAGCTCCATTCGGGCCAAGCATTCCAAAACACTGGCCTTTTGGTATGGCAAGAGACAAACCTCGGACAGCAAGTTTGTCAGGGTTTCCATCTTTTCCATGGTAAACCTTTTTGAGGTTATCAGAGAGGATCGCTTGGTTTGCAATGGGTTCCAGTAGAAGTTGCTCAACCACCTCTCTCTGAACATTAATTTAGAAAATAAGAATACAGAAGGTATCATTGAGAGAGAATGTAAGAGAGTAACTTACTTCTTGAACAGCATCAGGATTGTCCATTTCAACGACTACTTTAGATCCTTGTCTCCCAAAGCTAAATCTCCGCAATGATAGAGCACGCTTCTTAAAGCAGCTCAAGAAGAAAAAGAGATTTTTCCTGAATCCACCACCCAGCGACGAGACTTGATCCACATAGAATGCCAAGGGGAGAAGTATTGCCCACTCCACAACCATAATAATCAAGACCCCACGCATTCCATTAAGAGAGTCATCTAGATTACTCCATTTCATACCAGTGGTCCCCATTGAGTTTCCAGCAGATGCATATTGACCAAACTCGTATAATCCTCGGAACAATGAAAATCCAGGGATGATCTCCATTACAACTATCCAACCCTCTTTGTACATAAACAAAGATATTGTCATGCATAAAACCTAAAGAGAGTTTTCCAATACTCAAAAAGTAGTAACAAATGATAGGACCTTACTTGGAAAACCAGTATCCTCAACAAAAAAACGAAGAAGAAATTCCCCTAGTAAGCCCGAGCCAAATACATAGATGTAACCAACCACTGCAGCACAATGATTCTCAAAACAGACAATCAGATCATTGGTTTTAAGCACCATAGGATTCTTCAGAAGATAAATATGCCGATCACAAACCTGTGGCTGTTTTGACAGCAGAAAAGAAGGAAGCTACTAAAAATGCAAGTGAAATCTGCAGGTTTATGTAGATGAAGTAGAAGACAAATTGAAGGCTATAGTCATTTTTCCTAAAGAAATCTAGACCTGCATAGAGGAAAGTTGAATTCAATTTACATACTTCATTTGCAAAATTTGCATTAACTAGAATACATTTTCGAGTTAATTACCGATCAAGGAGCCAAAAATCACAAACAGTATCATGTAGATAGCCGACAGGGCAAAGAAGTAAACATAGGAGATTAGCCAGTAAGGACCATCCTTCAGACCATGCATCTTCATCATAATTTTCAGCTTTTGTTGCTTCTCGTACACAAGATATGTTAATATAACCTGCAAAAAGTGTAACATTGACTTAATATTTAATCAATTTTTACCTCTTTCCTTAATAAAAGGTCATATCTCGCACTCACTGGAAATAGTAGTTCAATGATCCATGTGAAGAACAGTGCACCAAGAAGAGAAGAGAGGTCAAATTTCAGTTTTGTTCCTACTTTGGGCATCTCTTTAACATATTGAAGCAACATTTCCACTCCACTTCCTCTGAGAAATTTAATGTACTCATTTGATGCCTATAGGTAAGATAGCAAGTGTTAGAGGTAGTTGCATACAGATGAATATCACTAACATGAAGCTGTTCTGTAGTACAAACCTACCACATTAACCAAGCGTGGAACTCGCAGTAACGAAATAGGTACGTATGCGGTGTTGTTGTTATAGGTAGAGTTGTACCAAATATTCATTTCAAGACCATTCGTATTTGTGTTCAGAAAATCATAACCTGGACAGAAGCAAGTTATACACATAAGAAAATTGAAAGCAATAAAGAGAAACACATAAGAAAATTGAAAGCAATAAAGAGAAACATTTCGTTGAAGTCTGTTCAGAAGACTGAGATCACCTGCAACAAATTCATTTGTCTTTCCGCCTCCACTACCTCCACCATTTTGTCTGTAACCCTTAAAGAGTTCATCATTTACAACTGAGGCACTTTCACGCCATAGTGGCAAACCCGGAACGCAGTCTATGTCTAAACATTTGAAAGAGAAAAATAATCAGAAATAGGAACCATATCAAGTCCAGAAACAATGTATACAAAAATAGTTGACATCCTTGTATATAAAAATGAGTTCAACAGCAATAGAAAAAATCTCTCTAGGAAAACAAAAATTAATATCTAGCTTGTTTAAGTGAATGAATTAATGTTCTCAGGCATGAGCTACAAAAGTGAGGCACAAGCTATATTTCCTACGATTGTCCTGTAGACAATCTTGACGCAGTCCTCATCAGTTGTGTCTTTCCTATATTCTTTATCCATACATCCTTAAGGAGAAGGAGTGGACCACCAAGAGCAAGGTAGGAAATGCTACTTACTGAACTGAAGGGGTATGGCCGCGGCATTGGTTGAAACTGTCTGTGTTTGATTGGGCAAACACCGAGGTTGCAGCAGATACAAGTTATTCCCTGGGATAAACGCGGACTCTATTAATTCTGTTGTCCACGGCCACGTGTCCGATCCCTAAGAGAACCAATCCAACCAAGAACTCCATCCATTACCAACACAATTAAAGGAAAATGAACATATACTGTATAGTACAACAAAGATCAAACTACATATTCGAGGCCTGCAGTTATGCTGTCAGGAACTCACGGCAACGATCTTGGAGAGTGCATCGAGATCGAGATAACCCGTCGTCGAATTCAAGGAGGAAGTCGAAGCAGGAAACAGTCCACCGGAAAGACCTGTCAGTTGAAACACGAACACAGCAACAGCACGCGTATCACCAACAAGGAATCGTCACGTATCTGACTTGTATCGCATGGAAGTTCTTGCTACCATGCATGCCATTGACAATTCGACATGGAATGGAAGGCGTAGGATATATAAATACTTTGAGCTAGCGAGCGGTTGTTGCCGGTGACGAGGACGGCAGCGGGGCACGAGGCGGTGTCCCGGCAGGTCGGGTCAGGCAAGCCGTCGAACAGCTGGCCGGCGGTCCTGACGGCGCGTGACTCGTGCCGCGGCACCTGCACCAGCGCCGGCCACGGGGTCGGGCTGGGGATCGGGCAGCTGCCGACCTGGTCCAGGGTGGAGTGCTGGACGCCGCACTCCGTGCGGCGGCACGCGCCCCCGACGGCGGCCGGGCCCGGGTCGACGCAGGCGCAGCCGCAGCGGTACTTGGGCTTGTCGAGCTCGCGGTCGATGACGCCCTGGAGCACGACGAGGATGACGCAGAGGAGCACCGGGAAGAGCGTGATGCCGATGTTGGTCTTCAGGTTCCGCTTCTGCACACATCGCACAGCCGAGAAGAAGACAGTTCATCCGGGCGCTCCTTGGATTCTCGCATTGCAGCGAAGGCACAGACAACACAGAGCAAGAGGAAACAGGGGAGGGAGGGAGGGAGGGGGACCTGGAAGCAGAGGTTCTTGCGGAGGAGGGCGTTGGCCTGCGTGAGGAAGCTCGCGGGGCCCCTCGTGGGGTTCGGGGCGTCCATCCGCGAGCGAGCAGGCAGAGGAGCTGCTGCCGCCGCCGCCTGCTGGCCGGGTTCGGCGGAGATGAGACGACGAGTCAATTCAGTACGGAGTAGCGAGCAGCAATGGTGAACCTCGTGCTCCTCCGGTTTTATTTTTATAGCATTCGCTGGCTCGCTGCAGCCGTTGTCAGGCTGGCTCCCGCCAAATCCGCCACACGCCGTCCGTCACCGTGGCCGTTTGTGAAGGGAGTCCGCAAATAACGAGTACGAAGAGGGCTTAACTGAAACCTGCAACAGGTGCGATTAAATAATCTTGGCAGGGTTAAATGGCAAAAGGGTCCGGTTTGCGGATCTCGCTGGAGAGCTGCTTTGCTCGTTGGGTTGACTTTAGGATAACTGAAACTGCGGCTGTGAAGACTGGTCAGAGGTTGGCTGTCCATGTCGTGCATACATGTACTTCCATTGAGATTTACTGACCCATTACCCAAAAAAAAAACCTATCAATCTTGTGCTAACTGTTAGCTTAGGTGACACGGCATGTAGGATTTAGAGTTTGAGTTCACAACTGCCCACCAAGATCCAAACCCTCCTACTACCTCACGCCATATATATACAATTTCCCCTCTCGGATTACATTTTGATCTCCCGAATCTAAAGCATAACTGTTGGAATAAATGTTAGAATTATTTGGTGTGTTTCATGCGCATTGTTATTGAAATATGATGTCGGTACAACCAATATTATTAATATCGGCACATAAACTTTATGTTCACTAATCAAAGCATAATATGTTAATAAGTTTGCGTGATCAACGATAATAAACCCTAAATTAACCTTGGAATCGGTCTAGTTCCATGGGCCCAATAAATAAACACTACTAGAGAAAAGGTCTTTGGACGATAGACAGATCTATAATTGATCAATTCGCTCTAGACGATACGAAACATGATTTCTCATCTAGAGTAGGAGACGCCATTGACGATACCTCCACAAAGGCGCAACATCGGTTATTTATAGATCCCTTTACTGCTACTCTGCATCAACATCATCTACAATACTAAGGGCCCCTTTAGATTGTTGGAATTTTTTCTATTTTCCTGTGCTTTTCCTGTAAAAATGAACTGATTCCTAGTAATTTGTGTGTGTGTGTGGGGGGGGGGGGGGGGTAATAACTGCACCTGCAATATCTAGTTAGTAATGAACTAAATTTTTCGCATTTGATCAGTGTTAGTGATCATGTTCAAGGCAAAAGGAGATACTGTTTGTGAGCGAAACATTATGTAATCATTGGATCAGATCCCACAGGTGTATCTCCCAATGGAAAGGGCTTGCCTAGATTTATAATTTAGACTAATGGGTTGCAAAATAAAATTTTAAATTCACTGGACCACCCCACTTCTTTTGCAATATGACGGTTAAAAAGCATCATTTCATTGTGTTTTCCTCTTACTCTCCACAAAGATATGCATGCATGAGGATTGTTGTGAGTTATTCCACCAGGGCAGCGCAGTCAATAACTCGTATCCTAAAAACTCTACTTATCATAAGACTGTGTGTCATTAAATCACAAGTTAGTTGGTTCTTTGTTCATGTATTAAAAATGTCTTGAAAGGTATGATCAGAAAAGAGCTCGTCCGTGAAAACTTTAATGCAAGCACAATATGTTATCAGTAAATGGATTTTACCAAAATAATGAATTCTCCTAGTTGCTCCTTTAGAATTAAACCACGCAGTTTAGTTGTGGAATCTTTGATTTGCTGAAGAAAGCGAGAAAACAATATAGATAAATGTGTTCAGATCTGTTGGAAATAATAGCAATTTAGTGATGCATAAATTAATTCCGACAATGAGAAAAAGATAGACAACATGTATCGTAGATATGTAATCTACCGCTAGCAGTGTGATCCGAGACATATCCAGGCTATGTATCGCTAGTAACATGAAGAACACGAAATAGAAGAACAGTGAGATCGAAGACATGCTTACAGTGGAGTTGTCGGCACTGGGAACTAGCGCAAAAGAAGACGAAGCAGACCGTTGATGAAGACCGGCGAAGTCGGCGTAGAGGGATGAAGACGTCCAGCGAGCAGTCGCGACGATGCTTCCCAAAAAACCTTATACGTCCTCTACCCCGTGCAGGGACGCGAGGAGACGCGGGCTTCGAAGATCCTGCTCTCCCGGCACCGATGGCACGTCGGCGGCGGGATGGGGTCGATAGCAGCAACACAGCACTAGGACAGAGGAGGAGGAGAATGTGTTGTGAAGAGGACGACGTCTCGTCCCTCTTTATACACACCGCAGCTATCTTTAGAAAGAGACAACCACGCAATCACAATATTAATGTGATTGATCCTATTATTATTATTAGTGTGCGAGTCCATCACCATTAATACGAGAATAATTGCTTGCTAAAATAGGCCAGCGCAATTTTCTCCATGCATGCAAAAATATCGAGTGGCAAAAGGAAGTCGTGCACCCGCAAGGCCTCGGTCGGACCATTCACGCGTATGTCGTGCGCCCTGCGCGAGTCGCCACGCCCGGTGAGGCGAGGCGAGCGAGCGCACGTGTGGGTTTTCTTCCTTTGCCTCTCCTCAATAGCTTCAACTAGTTGGAGATAGCTCAACTATATAAGCTGGTCTCCCTCCTTCTAGAGTAGCAATGTGGGACTAAAGTCCTCTACCATACCATGCATGTGTGAGTGAGCCTTTGAGATTTATTTGGAATATTTATTTGGGTCAAGCCCAAATCTTCTAACAAGATCCATATACCCAAAGTAAATTGATGAGACTTAAGGGCCTGTTTGTTTTTTCTATTGACTTGGGCATCACTGGTCAAGCAGCCATTCCAGTCACAGATGCCTGAGAATGCTGCTTGGACCAGAACTTGTCTGCGAAGCACAAACCAAACATGCCCTAAATCATCTAAACACATGAAGAGGCATGTTGTGTCGTATTAGGTGTTCGGCTTAGGACTTGTTCAGTTCGCGAAATATTTGATGAAAAATTACTGTAACACTTTCGTTGTTATTTGACAAACTTTGTCCAAACATGACCCAACTAGACTCAAAAGATTTGTCTCGACATGAGCAGACTAAAAGTACAATTAGCTATTCTTTTTACCTACATTTAATGCTCCATGCATGTGTCTAAAGATTACACTGCGCAAAATATTTTGGCTCTTTTGGCCAACTGAACATGGCCTTAGTTTGCCAACTGATCTCTGCCTTGGTTTAGTTTGCCAACTGATCTCTAGCTTTTCATGAGTACGCGGTCTACTATATAAACGGTGGAATGAAATTAAAGTCCACACGTATTGATGGATTTAGTTAATAAACCTCTGTCATTTCTTGGTCCATAAGGTAAGGTTGACCTTTTACGAGCTACGTAGCTCCAAACATATAAACAGCGGACCTAATATAAAATCAGTACAATATACAGTAGTACGTATTCGTCATGTGGCTGACAGAACAATACAAAGCGTGAGGATAGTTTTGCAATTCTTTTTTCTACGCCCGCGATAAATTTCTATAGCTATATAGGTAGATCCTATCGAAGAGACACTACTGAAAAACTGTACTTTGTCGAGTGCCTCAGACTTTGCCGAGTGCAAAAAATCGTGGCAATCGGTAAAGCTATATATTTTGCCGAGTGTAGCACTCGGCAAAATTTTGCACTCGGCAAAGTACACGTCTGCAGTAGTGAGACAAGTGCCAGTTGCTTATGCTTCCCATGGATGAAGTTAAACGATATATACGATAAAAATGATTTATTAATTAATAGTCAAACACAGGAGATTACATGCATACGTTATGCGCAGAAAGGCCCGGAAGAAGTTGCCGTGAACGAATGACGACGTGGTCTACTGTGTTTGCAAACCTGTGGGGTTTGACTATTACTTGTTTGAACTCATGTGTGTGGTCAAGCGCGCGTTAGTAAATTTCTGAGAAAGTTCAGCTCATAATATATAGATTGCGCCAAAAACAAATAAAGTGAGCTTTAATTTGGGCACATAACTAAGTCAATCTGGACTTTTCCTTGCATTACAGTGTCGTCTACAAAGTACGTACTCCCTCTATCCTGAAACACAAAGCATTCTACGAATTTTAAGGCATATTACATTGTAAAATAAATAACGATACATGTAATCCTGATTATTATATATATTTGGAGCGGTGATAGACATTATTAATGATAGCCATACATATTGTTGACGTCGAAACAGTTCCGGATCACACACCAGCTAGGACTTTGGACGCCCGGGTCGCCACGGACCGAAGAACGCAGCGAGGAGATCACACTTACGTGGTGAAGAATGGCTAGGTTTACAAGCAAACCAGCAAAGGACAACTATCGCACTTACGTGGCGAAGAACGACTAGTTTTCGGGCAAACTAGCAAATGAACCGTTGAAGCTCTCAGCCGGGAGGTACCCGTCACGGAAAGGACGTCGTTGGGTTGCCCTATAGCTCGGTCGACGAGTCTAGGGCGCCCTCCTTGATCGTCGGATCAAGAGATAAACAACATGAAGTGATAAAGTTCAAGAGGAGGGTAAAAGAGTTAGAGTAGATTGGTTTTGACGATTGGATAGATAGTTCTCAATCAGCCATGATCCTCTCATATATATAGAGGGGGTGGTCTTATCCTAGTAGGAAACCTTCAAAACCTTATTTTCCACGTTTCCCACGAGTTTGGAATAATTCAGATCAAAATTCAAAAGGCCAGATCCGAATATGTGTTCAAAATAGCCTTCTCGGACGTTCCGACTCGCCCCGGGGCGAACTTCCGCCCTCGGAGCGGTACTTCCGCTCCGGAGGACCAATACTCCTGCTCGGCGACGGGAAGTACTGCTCGGGGTCGGAAGTTCCGCTCCGGAGTCGGAACTCTTCCATCCGGACTCCAAATTGGACGTTCCATATATGTTTTTCGACCAGCTCGACGAGAGGAACGCAATTGTAAAGTCCATTCTTGCATTTGAGGAAGTTGGCAAAACTGACTTAGTCGGTTTGTGGACTCGATTAAGCCGACTCTAGCTGGTTCAACACCCGAAAGAAGAAAGATCTTTAAATCAACACTTTGATAACTACGAGCTGGTCTTCATTGCTGCCTCGCCGCCTCCGACCAGTTTTACCTGGTCGGAAGTCTCTCAAGAGGTCTCGTGACTAGTTCCTGGTCGGAAGATATCTGCAACAGTGATCGGATCAAGCGACCACATCCAACCTGCTCGGAAAATCTCAGAACACCCTATTCGTCAAATATAAAGTGCTTCGAGACAGTCGTTCTTCACTTCGGCTCCAAATACGACGATCCAAGCATGCTTTCTAGCCATGACGATAGAAACTTGATGGTGGAGTCTATTATATGCTTGGGACACTTTTGAGTGTCAACATATGCCTCCTGTTTTTAGGTGAATGATGCATTGAACCTAAAAACACAATTAAAGCACTAAATAACAATGATACCCAACTCATCGTCTATCTAGCATCTAAGGACGATGTGTACATCGACCATATTTTATACTAAGGACGACACATGTGTCGGCCATTATTTGGTGAGCACTTGAGCTCCTTGCCAAACACTTAGAAAGTACCTTTTCAAATACCTCCCGTTCATTGCTCTTGTGAGACTTTCACCTTGCAACGTCTCCAGCAGCACCACTTTGATCACTCCATACAAGGCTTTGCAACTTGGTGCTAGTTTAAACCAAAACTTAAAGCCACCTTCTTGGATTATTTCTAATTTTCCTTTTGATGAATTTAATCAAAATCTATGGATGTCTCCCATAACCACTCTTGCTTGATCAGAAACCAAACGCTTAAGCAATGAGCCTTCGATAGTCCTTTGATAGAGCTATTGTTATGCAGTGCATATTTAAATGCACTTCGCCGAACACTGTCATCAACTTTAATGTTTGGATCACGAAAATATATTAACAAGAGAGTTGTAAGGAAAAAGGACCTCAAACCATTTAATATATCAACTTTAGTGTTTTGATAGAGCGAGGCTTGTATGAGAAGCTTTGACACCCATACCATCACCTCCCATCAAACAACCACCTTATCACCTTCCTTTTGACCACACCACCAGATGCAGCAACCCCTAGCTACCACCTTCCCCGCTACCCGACAAAAATCCCAACCAAGCTTCTCATACAAGCCTCGCTCAAACCCACGATAAAGAGCCATTCCGGCAACTCTTCATCAACATCCCACACTCACAGAGCCATCATCCACTCCACTACGAAGAAAGCCCACTGCCCCTCACCAAAGCAGCCTGTACACACCAACACGCCACCATAGCTCTACTCCTCCCAACCACCAAGAACATGGCAGAAGAAGTCGAGACCTACGATCTGAAGCTCCACAAGCACCTCAAAGAAGCACAAGTTCAAGCGGTCGTTACAAGAAGCCATAAGAGTGCCATCATCAAAGTTCAGAAACAAGATGAAGCTCGCCACGACCAACAACTAAAGAAAGTCCTTCACTCCACCAGATCCAAGCAAAAGAAGCCTGCAAGATGCAAGAAGAAGCTCGCCCATCCTCCCAGAAGAAGAACAAAAGATGCAGTATCACTAGCATCCCCACCCATGGAAGCTGCAAGAAATGAGCCCCTCCTCACTCCGCCATCACCAAAAGGTACCACAAATCTGCATCTTCGCTCCGAAGAAAAAGAAAAGATCCACTCAAATAAAGGAAAGATCTGCTCAAAATACCCTCTGAAGTTAGAAGTCAGATCTAGTGTTAAAATAGAAGATTTAAGGATAAATCTTCTAAGTGGGGTAGACTCGGATTCCCTAGCCTAGAAAATAAGAAGAGCAACTCAAGTGCATAAAGGACAAATCAAGCTAGGAACTAAAGACAATAGTTGGATAAAAATGGGATTCTGTGCCAAAGAAGATGAGAAATGGAACCCCAAGTTCACGTTGAGAAGTGGTCACCCAAGTTCACTATGATTATTGCCCAGAAGAAAAAGAATAAGAGGTGCCCACACAACACACACTGGGCAAATCTAAGGCAAGCTCAAGAAGACCACACTAAAAAAAGACCACAGAAGCCTAAAGCCCTAAAACAAAGATCAGATACAAACATATCAAGGAGCCCACAACGAAGAATAATGAGAAATATGCAATGACCTGGAAAGCTCAGAAGGTAAAGAAGAAATATGACAGACATGTTCTGAAAAGAAAATATAGAAGTGTAACACCTCTGGTGTTTAATAAGTAATTAACCTGACATGTCATCATCATTAGTCTTTAATCATTCTTGCCATGCATTTAAGTTTGCTTAATTTTTGTGTAGATCTTGTTCAGTTAAGTGTTTTGATGCTGTGTTTTGAGGACCAAAATTCAAAAATCAAAATAAAATTTAAATTCCTTTTGAAAAACCCCAAATTTCCAAACTCTAGTTTTACCCCTTTTTCTAATTCAAAAGTTGTTCAAAATTTGAAGTTGGTCCTTTTAGCAAAGTTGTAGATCTCAAATTCTAAACAACTTTGGTGTTTGAGTTTTCTTTGTGCAGTTCAAAGTTTAGGAGTAATTTTCAAGATTTCAAAAGAAGAATAGGTTTTCACTGTGCATAGCTGGAGGACCCCTACCTCATCCTCACCCGGCCCCTACCGTCCTTTTGCCCGGACCCCCACCGTCCTTTTGCCCGGACCCCCACCGTCCTTTTGCCCGGACCCCCACCGTCCTTTTGCCCGGACCCCCACCGTCCTCTTGCCCGGACCCCCACCGTCCTCTTGCCCGGACCCCCACTGTCCTCTTGCCCGGACCCCCACCGTCCTCTTCGCCCGGACCCCCACCGTCCTTCGCCCGGACCCCGGCATCACCCCGCGCCTATAAAAGCCACCAAGCTCCCCATTGCCACCACCAACACTTCCTCGCCAACCCAAGCCATCAGGCAGCCCCAGCGCCCGCCAAGGCCGCCACTGCCTTCGCCTTGAGCTTCTCCACCTTCCCAAGCCACCAATTTCACCCCTCCATCCTTTCCTTCGCCGGCGCAGCGACTCCCCTCCAACTCCGGCGAATCGTTCGAGCCTCACCCTCGAGCCAACCTTCGAGCCAACCCTCGAACCGCACACCCTCGAGCGTCCCCTCGAGCCACATCCCTCGAGCCGCATCTCTCGAACATGCCAAGGCCAGCCTCGAGCCTCACCCTCGAGCGTCCCCTCGAGCCTCACCCTCGAGCACGCCTGCGAACCGCGCCCCCTCGAAGCAGCCGAGCCCCACCCTCAGCCTCGGGCGAATCGCAGCCACCCTCGGACTGAGCCTCGAGCACGCCGAGGCTACCCTCGAGAGGTTAGCCGAGCCTCCGCCGAGGCCTCGCCACCATCGAGCTCCCGCCTCCGACCCTTGCACCGCCTCGCCGAGCCTCGTTTCCAACTCCTGGTGAGCCCGCGAAGCTATCCCCACCCTCTGCCTTCCCAGCCGAGACCTCGAGTGACCGGTCCGCTGTCCGCCTTACAGGCAAGCGCGCCGAGCCTCGAGAGAAGCACCGTTTTCCTTTTCTTTTAAAAATATGAATAGTGTTTTGTTTTCTTCTTTTTGTGAGGTTTAATCTGTTGTTCTAAAAATCTTGAGATAAATGTTGTGTGTTCCTTGCTCTGTGTAGTATTTTAGAAAAATAAGAAACTCTACTTTTCTGCAAAGTTTAAAATATGAAAAATCCTCCTTTTAATTAATAAATGGATAGTTTTAGGTTTTTAGTAAAACATGTATAGCTCCAAAGGTCATGAAATTTGTTTTGTCATCTATTTACACCATGATGAACCTATGAGATTAATTTGGTAAATTTTGGGACAACTGTATAAAATGATCTTTTAAAATAAATTAGAAAAAACAGAAAAGTAATCATGGTGTGACCTTTTGGATTGTTTGTTGTTCATAGACCCCACCCCTCTGGTCTATGATGATTGTGATGCCTTGCAATGTTTTGTAAATAATGCTTAATAAGTTTGTTTAATCTTGCTTAAAAAGATAAAGATAATTAATCTTTATGTCTATCCTAGAAGTTACTCACATGTTAGAAAGTTGTACTCTAGAATCAGTAGTCTTGTCCTTCACCTTAGCATGCATTCCATGGCATCATGTTAAAGCATACATCATTTATCCACGTGTAGTATCCAAGAGTGTTGAAGTCGTGTTGATCAAGCTCTGGTGTTCACCATTGTCGAACGAGCCTCGGAGGAGGGTTCTTGTTGGACAGGCTTCGTCGAAAAAGACTTAACTTCAAGCAGCAAACGAACTAACTTGTGTCAATCTTTCTTAGATCTTATCTTCCCTGCAACGAAGGCAAGCCCCGGTGCATTTAACCCTTCCTTGGATTTATAAAATGTTTTCCTTAAATGCTTTTGAGTTAAACTACTGCATTAGGTTATAGGAGTTGTGTGATGACCTATTACCTGCATTATTTACCTCCACCAGAAGATCCACCAGCCCTGCTTTAAAACTATTTGCAAAATGCTTAGTGATGCTATACTATAGATTTGCAATAAAATGCCATTTTCAAAAGTGTGATCACTAAAAGAATCTTTATGGGAATTTGGCTTTACTTCCCGTTCGATGACTGCTTGCCTAGCTAGCATGTGGTCATTGTCGAGAAGAGGTTGTCCGCGCGTACGGTGCCGTCATGTTGTAGTTCGGGACTCAACAGTTGACATCGACCGGGACAGGGTTGAAAAACTGACAGGACTATTACGCTTGGGTGAGATATAACCAAGGTGTAGTTCTGGCTGGAAAATTAGGGACCATCCGTATGGGGGCCTGCTGGCCAAGACTTGCAACTATTCACATACTACGGAAAGCTCTGGCTCCGAGGAATCCTTTATTGGACCGACAACCGCGCACTGGGAGTGGAGAGATGGCGGAAGTAGCATGTACCCACGTGGTCGTCGTACCTGGATAGGAGTGGTGTACTGTACTTCCGGGTGGCGTAGGACCGGGCCCAATCTTGGAGGAATCGTGGTAGACGAGTTGGCATATGCAAGCTTGGGTGCTACATATGCAGTGTGGATAGGGATCCTCAGCTGAGTATTATTTATCCGGATTAACGTTGCTCCTCGGTTATGGAGACTTGGTCACTGACTGTCAACGGAGAGTGGTTCTCAACTAGGTATGTTTTGAAATGTAAAATGAATCATGGACAATGAAGAATTGAGAAATGCTTGAATCTTTCCAAAATAAAACAAGGTTTACAAAAATGCTTTTTCTGCAAAATACTTAAGCCTTACCTTGACTACCCTAAGCCTTTCATTCCTGAGTCTTCTCCATTTTTCTTTAGTCGGGTAAGTCTTGTTGAGTACCCCAGTACTCAGGGTTTGTTAATCCCCTGTTACAGGTTTCTATTAGGTGGTGTTGATCATGATCATGTCAGTGGGCTTGACGTGATCTGGTTGTTCCTCTTCTCCAACTTAGGTACTCCGCCTAAGTGTGATTCTGTCATACTACTCTACTTCCGCAATACCAGTTATTTTTATGTAAAAAGTAACATCTTCATAATTTGTAAAGTTTATCTATCTTGCTTCCGCACTCCGATGGTATTTTGTATCAACTGTTGTAATGTTGTAATTATTCCAACCTTCATGATGATGGTCCTGTGGCTCGTGAGTAATTCGGGGTCCTCTCGGGGACACCCGACGGATCTTTCCAGTAACGTGTTTCATTTGCACAGTCATTGGGCTCCCTATGACGATGACGTGTGCAAGTGGGCCACATTATTGGGCGGTTCCGTCACAGAATGGTATCAGAGCAGGAGTGTCATCAAGGGAAGACTGGTTACAACATTACTTTTGAAAAACTTCAAAATGGTTTCTTAATCTAAAAGTTTTTTTTGAAGTAACAAATTAAAAATGATCCTTCCCTAAGTTTCTTGCTTTGCTGGAAGACTTCGTGAAGACTATACTAGTGATTCCGACAGAAGGTACCAAGTCAGTGAAGCTAGTATATAAAGTATAGCCCTATATCTAACTAACAGGTGGAGACAGAGATCTCCTGTCAGTGAGAGGTCGTATAGGACGAGCATGCATCATATCATGCATAATAATAAAATGTGCTTCTTCTCTAAATTCTAAAAGCAGCTATGATCCCCGATAGTTGATCGTCCCTAGATTCTGTTGCTCTTGCTACTTTCATTCCATAAGTTCCTAATCCTTGGGAATTTTTGGATATCTTTCATACACTCTACCACATAAAGTCAGAATCATGGTAAAGTCCTTGGTTCTTCTGGAAAGCGCGTGTCATGCCTTGAATTGGCACGTGCTGGTTGCTTGGTGTCGTGAAAATGACGAATGGTGGTTGAAAGTTATTGAAATTGTGTTCTTTGAAAGGACCCTGATCTATGGACCGGATAAAAGCGTGGGAACCTGAAGTCGCCTATGGATGGCCACCATAGAGCGTTACGGCCAGGTGCTCGCTAATATCCAGGCCTATAGTCATAATTCCTTCTAGTCCACTATGAAAGTGCTTTCATTTCTGAATGCCCGAAAGGGAGTTCAAAGCCACTTTCCTTGTAGTTATAACCAACCTTTGTTTCTGGTTATAATTTCCTTCTTATTGAAATGAGGGATATAGAAGTTGTGCTCTATTATGGTGCCATGATTGGCGACCACGGTGCCGCGACGGAACCCAAAGAATCCTGTGTGCCGGATTGCACAAGTTTCCATTGGGTGCGCGCAGGTATCGAGGTCTACAGTTATGATCCATTATAACCCACAGCTAATGTACGCTCTCTCTTGGTTCTTGATAATTTTTCTTGCTCCACTCAAATGTCTTCTACCTTGCTACTTGCAACCGCGTTCTGACCCCAGTTGTAATCCCAACCGCAACCCAGTTGCCTTGTGAACTCCTTGCGAGAAACAAGTGTGACACATTTCCTTTTTCATTACTCAACCACAGCCTTTAAGCACTTCTTAAATCTCGGGACGAGATTTCTTTTAGGGGGGAAGGCTGTAACACCTCTGGTGTTTAATAAGTAATTAACCTGACATGTCATCATCATTAGTCTTTAATCATTCTTGCCATGCATTTAAGTTTGCTTAATTTTTGTGTAGATCTTGTTCAGTTAAGTGTTTTGATGCTGTGTTTTGAGGACCAAAATTCAAAAATCAAAATAAAATTTAAATTCCTTTTGAAAAACCCCAAATTTCCAAACTCTAGTTTTACCCCTTTTTCTAATTCAAAAGTTGTTCAAAATTTGAAGTTGGTCCTTTTAGCAAAGTTGTAGATCTCAAATTCTAAACAACTTTGGTGTTTGAGTTTTCTTTGTGCAGTTCAAAGTTTAGGAGTAATTTTCAAGATTTCAAAAGAAGAATAGGTTTTCACTGTGCATAGCTGGAGGACCCCTACCTCATCCTCACCCGGCCCCTACCGTCCTTTTGCCCGGACCCCCACCGTCCTTTTGCCCGGACCCCCACCGTCCTTTTGCCCGGACCCCCACCGTCCTTTTGCCCGGACCCCCACCGTCCTCTTGCCCGGACCCCCACCGTCCTTCGCCCGGACCCCGGCATCACCCCGCGCCTATAAAAGCCACCAAGCTCCCCATTGCCACCACCAACACTTCCTCGCCAACCCAAGCCATCAGGCAGCCCCAGCGCCCGCCAAGGCCGCCACTGCCTTCGCCTTGAGCTTCTCCACCTTCCCAAGCCACCAATTTCACCCCTCCGTCCTTTCCTTCGCCGGCACAGCGACTCCCCTCCAACTCCGGCGAATCGCTCGAGCCTCACCCTCGAGCCAACCTTCGAGCCAACCCTCGAACCGCACACCCTCGAGCGTCCCCTCGAGCCACATCCCTCGAGCCGCATCTCTCGAACATGCCAAGGCCAGCCTCGAGCCTCACCCTCGAGCGTCCCCTCGAGCCTCACCCTCGAACACGCCTGCGAACCGCGCCCCCTCGAAGCAGCCGAGCCCCACCCTCAGCCTCGGGCGAATCGCAGCCACCCTCGGACTGAGCCTCGAGCACGCCGAGGCTACCCTCGAGAGGTTAGCCGAGCCTCCGCCGAGGCCTCGCCACCATCGAGCTCCCGCCTCCGACCCTTGCACCGCCTCGCCGAGCCTCGTTTCCAACTCCTGGTGAGCCCGCGAAGCTATCCCCACCCTCTGCCTTCCCAGCCGAGACCTCGAGTGACCGGTCCGCTGTCCGCCTTACAGGCAAGCGCGCCGAGCCTCGAGAGAAGCACCGTTTTCCTTTTCTTTTAAAAATATGAATAGTGTTTTGTTTTCTTCTTTTTGTGAGGTTTAATCTGTTGTTCTAAAAATCTTGAGATAAATGTTGTGTGTTCCTTGCTCTGTGTAGTATTTTAGAAAAATAAGAAACTCTACTTTTCTGCAAAGTTTAAAATATGAAAAATCCTCCTTTTAATTAATAAATGGATAGTTTTAGGTTTTTAGTAAAACATGTATAGCTCCAAAGGTCATGAAATTTGTTTTGTCATCTATTTACACCATGATAAACCTATGAGATTAATTTGGTAAATTTTGGGACAACTGTATAAAATGATCTTTTAAAATAAATTAGAAAAAACAGAAAAGTAATCATGGTGTGACCTTTTGGATTGTTTGTTGTTCATAGACCCCACCCCTCTGGTCTATGATGATTGTGATGCCTTGCAATGTTTTGTAAATAATGCTTAATAAGTTTGTTTAATCTTGCTTAAAAAGATAAAGATAATTAATCTTTATGTCTATCCTAGAAGTTACTCACATGTTAGAAAGTTGTACTCTAGAATCAGTAGTCTTGTCCTTCACCTTAGCATGCATTCCATGGCATCATGTTAAAGCATACATCATTTATCCACGTGTAGTATCCAAGAGTGTTGAAGTCGTGTTGATCAAGCTCTGGTGTTCACCATTGTCGAACGAGCCTCGGAGGAGGGTTCTTGTTGGACAGGCTTCGTCGAAAAAGACTTAACTTCAAGCAGCAAACGAACTAACTTGTGTCAATCTTTCTTGGATCTTATCTTCCCTGCAACGAAGGCAAGCCCCGGTGCATTTAACCCTTCCTTGGATTTATAAAATGTTTTCCTTAAATGCTTTTGAGTTAAACTACTGCATTAGGTTATAGGAGTTGTGTGATGACCTATTACCTGCATTATTTACCTCCACCAGAAGATCCACCAGCCCTGCTTTAAAACTATTTGCAAAATGCTTAGTGATGCTATACTATAGATTTGCAATAAAATGTCATTTTCAAAAGTGTGATCACTAAAAGAATCTTTATGGGAATTTGGCTTTACTTCCCGTTCGATGACTGCTTGCCTAGCTAGCATGTGGTCATTGTCGAGAAGAGGTTGTCCGCGCGTACGGTGCCGTCATGTTGTAGTCCGGGACTCAACAGTTGACACCGACCGGGACAGGGTTGAAAAACTGACAGGACTATTACGCTTGGGTGAGATATAACCAAGGTGTAGTTCTGGCTGGAAAATTAGGGACCATCCGTATGGGGGCCTGCTGGCCAAGACTTGCAACTATTCACATACTACGGAAAGCTCTGGCTCCGAGGAATCCTTTATTGGACCGACACCCGCGCACTGGGAGTGGAGAGATGGCGGAAGTAGCATGTACCCACGTGGTCGTCGTACCTGGATAGGAGTGGTGTACTGTACTTCCGGGTGGCGTAGGACCGGGCCCAATCTTGGAGGAATCGTGGTAGACGAGTTGGCATATGCAAGCTTGGGTGCTACATATGCAGTGTGGATAGGGATCCTCAGCTGAGTATTATTTATCCGGATTAACGTTGCTCCTCGGTTATGGAGACTTGGTCACTGACTGTCAACGGAGAGTGGTTCTCAACTAGGTATGTTTTGAAATGTAAAATGAATCATGGACAATGAAGAATTGAGAAATGCTTGAATCTTTCCAAAATAAAACAAGGTTTACAAAAATGCTTTTTCTGCAAAATACTTAAGCCTTACCTTGACTACCCTAAGCCTTTCATTCCTGAGTCTTCTCCATTTTTCTTTAGTCGGGTAAGTCTTGTTGAGTACCCCAGTACTCAGGGTTTGTTAATCCCCTGTTACAGGTTTCTATTAGGTGGTGTTGATCATGATCATGTCAGTGGGCTTGACGTGATCTGGTTGTTCCTCTTCTCCAACTTAGGTACTCCGCCTAAGTGTGATTCTGTCATACTACTCTACTTCCGCAATACCAGTTATTTTTATGTAAAAAGTAACATCTTCATAATTTGTAAAGTTTATCTATCTTGCTTCCGCACTCCGATGGTATTTTGTATCAACTGTTGTAATGTTGTAATTATTCCAACCTTCATGATGATGGTCCTGTGGCTCGTGAGTAATTCGGGGTCCTCTCGGGGACACCCGACGGATCTTTCCAGTAACGTGTTTCATTTGCACAGTCATTGGGCTCCCTATGACGATGACGTGTGCAAGTGGGCCACATTATTGGGCGGTTCCGTCACAAGAAGACAACAAATCACCGTAAGAAGGCCCGTCAGATGAAGAAGGATAATAGCACACTTAGATGATAGGTTAGAATCATCTAAGTTGGGTAGCCCCGATGAAAGAGATGTAATTATATAAAGTATAAAAAGGGCAATAAATTATAATCTCCATGGCAGGGATGATCTCACATGAAGAAGAAGAAGACCAGGACAATTGAGAAATAATAGAGTAAGGCGAACAAGGAACCACAACCCTCTCTCTCTATTCTCTCTCTCAGTATTCCTTTTTCTCTGCATTCTTTCTCTCTAAGCTCTCCCTCTAGTTTGCTTGAATCTCGGGGACGAGATTCTTCTAAGTGGGGTAGATTTGTAACACCCTGTGTTTTGCATTATTTAAAATTCACTAAAAATTTGAACTTTTTAAAATTTACAACAAATTAAAACTTGACTAGTTATTTTTCTTCGCAAAACCATTTCAAAAATATTTTCCAGAACCCTTGCATTAAAATCCACCATATGCATTTTTCTGTTTCGTAGGAATTAGTTATAGCGCTAGGATTAGTTTCTAGAATTAGGGATCGCTCTGTATGTAAATTGATTGCTTTTGTGCTTGAAATATTTGTCTGCAAATATGTTTGATTGGATGTTTGTGTGTGTTGTTTTCTGGAATTTATTTGCGGCACCAGAAATATTCCTTGAACTTTCTTTGAAAACCATCATTGACCTCTCCCGTAAATCACCAAACCCTCCTCTTTGCAAATTTCCTTGAATTCAAAATAAATATGTTTCAGATCTCTGAGGAGATTTTCTGGAATAATGGAAATGTTTGGAAAATGGGGCTGGGCTAATTTAATCTTTTCTCCCTCTCTTCACGTGGGCTCAGCCCAATGCTACCTAGAACCAAGACTACAGCACGCCCTGGCACGGTGTGCGGACGCCGCGTCATTTTCGCCTCGCTGTTACCGTATTCCTCCGAAATATCAGCAGCACTCACTGTATCGCACCGCCTTTCTCCTTTGTCTGCTCCCGACGTCACCCTCGTCCCTTCCAGAAATCTGTCGACAGCTCAAATGCTGCCAGAAAGGTGTGGACTGCAGCACAGCTCTCTCTCTCTGCTGCTGCCAACCGAAGTACCGAACTGACATACTACTGTGCCCTGCCAGAGATGCCGGCAAAAATCTCCAATGGCCGCCCAGATATTTCATCCCCACCGACGTTCTGTACACAACCGACGTACTGTGTCCCACCGACCTACCTCGACTATAAAGGTCGTCCATGGCTGCCGTCGAGCTCACTAGGGGCAGCACCTCGTCAAGCTCGGTGGTTCGAGCCCGAGCGCCCGATGGGGACGCCGACGATGTTGGGTCGCTGCCAAGCTTCGCCGGAGCTGCTGCTGCACTCAGTCCGCGACTCCGCCTCGTGCCACTAGCCCAAGGCCGCCGCGCCCGGACCAACCCGGTTTTCCCACAACCGGGTGCGGCCGCCCCCTTGTCCAACGGTCGACAAACATCCTCAGTGAGACTGCACGGATCGCAAAGCAATGGACTGTACGGATCGCAAAGCAATGGGAAGAGGGAAGTATTGACTCGCACGAATCGCGAAGCATCCTGGACGGTGGCAGATAGGGGGGCGGGCCACCGGGAGCGGTATTGCTCAACCGGTTCGTTGACCGCACGCAAGGGAGTGGACGGCACATCCTTGCCCAAGTAGTCGACCACGTCATCCAGCCATTAGGGAGACGCCACCTCACCTCCTGGAGACCCACGCAGCAGCCCCCGGAAGGCCACCTGCCCTTTCCCTCCCGGTCTGGACATGGTGCACGTGAACTCTAGAGGAAAAACCCACCGGTCCACCGATCGGTGCACAGGTCCATGAGTACAGTGCCATCAGTGTGGACAGCCAATAGAGGCCCACACGTCAGCCACAGTTACGCCAAGAAAATGCTACACGCACACGGGAATCGTACACAGGAGATTAAAGTAAGTCTTTTCCTTTCTAAAAGAAAAACCTAGGAAATACCTAAATCAACTAGAGCCACCCTAGAGTCTACCCAAAAGGTTGTCACCCCCTTGCCATCATCCAAAATTCCAGATACAAATTCCAAGCTTCTCTTTATATCTCCATCATTCCAGCTCTAAACCCCAAAATCTCTCCACCAAAAATCTTCCTAAATCCAACCCTGCACATTCATATCCTTTTACTAATTTTTGGTGCCCATTTAAATTCTAGTCATGTTTGTTGCTTTGTTTCTTTTATATTAACGCTAACATGTAGTTGCACCACCTAGCACCGTATATTCGAATATGTGTGTACATCATGACACGTACACAAATACTCGAATACACATGCACTCTCTCACATAAAATAATAATAATAATAATAATAATAATAATAATAATAATAATAATAATAATAGGGTAATAGTTATAGTCTTAATAATAAACCTGATCACGCTCTTGACCCTGTATATTTGCGTGTCCATGAACACCTGTCACTTACATGGGTACTCAAATATACACACACGTAGTTATAACCTTGCACACGTATGTGGACATATGCTTATTCGTATATATCCCTGTATATATTAGGAAGCGATATGTCTTCGTACGTCGAACCCTCTCTTGCTTGATCATGCTTGTTTTTGCTTGTTGTGTTTTTCTTGTTTGTTGACGCTAGATCGCGTAAGATAGTGGACGTGCGAATACCCCGATGGAACCCGAAGGATGAAGAACAACTGGAGATCGATGGACCAAGGATCAAGATCGCAAGACAAGGATATGCATCGACTGCGAGTGCAGGCAAGTCCTAATTTCCTTTCCCACCTTCCACCAAATCTTCTTATCTCTATTCTCCACCTACCACTCTAGCCAAATCATACCCTACACTCATACTACCCCTACCATACCTTGCCACATAACCGATCCCTTCCCTCCAAATGCCACCACTCCAAACCACCTCATTTCCAACAAATACCATATTTAGCCACCACCACCATAAAAGCCTATCCTATCCCATCCACCCAACTTGCCACTCCTAAACCACCCCTTATCCACCACCTCCATCATATAAACCACTCCCACCTTCTATCCATTTAACATATTTAATATGCTCAATTTATATTACTAATGATATTGTGGTAAATGTGATTTAATGTGAACATGATAATGTGACTATATGAACCATGATGCTAATTGAATTGGATAACGAAACTATTTTTCCAACTGAGCAAGTGGGAGGTACTTCACGTGGTGTGAAACTACCTCTTGGACAAGTTCGCCTAGTGAGGGTTCCTGTTTGGAGACACTTGTCTTGGTCAATTAGGGACTGATTCATTGGCCTTGCGCGTCTGGACAGAAACGCGTCCAGCCACACGCCTATATGGGTAGGTCCAAGCTCACACCCCGATAGGAGAAGTATAATACCTGCCTGGAGGTCGGGTGACAACGGTTTGACAGGAGAAGGCACGACTGCTAAGTGATCTCTCGTGACCCGGTCGGCGTGGTTGCTAAGTGGTCTTCCACGTTAAATTCTTGTTTGGGCCGTGTGCGAGCCCCCTCTATTGATATTATTATTTTGCTAGCATTAGACCATGCGTGGTCTGTTTCCGGCCCCTGTGCGAACCGTGGTAAGGGTTATATGGAACCTATGGATGCGTCCTCTCGGGTACGAGTGCGGATTGGGACAATCTTGGCCATTGGCCATGGTTGAGGTTGTTTCATCGTGTGGGGAAAATTGGACAACTGCTGCAGTTGTATAACTTCAATCCTATTCGAATAGCCACATCCTTGGTTATGGGCAACCTCCTGGAATGCGGACACCAATGATTAGATGTTTTCAAAATGGAACTTGTGATAATCTGGTATGTTACTATCATAACTTAATCTCCGGGAACTAGCGAGAAGGTAAATTCTCTCCTAGGGCCCAACTCTTAATTTATTTATAATCCATACTCCTTTCACCCTCCACCATAACCACCTCTATATATAACCTTGCCTTTTCCCTTAGCCTCCACCCCAAATTGGGACTTGCTGAGTAGGTATGTACTCAACCCCCTTCGCTACTATGTTTTTAGGAGTGAAGTCTCAGGAGCACTCACAAAGGATGGAGCTGTCGGTGCACTCGCAAGAATGGAACCACATGAGGATACCCGAAGACGAAGCTGGATGACCACAGGAAGGAGCTACGCAAGGACGACGACGTAGGAGCGCGCATAGGATAAGGTTTACGTCCACACTCCAAGCTGCCTGTCGGAATGGAGCCACGACGTCATAGGATCGCTGTGTTAGACTCTGATGTTTGCTAAGAGGCCTGTGGCCCAAGTCTTGTAATATGAACTTTGTAACATGTTTTCCCCGTTAGCAATAAAAGTATGGAATTTTGATATCAATCTTGTTGATCTGTGCGTATCAGCAACTGATCCAGGGACTGATACGATGCACAGTGGACCCTCGGGAAGGGGGGCCCTCACAATTAGAGAGCCGACTAAGTCAGCTGGGGAATCCGATCGAGTCGGCTGGGCCACCCGACTGAGTCGGCTCAGGAGTAGGCTACGCGAATTCCAATACAGACTGAGCCAGTTTGGAGTAGGCTAAGCCGGTTCTAGAGTAGACTCCCCGGTTCTGCTGTTCCTGCACATAAAAACCAAATTGTTCTTGCATCGGCTTTTCTTTGATGTGAAAATTACGCCCACCAATGTCATAGCCAGATGCTTATCAAGCTAACATATTGGCCTTAAAATTATCATGCCTTGTAATATGCCGAATTCGAAATTCGGCAAAAGTATTAATGATGGCAAGGCACTCGTCAATATATGCATTATGTGATCCTTTAAAACACCAAAACATATGAGTGACTTGTTGTACCACTAGTAAAGAATCACCACAGGCTTCAACATGTCATACTCCATGTATCATAATATGGCCAAGCCGAATAACAGAAGTTCACATTTGGCTTGAATCTTGGTGCAAATGTAGTCTTAATCGGCTTGATGTCTCACATAGCACCGCTGTGAGAAATAACGATCATGCCAACACCTTGGCCCTTTTTGCAAGCCGAATAACCATATTGTCACACCCATGAAGAAGAAATACATATATCATGCCCCCTGGGCCTTAAAGCCAACAATGTACGCTCCATGGGGCCTTTCAAATAGCATGATGGTTGCAAGCATCATCGACTATATTTTAAGCTGAGGGCGATAGCAAAACATCGGCCTTATGAATTCATCCAGGTGAGTATGCATAACCGAAATAAAGCATTTCGGCTCTGTATCATTGGTAAGCAAAATAATTTGACAACTCTCCATAATATAGATATCTATACCAAGGATTGAAATAAGGGGCTAAAGGGTAACCATGCTTACCTTGGGATGAATTCCACATAGACATAGGCAGAGAATATGGATGATGCCAAAACCATTGATTTTGATGATTCGGTGCAAATCTCCAGTTTGACAACTGCTTCTTGAATCTTCTTCTCTCCTTTTCCTCTATTGCACTACTTGCTTGAGCATCATCTTTCTGAACTTGAATACTTCCTTTAGGAACCCACACCAAGCTCTTTTCTTTCAACTTCTCTGCACTAAGCTTATGCAACTTCTTTTCTTGCCACCTTGGTAAACCGATTGAGCATATCATTTTTATTTCTGTTTTAGACAGCAACAAATCTTTCTTGACTTTAGGCACTCTCACCTTCTTTGTTCAAATTTGGCGCCTAGAATATTAATAGATGATTCTCCTACTTCTATGCCATCAATAGCCAGATTTTTTAGCATTGTAATCAGATTTTCACTAGTTGAATTCAGATAAGAACTTTTATCTTTGCGGCCATCATATTTCACACGGTAAACCTATTTTACCACTTTCTTCTTATGTTGAGCTCCGGACCGATTTAGATCAAAACGGTCTTTATAAGATGATGACCTCTCTAATTTTCTAGGAGCTGCATATTGTGGCCAAGAACATGGTGGAATATGTGCCTCTTGATCAAACCAGGCCCAAGATGAATAAGGATGAAAATATGTGGCTTGCGGTCCATATGACATGGGAATTGGCTGCTCAAAAGGAGAACGTACTGTTGCTGATTGAGATCTATTCCCTTGCCAATTCCAACCTTGAGATTTGTATTTTGGAGGCAATCTTGATGTTTGGACCTTCTTTGGCCGATCAGTGACATTGGCTTTTGCTAAGTTCTCATACTTAGCTAGAAGCTCCTCGAAGCTAAGCTTCGGTCTTCTATTCTTTTGATTGTCATGACCTTTACCTCCAAAAGCTTTATGAGCATCCTCCTTTTCTTCATCTTGATAGACAAGCTCCATAGGAGGATCCTTAGCCGATTCCCCTTGCTCAATGGGATCAATCAACCTTTGCTTTGGCTGGAGAGATTCTACCTGCCCCCCAGTGTCTTCTGGAATTGTGATAACTTTGTTGTCCTCTAGAATATCTTCAATTTGCAATTCATGGAAACCTTGTCTTCAATTGAGGGCTCTACATCTCTCTCTTGGGCATTCGAGCCTTGAGCTTCCAGTGACTCAGCTAATGCAAGTTGATTCGAAACTCGCTTGCCATCAAGACCAATTGAATCCAATTGGTCCATTTGTTGAGCTTCAAAAAATCTGAATCATCCTTTATTAATGGCCGATTGGATCACTTGACAAAACACATTGCAATCAGATGTATTATGATCAAAACAATTGTGCCACTTGCAATATGTAAGCTTTTCTAAGTTTTGAATAGATGGCAAAGCATCGTGATCAATGATTTTAATAAAATTATTCTTCAGCAAGATATCAAAGACATGATCACAAAAAGTAAAGTCAAAGGTGTACTTTGATTTTTTCAGCCGATTCTTTTGTGGAGTCAGCTTTAAAGCTAGGCAAACGAAGGGATCAAATTTAATATCAATCCATTCGACCACACCTTTGCAATTTCTTTTAAGAAGCTTTATATTTAATAAACTACCACTATAGGTCTTGCCATATGGCACAATGTGTTGACCGATAGAATCTGAATTTATTTTATCATTACCAAATAAACTGCTATTCTCAATCGGTCTTTTACAACTACTAGGAAGGATATTGTCTATGGATGCAGAAATTGAAATAGTAAGACCAGATTGGAATTTGAGCAAAATATTCATATTTGGTACCTTATTGATTATGTCGGAGAAACATAGGTTCTTGGTTTGAATGACATTGTTCTTCATCTCCATAGAACGATCAACAATAGGTGTCAAATCACCCAAAAGCACTTCGGCAGTTGCTGGAACAAAGGAAGTCGGTTTAGCCGACCGGAAGTCGGCTCGGTCGACTTGGGCACTAACAGGTAAGACAACAACAGGGGGAGTCGGCTTAGCCGACTTAGAAGTCGATCTAGCTGACTTTGGGTAGGTAGTAATCGACTCAGCCGACTCTAAAGTTGGCTTAGCCGATTTTGGGCAGGCAAGCGATTCTTCTTTCTTGCTTGTAGGGATTTGATCTCCATCAATGATGTGGTAATCACTGGATAAGCATGTAACCCCTTTAGCTCTTGAAAAATCAAGTCTAGCCATTTTCTGACGCTTTTCATGCTTTTCTATAGCAAGACTTGCTTTTTGAGTTGCGATTGGTTCGAAATGGATATTATGTTGTTTGGCTTTGGTAGTCGAACCTTCGCTTACATCCGAACTGACTTTTTCTTTCATGCCCATTAACAACGCCTTTTTAGCCGATGACTCAGTTGTAATCGACTTTTTGTCATTGGTCCTTCCAAAGTATTCACAGAATAACTCCTCTAATTCAGACCATAACAAAATAGTAGATTCAGGCAAAGATGTAAACCATGCAAAGGCAATACCAGTGAGAGATAAAGGAAAATTTCGCACTCTCATATAATTCTCTCTACCGGCAAAATCCATTTGCAAAAGATAAGTACTAATATGTTCCACAATGGTATTATCATCTTCCCCACTAAACTTATTAAAATCAGGTACTGGTCAAGCGTTAGGAGCTTCTAAGTAATCATAGTGTAACGGGTATGGTCTATGATAATCGAGAACCTTCCATTTAGAGGAGCCATAAGGATTTCTAGCATGGGCTAAATCTTCATCGATTCGCCTTGATTTGAGAGTAACATATGAAGCCGAATCACGATTGTTAGCATGCACACTCATTGCTGAATTTTTATTGATTCGGCTATAGTTATCGGTATCATGTGTAGCCGAATCATGAGTTTTAGCACTCGAATGTCTTGCTGAAATTTCACTAATTCGGCTTTGGTCATGAGTGACAAATGAAGTCGAATTGTGGGCATTGATCTTCGCATGAAGTGCTGAATTTTCATTGATTCGGCTATGGTTACTAGTAAGACGTGAAGTCGAATCATAAGTACTTGCACTTAAATGGCTGAACTTTCATGCATTCGGCCATAGTTATTACCAACATACGGGGCCGAATTATGAGTAGTAGCACTTGCATTTGATGCTGAATTTTGAGAGCAATTGGCTAAATGATTATCAATATCATAGTCAATTCTCTCATTCATCGACATGTCTTGTGGTGGTGCCACGTATTGTGAACTTATAGCCGATAAAGAATTTATATGTTGTATGTTGCTAGTATCATTAAAAATCAAAGAATTCATAGTTGACAACGGCTCTTGACCATAATATGTATGATTATGATATGTGAAAGGACCGTGACGCCTAAGAGGGGGGTGAATTAGGCAACTAAAAACTTTACTCTAACTATGGACTCTAATTACCACCTAATCAAAACCTATGCAAGAAAGTAAACTATCTATATGTGCAACTACGGTTTTGCTAGGTGTGTTGTTATCTCTACCGCAAAAGAATTATGCGACCTAGTTTCCAATCCTATCAACTAGCCTATCAACTAAGCTAGGAAAGGTAAAGCACATAAGTAAGGTAGCAAGATAAATGCGAAAGCTAAAGAGCAAGGTAGAGATGCAAACTCCCGTCGACGACTCCGGTATTTTTACCGAGGTATCGAGAAGCATGCAAGCTTCCCCCTAGTCCTCGTTGGAGCCCCTCGCATGGAATCCCTCACAAGGGCCAAGCTCCCGGTCGGGTAACTCTGTGGATAGCTCCGGTCCTTCCCCACGCGCAAGTGGGTCTCCGGTTAAGCCACTCGTGGCAAAGCCTCTCCCGGATGCTCCCCGCCGTCTCCACTATCAAGCTTCTGGCCGAACTGCCGCAGGCCTGGTTCCCTTCGGTACACGGTGGCGGCCACACCACAAACGCGGTTGGTGTGGTCTCACAAGACTACAAGCCCTCCGATGTACAACAATAGTGCACGCAAGCACCGAGTAGCAAGAGGTATGCAAACCTCAATAAACACTACGCCTAAACCTAGAGCAAGCACATGAGCGGTGGTCTAACTAGCCTAAGCACTTCGCAAAGCACCTACACTAATTACCATGTGAATCACTAAGCACTATGCATATGGAGGCACTAATATGGTGTAGCAACACCCTTGGTATGTTTCCTCACTCCTCCACCCCTCATTTGGCCGGTTTGAGGTGGTATATATAGGCCCCCAATCAAATAGAGCCGTTGGGGGGGGGGGGGCTGAAATCAGCTTCTGTAGAGCATCAGACGCTACAGTGATGGCATCGGACGCGTCCTATTCTCATGTGATGAGTAGCCGTTGGAAAACTAGCCGTTAGACCTGTTTTTCGGGGGCATTAGACGCTACAGTAATGCATCGGACGCTGGCATCAGACTCTACCATCACATTGTTCATTCTGGGCTGATTTCGGAGGTCCTCGGACGCTGCATCGGACGCGCGTCCGTTGCTGTGCATCGGAGTGTCCATTGCTCCATTTTCAGAGAGACATGCTCGTATTTTGGGCATAACTCTTAGCTCCGAACTTCGATTTCGATGATCTTAGACTTTTCAGAAAGCTAACGAAATTCTCTACAGCTTTATGCTAATGCCATGTCAGTTTGAGCAAATCCAAAATCATGATATAGATCCAATTCAATCAGCTCTTGTCTCGGCTTGAGCGTTAACTTTGTTTGCGTCCGGCCCTCTATTTCTTGTGTCTTGGACTTTGCTTGATCTTTGTAAGCCTCCAATACATATTGTAGGGTCTTGCTTGAAGTGTTGATCACTTGATCACCATATTGCCTTCGTCCAAGTCACATGTGCATCCTATTAGACTACAAAATAAACACTTGCAAACACATTAGTCCAATTTGGTTATGTTGATCATCAAACACCAAAATCCAAAGATAAATGGGCTGAGGTCCATTTTCCTTACAATCTCCCCCTTTTTGATGATTGATGACAACACAACCAAAGCAAGCAAATAATAGAGACAAAAATTTAAAATGCAATCTACTTGCTAGGATGCAATGCAAAGGCAAGATCATATGATGTTTAATAGATACCAAATTGAAACACACTTATAAAAACATATCTTGCCCTTGCCATTGAGTTTCTTTTAGTGGATTTATGGATTAATTCTCCCCATAACTCCATAATCCACTTCCTCCATTTTCGGACCATTCCCAGAAAGATAACCATAAAATTTTGAAAATTTGATTTTGGTTATTTTGTTTGTTTTAGTTTGGGCTTGCTTTTGGTCCCTTCACATTCTCCCCCTTTGGAATCAAACACCGAAAAGGAAGACATTTAAAAGTACAAGGGAGGAAACATTATATAGGCTAAACTCCCCCTAAGTATATGCATACATATGGTGTAAGGCAAAGCATATGCATAACGGGCAAATTTGAGCACAAAGGAGTTTACTCTATATAATGCATGGAGAGAGCATATAAGAGTATCAAAGTGAAATCAACATAATGTTATCGGTTAGGAATACCATATGTAGATAACAAATGAATTATCGTCACACATGATGCTTGTCTCCAGGAACTCCATTTTCCTTGCAATGAGACTACTACACACATGATAAACTTGAAAGTAGTGTTAGTCTCAAAGCTTCCAAATTGTAGAGTAAACTCCCCCTCAAAGTGTGCATACAAGTTTGAAATACTTGTAGGAGACATGCCCATTGACTTGTAAGGTCAAACTACCATTTTGCAAGTTAACATCACTAGAAATGTGACACCAATTGAAGATGGTAATCGGGGTAGTTTATCTACTATTTGGACTTCTAGCACATATAAGATAAATACAAGGTAAAAGAAGCTATGTGCCGTGCTCCTAAACAAATTAAACCATGTAGGTTTGCTCTAAGAATGTGAGTGGAGCCGAGCAACCCTACCATATGATAAGCCTAATGAATGCATGACAAAAGATATTAAAATACCAATGCAAACCTAGGCAATGAAAGGAACTAGATGCTAAAAGAAATTGCAAGAATTTAAATCTAATTACCTAACATAAGAGGGGGAACTTGGGTCCATAGTACCCACTAACATACTTGGCAATGACATAATCCATTGTGATGCACCCCATGATATGCACCCAAAACTTTGCCAAGTCTCCAAGTTCCCCGTGGCCAATTTGGCTACTCACTTCCCTTTCGGGATCCAAACCTTTTTGGTGCTCTTCATGGTTGATATAATGTCCTTAGGCACCCAAATGCATTTGGCCCCATTGTTGACTTGCTTGTTTACCTTGATGGCCACCACCTTGTCATTCTTCTTCTTCTTCAAAAGGTAAGATGTGGAGGCCTTCTTGTTCACCTTGTTGGTGTAGGTGTTGGAGAGCTTGCTTGTTTGCTTTTTCTTCTCTTTCTTCTTTTTCTCTCCCCCATGATTCACCTTGCACTCATAGGACTTGTGGCCTTCCTTGTGGAAAACATAACAAACCACGGTCTGCTCCTCATCAAGCTTCTTCACTCCCTTGACGGTGTTATCTTGATGAGTTCGGGTTTGCTTTGTCTTGCCTTTTGCTTGAGTCAAGTCCATGGTGAGGCGGGCCACTTCTTGCCTTAGTAGATCATTTTCCATTGCAACTTCTTGTGTACATGTTTCTACAATCATATCCTCAACACAAGCTTGTTTGCACATGGGTGAGTCTAAATCAAGTAAATCAATGCAAGAAGTAGAGGCATCCTTTTTAGGCAAATCAAAGATTGATTTTTCAATTTTAGGTGCCTCGGTGGGGTTTGCTCCGATGGCTTCTAGATTGGCAACTTTATTAGTTAGCTCATCACAATGTTTGCACATGATTTCCATTTTAGCAAGCAAACTTTTGTATGCATCTTGTGTGCTAGCTAACTTTGCTTTTAGTTTTTCATTCTTCTTAACAAGTTGCTCATTATTACTTGCGCTATCACTTGTGTTTGCACTAGCCTTAAGTTTCTCAATTTTATTAGATAGCTCAACATTTAGGTTTGAAAAAGTTTCATATTGATCAAGCATGGCATTATAAGCTTGTTGAGAACTATCTAATTTTTCTTTTAAAGCATTTATTTTCTTTTGTTGGCTAGTGCAAGCCTTAGCATATTTGAGATTATCTTGCACAAGTTCATTATAAGAAGGTAGCTCATCATCACTATCACTATCACTAGAGATAGAGCTTGTGTTACCTCGTGCCATAAGGCACACACGTGAGGAGCTTGATGATGAGTGCTTGTGACCACGCCTCTTGTGTTGGGCTTCATCATCACTTGATGAATCATCGCATGTCTTGATGGTGGTGAGGGCTTTGGCCTTGCATCCCTTCTTTTTCTTGTCCTTGGGTGTGGGCTTTTGTTTTGGACAATCTTCCACAAAGTGCCCTCTCTTGCCACATCTATAGCATCCATTTTTCCTTTGCTCTCTTCTTTGATTGGTGAAGAAGCAATCTTCAATTATGATGGGCACACCCTTGACATTGAGCTTGCGGATCATCCTCTTCACTCCTTTCATAAGCTTGATTGTTTCTTCATCATCTAAGGAGGAGTCAGATGAGGTGGAGGCTTGATCATCATCACTTGATTCTTCATCTTCATCATCCTCTTCTTCTTCACTTGAGGAGCTTGAGCTTGTCTCAACTTGCCTTTTGCCCTTCATCTTTTTGTGCTCATCACATGTGAGAGCGATGCCTTTGCTTGATAAAGTGGCTTCTTCTTGACCCATCTTGCGTGACATCTCAAATGCCACCAATTTGCCAATGACAATGGACGGGGTCATGATGCTCAAGTCTTCCATGTTGGGGAGGATGGTGATGATGGTTGCATACTTGTTCTTTGGAAGCACGGAGATGATCTTCCTCACAATATCCGCATCATCTAGCTTTGTAATTCCAATAGCATTGAGCTCATTGATAATTAGATTCAAACGAGAATAAATATCACGAACAAGCTCATTTTCATTCATTTTAAAAGAATCATAACTTGATTTAGCTAGCTGATGTTTTTGCTCTCTAACATTACTTGTGCCATCATGGAGCTCATGGAGTTTTAGCCAAATTTCATGAGATGTTTGTAAAGTAAAAACTTGGTTAAACACATCCATGCTAAACGATTCAAACAAGCAATTTTTAGCTCTAGCATTAAGATGAATTTCCTTTTCATCACCCACGGTGGGCTTCTCGAGATTCTTAAGGGGTTTCATCCCGTCGCGGGTGACTCTCCAAATACCTAAATCAACTGCTTCTAGGTAGCAAGCCATTCTAGCACTATAGTAGGGAAAGTTTGTGCCGTCAAAGTGCGGTGGCCTAGAGGTATCCATCCCAACCACTCTCAATAGCGTCGGATCAACGACGGTGAAGCCAAGAGTCCAAAAATGAGCCAACTGGCTCTGATACCAATTGAAAGGACCGTGACACCTAAGAGGGGGGGGGGGTGAATTAGGCAACTAAAAACTTTACTCTAACTATGGCCTCTAATTACCACCTAGTCAAAACCTATGCAAGAAAGTAAACTATCTATATGTGCAACTACGGTTTTGCTAGGTGTGTTGCTATCTCTACCGCAAAAGAATTATGCGACCTAGTTTCCAATCCTATCAACTAGCCTATCAACTAAGCTAGGAAAGGTAAAGCACATAAATAAGGTAGCAAGATAAATGCGGAAGCTAAATAGCAAGGTAGAGATGCAAACTCCCGTCGACGACTCCGGTATTTTTACCGAGGTATCGAGAAGCACGCAAGCTTCCCCCTAGTTCTCGTTAGAGCCCCTCGCAAGGAATCCCTCACAAGGGCCAAGCTCCCAGTCGGGTAACTTCGTGGATAGCTCCGGTCCTTCCCCACGTGCAAGTGGGTCTCTGGTTAAGCCACTCATGGCAAAGCCTCTCCCGGATGCTCCCCGCCGTCTCCACTATCAAGCTTCCGACCGAACCGCCGCGGGCCTAGTTCCCTTCGGTACACAGTGGCGGCCACACCACAAACGCGGTTGGTGTGGTCTCGCAAGACTACAAGCCCCTCCGATGTACAACAATGGTGCACGCAAGCACCGAGTAGCAAGAGGTATGAAAACCTCACTAAACACTAGGCCTAAACCTAGAGCAAGCGCATGAGCGGTGGTCTAACTAGCCTAAGCACTTCGCAAAGCACCTACACTAATTACCATGTGAATCACTAAGCACTATGCATATGGAGGCACTAATATGGTGTAGCAACACCCTTGGTATGTTTCCTCACTCCTCCACCCCTCATTTGGCCGGTTAGAGGTGGTATATATAGGCCCCCAATCAAATAGAGCCATTGGGGGGGGGGGGGCTGAAATCAGCTTTCTGTAGAGCATCGGACGCTATAGTGATGGCATCGGACGAGTCCTATGCTCATGTGATGAGTAGCCGTTGGAAAACTAGTCGTTAGACCTGTTTTTCGGGGGCATCAGACGCTACAGTAATACATCGGACGCTGGCATCAGACTCTACCATCACACTGTTCATTCTGGGCTGATTTCGGAGGTCATCGGACGCTGCATCGGACGCGCGTCCGTTGCTCTGCATCGGAGCGTCCTTTGCTCCATTTTCAAAGAGACAGGCTTTCGTATTTTGGGCATAACTCTTAGCTCCGAACTCCGATTTCGATGATCTTGGACTTTTCGGAAATCTAACGAAATTATCTACAGCTTTATGCTAATGCCATGTCTGTTTGAGCAAATCCAAAATCATGATACAGTTCCAATTCAATCAGCTCTTGTCTCGGCTTGAGCGTTAACTTTGTTTGCGTCCAACCCTCTATTTCTTGTGTCTTGGACTTTGCTTGATCTTTGTAAGCCTCCAATACATATTGTAGGGTCTTGCTTGAAGTGTTGATCACTTGATCACCATATTGCCTTCGTCCAAGTCACATGTGCATCCTATTAGACTACAAAACAAACACTTGCAAACACATTAGTCCAATTTGGTTATGTTGATCATCAAACACCAAAATCCAAAGATAAATGGGCTGAGGTCCATTTTCCTTACAATATGTATGATGAGGAGCATTAGCAAAACTATTAGCCGATGCAACATATCTAGTATCATTATGACTAGCAACACCAACATGAGAGTTCATAGAACTTGCAAAATAATTATTATAATTATAAGATGTAATTGTAAGTTGTACCTCAGGATAATTGTAGTAATTTTGTGACGTTACACCTTGGTACTCCATGATTTAGAGCTTGACAGCCTTGCTGAATTTTTTAATATGTAGCACGTTGTGCTGCAAAATAGCAAACGAGATCACAAGTGGTCAAAACCAGATGTGATGGACCTTTTGGGCCGAATGCAATGGTAGTGGCGAGCACAACAAGATAGATCAGCGAAGAATAGAGATAGGGCAAGAAGATTCGGCTGCAAAGTAGAGCCGAAGCAAATTCTTTCCCCAGCGGAGTCGCCAAAAAGTGTGTTGACACCGAAACGGTTCCGGATCACACACCAGCTAGGGCTTTGGACGCCCGGGTCACCACAGACCGAAGAACGCAGCGAGGAGGTCACACTTACTTGGTGGAGAACGGCTAGGTTTACAAGCAAACCAGCAAAGGATAGCTATCGCACTTACGTGGCGAAGAACGACTAGTTTTCGGGCAAACTAGCAAAGGAACCGTCGAAGCTCTCGCCCGGGAGGGACCCCGTCAGGGAAAGGACATCGCCGGGTTTCCCTAGGTCGGCCGACGAGCCTAGGACGCCATCCTTGGTCGTCGGATCAAGAGATGAACAACATGAGGTTGGAGAAGAGGGTAAAAGAGAGTTGTAGTAGATTGGTTTTGACGATTGGATAGATAGTTCTCAATCGGCCATGATCCTCTCATATATATAGAGGGGGGGGGGGGGTCTTATCCCAGTAGGAAACCCTTCCAAACCTTATTTTCCACGTTGAACGCATCTTGGCCCCTAGTGGGTTTCGGTGATTGGATGAAACACAAGATTACTGTGACTAACGTGTGTTTTGCAGAAACAGGATTAAGTTAGGTCACGGTAATGGCGACGATACGGGCATATGGAGTTCATGCCCCCTGGCGATGGATATCGTTTTGGTTTTCAAAGGACAGACGACGAAGACGGTGGTAGACTAGGCTAAGTGTCATATGGTGTTGGAGGACACTTAGGTAGTCTTAGGTCTTTGTTTTTCCTTTGGCCGTACTATAAAGGGGAGCGTGAATCAGTAGCTTGACCTAGATGAGTCTATTGAGGTAGGTGTGGTGCACACTTGTTATTTCATAGCCCCAGGTAGCTCAGAGAGATGCCTTAAGTCGAGAGGATCAAAAGTCGTTAAGGCCGCGTCGCGATCCGAGTTGAGTCTGCCCTTGTAAAGGGCATCGGACGCTGGCCAGGTAGGCATTGGACGCGTCCGAAGCCCACCTCGACTAGGATTTGTCTGGTGCGTGGCATCGGACGCGCCGATGTGTTCACATCGGACGCGCCCGTGCCACTGTTCACGTGCGCGTGAACTGAAGGCCGCATCGGACGCAGGCATCGGACACTGAGGGCCAGCGTCCGATGGGCATGCAGAGAGGTTCCAGAGAGGGTAAATCCACATCGAACGCGTCCGATGTGGTGGAATCGGATGCTGCCCAGCGTACGATGTCACTTTAACAGGTCTGACAAGAGGGTACAGTCGACCGTTGGTCGAGGTCATCGGCGCGTCCGATGCCAGGCATCGGAGCGTCCGATGCCCCCGCAGAAACCCTGTCTTGAGTTGTTTTTGGATGGCCGGTTGGGGGAGTATATATACTTCCTTCCCTCCATCCACTTGTGTGTTCTTGCCACTTCCATCTGCTGAAATACACATTGTGAGTGTAAGTGCAAGAGCCCTAGTGAGGTTGAGTGGTTTGCTAATTGTGAGAATTAGACACCTCCTAGTGAGAATTGAGTAGCAAGTGTGCATCCATCCATCTCTTTGGCCTTGTGTAGGTCAAGTGAGAGTTCTAGCTTGTTACTCTTGGTGATCGGCATCACCTAGACGGCTTGGTGGCGATCGTGAAGCTTGGAGAGCATCCAGTGGCATTGTGGATGACCCAAGCAAGCTTGTGACCGGTAGAGAGCGATTCACCGGGCCGGAGTGGCGAAGAATCAGCTCGTAGTGAGCACTTGATCCTTGCGCGGATCAAGGGGGAGCGATACCCTTGCGCGGGTGCTCCAACGAGGACTAGGGGGGTGTGCCGACACCTCGATACCTCGGCAAAAAGATCGTCGTGTCATCTCTACTCTCTTTACTACGCATTTACCTTTGAGCAATTCAATTCCACATTCTCTTGTTGTTCATTCAAATTGAATTGCCATGCTAGAGTAGAAATGGTTTAGCGATTGTCTTTTGTGCGGTTAATTCTTGTCATACACACTTCTAGGCACTAGGGGTTAATTGGGCTTGATAGGTTTTAATTCTTGCAAGAAGTTTTAGAAAAGCCCAATTCACCCCCCCTCTTGGGCATCTTGATCCTTTCAATTGGTATCGGAGCCTCGTGCTCTCGATTTAGGCTTAACCGCCTAGAGTTAAGATGTCCGAAGGTGATGGACCACCTCCCATGTTTGAGGGAGACGACTTTCCATATTGGAAAATTCGTATGGAGTCGTACCTAGAAGCGGTTGATGTTAAATGCCGCGTTGCCGCTATCACCGGCTTTGCCAAGCCCAAGGAAGGCACAAGCTTCACTCCTAATGAGGAGGAAAATGAAAAATGGAATGCAAAAGCCAAAAACATTCTTTTTAGAGGCATTTGCAAAGATGTGTTCAACCGTGTTCGGAACCACAAAAATGCCCATGATCTATGGGAAAACATTTGTGTGCTCCATGAGGGAACCAAGAGTGAGCGTGAGGAACGCTATCATTTAGTTATGCAAAAGCTTCACTCTTTTGATATGCATGCAAATGAAAGTGCAAATGAAATGTACTCACGGTTGAATGTTCTTGTAGAGGAACTCAATGGACTTGGCCTCACACAAATGCAACCATCCGATGTTGTGAGGAAGATCCTTTGTGTCCTTCCAATTGAGAAGTATGGACACATAGTGACGGTGCTACATCAAGGCGATCTTTCCACCGCTACACCAACTCAAATCTTGGGAAAGATCAATGCACATGAGATGTACATGCACATCACACCAAGTGGTGGCTCCACCACCGACAAGAAGAAGGACTTGGCCTTCAAAGCTAGCCATGACAAGAAGGGCAAGTCCAAGGCTATTGAGGTGCATCATGAGAGCTCAAGTGATGAAGAGGATGATTCCAACATCGCTCTCATGGTGAGAAGGACCACCAATATGTTGAAGAAGCTTCACAAGAATGGAGTCAATTTTGACTCAAGAAAGAAGAAGTTCTTCACAAGTAGCAAGAGGAGGCCAATCTCCGAAATGGATTGCTACAATTGCGGTGAGCTTGGCCATCTTGCTCATCAATGCACCAAGCCCAAGAAAGAGAGCTACAAGAACAAGAACAAGGGCAAGAAGTATGACTCATCAAGTGAAGATGAGAAGAAGAATGAGAAGCCCTACTACAAGAAGGATGGCAAGAAGAAGAAGCAATACCACAAGAAAGGTGGCAAGGCTTACATTGTTGGTGATTGGCTCACCGACATTGACTCCTCTGGTGGCTCATCAAATGAAGATAGTGATGATGAGAAGGAGAAGGTGGCCGCTCTAGTCATTGGCTCCTCTACACCACCACCACCACCGTCGCCATCATCATCTACACACCTATGCCTTATGGCCAAGGGTGACCAGAAGGTACAAAACGATGATGACTCTAGTGATAGTGATAGTGATGGTGAATTTGAGGCACCTACTTATGATGAGCTTGTCAAATTGCTAAACGACTACTCTAAAATCATAAGAAAGACTAGAGCTAAAAAAGAAAAGCTTGTTGATGAAAATAAATCTCTTGTTGAGAAATATGATCATGCTATACATGCTAGTGATGAGCTAAAGAATGAACTTGCTACTATGTCATCTTCTATCAAGGAGCTCAAGTCCTCTAACAAAGAGCTCAAAGCTAAAAATGAAAAACTTGATAAGATGCATAGTGACTTTACTAGTAGTTATGCCTTGCTAAAAGAACAATACACTCAAGTGAAAGTAGACTATGATACTCTCACCATTGCTTATGATATGCTTTCACATGAGACACATGATGCTCCTAACCTTGTTGTTAAGTGTGACATAGCAACATCTTGTGAGGACTTGGTTAGTGAGCATGATGAGCAAAGAACTAGTGGCAAAGGCAAGAGTGTGGTTGTGGCCGATCACTATGATGATTATGTCAAGATCAAGAATGAGAATGCAAAGCTCAAGGTTGATCTAGAGAAGCTTACAACCACAAAGCAAGTCATCATTGAGACCCAAGATGATGAGTATAGCATGTCACTTGAGCTAGACATGCTAAAAGAAGAGAACAAGAGATTGAAGATGGAGAGGGATTACAAAATGACACCATCTCAATTGCAACTCCAACAAGAGAATGACAAGCTCAAGAAGGAGAAAGAGCACCTCACCACCGGATTGAGGAACTTCACAAAGGGTCAATGTCTTCAAAGTGAGCTTCTCATGAACACCGTCATGAAGACAAATAGAAATGGCATTGGCTTTCTTGAAGAAAAGATGAAGCAACTGAAGGACCGAGACAACCAGAAAGCGACCAGAGGGGGGGGGGGTGAATGGGAGCTTCAAAATTTCCTTTCGGAAACTAGTAGCCACTGTCCCGAGAATCACCCCGAAAGACAAACCCTAGAGCTTGCTAATGTCCACGACCCTAGATGTAGGGTGGATGCTTCCAAGAAGCACAGCGGGACACTACACAACTCTAGAAACCCAACGCAAAAACCGAAAACTAAATCCGAAGTCGAACGATCAAACCGCGGACGAAACAGTGAAGAACTCACTGCATCGGACGCTGGCAGCGTCCGATGGCCAAGCACCGGACGCGTCCGATGCAAACAGTACCTCTCTGGTACCTTACTGGACTGGCATCAGACGCTGCTACAGTGAAACCCTAGCGTCCGATGCTAGACCCCCGGCGCGTCCGATGGCAACGGACGCTCCGATGGTCAGCGTCCGATGCTCCTTCAAAACCACTGTCAGATGAAACGTGGCAACGGACGCTCCGATGCGATGAACTCAGCGTCCGATGCCTACAGACTCAGCGTCCGATGGTCCCGAAACAGCACTGTTCTTCTGCGAAATTCACTCGATCTCCTCCGAATCAAAAGCTCTAAGGCTTAGACTTGGTATGAGGAGTTCCAAGGATGTTAGTGAGCTATCCCATGGGAATCATGGCTCGAACCTAACTCCAAATCGAGGAAATGGAAGAAATCGGGGCAATGGAGCAAAAACCGATCCAACACGAAAATCGTTCGATCTCCTAGACCGTGAGGTTAGAGGAGAATTCCTTCGGTGGAAAGAAGTGCCTCACGACCTAGGACAACTTGGTTCAAACGGATTTGCAAAAGATGAACCGAGCAAAGAGATCGAGCGATGGGAAAAACGTGGAGAAAAAGGATTCCGCGAAGAACACAAACAAATCGCAAATCACAACCACGAATTGCAACCGTGTGGCTACCACACGCTACAACAGTGAGGTTACGGCCTCACTTCCTCAAAATCAACAGTACACAGAGGCAAGTCTCTCTGCGGATCTCAGCTAGCTACAGCAGGGGATGGGAGAGCAGGAAACCCTAAGTGCGAAAGAGCAAACGACTGAGAGTCGGGGAGGAGGGTGTCTCCCTACTACTTATCCTAATTCTAACCTAAGTCTATTTCCTACTCTACCCCTCTCTATTCTAATTACAGAGCGAACCAGCTAAACCCTAGGGTTATTCTGGACCAACTCGGTGGTAGGTGTATCCGACGGCCACGCCCGCACAATTCGAAGCGTTGCCTCGATGCAACCTCCAGATTGCCGCCACGTGCCGCCCTCGCTCTGCACCCCCGGTTTTGTGGCCCAAACCGGGAAACCAGCCTTTTCCAGCCAACCCCCGGTTTTGAGGCCCAAACCGGGAAACCTGCCCACCAGCATCTGAGTTTTGAGGCCAAACTCAGCAAACCCTAAGAGCCCAGGTTTTGAGGCCCAAACCTGGAAACCGTCCTCAGCCCGAGTTTTGTGGCCAAACTTGGAAACCCTCAGCCCGAGTTTTGTGGCCAAACCCGGAAACCGTCCACGCCCAGGTTTTGAGGCCCAAACCTGGAAACCGTCCATCCGATGGTTTTTCCCTGGCTCTACCACCAAACCGACGTCGTAGATGGGATGCACCTCCCGTGCACCCCGTCCACCGACACGTGTCCCCGAGTCCACGACTCAGGCAACACATGACCACACTTCTTCACTTGTCGTCGTCACAGGCTGCCAGCCACCACAGCTGATCCTCGGGCCTCTGGTCCCTCAGTCCAAGCCTCACGTCCGCCCTTCACTACTCCCAGTCCATCGGCACGACACGTCTCTACTTGACCTTCACCTCGCCTTCGATCACTACATCCGTGCTCGACACCTGCACAACACAAGCCAAAGAACATGCGCATCATACCAGTTGACAATCACTCATCACTCAGAGACCCGGCATACACCCATGTATCCGCAATCTCCCCCTTGATGAGTGCATTGTCAACTACCAACACAAATCATAGTAGGAAGAGAAGAAGAAAGAAGGAGAAGAGAGAACTCGACCAAATGACCCAAAAGCATAGCAAAGCCGAAGAAGGTCAAGTGGAAAGAGCAAGACAACTTGGTCCCCAAAGACATGGGCAACGGCTCGACGCAACCAAGCAAAGCAAAGCTAGCCCTCAAGAAGAGGTAGAACAGGCTCAACACCGCTAGCAAATCCCAATCGAAAATATCGAAGCAAAATGCTAGTCCCTCAAGACAGAGGCACAAAGGCTCAACACAACTAGCAAAGAAAGCTCAATACCAATGCCTTTTGGCCAGCAAGAGATAGCAAAACTCCCCCTTAGTTGAACATCCAGGAGACATGCAAACTCTCCCCCTGGAAACTTCCCTTCAAATGAACACTCAGGAAGCACAAATGATTTGCAAATTCTCCCCCTTAGTTGAAAATGCACTAATCAAATAAAAAGACTCTCTCAATCAGAAAAGGCACCAACAAAAGTGCTAACAAGGGAGGTTCTCCCCCTTCCCACATGCATATGAGTCAAAATGCAGGTTAGCAGCTTCAGGAATATATTCAGAAGAATGCAAAGATGCTCTAAACAATATAACTCCAATGACTCAATAACAGCATACAAGCTCAGCAAAGGCTCAAACTGATCACCAGATATGAAATATGAACATATGAGCAGAAATGAGCAGTTTTGAGTCAGAAGGTATTCACCATCAAAATAGCACTAGCAATGTATAAACAGGAGTCTGAACAAGTGCTAAACATGTATAAAAGGTGAACTACCCCTAGCAAAGTTCAATCATCATGCTTAAGAATGTAACATACACTTGTGAATTCAAAAACAGATCGGAGTTTCAGCGGTGAAATTACACAAGTTCAATTATTAGCATGTGATTGCGAGAGGTTGAAAGCTTGTCATTGCCTAACTTTTCAACCGAGCGAAGCCTATGCTGAAGCAATCAGAAGCTTAAAGCTATGGTTTCGGTCATACACTACACGGCTCAAGTTTAACTCAAAGTGCAATGAGAAACAGTCTCGATACCGTGATGTGTTGACAAGCAATCCCATCTCGATCTTTTCAATTCACTAAAACTTGGTTCAAATTTTAAACATGATATGAACAGACCAAGCAAGTGAATGACTCAGAACTAGAGACATAGCAACCTAGCATATATGAAAAGCACGAATAAACTCAACACATCTACACATGCTAGTTGCATATCTCAATGGTGAACATTTTCAGATTTTAAGTTATTAAGCAAATTCACCATTTCAAAATAGCTCAGCTCACAACATGTACTAGTGATCAGAAAGAGCATAAGCTACAAGCAACATCATTAGCATCGGAGCATACTACAAAGAGCATAGTTACATTCTAGTGATTATAAACATGAAGCTCAGCATGTAAATGCGTATGCCAAAAAAAACAAAGGAAAAGAAAGACGAAAGAAAAAGAGTCAATCTATTATACAAGAACCAAAATGTTTCCCCCAACTAAAAGGGGAAACACACACCAAGCTCACCCCTTAACCGGTTAAAGGTTGATTCGTCTAACGGCTTGGTGAAAATATCAGCCAGTTGATGATGAGTATCGACATGGCGAAGGTCGATATCACCCTTCTCCTGGTGGTCTCGCAAGAAATGAAAGCGCACATCAATGTGTTTGGTTTTCGAGTGAAGCACGGGGTTCTTAGCAACGCTAATAGCACTCGTGCTGTCACAAAGCAAAGGAACACGAGTAAAGCTCAGACCAAAATCACGCAAAGTGGCCATCATCCAAAGCAACTGGGAACAGCAGCTAGCCGCAGCAACATATTCAGCCTCTGTAGTTGACTGAGCGACACTAGACTGTTTGCGAGAAGACCACGATACAAGAGAAGAACCAATAAACTGGCAAGTCCCAGAAGTGGACTTGCGCTCAATACGGCAACCAGCAAAATCGGCATCCGAATAACCGCAAAGGGAGAGGGTGGAGGAAGCAGAATACCAAATCCCGAACTCAGGTGAGAACCGATGGTACCTGAAAATCCGCTTCACCGCCTGACGGTGAGAAGTGCGCGGCGACGCCTAAAAGCGCGCACACAGACACACCGCGAACTGGATGTCCGGGCGAGTCGCCGTCAGGTAGAGGAGCGACCCGATCATGCTTCGGTACTCCTTCTGGTCCACTGCTTCTCCATCCACATCCGCATCCAGGGCAGTCGTCGTCGACATGGGTGTTGGAAGAGGCTTGGCCTCACCCATATCGAACCGCTTCAGCAAGTCCTTGGTGTACTTGCCCTGGTGCACGAACGTCCCCTCTCGGGATTGCTTGATTTGCAACCTGAGGAAAAACGTCAGCTTGCCCATCATGCTCATCTCGAACTCCCTGCTCATAATATCTGCAAACTTGGCAACCAAAGCGTGAGAAGAGCCACCGAAAATGATATCATCCACGTAAATCTGGACCAAGAGAGTGTCTTTGCCTTGCTTGAGGAGAAAGAGCGTTTTATCTACACATCCCATTTTAAAACCCTTAGCAAGCAAAAAGGTTTTCAACCTATCATACCAGGCTCTAGGGGCTTGTTTCAAACCATATAAAGCTTTATAAAGTTTAAAAACATGGTTTGGAAACTTGGGATTTTCAAAACCGGGGGGTTGCTCAACATACACTTCCTCTTCTATGTAGCCGTTTAAGAAGGCACTCTTGACATCCATTTGAAAGAGTTTAAAACCTTTGGATGCAGCAAAAGCCAAGAGTATCCTAATAGCCTCCAAACGAGCTACAGGAGCAAAAGTCTCCTCAAAGTCTATCCCCTCCTTCTGACTATAACCCTTGGCTACAAGACGCGCTTTGTTCCTCACAATGTGGTCATCCTCTCCTTGTTTGTTTTTGAAAACCCATTTTGTCCCAATAGGATTACAGTTAGGAGGAGGAGGAACTAGAACCCAAACCCGATTTCGCTCAAAATTTTCTAACTCCTCATGCATGGCATTGACCCAATCGGGATCCGTCAAAGCGTGTCCAACATCTCGGGGCTCAAAACTAGCAACAAAAGCAGAATGAGCGAATTGAGAGATGTGCTGTGACCTGGACCGAGTAACCCGTTCATCGATGCTGCCGATCATCTGCTGAGGGGGGTGCTGGCGCTGAATGTGTCGTGGCGCCTCCCGAGCTGAAGTAGCCTCCTCCTCAACAGCAGCTGGTGCCTCCCCGGGTACAAAAGGTACCGCTCGGGGTGGCGGATCCCACGGCCCCCAGGAAGAAGAGGTGTCGGGGCTGTGAGTTGTCGTAGAACCGCTCTTTGCGGCACAGCAGGTGAAGGGGGTGCTGGATCATCCATACCTTCAGCACCCTCATCCTCGTTATCAAAAAGAGGCTCACCAACCTCATGATCACCTGCACGCTCAAAACGAGAAGAGGGACAAACCATGGTCTCGTCGAAGGTGACATCTGATGTCTCCATGACTCGGTTAGTATCAAGGTTAAGTACACGATATGCGCGAGTGTGAGTGCCATAACCCAAAAATACTCCGTCAGAAGAACGAGACTCAAATTTGTCCAAGTTGCCCTTTTTGAGTATAAAACAATGGCAACCAAAAACTCGAAAATAACTCACCTTGGGGAGTTTTCCAAAACGCAACTCATAAGAAGTCTTTTTCAAGAAAGCTCGGAGAAAAATGCGATTGGAAATGTAGCATGCAGTGCTCATAGCTTCGGCCCAATATCGCCTAGGAGTCCTATGCTCATCGAGCATCGTCCTGGCCATCTCAACAAGGGTCCGATTCTTCCTCTCTACAACACCATTCTGAGGGGGTGTGTAGGGGGAAGAGAACTGATGCTCTAAGCCCAAAGAGTTACAAAACTTCTCAAAATCCGAATTCTTAAATTCGGAACCATTATCACTCCGAATTGCTCGCATCGAGTTCAAAGGGAACTCGTTCTGAAGACGCAAAATCAGATTGCGAGCAAAGGAGAAAGTCTCGGTCTTCTCAGTTAAAAAGAAGACCCACGAATATCTCGAAAAGTCGTCAACAACAACAAGCACATACCACTTCCCCCCAACCGAGCTCACCCGAGCCGGACCAACAAGGTCCATGTGCAAAAGCTCTCCAGGGCGCTTGGTCATGACCTGAGTCACTGGATGGTGGGGAGCGGCAACCATCTTCCCGTGTCTACAAGAGTGGCAAACAAGATCCTTCTCCATATGCAACTTGGGCAATCCTCGGATTAGGCCAAGTGAACTAAGCCTTGCAAGCAAGTCGAAGCTCAAATGTCCAAGTCTCCTATGCCACTTCCAAAGATCGGAGGAGGAAGGTCCAGCCACAAGACAACGAGAAGTGCCAAAAGACTCTGAGAAATTCGCACAAAAGACTTTTCCAAAGGGCGAAATCAAACACACAAGATTGCCCTGAGGATCCAAAATATGACTGAGATTCGGTTTAAAACGAATCTCGTAGTCATCATCAAAAAGTTGCGAAATAGAAAGAAGGTTAAAATGCAAGTTAGAAACAAGAGCAACATCACGCAACACAAAGTGCTCATTAACTCGCACCGACCCGTGAGACAATACCTTACCTTTGCTATTGTCGCCGAAGGTTATGTACTCTTTTCCGGCAACAGGGCTAAGGCTGGAGAACCACTTGGTGTTTCCGGTCATGTGCCTCGAGCAACCGAAATCCACCAACCAAATGTCCTCCAACCGTTTTACCTACATCAATAAAAAGACATAGGGTGAGCATACGGTCCAACACTGGGGTTAGTGAAGTAAGGGGAATACCAGTGTTGGGCCGGCTGCTCAAAAGAACGATTAGCAGAAAAACCATTCCTAGCACGTCTACGCAAGGAGCGATCACCACGTAGGGGAAAACGTGGTCCGCTAAGGAAGGAGCGTCCATCGCGATACTCAAAACGCGGTGATGGAAAACGCTCAACTATAAAGCCTCCGCCACGGGGTCCATAGCCTACAACTGCAGGCTCCCGCCGGGCACACTCTCTACGAGGCCTCGGCCTAGCAACTTGAGGCACTGCGCCTCTAGGCCTAGCCTCTCTCCTTGGAGCTCTCTGCTGCCTGGGAACTTGAGGTTCTGGACCTCTGGGCCTAGCTGCTCTCCTCGGAGCACTCCTTTGAACATTCGGCACATGTACATCATGGAAAGAATGGTACATGTCCGCATTGTTTATCTCCCTAGCACGGCACGCCTCTCTCTTGCGCCTAAAGCAGAACTCGCTCAAGTGTCCATCTCTCCCACAGAAGTCACAATGATACCTCACCGCACGCAAAGGGGGTTGTTGGTACTCATGGCTGTGGGTGTGGATCACTTTGCCCTTCTGTGGCAACTCCTCCTGGATAGGTGGCATTGTATCCAACTTGTTCTTTAGGTGGTTGGGTTTGGGATGCCACACTTGGTTCTTGGGTGGAGCTCTCGGAGGTTCCTCAAATACCCCATCCTTGGTGTTAGGTTTGAGAGGCTCTTTGGGTGGAAGCTTGGTAAGTTTGGGAGTAGTGGTGGAGTTGGGCTTCTCACTAGGATTCAGACCACTCGACTCTCCAATCTTCCCAAAAGCAGAAAGATCGACACCCTGAGCAAGACCTACACCAGAACCTCCAGCAGTTCGCTTAAATTGGGAGATCATCATCCCGAGCTGCGGCTCACTACAAGAGTCCCATGACAAGATGGTCCGAAGGTATGTGTTTTCTTCCTCGGTTTGCATCTTGCCATGCTTGACATTCGCAATCTCCATCTCCAAACCCTCACACGAAGCGCACCTAGCTACACAAGTGCTACCTGAGTTGGCCTCTTCAAGAGATACAATCTTGACATTCTTCTCTGCCAACTCAGATTGCAAGACAGGACAAGTCTTGCACGCACCCAACAGAGAAGGTCTAGCCTTCAGCTCATCCACCTCCCCTACCAGCGCAGCATACTTACCTCTCAAAGTGAGAAGGTCAGTCATGTGCGTGGTGCACATCTCACACTCAACCTCCTCCGACACGACCACGGTGGACTTGGCAAACTCAAGCTCCCTCATCGTGTCCTCCCACTTCTGCCTAAACTCCTTGCGCTCTCTAGCGTCACGCCTAAGCAACTTGTCCTGACTAAGGAGCGCGGCAGTAAGCTTCTCATTCTCAGCAAGGAGCTCATCGTGGGTCATGGATACCTGGGAGGTGTCGTCGTCATCGTCGTCCCGAGGGGAGTGCTCCAGCTTGCCGTCGACCTCATCACCAAGCGCCATGGTGCAGAAGCCGTCGTCGTCGGCGAAGAAGCAGAGTCCGTTCAACTTGTCCTCGATCCTCTTCTTCTTCTCGGACTCGTCATCGCTTGAGCAAGCGGAGTCATCATCCGAGCCATCGACGTCGCTGAGCGTGGCGAAGAACGCGCGCTGCTCAGCTTGGGCCTTCTCCAAGTACTTCTTCTTGATGTACTCCTTGTCGAAGCCGCCCCTCCGCTTGTGCCTCGCGGGGACGTACTTCTCCTTGCGCTTGCCGGAGTCGTACTTGTGCCCATGATCGCCCTTCCCAGATGAATGCTTCTTCTTGGGGCAGTTGGCGATGAAGTGGTCGGGGTCGCCGCACTCATAGCATCCTGAGCGTCCTCCTCCGCGGCGACGGTTCATGCGGTTGTTGTGGAACCGCGTGAACCGGTTGGCGAGCATTGCCAACTCATCATCCCCCAACGACTCAAGCTGGTCCTCTGTGACAGAAAAAAGAGACGAAAGAGCAAAGCCAACAGAGGGGTTAGCAGAAGAACCAGAAACCAAAGCCATAGTCGGGCCAGAAGGATTCTCATAAGAAGCCCTCGACATGGCGTCAATCTCACTAGACTTGAGCTTACTAAAGAGCTCGTCGCAAGTGAGGGTCTCATAGTTAGACGATTCGATGATCGCCTGGACCTTTGAGTCCCACACCGACCGATCAAGAGTGTGCAAAAGCTTCAAAGCCCTCTCATGATCGTCAAAAGGCAACAGCTCCTTGTTCGCTCTCATCTTGTTGACAATGACCTGAAAGCGAGCGAATAAACTTTCTATGCTCTCGCCAGGCATATGTCGAAAGTTCTCATACTCCCGCTTATGCGACTCATAGAGGCGAGATTTGACCTGAGTGGTTCCCTCATGGAAGCGCATGAGGGTCGCCCAAATCTCGCGAGCCGTGGGGAGGTGAGAAACGCGATCGAACTCGGACATGCTCAAACAGGAGAACAAGGCGTTACGTGCCCGGCTATTGGCCTCGTGCTCATCGATCTGGAGCTGAGTGACACGAGCAGCCAAGACAACGTAATCGTCCCTGTTGCAAATCTCCCAAACAGAAGAGCCCATGCTCTGAAGATAGGCCGACATGCGTATCTTCCAATACACAGTTCGTCCCATCAAAGAACGGCGGTATGCCCACGCCACGATCCATGTCGCCTTCTGTGGATCTGGAACCGGCTAAGGTGGAAGATCCTTAACCTGCTCCGATACCAATTGAAGGACCGAGAAGCAACCAGAAAGCGACCAGAGAGGGGGGGGGGGGGTGAATGGGAGCTTCAAAATTTCCTTTCAGAAACTAGTAGCCACTGTCCCGAGAATCACCCCGAAAGACAAACCCTAGAGCTTGCTAATGTCCACGACCCTAGATGTAGGGTGGATGCTTCCAAGAAGCACAGCGGGACACTACACAACTCTAGAAACCCAACGCAAAAACCAAAAACTAAATCCGAAGTCGAACGATCAAACCGCGGACGAAACAGTGAAGAACTCACTGCATCGGACGCTGGCAGCGTCCGATGGCCAAGCACCGGACGCGTCCGATGCAAACAGTACCTCTCTGGTACCTTACTGGACTGGCATCGGACGCTGCTACAGTGAAACCCTAGCATCCGATGCTAGACCCCCGGCGCGTCCGATGGCAACGGACGCTCCGATGGTCAGCGTCCGATGCTCCTTCAAAACCACTATCAGATGACACGTGGCAACGGACGCTCCGATGCGATGAACTCAGCGTCCGATGCCTACAGACTCAGCGTCCGATGGTCCCGAAACAACACTGTTCTTCCGCGAAATTCACTCGATCTCCTCCGAATCAAAAGCTCTAAGGCTTAGACTTGGTATGAGGAGTTCCAAGGATGTTAGTGAGCTATCCCATGGGAATCATGGCTCGAACCTAACTCCAAATCGAGGAAATGGAAGAAATCGGGGCAATGGAGCAAAAACCGATCCAACACGAAAATCGTTCGATCTCCTAGACCGTGAGGTTAGAGGAGAATTCCTTCGGTGGAAAGAAGTGCCTCACGACCTAGGACAACTTGGTTCAAACGGATTTGCAAAAGATGAACCGAGCAAAGAGATCGAGCGATGGGAAAAACGTGGAGAAAAAGGATTCCGCGAAGAACACAAACAAATCGCAAATCACAACCACGAATTGCAACCGTGTGGCTACCACACGCTACAACAGTGAGGTTACGGCCTCACTTCCTCAAAATCAACAGTACACAGAGGCAAGTCTCTCTGCGGATCTCAGCTAGCTACAGCAGGGGATGGGAGAGCAGGAAACCCTAAGTGTGAAAGAGCAAACGACTGAGAGTCGGGGAGGAGGGTGTCTCCCTACTACTTATCCTAATTCTAACCTAAGTCTATTTCCTACTCTACCCCTCTCTATTCTAATTACAGAGTGTTGGGGGAAAGGACCCTCGGAAGAAGCACCGCTCGAACTGGAGCTCGAAATTAACCCTCGCGCAACGCCTGTTGTCCTTGCGAGGTCCCTCTCCTATTGGAGACCGTTACCCTAACCCCCGGACGCGGGTTCAACCCTCGTCGCTTTGTTGTATTTCCGTGCAGGTCTAAGTCGACGGTCGCACTGCAGGAAACCTTCGCTGACTCACAACGCCACCTTCGCTTGGAGCGAAGGTCCAGGCAAGCGGCGAGTGTGCGCTGCCCCAGAGGCAAGCGAAGCCGAAGGTCCGGCGAGCATGGCCGAAGGTTAAACCTTCGTTTTTCTCCCCCGGAGGCAAGTAAAGCCGGAGGTCCGGCAGATGGCGGAGGGGCGCGGGCCCAAGGGCGGGCGCGGCCGAAGGTCAAGACCGCCGCACCTCTCCCCGAAGGTGAACAAGGGCCAGGTGGCGGCGCGCTGGAGGGTGGCCGATTAGGGTTTCCGCTTCAGCTGTGTATTTACGCTTTTGCCCTACCTCCCTGCGTGGAGGCGAGGAATCTTTCCTGTACCCTTTTGTAATTTGGCCCGTGCCCCTTGGCATTCCCTATAAATACCAAGGGGATGAACAGTGTAAGGGGACGACTTTTTGGGAAATTGAGCACCTTCCACTTCCGTCTTACCTTCGCTACCGCATCCGATGCTTGGCCGCCTTCGCTCTTCCCCCTGCACAAGTGCGGAGGTGGGGCAAGTGCGTTCCCAATAGTTTGGCGCCGTCCGTGGGGATTGGCGAAGTCTGAAATGGCGGGAAACAGGAGAGCACCTTCGACGAGGGACCAGCGCGTTGCTAGAGAGACGGCGGCGGTGGTCCCGCCTGCTGAGGAAATTGTACAGCCCTCGGGAGGAGAGAATGTCACCCCGGAACCCCAATCCCTGGGCCCCCAGGCCCGAGTGGCGACGCAGCCACACCCACACACTTCGGGAGAAGGAGAGGGAGAAGAAGAAGAGGTGGGCCTCGAGGCCCTTGAAAGGCTCGAGGCTGAGCTGCAAGAGAAGAAGAGGCGCCTGGAACAGCTTGAGAGGCATAACCGACTGCGCTCGATCAGACAGAGGGCAGACGAGGCCAGGGAGCGGCTTCGCCGTATGGAGGAATCCCTCGCCGCGGCAGAAGCCGAAGCCGAAGGCTGGGATAATGAGGAGATACCCCCGCTGCGAGAGGGGAATGAGGAGCCGAATCAAGATAACCTTCGTCACCATCCACCACCCCCACCACCACCAGTACACCCAGAGCCATATCCTGTGAGACACCCAAACTTCCGCCAACTCTACCCAGATGAGAGAGAACAAAACCTTCGCATTCAGCGAAGGCATCAGCAACACCAAATGCCGTACGATCCAAAGTCACCACTCTCCCAAATACTCCAAACCCAGCCCTGGCCACCATGCTATAATCCACAAAACCTACCCCGCTATGATGGATTTTCCGACCCTCGCCAGTTCATCATGAGCTACGAAGCAGCGGTTGCCGCAGCAGGCGGTGATGAATCAACAATGGCAAAATCCTTTGTCATCATTCTGCGAGACATCGCACAAACTTGATACAGCAACCTTCGCCCCGGAACTGTGGATTCCTGGGCCACCCTCAGAGACAAGCTGTGTACAAATTTCAAGGGCATCACTCCAGCCCCGTCAAACCCCATCGAGCTGTTCAATTGCAAGCAAGAAGAACGCGAGCCGCTCCAAGATTACTGGCGAAGGTTTATTCAAATCAGAGCAAGGACCCCGGGGATATCTGACGAGGCTGTCATCCTCGCTGCAGTCAGTGGCCTGCGCCCAGGACCATGCTCCTCAAAATTTGCCAGAAAACCGGCAAACTCAATCGAAGAGTTGCATGAAACAATGGAAAGATACTGTAGAGCTGATATGGATTTCAGAGCGAAGTCCGATGCTCGGAGGTCTCAGCAGAGGCCACAGCCGAGGCCTCAACCGAGAGAAAGCAACCTTCGCCAAGAGCAAAGCAACGTCGGTGCAATCAACAAAGCAACAAATTATGAAGATCAAAGACGGGACGCTCAACACCCGAGCAGCCAAGCCCCGCAGGGTTTGCCACCTCCGCCGAATCAGCGGTACCAGCAGCGAGATCCTGCCAAAATGTATTGTCACTTCTGTGGAATGGGAAAGGGGCACACAACAAAGCAATGCGAATGCTTCGCCAAGGGAAAAGAATACCAGGAATCCAGGAAACCTGCTTTGTCGGACTCCCGTACCATCAACCACACAAGGAAACCAAGTTTCCACCCACCAAATCCACCATACCACTATACCCCCATAAACTACGGCCTACCTTCGCAACAACCCCCTTACACTCATCACCCACTCTACAACCAAACCTCTTATCAGCCAACCACCATTCCACAACGCCAAAATCCAACTTACACAGTTACATACCCAACCACCCCCCAAAACCAAATCCCAACAACCCACCAAGCCACCAACGCTCTGCCACCACCACCGCCAATCCCCGCGTTACCAGCACCACAACCTGTGAAAGCCGAAGCCCCGAGCCAAACGACCATCAACAATCCAACTTCAACCTTCGGTGTGATTCTAGCTATTACCGGAGGTTCAAATGAGGACCATGGTAACAAACGGCAGAGGAAGGAACATGCCAGACGCGTTCACCACGTGGCCGTCGAAGGACCACATAAATTCGGTCGTTGGTCTCACATCCCCATAACCTTCGATTCCAGTGACATGAAGCTAAGAGATTACCCTCACACAGATGCTATGGTGATCGAAACCAACCTCGCTGGGTGGACTGTCACCAAAATACTGGTCGATACAGGAAGCTCCGCTGACATCTTGTTCGCTTCAACCTTCGACAGCATGAAGCTTGACAGGAACCTTCTGCAACCGGCCGACAACCCCCTATACGGTTTCGGTGGTCAACAAGTGAGAGCCGTCGGGAAAATTTCTCTGCCCGTGACCTTCGGCGACCAAATCAACTGCAGGACGGAACATATAACATTTGATGTTGTCGACATGTTCTACCCATACAATGCCATTTTTGGCCGAGGGGTCACAAACGCGTTCAATGCGGTCATCCATCCCGCCTACCTATGCATGAAACTTCCCGCTCCGAAGGGTGTGGTCGCAATATTTGGCGACCAGGACATTGCAAGGACAGCTGAAGGGAACGTAGCCCCGGGGCAACGTAATGTACACAATTTGTCAAAACCTCAAACCCCCGGTATCAGCGTCGAGGGCGAGGTCTACAATGACAGAGTGAAGGCAGCGCCAAAGGAGCAAACCAAACAAGTCCAACTCTTCGAGGGTAATTGCGAAAGAAAGGTGATCATTTCAGCTAATCTAGGTCCTCAATCAGAAGGCAACCTCGTCACCTTCCTCAGAGAAAATTCCGACACCTTCGCTTGGTCCGCAGAAGACCTTAAAGGAGTCAACAGATCAATGATCGAGCATAGCCTGAACATCAAAACAGGCTATCGCCCAATCAAACAAAAGCTTCGCAAGATGTCAGAAGAAAGAAAGGAGGCAGCGAAGGCTGAGGTAAAAAGGCTTCTGGACGTAGGCGTCATTCGCCCAGTCAAATACCCAACCTGGCTCTCAAATGTGGTCCTAGTCCAAAAGAAGAACAAAAAATGGCGAATGTGCGTCGATTTCACTTGCTTGAACAAAGCCTGTCCGAAGGATGATTTCCCCCTCCCAAACATAAGCACCCTGGTCGACAGAGCGGCAGGTTGCCAAATGCTATCCCTCCTTGATTGCTTCTCAGGCTATCACTAGATCTGGATGAATGAAGAGGACGAAGAAAAAACAAGCTTTATCACACCCTCGGGCACCTTTTGCTTCCGAAGGATGGCGGAAGGTTTGAAAAATGCAGGCTCAACCTTCGCTCGCATGACCTCCAAAGTTTTCAAGGATGAGCATGCTGTCTCCGCCTATGTCGACGACCTAGTCGTTCAGAGTGAACTAAAAGAGAACCACATACCAGACTTATCGAGGGTATTCAGCAACCTCCGGTCCGCCGGACTGAAACTAAACCCAGAAAAATGTGTTTTCGGGGTAAGCGAAGGTAAATTGCTAGGTTGCATCGTCTCAGCCAGAGGAATCGAAGCCAACCCTGAGAAGATTGATGCCATCATGAACATGGAACCTCCGGCGACCAAGAAAGCAGCTCAGCGTCTGACCGGTCGTCTGGCAGCACTTAGCAGATTCATCTCAAGATCCGCAGAGCGAGGGTTACCCTTTTTCGAAACACTCAGGAGCAATGCTCCATTCAACTGGGGTCCCCAGCAGCAAAAGGCCTTCGAGGAGTTGAAAAAGTATCTGACCAGCTTGACTGCCCTAACCAGCCCAAGCAAGGGAGACTTATTGTTACTCTACGTCGCAGCTTCGCCACACGCAGCAAGCGCAGTCCTCATCAAGGAGCTCCGCGAAAACAACAAAACCAGACAAGCCCCAATTTACTATGTTTCAGAAACCCTCGAAGGCCCAAAGAGAAATTATTCGGAGCTTGAGAAAATAGCATACGCCGTCGTCATGGCATCAAGAAAGCTCAAGCACTATTTCCAGGCGCACGAGATCCATGTACCTTCGACGTACCCTCTCGAGAACATTTTCAAAAACAACAAAGCCGTTGGAAGAATAGCAAAATGGGCAGTCGAGCTTAACAGTTACGCTGTAACCTTCGTTGGCAGAACAGCGATCAAATCACAAGTGCTGGCTGATTTCATAGCAGAATGGACACCCAACCCTCGCCCCGGTGAGCTGCAGCAGGACCAGTTTTGGATCGTTTACGTCGACGGGGCCTGGGGTGCAACTGGAGCCGGTGCCTCGGCCATTCTAATCTCGCCTTCTGGGTCAAAGCTGAGATACGCACGAAGGCTGGACTTCAAATGCACAAACAACTCCGCTGAATATGAGGCTGTGATTCTGGCACTTTCAAGGCTGCGATCGTTATCAGTCCGAAGGGCACTCATCAACACAGACTCTCAAGTCATTGCGGGGCACATTGAAAAGAACTACAAAGCAAAAGATCCAGAGCTTCAAAAGTATTTTCAATATGTCCGAAGGTTAGAATCTTTCTTCCTCGGCATAACCGTAAAAGCAATATCGAGGACTGAAAACAGCGAAGCAGATTGCTTAGCCAAAGCAGCCGCGCAGCAGTCACAGCTTCCTCCAGATGTGTTCTACGAGGTTTCCACTCGGTCAGCCTTCGAGGCTTCCAAAATCAGCATCAAGCTGATCAGCGCAATTCAGTGCGAGGATTGGAGAGCACCTATCATGGCCTACATCAAGGGGCTCCATGAATCAAACAACAGAGAAGAAGAAAACAGACTAAAACAAAGAGTGCGAGGATACAAGATCATTGACAATACGTTGTACAAAGCTTCGGTAACCTCGCCATGGCTCAAATGTGTGTCACAGTCCGAAGGCAATGACATTCTCAAGCTAATCCACGAGGGCATTTGTGGTTCTCACAACGGCCCGAGGGCTCTAGTCGGCAAAACATTCAGGCAAGGTTTCTACTGGCCAACAGCATTAAGAGATGCGGAAACCATCGTCAAGCATTGCGAGGGTTGCCAACTGATGGCAAAAAACCAGCATCTCTTAATGCTTGACGACCCTCGCAATGCTTGACGATGGTTTCCGCATCTCTTAATGCTGTTGGCCAGTAGAAACCTTGCCTGAATGTTTTGCCGACTAGAGCCCTCGGGCCGTTGTGAGAACCACAAATGCCCTCGTGGATTAGCTTGAGAATGTCATTGCCTTCGGACTGTGACACACATTTGAGCCATGGCGAGGTTACCGAAGCTTTGTACAACGTATTGTCAATGATCTTGTATCCTCACACTCTTTGTTTTAGTCTGTTTTCTTCTTCTCTGTTGTTTGATTCATGGAGCCCCTTGATGTAGGCCATGATAGGTGCTCTCCAATCCTCGCACTGAATTGCGCTGATCAGCTTGATGCTGATTTCGGAAGCCTCGAAGGCTGACCGAGTGGAAACCTCGTAGAACACATCTGGAGGAAGCTGTGACTGCTGCGCGGCTGCTTTGGCTAAGCAATCTGCTTCGCTGTTTTCAGTCCTCGATATTTCTTTTACGGTTATGCCGAGGAAGAAAGATTCTAACCTTCGGACATATTGAAAATACTTTTGAAGCTCTGGATCTTTTGCTTTGTAGTTCTTTTCAATGTGCCCCGCAATGACTTGAGAGTCTGTGTTGATGAGTGCCCTTCGGACTGATAACGATCGCAGCCTTGAAAGTGCCAGAATCACAGCCTCATATTCAGCGGAGTTGTTTGTGCATTTGAAGTCCACCCTTCGTGCGTATCTCAGCTTCGACCCAGAAGGCGAGATTAGAATGGCCGAGGCACCGGCTCCAGTTGCACCCCAGGCCCCGTCGACGTAAACGATCCAAAACTGGTCCTGCTGCAGCTCACCGGGGCGAGGGTTGGGTGTCCATTCTGCTATGAAATCAGCCAGCACTTGTGATTTGATCGCTGTTCTGCCAACGAAGGTTACAGCGTAACTGTTAAGCTCGACTGCCCATTTTGCTATTCTTCCAACGGCTTTGTTGTTTTTGAAAATGTTCTCGAGAGGGTACGTCGAAGGTACATGGATCTCGTGCGCCTGGAAATAGTGCTTGAGCTTTCTTGATGCCATGACGACGGCGTATGCTATTTTCTCAAGCTCCGAATAATTTCTCTTTGGGCCTTCGAGGGTTTCTGAAACATAGTAAATTGGGGCTTGTCTGGTTTTGTTGTTTTCGCGGAGCTCCTTGATGAGGACTGCGCTTGCTGCGTGTGGCGAAGCTGCGACGTAGAGTAACAATAAGTCTCCCTTGCTTGGGCTGGTTAGGGCAGTCAAGCTGGTCAGATACTTTTTCAACTCCTCGAAGGCCTTTTGCTGCTGGGGACCCCAGTTGAATGGAGCATTGCTCCTGAGTGTTTCGAAAAAGGGTAACCCTCGCTCTGCGGATCTTGAGATGAATCTGCTAAGTGCTGCCAGACGACCGGTCAGACGCTGAGCTGCTTTCTTGGTCGCCGGAGGTTCCATGTTCATGATGGCATCAATCTTCTCAGGGTTGGCTTCGATTCCTCTGGCTGAGACGATGCAACCTAGCAATTTACCTTCGCTTACCCCGAAAACACATTTTTCTGGGTTTAGTTTCAGTCCGGCGGACCGGAGGTTGCTGAATACCCTCGATAAGTCTGGTATGTGGTTCTCTTTTAGTTCACTCTGAACGACTAGGTCGTCGACATAGGTGGAGACAGCATGCTCATCCTTGAAAACTTCGGAGGTCATGCGAGCGAAGGTTGAGCCTGCGTTTTTCAAACCTTCCGCCATCCTTCGGAAGCAAAAGGTGCCCGAGGGTGTGATAAAGCTTGTTTTTTCTTCGTCCTCTTCATTCATCCAGATCTGGTGATAGCCTGAGAAGCAATCAAGGAGGGATAGCATTTGGCAACCTGCCGCTCTGTCGACCAGGGTGCTTATGTTTGGGAGGGGGAAATCATCCTTCGGACAGGCTTTGTTCAAGCAAGTGAAATCGACGCACATTCGCCATTTTTTGTTCTTCTTTTGGACTAGGACCACATTTGAGAGCCAGGTTGGGTATTTGACTGGGCGAATGACGCCTGCGTCCAGAAGCCTTTTTACCTCAGCCTTCGCTGCCTCCTTTCTTTCTTCTGACATCTTGCGAAGCTTTTGTTTGATTGGGCGATAGCCTGTTTTGATGTTCAGGCTATGCTCGATCATTGATCTGTTGACTCCTTTAAGGTCTTCTGCGGACCAAGCGAAGGTGTCGGAATTTTCTCTGAGGAAGGTGACGAGGTTGCCTTCTGATTGAGGACCTAGATTAGCTGAAATGATCACCTTTCTTTCGGCATTACCCTCGAAGAGTTGGACTTGTTTGGTTTGCTCCTTTGGCGCTGCCTTCACTCTGTCATTGCAGACCTCGCCCTCGACGCTGATACCGGGGGTTTGAGGTTTTGACAAATTGTGTACATTACGTTGCCCCGGGGCTACGTTCCCTTCAGCTGTCCTTGCAATGTCCTGGTCGCCAAATATTGCGACCACACCCTTCGGAGCGGGAAGTTTCATGCATAGGTAGGCGGGATGGATGACCGCATTGAACGCGTTTGTGACCCCTCGGCCAAAAATGGCATTGTATGGGTAGAACATGTCGACAACATCAAATGTTATATGTTCCGTCCTGCAGTTGATTTGGTCGCCGAAGGTCACGGGCAGAGAAATTTTCCCGACGGCTCTCACTTGTTGACCACCGAAACCGTATAGGGGGTTGTCGGCCGGTTGCAGAAGGTTCCTGTCAAGCTTCATGCTGTCGAAGGTTGAAGCGAACAAGATGTCAGCGGAGCTTCCTGTATCGACCAGTATTTTGGTGACAGTCCACCCAGCGAGGTTGGTTTCGATCACCATAGCATCTGTGTGAGGGTAATCTCTTAGCTTCATGTCACTGGAATCGAAGGTTATGGGGATGTGAGACCAACGACCGAATTTATGTGGTCCTTCGACGGCCACGTGGTGAACGCGTCTGGCATGTTCCTTCCTCTGCCGTTTGTTACCATGGTCCTCATTTGAACCTCCGGTAATAGCTAGAATCACACCGAAGGTTGAAGTTGGATTGTTGATGGTCGTTTGGCTCGGGGCTTCGGCTTTCACAGGTTGTGGTGCTGGTAACGCGGGGATTGGCGGTGGTGGTGGCAGAGCGTTGGTGGCTTGGTGGGTTGTTGGGATTTGGTTTTGGGGGGTGGTTGGGTATGTAACTGTGTAAGTTGGATTTTGGCGTTGTGGAATGGTGGTTGGCTGATAAGAGGTTTGGTTGTAGAGTGGGTGATGAGTGTAAGGGGGTTGTTGCGAAGGTAGGCCGTAGTTTATGGGGGTATAGTGGTATGGTGGATTTGGTGGGTGGAAACTTGGTTTCCTTGTGTGGTTGATGGTACGGGAGTCCGACAAAGCAGGTTTCCTGGATTCCTGGTATTCTTTTCCCTTGGCGAAGCATTCGCATTGCTTTGTTGTGTGCCCCTTTCCCATTCCACAGAAGTGACAATACATTTTGGCAGGATCTCGCTGCTGGTACCGCTGATTCGGCGGAGGTGGCAAACCCTGCGGGGCTTGGCTGCTCGGGTGTTGAGCGTCCCGTCTTTGATCTTCATAATTTGTTGCTTTGTTGATTGCACCGACGTTGCTTTGCTCTTGGCGAAGGTTGCTTTCTCTCGGTTGAGGCCTCGGCTGTGGCCTCTGCTGAGACCTCCGAGCATCGGACTTCGCTCTGAAATCCATATCAGCTCTACAGTATCTTTCCATTGTTTCATGCAACTCTTCGATTGAGTTTGCCGATTTTCTGGCAAATTTTGAGGAGCATGGTCCTGGGCGCAGGCCACTGACTGCAGCGAGGATGACAGCCTCGTCAGATATCCCCGGGGTCCTTGCTCTGATTTGAATAAACCTTCGCCAGTAATCTTGGAGCGGCTCGCGTTCTTCTTGCTTGCAATTGAACAGCTCGATGGGGTTTGACGGGGCTGGAGTGATGCCCTTGAAATTTGTACACAGCTTGTCTCTGAGGGTGGCCCAGGAATCCACAGTTCCGGGGCGAAGGTTGCTGTATCAAGTTTGTGCGATGTCTCGCAGAATGATGACAAAGGATTTTGCCATTGTTGATTCATCACCGCCTGCTGCGGCAACCGCTGCTTCGTAGCTCATGATGAACTGGCGAGGGTCGGAAAATCCATCATAGCGGGGTAGGTTTTGTGGATTATAGCATGGTGGCCAGGGCTGGGTTTGGAGTATTTGGGAGAGTGGTGACTTTGGATCGTACGGCATTTGGTGTTGCTGATGCCTTCGCTGAATGCGAAGGTTTTGTTCTCTCTCATCTGGGTAGAGTTGGCGGAAGTTTGGGTGTCTCACAGGATATGGCTCTGGGTGTACTGGTGGTGGTGGGGGTGGTGGATGGTGACGAAGGTTATCTTGATTCGGCTCCTCATTCCCCTCTCGCAGCGGGGGTATCTCCTCATTATCCCAGCCTTCGGCTTCGGCTTCTGCCGCGGCGAGGGATTCCTCCATACGGCGAAGCCGCTCCCTGGCCTCGTCTGCCCTCTGTCTGATCGAGCGCAGTCGGTTATGCCTCTCAAGCTGTTCCAGGCGCCTCTTCTTCTCTTGCAGCTCAGCCTCGAGCCTTTCAAGGGCCTCGAGGCCCACCTCTTCTTCTTCTCCCTCTCCTTCTCCCGAAGTGTGTGGGTGTGGCTGCGTCGCCACTCGGGCCTGGGGGCCCAGGGATTGGGGTTCCGGGGTGACATTCTCTCCTCCCGAGGGCTGTACAATTTCCTCAGCAGGCGGGACCACCGCCGCCGTCTCTCTAGCAACGCGCTGGTCCCTCGTCGAAGGTGCTCTCCTGTTTCCCGCCATTTCAGACTTCGCCAATCCCCACGGACGGCGCCAAACTATTGGGAACGCACTTGCCCCACCTCCGCACTTGTGCAGGGGGAAGAGCGAAGGCGGCCAAGCGTCGGATGCGGTAGCGAAGGTAAGACGGAAGTGGAAGGTGCTCAATTTCCCAAAAAGTCGTCCCCTTACACTGTTCATCCCCTTGGTATTTATAGGGAATGCCAAGGGGCACGGGCCAAATTACAAAAGGGTACAGGAAAGATTCCTCGCCTCCACGCAGGGAGGTAGGGCAAAAGCGTAAATACACAGCTGAAGCGGAAACCCTAATCGGCCACCCTCCAGCGCGCCGCCACCTGGCCCTTGTTCACCTTCGGGGAGAGGTGCGGCGGTCTTGACCTTCGGCCGCGCCCGCCCTTGGGCCCGCGCCCCTCCGCCATCTGCCGGACCTCCGGCTTTACTTGCCTCCGGGGGAGAAAAACGAAGGTTTAACCTTCGGCCATGCTCGCCGGACCTTCGGCTTCGCTTGCCTCTGGGGCAGCGCACACTCGCCGCTTGCCTGGACCTTCGCTCCAAGCGAAGGTGGCGTTGTGAGTCAGCGAAGGTTTCCTGCAGTGCGACCGTCGACTTAGACCTGCACGGAAATACAACAAAGCGACGAGGGTTGAACCCGCGTCCGGGGGTTAGGGTAACGGTCTCCAATAGGAGAGGGACCTCGCAAGGACAACAGGCGTTGCGCGAGGGTTAATTTCGAGCTCCAGTTCGAGCGGCGCTTCTTCCGAGGGTCCTTTCCCCCAACAAGCTGATCAGCGCAATTCAGTGCGAGGATTGGAGAGCACCTATCATGGCCTACATCAAGGGGCTCCATGAATCAAACAACAGAGAAGAAGAAAACAGACTAAAACAAAGAGTGCGAGGATACAAGATCATTGACAATACGTTGTACAAAGCTTCGGTAACCTCGCCATGGCTCAAATGTGTGTCACAGTCCGAAGGCAATGACATTCTCAAGCTAATCCACGAGGGCATTTGTGGTTCTCACAACGGCCCGAGGGCTCTAGTCGGCAAAACGTTCAGGCAAGGTTTCTACTGGCCAACAGCATTAAGAGATGCGGAAACCATCGTCAAGCATTGCGAGGGTTGCCAACTGATGGCAAAAAACCAAAACGCCCCAGGGGCACCCACAACTCTCATATGCCCAACCTGGCCTCTGCAAAGGTGGGCGATGGACCTCGTAGGCCCGTTACCGACAGCTCCCGGGAACCTTCGCTATACGGTGGTAGCTGTGGAATACTTCACAAAATGGATTGAAACAAGGCCACTGTCCTCCATCACTTCCCTCACAGTAAAAAAGTTTTTCTGGCAACAAATAGTTTGTCGCTTTGGAGTTCCTCAGCATCTGACCGTCGACAATGGCACTCAGTTTGACAGTGAGGTCTTCAAAGAATTCTGTGCACAAATTGGGACAATGTTATGCTTCGCCTCCGTCCGACACCCGCAATCCAACGGCCTGGTTGAAAGAGCCAATGCGACAATATTCCAAGCTATCTCCAAAAAGCTGCAGGGTAGACCCAAGGGTAAATGGGCCGATGAACTACCTTCGGTCACCTGGTCTCACAACACCTCAGAATGCAGAGCAACAAAATTCACTCCTTTCAAGCTACTGTTCGGCGAAGAAGCGGTGCTTCCAGAAGAGCTAAAATAAGGATCGCTCAGAACAACCCTCGCATCTGACGAGCAAGCCCAATCGCTCGATAAAGACCTACTCGAAGAAGCAAGATGCAATGCAGTGCACAACCTTCGCAAGTACCAAGAAGAAACCAGAAAATGGAGAGATAAAAATATCAGAATCAAAGAGTTGCAGAAGGGTGACCTCGTCCTCATCAGAAAACAAAACGCCAGCTTGGCAGGAAAATTTCAGCCCAAGTGGACAGGTCCGTACTTGATTGTGGAAAGCAACCGTCCTGGCTCTTTCCACCTCTCCGACAGCGAGGGTAACATCTTGCCTCACACTTGGAACATCGACGACCTTCGTAAATACTACCCATAGCGGGGCCCTAGCGAGCTCTCGCGAGTTGTAATTTATCTTCGCTTTCCATGTTTCCGTTTTATGAATGTAGACAAACAAAGGAGCTGCACTCTTTTTCCTTACGAAGGGGCGTAAGGTTTTTTAACGAGGCAGTATCCAAAGCATCAATACAGGTTAGAACCCCCAAAAAACTAAAATCTCCAAACCTCTACTCCCAAACATCGAAAAAGCGGGTCTCTCTCAAGAGCGCTACATTCGATGAAAACCTGCTAAGATTGCTTCGAAAAACATTCCTTTTCCTTTCAAAGCAAACTTCACCTCCGCCTAAGATAAGGGGAGGAAAGTCGAGCACCCTGGCACAAACGACAGGGGCTCGCAAAAAGCAAACTTCACCTCCGCCTAAGATAAGGGGAGGAAAGTCGAGCACCCTGGCACAAACGACAGGGGCTCGCAAAAAGCAAACTTCACCTCCGCCTAAGATAAGGGGAGGAAAGTCGAGCACCCTGGCACAAACGATAGGGGCTCGCAAAAAGCAAACTTCACCTCCGCCTAAGATAAGGGGAGGAAAGTCGAGCACCCTGGCACAAATGACAGGGGCTCGCAAAAAAAGCAAACTCACCTCCGCCTAAGACAAGGGGAGGAAAGTCGAGCACCCTGGCACAAATGACAGGGGCTCGCAAAAAAAAAGAAGCAAACTTCACCTCCGCCTAAAGCAAAGGGAGGCGCGAAGTCCCAAAAAGTCAAGCACCCCCGCAAAGCACAACAGAAGCTCATCACGAGAGCAAATGCGCGAGCCTCGCTAAAAGAAAAAGGGGGCGTCGCTGTTTTTTCAAAACAAGCTCACGAGAGCAAATGCGCGAGCCTCGCTAAAAGAAAAAGGGGGCGTCGTTGTTTTTTCAAAACAAGCTCATCACGAGAGCAAATGCGCGAGCCTCGCTAAAAGAAAAAAGGGGGCGTCGCTGTTTTTTCAAAACAAGCTCACGAGAGCAAATGCGCGAGCCTCGCTAAAGGAAAAAGGGGGCGTCGTTGTTTTTTCAAAACAAGCTCACAAGAGCAAATGCGCGAGCCTCGCTAAAAGAAAAAGAGGGCGTCGCTGTTTTTTCAAAACAAGCTCACGCGAGCAAATGCGCGAGCCTCGCTAAAAATAAAACAGGGCGTCGCTGTTAAAACAAATATAAGAAACGTTAAATAGCACAGCAAACATGGCACGCAACCCATACGTCTTTTCTCATGCCTTTACAAAGTAACGTTACAACTACGAACATATCCCAAAATTAAAAATTCTTTACAAGGAACCAGCGCTCCCCTCAATCAACACCAGATCACCAAAACCTTCGGCCTCTTCCTCAAACCCCCCCTCCACTGGAACCAGGGGCCCCCACAACAAAGGAGCTGCAGGGACAATTGGCAGCTCCCCGGGCAAAACCCTCGCCCTATACATGTATCTATGCCTCGTCTCATTAACTTCCGAAGGTTCTTCCTTCGGGATCAAAAGCGCCCCATCCGAACCAATTTCAAGCTCTCTTTGCCCGAACAAATATTCTAAAGTTGCGTTCTCGTCAATATCATCATCACCGCTAGCTTCCGAGGTCGAAGAAGATCCAAACAAATAACGATCGGCTTGACGGTCTGTATAGTCTGCTTCGCGCCAAAATCGACTCGACCTACTATTTTTAAAATCATACCTCCGCACCTTCGACCACCAAAAACGTTCAAAGGAAAGCGAAGGATATTTAAACCTAGCGCGAGCCCACGATTCACCAGTTATAAAAACATCTTGGTAGTTCAACATCAGCGGAGTCACGTCGAATACGTCTAGCACGGTTCCGTCAGGAACCTGCATGTTGCACAAAAATACGAGATGTCTCAGCCTCGTCAAGTCTTTACAAACAACCACAGTATCTACAAAAAGGCCTCCCTCGCCCCAACAAACCCAGGCATCACACCTGACCAGCTTCCCCTCGGCTAATCTCCAAACCCTCGCCAACGACGACAGTCGAGGTCCCAGCTGACGCCTCCTCCGCCGTGGTTTCCTCCGCAGCAGCTTCGACATTCGTCGCAGTCTCCTCTTCCATCGCCGTCACCTGCGCAGCATTTCCTTCAGCGATCGGCACGTCCCCGGTCAACGCCTCGATCTCGGCGAGCGTAACCCCCGCACAACTTGGCTCAGGGGCGGCTTCGGAGCCACCCCTCGCTGCAACTTCCGTGGGCGGCGAGGCCATTGCATCTCGTCGAGCCTATAAGCAAAACAAAAGACAAACCTCGCCAAAATCAACAACAACCCCTCTAAAACAAAGCAACAAAAATCAAAAATCTTAAAAAGAATGCGAACCTGGCGTGTAGCCTCGGCAGCTTCTTCGAAGGCGAGAGCTCGGCCACCTCCGGAGATCCAAAACTTGCGAAGCAAACGCATCGCACAGTTCCGAACTTCTGCGTCATCAACCTTCATCCGACGAACCTCATCAACCGACGGAAAGACATGGCTCGGCCTTTTGATCTTGCGAAGATGATCACAATCCGCCAGTCGAAGCGTGCTCGCCATTGCCAAGGCCCCGGCGTAGCCACCAAAATCGGCTGCATTGGAAACTAGCGAGCTAAACACATCAAGCTCGTTACCCAGCCAGCCCTCGAAGGCCTCTGCGTCAGCTGCAGGCAATGGCTCTCCGACTGAGCCCCCAGCCTCGGTCAGACAACAATCAAGTTTACGTTTGACATTCTCCATACTCGTTCGCCAAGATTTGTTCAAATCACCTAGCCGACCCTCGGCCTCGGCCAAAGCCTTGTCTTTCTCCTTTCCCGCGGCAATCAGATCAGCATTACGCTTCGCCAGCTCAACCGCCTCCTCTCGAGCCTTCGCGGCCTTCTCCGAAGCAATCTTCATTTCATTTTCTTTGTTCTCTAGGCTCCGTGCCAGTTTCCTATTCTCCTTCTCAAGATCAGTAATATGGTTCCTCATAAATTCCATGTCAGAGCTAACCTTCCGCCTCGCTGAGCGGTTCAAGAGCATTAGCTCAGCCAACTTGACGTCAACGTCGTCGAAGGTGTCGCCAACCGCTTGATCCGCAAGAAGAACCTCCGCCTCCGGCACACAAATGCGGCCGAAGATCCGGCCTAGAAAACGCCTTTCCTCCGGGCTACACTGCAAGTGGCAATCCCGAAGGTCCGGACTAGTGAACAGCGCAGTCGCCGGATCAGAAATCCCAAGCTTCTTAGCATATTCCGGGAGGCTCGACCGGCTAGCCTCGCCGAACGGTCTCTTTCCCCGGGATCGCGCAGAGTCAAGTTCCCCATCGAACTCAAACCCCTCCACCCAAAGGTGCGAGCCCGCAAAGCTGGGAACCGCACCTCGTCGAGGGCTACCTGGCTCAATATCTTGTGCGATTTCAACTGCGCCCTGGGCAACCATCGCACCAACACTCGGCGAGGCTCCGCCTCCAATGGACACCTCCTCATCCGTGTCATGTCCTTCAATAGAACCTTCGCTGCTTTCATCAGACGAACCCTCGTCCGTCTCCCCCTCCTTTGCGTCTTTCTCCTCCACCTCATCATCATCAGATTCATCCTCGCCGCCCGAAATCTGGACTAAAGCGCCGATCCCTCCAACGCGAGGCACGCGTCCCCCGACTGCACCGGCACCTCGGCCGCTTGGAGCTACGGCCAAGGAGGAAGTGCCTGCAGCAACAGAGCCAGCTACGACCTTCATCGCAAGCACCTTCGCTCGGCCACCAGCTCCGCCACGACCTCGACCACGGCCTCTCTTCGGCCGAGAGACGATCTCCTTTTCTCCCGAAGCTTTACGCTTCCTCTTCTTCGACGCGTCGTCGCTCGAAGGAGCGGGCCAGTCGGCGTACCGAATACCAAGAATGTCAAACATTCTGTTCACTCGACCTTCACCGCCCACCAAGCTATGGATAGCCTTCACTTCCAGTGGGGAAAGCTTCCCCACGAGCTCGTCCGTCCACTGCTAAACTCGTTTGAAAACAGCTTCGTTCCCGTCCTCGCGCCTCGGAAATTTCTTAAGAGTTTTTTCCCAAACCTTCTCCAGATCCAAACTGGGTTTCTTCAAGCCCCTACCTTCGTACCTAGGGTCATTCTCCACAGTGAACCAAGTCCGCCTCCGGCCAAGAGGCCAAATCTTGGCACAACAATATTCCTCCACTAAATCACGCGCACACTGAGAACGCGCAACGACCCTCAGGCAATCAACAGCAGCATGGGCCTCGATGCTCATCTTAGCTTCGGCGCCCACATCTCCAAGCACTGGAAGCTTGCCGCAAAGCTCAGAGCTGTCACTGAGTTTGTAATAGAACCAGAACTCCTGCCACCCGCTGCTCCACTTGTTCTTCTGCGCTTGCACCGGCAGCTCCGCGCCGACGCGATGGCAAAAAGTGTACACCGCGAACTGTCCAAGGCTGGTCTTGCCCTCGCTGTCCGTAATCTTGCGAGGCTGCATATGAACGCGATGAGTGCGAACAAAACCCTCGACATGAGGGACAACCCCCTGAGACCTGCAGGCCCAGACATAGACCAACATCTTTGTGAAGCAAGAAGGCGTAAGCTGATGAAACCGCAAATTGAACCTTCGCAGGACCGAAGTCACGAAGGAGTCAGCTGGGAAGCGAAGACCAGCCGAAAAGAACTCTTCAAACACTACAACTTCATCTGCGTCCGGCTTCGGCACGGTCTCCCCACTGCTGGCCCTCGCCTTGCCTTCCTCAACCCAGCCCCACCTCACATAAGATGCAATCTCACTGGCGCAAACCCGGCTAAGACCAAACTCGAAGGTAACCCCCTCATCCGCGATGGCGGGAGAACCAGCCCGAGCAGTATGCTTCAATCTGGCCATCCCTTCAGCTACCAAAACTACCAAACAAGCCCTCGCACACAAGTATGTTCGCCAATGCCCTTCCAAACCCTCGCACGCAAGCTAAAACAAACCTTCGCTACAAGCAAATCGCAACAGCAGGACGGCTATAGCAGAGGGCACAATCAAAACTCTTCACCCACTCTTTCTATTTATAGGCCGGGAGACGAGCCCCTCACCCGACGAAATCGGCACGACAACCGAAAAACGCGGCGCAAAAAACGAAACAGGCTTCAATAGTACAAACAACACCACAACGGCCCAGCCCAAAGCAGCCGCGGGCGTCGCTGCCGAGGGTCCCGTTTTTTGTCCCCATTGAAAGGCGCTGCTTGGGCCTAAATATGGTTTTTTAGATCCAAGACAACGAGGGGCTACTGTTGGGGGAAAGGACCCTCGGAAGAAGCGCCGCTCGAACTGGAGCTCGAAATTAACCCTCGCGCAACGCCTGTTGTCCTTGCGAGGTCCCTCTCCTATTGGAGACCGTTACCCTAACCCCCGGACGCGGGTTCAACCCTCGTCGCTTTGTTGTATTTCCGTGCAGGTCTAAGTCGACGGTCGCACTGCAGGAAACCTTCGCTGACTCATAACGCCACCTTCGCTTGGAGCGAAGGTCCAGGCAAGCGGCGAGTGTGCGCTGCCCCAGAGGCAAGCGAAGCTGAAGGTCCGGCGAGCACGGCCGAAGGTTAAACCTTCGTTTTTCTCCCCCGGAGGCAAGTAAAGCCGGAGGTCCGGCAGATGGCGGAGGGGCGCGGGCCCAAGGGCGGGCGCGGCCGAAGGTCAAGACCGCCGCACCTCTCCCCGAAGGTGAACAAGGGCCAGGTGGCGGCGCGCTGGAGGGTGGCCGATTAGGGTTTCCGCTTCAGCTGTGTATTTACGCTTTTGCCCTTCCTCCCTGCGTGGAGGCGAGGAATCTTTCCTGTACCCTTTTGTAATTTGGCCCGTGCCCCTTGGCATTCCCTATAAATACCAAGGGGATGAACAGTGTAAGGGGACGACTTTTTGGGAAATTGAGCACCTTCCACTTCTGTCTTACCTTCGCTACCGCATCCGACGCTTGGCCGCCTTCGCTCTTCCCCCTGCACAAGTGCGGAGGTGGGGCAAGTGCGTTCCCAATACAGAGTGAACCAGCTAAACCCTAGGGTTATTCTGGACCAACTCGGTGGTAGGTGTATCCGACGGCCACGCCTGCACAATTCGAAGCGTTGCCTCAACGCAACCTCCAGATTGCCGCCACGTGCCGCCCTCGCTCTGCACCCCCGGTTTTGTGGCCCAAACCGGGAAACCAGCCTTTTCCAGCCAACCCCCGGTTTTGAGGCCCAAACCGGGAAACCTGCCCACCAGTATCTGAGTTTTGAGGCCAAACTCAGCAAACCCTAAGAGCCCAGGTTTTGAGGCCCAAACCTGGAAACCGTCCTCAGCCCGAGTTTTGTGGCCAAACTCGGAAACCCTCAGCCCGAGTTTTGTGGCCAAACCCGGAAACCGTCCACGCCTAGGTTTTGAGGCCCAAACCTGGAAACCGTCCATCCAATGGTTTTTCTCTGGCTCTACCACCAAACCGACGTCGTAGATGGGATGCACCTCCCGTGCACCCCGTCCACCGACACGTGTCCCCGAGTCCACGACTCAGGCAACACATGACCACACTTCTTCACTTGTCGTCGTCACAGGCTGCCAGCCACCACAGCTGATCCTCGGGCCTCTGGTCCCTCAGTCCAAGCCTCATGTCCGCCCTTCACTACTCCCAGTCCATCGGCACGACACGTCTCTACTTGACCTTCACCTCGCCTTCGATCACTACATCCGTGCTCGACACCTGCACAACACAAGCCAAAGAACATGCGCATCATACTAGTTGACAATCACTCATCACTCAGAGACCCGACATACACCCATGTATCCGCAGCAACGCAAGAGCATCACTAAGCCAAAGAAGAAGAAGATTGGAAGATGCTATGAGTGTGGAAAAGAAGGACACTTTGCTCATGATTGTGAAGAGCCTAAACCTACACCCTTGCCCAAGCATGCTAGGCCCTTTGCTTTCAATGCTCAATACATGCTTAGACAAGACTCTAGTGGCAAGATGAAAGTCATGTTCATGGGGCCTCCTAACAAGAATAGGCCAAAGCAAATTTGGGTTGCAAAGTCTCCAGTAGAGAAGGTTAAGAGACCTCAACAAGTTTGGGTCCCAAGAGCTCAAGCTTGATTTCTTGTGTGTGTAGGTGAACTACAAGACCGGTGGATCTCATTGGGTGATTGATAGTGGTTGCACACAACACATGACCGGTGATCCTCGGATGTTCACCTCACTAGAAGAAAATGTCAATGACCAAGAAAAGATAACATTTGGCGACAATTCAAAGGGCAATGTCAAGGGATTGGGCGAAGTGGCTATATCAAATGATCATACCATCTCCAATGTACTTCTAGTTGCATCGTTGAGCTTCAACTTGCTATCCGTTGGGCAATTATGTGATCTTGACTTTCAATGTTTGTTCACCGACAAGGAAGTGGTTGTGACCAAGAAAGATGATACACAAGTGATATTCAAGGGATTTAGATACAACAATCTCTATCTAGTGGATTTCACCTCCGAAGATGCCAACTTGAAGACTTGTTTGTTCACTAAGCAATCACTTGGTTGGCTATGACATAGAAGATTGACACATGTTGGAATGAACACTCTCAACAAGCTATTGAAGAAGGATTTGGTTAGGGGCTTGAAGGATGTCAAATTTGAGAAGGACAAATTGTGTAGTGCATGTCAAGCCGGCAAGCAAGTTGCAAACACTCATCCAACCAAAGCCTTTGTATCAACATCAAGAGAGTTGGAGCTACTTCACATGAATCTATTTGGACCAACAACATATGCTAGATTGGGTGGAAATCTATATTGCCTAGTGATTGTTGATGACTACTCTAGATACACTTGGGTATTCTTTCTTCATGACAAATCCGAAGCAACCCCTTCATTCAAGAAGTTTGCCAAGAGAGCCCAAAATGAGTTTGACTTGAAGATCAAGAAGATAAGAAGTGACAATGGAAGAGAGTTTGACAACACCCACATTGAGCAATATTGTGATGAAGTTGGGATCAAGCATGAAGTTTCCGCAACCTACACACCACAACAAAATGGGGTAGTTGAGAGGAAGAACCGGACTCTAATCACCCTAGCAAGGACAATGCTAGATGAGTACACTACACCAGAGAGATTTTGGGCGGAAGCAATCAACACCGCTTGCTATGCATCAAATCGATTGTTCCCCCATCGTCTACTTGGCAAGACCCCCTATGAGCTACTCAACAAAATGCTACATCTACAAGAAGCGCCAACACCTAGGGAAGTTTCAATGCCGATGTGATATTGGTTTTCTTGTTGGTTACTCATTGAAGTCCAAAGCATATCGAGTATTCAACCATGCCACCGGGATGGTAGAAGAAACATATGATGTGGAATTCAATGAATCTAATAGCTCTCAAGGAGAGCATGAAAATCTTGATGATGTAGGTGATGAACCATTGAGGGAAGCAATGAAGAACATGCCGGTTGGAGCCATCAAGCCTAAAGATGATGATGATGATGTGCAAGTCATTGACAAGCCATCGTCATCCAATGTACCACTTATTGATGACAAAGATGGGAAGGATCCATTTGAAGATACTCATGTCTCCCATGATCAAATGGTGGTACAAGCTCAAGATGTTGATGCTCCACAAGCGGCCCCTCAAGTGGTTGATCAAAGGACTACTCCTCTACTACAAGCTCATCCTCAAGATCTCATCATAGGGAGTCCAACAAGGGGTGTAATGACTCGATCTCAAAAACTTGCTTTATTTATTGAACATCACTCCTTTGTGTCTCTTGTTGAGCCTACCATTGTAGATGAAGCTCTAGGTGATCCGGATTGGGTGAATGCTATGCATGAACAATTAAACAACTTCACCCGCAACCAAGTTTGGACACTTGAAGAGCGACCCAAAGGCGCAAGAGTCATTGGAACAAAATGGGTGTTTAGAAACAAACAAGATGATCAAGGCAAGGTTGTTAGAAACAAGGCAAGGCTAGTTGCAAAGGGGTTCTCTCAAGTTGAAGGTTTGGATTTTGGAGAGACCTTTGCACCGGTTGCAAGACTCGAAGCCATTCGTATCCTCCTTGCATATGCATCACATCATGACATTAAATTATATCAAATGGATGTGAAAAGTGCATTTTTAAATGGCTTCATAAATGAACTAGTCTATGTTGATCAACCTCTCAGGTTTGAAGACCCTAGATATCCTAATCATGTTTATAGGTTGTCCAAGGCGCTATATGGGCTCAAGCAAGCCACAAGAGCTTGGTACGAGCGCCTCCGGGACTTCCTCATTGAGAAGGGCTTCACCATTGGGATGGTCGACACCACACTATTCACCAAGAAGCTTGATGGAGAAATCTTCATTTGTCAAGTCTACGTTGATGATATCATCTTCGGGTCAACAAATGAAGCCTATTGCAAGGAATTTGGTGACTTGATGTCAAAGGAGTTCGAAATGTCCATGATTGGAGAGCTCACATTCTTCCTAGGCTTCCAAGTCAAGCAATTGAAGGAGGGGACTTTCATATCTCAAGAGAAGTATACAAAAGACCTCCTCAAGCGCTTCAACATGGATGATTGCAAGCCGATCAAGACTCCAATGCCAACAAATGGACATCTCGACCTAGATGTGGGAGGTAACCTGGTTGACCAAACTCTCTACCGTTCTATGATTGGTAGCTTGTTATATTTGACCGCATCTAGGCCCGACATCATGTTTAGTGTGTGCATGTGTGCTCGCTTTCAAGCCGATCCTAGGGAATCACATCTCATAGCGGTGAAGAGAATCCTTAGGTACCTAAAGCACACCCCAAGCTTTGGCCTTTGGTATCCCAAAGGAGCTAACTTCCAACTCGTTGGGTATTCCGATTCGGATTACGTGGGTTGCAAAGTAGATAGAAAAAGCACATCCGGAGGGTGCCATTTGCTTGGGAGATCACTAGTTTCATGGAGTTCTAAGAAGCAAAATAGTGTGGCCTTGTCTACCGCCGAGGCGGAATACATAGCCGCGGGTGCTTGTTGTGCACAAATCCTTTATATGAAACAAACTCTTTTAGACTATGGTGTAGTTCTAGAAAGGGTACCTTTGTTGTGTGACAATGAGAGCGCGGTTAAGCTTGCTAACAACCCGGTTCAACACTCTCGCACAAAGCACATAGATATTCGCCATCACTTTCTTAGAGACCATGTTTCCAAGAAAGATATATCCTTAGAGGGAGTTAGAACCGAAGATCAATTGACGGATATCTTCACAAAACCCCTTGATGAAAACACTCTTTGTAGATTACGAAGTGAGCTTAATGTGCTTGATCTAAGTAACTTTGTCAAAAGGTGAAAGGGGGTTGTCTTTGCATTGCATTGTATAATATGCCATATTCAATTTATGCTATGCACATAGGCTTGTCAGACGTGGTTAAGATAACCGCCCTAAAAAGCGTGTGAAGAAGCTTACCCATGAGCAAACTTGACAAGCAACCTAGATTCAAATTTCGTATTGCATTGCATATGCATGATTGTTGCTTTGTTGTTTCTTTTCGGTTATGTTTTGAGCAACCGCTGTGTTCGTCCACCGCTAGGGGGAGCATTTGAGGCTCCAATTGGTTAAGACCCCTAGTTTTGGTGGCCACACGTTGTCTCCTCGGGATTTATCGCATATTTTCTCTAAAAATGATATGTAGCCTATGGCAAAATATTTTCAAATTGAGGGTTTATGCGAGCATGCTCATACTAGGTTCCAACTGGTGTTTATTTGCCTCTTATCTGAGTTGGAACTTGGTTGGGAGAGGGAGCCGCAACGGAGATCTTCGAAACAAGCCATCATGCAGCATCGGACGTCGCATCGGACGCTGGCTCCAGCGTCCGATGCCCCCACTGTACACAGCCCTGGCTGGAATAGTGTTGGCGTTGCGTCCGATGTATATCCATCGGAGCGTCTGATGCTGAGGCATAGGACGCGTCCGATGCAAAATGTGCGTTTCTGGAGCTCTCTGGACAGGCATCGGAGCGTCCGATGTGAAACCATCGGCGCGTCTGATACCCCTTTAAGCGGCGCGGTTCGTTCTTCTACTGACGTTTGGGTCCCACATTTTCCTTCTTCCCCGCGTGCACACCAGCCCTAGCCCGATCCCGCCGTCGTGACTGTGCTCCTAACCCTAGCTCGCGCTCCGCCGTGTCCGCGCCTGCGCCCTCCCCGCCGGCCGCCGTGCCCCTCGCCGCCGGCCGCCACTCCGCCGTGCCCGCCGCCGCGCGCCCACACCGCCAACAGTCTACACGCGCTCGACTCTGCGCTCGCTCTCCTCAGTGCTCGCCGGAGTTCACCGCCGTGCTCGCCGGCGCCTGTCTCCTCCTCGCCGGAGCCCCTCCATCGTCCACAAGCCTCCTTTACACTTTGGCGACTTCTTCCCCGGCCAGCCATACCCTCTGCGTGAGCACCACCACACTTTTCCCTAAATGCTGCCTCCCAAGTGCTCGCTGAAATGCCTACATAACCGTTCCACCATAATTTGACCCAGTTTTGCACCCAACTTCTTTGCAGACCCCTTTGGTGTGACGTGTAGGTGCCCGAACGTCGATCCTTATCTCCTCTTGTGTTCGTTTCGTCGTTCGTTCAGGTAGCGAAGCCTTCTATCTTCTTATCCCCTATGCTTTGCTTCCGATAGGTTCTCTCGTCTCTAGATTATATATTCTTATTTACTCCCATCTATTCTTGCAGCGAGTCCGTTGTTGTGCTCAGTTGTCAGTTGGCAGTGGCAGTTAACCCGGGGCCAAGCCCGCGGGTACGGATCGAGGCCAAGCCTCGCAAGTGTCAGCGGCAGTTGTTACCTCATTCTTGTCAGCCATGCCACGCTGCAAGAACGTCGGTGGTGGCCCAGGGGACTCCCCTCCTCGTCCCCCGCCTTCCGGTCAGCGACCTGGGAAGGCGAAGCTGATTACGCGCCGGAAGCGCTCCAGAGAGCAGCGAGAGGCAGACCAGGCTAGAGAGGTTGTGGCCACCGTGGAGCGTGCCGAGCAGGGTGGTCGTTCGGGTGGACTCAGGATTGAGGACCAGTTGTCCCCAGACCAGCGCAGAGCTATTGAGGAGGTTGAGCGTTTCCATCACTCACCGACTGGCACGCTTATGGCTGCCGGTCGCCGGACCTCGTTCACCTCACCAGGAGTCGAGCCCCAGAGCTCGCAGCAGGGCCAGGCAGAGGCCGAGGTAGCACAGGCAGAGGCACCAGAGGCAGAGGCACCAGAGGCAGAGGCCGAGGAGGAGGTTCCTGAGGAGGTTCCCCGGCGCCGGTCCACGCGTCGCAGGATAGCGGTGCCACCCGGCCCGATGTCCCTCTGCGGGGAGCACGTGCTCCGTCGAGGCGTGCGCCCCCGCCGATCCCACGTCTGGACCTCCGGGCGGCCACCTGCTCGCAGATTCAGACGCTACGCTTGGTGCCAGTTGAGCAGTGGTTTCCTCGGGAGAGGCAGCAGCAGGCCAGCGCCGACTTCTACACCGTGCTGCAGGAGGATTTTTACCAGGGCTACAGGAACGCCGGTATCTGCCTCCGTTCTCAGAGAGTTTGTCCGATAGAGGCAGTGGTTACAGCAGCAGGCGAGCAGATCCATCCCATTCTCACCTATCTACCTGGTCTGGCAGACCTTCTGGGGCGGTCTGGCTCATATATTGAGGATTGGGTTTTTCAGTTTTATGCTGCACTATGGGTGCACCCGGACCGAGAGACCATTGAGTTCACTTTTCAGGGGGAGCACTACAGACTCTTCTCGTCAGAGATCCGGGGTTGGTTCGGCTTGCGACACTTCCAGACCCGGATCCACGACTTGTGCTACGACTGGACGGAGCCACCCCGCCGCCCTCACAGTGGTGCCCAGCCGTCGACAGACTTGGTCCGTCCGTGCTTCACTGAGCCCTTCGGTGAGGGTTCGAGTCACGCGCCTAGGGATCTCACCCCTACGACTCGGATCCTCAATGAGGTTCTTAGGCGGACCTTGCTTCCCAGGGTTGGTTTTCGAGAGGGCCTCTCCAGACTGCAGTTGTGGTTACTCACTTACTTGGTCAGGCAGCAGGAGTTCGACGTCTGGGACATCATTCTTTGTGAGATGGAGGACACTGTGGCAGAGGGCATCAAGGCCTGTAGGCAGCTTCCTTACGCACACTGGATCTCATATATCCTTTGGAAGGTAGCTGTCACTACAGGGGGTCGTCCAGTTGAGTCACTTACACACTCCGCGACCGTGTTCCTCGAGTATAACATGAGTCAGCTGTTGGGACACAGTCGGGATCGCAGGCAGCAGCAGCAGCAGGATGTGCCGTCTACTTCATGACAGAGGCCTGAGGTCCCAGAGTCCGCTCAGGAGCAGGACAAGGCCGTTCAGGCCCTCGCAGAGCAGGAGCTGGCAGAGCTCGAGCGTGGTGACACGTACGTCACCGAGGACCCCACCGATAGCTCGGACGAGGACTACCAGCTTCCGCCTCGCTTTTAGCCGCGTGCACACGACTCCCAAGCCGGGACCAGTGGTACTGCTTCCTCCGACCCCGCTCTACTTGCCATTCTCGCACGGATGGAGGAGCAGCAAAGGACAGTTACTCAGGACGTCCAGCGGCTCGCCCAGGAGCAGCAACGGTTGGCCCAGGCACATGCTCTAGCACAGCAGCAGGAACAGGAGATGTCTGATGCTCTTCAGCGACAGATGATGGCACTGCAGCAGCAGACTCTCAGTTTCATGGAGAGGCTTGCGAGTGGACCTCCCCAGTGGCAGTGGCAGCAGCCTCCTCCCCAGCTGCAGATCCAGTGGCAGCCACCAGTCCCTTCGCAGCAGTTCGGACAGCCACCTCAGTTTCCGCAGCCTCTCACGGCCCCAGCTCCTCTCAGTTCACGAGCTTCACCACTCCACCAGGCGGGGCCCCGCTTTTCAGTCCGCTGTGGACCGGTTTCACTCCTAGGCCGACAGAGTCTCTCTACGTTTCGACGACCTCTGTGACTCGAGACTTGTCAGCCACCTTCAGTGAGCTTACCGGATTCCCCACTCCAGATCTTCCGGATCCAGTGCAGACGACGACGGCTCCAGTGACTTCTACCACTGAGACCCTCCCGAGCTCTGTCGCTTCTTCCGAGCAGACAGAGCCTGTGCAGTCAGAGACGACCACGCTAGTTCAGCCTGAGTTGTCAGCTATTCCAGAGCTTCCGCACTCCGATACTCAGGTTGACACTACTACTGAGACTGCGCCAGAGACGGAGCCGGCAGAGCAGTCAGTGCCAGAGCCGACCCAGACCGCTACACAGCAGCTTCCAGCTTCAGAGGGTCAGCAGGCTACCGGCACCTCTTCTTCTGACTCCGAGGAGTACCTTCAACAGTTTGAGTTCTCTCAGCGTACTCCGGAGACTGCTCCTGACTCGTCTGCGCCACCTCCGCCCTCCGACGTTTAGTTTGGCGCTTGATGCCAAAGGGGGAGAGTGGATGAGTATAGTGATAGGGGGAGCGATGTGAGAGGGTTTCGATGTCTTTTGTTGTGTTACTTTCACATACGCTCTTTACTTATCGTATCTTTTGTGCATGTTTATGTGATATACTTATGCTATGGACCTTTATGACATGTATGTGCTCACTATGATATATGATATGGCATGTCATTTCGTTTCGCTCACTTACTTGCGCTTAATTCTCACTTGGTTAAGTATATGAGCTCTTTTACTCTTGCACTTGCTATTCTCTCTAACTTGTTGAGTGCAGGATGATGGCATGATATGTATAAGCTTGCCCCTAATGATTTTCTCTTATCCATTGCAAGTTCATACATGTCATGATTTAAAAACCTCTTCTCTCTATACTCGATCTCGTGTTGTCATCAATCACCAAAAAGGGGGAGATTGAACGCATCTTGGCCCCTAGTGGGTTTCGGTGATTGGATGAAACACAAGATTACTGTGACTAACATGTGTTTTGCAGAAACAAGATTAAGTTAGGTCACGGTAATGGCGACGATACGGGCATATGGAGTTCATGCCCCCTGGCGATGGATATCGTTTCGGTTTTCAAAGGACGGACGACGAAGACGGTGGTAGACTAGGCTAAGTGTCGTATGGTGTTGGAGGACACTTAGGTAGTCTTAGGTCTTTGTTTTTCCTTTGGCCGTACTATAAAGGGGAGCGTGAATTAGTAGCTTGACCTAGATGAGTCTATTGAGGTAGGTGTGGTGCACACTTGTTATTTCATAGCCCTAGGTAGCTCAGAGAGATGCCTTAAGTCGAGAGGATCAAAAGTCATTAAGGCCGCGTCGCGATCCGAGCTGAGTCTGCCCTTGTAAAGGGCATCGGACGCTGGCCAGGTAGGCATTGGACGCGTCCGATGCCCACCTCGACTAGGGTTTGTCTGGTGCGTGGCATCGGACGCGCCGATGTGTTCACATCGGACGCGCCCGTGCCACTGTTCACGTGCGCGTGAACTGAAGGCCGCATCGGACGCAGGCATCGGACGCTGAGGGCCAGCGTCCGATGGGCATGCAGAGAGGTTCCAGAGAGGGTAAATCCACATCGGACGCGTCCGATGTGGTGGCATCGGACGCTGCCCAGCGTCCGATGTCACTTTAACAGGTCTGACAAGAGGGTACAGTCGACCGTTGGTCGAGGTCATCGGCGCGTCCGATGCCAGGCATCGGAGCGTCCGATGCCCTCACAGAAACCCTGTATATACTTCCTTCCCTCCATCCACTTGTGTGTTATTGCCACTTCCATCTGCTGAAATACACATTGTGAGTGTTAGTGAGTGCAAGAGCCCTAGTGAGGTTGAGTGGTTTGCTAATTGTGAGAATTAGACACCTCCTAGTGAGAATTGAGTAGCAAGTGTGCATCCATTCATCTCTTTGGCCTTGTGTAGGTCAAGTGAGAGTTCTAGCTTGTTACTCTTGGTGATCGGCATCACCTAGACGGCTTGGTGGCGATCGTGAAGCTTGGAGAGCATCCGGTGGCATTGTGGATGACCCAAGCAAGCTTGTGACCGGTAGCGAGCGATTCACCGGGCCGGAGTGGCGAAGAATCGGCTCGTAGTGAGCACTTGATCCTTGCGCGGATCAAGGGGGAGCGATACCCTTGCGCGGGTGCTCCAACGAGGACTAGGGGGGTGTGCCGACACCTCGATACCTCGGCAAAAAGATCGTCGTGTCATCTCTACTCTCTTTACTACGCATTTACCTTTGAGCAATTGAATTCCGCATTCTCTTGTTGTTCATTCAAATTGAATTGCCATGCTAGAGTAAAAATGGTTTAGCGATTGTCTTTTGTGCGGTTAATTCTTGTCATACACACTTCTAGGCACTAGGGGGTTAATTGGGCTTGATAGGTTTTAATTCTTGCAAGAAGTTTTAGAAAAGCCCAATTCACCCCCCTCTTGGGCATCTTGATCCTTTCACACGTCTCCCATGAGTTTGGAATAATTCAGATCGGAATCCAAAAGGCCAGATCCAAACCGGTGTTCAAAATAGCCTTCCTGAATGTTCCGACTCGCCCCGGGGTAGAACTTCCACCCCCGGAGTGGTACTTCCACTTCGGAGGACCGGTACTTCTGCTCGGCGATCGGAAGTACTACTCGGAGGTTGGAAGTTCCGCTTTGGGGTCGGAAGTTCCGCTCCGGGGTCATAACTCTTCCATCCGGGCTCCAAATTGGGCGCTCCATATATGTTTTTCGATCAGCTCGACGAGAAGAACGCAATTGTGTAGTCCATTCTTGCATTTGAGAAAGTTGGCAAAACTGACTTAGTCAGTTTGTGGACCCCATTAAGCCGACTCTAGCTGGTTCAACACCCGAAAGAAGAAAGATCTTTAAATCAGCACTTTGATAACTACGAGCTGGTCTCCATTGCTGCCTCGCCGCCTCCGACCAGTTTTACCTGGTCGGAAGTCTCTTAAGAGGTCTCGTGACTAGTTCCTGGTTGGAAGATATCTGCAACAGTGACCGGATCAAGCGACCAGATCCAACCTGCTCGGAAAATCTCAGAACACCCTACACGTCAGATATAAAGTGCCCGGAGACAGTCATTCTTCACTTCGGCTCCAAATACGACGATCCAAGCATGCTTTCTAGCCATCTTGACGACAAAAACTTGATGGTGGAGTCGATTATACGCTTGGGACACTTTTGAGTGTCAAGTGTCAACACATATATATGAATATTGCCTTTTAAAAAAAGTCGGGACAAATTATGAATGTTTATTGTATACTTTATATTCTATAACGGAAGGGACTCCTTACGTGGCTATGGGTGTGTTTGGTTTCTCATCTGTTTGCAGCCTAGTTAGCTTTCAAACCTCACTAGCCTTAGCCTGCTCCCACTGAGACAACTTCTAATTAATTGTTTGATTGTCTATACTATGTAAGCCTAGCTAGTAAATACTATGTTTGGTTATCTGGTTTCTTTTGCATAGAATCACCTATGCTTCCAATTGGTAAGATTACCCCCTTTGAGCAATTTTGTCGAACAGATGGTGGGCATCCAAGCACGACAACAACAAGGAAAATTAAAGCACGACAGCGGCAGTGCACGTGAAGAAGCATGACGTTGTGCACTGCCCACACACGTTGAAGACCTTGTTGACCACCTTGAGGCGGCCAAACCATGGTGGCGACGTGTCTGTCCCCGTGCCATGAGTCATGATGCGCTCCACCTCGCTGATGATGACCTTGGTGCCCGACACGATGAGGACAGGGCCTTGGTGAAGAGGCTCGGGTAGACCTAGGTGGTGTTGTCCGAGGTCCTGAGCTCCCTCGACTGGGCGGTGGACATGAAGGGGTCGACCCAAGGTGGGAACCACGAGTGCGGCTAGGTGGGACGAGCCTAGGGTACGAAGCCAACAAGATGGAGAATTTGTGGATGGGGTGAAAGCCATAGGCTTCAACGCCGTCGAGGACGTCCGCGAGGCAGTGGCCGAGTGCGCATGAGGCTCGTGTGAGCCTGGACAACATCGAGTGGTCGCACCAGTCGAGCACCAAAAAGATATCGGCTTCCCCAAGGTGGTGCACGCTAGGGCATACTTCTTGATGAGTGTCGGGACTATGGGGGATGTGGCTTGGGAAGTAGATCGTGAAAGCGCTCAACATGCCACCACCATAGATGACCACTTGCCAGAAGTAGGCGCGGGTCAGAGCACCTATTGCCACTGGGAGGAGGAAAAGGAGGACGAGCAAGGGATTTCCGGCAGGGAGGAGGAACAGGTGGCACGAAAGGAGGAGGAGCAGGGGATCTCTATTGGCACCGGGGGCTCAAACAAAGGTGACAGACGATGTGGCATGTATGGAGGTGGTGCATACAAAGGTGGTGAGGAAACTTTCGGCCAGTGCTTAGCCAAGCCTGGCTCTCAAAAAACGGAGCCCCCTGTGTTTTTCATAGAGCCAGGCTAGAGGGTGGTGGATGCTTCGTGGAGCTTGGCTTTGAACTTCAAACTGCCAACCAAACAACCCGAAGATGACTTCCTGAAGACTAGTTTGGAGGTTAGCCATCCAACTATACAAGCCCTATATTGCTGCGGTTGTGTGTGGGAGTGAGGAAATCCAATAATGAATTTGGATAGACCTAGGTCTTTGTGAGGGTATAGGATAGAGAGTCATTTTAGAATGGTTTGGTGCAACCTTAGGGTGGAAATAATAAACCATGTCTAAAAGTTTGATCCATACAAAAAAAAAGACGATATTGATATTTTGAATGTTTCAGTAAAATGCCACCGAAACTTGAACCCTACTACATGGTTAGCTGCAAACCCTAAGGATAGAGAATGTGTTTAGTTTGAGGAATGAGATAATACATCATCTATTCATTCTTCACTTTTTTATTTGGAGTGTGGAGTGTAATACGTTGTTGCATCATCTTATTACTCATAAGCTAATAATTAGTACTAGTACGAATAATAGTCATTTCATTAAATCTGAGAAATAAACTCATGATGTAGATACACCACTGACCCCTCAAATCAAACACCCCAAATAATATATATCTTGTGCCTCCGCTCTCATATAGACCATAAGTAGTCTACCGTCACTCTCTCAGCAGTTAATTAGCACACTCTGTGCAAGTGCAATGTACTTGGGAAAAAAACTTTGTTAAGCAAATCCTGCGCATGCTTAGACACAGCCATGCAAGTTGCTGGGTACTTTGTTTGTTCAAAAGCCAAAACAGAATGACGTTCCGCATGTAAGAACCATCCGTGGCTTCATCTCTAACTCCAAGTAGCAACATCCAGTTTTCCGATGCTACTATACTTACGCTACTAAGATTTGACCTTGCTGATATACAAACCTTATTCAGACTTAGAGCAACTTGGAAGGGCTCTGTCCTATCAAATCTACCTCGCAATGTGCGACAAAAGAAGCAGTGATCTACCAGAACATGCATCTTGCCAATGACAGCATTTGTTTACATGCACGGATAGTATGTATTATGTGTACTATATATATATAAACAAATAAGGAGTGACCAACTTGATAACGAACCCGTGTGGTCTGATGATGGCCCGGACAAGCTTTTTTTTTTTTGTCCTTCATCACATAGTTTAGGTAGGTGTCTGCCGGCTGCTGAGGCTGTGCTCCGGACGACCTTGCTTGGCCTGGTTCAACGTGCGGGTTCGATGATCGTCACTAGTACACAAATCTTAATGGAGACGGACAAAACTGGTTAAACAAAGCGGGTACTGCAACCGCCTTCAATCAAAAGTCACTATTAATGATGGCTTAATGGAGACGGTTAGTTTCGGTTAATGTATTAAGGTCAATCTCAATGGTGAATTTCATTTTCTTGTGTCATACAAAATAAAATGAAACTTGAATAAAATTCTCCATTGAGAGCGAGAGTTTTATTGTAAAGTTTCATAGACATTAAATTTCATGACTCATAGAGAGTTGGTATTCGTGCCAAGAGAGTTTCATCTAGATGAAACTCATTTCTTCTGTCACTTCTTAAATACACCGTCATGTCATCAACAAGACCTATGTGGCAACCTATCTAATGCAAATGGAACTCAAATGAAACTCCCATTGAGATTGGTCTAACGGAGGCGAACGCTATAAGGGCAGTCTCAATGGTATATTTATGATGGTTTCTAAGTCTATTAATTATTTAGACAGCTCAGTTTTTTTTGCTGATGTGGCATAAAATTAATGAAGAAAGAGAGCATAAAAAAATCGAGCCGACTCTGGCACCGAGACAGTAAGAAACCATGGAAACCCCGTTGGGAAGACTCGAGTAGTTTCGAGCATGCTCTGTCCAGATCCAGTGTGCCATGTGCTCGAGCGGTCCTACATGCGGCCACTGCTTGAACGCGCGGAGACGGAGAAGTACTCGAGCACGAGCGTTGATGATGATGGAGAAGGCTGCCGTGACACACGCGTCCGCCAGCCGCAACGACAACACCCGAGCCACGCGCACGCCGCCGGCCGTCGAGACACACGCATCCGCCGGCCATAGCATCAGCACCCGAGCGATGCGCGCCTGCCGGCTGCCGCGCTGGCTCCACCGCGCATGCTCCCCCACGCCTGGCGCCGGCCGGGCGCCTTGCGGGCTCCCCCGCGACGCCCGGCTGCCAGCCGTCTCGCGGGCTCCCCGTGCAGTCGCCGGCCTCCTCGCGAGCTCGCTGCGCCGTGTGCTTGTCTCGGCCACCGTCATGGCTTCCTGCAACGCGCGCTCGTCGGTCGGCGCTTGTGCTCTGCGGTGCGCTTGCCTTAACCTTAACCATTCATTTCCTGCTTAGTTATCTTATTCCCCTTATCTACGTGTCTATCCACCTTACCTTAACCATTCATTTCATCCTTACCTATCCACTCATAAATTCTTTCTAGCCTTTCATCTCCTCTCTTCTCTTCTCTCAATTTCCCTTTCTTATTCTTCGACTCTCATCCCCTCCTTGACTCGACTCATACACTGATGAGGACATCGCCAAGTTGGACTCACCGACGCCATGGTCTTCCCCAAGTTGCAATCCGACTCCAACTCAGTTTTCACGTCACCCTCGGAATTCAGGAGCAGTCCCGAGTAAAATCAACGCCCCGGATGCATACGGACTCCGTTTTCGACGAACCAGATATGCTTGGAAAGATAATTTGATAAGCTAACCAATGGCTTTGGAATCACGTCAAAATACGTCCGGAGTCAACGGGAATCGTCGAAACAAGTCAGCGTCCAGAATCTGCCAGGGTGCTGCGTCACCGTATTTTGGTCCGTTGGGCCGTGTATCGTCTTGGAGCCCATTAGGGGGCGCGTCCAGCAGGGGCGACGACCTAAACCCTATATTTAGCCGCCGCCGCCGTCGTTAGGTCTTGGGTTTTGTTTTGAGTTTAGTTTTCCACCGAGAAACTGAATCGTTCATTGTAACTGTGGTGACAAATCCTTTTACAGTGATCCAGGGCCCCCGTTCTTGATCTCCTCCACTGTGTCGATTAGTCCTTTGGAACCGAGTTCTTGAACCCCTCTAATATATTCGTGATATTCATATCTGCAATTTCAGATTGCGTGCTTTACCTTCTTGCTTGTGTTCTTCGATTCGCTTGCAGGATTAGCCTTCTTGGCGAGGTCAATCAAGTTGTGCTTGGTTGATAACCAACGGAGCAGTGGTGTAACGGTTGCAGGGTTCGAATCGTGTCTGATTTGAAGCCGGATCGCCAACGTCGAGTTCTCCACCAATCGAACCTATCGCTACCTCACGGAAGATCGGGCCGTCCTTCATCAATTGGTATCGGATTTTTCAGGTTTCCCGCGAGGTATAATCTCGTTTGCCCTTAGATTCATATTTGTTATTACCTACAGTCCACAAAAAGCCAAAAAAATATTTCAATTTCCGCTGTCCTATCGCCTTTTGTGCCTTTGCAATTTCGTTTCAGATTCGCTTTGTTGAGTTTGTGTCCGTGGTCGAGTCTTGTTGCTGGTTTAGGTTGTGTTCGTCGTCGTAGTTCATCGTGCCCGTTGCTGTTTCTTTGTTTTCGCCGCTATCCCATCCACCGTTCCTAAACAACAAGTCGAAGCCACCACATTACTCGACTTGCCCGCTAGCCGCCTTGTGTAATTTCTCGCCGCCGCGCAAACCCTAGACAGGTTGCCAACCGCTCTAATTTTTGCCTGCATCGCAGCCCTCCTTACATCATCTGGCATCTACCTTCTGTTGTTAGTCACAAGGACGCATGATCTTGTGATCGGTGTTGGAGTTTCGGGTCGCTTTGCCTTAACTGCCGCTGCCGAGTTGCTCTTACTGCCGATTTTTGTGTGTGCCTTCCAGAAAACATAACTTGAGGTACATTCGGTAAAACAGACATAACTTTTCGCTCGTTTGTCCGAAAAATCTGAAATTTTTTGTGGTGATTCTTGACACCGTTTGGACCTCACCCAAACTAGGCTTCGCCCTGTTTGGTCCCTCTAAATTGCCAAAAAAAATCGGGAAAATAAATAAAAAAAATTGACAAGGTTTCAGCACGCTTTTCAGAGAACTTGCTGATTTTGTGTAGACCACATCCGACCTCAGTTGCAGGCGCCAATTTTTGTGGTTACATCTTTTGTGATCCTTGTTCAAGGAAAAATATAAAAAAAATAGTGAAAAAATAAAAAAGTTTGATTCCTACTAGTACCTTTTTGGAAAATCAAGGGAAAATTCAGGACAAAGAAAAATTCAGATTCTTTGCTTGTTCTGTGAGTTCTTTCCATCGTTCTTTGTTTCATCTTGTTGCGCTACGTCTACACACGTCTTAGCCAGCAATTGTGACTTGTGCTTTGGATACTTATTGAACTTTGCTAATCTGCTTTCGTTAATTGCTAATCCTTGCTGTCATATTGTGCCTACCTATAGCTCCACATATACTTCTGTCAGCACAGGTTTATCTTGCAACTGTTACCCACGCTCAACAACAGATTGCTTCGTCACTTTGGTTTGATCTTGTTTGGCGTTGGTAAGAATACAGGCAAGACGGTGGTAAGCCGCCTGTGATTTTGCATTCCAGTTCCACTTCTACCACCACCACTTGGTTCCTTTAGTTGATAGGGATAATCCTTTGCTGTTGTATTTTTTCTATCTTCTAACAATGGCAGGAATTCCGACGGACTTCAATGAGTGCGTGTCCAAAGGCGAGCTTACGACATTCATGAATGAACAACGCAATCTTATGACCGAGCTGACACGCAACGTGAACAATCTGGTCAACCGCATTACGCAGCTTGAGCAACGCCCTCAACCAAATCGTGATGACGAAGATGCGGATGCTTTTGGTGATGACGATGCGGATGCTGATGCTGGTCCTCGTCGCCGCCTCAACTTCAATCGTCGCGGTATGGGAGGTAATAATAATAATAATGATCCTTTTGCTAAAATTAAATTTAGCCTACCTTCCTTTGCTGGTAATATGGATCCAGAGACATATTTAGATTGGGAACTTACTGTTCAACAAAAATTTGATTCTTATAATGTTCCTGCTGAGCATAGAGTTAGACTTGCTACTAGTGAGTTTACTAATTTTGCTTTATTCTGGTGGAGTGATCTTTGCAATGCTAATAATGCTGCTGCTGTGCCTCAAACTTGGAATACTTTAAAGCAACGCATGAAATCTCGTTTTGTTCCTCCTTATTACCAACGTGATCTACGTTTGAAACTGCAAACTTTAAAACAAGGTGATAAAGGAGTAGAGGCATATTATCAAGAATTGCTTATTGGTTTAGCACGTTGTGGTATACATGAAGATGATGATGATGCTAGTGCTAGATTCTTTGGTGGTTTAAATCGTGATATCCAGGATATTCTTGATTACAAAGATTGGACTAGGTTCAGCCAATTATATCATCTTGCTCTTAAAGCTGAACGAGAAGTACAGGGACGCAAACAACACCAACCTTTCAGGTATAACACTGGGAGGACTTTTCAGCAACGTTCCGAGCCGGAGACGCCCAAGCTTCCTGCTGCACCACAGCCGTCTACACCTTCCGAGGTAAGTAAATTGTCTAGTGTGCAGATTCCACAATTCAAGAAAGGTGCCACTTCGGGTGCTTCTACTAGATCTTCCTCGTCTAGCTCTACAATCATTTGCCACCGATGCAAAGGCATGGGACATGTCATGAAGGATTGCCCCAGTCGTCGTGCTTTCATTGCTACCGAGGATGGATATGTAAGTACTAGTGATGTTGAAGATGATTTAGCTCTTGCTGCTAACATTGCTGCAGATTCCATCGAGGACGATCACGACAAGGAGACCATCACCATTGACTCTGTGGCTGCTGCTGCGGATTATCCTAGTCTTCTTGTGCAGCGAGTGTTGAGTACACGTGTGGGACATGAAGAAGAAGAGATGAAGATCCAACGCCACAATTTGTTCCACATGTATCTCATTGTGCAGGGTTGTCGTGTTCTCACCATCATTGATAGCGGGAGTTGCAACAACTTGGTGAGTTCGGATTTGGTTGAGAAGCTTGGCTTAACCACACGACAACATTCGTATCCATATAAACTTCAATGGTTCAATAATAATGGTATGACTAAGGTAACTAAATCAGCACGCATTAGCTTTTTCACAGGCTCTTATCATGATACTGCTGATTTTGACGTTGTCCCTATGCAAGCTTGTTCTATTTTGTTAGGTCGCCCATGGGAATTTGATAATGATGCTTTACACCATGGTAGAACTAATACATACACTATCATACATAAGGACAAGAAAATTACTTTGCTGCCTTTGTCTCCTACGGATATTATTAAACATGCTAAAGAGATTAAAAATAAAAATAAACCTCCAACAAATATTGCTAACAATAATGAGATTAAGTTAAAAGGAGGTGTTTTTCTTGCTACAACTTCTACTGCTGCTGCGTTATGTGATACTAATGATGCTCCTTGTTATACTATGCTTTGTCGACATGTTAGTGTTGCTGCACATGATTCTATACATTGTGTTTCGCATTGTGCGGTCACTAACCTTTTGCAGGAGCTTGGAGATGACATGGAGTCGCGGACAACTCCAATTTTAGAAGGAGGGGATGATGAGGACATCGCCAAGATGGAGTCGAGGACGACTCCAATTCAAGAAGGGGAGGATGATGAGGACATCGCCAAGTTGGACTCACCGACGCCATGGTCTTCCCCAAGTTGCAATCCGACTCCAACTCAGTTTTCACGTCACCCTCGGAATTCAGGAGCAGTCCCGAGTAAAATCAACGCCCCGGATGCATACGGACTCCGTTTTCGACGAACCAGATATGCTTGGAAAGATAATTTGATAAGCTAACCAATGACTTTGGAATCACGTCAAAATACGTCCGGAGTCAACGGGAATCGTCGAAACAAGTCAGCGTCCAGAATCTGCCAGGGTGCTGCGTCACCGTATTTTGGTCCGTTGGGCCGTGTATCGTCTTGGAGCCCATTAGGGGGCGCGTCCAGCAGGGGCGACGACCTAAACCCTATATTTAGCCGCCGCCGCCGTCGTTAGGTCTTGGGTTTTGTTTTGAGTTTAGTTTTCCACCGAGAAACTGAATCGTTCATTGTAACTGTGGTGACAAATCCTTTTACAGTGATCCAGGGCCCCCGTTCTTGATCTCCTCCACTGTGTCGATTAGTCCTTTGGAACCGAGTTCTTGAACCCCTCTAATATATTCGTGATATTCATATCTGCAATTTCAGATTGCGTGCTTTACCTTCTTGCTTGTGTTCTTCGATTCGCTTGCAGGATTAGCCTTCTTGGCGAGGTCAATCAAGTTGTGCTTGGTTGATAACCAACGGAGCAGTGGTGTAACGGTTGCAGGGTTCGAATCGTGTCTGATTTGAAGCCGGATCGCCAACGTCGAGTTCTCCACCAATCGAACCTATCGCTACCTCACGGAAGATCGGGCCGTCCTTCATCATACACCACCCTAGCCTTCCTTTGGGATCAAATAAATCGACACCTAGTACTCTCAGGCGAAGTGCTACTACGATAGTTCTGTGCGCTTGCAGAATCTCCTCTAGGTAGATTGCAATCTCTCTAGCTAGCTCCTACTAGTGTCGGGATTGACAACCCCATTTGATATTAGTAGATAGCTGCTTTAGCTTCACTCCTTTAGGTATAGTGACTGGACTTGCTACAAGCATTTCTGGCGCCATTGCCAGGGATAGATTCCATTGTCTACTCCTAGTAACAACGTTAGCAAGTGTCAACAAGCATTTCTGGGCCGTTACCAGGGATAGTTGCCTAACTCTATCTTTAGTGAAGTTAAGAACTACCAACAAGCATTTCTCGCGCTGTTGCCGGGGAAGGCAATCGGTATATCCTTCGAGTCCTTGTCGAATTTATCTTCGCTTAAGCTCCTGCTTAGCGAATCCCATCTTTCCCCATTCTTTCTTTCCTTAGTCCTTCTTATCTTTTTCCTTCATCTTCTTCAACTTCTTTCTTTCTTATCTTGTTCTACCTTCACGATGGCCAACAAGACCATTCGTGAGTTTTCTGCTCCTTCTGCCGCCAATGTAGCGACAGGACCAGCTGCAACATCCCTGGTTTTCCAACAACCAAAAGTACGAGCTTTTTAAAACTTTTTCCTGCAATGTGTGAAGCATGTAGTTGCTAGGTCAAACGCTAGTCAACGTATCATTCCTTACTCACGAAACGTGGCATACATATAGTTTTGCTTGTAGGAGAGTGCCCGTGTTCTCGAGTCGGTCTAGGTTTCTTAATTGTATCAGAGTCAGAGAGCGCAAATCCATAGCTATGTCTCTTTCAAATCCTTCGTCGAATATCCTCCTTCATCTCTCTCAACATCCTTCAACTCATTCCCAAATTCCTCTCAAACTCTACCCGACCTCTATTGAGTTTCCCTCTAATGTTTATCGAGACTCTTTCGAACCACTTATTCTGATTCCATCAAACTTGTCCTTTAAATTCCAGTTGACCCCTTTGTTCCAACTCCGAACCCTCCAAGTCATAATGTTTCTTAGAAGAGAAAGATATTGAATGCTCCATCCTAATTTCTCTAAATTTCTCCCAAGCTCCTTTTGAATTCCCCACTTTTCTCCTTAACAAAAATGGGAGAAACCTCCCCTTTCTCTTGGGCCCAAACCCCCTTGTTCTCTCCTCCACTCCCATCCTTCCCGCGGGCCAAGCCCAGCACTGCGCGGCCCCTCCCCACTCTTGGCCCAGACGGCCAGCTCCACCTTGGCCCACCTCACACAAGCCCGCCTTCCCTCCCTAGCTCGCGGGTGGCCCAGCTGGCCCAGGCGAGCGCCCCTGGCCAAACCCTAGGAGCAGGGCGCTCCTAGGCGCCTCCCAGCCGCAGCCAGGGCTCCGCCCTGGCCTCTCTGCGCCGCAGCCGCCCCTGATGGATGCCGCGTGCCCCTCCACTGCACGGAAGCCAAGGATCGCCGTCCACCACCTCGGGAGCCCTAGCTACGCGCTATAAAAGCCGACGCCGCCCTCTTCCTCTTTATCTCCCTCCAGTTCCAGTCGCCGCCACCTCTCCCCGTCCTCCGCCATCCGACGACCGCTCGCCAACGCCCTGGCCGCCGCTGGCCGGTTGCGGATGCGCCACCGCTGCGCAGCTGCCTCGTGTGACCGGTTGCCGCTGCACGCTGGCTGTGGCCGTGGCCATGCCCCGCCGGCCACGCCCAGACACAGTCGCCACAACACCGGCCGACCCGCTGCATCGCCACGCCGTAACGTCGCCCAAGGTCCGTGACCTCGCCTCGGCCAGCTGCCAAGCACGCTGGTGGCCACGACCATGCCAGTCAGGCGCGCTCTGACCTCGGCCGTCTTCATGGTGACCTCCACCACGCTGACCACGCTTGTTGTATTCGACCGCAGGTGCCCTGCCGCTGCTCCTTGGTCGGCCACACCGAAGCTGGAGTCGGCCGCGACAACAGACGTCGTGCCGAGCTCCTCCGCCACGTCTGTTGCCTTCCCCGCCGAGCTGCTGTTCGTGGCGCCTCTGTTCGGCCACGACGCGTCGTGATGTCGCCCAGGCTCTGCCCGAGCGTCGTGCCTCCCCGACCGGTCGACAAGAGCTAGCCGCGTCACTGCTAGCCGGCCGCCAGGAGCCGCGACCCCATGACGTCCGCACCGTCGTGCTGATGCCCCGCTGCAGCCACGTCACGACCACCGACGGCCATGGCCCCAACGCCCTGCTGATTCAGCCGGTCACCACCTTGCCAGAACTCCTCTTTTGCCACTGGTGAGCCTCCGTGGACCAAAGCCCCTTCTTTTCCTTTCCAATACTGCGGTCGTCTGAGTCTCGGCCTTCGTGCCGTTGTCTACACTCCTGCAGGGAGGTTGTGACCTCGTTGGCACTGTTGTTCGCCCAGGCGCCGTGTCGATTCGGTAGACGACGCCGAGCTATCGGCTGGCCACGCGCCGATGTTCGGCCGAAGCCGTGCCCTGCTGTTCGGTCGACGGTGCCCCGCTGATTCGGTCGACCGCACGCAGCAGTTCGGCCAAGGCGCACCCTGCTGATTGGCTGACCGCGCGCAGCTGATTCGGCTGACCGCGCGCCGCTGTTCGGCCAAGGCGCGCCCAGCTAACCGGACGACCACGCGCAGCGGTCCGGTCGACGGCGCGCTGCCATTCGGCCAAGGGTGCGCTCGCTACCCTCGGTATCGCTTCGCTAAAGCCCGTCCTTCGTGTCATCGTCAAGGTCGAGCATTTGAACCCTCGTCGACGCCATCCTCGACGTCGACACAATTTCATTTATTTTCCTTCTTGTCCATATCATGTCACTCTTACACATCATATGTGTTATACTTGCCTGCGCCGAGCCTTCGTGCCGGTCTATATCCCTATGCTATGGATATGTGCTACTCTACAGTTGTGGTCATGCGATAGTCGTTGTTGCGTTTATGTCATTGGCGGTTGACCGTGCCTTCCAGCCGATCTTTGTTGTTGTCTGTGGACCGAGCCTTCGACCCGGTCAAGGGATCGTCCCTCGCTCAAACGTTGCGATCGTGGGTTCATCCCACCGTGATCAAAACGTCGAGCGTAACTCATCCCTCGTAGTCGTTGTTGTTTGGTTGGTTGGCTTCGTAGTGCTACGAGCGTTAGCTCCTGACCCTAGCCCTAAGACGTGGCCACTGGGGGGTTCGATATCGGTTTCGATATCGATGTGGGTGTTACCCGCACACGATAGCCCTCTGTGACCTAGTCTAGTGGGAGGAGGATTGGAAGTCAACGACTGTGGAACGACGAGTGCCAACTCGTTTGGGTGAAGTTCATGGCCGCGAGTTACCTCGCCATGACCATCGGACTCCATCGGTTTTGTCGTGTTTTTGTCCTAGCCACCTCGTATGGTAGCACTACCTTGACTGTTGCATTCCTTCGGCTCTCGCAGTGACAACCGCACCGCTACGAGCCGCAGGAATAGCGTTGTGCCGATTTAGTGCACGGAGGTCGTGGTGCCCTACGAGCTGGCTTAGGTCGAGCTTCTCTCATTCTTCGGCTACCGCCTTTGACATGGCGTGTTGGTTGAATGAGTGCGGAGATCGCTCTTCGCTCTTCTCTTTTCTCCCTTTTGATTTGATCCTCACTGATTCAGTAAAGTGTGGATCGAGTCCATGTGTTCTAGTCACTCTGATCCCTGTCAAATGCAATGACCATGGATCGAAGTACCCGTGGAACCAGGTTCCTCGCTTTTAGGTTGTCTCCTTTGCGTGTTGGTCATGTTTATGTAGTAGTCTTGCTTCTTGATCCCATTCCTGTGATTCCCGTCTACTACTATGGCGTGTGGATCAAAGGAATGTGGATCCCCGTTTTTCTTTCTCTTTTGCCTCTTCGCACTTGAGCCCTCGTATGCTTGTACCTATTATAGACTGTAGCGCTCCTAGATCCTCGCGGTGACAACCGCACCGCTGCGGATTCTAGGAACGTCTAGTGCCATTTAGTGCACACGAGCGAGGTACCCTACGCGTGGTTTAAGTGCTTGTGTTCTCGGTAAGTCGCTCCTTTCAATGCCCGTCTTTGCCATGGCGCGTGCATAGAAGGAAGTGAGACTACCCTTGCTTCTCTTTTCCCCTGTTGTTCTGTTCCCTCTTCTCGGTTCTCATCGAATACCATGACGTATGGATCGAGCAAGAGATCAGAACTGCCCCTTCCCCTATTAGTCGCTCTATTCGATCCCGTCCTTAACCATGACGATTGGATCAAAGACCGAACCCTCGTTCTAGTCGGCAAAGCTAAGGTCTATGTCATGATCTCGGTTTCGTGCAAGTAGACTCGATCGACCGTAGGAAAACATTTACATCAAGAACAAGGCATAGACGTGCTTAGCCAAGTCCTTCCTTCGCCTCCGTTGAGCCCGAGGAAAACGAACTCACTTCGTGAGGGCTAGTATTGTTTTTGCAGGATGTTTGCTTAAGTCAGGATCAGGTCTCAACCATTTTACTTGAGCTGTACAGGTCGACTCGATCGACCCGGGAAGTACGTGCCAGGTTGTGACTCGAGCTTGTGCTTAGCAAGCATCCCCGCTCCTGCGTCTGTTCGAGCCCGAGGATCGGATGTCCTCCGCGAGGGCTAAGTCCTTTCTCTATTTAGAGTCCTTAGCGTCGTTCGAGTCTAGTTGTCGTGTCACTGTTCTGATTGCCCCTTTTGTACTATTTGTTGGTCTCGCGAGGTAGTTGCGTCGGGAGCAACGTTGGTCGATCTGGAACCCGCTGGAGGAGACCGAGGACGACACCAGGACCCGAGGAGAACGACTACAAGGACATCAGAGATCTCGGACTAACAACGAACAGGTGCCACAGCCCATCCAACCTCGTAGAATCCTATTAGACATGCAATAATGTAGCTGCTAGTGCTGTACTATTTACAAATGAACTGTGATAGGTTGCATGTTAGATTGCTTGTAAGGCCTATACCTTGACGCAACCCTTTCCCCTGCACACCCGCTGTTAGGCTAGACACCGCTTACTATATATACTTGCTACTCACTTCTACTATGCATTATATCTGTGATGTGATGTTTGGTGGATGTTTGCTTGCGGGTGGCTAAGGCACGTGGTGCCGTGATAACGGAATGATGACTTGGGGAGATCTTGGCGTGTGTCTTGGGTGCGTGTGGTGAGGGTTGAGTCGATTGGACAGGATCTACGACGAGTCCGGTGACGAGTCTTGCCGAGGGGATGTGACCTAGGCATTCCCTGGGGAGTACCTGTGGTGGGTACATTGTGATCTTGAGAAGAGGTCCTGGGGAGGAGTGTCTTCGTGGGGCGAATCCCCGGGATAGAGGTGTTGTGTCAGCACGGGGTCGATGGAAGCCCCGAGGAGGAGATATCCTATTCAGTCCTTAGGACTTATTGCGCTGGGGTGATCAGACCATGGTACCTTCGTGCGCACCACTTGTTCTTGTATGGGCGGGAACCGTTCCTACCCCCTGGGCGAAACGATGTCATTACTGCTAGGCTGGAAGGTGATAAGTGTAGGGAGGTAAAGGCTGAAGACCCACACCCTCCTAAGACAACGTGGTGTTTTATTTGGTATGCCAGGATCCACATCTCACAGTCTCAGCGTTACGGTGGATTTCCACCGGGGTGCCCCAGGGCTGAGTGGTAGGATGACATCGTTGCGGATTAGGGGGAAGTTCGGAATCAGCTTAGCCGAGCCGGATCGTCGAGGATAGCTAACCTGTGGTTCCAGGCGTACACGCTCTGCAGAGTCGATCGATCTATACGTATAGTCGTGTCCACGGTCATGGACAACACTATGGTGCTCAGTTTCTCTCGGAGTTAGTGAGAGGTGTCCTTTCTTCTCACCCCCCCCCCCCCTGGGTTGATAGGTCCGGCGCTGGCCGTTGAGGCAAGGTACGAGTGGGAGTCGTCCTTGCTGCCTAGAGAGTGAGAGTGTGGTGAGATGTGTGGATGGGATGGATGGATGGATGGTCGTGTGGCCGGATGTTCGGTCGATGACCGAATGGAAGGCCATGTGGCCGGCTATCTGGGTTAAAACTTGATGATTATAATTATAAAATATTGATTACCTGCATAGGAAAACTACAGCCATAAATAGATCCCTCTTGCTCTACCCTTGCATTCCACCTACCACATAGCAAATGCAAGCATAGGATGGGAAAATGTAGCCAGTACAAACCGTACTAAAAATTAACGACAGGTTGGACGACTTCTACTGCAACGATGGTGGAAGCTAGATGGACTAGGAAGTCTCGTTCCAATACGCAAGTTTGGATGAGAAGATGAAGACGGAGTCTTCACTCGCTGCTACAACAACTTTGATCATGCCTTTGAAGGAGGAGCCTTCACTCGCCGACGCTCTACACCGACTCCAGCGTTGTTAGGCGTGCGTTACCGATATAGTTTGTACTAGGTGGTGTTTCCATGTGATGTAATGACTTGTAATCTGTACTTTTGCATTGTATGACCTATGGTAACAACTTGATAATGATAATGTGATGGTTTGAGACTCTTTGGACTATTATATTATGATGTATCTGCGGATTTCCCTTTGAGGAAATCGTGGGTCGTTCCACCAGCCGTGATTGATGCCAACCTCAATTTCGAGTTGAAACCGGCTCAGCCATTGTCGGTGTTTCGAACCCGGGGGTATGACACCAACGAGTAATATGATCGCGTGCTCTCTTCCTGGATGGTGATGCAAGATGACACAAGGATTTATCCTGGTTCGGGCAAAGAAGGCCCTACGTCCAGCGGGGGAGGAGGTTCTTGTATTACTTGCACCTAAGTGCTTGTACAGGGGCAATACAAGCTCAACGAGCGTGGACCGGAGTCCGGACTTGAGTGTGTGTGCGTGGACTCGTGTTGCGCAAGCTCGTGCCTCACCGTAGACTCGTGCGTTGTCTCTTGTGGACTCGCGCGTTGTCTCTTGCGCGCGAAGGGCCCTGGCGTCCCCTTTTATAGAACAAGAGGAGGCCAGGGTTTACACAGGATTGACATGTACAACGCTCGATATGGCAAAGGGTAGGAACTCTGTCTTGTCGAAGTCACTGTAGCCAACGTGAGTGTTGCTATTGAGGCGTCCTTGATGCGTGGCCTCCATCCCGGGCGCGGACGTGGAGGCGTGGCGATGTGGAAGCCGTACAACACCCATCCCGGCACGTACAGGACATGGCGGGGTCCCTCCGGGTCTTGGGGTACCTGTCCTCCAATCATATGACTGCAATTAGGGCTCGAGGGGCGCAGAACCGGCCTCGAGGTGGCGCCTGCGGGAGGCTCGAGCTCCGCAGGTATGGGCGAGTCCCGGGGAACCTGGTCGTACAGCGGAAATCCGGGTCTCGAGATGTGACCGGGACGTGCCATAGTGCAGGGCATGGTCGAACAGTGCTGTACTGGTGCCTTTTCACCCATGCCTATGGTAAAAAGGAGGTTTGACTCAGACTCCGGTTCACTGTGGCGCATGCTGCGTCTCAAAGGACGTGACGGGGGTAGGTGAGTGCATTAAATGTTTAGTGTGGGGTTGGCATCCGGTGCTTGGCGCTGCTCGAGGGGCGTGATGTGCCCTCGAGGGGTAGGCAGCCGGGCCAGCGAGGCTCGAGGGCCCTGTGCCGGGTCTCGAGGGGTGGTGTATGGCGGTGGCAGGCTCGAACCCCTTGAGCCAGGGCTCGAGAGGCAGGCTACCACGAGGTGGTTTGTGAGGCATTTGGCGGGCCTAGGCTTCCCCGTGGTGGGCCGGTGTTGTGGGCTTTGACAGGTTGGTATTCGGGTGGTTAAGTCCAGCCGGGCTTACTATTAATTGGTGTTCTAGGTTTTAACCCGTGTGTTTTGCATTGATTGGGGGTAGCCCTTTGGCGTTCCCCCGACAGCCATCCGTCTTCGTCTCTTTCCCTTTTCTCTCCTAGGAAAAGCGAAGCAATGTGAAGGACCGAGAAAGCACTAGCAAGGCGACCAGAGGGGGGGTGAATGGGAGCTCAAAAATTTCTTTCGAATCTTTGGCCAAATGTCCCAAAATCAACCCCAAAAAGCTATGACCGAAACCGTGATGCCCACGACCCTTGAAAGAGGGTGGATGATCCCTAGGATCACAGCAAGGCACCACAAAATGATAGCAAACCAAACGGCAAAAGCACCGGAACAAATTCGACCCCAAAAACCAAGTCTCGAATGTAGATAGACGGCTACGTCGAGAAACTCCTAAATACCTATGCTAACAAGTAGCAAAGATACCTAGAGAGGTTCCTTGATCAACTCTAGGGCCAAACGAGAAGTCCGGAAACCAAGCGAAGAAGCCGGGAGAGCAAACGCACAAAACCGGAGGCTTCAGCCAATCCGCGGACTGTCCGGCCCTGGGGTCCTGGACTGTCCGCCCCTCCTGCGGACTGTCCGCGAGGGGATGGCGGACTGTCCGCCGGCCAAACACGAGAAACAACAACTCTGCTGGAACCTCCCTGGACGTTCCCGGACTGTCCGCCAAGTACAACGGCGGACTGTCCGCGGTTCAAAAAATGCTTGCTCAACAGCGCGGAGTCAGGCCACTGGTCTGGCCAACCCCGACGCGCGGACTGTCCGCGACTGGGATGGCGGACTGTCCGCCAACTCCCAGTGAGGGCGATTTTGGTCGCCCTTCACCCAAATCTTCTCCAAATCGATTCAATCCAAAATCCCATGTTCCCAAACTTGGAGAGGATGATCACAGAGTAGTTAGGAGACTATCCCCAAGAAATCATCCGCTCAAATCAACTCAAACACCGGGAAATCAAAAGGGGAGGAGGATGAACCGAAAAGCGCCACAAAAACGAAATCAACCCGATCTACTTGTTCGTGAGGAGTTAGATGAATTCCTTCAGTGGAAGTGATCTCCTTTCAAATACGAACAAGTTGATTCAAACAGATTTCGCAAAGACGCAGTATAGGGAGAGATCAAGTGACGGGGAAAATGCGGAGAAATGAAGAACGCGAAGAACACGAACAAAACGCGAATCAACACATCGATCTGCAACCGTGTGGCTACCACACGCTACAACAGTGAGGTTACGGCCTCACTTCCTCAAAATCTCCAGTACACAGAGCTATGGTTCTCTGCGGATCTCAGCTAGCTGCAGCAGGGGATTGGGAGAGCAGGAAGCCCTAGGTGCAAAGAGCAAATGACTGAGATGGATGGGGAGGTGGGTGTCTCCCCCTACTTATCCTAATTCTAACTATTCCTAATTCCCACTCTACCCCTAACTACTTACAGAGCGAACCAGCTAAACCCTAAGGTTATTCTGGACCAACTCGATGGTAGGTGGATCCGACGGCCACGCCCGCACAACTCGTAGCGTTGCTTCGACGCAACCTCCCGATTGCCGCCACGTGCCGCCACCGCTCTGCCGTCCTTTTCCCGGACGTCGCACCCCCGGTTTTGTGGCCCAAACCGGGAAACCAGCCTTCACAGCCAACCCCCGGTTTTGAGGCCCAAACCGGGAAACCAACCCACCAACGCCTGAGTTTTGTGGCCCAAACTCAGCAAACCCGCAGTAGATAGTGAGAAATAACTTAGTGTATATCATTAATCATAGCAATGTGGGGCTTATAGTTTTTCACTTCAAACATGCAAGAGTGAAATAAAGCAGTAGATAGGAAACTTTTATCTTGCTTAGGTTTGACTAGGGTTCTGTTTGGAGGTTTTTTAAGGTTTTCAAAAGATGAAAACTTGCTTAAGTCCTCCAAGATTCACTCAATCACTCAATGGTGTTTAAATCCTCACTTAGGCCAAAATGTAGCCTCTCCTATTTCTAAAGAATGATATGTGGAGTTATAGGTAGGCTAAGAATCATGAGCAAATTTCATAATGTTTATTGCTAAGCTAGACACTCAGATCATAAGGAGCAGCAAATCATAAATATTGATCAAGATGTGCATGTGTGGTTATGTGGAAGTGTATAGAGAGATATTTCATAATCCTTCCTAGTTAATTTCTGGGGTCTAGAGCTAATGATAACTCTTTCTCTCTCTCTTTTTTAAACTCGATACATAGTGAGTAGACAAAAATGTGTCCTCGCATTTTCTTAGGACATAGTCCTCTCTTGAGCTACTTTGCTCACTTTCTTTTTTTCATATCTCTCTTTTTTAGCTCTAGATTTCCCCAGATTGTTTATAGGAAAGGATTTTAGAAATGAAAACAGGGAAGAGAGAGAAATGCTTATTCCCAGTGTAGGAATAGCATAAGGCTAGCAATGGAACGTTTGGCAAGGTATTGCATATCTCCAGTGTAGAGAATGAGCAATTTATTTGGTGGTTGCAAACTTCCAAAGTGGAGAGTAAGCAATTTATGGTGGGTGTGTGTATCTTGATCAAAAGAAATGATAAGCTTCTCTACTAAGATCTATGAGGTCTAACAAAGCTCTTTGTGGTTTTGACTAACAAAAATTTGGCTAGTGGTGGGATGGGATAAAATCCAGGAGGAACTTTTAGCAAGGTTTTCATGATTTTTAAAAGAAATCCTCCAGATTTGGTCCTAATTTCACCTTAGCAAGTTTAAAGAATTACTCCATTTCCAACTAACTTTATTCACTAAGCATGATTTTAGTTAAAACATGTGCAACCCACAAAAGCTACAACTTAGATAAAACTAGTTATTCTAACTATAACAATAGCATTTGCATGGCATATTTTATTTCTTATTCAGGTTCCAACATTTTTAAGCAGATTTTATCATTTTTACTCATGGGATAATTACTTAGGCAAGTATATAACATTCAAAAAAATTCAAAAGATATAGAATTTAAGAACCGAACATAAAGAGTAAGGTTGAAACATACCTTATTGGCGCGAGGATCTCCCCGAAGCTGGCTTCTTGCTTGGTGAAGGGTCTTCATCTTTCTCGGTCGGAGCTCTTGTTCTTATTTTATTAAAAAGGAAACTATCTAATGTTGTGAAAAAGGGAAACTATCCTATTATGATATTTTATTATTCTAGCTAAGTTAACATATACTTATGCATATAACTAATGATAACTGATATATTTTTTAGTTACATGCATGACATATGTTATTTATTTGAAAAAGGGAAATTTGAAGGGAAATTTAAAAGTAAATCCATACTTTCGATCCATGGAATTTCATCCTTATTGGGTGGATCTTCTTTCTTGGGTGATTCTTCTTTAAGTACTTCATCGGGTTCTTCTTCTTTTGGCACCTCTCCTTTGTTATGTGAATTACACAACTCAGGAGAAGGTGGTTCTTTCTTTCTGTTCCACCTTGTTCTTAGGCGCCTCTTCTTGGTACGAACGGGTTTTGCTTCCTGCATGTTAGCGGCATATGCGGGACCACGGGAAAAGGAGAATATTTCCTTCCTCCCTCCTAATGTCATTTGCATTTTACCACTCCCCACATATATGCAAGCATCAACAGTGTTCAAGAAAGGTCTACCTAAGATTCGAGGCACATCTTTCCTATTTCCTATATCTAGTATTATGAAATCAGCAGGAACATATGAACCTCTAATATGAACAGGTAAATCAGTAATTATTCCTTCTACATAGCATGTTGATTGATCAGCTAGCACGACATAGGCAGATGTGGATGACATGGGTGGAAAGAACGAGTTTTCATAGAAATCCTTAGATAAAATGTTCACACTCGATCCTAAATCACACATGGCATTTTTAAAGACTTCACCAAAGATTGAGCATCTAATTATGGGACTACCAGGATCACCCTTTTTAACAGTCATGGTTTGATCTTCATAATAGTTAAAATATTTTATTTCAACCATATTTGTAGTTTCCATGTTAGGTTTAGCCGGAATTTTGTCAGTTTCAAAAGATGGTATGAACGCAGCAAGTTGAGCTAATTGGGTTTCTAACATCTTATTAAAGCTAAGTTGATTTTTCAGGGCTGATGAGAAATCTTCCAATTTAGCATTTATGTTCTCAAGCATTTTATCATTTGACATTAATTTCTTATTCAAAAATTTAGTAGTTCTACCTTGAGAGTAGACTAGATTCTTTAAGAACGAGAAATTATCAGTACTTTGGAAATTAGAGCGAGGGAATGAATTATTACCTTGAGAGTTGGAGTGTTGATTCCATCCTTGATTTTGTTGACGGAAACTGTTGTTGTTGTTGTTGATGATGAAGTTCAAATCTTCATGTAACTCGGGGCAGTGGTTCCCAGAATGTCCGGTTTCTCCACAGATTTCACAAGTCATGTAGGATTCCAGAGATTGGACACTCTCTTGTTGGTTCATCTTCTCACAGCTGTCCAGCTTCTTGACCAGCAGGTCCATCTTGGCCACGATCAGGTCGGCCTCCTTAAGGGAATGCATACCTCGCTTACGGGGCTGCAGTCTCTCGTCATTCCATCCTTGGTTCGACACCATCTTCTCTATGAGAGCCTTAGCATCTGCAACATTCAGAGAAAAGAATGCACCGCCGGCAGCGGCATCTAAATGGCTTCTAGAGAGTGGGGTTAGGCCATGGTAGAAGTTCTAGATCAATAGTCAGTCCTCCATACCATGGTGTGGACAAGCATCGACATACTCTTGCATTCTCTCCCAAGCCTCGGGAATAGATTCCTCGGCTTGTTGCGTAAAGCTGGAGATTTTGTTGCGCAGAACATTCGTCTTGCCCATAGGAAAGAATTTGGCGAGAAAAGCATTGGAACACTTGTCCCATGTATCTACAGCGTTGCGATTGGTATAGAACCATTGCTTCGCTTTTCCTAGGAGAGAAAAGGGAAAGAGACGAAGACGGATGGCTTCTTGGGTTATCCCCTTAATGGTGAAGGTGCCGCAAATCTCCAAAAATTGTTGGAGGTGAGCATTGGCAGCCTCATGAGCTTTGCCATAGAATGGGCTAGCTTGGACCATCGTGATCAGAGCCGGTTTCAACTCGAAATTGAGGTTGGCATCGATCACGGCTGGTCCTATCGCTACATTGGCGGCAGAAGGAGCAGAAAACTCACGAATGGTCTTGTTGGCCATCGTGAAGGTAGAACGAGATAAGAAAGAAAGAAGTTGAAGAAGATGAAGGAAAAAGATAAGAAGGACTAAGGAAAGAAAGAATGGGGAAAGATGGGATTCGCTAAGCGGGAGCTTAAGCGAAGATAAATTCGACAAGGACTCGAAGGATACACCGATTGCCTTCCCCGGCAACGGCGCCAGAAATGCTTGTTGGTAGTTCTTAACTTCACTAAAGATAGAGCTAGGCAACTATCCCCGGTAACGGCCCAGAAATGCTTGTTGACACTTGCTAACGTTGTTACTAGGAGTAGACTATGGAATCTATCCCTGGCAACGGCGCCAGAAATGCTTATAGCAAGTCCACTCACTATACCTAAAGGAGTGAAACTAAAGCAGCTATCTACTAATGTCAAATGGGGTTGTCAATCCCGACACTAGTAGGAGCTAGCTAGAGAGATTGCAATCTACCTAGAGGAGATTCTGTAAGCGCACAGAACTATCATAGTAGCACTTCGCCTGGGAGTACCAGGTGTCGATTTATTTGATCCCAAAGGAAGGCTAGGGTGCTGTATGAGTCGAGTCAAGGAGGGGATGAGAGTCGAAGAATAAGAAAGGGAAAAGGAGAGAAGAGAAGAGAGGAGATGAAAGGCTAGAAAGAATTTATGAGTGGATAGGTAAGGATGAAATGAATGGTTAAGGTAAGGTGGATAGACAGGTAGATAAAGGGAATAAGATAACTAAGGATAACTAATATAACTAACTAATAACTAATAACTACTCCTAGATAACTACGAAGCAAGATAGACAAATGCCAAATAAGCAACCAAGTTAAGTATAATTTTATTCCTATTTTGTCAAGTACCGAGGCGTACTAGCCTTTACCACTGACTTTGGTTGAACGCTAGCACAACGAGCCTTACTGTTAAACTAGACCAACTACGTGGTGGAATTCAAGGCGCACAGGGCTGTCACCACCTGCTTGCTACCACAGCTATCCGGGGGTCTAGCCGTATGCCCGTATCTGAAGGTAAGTCTATAACTAAGCACCACGCCTAATTATATTCTAACTATCTCTATCCTGGCCTAGAATAGAGACACCCTTGCGGACGTCAGAGCAAATACTTGACTTAATAAGATAAACACTAAACTAACTAAGCAACCTATTGGCAAAGATCAAACACTAAGCACACTAGAGATTAACTACTATGGCTAAGTGAATTGAAATGTAGGATAGCTAGGTACTCAAGCAATCAATCAAGTATACTACTCAATACTGGCAAGTAGAATAAAGTAATACTTGAAATGATGAACTAGAATATAGTAAAGTGCTTGAGTTACAAGAGCAAAACCTGAACTGGAGATGAAGGAAGACTCTTCCCAACTCCAGGACCGATTACTCGCACGCTTCTACCCTTGAGCTAAGCCTTGAGAAGCGCTTCCGCGAGGGCAATGAGGCAAGGATGCCTTGCTCTACTAGCCACCTACTTGCCTAAGCTTAGCTAAATCCTAAGCTATTAGCTCTCTAGCTTTAGCCTTGCTTTCCTCTTTGCTTCTTCCTTTTCTTGCTGTCCTTGCTTCAATGAAGTGACACCTCCAGGAGGGTATTTATAGCCCAAGTGAGTGAGGGGGGTACTTATAGGGGGCAGCCAACCGACCTAGGGCAAACCCTAGTGGCGGGTGCCAGCCCTAGGTGGCGGCCGCCACCCCCTGGCCCTTGGATGCACCGTCATTGATCCTACGGTCTCCAGGGACTCCTCCAAGGCGGTTCTAAGGTCGGTTGCATGTCCAAATAACCGACACATGGGCAATTAGGTCATGATCCACGTGACATCTCTTCTTAGCCCTCCGATGCCACCGACCTAGTGACCAAGGGCTAAGATTTGGCCCTGGGGTGGTCACACGGATCAGTGACATGGCAGGGGGAGTTTGGGCCTCTCCTTGGTGGCGGGCGCCACCTAGGGGTGGCGGGCGCCACCCTACTAGGGCCCAAATGGGCCCTGGCGAGTGGGCTTGGCCCCTGGTGGGTCCATTCTCCAAATTTGGTCCAAATCCTGCATTCAAATAAAAATCTATGGACATGTGGAATTTGGTTAGTTTGAAACCTATTTGACTACTTTTCATGTCTTTTTGTTGAATTTTTTGGGTAAAATGTTGATGGTAAAACAAGTGTTTAAGGACCATCAACAATCCACATAACAATTGTAATAAGAGAAAACGAATGGCTATGGAAGAAAGAAAAGGACTCAAATCACATAGCCATATCGAAAACAACAATCACCAACCATGACATGAGCAGAATAAAGAGAATGAACCATACATGAATATAACATTAAGCTCAAATGTTTCACATCCTCATCACATCACAAATATAAAAGTAGCATACCACACACTTAGTTATCATAGATTAAACTCTCTTAAAGACTAACTATTACATCATGATAAAAGCCTAACACTCCCCCTTTGGCATCAAATGCCAAAAAGGGTAGGCCACGATAAACAGAGGATCTAATAGAAGCCACCGGAAAAACCATCATAACCACCAAAGAGAGAGGAGTACGCGTTGGCGCCAACATCACCACCTGGGAATGACGATGAAGGAGCGCTAGAGGGATCCGGCGGAGGAGAAGGAGCGTGGAAGCCACCACTCCCAGCTGGATCGGCGTCGAGGGCAGCAAAGCCCATAACTGACAGATCACCTCCTGATTCCAGCTACGCTCACCAGAGATGAGCCCCAGAATCCTCCACTCCTCTAGCCTCTGCACCAAACTGTCCATCTCCTCTGTATCCTTGTCAGTCAAGGACTTGATGGCCAGGCGCTTGTGCTCAATAAGCGGAGGACGCCCCTTCACACAGTATCCCTTCCAGAGAACAGACACATAGTAGTCCTGCTGAAAGCGGGACCAAAACCGTTTGTCAACCGAATCATCTCTAATGAAGAGGTAGGGGTTCTCCAAGCACTGCTCCCTCAACAAATTGGCCTTCTTCCTGTCTGAATAATCCATCACAATTCCAGGAAAGGTTGGACCAAACATAGAAGCTGTTGCCTGATCATGAGGATGAAATGCACGGTTGATCAGCAGCAAACCAGATACCGGAGGAGAACGAGGTCCAACGCGAGGATCAATAGCATGACCCTCCCGGTCGGGACCAACCGGCAGGGTCTGGCCACCAACCAGAACGTTATGCAACCGACCAGGAGGACCAGCAGTAGGAGGCGGTGGAGGAGGAGGTGGAGCATGCCCACTTCCCCCTGCACTATCTCACCCAACACTCCGTCGACCCGTGGACGCACGCCTACGAACCGACCTAGTGAGGTCCTCACTGCTCCCACTAGTAGGTCGAGCACGGCGCCCGGGATTGCGCCGCTGCGGCTCCCCTTGCTCCAAGCCAACATACTGTTAACACCAGAATTTGGTAATTATATTGCTAGAAGAGATCTACGGAAGAAAGCCGATGATTTGAACAATATTAAGTTGAAGACCGGAAAAATATACTCATCATCGTTGCCGAATAAGGAAGCTTGTATGATATTCGGCAAGGAGTAGCTATTCGGCAAGGAGTCGCGAGATATACGTCAAGAGCAAGGAAATCTCCTAATCAATGGGTACCAGCATATCGGCCAGATAATATTATTTTGAGGAAAAAGGGCTTGAGGCCTCTTTGCGAGAGACGAGGAAAGCTAGAAGATTATAAAGGAGATATATGCATATGCACATGATCATCAGACTTCATGGTTGGCTGTTCGGTTTAATTAATATATGGCAAGTCTCACGTGCAAGGTGAAGGACGTCACCACCTGGTCTGGAGCTTCAATTGAACTACCGTGCATGTATATACATCAAGAAAGAATTAGAGAAGGGAAGGATTATTATACTCAGCATGAATTCGGGAGATTGACCATATTTATTCCTGTTCGGTTGATATATGGATATATGCCGCTGAGCGATGAAGGATGTGCATAAAAGAAAAGGGAGCTATTTTATTTGGAATAAGCAAGGATGTCCAAATGCATATCACGATAGAAACAACAAGCATATATGTCATGTCCGTATATATATGGTTGGCCAGATATCATGTCCATATACGTGTCTGACTTATATACCGCGGAGCATTGCCGGTCAAGTCAGAACGAAGAAGAGATACGTCGGCCGAAAGACTTTCAACGCCAAGACTCTAGAAATAAGGAAAATTAGAGTCTATGTATTTTAATATTCCCTGTATTTAGTTGCTATTGTTAGACAAGTCCCGTACGTCGGTTAGTCGAGAGTTATCAGCCCACGGGTATAAATATAAGCCCTCGGCTATTGTAAAGAGCTGTTCACAATCAATACAACCAACCCCGGCCCCGCGCCGTCTTCGAGTCCAAGTCGTGTCGTCGTGTTCTTCGAGAGGGGCCATCGATCCGTCGACCTCCGTAAGTTCCGGCAACCTTGCTATCATGTCTAGTATCGTGCGGCGGATTTAGATATGGTGCAAGTAGTCTCGTACGTTAAGCTTAGTATCGTGCGGCGGATTTAAGCTTATGACGGGAGGTCTTTGTTTATGTCTTGTATCGTGCGGCGGATTGAGACATGAGTAAAGATAGTTATCGGCTCTGTTAGATTTGGCAATCTGATAGATTCATTAAGTTACCTTGTGTTATATGTTTTGTTACGTTTATCTTATCATAACACTTTTGCCCAATCTAGATACCGTCCGGTTCGGCTCCATCTTTATAGATCTGCTCTGTTTCACGTTTATTATTGGAAAGTCTGTTACGCAGTAGATCTATTGTTCGTAATAGCCGAATTGGATCGTATCTGGGTTGCCACGTGGTGAGGGTTCATGCATGTTAAGCGTGTTTGATCTATGACAAGGCTAGGTGTCGTGCGGCAGGCGCAGGCTTTAGATTAGCTTAGTCATGCTTAGCTTGTATGTTCAATCTCCATGGACCCCAACTCGGTTGTACAATCGAGATTGGTTAAGTTTTAACTTATATATAATACGTCATGCGAGTACGATTCTCATGCAAACGTGTTCGGCAACCTGTTATTCATGTGACTCTGTTCATATTGCCGAATAACCTTTAAACCTGTTGGCAGATAGCTTTCATAGCTATATGTCGTCGCAAGTGGCTTCAGGGTCGTACATCTTGGAACTGTCTGGTCATACCCGGCACGTTCCAGCTTTGTATTTAACAGTTTATCTCCCTTGTTAGTTGCAGGTCAAACTGACTGGCACGCACCGGACTTCTGAGCACCCGGGCCACGATTGAAGCCAGCTTCTCCGGCTTGCCGTGTGCGTTCTGTTGCCGAACACGTTTGCATGAGAATCGTACTCGCATGACGTATTATATATAAGTTAAAACTTAACCAATCTCGATTGTACAACCGAGTTGGGGTCCATGGAGATTGAACATACAAGCTAAGCATGACTAAGCTAATCTAAAGCCTGCGCCTGCCGCACGACACCTAGCCTTGTCATAGATCAAACACGCTTAACATGCATGAACCCTCACCACGTGGCAACCCAGATACGATCCAATTCGGCTATTACGAACAATAGATCTACTGCGTAACAGACTTTCCAATAATAAACGTGAAACAGAGCAGATCTATAAAGATGGAGCCGAACCGGACGGTATCTAGATTGGGCAAAAGTGTTATGATAAGATAAACGTAACAAAACATATAACACAAGGTAACTTAATGAATCTATCAGATTGCCAAATCTAACAGAGCCGATAACTATCTTTACTCATGTCTCAATCCGCCGCACGATACAAGACATAAACAAAGACCTCCCGTCATAAGCTTAAATCCGCCGCACGATACTAAGCTTAACGTACGAGACTACTTGCACCATATCTAAATCCGCCGCACGATACTAGACATGATAGCAAGGTTGCCGGAACTTACGGAGGTCGACGGATCGATGGCCCCTCTCGAAGAACACGACGACACGACTTGGACTCGAAGACGGCGCGGGGCCGGGGTTGGTTGTATTGATTGTGAACAGCTCTTTACAATAGCCGAGGGCTTATATTTATACCCGTGGGCTGATAACTCTCGACTAACCGACGTACGGGACTTGTCTAACAATAGCAACTAAATACAGGGAATATTAAAATACATAGACTCTAATTTTCCTTATTTCTAGAGTCTTGGCGTTGAAAGTCTTTCGGCCGACGTATCTCTTCTTCGTTCTGACTTGACCGGCAATGCTCCGCGGTATATAAGTCAGACACGTATATGGACATGATATCTGGCCAACCATATATATACGGACATGACATATATGCTTGTTGTTTCTATCGTGATATGCATTTGGACATCCTTGCTTATTCCAAATAAAATAGCTCCCTTTTCTTTTATGCACATCCTTCATCGCTCAGCGGCATATATCCATATATCAACCGAACAGGAATAAATATGGTCAATCTCCCGAATTCATGCTGAGTATAATAATCCTTCCCTTCTCTAATTCTTTCTTGATGTATATACATGCACGGTAGTTCAATTGAAGCTCCAGACCAGGTGGTGACGTCCTTCACCTTGCACGTGAGACTTGCCATATATTAATTAAACCGAACAGCCAACCATGAAGTCTGATGATCATGTGCATATGCATATATCTCCTTTATAATCTTCTAGCTTTCCTCGTCTCTCGCAAAGAGGCCTCAAGCCCTTTTTCCTCAAAATAATATTATCTGGCCGATATGCTGGTACCCATTGATTAGGAGATTTCCTTGCTCTTGACGTATATCTCGCGACTCCTTGCCGAATAGCTACTCCTTGCCGAATATCATACAAGCTTCCTTATTCGGCAACGATGATGAGTATATTTTTCCGGTCTTCAACTTAATATTGTTCAAATCATCGGCTTTCTTCCGTAGATCTCTTCTAGCAATATAATTACCAAATTCTGGTGTTAACACATACTCATCTTCTTCCTCTTCCCTTGCTTCTCTAGCCTGTCGTGCATCACGAGAGCCCCTTCGGCTATGCGACATCTCGAAAAGGAGAGCATAGACCAAGATGAGACACAAGTGACAGCACGACTACTTCAAAATATGTAACAAAAGGTACTGACAATCTCAAACGGGAAGAAAAATAGCTTACTGCGGGCGGTCGGTACTACCGCCTGTAAGGGTCGGTACTACCGCCCGTAAGGGTCGGTACTACCGACTGCACTGCAGCATGCGGTTTTCTCCAATCCGTTCACACAAATTGCCAACAATCTTGCAAAACATACATCCTAGAAGCATCTACACACTAGAGAGAACAAACCTACCAAAGGAATCAGCCTAGAACAAGGTACATTGAGAGATCGGGCAAGAACACCCTAGTACCTTGCTACTCGAAGTGAAGAGGCCGAAATCCGATGAAGGAAGAGCTTCCGGGCTTCACGAACACCACCAAGGTGATCTCCTTGCTCCTACGCACCTTCCCACCGGAGGGATTTGGATTTGAGTGAAGGAGAAGAGAGATCGGGGAGAGAGAGCGCGACGGCGGCCGGGAGGCTCGGGTCAAGGGCTCGGTGGCACGGTGAGAGGGATGGGCTGGATAGAGATGAAAAAACTTTTCACCGCGACCTTTTATACCAGGGTAAAACCCTGGTCGGTACTACCGCCCATAGGGGTCGGTACTACCGACCCTTATGGCGGTACTACCGACCGTTCACTTCCAGAACGGGCAGAGAGCTATCCTAGGAGAACCTTGTGTGGTATACTACACAAACTTCAATCATGTCCAGATTTCATATAAGCAGTACATAAGGGTGCGTTTGGGAGAGCTCCACGAAGCTGATTCTCAGGGAGAATCACTCCATGGCTGCCAAACGCATTTTTCAGTGTGAAGTGATTCTTTGCTGATTCTGTGAAGTGATTCTCTGAAATGAACTAGGAGGCTGAGAGCTGAAAAAAGTAGCTTCACCTGATTCTGTGAAGTGATTCTCTATCCTGATTTTGAGAGTTTAGGCTAAAGAATCAAAGAGAATCTACTTTCAGCCACAAAATCACTTCACTAGAGAATCTGGGAGCACAGCTGAAGAATCAGGGAGCACAGCTCTCCCAAACAGGCCCTAACTATGGACACAAGTGAAGTATGCAAAATAGATTTTGAAATCACACACAATATTTGTTAAAACATTTGTCTAGGTCTCTAGGTGAAAACAAATGTGTGTAAGACATCAAGCCACGTTACGAGAATCAATGATATTTAGTTCACTCCTCAAAGCACAAAATCTTGACTCATCTAGAGGCTTTGTGAAGATATCGGCTAATTGTTTTTCGGTGCTCACATGGTGTATGGAGATATCTCCTTTGGCTTCGTGGTCTCTCAAGAAATGGTGTCGGATGTCAATGTGTTTTGTGCGAGAATGGTTTACGGGATTGTTTGCTAGCTTGATAACACTCTCATTGTCACACAAAAGTGGAATCTTGTTTTCCTCACATCCAAAATCTTTTAGTGTTTGCTTCATCCAAAGTAGTTGGGCACAGCATGCGCCGGCCGCCACATACTCGGCTTCGACGGTGGATAGAGCAACACTATTTTGTTTCTTGGAACTCCATGACACCAAGGACCTTCCAATAAATTGGCAAGTCCCGGTAGTGCTCTTTCGATCTACTTTGCAACCGGCATAGTCCGAATCGGAATAGCCAAGTAGATCAAAAGTGGAGCCCTTGGGATACCACAAGCCAAGATTAGGAGTGTGCACTAAGTATCGAAAGATTCTCTTAACGTCCATAATATGACATTCTTTTGGATTAGCTTGAAATCTTGCACACATGCACACACTAAGCATAATGTCAGGCCTAGATGCACAAAGGTAAAGCAATGAACCGATCATAGAGCGATATACCTTTTGGTCCACTGACTTACTATCCTCATTTAGATCAAGATGTCCATTGGTAGGCATGGGGGTCTTGATGGGTTTGGCCTTGTCCATCTCAAACTTCTTTAGCATGTCTCTTGTATACTTGGTTTGACTGATGAATGTACCATCCTTGAGTTGCTTTATTTGGAATCCAAGGAAATACTTCAACTCACCCATCATGGACATCTCGAACCTTTTGGTCATGATCCTACTAAACTCCTCACAAAAAGCCATATTAGTACTACCAAATATAATGTCATCGACATATATTTGGCACACAATGATATCATTATTGACTTTGCGAGTAAATAAAGTAGTGTCGGCCTTTCCTATCTCAAAACCCTTTTTGAGTAGGAAGTCCTTAAGGCAATCATACCAAGCTCTAGGGGCTTGCTTGAGCCCATAGAGCGCCTTGTCGAGCTTGTAGACGTGGTTGGGGAATTTCAGATCCTCAAAACTCGGTGGTTGCTCCACGTACACCAATTCAGAGAGGGGGCCGTTGAGGAATGCACTTTTCACGTCCATTTGATACAGCTTGAAATCATGGTGAGTAGCAAAGGCAAGTAATATACGAATTGACTCAAGCCTAGCTACAGGTGCATAGATTTCCCCAAAGTCCAAACCTTTGATTTGGGTAAAACCTTGAGCCACTAACCGCGCTTTGTTCCTTGTAACCACGCCATGCTCGTTTTGCTTGTTGCGGAAGACCCACTTGGTTCCTATCACGTTTTGCTTGGGTCTTTCCACTAATGACCATACTTCATTGCGAGTGAAGTTGTTCAACTCTTCTTGCATGGCCATCACCCAATCCAGATCATCAAGTGCTTCTTCCACCCTAAGAGGTTCCAAAGAGGAGACAAACAAGTAATGTTGACAAAAATTTGCTAAATGTGAGAGTGTCGTTACCCCACGTCATATGCTCCCCAGTATGTTGTCAACGGGATGATCCCGTTGAATCGTATGATGCACTTTTGGATGTGGCACGAGTGATCTCCTTTGGATGGGTCCATCTTCACCATATGTGTGGATGTCCTCATTAGCTTGTTGGTCATCATGTTGAGCTTTAGCTTGATCATCAAGTTGATGTTGCGTTTGAACATCATTTGCACCTCCATGTATTGGAGTTGCGGAAGCTTCACCATGTACATTTGAATGCACATGATGGACATTTGAATCTTGTGGAGTGTGCAATGTCTCATCTTCATCATCTTGAATCTCAATAGGCCTCACATCACCGGTTGCAAGCTTCTTAATTGCTTCGGATGGAGACATGTCATCACCTACAAGCTCATCATTGACTTGCTCCTTTTGGGAGCAGTCAGATTCATCAAAGGTCACATCTACCGTTAACTCAATAGTGTCGGTGGCATTATTGAATACGCGGTAGCCGTGTTCGTTAGTACCATAACCAAGTAGAAAGCCTTCGTGTACCTTAGGTGCAAACTTTGAGCTTTTGGCCCTCTTGTTAAGTATGAAACACTTGCATCCAAAAACTCGAAAGTAATGCACCTTCGGTTTGTTACCGGTTAGTAGCTCATATGGCGTCTTGTCCCTTAGCTTGTGGAGGTACAGGCGGTTGATGGCATGACACGCGGTGTTCATCGCCTCCGCCCAAAAGCCATGGGACGTCATGTACTCATCCAACATAGATCTTGTGGCTTCAACGAGAGTTCGGTTCTTCCTTTCCACAACCCCATTTTGATGTGGGGTATATGGAACGGAGAACTCATGCTTGATTCCTTCATCATCAAGATACTCTTCTATGTTGGTGTTCCTAAACTCGGTCTCATTGTCGCTTCTCACTTTCTTGATCTTGAGCTCAAACTCATTTTGAGCCCTCCTTGCAAACTTCTTGAAGATGCCTTGGGTCTCACTTTTATCTGCTAAAAAGAACACCCAAGTGAAATGAGAAAAGTCATCAACAATAACAAAACCATATTTGTTACTGCCGATGCTTTGGTAAGCAACGGGTCCGATGAGGTCCATATGTAGTAGCTCCAATGGCCTTGTGGTTGACATGACGTTCTTCATTGGATGCTTTGCTCCAACTTGCTTTCTGGCTTGGCACGCGCTGCAAATCCTATCTTTCTCAAATGAGACATTGGTTAGTCCAAGGATGTGCCCTTCCCTTTGAAGTTGGGCCAAGTTCCTCATCCCAATATGAGCTAGTCGGCGATGCCAAAGCCAACCCATGCTAGATTTTGCCATAAGACATGTCGTAGGTTCTACCTTACTAGTTGAGAAATCAACTAGGTAAAGTTTTCCCTTCAACACACCTTTAAATGCAATAGAGGAATCCCTTCTTCTAGATACGGTCACACCCTTATCCGTGAAGAGACAATCGTAACCCATTTCACAAAGTTGAGAAACGGATAACAAATTGTAACTCAATGAATGCACAAGTAATACATTAGATATGGAATTGTCAGTTGAGATAGCAATTTTACCCAAACCAAGCACTTCTCCTTTTCCATTGTCGCCAAACACAATGTTGTTGCATGAGTCATGGCTTGGTTGAAAGGAGGTGAACATTTCTTTTGCCCCGGTCATATGATTGGTGCATCCACTATCCAACACCCAACTTGATCCACCGGAGGCATATTACTACAAAACAAGTTTATGTTCTTGATTTAGGTACCCAAGTGAGATTGGGTCCTAGGGGGTTAGTCCCATAAACTTTGGACACCCAAACATTTCTCATAATCTCCCTCTTCTTGAGGGCACCAACATACTTGACGACAATCTTGTCGTTCTCTCCCCAACAACACAAATAATCACATGTATAGCTTCTTGATATAGGCCTTTGCTGCTTGGGGACCTCCACTTGCTTCTCCTTGTTGACCTTACCATTTGCAAGTGTGGCCTTTGGATTGGCAACCTTGTTGGCCTTGTTCATGAGGTCAAAGAGAGGAACCTCTTTGTTAAAGTTAACGAAGGGTACCCCCTTGACCATCTTTCTTCCATTGGCCTTGCCACCATACCTATTGTAGCCAATCCCATCTTTGATGGATGGGTGTCTTGCGGTCTTGAGGACGTCCTTTGGTTGTTCCATCTTACACTTGCAACCATTCCTCAAAATCATGTTCAACCGTTGGATCTCTTTGCTCTTCTTCTCTAACTCAACAATGTTAGTTGCACAAGCATTTATATCAACTTTATAACATCTATTGCAACCATTACTTGTTGAAGCATTAGAGTTGTCGGAATCCTTAGGAGTAGTTGAAGAAGTACTACTCCAAAGAGTGTTGTAGCTTAGTTTAAGAGTTTGATATTTATCTTGAAAGCTTGTGAGGCTTTCTTGAACCAAGCTAACCTTACTCTTTAGATTAGCAATTGAGTCATTGCTCGTGGAACACTCCTTAGCCAACTTCTTGTTAGAGTCATTAGCTAAAGATAGTTCCACGGTCAATTTCTCAACCTTCAACTTCTCCTCAGCAAGAGAGGCTTCCAATGCAAGTTTCTTTTCTCTCTCTTGAGAGATCAAGTCCCCTTGCAAAGCAAGACTCTCATTCCGACTTTTCAATTTACTAAGCAATTTTAATATCTTTGGTCCACCTTTCTTACCAAACTTTCTTATGATGCTTAGTTCAAATTCATCCATGTCATCATCACTATATTCATCACTAGAACAAGTAGGAGAGTGAGGTGATACCATCTCATCCTTGGCCATGAAGCAAGAATGAGTGACGTCATCCTCATCGTCGGAGAGGCTCTCGAACAAGCGTGATGAAGTGGTCGAAGTAGTCATGTTGGAGAAGGGGCTTGGAGAAAAGGTCTTGTGTATGGCGATGTTGGCCACTCCTTTCTCCTTCTCCTTGCCCTTGCTCTTCTCTTCATCACTTGAGTCATCTTCTGAGAACCATTCTTCACCAAGATGAGCATCACCACCTCTTCTTCTTCTTTGCTTCTTGTCATCACTTTTGCTATACTTGTTCTTGTTCTTCTTTTGTGGACAATCGGCAATGAAATGATTGTCCGCACCACACTCATAGCAATTCCTCTTCTTTGACTTCTTGAAGTATCCACCTTTGCCCTTCTTGTACATCTTCTTTCTCATGAATCTTCTAAAGTTTTTCACAAGAAGTGCAATCTCATCATCAGAGTCATCACTTCCTTCACTTGATGAGTCATTTTGGGCCTTGCTTCCTTCTTCTTGGTTTGCCTTGAGAGCTACCACCTTCTTGTTGCTTGCTTCTTGATCTTCTATGGCTTCATCATCCAAGACTTCATGATGCTTTATTTTGGCAAGCATCTCATAAGGTCCCATGCTCTCATAGTTAGGTCTCTCCATGATAATTGATGCAAGTGTCTTGTTCTTCTTCCTATATGCTCTCGATAGCTTTCTTGCAGCTGAGTTATCATCCCACTTGTTATCTCCAAGAGCTCTAATCTTGTTTATCAAGGTCATGAATCTATCGAACATTTGTTGAGTGGTTTCACCACTCTTGATAGTGAAGTTCTCGATCTTTCCTTGAAGAAGCTCAATGTTGCACTTCCTTACACTTGCATCACCCTCATATGATATCCTGAGAGTGTCCCAAATCTTCTTGGCATTCACCATTCCATGCACCTTGTTACTTTTTTCGGGCTTAAGGCATGATAGAATCAGTGATGCTGCTTGAGCATTTTGTTGAAACTCAATCACATCATTGTCGGTGAACTCTTCGCCTTCAACATGACTTGGTCCATTCTCGACAATCTCCCAAGCTCTTGCGGCGAGAAGATGTAGCTTCATCTTGTGTGCCCAATCATTGTAGTTGATTCCATCAAAGGAGGGTGGTTTGCCTAGATTGACGCTAGGCAATTGAAGGACTTTGCTCATTTGGCTATAGTCATAATGTACCTTAGAGAACACCTTCTCTCTCTTGCCTTTCACTTCATCTTCCTTCTTCTTATCTTCTTTGGGCTGTGGTGGATTTTCTCCACTTCCGGATGACTCGCCTTTGCTACCCAAAGCTTGCCTCAAGCTCTCAATCTCATCTTTCATCTTTTTCATTTGATCTTCAAATTTCTTTGCTTCATCTTCTAGCAGCTGACTAGAAACTCTCTTGACGATATCATTGACTTCATCTTGACTTAGGGTCGACATGATTCTCCCTTATGCGGTGAAGCGCTAACACAAGGGTTAGGCTCTGATACCAATTGAAAGGATCAAATCAGCCTAGAGGGGGGGTGAATAGGTGATTTTTGACAATCTGAAACTTCACAAACTAGAAATTATAGTTAGATGACTACCGGTGTTGCCGGTTTGTTTGGATAGGTACTACCGGGTGTAATACGCCGGTACTACCGACACAAACAAAAGGCACCACCGGGATCCTAAAGAGAAACTACAAATCCAATGTATGTGAGCTATGAAAGTAATTCGAGTATATACCCCACTTCCCTAAGTATGATAGATAACAATTCTAGCCTCACCAAGACTTGGTTGCTTCCCGAATGTAGATCGAGCCTTCCCAACCTAAGAAAGAGATAGGGAGAGGAAGAACACGAAGAACACAAGTACAAACGTAATATGCAAAGTAGAGACAACAACAAGCACACGAGACACATCGATTTATCCCAAGGTTCGGCCAAACCACTAAGGAGTGCCTACGTCCTCGTTGTTGAGGTGACCACAAAGGTCGGAGTCTATTTCACCTCCTTGCCTCACTCAAGCAACCACAAAGGCTACTAGAGTTTCTCCACTAGAAATCACAGGGGAAATACAAACGCTTTGGGGAGCCCTCACAAATGAAACAACACGGGCTACCACGAAGAACACCTAACCGGCTAGGGTTCAAAGAACCCAAGAGTAATAGACACAAACAAAGCCGGCTAGATGGAAACCAATTGCTCAAGTCGTAGATCGAAGCTTCCCTCTCTCTAATCTCACTTCCCTAGCTCAAATCTTGCAAGAAAGTGGATCTAGGAGCAAAGGGAGAGAGAGAGAGAGAGAGAGGAGAAATCAATGCTTGGAGGCTCTTTTGTCTGAAGTTAGGTCACAATAAGTGAGTGGAATGAGTGAGTCACGGTCAAACGAGAAGATGAGAGGTATTTATAGTCTCCTAGTCCCGAGGCTGGTCGGTAGTACCGACCACCCATGGTCGGTAGTACCGACCAGTCAAAAACCGTTGCACAGATCTGAGTTTGACCTAGATCCAGCTACCGACCAAAGGTCGGTACCACCAAGGGTCGGTAGTACCGGCCATATGGCGGTACTACCGCCAGGCCAAATTGGCCGCGAACAGAGAGCTCCGCAAAAGGTGGCTTGGTCCCTCGGTTACTACCGACCTTATAGCGGTACTACCGCCAAGTCAAAATCGCGTCAACACAGAGAGCTCTACAAACTTGCCTTACTACCGGCTTGGGTCGATACCACCGAGGGTCGGTAGTACCAACCTTATGGTGGTACTACCGCCAAGCCATTTTGAGCACGAATAGAGAGGTCTGCAAAAATGACCTTTCTACCGACCAGGGTCGGTACCACGGAGGGTCGGTAGTACCGACCTTATGGCGGTACTACCGCCAAGTCATTTTTGAGCATACAAAGAGAGGGTGTTAGAATGCTCTGAGTTCCCGGTACTACCGACCTTATGGCGGTACTACCGCCAGTTCAAAATGAACTCTACACAGAGAGCATTGCGCGCTGCAGCCCTGGTCGGTACTACCGACCCCCATGGTTGGTATTACCGACTGCACAGAAAAACCTCTATGTGTTCGTGATCGTGTGGTGTCTCTCAAGCAAACTTTAGTTAGTCAATTTGAGCACTTTTCTCCACATCTAGCCAACCTAATTTGTGACCCTCTTGATAGTCTGGCTTACCTATAACTCAAGTTTAAAATCAAATTTTAGAACCACCACTTGAGCTAGGTATATTCATATCCAAATGTATCCAACGTGCTTTGTTCACGAGATTTCAACATTTCAAATCTTTCTAGGAACTAACACATGCATACATGCTTTTATAAAGCCGTTAGTCCCTAATTTGATTGTCATTAATTAGCCAAAACCCACATTGGGGACGAATGCACTTACACTCCCCTTTTGTCATCAATGACCAGAAAAGGTATGCTCCTTTCTCACAAAGGGTGACACTAGGGTAGATGGTTGACACTTGAGTCTTGTATTTTTTATGGACACTACCATATATGTTGGAATGACAATACTTGTAGATACCCCGTATAGATGCATGAAAGCCACTTGTAGGATCTTTGACCTTGATACCAATTGGTGGGGCATTCTTCCCTTATGTCATAGCATGGGTCATCCACTTGATAAGCTTGAGTTCTTGTTGGTGAGAGATGCTTTGCTTGATATGACCACTTTAAGGTTGAGGATCACTTGAAGTCTTGTAGGACACCACTTGAATGAGTTGAACTTGATATCCATTTGCATTATTGTCTTCTTCTTGAACTCTTGTCATCTTCATGAGCTTCTTATTTGTGACTTGAACTAGGCAATATTGCACAAGATATCTAACTCGGTTTGCTCTAGAGTAAGTTTCTTCACACATCTTTCAATGGTTATGTTACTCACGTTGAATTAGGCACTTGAATGCTCATCTTCTAGATCAAGTACTTGGGTTCACTAGCTCATGAACAAACTCATATACTAACCACTAGATCATATAATCAATCAAGCAATAGTGGTAGGCTATGAATTTAAACGTTTCATTTGTTATGCATGATCCTATTAAGCATGTACTATATGCACTAACCGTATACTAGTAAGGGATGAAATGATCATGCACATTACAATGATACCTTTGTTATCTTGGAGTAGAGCATAGTCATTATATTCCAATTTGCTCCATGATAGCAATGTGAAGTCCATTTGTAAGCTTGGTGAAGACCAATAGATACCAAATATGAATTTCATTCTTCACCCATATGAATTTAGAACCACTAATGATCAAGTGTTGTGGTTGGCTTGCTTCTTCATTTGATCATAGCTTGCATATGAATACCACATTGAATTGCGATGATTTGCTCTCTTTTGAGTGTTGCTTGCTTTCTTTCTTGATCAATCTCTTGATTGCTCCAACTAAGCATCTCCAATGATACTTTAGATCATCACTTCCATATTAGCCTTCCAAGCCTCGCTTGGTTAACATATAAAAGGCGGCAAGCCCCTACAAAAGGGAGAAGTGACCTCTCTCCAAAGAATCATCATCCTTGATACTCACTTGAATTGACTTTGATTGATTGATCCATTTGAACTCTTCTTGAAATGAGATTTTGAATACTTCTTTGAGTTCTTTTATTTCTTCCAAATGATCTTCAATAGATACTAGAACCTAATCTTCATCTTCATTTTGATGTTGGTCTTGATCTTCAAATTGAGTACCAAATTGTGTGTCAAAAACACTCCACAATCAAGTGACCTTGTACTCATCTTTGTCATGTTTCTAACTCATATCAAAACCAAAGATAGGTCCCTCAACCACTTATAAACATGATTCCAACTTGAGGGTCTTTCAATCAAAGTAACTCCAAATCAATTCAATATTATCACTTTTCTGGCAGATTTTGTCCTCTTCAAAGAAGTGATCATATCTCACAATATATTGATCCAATTGCCATGAAATTTGGTGGAGATGTGTCTCACTAAGTGTTCTAGTAGCCATAAAAATTTTAGCTTCATTGGACTTCTAGATTGCTACCAGTTTTTATATCTTTCTCAACTACTATATGCTGAAAACTACTGCACTTGTGATGAGAAGATCCACTCCAAAACCGAAGCATCACTTATCCAATTATCATGAATTTTGCACAGCAACTAATACCATAAGTGTAGTGAAAGATCCAAAATGGCTAGAGGGGGGGTGAATAGCCTAATTAAAAACTCTACAAAATTACTTAGTCAAACACTATTAGTATAACAAATGGCGAAGTTTTTTTTTTGCGCTAGCCTAATAGTGTGTTGTAAGCCACCTATCCAACAATTCTACCTAATATATCTATGTCACACAAGCAATTAGAGCTAATATCTTAATGCGGAATAAAACAATCAAGCTCTAGCACAAGTATGATATATGTGAAAGTATATGTGACAAGTATGTGCAATAGATAAACTAAGCAATCTAATCACAATTAGCTACACAAAGTATATGACACAAGATATACAAGAGATGATGTCTACACAAATGAAATAGCTCAAAGTAAATACACAAAGTAAATGAGCTAGATAGAAGTGGCTTCACCGAGACTTCGGGATCGTCTAGTAGAGAGCCAATCACCTGTGAAATCCACTTGTGATGCCAATCACCAACAATATGAATATGGAGACCAATCACCAAGATGTAGAATCAATCACAATGAGCACACGGGACACCAAGATTTATCCCGAGGTTCACGTGCTTGCCGGCACGCTACTCCCTGTTGTGTCGACCAACACTAGATGATCTGGTGGCTAATCGGCGCAAAGCCAAGCTCACTAAGAGCGCCACAAGAATCTACCACTAGTGAGGTAGCTCAATGACACGAGCAATCCACTAAGGATGCCTCTTGCCGCTCCGGCGAGGTGAGGCTCCAAAACCTCTCACAATCACGAACGGTGGTGGCCAAGAACAATCACCAATCTTGCCAATTAACCACCTCTACACCTCCAAGCCGTCTAGGCACCGGCAAATGCCAAGAGTAACAAGAAAACTCAATGCCGATGCGAAGAAGTAGTGCCACTAGATTGAACTCTTTCAAATCACGCACTAGATCACTCAATCTCACTTGGTTTGATCTAATCAACTTGGGAGATGAGTTGGGAGGCTTGCCAATGCTCACTAGTATGCTTAGGAATCAGAATGTGCAAGAGAGCCACCAAGTGAGCCGGCCAAGCCCCTTAAATAGGCCATCCAAGTCGGCCTAGCCGTTGGGCTGGAATCGGGGTGATCGGACGCGCCGATGATCAACCATCGGACGTTGTCCCAGCGTCTGATGCTCCGGATGGAGCCACGTGTCCCCCTGATATGAAATCTGCCTGTTAGATCCCAACGGTCATATCACTTCGTGCGCTGGTTAAAGTGGCATCGGATGCGTCGATGCCTAGCATCGGACGCTCCGATGCCGCTGCATGATTTAGCCCTTTTCAGCGCCACATCGGACGCGCCAACACCTCCACATCGGACGCTCAAACCCTGCGTCCGATGACACAACAGAAAGGTTCCAGAGAGGGCCAAAACACATCAGACGCGTCCGATGGTTCTACATCGGATGCAGGCCAGCGTCCGATGCTCCCTGGAAAGCACGCTCGCGCCACGACACCTGCATCGGACTCTGCAACAGTGTTTCCTCAGCGTCCGTTGCCAGCGTCCGATGGTCCTTCAGCTTCTGACAGAACCTAGGGTTTACCATCGGACGCTCGACCAGCGTCTGATGCCCCCGCTGCCAGCGTCCGATGCTGAAAACTCAGCACCCTTCGCTTTCTAACTTCTACCCTTGCTCCCATGTGCTAACACCAAGGTGTTTCAACACTTGTGCACGTGTGTTAGCATTTTGCAAAGCATTTTCCAAGGGTTTTGTTAGTCACTCACAAGGTCTATAGCATCGATATGTTAGAGAACACCTAGTGGCACTTGAACACCGCATAAGCCGTGAATAATCTCCTCTTAATAGTACGGCTATGTATCCTAAATGTGATCACACTCGCTAAGTGTCTTTATCACTAAAACAAAGAGCCCTATAGGTTATACCTTTGCCTTCGGGCTTCTTTGCTCCATCTTTTCTCTTCTTCTCATGATTCACCAAAGGTAGAGCACTTGATCACTTGAGATGCATATGGCCAACAGCTTCCTCCATGGTTGCCATCTTGCTAGCTCCACCACTTGGCTTGGTCTTAATCCTTCCTCATAAGCTACACACATGTTTAGTAATAGGATTAGACCAAATAGGTTTCATCAATTAGCCAAAACCAAACTAGGGCTTTCATGTAGAGCATGTGTATCAAATTTCAAGCCAATCCTATAAGGTTTGATCATTCAAACATGGCAATCCTCTCAGCTAGCTCAGATTTCAGATTTTGGTCAGATTTCTATATTTGAGCTATAGTCTTCCAAATTGAATCAAACTTGAGATAAACTTGCTTGAACACTTTCACAAGACATATCCATGCAAATTACTCACTATCTAAAGGTCATCTTGTGAACATATCTAATCAAACTAACTCAATCTTGATCACTAAGCAATTTATCCATTCAATCATCTTATAGCAAGCAACATATGCATATATATATATATCCAATTCTATCAACTCATATGCACCCAAATGAATGTGATCAACTAGAGATATACCTTGGTAGATCATGATCATTCAACAACAATCTTCTTCATCCATAATTTACAAGCCATCAAATAATCCAACATATCACCACAACTTGATCATGACACTTGTATGTCGTAGCGCTTTGGATTTCACTTTATTTTACATGGCATTGGGTTTGGATGTGCACTAAGCTTCTTTACTTGACTCAATCATATGATGAACAATATGAAATCGATTGAATCAAGCCTCCAATGCCATGGTACCTACAAACAATCATCCACTTTTTGATGGTACCCAAACTTGTTTGGGTCCTCTCAAGTTAGGTGCAACATACTTAGGCAATGCCTTAGCATGAGTAGCGGGATATTTTGCAATAACAACCAATGTGGTACCATTGTCATCCTTTCTAAGCACATTATCATCATCAGTTGAAATAGGCTTAGAATTTTTACCTAGGGGACATGAATTTGACATGTGTCCCCTTCCCGGCATGAATAGCAAACTCTCTTTGATTGAGCCTTTTCTTCCTTGCTCATGTGTTTCTCCTCATTGCCTTGTCTCTTCTCTCTTGCTTGAATCTTCTTCTCAAGCTTGATAGGACACCCCGAGGCAAAGTGTCCCATATCACCACATTTGTAGCACTTGATGTGAGCCAAATCTTTCTTCTTTTCTTCATTCTTGCTCATCATCATCTTGGCTTCTAGAATGTGAGTTGGATGCCTTGCTCTTCCACCCCGTCTTGTTTTCTTCTTCATCATCAAGTCACCATCATCATGGTTGTTCTTGATTTGATCTTGGGGCTTCTCTTTTTGCTCAACTTGTGGCTTTGGTTGAGGCTCATCTTGTTGCTTCACCAATTTCTTGGTTGGGCACATAGAGGTGAGATGTCCTCTAGTGTGGCACTTGAAACATTTGACATGCTTGAGCCTTTCTTCTTCCTTCTTCAACTTGAGCTTCTCCTTGTTGGGGCAAGCATTTGCAATATGTCCCATCTCACGGCATTTGAAGCACATGAAATGAACTAGCTTATTTTGTTCTTGCTTCTTCATCTTCTTCAACCTTTTTCTCTCCCCCTTGGACATGCTCTTGTTGAAACCAATGCCACTCTTATCACCGTAGCTCTTTTGATTCTTCAACATGTGCTCAAAGGTGACTTTGGAGTTGTAGCACCTCTCTAACTTGTTGCTCAAATTCTTCACTTCACTTTTGAGCTCATTGTTCTCCTTTAAAATGTTAGTCTCACAAGACATAGAAGTAGAACAAACATCTATATGTGAAGAACATGGCATAGATAATAAATCATCACAAGAGGTGGATACATGTTTCTTCTCTACATCACATGGGTTAGCACAAATATGTGATTGATCATTTGACCCAAATGATGAGCTCTCACTAGTTTTAGTTTCTTCATTAGAAAGCTTGTTAGTGAGGAAAGCATGGTCTTGTACCAAGTTGTCATGAGCAACACTAAGTTCCTCATGAGTCAATTTAAGCTCCTCATGTGAACAAGTAGTAACATAAAGTAGATGTTTTTGTTGTTCACATATGTTCTTTAGAAATGAGTTTTCATTTTTCAATTTCAATGATTTAGCCATGTCATTTTCTAAAGCTTTGGTGAGTCTACATACAAGCTCAAAGTTTGGATCATCATAATCAACAACCACATTTGCAATTATACCTTTGTGTCACCATGTGACATGAAGCAATGTGGTGTAGTAGAAGAGCTTGTGGAGACATCACTCTCATAGTTGTCGTCGTCATCATCATCGAGCGTGCATGGAATAGCATCAACATTTGCACCACTTGAGCTCCGACTATCATCATCAACATCAACCTTGTCAAGTGATCTTGTGGATTGATCATCATCATCATCACTTGACCATGAGGTGGAGCAATCTTCCATAACCACCAAGTTATGATCATGCTCAACATCCTCATCGGAGATCGCCCCATATTTCTCATTGAGATAAATCCAAATCTCATGGGCGGACTTCAAGTCCATGATCTCACCAAATATGTTATCCTCCATAGATTGATAGAAAATGTTAGTAGCTTGGCAATCGAGATGTAGGCATTTCTTTTGCGCTTGAGTTGCATTCTTTCTATCCAACATAAGAGAAAGGCCCACATCTATGATCCACCACATTTGAGGACTAATAAACTTAAAATTGCATATCATCCAATTTTCCCACTGTGCAAAGTGTGTGCCATAAAAAATGTGTGGACACCAACATCTAGCCCATAAGTCGCCATCCTCTCAGGTCAGTGAAGACCACAAATGAGAGACCTCGGCTCCGATACCAATTGAAGGGTCGAGATGGCGGACTAGAGGGGGGGTGAATAGTCCTTTCTAAAAATAATCGCGCCGACTAACCGAAACAAATGCGGAATTAAAACTATCGGTCTAGCCAAGACTACACCCCTCTACCTATACTCTTTAGCAACTTATAAAAGATCCTAAACAAAGCAAATAAGGTATCGGGCTAGCTAGAGCTCACCTAAACATTTCTATCCTGCAAGGTTACACAAACCTAAGCAACTAGTACTCAATCAACTGGGGAGCTCCTACACATGCGACTATGGAAAAGCACCAAGCCTAAGCTCACTAGCAATGCTCAATAACAAGGCTACACAAGCCAAATTAGAGATCTCAACTTAGCTACACAAACTAAGCAATGTGACTAGCAAGACTACAAGTCAACTAGTCACTCATGGGATCAACTTCTATGCTACACAAGCAATTAAAGTAACTAGCAAGCTACACAAGCTAACTAATTACAAGAGCAACTACACAAGCACAATATATATGAAAGTAAATACAAGCTTGTGTAAGGGGAATGCAAACCAATGGGATGAGCAAGGTTGACATGGTGATTTTATCCCGAGGTTCACTTGGTTGCCACCAAGCTAGTCCCCATTGTGCTGACCACACACATTGGTAGTTCGGCGACTAATAGGCACCACACCTAGCTCGACAGTCGAGCGCCACAAGAACTCACCCACAAGTGAGGGTAACTCAATGACACGCTCAACTAGAGTTGCTCTTCGCGATCCCTGCGGGGCGAGCACAACACCCCTCACAATCCTTCTCAGGAGCCACACATAATCTTCACGCGGGCTTCACGACGGAGACTCAATCACCAAGCCGTCTAGGAGGTGGCAACCTCCAAGATTAACAAGCACCACCGACTTGCAACACGAACACCTAGTGTCACTCGATGCAATCTCTCAATGCAACGCACTAGCGATCACTCACTCGCAATCGATCTGCACTCTTGCAAGCACAAGTGAGTTAGAGGGCTTCCTAGCAATCCCAAGCATGGACACCAAGTCCCAAGGGTGCTAAGCACCATCCATGGCCGGCCACAACCTCTATTTATAGCCCCAAGGGCTAAACTAGTCGTTACCCCCCTTCACTGGGCACTTTTCGTACTGACCGGACTCACTATAGGTTGACCGGGCGCGTCCTGTCACTAGAGTCCGGTCATTCGTCCCCAACGGCTAGTTTTCGCGCGCGTTCAGCCTTCTACTAACCGGACGCGTCAGGTCATAATGACTGGACGCGCCTATGCCTGAGTCCGGTCGCAAACAGAGAGGTTTCGGGGCTGTTTCACTACTGACCGGACTCTACCGAGCGTCCGGTCAATATACCTCAAAACCATTCTCAAAATACACTGACCGTTCTCTTGTGACCGGACTCACTCTACTAACCGGACACGTCCGGTCAGTGAGTCCGGTCACTGACCTTTCAGCGCTCAAACGACTATAACTCTTAACTCCGAACTCCGATTTCGATGATCTTGGACATTTTGGAAAGCTAACTCAGAGGGCTACACAACCCACATACAGATCTAATTCATATCACAAAGGATTAGTACAAAATTCGAATCCAAGAGCCATCCTAGAGTCTGGAACACACTGAAAAGCCTGCTTCTCTTCTCCGAGTTGATCGATCCAATTCAACAACTTCTCCTTTGCAAATGTGCCAACACCACCAAGTGTACACCACCTTTGTGCATGTGTGTTAGCATTTTCACAATCATTTTTCAATGGATTAGCACTTGCACTCACCACGCCACTCGATCCTAGCAGCATCGCAATGTTAGATCGCTCAAGTGGCACTAGATGACCGATATGCAAACAAGTTTGCTCCTCTTAATAGTACGGTCATCTATCCTAAACCCGGTCATAATCTTCTCTACACACCTATGACCGGTGAAATGAAATGCCCTACACGTATACCTTTGCCTTGCGCATTCCATTCCATCTCCTCCATTGTTGATACAACACATGCAATAACCTATTATCAAATGATATGATCCACTTCATATCATCACATGGCCTCCATGGTCCATCGATCTTGACCTTATTTGCTCTTCACCCTTGCTTCGGTCCTTTGGCGCCAAGTCTTTGCTCAAGCCTCCCGACACTCGGTACCAACGGCTTCATAGCCTCCAACTTGCCCTTCACCTTCGCAACCGGTCCATCAAGCCAAATCTTGCCTTGATCTTCACCATCTTAGCCACATGACTCCATGTCATGTCACATATGAAATAAACTCCTCCATCACATGCATGAACCTTGCAACATCCTCCAAGCCATTTCACCTCTATGACATATGTTGCTCACACATGATCACCTATGAACTAATCACCTGTGTAATTCACTTCAAACACATATTAGTCCACCTAAGTTGTCACTCAATTACCAAAACCAAACTAGGACCTTTCAAGGTGTTTTAAGACTTCGAAAATGAAATCTAGCTTTAGGGTTTGTGCACATGCAAATTGTGTGTTTACGAGGTGTTCCTAAGGTTACATAAAGCACATCTTGCTAGGTGAATCTAGTTGTATTGCATCTAATCCAACAAAAGTTCATTAGAGCTAATTTCTAGGTGATGAACAACTAAATTGGTCATTTATGCTAGATTCACTCACCTAAGGGGTGGAGGAGGTGTTTCTAAGCTTCTCAAGTTGTGGGAAAAGCAAGATCCACCTCTTCCTTCCCTTGGTCACCTTCTTCTCGATTTCTCCTAGTTCTTTGTTGCTAGGGTGAGAGAGCTCCTCCCTCTTCTCTCTAATCCCGGTAGCTTGTGGCCTCCCTATATCTTCATTTCCATGGTTTCTTGTTGGACGTGTCCTCCTAATCCCCTCCCCCTCCTTTCCTTGTGATTTCTAGAGAGATGGAGATGGAGATGAGATGTGAGAGTGAGAGGGTGCGAGTGTGTTCCTGGTGGTCAAATTCATGAAATGAAGACAAGTGTAAAGTGTTGCTGACATGTGGGGTCAAGAGTGCTCGAGTGAGGATAGACCATTGTTATGCATGAAGTAATCTGGCGGACATACTGGTAGGTCATCAAATGCTCGATGAGAACATCAAATTTGTGAAATTTGCTAAGCCTATGAACATGTCATCATGGATTGTCCGCGAGGATGACATAGCCAAGAGAAATTCAATTGAGTGCATATGCAGCTTTTCAAATAAAAATTAAATTGTAGATGATGATTATGATGATAAAAATGACCATGTTAGATCGAGTCATGACACGTATTCGAATCCAAAGATGCGGTATCAGCACTGTATCCGTATGGAATACTTAAATTTAGATACATACTCCTAGTCAAACTCAGGGTGAAATAAAATTCACTCTTAAACGAATAACAAATGTATGGAAGGACATATCGCAACTAAGTATATTTAATATTCGATAATTGCAATCTAGAAAATTCTATTTACGGGATAGCATGTGGACGAGTCTAGTTTTTCTTATAGTTTCCAAATTTTTCTATATACTTTTAGTTCCTTGTTACAGATGGTAGGTTAAACTGGAAATAAGCAAAAGATGATTATTTTTTGCTTTTATTAGGTCTTATTTAGCTTTTACTCTAAAAGTTTTCATCCTATCATATCAAATATTTGATACATATATGAAGTATTAAATATAAAGTAAAAAATAATTAATTGCACAGACTGTGTCTAATTTATGAGACAATTTTTTAAACATAATTAACCTATGTGCTTGATAATTTGGTGCTATCGTAAACATTTACTAATCATGGATTAATTATATTTAACAAATTTATCTCATGAATTACTCTCCCCGTTAGTCTTATTAATAATCTATTTTTAATATTTTAAATTAGTGTTCGCAATATCTCAAAACTTTTCACAATAAATATTTAGTTTAAAAAAACAAAAAAAAATCAGCAAAGGAGGTTTGAGGTGGCACGCCGCACGTGCGACGGTTTCCTATCCTGCTCCGTCCATTCTCCCCCTCCCTAGCAGGTAGCCGCCTTCCACTGCCGAAATTCGCCACATCTCGCCGTCGGCGACGAGGGACAGGGAGCCAGGATACTCCTGCCGCGCGGCGAGGTAGCCTTCCTCCTCCTCTCGCTCTCCCCGGCACCCTCTGCCGTGCACCTGGGATTAGATCTATCTCTTGGAATCTGAGGTAAGAGAGAGACCCTACCTTGTGGGTGTCAGCTCGGGGCTGTGGTTTCGTTTTGTTTGGAACTCATTCTGCATGTTGCGATACTTAACCGGTTCATTCGTTGCTTGATTTGGTTTCTTATTATGCAGCGATCGAGCGAAATCGATCGTAGTCAAGGTGCGCAGACGCGGCTTATTCTCAAGAATTCTTCCGTGTTCTTTGGGAAGCAGCCATGGATGAGTGGATTCACCAAGCCGAGCTGTGGGTGCGCCAAGCCGAGAGCTGGATCCGCCAGCAGCCCCCCGAGCAGATCTATGTCGCGGCCGCGGTGGTTGCCCTCACAATCCTGGTGCTTATAGTAGGTGCGGTGCCAAACCTAGAGTTCCTTTTGCCCTGCATTGAGTGCCCATGGTCTTGAGAGTATTGGAATGTTGTGCCGCGAGCATCCACGTAAGGTGACCTAGGAATGAAATAGGCGTGTTCAATTTTTTGCGGCAGGGGACGCCTGTTTGGCCTCCCTGGAGAGGCGGCATTGTCACTTAAAACCATCAGAGTGGTTATTTGTTGAATTTTTGTTGTGGTTGAGTGGTTGACTCATCACTGAAGAATAAACTAGTTGGATTTGGAATTTACATATTTAGCTGTAGTGTGTTGTCTTGTTCATATATATGCTTATACAAATGGGACTGACTACATGCCCTGGATCAAATGGGAGCTGATCTGGACAGTGTAGCAAGGTTATATTCTGTAATGATTCGCAAAAAAAAGGTTATATTCTGTAATTAAGCAACTAGGAGAGCAAGCCATAGTTACCTACCTAATTAATGATGGGAGAAATGGTATCATTTATAGCTTTATAAATTAGCCAATCTGTGGAGTTTGTAAATGTTTATTAGTTTTGCTTTTACAAATTATAGTTGTGCTTAGGAAGCAGATAGTGGATTTTTTCAGCTTTGGTGCATCCAGACCTCTTAGGTGTCATTGTGTCACAAGTTTGATTTTTTTTTCACAACTGGGTAATGACGATGGGAATTCTATTTGTTGAATAAACGAAGAGGGGGTTTGCTTTTCCTTTCTGTTTTAATTTTATAGATACCCAGGGGCGGAGCCAGGGTTGTGTTATAGCCCTGGGCTGAGCTAGTTAAAACATGCTGCAATTCATTTTAGCTTCTATATTTGTGCGATTTCTTAAGTTGGCTTCCATGTAATTTTAGGCCTAAAACCAGGGCTGGAGCCTCGGTAGCTTGGGTCCTGGCTCCACCCACTGGAGATACCTTATGATTTGATACATGAGGTGCTGCTGTGTTGTTTGTTAATATGTCTATCATACAATTCATTACATTAGACTATTAGAGTGGTAAATGATAAGCAATTCCTTTGTATGCTTTTTTGCTGCAGCATCTTGTCTGAAATCCTCTAAACCAAACACCATAGTGCTATCCGGGCTTAGTGGCAGTGGCAAAACCACTCTTTTCTACCAGGTAACTTCCAGTATTTTTGGTCTGTGAGGTATATGGTTTTACAAGTGAAGAACAAGGTTGTGGTATCTAGTTTGCAAAATAATATCTGAACCTCATTTATGGATTATATTTAGGGTGTGAGATGAGCATTCTAGACGGATATCAGTTCTGTTTGTTTATCATGCTTTCACGTATATCTTTCTTATTCGGATTGATTTTGTATTTCTGTATAGACTAGTTGGTTCGGTACTATACTTATATCTTCTAGAAGTACTGCATTTTATTACCTTGGAAAACCAGGATATTTTCCCCCTTTTGTCTATTAGATGATTTGGCATTTGTATCAGCACTAGTGTAACAACTAGGTGGGTTATCTTATACTATCTTTTGTAGCTCTCTTAATTTGTCTGTGCTTGTCAGCTTCGGGACGGATCATCACATCAAGGAACTGTGACTTCAATGGAAGAAAACAGTGATACTTTTGTGCTGCATTCGGAGCAAGAAAGGGTATGGAAACTTCTAGAGCTAATTCTTTTTCCAACATATATTGAGATAAAAGTAAAGTGAATAGCTTTGTTTCTTATGAAGAAACATGCATTTCCTGACTGCGATATTTCTGCTAAATTTTCCTGTTGTCCTTCCCTGCAGAAAGGCAAAGTAAAACCTGTGCATATTGTTGATGTTCCTGGCCATGCTAGGCTCAAACCCAAGCTTGATGAAGTCCTGCCTAAAGCTGCTGGCGTTGTTTTTGTTGTTGATGCTCAAGATTTCCTGTCTAGCATGCAAGCTGCTGCAGAGTAATTTTTGTGCCCTCTGTTTCACTTTTTAGCGAATATCTTTGGTGCCTATTTCAACTACTTTTATTTTCCTTTGTACTAAGTTGAAATTAGCGGTGTAATTAGGGGCCCTTTTTATATCCCAAGATTGCAGAAATTACTCTGTTCTAATAATATCTTATTGTAGTTATCATTGTGTGACTGCAGAGTAATTACTCTGTTTTGATCATTTCTAAGTGTTAACATTTGATAACAATATTATCATCTTTTTGCAGGTATCTGTATGACATTTTGACAAAGGCATCTGTAGTGAAGAAAAAGGTTCCTGTGCTTATATTCTGCAACAAGACAGATAAAGTTACAGCCCACTCAAAGGAATTCATCAAGAAGCAGTTGGAGAAAGAATTGTAAGGATATCTCTCAATTCCCAACATTTATCATACTTGCATAATTAGAATTAGAATGACTCAACTCGGTAGTGCATGCTGCATAAATGCTGTGGTCATGTGACTTCTTTCTAGGATCTGATGTGCAGTCAGAAAGTATCCATTGCAATAAATGTTAAATAGTATCAAGCTGCAAAGATAAATAGAATTTATCCAGGTTTGGGATTTGGGAGTAGTTGTGTATTTCTTGTATATCCTCCTTTTCTGACCCCAAACACATCTGCAGTCCCATTATAGTAACCCATAGGCACCACCTTTAATGGAGCATGCAGAAAACATGTTCACCAGTCCAACTGTATGAAATATCAGGTTCACAAGGTTTCTAATGCCCTTCTCTTTTTAACCATGCTGTAGGAACAAGCTGCGGGAATCCAGGACCGCCATATCTTCAGCTGACATCTCTGATGAAGTCCAGCTCGGGGTCCCTGGACAGGCTTTCAACTTCAGCCAGTGCCAGAACAAGGTGGCTGTTGCGGAGGGTGCCGGTTCCGCCGGTAATGTTTCGGCTGTGGAGCAGTTCATCCGTGAGCATGTGAAGGCGTAGGTGGTTATTATTGTTCTCAGGGCTGCAAACGTGTCAGTTGATGTGGCAAGACGCGCATTGCGTCAATGTGGTTACCCTCCATGCATATAACCTCCATTCGGTCCTCTGACGTTTGCTTTGCTTAGAGGCGCAATCATATTCCGCGCTGCTTCAGCTGACCCTTGTTATAGTTATAGAGGCAATTACATGTTGCATTGTTGACGCCTGGCAGTCATCGGATATGAATGGAGCCTGTTAAAAACTCTCTGGCCATGGTTGTTTTGCTCATGCATCTTTGAAAACTAAATTGTTTTGGGAGCATTTTGTGGTTACTAGACGTCCTGTTCACGTGTCTATCCTTGGCCTTCTAGAGATTGCTGTACGCTGTCGCTGTGGCTACTCTATTTTCAGGCAAACGTAAACATTACATCTTGTTGCCTAATTAATAAATCATCCCATCCGACAACAACAGCAGCACCGAATCAAAGCTTCCACGTTCCGACGGACAATGTTCTAGTCCTAGTTGGGGGTAGCGAGTCTGGGGCTTCCTTCCTCACGAAGAAGGGAAAGCCAACCCGTCGCTTCCGGCCGCCGCCCCTTCCGGCCCCCCTCCCGTCCGCCTCCGGCGACCTCGCCGGAGTGAGTAGTTTGTACCTAGTTCTTGCAGAGTGCCTTTATGGCTAGTGCCCTTCATGGCAAGCGCTACCGTAAGGTTGCTGTTGTCGTCTCCGACGTCATTGCCGCGGTCTTCCTCGGCATGCACGTCGTCGCCGTCGCCGTCGCTTCACAGGTTAGTATAAATAAAATAAATCTGCTCCCTCTTGCAGCCTCATCTCCGCCCATCCTCATCCATGGCTGCTTCAAATCCTCCGGCCAGGATTCAAGCTGATTTGAGGGTCGTGCCTGCGGATCGGGTTCCCCTTCGGGTGGATCCGGTCTGGGGTGCTGCTGCTCTGCTCCTCTGTGTCCCGGAAACGTCGTCCGCACTCTCCGCCACCACTCGGCCTCCACCCCTACAGCAGCCTCCGGTCCTGGAGATTTCTCCTACAACAAGGTGGCTTCACTCATGGTGTTCGTCCGACAGCGCCACCTCCCCCTGGGATCCTGGTGCAAGCCTTCTTCAACCTCCGGCGACGGCTTCAACCGAATCTTTCGGTCGCCGGTGTGCTCCTTCTCCAACGGCTCCACAGGCCCGTCTTTAGCCGACGCTTTGCGCGGCCTATCCGCCCGGGTGTAATTTAGTCCATGGACGCCCCTGCGACCCTCCGCTGGCGGCTTTGTCATCACCGACGCCATGGACGGTGCTACCTCTTTCTTTGCAGTTTCAGGACTTCTGTGTAATTTAGTCTTCTTTCGAGGACCTATCTGTAAACTGGCTGTTGTTATGATAAAGCTTCCACATTCCACGGCGTGCTTATCTACATCTCCAGCGAGTGAGGCTTCCCAAAGGCAACAACTGTGGTGTGGTGCTCAAGTTGTTTCCGGGGGTTTAGGACGTGTTTGGATCCACTTTGCCACTATCAAAACTTTGGCAAAATTTTTGTAGTCAAAACTTTTATCTTGTAGAGCTGTTTGGATCCCATGGCTAAAGTTACATTAATAACTGCACAATGACTAATTTGCCCCTATTTAATGATGATTTGACCTCATTTATGATGCACGGGTGGGCGGGGACCAGGGGTAGTGGGCGTCCGGGCGCCCACCCCGAGGCTTTTTGGCCTATTTTGCCAGGTTTTGGTGGCAAGAGGAACTAGCAAAAATTTTGCTCTTTTGCCAACTTTTTTGCTAAGCTGTTTGGATCCTATGACAAAAAGAGAGCAAAAAGTGCAAAACTAAATTTTTTAACATGGATCCAAACAGGCCCTTATTTGCTTGCAGTTGCAGCGCCCGACTTGGGCCCAAACCGGTTTTCCTTATTATTTCCCCACGACTAACCCTGTCCAGGCGCAAGCGTCAAGGGCTCTCCCAATGGAGAGTTTCTAGACGTAGTTTCCAAGAGAGGAAGCGAGTAATTAATATCTAGTAGAAACTATCTCTTCTAACCTATGGTTTCTATAGCAGTGTTCATATAAAGAATAAATTAAATACAACATAAAAAGAGAGTAGATCAACTGTGGCAATCGTCTATATAGCCTCAGGAACAACACAAACATTTGTTTCATTACACGACATCAAATAAATATGTTATTTCTGCAGTCCAGCAAGCTTTGTAACGTCCAGAAGCAACACGAACTCCAGAAACCATTAGGTCGCTCCGGAAACCATCATCTGCATGACAAAACAGTAAACAAATGTTTTTTAAAAAATAATATTCAATAATATTTGCACACAAAGATGAACTGGCATGAGCTACCAGGACAACTTAGCAATATTTGCACATTAAACCCATGACTCATTTGTTTATCTTAAAAAGAAATGTAACTAGTTATTTTGCCTATTTGAATTTTTAAACTTTTGCCTATTACTGAAGACTGAAACATTCAAATGCACATTTGGCACAACAGCCCCACTCGAACAGAATGTGTGTACTCTGATAATTTCAATATGGATGGAATCACGAACAATCCGATATAGCTAGCTAGCTAGCTAGCGGAGTGGAGAGCAGAGGAACACGAACCTTCTCGACGGGGAGCCGGAAGAGTGTGACACCGACAACGACGATGGCGAGGCGGACGACCGAGGGCCACGAGAGCGCCATGGACGCGAGCAGCCTCCTACGCCTGCGCCTGAATCTGCCGCAGTCCTCCCCGGCCTCCGCGCCATCCGCCTAGCTCCCGCCACAGTGCCTGCCAGATTTGCTGCTTCCTGGATCTGTCCACCCCGCTTCCGCCTCCACCTTCGCTGTCCTCGCGCACTGCTCGCTGCTACCGCTATCACACCCGTCCTTGCGCGGCAGCTCATCGCGTGCGCGAAAAATCTCAGAGGCGGGAGAAGCGCGGGGCAGGGCAAGTGCGCGCGAGAACAGTCGGTGCGGCGGCGGCGCAGCGGATCAGGATTGAAGGCTATCGAAACGAGTCAAAGTCTTCCCAACGGCGATTTGGTGGTTTCGTGCGGCATCGGTGCTAGTGTCGACCCTGTTTCCTCCGGAAGAAATCGTTTCTCCATCTGGTGTTCTCTCTCTTCGTTAATTCTTATGCCACATCAGCAAAAAGCTGAGCTGTCAAGTTAATTAATAGACATAGAAATCATCATAAATTCACCATTGGGACTGCCATACTGTTATATGTCACACAAATGTGTCTTAGAGGTGCCGTTTGGATTCTAAGGGATTTTGTGAATCCGGATAAAAAAAATTCTAATAGCTTTATTGGAATTTGAGACTCTAAAAATCTGACAACTTTAACTTTAGACTGTTTGGATGAGAATTTAGGATTATGAGATTTTTTTTTCTATCCATATTCTCAAAATCCGGAGGATCCAAAAGGGATTTGTCTAGGGGTTAGGCGTCAGCTCTCACAGACAGTGTCACAAGCACACGCGTACATACGTACATACTCAGCATATCTGTATAATATTTTTCTCTTATAATAAAATAACATAAGTCGACCTATTAGCCATAGAAACCACCAGCCGAATAGTCTTTTAGTTTTGTTTCGGAGTTTAGATTCGTAAGAGTCTTTGTTACAGGTTCGTTCATAAGAGTCTTTACTCGTCCATTTACGTAAGAAAAGGTGTAAGTTCCCTGTTATTTGTAGTTCTCCATTTCTTTGGTCTTAGACTTAGACAGGTTTATTCGTCCATATACGTACAGTAACAATTTGTAGTTAAGGCTGTAGCAGTGGTATGCTTGTAGTGCTTGGCACATGACTCTATAGTCTATACTCTGCTGGCCTGACCACAGATTTAATTTCTTTGTCGCTAAGCATTACGTTGTTCGATCTTGCTGCCAAGCGTGTGGGGTTGTTGGCAGTGGCATACTCTCATCTCTCTCTCTGACAAGTATGCTGCTAGCTGGTCGCAAAAAAACAGACGACATATTCTTCAGACAATGGCAACCACTTATTATAGCGTACGTAATTAAACGACCTCAAGCAAGCTAGATAGCTAGTTAATTAGTAGGTTGCGTCCGTTGAAAATGGGGGAGATTTCCTAGGCTTTCATCCCGAGCATCGTCCCGAGCTGTGTGATGACATGTAGTACATTTGTTAAGTTAATTGGACTGGATTTTATGAAGCTGGTTTACTAGCGAAATTTCTCGGCAAACTCAGGTTCCGATCCATACACCATGCATCGTCATCTATCCAAATCATCATCGTGTTCCGATGCATATGTACAACACCTGTCGAGGGTTGACTAAATATAACAAATCTTGTGTGATGTGTTGGCATGTGCGTGTTTTCTGACCTTGGCGAGCGTTATCGGCCTTGCGCATGCATCATGCCCCAAACATCCTATTTTTTTTGATTCCATCCTATAACACTTTCGTTGTTATTTAGTAAACTTTGTCCAAACATAGACTAACTAGGCTTAAAAGAGTCATCTCGATATTTATTTACAGACAAAAAGTATAATTTATTATCTTTTACCTACATTTAATGTTAAAGATTCGATGTGACGAAAAATCTTGAAAAAATTTAGGAACAAAACATGGCCTAAAACGGTCTTCCTCAATCGATCAGTCAAATTAAAGACAAGTCTCCTACATACTCTCTCTCTCTCTCTCTCAACTTTGCGAGCGCGCGCCTCGCAACTCCATCGGTAGCTGCCTAGCTGGTATGGATAAGTTTCATTTGACAATGCATTAGGCCAGTTTCATCACAGTTTTATTTATATTTAATGAGCTGCTACATAAACACTTTTAATGATGTGACAGTTTTTAAGAAGAGGGAGAAGAAGTGAGTGTTATGAAGATAAAACTCTGTTGGTTTTATAAGTCATGGAATTAAATGTTTATGAATCTCTTCATTGAGTTTAAAAAGAGAGTAAAGAAGTGAGTTTTATCTATGTTTCATTTTATTTTATACGACAACATGCTAGTCTTAGAATGAAACAGCGCCATAAAACTCTCCAGTCTCATTGTCAACTACACTACTAGTCTTCAGTGTCGTTCATGCATGCATGCGGATTGGATGAGTTAAGTTGTCGAGGCTTTGTTCAGTTCACAAAATATTTTGCATAGTAGTACTTTAGCATTTTCATTGTTATTTGGGCTCAAAAGATTCGTCTCGATATTTACAGACTAAAAGTACAATTAGTTATTTTTTATCTATATTTAATACTTTATGCATTTATCTAAAAATTCGATGTGACAGGTACTGTACAAAATTTTTGGGGGAATTTGGGGAACTGAACGTGGCGAGCTGAACTTGTTACTAATTTGATGATGATTGATTTTCGTTGTCCAAAGTCCACCCATAGTCAATTTGACGTCGTCGTTTCTTGGACACTAAGCTAAGCTATATATATATAGTACTGTATATCATAATGTCCTAGTTTGCAGTGTAATGCACAAGTACGTACTCCCTCCAGTTTGATAAAAGAAGTCGTTTCGGACAGCGACACAGTCTCTAAAATATAACTTTAACCACTTGTTTCTTTAAAAATACTAGGACAAATGCCCGTGCGTTGCAACGGGAGAAAAAAGAGACTCTAAAAATCTTTTAGGTTAAGTTTAATCCGAAGTTTAAATTTTTAAACTCTAACTATGAATAAACTCTTTTGGGTTTAGTTTTAAAAAAATGAAAGTGATGTAAGTAGATCCATTTCAAAATTTAATTTCATAGTACATATGCCCGTACGCTGTAACGGGAAAAAATATATTAGGATTGTTCGGCATGATTTATGGCGGTTGTTGTTGTTTTGTTGTGATAGAAAAACATTGACCAACTTTGACTGATCATAAGCTTTAGCAAACAAGGTCATTAACACAAAATAAGACATGAATGCTAAATACCTAAATATTTATATTTATTCCTTTCTATTAATTTTTTGAGCTATAATTTTCTTTATGATGGATTCGTAGTGTAGGTTAACATTGATAATAATATCATAATGTCCAGTTAATCTATACCTAATAATAAAGAGCCCCCGTTGGATAGAGCTTAGGGCCCTGATGGCAGCAACGATGGCCGATCCAAGGAGGGGCGGGGATGTCATGTGGATTTGACGGAGCTCACCATAGCGTCATGGGGGAGGGGAGGAGTAAAAAGTGTCTCGCTGATGGTAGGGAGCTCGGCGAGCCCGGCTGATGATGTGGGATAGAGGAAGATGAAGGCGAGAGCGACACGAGGAGAGGAGAAGACGAGTGAAAGAAGATACGTACGCACCCGCACATACGCTAAGCATCACATTTTTTTTAAAAAAATAGTCAACAAATTTGTTTGGGTGCAGAGGAAGATGAAGGCGAGGGCGACACGAGGAGATGAGAAGACAGGTGAAAGAAGATACATACGCACCCGCACATAAGCTAAGCATCGCATTTTAAAAAAAAAATCAGTCAAAAAATTTGTTTCTGCAAAAACAAATTTTACAAATTTTAGAATAATAAATTTAGTCAAAAAATTTTCACGGGAGAAATATTTGTCAAAACTGGTCCAATGTCGAAAACAAATCTATACCTCTATACCTAATAATAAAGAGGCAAAATTTCTTCTCTAATAATAAAGAGACAAAATTTCTTCACGGTTTCTACTACATCTGTACTAAATTTTTACTTTTATATGCCACACGTATATAAACGTGAAAAGCAGTCTCTCTCGCTTGAAGTGAAAAAGTTCTAATTTTACTTGTTTTTCGTTTGGTGGCTCCCCTATTGGTTTCACCTGATATTTTATAAATTTATAATGATAATATACTTCTTTCAAGTTAAAAAAAATAAGATAAGTTTCGGTAGTTAATTAAACCATATAAAAACAATAAGCATCAATAATTTATGAATAAATTATTTAATGTGAAATAATTTATGAGTAAATTATTTATTGTGAAAACATGTAAGCTACATGTATATAGAGAAAAAAACTTACAAAATCTCATAAATATTAAGGATTTTATGAACATATATACTCTAAAAGAAATTAGTGCTGAAAGATATGCATAAAAACTTTGCAAAGTCAAAATGTGTGAAAGTGGAGTATCGAGGTTAGCAACAACCTGTTTTGCAAGAGGACATCACAACTATTGTTTTCTGAACGCAATGCACCACAACTATTGTGTTACACAAAACTCTAATTTGTTTTGTCAATGACGATATTGCATATATGGTTGGATTTTCAGGTATGGAGGGATCAGTACATGCAGCTTGACTCGAGATCGAGTCCGACACGGATCGAGATAGTTTTTGGTATTCACAGATACGGATGATCTTCTTTCACGAGGCGCTCTTCTTATAGCATGAGCTTGTGGCTCGTCCGCCTTCAGCTATTGAGGTGGTGCTAAACGCCCAGACCGAAACTAAACGAGCTCTCGTCTCCGCTCTATTGCCGCTGAGGTCTCGTGGGCTACCGAGACCGGGCCTTCAAGTTTGGGCCGATTTCGTTGCGAAGAGATCCGGACCGAGACGAAACAGCCAGACTGGATCAGTTTTTGCTCCAACCGGTGCTGTCGACCAGACGAAAGAGGAGGGGGAACGGACAGGCTATTAGTCCCATATCGGTCCCCTAATCTTGTGAGAATCCTAGCTAGTCTATATAAATAGGCTTGACGAAAACGGTCTGACCAGAAACAGTGAAGAAATTTTGCCTTTTTATTATTAGGTATAGATTTATTGCAAAGTGATATAAGTATATTTTTATGAAAGTACTTTTCAAGACAAATTTATTTATATAATTTTTACATCTCTAAACTCAACAATTTAAAAGTTATCCATAATTTATATTCTCAATATTTGACCCAAACTTTGTCTAAAACGACTTCTTTTACTAAACTGGAGGGAGTATATAGTAGTAGTATACTGCTAGGTATGTACTCGACACTAGTAGTAGGTACTGTGTATTTTATATACTACTCCGTCCCATAAAAAGAGTTGCTATGGGATGCGTGCTGGTCAAACTTTCTCAACTTTGACTGAGTTTATACAAAATGTGTGCAATATATTTGTCTCCAAATAAGTTTATTATAAAAGTATATTCAAAGATCTATCTAATGATTCTAATCATGTACCATAAATATTAATACTTTATTATATATATTTGGTCAAAGTTGAAGTTTGCTGACTTTTTGGGAAGCGAGAATGACTCTTTTTTTTTGGACGGAGGGAGTACTACAACATATTTGGTGGTTTGATGGTCCGAGATGCAGCCATTGGCATGCCATGTGTATGACTCTTGGCTTGAACTTATCAGTCGTCGAACGGTTTATATTTTCTCTTAGAGAACACTATTTAAACAGCGCTAAAATCAGTCAAAATAATTAAGTTAAAGCAAATGGACTCATATATAGATCGATAAAATTGAGCAGGCCGCCGGCTACCTGCTGCTGTTTAGACACAAGGGCAACCACTTGCTTAATTATTAGGGTTAGGGCCGGTGTGTGCACATAGGACATAGGACGACGATCGAGTATGTCATCAGTGTTAGCACGGCCGTAGTAATTAAGCATTGGACGAGTACAGTGTCCATAAAACTGCCACGTCACCGGCCTGGTAATTTTCCATAGGGCGGGCGGCGCGCGCGTGATGCAAATTCGCATGCTTGGACACACGTACGTACAGCAAACTAAAGCTTGCATTGCGCTGGTGATTGGTCAAGTATACCAACGATGCATCATCGATCAACCAGTAGGCGGCCGGTTATATATAGTTTGGAAACGAGCTGAGCTGAGCTGATCGAGCACTTTGTTTTGTTTTACGACAACATGACGTACTACTTGCATCTAATTTAACCACGTACGCCTGCTAAGCTAGCTGCTAGCTTCATCTCCAAGCACCCAATAATTTATTTTCTAAACACGGCTACACATGTTATAAGTTGAACGATCGATCTGCCCATTTTCCTTTTTGATTGAAAGAAGACAAGCATATAGTAGCTGCTGTACGTGCTGTGTGCGGCAACACAAGCAGTACGTGATATGATGGTGACAAGCATATCGGCCAAGTTTGTTAATTACGTCATGCAGTTGATTTGGTCGCAGGCACATGTGAAAAAATAGCCATCCATCCTGATGTAAAATGCAGCTGTCCTTCTCAGGACATGTACACACTGAGGCCTTGTTTGGATTGTAGGATTTCCAAAGGAAAAGTATAGGAATCCAGATTCCTTTATTTCCTGCATTGTTCATGCGTTTGGAACACAGGATTGAGCATTTCCTTTCCTGTGGAAAGTTTCCTTCACCCATTGATTTTGAAAGAAAAAAAACATCCATTCTAAGCTAAGGGAAATTTTCCTATGACTTGATGCGTGATTGACTAACCTTTCCAACACTATTGCCATGTATAAAAAAATGAGATTTTTCTACTATCTCATTCGTGCATTCCAAACGCTCTTCCTATAAAATTCCCATGTTTTTTCATTCCTCTATTTTGCCGCTACATTCCTTTCATATTCCTACATTTTATTCCATTCCTGTATTTTTTATTCCTCCGTTCCAAACAGCCCCTGAGATTATCACGGATGATCGATCTCTCTCTCTTTCTCTCTCGGTCCCAAACACACAACAGCAAACAGAAGAGGATGTTTCTTTTCTCCTTCCTCGATCTGCCGTGCGATGAAAAAGAGTCACTCGCGCCTCGCGATCGAGTTGACTAACGGATCTCCCGTTACGTTACGGCATGCAGATGATGTCTATTCTACGCTGAATTGTGAAATATATGTTTTCTGCAGGGTAAGTTGTGAAATATTTGCTGATGCATATCTATGCAAATAGCTCAACCATCCGATGGCTTTAATCCAAAGTATCCTCTGTCGTCGTTTCCTGCCAACGCTGCTTCAGAGCCTGACTGCCAACGTCTCGTAGGTATACTGTGGGGGTGTGGGGGTGTTTGGTTCTTGTGAAGTTTAGTCCGTATCTCATTAAATATTGTGGCATAAATTTAATTTATTATTAAAAATATACTAATTATACCACCGCATAGTAATTAACAAAACAAATGTATTAAGCTAAGTTAATTTATCATTAGTAAATGTTTACTGTAGCATCATATTGTCAAATCATGGACTAATTGAACTTAATAGATTCATCTCGTAAATTAGCCTTCGGCTAATAAATTAGTTTTGTAATTAGTCTATTTTTAATAAACTAAAGTAGACCCGCAATATCCGATGTGACAGAGACTAAATTTTAGTCACATGAACCAAACAAGATCGTCTGATGGCTGACTGTGTCCCACCCCATAGGCAATTAATTGTCTATACTGTAGAGATCCAGCTTGGGGCTCCCTGTTTTATATTATAGCTACACTTGTTCCTAACCATACATATCTACACTCCTAACATCCCCCTCAGAAGATAGCGACTGAATTTTGAAATCTCATTGCTTCCACCATCTCCTCTGTCTCAGGCTTTGCCACCATCTCTCTCTCCTCTCCCTCACTCTCTGGCCACCCCTTCCTCTTCTGTCGAGGCATTAGCGACCTAACCCCTGTCTCTACTAAGGGTGGCAGGCAGAGGTGTATCAGTGGCAACGGGTAGAGGTGCATCTAGCGTTTTTAGATCTGTCATGGAGCGGCGGTGATGGCACACCCATCCTCTCTCTACCGATGGCGACAGCGCAAGCGCGGTGGCGATAGGTGTAGGCGTAGGCGGTAGCAACGCTGACTACAACAATGTTTTTTTTAAAAAAAAATTAATCTATTACCACTACCGATTGAAAACTAGCGGTGATAATCATCATTTTCACCGTCCACTTCCACAATGGTGTTGATTGTGTAGTAGTGGTGATAGATGGTGTAGAAGCTCCACGAGAACCATATTTTTTGGTGGTGGTGGCAGGGGTGCTAAGGTCATAAATCGTAGTGGTTAGTGCTTGAAGAGAGGTGACAAGATGAGAGTGGAGCGAATGCGGGAAGGGGGCAATGTCATTGGGTTAGCTCGAAACCATGATGGTGAGAAGGGTTAAGAGGAAGCTATGATTGGGTAGTGGTGGGAGGAGATGAGCATCAAAATAAGCATGCAGATCGATAAGGATCTTAGCAATTGGAGATCTAGATGCATCGGTCGAAAAATGTGTGTGGTGCATACGCTGATGATGTGCGTATCGTTAACTATAACATTATTGCTGAGATGAGAGTAATGTAATGGTAATGAATTCGTCGTCAGGTCAGCGCTAACCGAGAAACTCCCAAGAAAATACTGGCCACAAAAGTGAACGACAATTTCTTCACCTTCAAGCATGCATCCCAAACCGTTTATCGTCAAGCCCAGTTTAAATTGCTACAAGTCAACACGTTTTGTCTACTACTCTACTATACTAGGTAGTACGTAGTACAGTTGTGGTTTTCCAGGAAAAAAAAAGAAACAAAACAAAAATGAACAAATTATATATATCCCCACTGCTGTCCGCAGCAAAGTACAACAGGTCAGTCAAACATGTACGGCCGGCGCGCTCTTCCACATCAAACTAGGCATGGAGAATTCACAGTTTGACAGAAGTAATAAGGTTTTCCTAAACATATGACACCTATCAAAATTGGATACTGAACTAGGGACTAGCTAGGGCGCCCTTGCTTCAGGACGTTGCTGTAAATATATATTCATAAGACGAACCACACTGGGGAACGGTATGCGTTCCGGTAACGCATATAGCATTCGCGCTCGCGGACGGGAGTGCTGCAGCGGCGTCCGCTACCCGCGCCCGTTCGTCAAATTCGGCGGGATGGCGGATGGATAGCGGACGCCCGCTACCAGCCGGTGGCCCCACCACGCGCTGCCATGGCCAGAAGGAGAGAGGGAGGTGCCCGCGCTGCCATCGCCATGGCCGGAAGGAGAAGGGAGAGAGAGGGAGGCAGGGGCGGCACGCGCGGGCGAGCTCCGCCGCCGGTCGCGCGGGCGAGCTCCGTCGCCAGGGCCGCACGGTCGAGCTCCGCCGCCGGCCGCGCGGGCGAGAGCTCCGCCGCCGGGCCGCACGGGCGCGTGGAGAAGGAGGAGAGTGCGGGCGGCGCGGGCGAGCTCCGCCGTCGGGCTGCGCGGGCGCGTGGAGAAGGAGGACGGGCGGCGCGGGCGCGTGGAGGAGGACGGGCGACGCGTGCGGATGGATAAGGAGGAGAAGGGGAAAAAGAAAAAAAAAGGAAAAAAGAAAAAAAAAATCCTGACACATGGGCCATACGGTGGATAGAGGATGATATAGAGGATGAATGAATGTGGCATAGGTATAGAGGAAAGAATCTTGATGGCGAGACACTATAGAGGACGAAAATAGAGGAACATGAGTGCGGATAGTCTAAGACTATCTGCACTGGGAACGGAAAGATCGTCCGCTATGTAGATTTAAAGGATGGAAATGTTGTACCGCATACACTAAACGCATATGCCAGGACCGGAGGTCCGCTATCTATAGCGGCTGCGACGTCCGCTATTGTGCAGATCTGGGGCCAAGGAGGGAGTGCGTGAGAGAGAGGAGAGAGGGAGATGCGGGCCCCACTTTTTAAGTCGCTAAAAAATGTTGTAACTCATAACCAAAAATCCAAATTAAATTCTGATTATACCATTAAACTCATTGCAATAAATCCTTCAAACAACATTTCACATGAATATATTTAGATAAAATTTATTTATAGACATGTGGGCCCCGTTGTAGATAGATGATGATATAGATGATGGATGGATGCGGGAGAAAGTGATATAGGAGAGAATCTCGATGACTAGGATGTATAGAAGATGAATTTAGAGTAGAAGATTGCGGTCAGTCTTAATAGTACTTCTTTTTAAGGTTAAAATATTATCTAAAAAACTAGGCTTCCATATGGCATCTTGGGCACAATGTCTGGGACGAGGCAGTGATGAAGTAAGGATGCATCAACCTCAGCATGCACATGGAGATTCTCTATAACTTTATTTAAGCCCACGTATGACACGATGAGCATGTAATATAATTGTACGTAGCCACACATCCTGTTGGCTTCATCTGCAAGCATAAGATTTCTGTAATGCCTTCTCTCATATAACAAACAAAATTAATCTCTAATGGTAGTACCCCGAGACTATATATATACATAGCATTGTTTGACCTTGAAACCTCATTCAAACTAAACCAACTTGTGAGATAAGGCTCTACTCTATTCTAGCATATACCATTCTACCTCGCAATGTACAAGCACAACTGATGACATTCAACACATATGCATCAAGTCAATTACATATAATCTGTTTAAAATTTTCATGGTACATATATCATGGCTTATTTAACACACGTGTCCTCACGACAACGATGAGTGTCGATGGACTTCCTGGTTTGTGAAAGCTTCACATCGCCTTGAGAGCGTCCATAGTGGGGTTTCATCTTGGTCCTATCTCTTATGAAGCTAGCTCCATACATTATGCCTGATTTATAGAGGAACAGTTCCCATGTATAGAACCTGTTCCCATCTTTCTTCTCTCTCCTGCTTTTACCTCCACTCCCTTCATGCAGAGCAGAGAAGAAATTGGGTTGCCATTAATATTGTAAGCTCCACTTATAGATCCAACATCCTAGTTCCAAACACCAGGAGCAACAGATGATGTCATGTCTTCGTATGAAAATAGAGGTGGTTCTACATTGGAGATGCTCATGAACCAATACATGATACATCGATAGCCATGCAAAATTGACAACAGATCCCGTTATGGCACCCACACAAAGCAAGTTTTCAGTTGTGAGCGAGTATGTTTAATGTGATGTGGTACTACTTACGGAGCATGATCTATTTACTTGGAGATTTGAGGTTTCAAAACGAAATGAAAGTGTGTTGGTGTTCGGGATCGAGGTTCCCTCACACCAGCAGGTAAAACGGGGGTGTATGAATCGATGTAGTGGCGGGGCGCGACGTGTCACCACTCGAGAGGAAGGTGCAAGAAAGGAGCCGAGGGGTTTATACTTGTTAGGGCGAAGAAGACTCTACGTCCAGTGGAAGAGGAGACTTGTGTTATTCAGCACCGGAGTGCTCGTAGTGGCGGTTACAAGCGGGTGAGAGAGGGAGCTGGTCCCAAGTCTCGTGCGAGTAGAAGAAGGAGAGTGGAGAGCTCTCTGCTTGGTGTTTTTAGGTAGATCTTCGACCTCTTGCCTTGAGCCTCCCTGGCCTCCCCTTTTATAGGCGCAAGGAGGGCACGTGTTTACACTGAGAGTGGCCATGTGTGGCCCTTTGACCATCGAAGAGTGAAGACGATGCCTCCTGTGATGGCACAGTTGGCGTAGTGGGCTTCGTCCTTGTTGCGTGGGTGAGTTGTGCTCAGCACGTCCGGCCCTGTTGAGTCCTGTATGTGTCGTGGTGGAGACTGTGGAAACATGATTTTCCATGTCTTTGACCTCGTGAGGCGCAGAGGCCTGGTTGGGCTGTTGAAAGCCCTAGTTGGATTTTGGTTAATTGATGAAACCCATTTTGGTCTAATCCTATTGCTAAAGCATGTGTGTAGCTAATGAGAGGATTATGACCAAGCCTTTGATGGAGCTAGCTAGATGGCGACCATGTTGGATGGTGACGGCCACAAGTTCTCAAGTGATCATATGCTCTATCTTTGGTGAAATGGAGAAGGGAAAAGATGCCATTGCTCAAGTTGAGACTTTAGTTTTATCTTTGATCTTGAGTAATAGGCAAGCCAGACTATCAAGAGGGATACATTTGAGGCTAGCTAGATGCGGAGAAAAGTGCTCATGACGTCTAACTTCTAGCGCTTGAGAGACACCATGCACTCACGAACACATAGGGGTTTTCTGGGTGTGGTCGGTAGTACCGACCATGGGGGTCGGTAGTATCGCCCCAGGATACTGAGTGCGTTGCTCTCTGTGTTGAGTCTGAAGTGTCCTAGCGGTTGTACCGCCATAGGGTCGGTAGTACCGATCCTCGGTAGTACCGACCAGAGCGTCGGTGGTACCGTGGTCCTGAGGGTTTTTGCAAGCTCTCTATGTTGAGCTAAGTTTGGCCTGCCGGTAGTACCACCATAGGGCCGGTACTACTGACCGTAGGAAATTCCGAGGTCAGGAGTAGTTTTGGGCTCTCTGTGTAGTCCCCAGTTTGACCTGCCGGTAGTACCGCCATAAGGGCCGGTACTACAGACCGTTGTTGTCACCAAGGTTTGGTGGAAGTCTGGAGCTCTCTGTGTGAATCATTTTTGGCCTGTCGGTAGTACCGCCATATGGCCGATACTACCGACCACCGGTGGTACCGACCGAGGGTCGGTTGTTCCATCTGGTCAACGGTCGTTGTATCGGCCGTATTTTTTAGTACCGTCGGTACTACCGACCAAGGGGGTCGGTACTACCGACTGTGGCGCAGTGTGACTTGTTTAAATAGCCGCTCGGCCGGCTTCTAAACTTCACTTCTCCCATTCGCCTGACCTAGAGAAGAAACAAAAAGGCTCCCAAGTGTTGACCAAGCTCCTCTCTCTCTCCCCCTTTGATTCTAGAGTGAATCTCTTTCAAGCTTTGAGCTAGGGAAGTGAGATTAGAGAGTGAGACGCATCGATCTACGTCTAGAGCACTTGGATCCAACATCTCTCCGGCTTGATTTGTGTTCTTTACTCTTGGGTTCTTGGAATCCTAGCCGGTTAGGTGTTCTTCGGTTGTTGCCCGTGATTGACTCACTTGTGAGGGCACTCCAAAGTGTTTGTATTACCCTTTGATTCTTAGTGAAGAAACTCAACTAGCCTTTGTGGTTGATTAGGTGCTTCTTTGTGAAGTGGTCGAACCTCGGGTTAAATCTTGTGTCTCGTGTGCTTGTTGATTTCGCATCTTTGGAGATTTCGTTTGCTCTCGTGTTCTTCGTGTTCTTCCTCCCTCCTCTCTCATTCTAGGTGTGGGAAGGCTCGATCTACACTTTGGGGAGGAGCCACTACTTGGACAAGGTATAGACTTCATCTACAGCTCTTAAGAAAACCTTGGTATAAGCTAGATTCATTTTTGCATCTCGTTCATCTTGATTTCGTAGTTGCTCCTAGGTTGTCGGTAGTACCGACCATAGGAGCCGGTAGTACCGACCCCGGTAGTACCGGCCCCTACAGTCGGTAGTACCGACTGTGTGATCTGATATCCTTTTGAGCTTTAAGGTTCAGGATTCTAGATTTTTAAATAGGCTATTCACCCCCCCTCTAGTCATTCGGACCTTTCAGCTGTGGCTCTAGAGCGTCGGAGGGATGAGCGCCCGTGACGCCTGTACTTTACTAAAACCCCGATAGTGGGCATAGTGTGAAGTAAGACATCACAGTGCTCGGCACCCCCGTGCCATCGTATCGAGAGCAGGTGGGGTGTGATGCGATGCTTGCACGCTGCACTTCACCGCCCATACCGTGCAGGTGCACAGACGGTGCTGTGAGAACCCGTGGTACGCAGGGTTGGCGTGCAGTCTTGTCGACACGTATGGCGAGGAGGCGAGAGGCCGCTCGAGTCACGCTCGGGCAAGTTGTCATCTGCTTCCTTCGTCTGAGGCCCAGCGTCGAGGCCTCGGGCCAAGTGGTGGAGCGGTGGGCTCACCCGAGGCCCGGGCCAGGAGCCTCGAGCGAGACAGAGGTTTGTGTGCCCGCCCAAGGCTCAGCGAGGAGGCCTCGGGCGAGTTGGAGATTGGCTTCCGTCCGAGGCCTAGGTGAACGCATCTTGGCCCCTAGTGGGTTTCGGTGATTGGATGAAACACAAGTTACTGTGACTAACGTGTGTTTTGCAGAAACAGGATTGAGTTAGGTCACGGTAATGGCGACGATACAGGCATATGGAGTTCATGTCCCCTGGCGATGGATATCGTTTCGTTTTCAAAGGATGGACGACGAAGATGGTGGTAGACTAGGCTAAGTGTCATATGATGTTGGAGGACACTTAGGTAGTCTTAAGTCTTTGTTTTTCCTTTGGCCGTACTATAAAGGGGAGCGTGAATCAGTAGCTTGACCTAGATGAGTCTATTGAGGTAGGTGTGGTGCACACTTGTTATTTCATAGCCCTAGGGAGCTCAGAGAGATGCCTTATGTCGAGAGGAACAAAAGTCGTTAAGGCCACGTCGCGATCCGAGTTCGTTTTGGCCTTGTAACAGGCATCGGACGCTGGCCCGGTGGGCATCGGAGGCTCCGATGCTCACCCCGACTTAGGGTTTGGTCTGGTGTGTGGCATCGGAGGCTCCGATGTTGCCACATCGGACGCTCCAGTGCCACTGTTCACGTGCGCGTGAACTGAGGGCTGCATCGGACGCTGGCATCGGATGCTGAGGGCCAGCATCCGATGGCCATCCAGAGAGGTTCCAGAGAGGTCAAAATGGCATCGGATGCGTCCGATGTAGGGGCATCGGATGCTGCCCAGCGTTCGATGCTCCTTTAACATGTCTGACAAGATGGTACAGTCGACCGTTGGTCGAGGTCATCGGCACGTCCGATGCCTAGCATCGGAGCGTCCGATGCCCCCGCAGAAACCCTGTCTTGTGCTGTTTTTGGATGGCCAGTTGGGGGAGTATTTATACTCCTTCCCTTCATCCATTTGAGTGTTCTTGCCACTTCCATCTGCTGAGAGACACATTGTGAGTGTGAGATAGTGCAAGAGCCCTAGTGAGGTTGAGAGATTTGCTAATTGAGAGAATTAGACACCTCCTAGTGAGAATTGAGTAGCAAGTGTGCATCCATCCATCTCTTTGGCCTTGTGTTGGTCAAGTGAGAGTTCTAGCTTGTTACTCTTGGTGATCAGCATCACATAGACGGCTTGGTGGTGATCGAAGAGCTTGGTGATCATCCGGAGGCTTTGTGGATGACTCAAGTCAAGTTGTGACCGGTAGCGAGCGATTCACCGGGCCGGAGTGGCGAAGAATCAGCTCGTAGCGAGCACTTGATCCTTGCGCGGATCAAGGGGGAGCAATACCCTTGCGCGGGTGCTCCAATGAGGACTAGGGGGTGTGCCGACACCTCGATACCTCGGCAAAAAGATCGTCGTGTCATCTCTACTCTCTTTACTACGCATTTACCTTTGAGCAATTCAATTCCACATTTACTTGTTGTTCTTTCATAAGTTGAATTGTCATGCTAGAGTAGAAATGGTTTAACGATAGTCTTTTGTGCGGTTGATTCTAGTCAAACACACTTCTAGGCACTAGGGGGTTAATTGGGGCTTGATAGGTTTTAATTCTTGCAAGAAGTTTTAGAAAAGCCCAATTCACCCCCCTCTTGGGCATCTTGATTCTTTCACTAGGGTAGAAGCCTCAGACGAGATAGAGGGCTGTGGTCATACTCCCGGTGACGCCCTAGTTTGGTTTTGGTTAATTGATGAAACCTATTTGTCTAATCCTATTACTAAGCATGTGTGTAGCTAATGAGAAAGGATTACGACCAAGCCAAGTGGTAGAGCTAGCAAGGTGGCAACCATGGAGGATGGTGTTGGTGAATCGTGAGAAGAAGAGAAGAGATGGAGCAAAGAGGCCCGAAGGCAAAGGCATGTATGCAGGTGTTAGTCCTTAGAAAGAATTACAACGATGAAATCCCGTGAACAAAGCACGTTAAATTTTGTTGGAGAAAAGATGCCTTGCTCAATTAGTGGATTAATACTTTATTTTTAATCTTGAGTTATAGGCAAGCCAGACTATCAAGAAGGATACAAACTAGGCTAGCTAGATGTAGTGAAAAGTGCTCATGACGTCTAACATCTTGCGCTTGAGAGACACCGTGCACTCACGATCACATAGAGGTTTAATGTGCTCTATCTTATTCAGTCGGTAGTACCGGCCCTGGTGGTCGGTAGTACCGCCATATGAGGGCGATTTGCAAGCTCTCTGGTCGTGGCCAATTTTGGCCTACAGGTAGTACCGCCATAAAGCCGTTAGGACCGGCCCCTGGTAGTACCGACCTCTCCGGTCGGTAATACCTCTGTTCAAAGGAAGCGTGCATGCTCTCTGGAATTGGCCAGTTTTTAGCCTGCCAGTAGTACCACCATAAAACCGGTAGTACCGGCCACTCCAGTTGGTAGTACCGGATGTGTTAACTAGGCTATCCTAACGGTAATATAGTCAGTCGGTACTATCGGCCTTTATGCCCGGTACTACCGGTAGCTACCGGAAATGGGTGACTAGTATAAATAGCCACTCTCTTGGCTTCTAACCATTACCCATTCATTCATTGCGACCCAACTCGAGACAAAAGAGCTCCCAAGCATTGACTTAGCCCCTCTCTCTCTCTCCCTTTTCTCCTAGATTCAATCCCTTGCAATATTTGATCTAGGGAAGTGAGATTAGAGAGTGGGAAGCTTCGATCTACGACTTGAGCACTTGGTTCCCTCATTTTGTCGGCTTGGTTTGTGTTTATTACTCTTGGGTTCTTGGAACCCTAGCAGGTTAGGTGTTCTTCGGTGGTTGCCCGTGTTGATTCATTTGTGAGGGCTCCTTGAAGCGTTTGTATTACCCTTGTGATTCCTAGTGAAGAAACTCGGCTAACCTTTATGGTTGCTTGAGTGAGGCAAAGGAGGTGAAAGAGACTCCGACCTTGGTGGTCACCTCAACAACGAGGACGTACGCATTCCTTAGTGGTTTGGCCGAACCTCGGGCTAAATCTTGTGTCCCGTGTGCTTGTTGTTCTATCTACTTCGCATATTACGCCTGTGCTTGTGTTCTTCGTGTTCTTCTTCTCCTTATACTCATTCTTAAGTTGGAAAGGCTCGATCTACACTTTGGCAAGGAACCAAGACTTGGAAAAGCAATAATCTTCATCTACAACACTTAGGGAAGTGGGTTAAATCCTAGATCTGAAATTGCATTTCACTTACTTCAATTTCGTAGCATTCCGTAGGTACCCGGTAGTACCGTTTGTTTGCGTTGGTAGTACCAGTTTTCATAACCCAGTAGTACCGGCCCAAATAGACCGGTAGTATCGGCTGTTATCTGACTTCAGTTTTTGAGTTTTGAGTTTCAGATTTTTAGAAGCTTAAATAGACTATTCACCCTCTCTAGCCATTTGGGCCTTTCACCCGGTCAGTCCGTGGAGTAGGTGTCACAGTGTTTTAGGATGCGTAAATGCCTTTATAAGATTCGCTGGGATTGAATCCCCGACGAATCCTCTTTTGAGGCGCGGGTGCCGTGCGGCCAGTGAGGTGCAGCGGCTGGCAGTCGGTGCCATCAGGCGCTTGAATGTCCCTTCGATGGGTGCAGCCATTGGGCTCCCGGTCTTCGGAGCGGAAAGCTCCGTGATGCCCAGTCCATCGCCTGATTCCGCGGCGGCACAGATAAGGAGGTGAATCACGGAGACTCCCGCTTTTATCAGGATGCATCAGATTGGTCGGCCATCACGCTTGCCGTGTATGGGCGTGCCTGGCCTACTAGCAAGATGGCAGACCCTGACCGGGTGGTTTTGGCGGTTTCATTCCCACCCCTGGGTTGAGCGTACCCCCAAGATGGATGGCTTCGACCCGACTTCATTAAGCAATGGGCATCGTCTCTGTGGGAAAGAGAACCGCAGAGTGGAGAGCTTGGCCCATCTGCCGAGGCTTAGCTGGAAGGCCAAGCGTCGCCCAATGGGTCTGGCTTTGTTTTAGTCGATTTGTTTTGGGTACCCCTTATTTTGGTACCCGACAGTCTCCTTTGTAGGAAAAGAATAATCATATTTGATCAAGTTTATTTTATATATGAATACATTCAAAGTTTGCTTGCAACCCTACTTTGCAGGTCTGTCTATAGTTGTCCAACGGGCCGGGCCGGACGTCGTGCCGTGCCGGCCCAGTGAGGGTCGGGCCGCCACGGGCCGGCGGGCCAAACGGGCCGTGCCACTACGGGCTACGGGCTAGAGTAGCGGCCCAAGGCACGGCCCGTGGGCCGTTTTTCGGGTCGTGCCGGCCCATGGCCGTCAGTTAAAAAAGCACTAAAAATCTATATCATTTTCACAAAGTGTTGAAATAATTCATCATTTTTAACTAAGTGTTAATCAATTCAATAGTATAATACTAAACAACACATATATAATTGTCAACTCATAAATATCGTTATTTTTACCAAAAAAATAGTTTAACCGGGCCACATGCTATACCGGGCCATGCTCGGGCCGTGCCACGGGCCAGGGTAGCGGCCCAGGCACGGCCCGCACCCCTGGGCCGGGCCGTGCTCGGGCTAGGCCAAAACACCGGGCCACGGGCCGGGCCACGGGCCGGGCCATAGGCTTCCTGGACATCTATAGGTCTGTCGTTCCTAGGTAGAAATTTGAACCCAGGCAGTTGAAATCCAATGCGTACGGGTGCTCACATCATCACCAGGCAACTCTATTCGGAAAACAAGCAAACAAGTCATATATCTCTTCCAATCTTTTCATATAACCACTACTAATAATTTCCAAAGCATCCGAGAGTTGGTTAATCGATATGGAGTTCTTTTTTATACGAATAATATATATTTTCTGATTTATCTTCCAATCTTTTTGGATGAGATGTTACTCGTGCCTCTATCCTAGAGCGTAGGTGTACCATATCACACCTAAACTCGGCTCATACATCATCACTACTTGATGAAAATATTCTTTTCCTATTTTGAAGGGTTCGATGGAGTAGTATTTTGAATGCACAAGCAAACGATCCAACATGCATCGAGTGCGCGATAGATGACCCAATTTTGCTCCAAGGATGCGGTCCACGTACTGGAATATATATGCATGTAGACACAATACGATACGTTGTCGATCGAGTCCCGTGTAGGCCCAATTTTGTTTTATTTGGACAGACATGGAAAATCGATCGCTTCTCCCTTTTCCTTTTCTCCCCCAAAGGCAAAGGCGACGATTTCTACTGCATCAAAAGCCCAAAAAAGGCAATAAATGGAGTACCTCCAAACTGATAGAAATCAATAGAATAATATATGGTCTGATCAGTGAGACTGGCTGGCAGCACATCACATCGACAACTAACAGTCAGCTAGGCGCGAAAGTGTCTGTGGTTCCGTGATAGGCCAGTTCGGTGGCACACTACCCTGGTGGGTACAAACACTGGTGTCATACCCTTTCTTTGAATTTTTTTTCCAGATTTTGCAGGTACATGCACACGTGCGTGTTTGGTGGTACTGCGCTGGAGGCGGCGAGCTTCCCAATATCTCTTTGCGTGTGTACGGACGCGCACGCGTGTGTATATGCGTGTGGTGTGTGTGGGTTGTGTGCGTCCAAATTGTACCTGATAAAAAAAACAGTCTGCTAGGTATAAAAAAGTTTAACGTATCACATCGGTTTCGACACTTATTTAATCTGTTAAAAATAAATTAATAAAAAATAAATTACATATTCTATCTGGAAACTATGAGATAAATTTATTAAAGCCATGTTCATATTCCAAATTTTTTCCAGATTTCCCGTCATATCAAATCTTTAGACATATGTAATGTAGGTTAAAAAAACTAATTGCACAGTTTGTCTGTAAATATCGAGACGAATCTTTTGAGCCTAGTTAGTCCATGTTTGAATAAAGTTTATCAAATAACAATGAACGTGCTACAGTGTTAAAAGGCAAAATATTTTACCATCGGAACAAGGCCTAAATATAATTAATCTGTCATTAGCACATATTTACTGTAACATAACATTATCAAAACATAAACTTATTAGACTTAAAAAAAAATTATTCCGTCTGAGTAATTAGTTATTTTTAGTCTATAATTAATACTCTATGTATACGTAAAACATTTGATGTGACCATATAGCCGATGATGAGACTGCAGACAGCCACAAAAGTCTGATCGAGCAGAGCCGTATACAGTACTATGTACGAGTACTGTAGTATTATTATTAGTATCAAAAAATTGAAGAAGAGCTGATATCTGAATCAGAGGAGCCGTATACTATGTACGTACTTCGTACTGTAGTAGTAGTATTATTATTAATAAAAACTGAAGAAGTGGTGCTGTGTTGCTCTGAGAATCAGGGCGGTTGGTTTCCATTAAAAAAAATACAAGCATCATATCGAATATTTGGACACATATATTAAGTATTAAATATAAATTAAAAATAATTAATTTCATAGATTATGATAATTTTGCGAGATGATTTTTTTAAAATAATTAGTCCATAATTTGATAATATTGCGCTACTATAAATATGTATTAATTAATCTTAAAAGAATTATCTCATGATTTTATAATGAAATATATAATTTATTTTTTGTTAGTCTATTTTTAATAAACTAAATCAGTATCACAACCTTCGATGTGACATCCAAATTTTTTTTGGTACGTCTCATGATTTCCTGACAAAATATGTATTTTTTGTATTAATATATTTTTAATAGATTAAATTATTCTTGGTAGACAAAATATATTTTTTTGTAGGTAAAAAGTTTTTTGATGTCACATCGAATGTTGCAACACTAATTTAGTCTATTAAAAATAGATTAATAAAAAATAAATTACATATTTCGTCAAAAAATTGTGAGACGAATTTATTAAGACTAATTAATTTATCATTAGTATATGTTTGTTGTAGCATAATATTATCAAATCATGAACTAACTAGATTTAAAAATCGTTTCCTACAGTTATCTTAATCTGTATAATTAGTTATTTTTTAAGTTTACATTTAATAGTTGTATCTGAACACATCGGATATGATAGATGAAAACTTTTTTTATGGGAACTAAGACCTTGTTTAATTTCCACTGCTAAAACTTTTCACCTATCGTATGGAATGGTTAGACACATGCGTAGAATAGTAAACGTAGACTAAAAAAAACTAAATACACAGACAATAAACATATGCTAATGATAAATTAATTAGCCTTAATAAATTCATTTCACGATTTCTAAACCGAATATGTAATTTATTTTTAATAAACTAAATAAGTATTAGAACATCCGATATAACATATTTTTTTTCATATGCCAACTAAACAACCCCCAGCATCCTCCCCTCGAGCACTGCTCATCGGCCGCAAGAACGATGTGCTGCAGGCAGACACGTGGGCCCAACTAAACCCGCGTCTTCCTCCCGTCCGTCGCTTGGCCGTTTTCAAACGCACCCCTTATAAATACCCAAACCTCACACACCTCCTCCCCGTCAGCTCCCCTCCGACCGAGGCGAGGCGAGAGAGCTAGCCAAAGGCAAGCCAAGGGCCAAGGCAAGAAGAAACTCCCCCGTGGTCCGCTCGCGGCCCGGCCTCTCGACCGGCCGATCCGGTGCGGCCGGGGCCCGATGGAGCTCCTGAGCGGCGGCGCGCTGGCGTGGCAGCAGTACCGCGCGCTGCTCCGCAAGAACGCCACGCTCACCTGGCGCAACCGCCGCTCCGCCGTGCTGCAGCTCTTCTCCTCGCTCGTCTTCATCTTCCTCATCTTCTGCATCGACCGCGCCGTCCGCTCCAGGTTCTCCAGCACCACCGCCTACCGCAACGTGCCCGACCCGGTGCCGCTCGTCGCGCCGCCGATCCCGCCCTGTGAGGACAAGTTCTTCATCAAGTCCCCCTGCTACGACTTCCTCTGGAGCGACGGCGGGAGCACCCGCATCAGGGGCCTCGTCGACGCCATCCGGAACAACAACCCCGGCCGGCCCATACCGCCCGAAAAGGTGCCGATTAATTCCTTCCGACTCTCCCTCCCCCATTACTCTTAGTTGTCGGTTTGGATTGGGCAAGCACATTCTTGTGGGGAAGGGAATTTGTTGGTGTGCGATGTTCGCCTGCGGACTTGCCGAATTGGGTTGACCTGTCTGGATGGCGACGAACGCCATGCTCGCACGTTTCGCGTGAGGATTTTGGATTTTTTTTTTCTTTCTCATTTTTGTTTTTGAGAGCGGGAATCTGGATTCCTGGTGGGGAACGATTGGATTTCAGTGCACAAGTGTTTGTTTTTTTGTGTCTCGAGGAGAAAGAAAAACCGCGTGATAACTTTTTTTTTTTGACACACGGAATTTTGAATGAGTTTAGAGGATTGGTTACTGGGAACGGTGGAAGCTATGCATTATTATGCGCCTTTTGGTTTTAGAATTTTAAAACAAATTTAATTCAACTTAACTATATTAATTCTTTTCTACGGTCACAGATTATTTTACCACCTCCTTTTTAACTTTATAAATAATTTGGAAGCTTTGTGGCTTGGACGGTTTCACTTTCATGGTTTACTTCAATCATCATAAGGCTTGATGCTCACAATTTTAGTATCTGATTTGGTTCCATATCTTACTTTTTGATGCAAATGCCGCAGGAACTCCCTTCACAATTTAGGGGGTACAATTTGCGAGCTTTTCAAATGGAAGTTTAAGACAGATGCCTATTTTGTTGCTTATTAGGTGAACTGGGAAACTCCCAGGTCTACAAGGAACAGCTAATTCGGTTAATGTTGTTTCATGTCATTTTCATGCTCTGGTGTGTCTTAAGGCCTTTCCTTGGAAACAAAGATGGCGAGGATGCATCGTGGGATGTTAACTACGAATATGTTTGAGAATTTATAGGGAAGAGTGTGGGGTTCTCATAGATTAGTTGATGGTATCAATGAAGTGGTCCTATGTTTCTGTAAATTAGTATATTATTTCAGTGCTCAAAACTAGCTTGATCAGGAGCTTGAAAGGCATACAGAAAAACTTCTCAGACCGGAGTCCAGGGGGCATTCAAAACTCTATTATCTAGTCTGAATTAGTTAACTTAAATTCAGCTTCTGTTTTTGTTGTTCTTGTTATGCTAATCAGGTATATTAGTCCAAAATGACTTATATTTCTGACTTGAGGGAGTATGTGCACTAGCCAAAACTTAATCAAGTTTTGCAACTGCACCCAGAATTGGCAATCACTCAACATGTCATCTGATTGGTTCTCAATGATTCTTTCAGGTTTTAGGTTTTAGGACTCCGGATGATGTTGATGCTTGGTTGTTTAAAAACCCAATGCGCTGCCCTGGTGCTTTACATTTTCAAGATATAAATGCCACTCAGATAAAGTATGGTATTCAGACAAACTCTACTCCGGTAGCACGGAGAGGAACATATGAAGATCCGACATTCAAGTTCCAGATACCACTCCAAGTTGCAGCTGAGAGGGAAATGGCAAGGCTGCTTATTGGAGGTATTAATTCTTCCATGTTTATTTAAGGAAACTGTTGCTTATATGTATTCTCATCCTCGGTGACACTAATTCCTGCTTGCTTGTACTTTTTAAATATTACTTCCTCCATTCTAAATTATAAGTCATTCCAAGAAACTTGGAGAGTCAAAGTTTTTAAAGTTCGACCAAATCTATACAATAAGATAATAACATTTATGAAGCTAATTAAGTAGCATTATATTCTTTGTTAGTTATATTTTCATAGTATACCTATGTGATGTCATAAATCTTTATGTTTTTTTCCTATAATTTCAGTCAAACTTGAAAAACTTTGATTCTCCAAGATTTTTGGAATGACTTATAATTTGGAACGGAGGGAGTATTTTATTGGCTAGATATTTTTTCCACACAATTTACTGTAAGCCTAAACACATTTTTCATTAAGAGGGAGAGAAAACAACTTAAAAAGTTTTACAACCCCGCTTACTGATGGTGGAGTCCACAAATGTTTCTTTAGTGTGTAATGCATAATTAAATGTTAGTTTTGTGTTTGGTTCTGTTAGTTAATGGTTCATTATGGCAAATTAATGTTTTCATGAATGTAACAGACCCAAATTTTAGCTGGACTGTCGGATTTAAGGAATTCGCTCACCCAGCCACAGAGACCTTCTCTACCATTGCTCAAGCAGGGCCAACTTTCTTTCTTGCCATTGCAATGTTTGGATTTGTTTTCCAAATCAGTGCCTTGGTAGCAGAGAAAGAACTAAAGCTTCGACAGGTTCAAACTTCACTCACCGCTGTCTGCCTGCATATCTTTACGCTCAAAGTGAGCCAAAATTTTGATATATTTGCAGGCTATGTCTACCATGGGGCTCTATGAATTGGCTTACTGGTTATCGTGGTTTACCTGGGAGGCCCTTCTTATACAACACTTTCAGCACTTTTTACTGTGCTCTTTGGGATGATGTTCCAGTTCGATTTCTTCCTTCATAATAATTTTGGAATCCTATTCCTCCTGTTCTCTCCTGTTCCAACTGAACATGGTAAGTTCCAAATATTGATCGATTTATTTGGTTTGGTTCCTGTTTGTAATGCCTCAATTTTGTTAACAACATATTTCATGGATGAACTTGTATATTTCTAATTTATTATATTTTGTGAAGCATATGTTTCTTTTGAGCGTCCCCTTTACACAGACATTCATCATGTTTCCTGCAGCTTAGTTTTGCCTTCATGATATCTACGTTTGTAGCGAAGGCAGCATCAGCTACTACTGTTGATTTGCTATATTCATTATTGGTTCTTGACTCAGGTAATGTTTTGTTAATCAGCATCTTATGTATTCAGTTATTTCATTTTTTCAGAAAATATGATAAACTTTTGTTCTTCGGTTCTTCCTGTGCAGCTTGTTACCACCTTTGGGTTCCCTTATTCGGCTGACTACAAAAAGTTGTACCGGACATTGTGGTCTTTATTTCCTCCTGATTTATTTGCCAAAGCCCTCAACATTCTAGGCAAGGCAACAGCCACTCCTGAGGATAAGGGTATTAGCTGGAATCAGCGTGGGGAGTGCCCATCTTTTGAGACTGACTGTGTCATTACTATTGTACGTGCAAAACTTTGCTTATTAGTATATGTATTTTAGTGATTTAGTCACTAGATTTGTCACTTATTGTTTGCAAAATATCTTACAGGATGATATCTATAAGTGGCTCATATCCACATTTTTCTTGTGGTTTGTCCTGGCGATATACTTTGACAACATACTTCCAAATGTAAACGGCGTCCGGAAGTCAGTTTTCTACTTTCTTATGCCTTCATACTGGACGGGTAAAGGAGGCAAGATGGAAGGTCAGATATTGAAGTATTTGATAGCTACTCACATTGTTCCCGCTGTCCTATCTTACACTGCTCATTAATCTTTATTCCAGAGGGAGGCCTCTTTAGCTTTTTTGGTTCAAGCCGTCCTGCTGATGATGCTGCCCCTACTGACGAGGATGTTCGCGCGGAGCAAAACCTAGTAAAGGAACAAGCTGCAAACAATGCGGTCGATCCTGGTATTGCAGTTCAAATACATGGTCTACGGAAGACATATCCAGGAACTTTGAGCATTGGTTGTTGTTGCAAATTCTCGAAATCTAAGCCATTTCATTCGGTTAAAGTAAGTTATCAATTAGTTTTTGACATAAACTACATGCAGCTATGCTTGTCATGATCTGACTATTCATTGCCCAAAAATTTATTCAGGGCTTGTGGGTGAACCTTGAGAAGGACCAGCTATTTTGTCTTCTTGGGCCCAATGGAGCTGGCAAAACAACTACAATCAGTTGTCTGACTGGAATCACACCAATTACAGGAGGTGATGGTAAGTATCGTTCATTGAAGCAGCATTCTGGTTTCTTTGTCCCAAAACAACAACCGCCATGCTAATAATACATACCAAACATCTCACAGCATTCATTTATGGTCACTCTGTTCGAAGCACTGTGGGAATGTCAAACATCCGTAGGATGATCGGAGTCTGCCCACAGGTGGTGCCTTAGACATTTTGATATTATTGATGCAAGTGGTGATATATTTGAAAAAAAAAAATAAATATGTGTCTTCTGTTACTTTACAGTTTGATATCCTGTGGGATGCATTAACAGCTAAAGAGCACATGGAATTGTTTGCCAGCATCAAGGGATTGCCTCCAGCAGCAATCACATCAGTATGTTTCTTAATAATCTTTTGACTTGTTCTGTCTGAAACTTATATGTTTTGCATTTTGATCTTTCTATGGTTGATCACCTGACACAGGTAGCCGAGGAGTCACTAGCCAAAGTGAAGCTCAGCCAAGTAACTAATGCTAGAGCAGGCAGCTACAGTGGAGGAATGAAGCGCCGGCTAAGTGTCGCGATCGCACTGATTGGTGACCCAAAGTTGGTTTTTCTCGATGAACCGGTGAGGAAATAGACAATTTTTCATTGGTTTGTTCCTTATAGATAGACTCCCCTGTGGCCCTGTCACATGTCAACCTAACTAAGTATATGCTATGTAGACTACTGGCATGGATCCAATAACAAGGAGGCATGTCTGGGACATCATCGAGGAGGCCAAGAAAGGAAGAGCTATTGTCTTGACCACCCATTCCATGGAGGAGGCTGATATTCTTGGTGACCGGATAGCTATAATGGCAAAGGGGAAACTGCGGTGCATTGGGACATCAATAAGGCTGAAGTCGAAATTTGGAACTGGTTACATCGCTAATATTAATTTCTCTGGAAATGGCCACATGCAGAGCCCCAACATCAACAACAACACTGAGGCTCCGGTTAATCCGAACATAGAAGCTGTCAAATGGTTCTTCAAGGAAGTATGTGTCTCATGACTAAATAAGATCATCTTAAGATTTTGTCTCTTACCATCATGATATATAAATGCCTCTCTCTTTTGTGTTTAAACAGTGGCTTGATGTTAATCCGAAAGAGGAGAGCAGGACATTCTTGACATTTGTCATCCCTCATCACAAAGAACCGCTTCTGACAGTAATACCTTGGCACCAGAGCTCTAATGTTCTTCATTTTTTAAAGTAAATGATATATTAACACTTCCACAACAGAGATTCTTTGGAGAGCTGCAAGACAGGGAAGGGGAGTTTGGAATATCAGACATTCAACTTGGTCTGACAACACTTGAAGAGGTGTTCCTGAACATTGCAAAGCGGGCAGAGCTGGAGAGCTCTACCGCTGAAGGTACCTTGGTGACTCTCAACCTGTCATCAGGAGCAACAATTCAGGTCTGTACTCAGTAACCCTAACAACACCACCACACTTCTAATCATAAATGGAGGAAACCATCTAAGATGCGGAACTATCTCCCATCATGTAGGCTAGTTTGTTTGTGGTTGTTTAGCAAAGTGTTTTTTTTTTTTGCTGAGGATACATTTATAAGACTGTGTTCTGTTCTTTAATTGTGTCTCTTTGACAATTCAGATTCCCAAGGGGGCTCGTTTTGTTGGCATTCCTGGAACTGAGACAGAGGAGCATCCAAGAGGCCTCATGGTTGAGATTTACTGGGATCAGGATGAAAATGGATCGCTCTGTATTTCTGGGCACTCTGACGAGATGCCCGTCCCAGTCCATGCTGAGCTGAGGAGGCCTCCGTCACTTTCTCGTAGGGCCTCAATGGGCCGTGGAGGTCCAGTTGGTTATATGATTGACCTGAACCAGGCCCCATGAAAAAAGATTAGTCCAAGTGCAAAGTTTAGATTGGTTTTCATGTAGGTTATCTGGTACATATAGGAATCTTCTATTCATATCTTTGTATTAGAAGTCGTACTTTATATGCAGTAGTAATTGGTAAAGACGTGCTTTGTGAAAGATCCTATAGTGTAACACTTAGTTTTTCTGTTGTGGCAAACAAAGGTTTGGTAAAGGATGCAAGCTAGTGAAGGACCGGTGTTAGAACCATCTTGCAATCAATGTGGATTTTTCTATCGGTTTTTTATAACGCACAGAAATGTGGAAATTAGTTGAACGAGTTACCTCCTTGGAGGACTCGGCTACGTGTTAATATAGCTAGGAACAGCCCCCGGCATGGCTTGTACAACAACCAAGATTTACAAGAGATAGATCAAAGAGAACACCTTGACTTGCAAGTCAAGACAACAGCTAATCTACCGAACAGATCCTCACCGAACAGCTGAGGAGAAGATCGTTTAACACTCTCCCTCAATCTCAGCCACCTACAAGGTTGAGATTGGATCTGAAATCCCTTAATTTGGCTGCTCCAATCGGTTTTGTGAAACCATCAGCTATCTGATCTCCAGAACAAATGAACCTAACATCGAGAAGCTTTTGTGCTACCTGTTCACGAACAAAATGAAAATCAATCTCAATATGTTTAGTTCTGGCATGAAACACCGGATTAGATAGGTTGCGCCCAAATTATCACACCAAAGCCTCGCCATCGGTGGATGTTGAATTCCTAGTTCAGTTAGCAGTTTCTGAACCCACATCATCTCTGTTGTGGCGTTGGCTAGAGCCTTGTATTCTGCTTCAGTACTAGAACGTGATACCGTGGGTTGTTTTCTTGCACTCCACGAGATCAAGTTCGAGCCCAAGAACACTGCAAAACCACCCGTTGATCGCCGATCATCTATACAACCTGCCCAGTCTGCATCAGAGAAAGCACTGACAAGCATAGAACTCGACTTCCCAATTTTCAAAGCTGAATTCCAGGACCCACAAACATATCTCAAAATTCTTTTTACTGCTCTTAAGGGAATTGTGGTAGGAGCATGTAGAAACTGGCAAACCTTGTTCACAGCGAAAGAAATATCCGGTCTAGTGAGTGTGAGATACTGTAACGCACCCACTAAACTTCTGTACTTTGTTGAATCCTCCGGTCCCAGCTTATCTCCATCAACAATACTGAGCTTCTCTGTAAAGGACAAAGGTGTATCAACCGGTTTACAGCCCTTCATGCCGGCACAAGTAACTATATCCTTGGCATATCTTTCTTGTGAGAGGAACAGCCCATTCTGATTTCGAGTAACTTCAATTCCCAAGAAATAATGTAAATCTCCCAAATCTTTTAGTGCAAATTCTCGTTGCAAATCCTTGAGTAGAGCATCGGTTGCATCCTGAGATGAACTAGCAACTATGATGTCATCAACATATACCAAAACATATAAAGTGTGCCCCCTCTATTGTAGTAGAACAATGATGTATCGGCCTTGGAAGCCTTAAACCCAAAGCTTTAAGCTTGTTATATAATTTGGAATACCAAGCTGGTGGAGCTTGTTTCAAACCATATAGTGCCTTGTCCAACTTACAAACATGATCTGGACGTGCTTTGTCTTCATACCCAGGCGGTTGCTGCATATATACTTCCTCTTCCAAATCACCATGAAGGAAAGCATTTTGTACATCAAGCTGTCGAAGACTCCATCCCTTTGACACTGCAATTGACAGAATCAGTCGAATAGTTGCTGCTTTGACAACTGGACTAAAAGTATCCTCATAATCAACACCGTAGCGTTGCTTAAAGCCTTTTGCAACTAGCCGTGCTTTGTACCTATCAATTGTTCCATCTGATTTTCTTTTCAATTTATATACCCATTTACAACCAATAATATTCTTGCCTCTAGGACAAGGGACAAGGTGCCAAGTCTTGTTACACAGTAGGGCCTCATGTTCACTTTTCATAGCTTCACTCCAATTTTTATCACCAAGTGCTTGCTCAACTGTTGTAGGTTCATCAGAAGCAACTGCAGAATGCATACACCACCTTACCGTGCCATCTGTGTAGCTCTTAGGCTTAGTAATACCTCGTTGAAGCCTTGTTACAGGACGGAGAGGAACGGCAGTCACAGGCGTATCAACACCGACACTCGCCACAGGAGATCCAGTCAGCAGATGCTCTGCCAACTCCCCACCATTGCTTGGATCGGACTGTGGCTCAGGCAGCCTAGTCGCAGAGTGCGGATCACCTGAACCAGCCGTAGAGGATCCCGGGGCCGAGGAGACCGAGTGCAGAGGAGACGCAGGTGCAGCAGAATTCCCCGGCGCTGATCCCGAGCTTGATTCACTGCCAAAACCGGTAGCAGCAGACACCGAATCTGCTCCGTGTCCCGTGCTGCTCCCGCTGGGTTGACACATGAAATGACGATTGTTGATGGCCGATTCCACTCCAATTTGCACCGTGCTTATCCCTGTTTCAGGCAAAATTGGTGCCGGACTAGAACAAGTGTCAGTTGGCATAGGAGAACATGCATTATGGTCATGCAAAATTACATCCCCATGACTAGTGGATGGATTAAGCAGCTCCTTTGGTAGAAGCAAGATCTCTGATCGGAGTTTTTTTACCAGCGTTAGGATAGAACGATGCGAAGGGAAAAACTGATTCATCAAAGACCACATCCCTTGAGATGTAGACCCTCCCTTCAGAGGAATCCAGACACTTAAACCCTTTATGTAGGTTGCTGTACCCTAAGAACACACACCGCTTGGACCTAAACTGAAGTTTTCGAGTATTGTATGGTCGAAGGTTTGGCCAGCAGGCGCAGCTAAACGCACGAAGAGAGGTGTAATCAGGTTCAGTGTGAAGAAGGCGAGAATATGGTGTCTCACCATTAATTACTTTTGAGGGTAATCTGTTTATGAGGTACACAGCGGTGGAGAAAGCTTCATCCCAAAATTTAAGAGGAACTGAGGCATGAGAAAGGAGAGATAAACCCATCTCAACTATATGTCTATGTTTTCTTTCAGCCGAGCCATTTTGCTGATGGCTAATGCCTATTCGTTTGAAGAAGGTGTTTAGGGATCGATATTCTCCTCCCCAATCGGTTTGAACAGCTAGGATTTTTTGATTAAACTGCCGTTCTACCAGATGTTGGAAATCATGAAAACACTGAAACACCTCAGATTTATGGCGCAAAAAATAGATCCAGACAAATTTACTGTGATCATCAATAAAACTAACATAGTAATTATGCCGCCCAACAGAGGTTGGAGCTGGTCCCCATACATCAGAGAAAACAAGTTCCAAAGGCCTAGTAGAAACACTAGTAGACCTAGGGTAAGGCAATTGATGACTTTTGCCTTGTTGACATGCATCGCAAACTGCATTTTTATTTGAATCTAAAACAAAAGGAAGCTTATGGCGGCTAAGCACTTGCTGAACTATAGGAGATGAAGCATGTCCTAGCCTATGATGCCACAAGGAGACCGTTGGGTTGATCACACCGAAGGCTTGTTTATTCTTGGATGATTTATTCTGGGATGAACGCAGCGGGTAGAGGCCTCCTTCACATGGGCCCTTGAGGAGCGTTCTCCTCGTCTCTTGTTCCTTAATAAAAAAATGATTGAGATGAAATTCAAGGAATACATTGTTATCTTTAGCAATGCGATTTACGGAAAGTAGGTTTTTGCTGGCTTGAGGAACATGCAGAATATGATTAAGATGAATGGAACTAGTAGGGGAACGTAAAGTGCTATGACCAATATGCTTTATCTCCATACCAGATCCGTTTGCTGTATGTACTTGTTCGCCGCCACCGTACTTGTCACGCACGGTCAGCTTCTCCAATTCGCTTGTGATGTGGTAGGTGGCGCCGGAGTCCATATACCAATTGGTATCAACCCCATATGATGACGTCGCCACTGAAGCACTCTTTTGTGGTGGACCTGTGAAGGAAACATCAAAGCGTTTGAAGCATCTAAGGACGGTGTGACCGTCCTTGCCGCAGAGCTGACAGATGACGCCCGAGGATGAGCCTCCTCCATGGAAGCGCCCACCACCGGCACCACGACCAGCTCCACGACCTCGTCCTTCATTGTGGCGATTGTATCCGCCACGGCCTCCTCCTCGGGATGCATTGTTGCCGCCTCCACGACCACTCCTGGCAGCCAGATTGGCCACCGACTGGTAGCCTCCACCATGCAGCTCCATACGCTGCTCAAAACTCACGAGCTGTGTGTACAACTCCCCCACCGAAATAGGTTCGACACGAGCAGCCACAGCAGAAACAACAGGGTTGAAATCAAGATCAAGACCTGTTAATATATAGGACACGAGCTCTTCATCTTCCAGCCTACGGCCGGCAGATGCCATCTCGTCGGCCAAGCCTTTCATCTTGGCGAAGTAGTCGCTGACGGAGGACGTCCCCTTGGACGCCGTAGCCAACGCCATCCTTGTGCTGATGACGCGCGCCCGTGACTGCGACGCGAACATGGCTTCAATCGTGGCCCACGCCACGGACGCCGTCCTCTCCGTGGAGACTTGCCCAAGGATTTCCTTGGACAGATTGGAAAGCAGGTAGTGGAGTACCTGCCCATCCTTTGCTACCCACGTAGCATAATCAGGGTTTGGAGTTGGCGGCTCCTTCTCATCAGCTCCTTTCGCCTTCACCAGAAACTCGGCCGGCGGTTGAGCGTTCGATCTGATGAAGCCCATGAGCTGTGCTCCCCTCAATGCTGAGAGCACCTGAGCATTCCACGACTGGAAGTTCCCGCGGTGGAGTTTTTCGCTCACTGGGAGGAAGGTGACGAGAGATGGAACAACAGATGCTGCGGAGGAGGAGGGAGCGAAAGCCATAGCGATCTGTTAGGAAGATGGCTCTGATACCATGTGGAAATTAGTTGAACGAGTTACCTCCTTGGAGGACTTGGCTACGTGTTAATATAGCTGGGAACAGCCCCCGGCGTGGCTTGTACAACAACCAAGATTTACAAGAGATAGATCAAAGAGAACACCTTGACTTATAAGTCAAGACAACAACTAATCTACCGAACATATCCTAACCGAACAGCTGAGGAGAAGATCATTTAACAAGAAAAAACTAATGCACGCACAGAAAAATTGTAATTATTGCGAAAGGGCCTCTAGCCTAGTGGTTAGAGCGCCTGAGTAGCACCCAGCAGACCTGGGTTCGACTCCCCGTCGGAGCGAATTTAAACAGATCTGCATTATTAAAAAAATAGGTCGAGGTTTCACTTGCTGACTTGGGTCAAAAAAATAATTGTAATTATTATGTGGATTTCTATAAAACACATAGAAAAATAGATCAAGCATCCTTACACTAACTTCATATAACAACTGTAATTTTTTTTTAATCTCTCTCTAAAACATGTAACTAGTCTTTCAACTTCATACTAACTTCAAATTCCCTTGCTGACTTCAGTAAAAAAAATTGTAATTATTTTGTGGATTTCTATAAAAACACACATAAAAACTCTTACACTAACTTCATATAACAAGTGCAATTTTTCTTTTTAATCTCTCTCTAAAACATGTAACTAGTCTTTCGACTTCGTACTAACTTCAAATTTGATAATTGTTTCTCCTATTTTTTTTCTAAAACCATGCTCTATCAATTTATTATGTTCTAAACCTATTTTTTGTCATATTTTTGTGTGACTCAGTGTCAGTGTTTGTTAACCGGCAACTCGTCTTGAGTAATCTCAGACGATTTGTTCGGTGGGGATCGGCGTTCGTAGGACTCGGCGAGTACACAGGGACAACGATTTATACTGGTTCAGGCCGCTAAATAGCGTAATACCTTACGTCCAGTGCAGCGTATGCCTTGTGTATGATTATGATTCAATTGATTGGAGCCCGCACCTGCTTCCCCTTATATATTCGGGTGAAGCATAGCACAGACCGAGTCCTAGTCGGTTACAATGGAGGAGTCCTATTCTAATTACAAGACTTCCTTTAAGAATTCGACTAAGTTACAATGAGAGTGCTAATCAAGTACGCTTCGTATCAAGTCTTCGGATCTCCCATTCCGTCCGGGATTAGTCGGAGTAATCATCTTCTGATGACATCTCTGACATCCTGGTCCGTCAAGCCCCTGAGCTCTTCATCATTTCCTCATAACATTATCTTCTGGTTTCTCTCTGAGAATCTCCGAGTAATGTCTTGAGAAATCTTGAAGTGCTTCGTATGTAAAGAACTTCCATGGTGTGCACTTTTTCTTGAAAAGTGCACCCATAGGGTGTAGCCCCCGAGCCTCTTGTTATTTATAATAACTTTGAGGATCTTTTGAGCCTTTTCCGAGTAATTCTTGGGTAAGAAAAAACATTTCCTTTATGATATGTACCCTGCAGCCCCCGAGCCTAAGTTCCGAGTACTCAGTAGTCGGTTCTTGGGGTCTTCCAAATATATGACCGGGTAATCCATAAAGGTCTTGAGGAGCAAAACATGTCACTGAATCGTTGCTTACTCCATCTGAGTAATAAATATTCAGCTTCAGGTGGGTAATGTTTTCAACAAACATCCCTTATCACCCCCACTGAACAAAAATTACTATGGAATCAGCAATAATTGACCAATGACTGTGCCAACTGTACATATTTAATGATTTTTATCGTTTTCTGCAACTGCAAACTTTGTCGTCTTCCTCTTGAAGTGCGCATGGGAATCAAGTCTATCCTCGTTACCGGGCTTCACATGTGCAACAATGCATAGGTTGAATTATTTGACCCTTCAGTCACTTGTGTCTGTGGACAATGTCTATAGACCAAGATGATCTGCCTATAAATACCCTGATTGGGAAGCGAAGAGCTCATATCCTTTTGAGCGTATGACTTCCTCTAATTCCATGAGTATTGTAGGATCAATAGTGGAGATGGCCGAGCCCCCGGGTATCTTCCTTCTGTAAGATAGATGAGGTGTCTAGAAGAACTCTTGTGAAGGGACCATCCGCCAGGGTGGTTTCCAAATGGTCGCGAGCAGAGGGATACAGAGGTGCACCTAGAAGAACTCTTGTGACTACCACTCGTAGATAACCTCGGAGTCACAGGTTGTCAAAAGGCGGCGAGGGTGATGGTCTTCCCCCCGAGTTCCTTGAGTATTGGGGTGGTGCCTAAGACCCACCTTGGGATGCACCGAAAAGATAGTGTCTACCCAAGGTTCTGTGTCTGCTTTACTGCGTCTCACTGAACCCGGTCCTTGGTGCATTAGGCATTAGGACTCTGTACCTTGATTACACTAGGGTAGAGTTTTACATCCTGATGGTACTTGTGATGGTAGTTGCTGTATCTCAAGATATTTCCATGTATCTCTGTTGTAATTTCGAGTAATAATAAATAAGATCCGAGTACTTGGAATATTTTCTAAGTCCTTTGTCTTGTTCTCCGAGTACTAAATGTGTCTTGTAAAAGAAGGAAACTTGTCTGTTCTCTGTCTGGCTGTTCACTGTTGCTGACGTCGTCCGAAACGTTCTCCCAGTCGTTAGGGTTTTGAACGGTTTCATGACGCCGTTTGGAAAAGATGAATGGTTACCGAAATAGATCTATAATAAGCCGCCGTCGGGCCTGTGTTTTCCTCACGCTTTCATCAAGCCATTGACTTCAGAGTTAGAAATCCCCTAGCCAATCCTCAGTTGATGCGCAGAAAATCTCTTGCTACCAACATGGGTCCTAAGAAGCAAGCCGCTGCGGAGAAGAAGAAGGCCAGGATCACCATTACTGGGATGCCGCGCCATCCTTGCCCGCCCACTGATGTCTTGGCATGGAAGATGCCGGATACCAGGCAAACGGAGCTTGCTTACTTGGCACAACAAGGACTACTCCGAGCACAACCGCTTGATGGATGGAGGGTACCGACTGATCATCGCGCTCCCGCCCCCAATACCACGGAGATAGTCATGTTCAAGTCTTTCGTGGAGCGGGGATTGGGGCTTCCGGCGTCGGACTTCTTGCGAGGGTTGCTCCATTACTATGGTTTGACTCTCAACCATATCACTCCCAATGCTTGCTTCCACATTGCTATCTTTACTCATCTGTGTGAAGCTTTCCTGGGTATCTGCCCATCCTTCACTCTCTTCCGCTACTTCTTCTGGGTGAAGTGTCAACCTAGTGACGCTAGCGTTGAGGTAGTTGGAGGGGCTAGCATCCAGCTTAGGCTAGAGGTGGCCACGCAGTATATTACTGTGGAGCTGTCAGATTCTGTCCGAGATTGGGCTGCCGGGTGGTTTTATATGGCCAACCCTCCGCCGGCTCTTCGCCACCATGATGGATGGCCTCCACGAAAGTGCCGGGAATGGAAGGACAAGATTACCGCTGTTGAGGTAGAGGCTGTCCAACCCTTCATTGATATGATAGATGGATTGAAGCTTGGCGGATTGAACGGGTACACCGTCGTCCAATACTTCATTGCGCGCCGTATCCATCCTCTTGAACAGCGAGCCAACTTTGGCTTTGAGTACCTGGGTACGAAGGACTCGGGTCGTCATGACGCCGAACAGCTGCCTGATCATGAGATCCTGAGGAGGGTGAACCGACTGCTCAAGAGCCGTGAACACCTTGTTCCGGTGATGACAACATTCTCTGCCATCAACCCGCCTCCTCAGGTGAGTAGTTGTCCTGTCTTGTCTTTAAGATTCTTAGTAGATATCGTTCTGACTTGACTGAGTTTTCTTCTTTTATAGGGCCAAGGGAGGGATAACAATGATTGTTCGCCCCTACCTCCGGCGACCGAAGAAGGCAGAGACATAATTCTAGGAGGTCCTATCCGAAGTGAGGACCTTCCGAACAACCCAAGCTCTCCTGATGACCTTGGTTGGCTTGACACAGAATCAACTGACTCTGATGTCATGCTCATAGACCTGAAAGCTGAGAGTAGCTAGAAGAGGTCGCCGACTCCACTTCAAGAAGCCGGGGAACCTGTCCCGAAGAAGGCTCGCACTAGTAGGCGCCATGCTTGTCGAAAAGTACTTTTGTCACTAGCATTGGCTGAAAAGCACTGTAATATGGGTGCTCCTGGTAAGGGGAAGCCCAAGTACCTTGTACTCCTTTTGTTTTTGGATTTTAATAAACCCTTGTCTTATATATGTCTTTATACCAGATACTAAAACAATCCAAGGGACTTCAAGCAGTGCAGTCCCTGAGAAGGCTCCGACTCCAGACCCGCTACTGAAGAAACCTCTCTTGAAGTTGATGCGACCATTAAAGCTCGTAAAGTAAGTCACAGGATTTTACTTGTAGAGTGCTCGCATATTTCTGGTACTAACATAGATACTCATCTGTTGTAGGAAAACGAAGTCAACTGCAGCAGCCTCAGATGCGGTCCCTGAGACTCGGGCGGTAGAGGAGTCGGAGACGGTGGACAAAGAAGAAACCAGCGCCCCTCCTGTCTTTAGTCAGGTAGATCCTCAGCCCGGCTCCTCTACGTCGGGTTACCAGGCGGATGTAGCACCTGAAGTGGATATTATCCCTTTGCCTCTGGTTGGTGTGCCATATTCGATCTTCCATTCTCCTGCTCAGTTGGAATTTGACCGAGTAATGAATGAGTGGTTTTTCCGCACTCGACAGCCGAATGAGCCAACCCTGGAGATGGTCTTAGCCGACGTCGATGCTGAGGTAGCCACTCTTCCTTAGGGAGAGTCCGCGGGTGCCCCCGAGTCTTCGCGTCAAGGAGCGACGCTCGATGTGAATGGGTACGACCAGGACCTCACCCGACTGAAAGAGCTAAGTGAGGGCCCCTGTTGAAACACTTTGGCAATTTGTCGAGGTAAATCTTTTGAAGTCCTCTTCATTCGTTACAATGTCATTTGAGTACTGACGGTAATATTTTTGTGCAGGGCTTTGATGTAAAGGTCAAGGACCAGATCACTCGGATCCGTCAGGAGATGTCTCGTGAGAATCAGGAGCTTCAAGATTACATCGCCCAGGACCAAATTAGCCAAAAAGTGGCCACCCAACTCCTGCACAATCGCATCAATGAGCTTCAAGGTAGTCTTAAGACTGTAGTAGATGAACGTGACGCTGCCAATAACTGGGAGGTTGCGCTGATAGCCAAAAACGCCTCCTTGGAGCAAAAGATGAAGGAGCTGAAGAAAGCTTCCAAGAAACAACTAGATGGTAAGTTGAAAATACTGCTCCGAGTCTTTGTATCCTTGCTAACTGATGACACGGTATCCGACTAATGTGTCTTCAAATGCGAACAAACTGGCTTCCGGGTGGCAAAGCGCGTTCAACCGAAAGCAGGCGGAGCTTGAGGAGGTATTTGCTAATGCGCAAAGTACTCTTCAAGAGGCCAAATTGATGCGTGAGGGTGCTGACCGAGACCTCCTGCAGGCTTTGAAATCTACGAAGGAGTCGTGGGAAGCTCTCGAGTCTTCGCAGGCTTTCTTGAAGGCGTTGGAGCATGCCGTCGAGCCCATCCTGGATATGATTCCATGCCCTGAAGGAGTCGAGGAATCTTTGATTGATCGGGCCAAAGCTGCACCTAGACGGCTGGCTCAGTATATCAAAGATATGTCGATTTCAGTTGTGCAGAGTCTAATGGCAACACTGCGGCTACATCTGCCGTCCTTCGACTTGTCATCTCTTATGACGCTTCCTGAAGGCAAAGACGATGATGATCTTGCGGTGATGCAAGAAGTGGTGAAGACCGCGACGGAGGAGTACTCGCAGATTTTAGATCTTGTAGAGTAGCTTAACCTCCTTGATCGTTTAACTACCGCTTGTATTCCCTAGAAACAATTATTATCAAATATAAAGAATCAAAGTATTAGTTACTTTTGAATCTTTGTGAAGTTCGTATCAACTCATTGCAAGAAATTTTCTTGTCAATGGGTTGTTTCTGTTTTGATGTGGATGTATGACCAGCGTCTTATTAGACGAGTCTATCCGGGTGCTCTCTAGCACTTGAGTTTGGGTCGTGTGACTTCGTTTCTCTAGTAGTCTTATAACGATCATGTAGAGAACTTAGTCTTAGCCCGAGTACTACTCTTAGTACCCTTGTTCAAGGGATAATTTTGATCAAGCACCTCTTGAAGGACCGTGACAATGGTTCTTCTAGGTGAATCATATCCTCTTGGTACTCGCAGCTTGAGTGCGAAAATGGGTGGACCTCTGTCCGGTTAAGTTGTAACGGGGTGAGTACTACTCCCTTGTTACACCTTATAGGAACTAGTATCTACTATGGTAGATACCATATTCGCTATAGGTTGATAGCCGGGTATTAAACCGTACTATCATTAGAGGTTGTATTGAGCTCGGAGCTCGTAACTCGAGTATGGTTTGCCGCTGAAACCAGTCCATCCGAGTATATATATATTATAGTCGTGGGATACAATAGCTAAAGCTTATTGTATGACTGATAGGCTTCATGTGACTAAATAGTCATAATGAAGTATAATATAGAGAAAAAAGCTTTTGTTACTGATGAACTGCAAACTTTATTAATATCTGTGTAGTGAATACATTTGCCCTGAGTCAGATTTCTAGCGTGGTCCTTAGGTATGGAATTTCTTTCAGATGCTCAATATTCCATGAATTTGGCAACAGAGAACCATCCTTAGTGACTAGCTCAAATGACCCGAGTTCTTGTTACTTTTGGATACTATGTAGGGTCCTTCCCATGGACTCATGAGCTTGTGGCGCCCTGTGGTATTCTTGAATTTTCTTCAGGACATAGATCGCCTACTTGGAAGGTGCGGTGATGGACGTTCTTATCATAGTAGCGCCTCATCCCTTTGAAGTATCTTGTTGACTGAAAAAGTTGCGGTTAATCGGGATTCTTCAAGGCTGTCGACTTCTAGCCGCCTGGTATCATCAGCTTCGCCTTCATTGTACTGCTCTGTCGTGGGGAGTCCAGATTAAGTCAGCCGGGAGGATTGCTTTAGTGCCATATACCAAGAAAAAAGGAGTTTGGCCTGTTGCCCGACTTCGTTGTGTCGTAGCCCCAGACTACTTTAGGCAGCTCTTCGACCCACCTTCCGCCTGTGATCTTCTTTTAGAAGGTCAAATAGCCTTGGTTTTAATCCAGCAAGAATTAGGGCATTTGCTCGTTCAACTTGACCGTTGGATTGTGGATGGGCTACTGATGCGTAGTCTATCTTGATTCCACAGTCGCTGGCCCATGACTTAAACTCAATAGCCGTGAAAGGGGACCCGAGGTCAGTGATAATTCTATGTGGCATCCCAAAACGATGAAAGATGCTCTGCATGAATTGTACTGACTTAGATGCGTTGAACTTGACCAATGGCATGTACTCAATCCACTTGGTGAATTTGTCGATTGCGACGTAGATGTACTCGAATCCGCCTGGAGCACGCTTAAGAGGACCCACCATGTCGAGTCCCCAGCATGAGAAAGGCCATGATGGAGGAATACAGATCAATTCATGTGCAGGTACATGCTGCTGTTTGGCAAAGAACTGGCATGATTGACAGCGGCGGACTAGGTCTTCTGCATCTTTCAAGGCTGAGGGCCAATAGTACCCTGATCTGAAGATTTTTCCGACTAGTGTCCTTGATGCTGCATGGTTGCCACACACCCGGAGTGAACTTCATTTAGGATTTCTCTGCCCTCTTCTGGTGAGATGCACTTGAGGAGGACTCCTGACGAAGCTCCGCGTCGATATAGCCGGTCCCCGACTAGAACATAGTTTTTGCTACGTCTGGTGACTTGCTCTGCGGCTGTTTTGTCACTTGGCAGTTTATGCTCTTTGAAGTAGTCGATGAAGACTTGTGTCCAGTCGGGTGTAGAGCTAGAACCTGAGCAGATGGTGCTGGGTCAACCTCTTCCTTCTCTTGAATTGACGGCTTGGATAACTCATGAACAAAGGTACCACTGGGAACCAGAGCTCTGTCGGAACCCAATTTGGCTAGGACATCTGCTGCTACATTGAGATCCCGGGTAACATGAATGAGTTCCAGCCCAGAAAAGTGTTTTTCCAGTTTACGGACTTCCGCGCAATAGGCATTCATTGTTTCCTTGGTACAATCCCAGTCTTTGTTGACTTGGTGAATTACCACAGAAGAGTCGCCGTAGACTAGGAGTCGCTTGATGCCCAATGCGACTGCTAGCTTGAGTCCGTGGAGTAGCGCTTCATATTCTGCTTCATTGTTGGTAGCAGGCCACAATATTGTAGAACGTACTTGAGCTGCTCTCCGGGGGTGATACAAGTAGTACTCCGGCTCCTGCTCCTCCGAGTTTTAGGGACCCATCGAAGTACATCTTCCAATGATCGGGAATAGCGTTGTCTTGGATCTGCTGTATTTCTGTCCATTCGGCGACGAAATCAGCTAGAGCTTGTGACTTGATTGCTTTCCTGGGAGTGAACTTGATGTTGAGTGCCCCCAGTTCGACTGCCCACTTGGAAATTCTTCCAGTAGCATCACGATTGTGGAGGATTTCTCCCAAAGGAAAATCCGTAACAACTGTGATCTCATGGGCTTCGAAGTAATGTCGTAGCTTTCTTGAAGATATAAGTAGGGCGTAGAGTAATTTCTGTACTTGCGGGTATCTGGCCTTTGAATCGGAGAGTACTCACGCTGATGTAGTATACTGGTCGCTGGGTGTGGTAGATGTGCTTGTCATCCTTGCGCTCCACTACGATCGCTGTGCTTATAACGTGTGTGGTAGCTGCGATATAAAGCATCATCGGCTCCTTGGGTTCTGGTGGCGTCAGTATAGGTGAATTGGTAAGGTATCCTTTGAGTTGTTCAAAGGTGTCCGCTTCTTGTCCACTGAAATTTATCGCCAGCCTTGAGTAATTTGAAGAAAGGGAGTCCTTTTCTCCCAGCCGTGAGATAAATCGATTCAGCGCGGCCATGCACCCGGTGAGCTTCTGAACATCCCTGACTGAGGTAGGTGGCTTCATGTTGATGATAGCTGAGATCTGCTTTTGACTAGCCTCGATGCCCCGATGGCTAACGAGAAATCCGAGTAACTGGCCTGAGGGTACTCCGAAAACGCATTTTGTGGGATTGAGTCTCCATTGATATGCGCGCAGTCGGTTGAAAGTTTCCTCCAGGTCTGATATGAGAGTAGTCGGATCCTTTGTCTTTATGACCACATCATCAACATAAGCTTCTGCATTGCGGCCGATTTGGTCACCCAAGCAATCTTGGATAGCTCGTTGATAAGTGGCCCCTGCATTCTTCAGCCCAAAGGACATGGTTTTATAACAGTAGGCGCCAAAGGGAGTTATAAACGATGTCTTGGGTTGATCTTCTTCTTTGAGAGCAATCTGGTGGTACCCGGAGTAGCAATCCAGAAAGGATAATAGAGCAGAGCCTGCGGTGGCATCAACTATTTGATCTATCCTCGGTAATCCGAAAGGATCCTTTGGACAGTGTTTGTTGAGGTCTGTGTAGTCGACACACATGCGCCACTCAGCAGAGTTCTTCTTCCTGACTAGCACTGGGTTAGCTAACCACTCGGGTGGAGGATTTCTCTGATGAATCCGGCTGCGAGTAGTTTGGCTATTTCCTTCTTGATCGCCTCTTTCTTCTCTGGTGAGAACCGTCGTAGTCTTTGCTTGATAGGTCTAGAACCTTCTTTTAATTCCAATTTGTGCTCAGCCAAATTCCTTGGGACTCCTGGCATATCAGCCGGTTTCCAAGCAATATATCTTTGTTTGCTCTAAGGAACTTGGTGAGCGCGAGTTCCTATTCTTCAGATAGGTGAGCACTGATAACCGCTGTCTTGGAGGGATCACCGGTTTCCAGGTCAATGGTTTTTGTAGAGACTTCTGCTGATGGTTGGATAGTACCCGCCTTCTTGGTTGGGATTTCTGAATCTCCAGGCTTGGTACTATGCACCATCTGAGCGAGTTCTTGTACTTCCAGAGCGAGTTGAGCTTTTTCAGCGATTTGAACAGCCTCTGTGTCACAATCGAATGATCGCTTCAAGTCACCCTGAAGGTTAGGATTCCCTTAGGACCCGGCATCTTCAGCAGAAGGTACGGGTAATGAGGCACTGCCATAAACTTGGCGATGGCTGGTCGTCCAAATATGGCGTGGTACGATGATTCAAAGTCGGCTACCTCAAAACTGATGTACTCAGTCCGGTAATTGATCTGAGTTCCAAAAGTGACGGGTAGTATGATCTTCCGAGTGGTACAGCCGCCTTTCCGGGTACTATGCCGTAGAAGGGGGCACTTGATGGTGTGAGCTGGGTTGCGAGATCCAGATTCATCTTGCGTAGGGTGCTTGCAAAGATGACGTTAAGTCCTGCCCCTCCATCAATGAGTACTCTCCCAAATGTAAACCCGGCGACCGTAGGATCCAGGACTAGCGGGTAATGCCCTGCATTGGAGACGCTGGTCCATTGGTCCGCTCGGGAGAAATTATCGGGTGCTCAGACCAGTCAAGATATTGGGAGTTGCTGGTTCTGTAGACATGATCTCTCGTAGGGAAAGCTTCTGGAGCCTTTTGTTTCGCTGGTAGTTACTCCCCCAAATATGACGTTGATGGTCCCTTTGGGGTGCTGGAAACCGCCAGCGTCCTGCTGAGGGTCTCCGGCTGCTTTTTCCCCTTGTCTTTCTTGTTTTTATTGAAGTCGGAGTTTAAGCCTCTCTCCTTGAGCTGTCGACAATGCCTAGCCTGATGTCCTCCTTTAGGATGGAAAGGGCACGGTCCGTCGAGTAAGTCATCAAAGGTGGATGGCTTATTTCCCTTCTTCTGAGGCTCCATGGCAGCAACAGTATTGTCTCCTGTTCTCTTGCGGGTGTTTGCTGTGTGGTGCCTGGTTGCCTCTCTGATTGTTCCCTCGATCGCCCTGCGTGTTCCTCTCGGGGAAGCGTTCCTGAGTGCGTTCTTCTGTTGCTATCATGGAATTTACGGCCCGATGGAACTCGTCGGCGGTGGTCGGGTCCTGCTTGATGAAATCTTTGTAATTGTACCTTTCGCAAATTCTTGCCAAAAAGGTCAATTACTTCTCTGTCTGTGATGTCAGATACTGTGGAGCGGATCTCTGAGAAGCGCCTATAGTACTCCCGTATTGACTCGTTTTCTGTTGCTTGCAGGTCCTGAGCTTAGTCCGGGGATCTGATCTCTCGGGGACACCCGCAAAGTTCTCTATGAAGATACGATGGAGTTGTTCCCAGGAGTCAATGGACTCGGGCTTAAGCTTGTCGAACCAAGCGAGTGGCATTGTCTCTAAAGCCATTGGGAGAAAGAGTGCTTTGACGTCGTTGCTTCCTCCTGCTAACTCAACTGCTTGAGCTACAGCCTGAGCCAACGTTTAGGTTCTGTCTTCCCATCGTACTTTGAGTAGTTCCCGGGTTTGAATTTTCGTGGAAACGGGACTGCTCGTAGCCTCTGGGAAAAGCAAGGAAAACGATCGACTGCATCATGATGCAATTGCGACTCCTCGGTATGAAGATTCGGCTCCTTCTTCAGCTTGATCGGGTACTCGGTGGCCCAGACGACTCCTTGCTGGAACTCGGCCGAGTCGCTCCTGAACAGGTCGCCTCTGGCTTGGATGGGATGAAGCTTGTTCATCAGCTAGAGACTCAAGGTTCCGTCCCCGGAGTTGTAGCGCAGTAGTCTGAAGCATGATCAGTCGTCGCTCTTCATCGGGGGTGCGGTTGTCCTTGGCTCCCATCTCTGTAGCTAGGGCCATAATGTTCTGGTAGGGTGTCTGGAATACCTTGTGACCAGCGACTCTCATAAACTCAGGCTCGAGGTTGCGGGAGCAATCAGCTCGTCGGCGATTGTGATCGTTTTGTGATTGATGCTCCTGATCACGTTGGGCGCGAGCATGATTTTCCGCGTCTTCTAGGCGCCTCCGAGTATTATATCGACATTTCAAGCTACCTTCTGAGCCTGCGAGCTTCTTACTTGATTCCTTCTTCCTTCGAGCCCAACTCGGTCACTTCCTCGCAGTCCATACCAGAATTTCATCACCGGAACATCTGGAGGGGTTGGTCGAGAGATGACGAGATCCCCCAAAAACTTCACGTACCCCCCCATATGATTTACTCCCGTCCTTTCGTAAAGTTCAGAGTTCCGTTAGTTGTTGTTGAGTTCCTCCCCTCTGACTTGTTCCTATCTTTGCCCATTGTGCCTACACTTTACTATTAGCCATGACAATTTACCCTCCTGGTACGAGTCCCTCTTTTTCTTCCCCAAAGGTATCTTTTTCTCTCTTTGAGTATTTATTCTTCGGCGGAAATTGTTAGCGGTTACGGCTTCTTGCGGTGATTTGCGCGCCTTCTGCGAGCTTCTTTAGCTGATCTTCTTGATTCTCTCAGATTATTGACTCGATTTCTACGGGTCCTCTGGGTCGTTGTCAAATATCATACTTATAGTTTCATCATCCTGGAAGACATCTGGAGGGGTGGTGGTTCGTAGAGATGATGATGCCCGCCATGAAAACTCCGGGTGTAGCCCTGCGGTTTATGATCCTGGCGTAACCGACTCCAAGTAGAAGTGCTGGAGATTAGTTCGTGTTGAGGTTCATGTTCCTCAAAGGGGAGCTGATGTCCATGTTGAATGGAAGTTGCTGGTCGATTGTGCCAACCAGCCTAGCCGGAGCTGGCTGTTGGATTGGCAATGGACAATGTTACCTCCTTGGTTAAAGCTGAAAACGAGTCCTTCTTGAGCTCCAGTCAGAGGGTATCTGTTGATACTCTTTGAATTTGAGCGTCAATCAGGTCTTGGAAGTCTTCAGCCGAGTTCCGCAGTTCGAGGTGATACCATTTGATCTTCGAGTCCTTTCATTCTCAGAATTTGAGTTCGAGTAGGAGTCGGGTGCTCAGGTTGGTCTCCAGAATCTTGCGGATCTTGGATAGCAAGGTTTGCTAGGTTCTGGGTGAGATCACTCATCTTTGGTGTGGCTTGTGCTTCCAGATCAGTGTGAAGTTGTCGATCTAGCTTTCCTTGATCATCCGCGATGCAAGTCCATGAGCCAAAAACGAAAATTGATCCCGCCGAGAACATGTTGTCGTGGTTCGCCGGGCTCTTGGTCGTCGAATCGCCGAAAGCCCCTACCTGGCGCGCCAGCTGTCGGTGTTTGTTAACCGGCAACTCATCCTGAGTAATCTCAGACGATTTGTTCGGTGGGGATCGACGTTCGTAGGACTCGGCGAGTACACAGGGACAACGATTTATACTGGTTCAGGCCGCTAAATAGCGTAATACCTTACGTCCAGTGCGACGTATGCCTTGTGTATGATTATGATTCAATTGATTGGAGCCCGCACCTGCTTCCCCTTATATATCCGGGTGAAGCATAGCGCAGACTGAGTCCTAGTCGGTTACAATGAAGGAGTCCTATTCTAATTACAAGACTTCCTTTAAAAACTCGACTAAGTTACAATGAGAGTCCTAATCCAAGTATGCTTCGTATAAGTCTTCGGATCTACCGTTCCGTCTGGGATTAGTCGGAGTAATCATCTTCTGATGACATCTCTGACATCCTGGTCCGTCACTCAGTTGAAAATTTGAATTCCAAAAAAATGATAACTTTAAAACAACATTTCGAAATAATATATGATTTCAGTTGAAAAAGTCATGAACATAAAAGTTGTTGAACTCATCAAGATCTATAACTTTTATTTTGGTCATTGCTTCATCTGACAAAGTGGTAATTGCTTCATCAAGATCTAGTAGAGAACAAACCTTTATTCTCGATGGCCAAATTTGGCTTTAGTTCCGGATTAATTTGGGCCCGGGATTAAAGAGGTCTTTAGTCCCGGTTGGTGGCTCCAACCGGGACTAAAGCCCATTTACAATGACAGACATTTGCAGGAGGGACTTTTAGTCCCGGTTTGTGTTACCGACCGGGACTAAAAGGTCACCCTTTAGTTCCGGGATGACCTTTTAGTCCCGGTTGGTGTTACCAACCGAGGCTAAAGGTCTTTCACCCGGGACTAAAAGTCCCTCATAAATCAATTCAAAAGGAGATTGTATAGGGCTATGTCACATGTGGTATATAGTTGAGTTGGTAAGGAGTTTATGTGAAAGCTATTGAGTTTGAATCTCACACACCGCAAGAGAGGTCGTCTCCCTAAAATTTTATTTATTTATTCGCCGCTTGAGGATGGGTTTTAGTCCCGGTTGGAAGCTTTTAGTCCCATTCCTGATGGTATTCTCGATGGTACACACCCATGGCGCACCGTCTTCCAGATTTTTAATGCAAAAGGAGGAAAAATGTAGATGTGTAGTTGTGAGGTTCTTCAAATTCTGGTAAATGCAAACTTCAGCCTTCAAATCAACTTGCTAGCTTGAGCTCTTATAATTTCCGTAGCCACCAATTAGTGTAGGATCAGGACATCTACCAATCTAAGCATCATCAGAGTATTTCCAGAATAGGTCACTTTATTATATTCACTATTTCACAGGCATACTAGATTTTTAGTCTGTATACCATACATGTCTCTCTCTAACATGGACTAGGGCTATGTTTTATTAAATTTATTCTATAATTTTTGTGTCTTGAATGGCTGTTAAACCATCGAAGTGTCATGTTTCCAATCCAAAACAAATGCTTATTATATGATCAAATATATTCTGGATGTTAATCAGCTGAAGTGTGGTAATGGAGTCTGTATACCATATATGATCATACACTAAATGCTGAATTGCTGATCCATTATTTTATTTTTTTTGGTTTTCGGATGTGTGGTAATGGAGTCTGTTGCTTTGCTTGGTTTATAGCCGAGTTTGAAAATCTGCAGGGGACAAATAGGTAATGCACAATTATCCTGATATGGTTTTGAAGGGAATCTGAGCGTATCACAGCGCTTACTTGTACCCGGGCTTGGGAGTTTGGGAGTTCGGACCAGCTATGTTGAACAACTTGGGCAGGGTAGTAATTGTTGTTGAATCTGAGTCTAATATTATGGTTAATTATTGAAACACGATAATGCTAGATAGTAATAGAAATGGGCGATTCCTGTAAATTGTCATGTAAAGCTCTGTTTTCACCTTTTTTAAAGATTTGTGGCTTGTTGTTCCTTGCCGCCTATTGGGTCAGTCCAATACCTTTTTCTTGTATCTGATCTTTGCCTAGTTGTTAGTTGGAGCCAGCTATGATTCAATTCTGATTGCAAACTAGTCCGAGGCCTATTTGACTTGATAATTTATGTAATTATATGATGATGACTCTTTTGTGTTGAAATTGGAACTTCATCGGGCCCTTTGCTGGCGACGAGCTCTCAGGTATGTGCATCCCATTTTCCGGAATGGTTGATTGCGTACTAGTGCTAACAGTAGTAGTCTAATGGTACTAATATTTCAGAACATTTGTTTTCAGTCAAGGCCTTTAGAGTTTCTACAAGCTACATCTTGGCAAGCACCATTAAAAAAATAGCATATGTGTTCTACAAACCAAAGACAACATATGCATTAAATCACATCTGCTTCACCCTTTTGTAATTGACACACTCCTTGAGATGTTTCATGGCAGGCCCCTGAGTAGGTTACTTTGGTGCTCTGAGTTTTAAGTTGTGTATTCTGATAACATTGGTTAGGAGAAGATGAGGGCAACATGTGTATAACCATAACAAGTGTTTAATTACAAGAAATAAAATCATGTACTGATGCTGAGATAATGGTTTTGAATGTATTGATGCCGGGACATTTGGACATCATCTATATATTTATGAATGTGATAAATATTTAGACACCTATGAATGTATTTGTTATGTTGTGATGTGTCATGAAATTACTGTATAGACAATATAATGTTGCTACTGTTTTGAAAAATAAATTATTTTTTCCTGTTCGTTTTGTTTTTTTTCTGTGAGTTTAGCCACACCGACGAAAAAAATGCATATTTTTCTGTGTGTGTTATTTCTTTTTTCATGTGAGGATGAACACTCAGAAAATTGATTTTTAATCCGGGCGAAACTATTTTTCCTGTGTGTGTACGATCCACAGAAAAATGGTTTCTGATGGTGAACCCACAGAAAAATATCATTTTTCTGTCGTTATATTTCTGTGGGTTATTTTCTGACGTTACACCGCCAGAAATATTTTTCTGTGGTATTGGTATTTTTCTGTGGGTTTTCGCACACAAAGAAGAATTTAAGTTTCCAGTAGTGGTAGTCTTTGCTTGATCTATTGGTTTGATGGGGATGAAAATGGAATTAATACAGATAGAATTGAGATATCTGGTTAATCAAAAAAGGAAAAAAAAATAGCTAGGTACGAATGGAGACAACAATTAATTGGGAGAATTGTTTTGTATTTCCCCTTGTTCAACGAATCTTGGCTTCGATTCTTTCCGTTGCAGACAAACACGTGAGGGCGAGAGAAAGAGCATCACACGTGCAAACATCACATTTTTTAGTTTGGCCAAGACCACGGTCATTTCAGGTCAGTCAAGTATAAATGAAGCGTTTTTATTCATACAAACAGAGTTACAACAATGGTAAGAAGAGTTCATAGAGAAACTAGAAAAAGAAATATAAACTAAAGACATACAAGGTAGCCAGCCACCTTTGGGGCATAGGCCGGAGAGGGTGGAGATGTCCTGCACACCGACAGGCACCGGGCGTGATTGGTAGGTTGCTTCCGCTCATACATAGCCCATCACATGCAGGAATGAAGTGATTGGTAGGCTGCTTTGCCACTCGGGCCAGGCCAGCCGCATGCGCGAGGCGACTTCGGGCCAGGGTCGCTAGAACGCGAGGTGTGTTTGGTTGACGGATGAGACTTGTATCGTATATCCTGGTTGAGTGGATGCAGGCTGAGTGGAACCGTATTTCAGAAAAGAAGGTGTTTGGTGAAATTGCATGAGCGGATGCAGAAAAATTGAGATGCTGTTTGGTTGGCTGCATGAGCGGATGCAATCTGTCTAACTTGTGAGACTGACATGTGGGTCCATCACACTCATCCTGCATCCGCTTAGCCTGGCTCTGCAGTGAAGCTCAATTTGGGCGTATCCCACCAGCCTGTATCCGCTCATGCAATTGCATCCGCTCGTACAGGTATGCAGCCAACCAAACAGTCTTCTCGCTCAGATTTATACGGTTCCGCTCTTGCAGGATGGGTGGAACGGACCAACCAAACACACCCTAAGTTTCGTTCCTGCCGGGCCTGGCTGGCTTAGTGCAGCGTGAGCAAGCAAGTTGCACCAAACGAGAGAGCAGACGTGCAGGTAGACTGGTCAACCAATCACCATCTTTCTCTGTCATGCATGCATCGGGCCTGACCAAGTAGGGCCTGGCTCTCTCGTGCGAGCCAGGTTCAGTGGAGAAACCAACCAATCACACCCGACCCTAAGGCCTTGTTTGGAAGGCCGGTTTTGACCTCAAAACCGATGTAAATTACAGTTCCAGAATTTTTTACAGGCTAGTCTACAAAATGATGTTTGGATGAGGTGTGAGCCTAGTAATTTTACTCTCGGATTTGGCCAAAACCGGTGAAAAAAATAATCATGTGAGAGGGTCCGGGAAAAAACACGACGACTATCGGGCGATACGTCTTGCTCGGCCGCCTGTCCGGCCTCCGCACCCTCGACCATGAGCGCCGCCGCCATCGTTGTCGTTGCGCGAGTCCGCTCGAGGAAGGGCCCTCGCCCGTGAGCCGCGGCAGCCCGAGCCTGCGGCCAGCGTCCACGACGCCTGCCGCCAAGGCCAAGGCCTATGCCCACGCTGGCCTACTAGGCGACACGAGCTGTACCCTACCGGCAAGTGCTCGAAGCAGCGCCGCAGTGCCGTGTGCTTGCACAGCCGGCTCCGCCAACCTGCTTGCCGCCGTAGGCAGCGCAGTGTGGTGTAGCAGGCTAGCAGAGGTCGTGCGCCGTGCGGTAGCTCTAAAGATGGTAAGGAACTAAGGATGGTGCTGGTAAGATGTTCGACGTTTTTGCCCAACCAGTTCTAGTATCATGTACATCCTGCTCGCCTCCCTATGTCATGTTTTGTTATCTTTTGCTCAGAGCTATAACTCGGGGCTATTTGGGATGTCAGTGGAATGCAAGTTCAGTAAGATATTTGGTATGTGAGTAAGACAATCGGTATAGCAGCTAGTAATGATGGACAACGTATACTGCTCTTTTTTTTTTACCCAAACAACTGATTCCAAGGGAGAATATATACAACTGTAATCTTGTGCACTAGAAATTACACTTGTAAATTAATTACATATCAATACAAATACCAGTCTGCCAAACAGTAAATACATGCTGATGGATATGAGCACTCCAGATAGATATGGCACCTGACACTGCGAACGGGTCAAGGAAGCCACTGCCCCAGCTGTAGTAGCTAGCTATCTAGCCAACCATAGTAGCTAGCTAGCTTTAGTTTATTACAACATACCATAGACCCGTTCATACGAAGAGTCGATGCTGAGGTGTGTGCTGGCCCTTATTGCTATAACTAGTGTCTGTGCGTTGCCACGGGACCAAATACAATTTCATAAGATATAATTAAATCTTGACATAATATCTTGTTCACACCAAAATATTTTTGTTCCCGTATAGTTACAAGTCTCTTGAGATTAACTTACTTTTTAGAACTATTATTTGTTGAAAGCTAACCTACTATCGTAGGATACATATAGAAAATCAATGATTATCGCCTCCACATTGTAAACATATAAGTTTTTGGACGTAAATTTGGTCATGGTAACCAAATAAAAAAAATAATACAACTTCAAATTTGAAGTTCAGAATTTTCCACAGCCCTCCTTCCACCTGCATTTCTTCCCCATCCCCATCGGCATCTTCTTCCTTCTCCTGTTGATTTTCCTCTCTAGCTGATGCATCCTCTTGACATCTGTAGTAGAGGCAGCTGACACAGTTACTGCAAATCTGCATTAGTTGAGACGGCTCCAACATAGAGGAATTAAGTCATAAAGTTCATCATATACAATAAGATCATCGTAGAAATCACCAATATTTATTATAGTGAGAACTTGGTTCAGAAACTAAAATATCTCAAAATTAACCATTGTTCCATTTGTGATCCTTTACTCCTACTTTCTAGTTTCTAGCTGCAACAGGGAGACACATATATAGACTGCAATTTCAGAGTTAGACTTGGATAGAGAAATGTGCTTGTGAATTGTTTCACAACTGCAATTCGGTATATCCAACTTCTGCAAACCTTTTGCCAAGTTGCTTCTATGTGTGAAGTTGTGCTGCATGCATACTTCTATGTGGTTTGTGGATAAAAAAATATATAAAAGGTAGATCATAAAGTAAAAAAAGATTGACCTTCTCTAGAAAACCTGTCATTAATCACTATGCTCTTGGAACTACTTGTGCTGCTTTACCATCTGAGTCAATAGAGGAGAAGAGCCCAAAAATCAATATCGTTTTGGCATCATGCAATGGTAAAAAAAGTTCAAAAGGATTAGGCATGTTGTACTATACAACCATCTAAAATACTTCTACCATACTCTTTGTCTCTTACTTATGGTTTCTGTTTCGTAAATGACAGGTTGCTGGCGTTCCTACACATAATTCACATATTTCCACAAAAGATTCCCTGTTCATTTACTTTAGTGATCAATCAACACAATGGCCAAATCAGTGTTCTTGAGTTAATGCCTCAAGTGTTTGGCACTCCACTCCTTACCGAGAGCAATCATCTTTCATGTCATTTTATTAAATAAATGGGAAATGATTATTTGCTAAAGTTTGATGAGGTCAGTGTTATGCTTTGTTTGAAAAAAAATATATGCTAGTCAATGTACGAAGATTTTAATCCTTATATGTCTTCCTACCAAATTCATGAAGTAGATCTTACACAAGAAAGTTTTAGTCAGTTTTTTTTAACATTGCAATGTATTTGTTTCTGGTTGACATCTTCCATTCTTTTCGGTCTACAAATAATGTACAGAATCTGCATTCAAATAAGAGGGAATAGGACACCTTAACACGGACCATCAACTCTAAATTCAACAATCGTCATCTAAAATCTTTCTTGATTTATCTAAAAATCAAAATGACAGTCACACACAACCTTTAATTTCAAAACAGAACTCATTGAAGGTACAGAGCAAAAAATTCTAACATCCTACAAACGATAAGAAAGATCTGTGTACACATCATGCATAAGTAATGATCAGTCATTCTATATTCAGTTTATTTGTTTTTGTTTTTTCACACACAAAAAAAAAAAAATGCCGTGATACAACCAAAATTGATAGGTACCTTAATTGCACTGGATTTTGTGTAGATGTAGCCTAACTCACCAAGCATTACATTTGAGTTTGCAATCATGTGCACACTCTACAAATTTAAAGAGATACATATGCTACGCAATAAGAAGCAGATCATGTAATTTATCCAAATGATGACTCATGATGTGGAACAACTTCTGACCTGGCAAGTGTGCGCACAAACAAGCAGGTTTTAAACAGACCATGATGATCGTCATGGAAGTGTAGGTGCCACAGCTCCTCGAATCGAGTGGCAGGATGAAACAGCAGCACTGAGGTGAGGGGCTCCCAGGATGCCTCCTATCTGGTACCAGCGCCACGAGCGAGAGGAACCTCTCCTTGCTGCAATGGATGCAACAGCAGACACCAACCATACATGCCAAGTAGATAATGTGTTTTTTAAAATTAAACAATAGCAACACAATTTTCAGGTACTCTCACTTGACTAATAAATTCATGAGATCCCTCGAATCCTCACTGAGTGGACTGGAAATCTCACTCAAAATGTGACTACAAGGCTCAGTGCTGCGTTACATCTTGTTTCAGATAGGATGAAGGCAATCAGTGATGCCCCCTTGAACACATGCATAAAATCATTTATTTTCTATCCTATAGGACAAGTCACTACTGGGTACAACGACTTTGCCGAGTGCCGGCAGCACTCGGCAAAAGCCCTTTTGCACTCGGCAAAGGCTTAGCGAGTGCTGCACTCGGCAAAGATTAGTCGACAAAGAAACTATCGGCAAAAGCTTCTTTGCCGAGTGCCAAAAATCGGGCACTCAGCAAAGCCTTTGTCGAGTGCCAAGTCAGCACTCGGCAACGAAAACGACGACCATCAACTTGACGGCTTCTTTGCCGAGTGCTGACGTGGCAGGCACTTGACAAAGAATTTTTTTTCTTTTTTTTGAAAAAATCTTTGCCGAGTGCCGGCCACCTGACACTCGGCAAAGAAAATCTATTTATTTTTTTGAAAAAAATCTTTGCCGAGTGCTGACCTTGGCACTCGGTAAAAAAAACCCTCTTTGCCGAGAGCCACGTGGCCGACACTCGGCAAAGAGGCAGAACTGTGTTAATTTTGCTCAGCTTTGCCGAGTGCCATGACACCTTTGCCGAGTGTGGCACTCGGCAAAACTGGGAATTTTTTCTTTTTTTTTCTTTTTTCATTTTTGTCACACAAAACAATATATATATCACATATCCATATTCCATCACACAGAATACAATATATATCACATTCATATCCATATTTCACCACACAAATCACAATATTTATCACATTCATGTCCATCCATCGCAAAACAACATCAATCCATCGCATAATCCATACATGTCACACGAATTCCGTCCATCCATCCATCACAAATTCAACTTCAACCAACACATGTCCAACACATACGAGAAGTCCATAATCCATAAGTCCAACATATAAGCTGATCACTGCTCACCTTCGCCCCCAGTGCCTGAAGAGCTCCCACCTTGCCCCCACTCTTGCGACCCGCCGATTGCACCTGGCCCCCACTGCCCCCACCCTTGCGAAGAGTCAGCCGGTGGAGGACATTGTCACTGGGACGGCGGCACAACGGCTCTAGGAGACCACTCGGAGTACCCGAGCTGAGGAGGAACGCCAGGCCACACGTAGTACGACAAACGAGGAGGGCCTCCTGGAGCCGGCCACCCGGACTGTGGCGAAGGCCCACCCGGAGGGGTCGGCGCCGAACCCTGCGACTGCACCTGCACGAAGGAGAAGCGATGTCGTTAGTGTTGACGGTCCTTAATGCCAATATTATACCATCAACTAATGCATAGAATGATTTAAAATGAACCATAAAGCATAGTTGTAGGGTTTGAAACTAACAAGTTCCATGAGTTTTGGTGCTCTCACTTGTTTTGTAGGACATCCATGTTTTTACCATATAAAAGTATCTCAAGTGCTGAATTAGAGTGCACCATTGCAAAGATCTCGTCGAGACGATCGAAACGGACATATCATTTGCTATATTCGGAGTCCCAGATGAAAAGATATTAATTTCGCAACGAAACCTGCAAAAGAAGGATCTAGAAGACACCAGAAGACACCACGAGGCGGCCCGCCACGGGGGCCACGGGCCAGACCGACCAGTGGGGCCCACCGACCGACCGATCGACGACGGAGGCCGTTTTGCCTCCGCCTTCTGGAACCTTCTTCCACCGCCTCCAAGGATGCATCTCCATCGTCCCTGAAGTCGGTTTGATCCAAGGGCTCACGTTCCACGCTCCGGGCTATAAAACGAGACCCAGACCTCCCCAGAAGGCCATCTCCATCTTCATTATTCATCTCCACATCAGAAACTAGGGTTTCAAGTAGAAGTAGAGGTCCCTCTAGATAAATCTCTTCTAGTTCATCTAGATCTAGTTCTTCTAGTTCTAGTTCTTGTTCTAGTTGTCTAGTTCATCTAGTTGTAATTAGAGATTGGATTAGAGAGAGGAGAAGGAGAGAGCTGAGGAGGAGCCGGATCTGTCAAATCTTCCTCGACATTGTATTGGTGCAGCATCTGGTTCGTCTTCAAGTAATCTCTAGGTTCTTCATTTACTATTTCTAAGTATTACATTTAATTTTAGTTCTTTCTTTATTTTATTTACTGGATCTCCGCTCGTATTGAGTGCTCTAGTTATCTGCAGTAATTACAGTAGTAAGCGTTAGTGTAGACGCGGTGTCTAGGCTAGTGTTTACCTGAGTTTGCACCCAATCCTCCGGTTAGTTGTGGTAGCTACAGGGGTGACAATTTTGTAGATTGTTATAATCCACCACGTTAGGATTGGTGTTTCGTAAAGCTTTTTGGCAGCCTTCTCCCGATTACTCTTTTCCCGGTCTTTTTTGCGAATCGGAAAGGTACTGCTGCTCCGAAGTAAGTAAAGTATAGTAGGCCTTTAATTAGATAGACCAACTTAGAAAACCCTATATCCCTCTCTAACCACATTATCATTCTTTTCTTGTGAAGGACCAAAAGTGCTACTAGAAAGCGATCAGAGGGGGGGGGGGGGGGTGAAGGGAGCTTCAAATTTCTTTTCTGAAACTTGTAACCACTGTCCCGAGAATCAACCCCTAAGAGCAAACCTAGAGCTTGCAAGTGTCCACGACCCTAGATGTAGGGTGGATGCTTCCGAGAAGCACAGCGAGACACTACACAACTCTAGAAATCCAACGCAAAAGCCGAAAAACAAAACCGACAATGGACGGACAAGCAACGGACGAAAACGTGCAAACTGCACTTTGACCGGACTCTGGCCAGCGTCCGGTCAGTGAGCACCGGACGCGTCCGGTCAGAGAAAAACAGTTCTGGACCCTTACTGTTCACGACCGGACTCACTGGTAGCAAGCGTCCGGTCACGTCTCAAGCGTCCGGTCACAAGAAAACAGACACAATGAACAGTGTGTTCGGCGAGTCCGGTCATGCCATCATAGAGCGTCCGGTCAGTTCGTTGAACTGATTACGCTTGGCCTTCAATGACTGGACGCACGGGGTCAGCGTCCGGTCAACCCGTGGCCAGCGTCCGGTCACCTCGAAATTGCCTGTTCGTCCACCGATTCGACTTGATCTCACCCAAAACGAATCCTCTAGGGATCAAACTTGGTGAGATGAGTCACAAGGAGGATAGTGAGCTACTCCTAAGAGATCATGGCTTGAACCTATCTCCAAATCGATGAATCAAAGAAATTCGAGGAGAGTGGAGAAAAGTTGATCCAAAACGAAAACCAACCGATCTACTTGTTCGTAAGGATTGAGGTAAATTCCTTCGGTGAAAGTGAACTCCTCACTGTAAAGAACAAGTTGATTCAAATGGTTTTGCAAACGGAACAACGTAGAGAGAGTACGATCAACGGGAAAATCATGGAGAAAAGCAAAACGCGAAGAACAACTCTAAAACGCGAATCACACCCACGAATTGCAACCGTGTGGCTACCACACGCCACAACAGTGAGATTACGGTCTCACTTCCTCAAAATCTCACGAACACAGAGGTATGATTGCCTTCTCTGTGGATCTCAGTTTGCTACAGCAGAGGATGGGGAGAGCAGAAAACCTAGAAGGCAAAATAGCAAATGACTGAGATGAGATGGGAGGTGGGTGTCTCCCTCTACTTATCCTAATTCTATTTCCCACTCTACCCCTAACTAATTACAGAGTGAACCAGCTAAACCCTAGGGTTATTCTGGACCAACTCATGGTAGGTGGTGATCCGACGGCCACGCCCGCACAACTGGTTGCCTTGCCTCGACACAACCTCACCGATTGCCGCCACCGCTCTGCTTGTCCTTTTCATGGACTCCACCCCCGGTTTTGAGGCCCAAACCGGGAAACCAACCTCCACGATCAACCTCTAGTTTTGAGGCCCAAACCGGGAAACCAGCCGTCCATCGCCTGAGTTTTGTGGCCCAAACTCAGAAACCCGCAGCGCCCAGGTTTTGAGGCCCAAACCTGGAAACCGTCCTCAGCCCGAGTTTTGTGGCCCAAACTCTGAAACCATCAGCGCCCAAGTTTTGAGGCCCAAACCTAGAAACCGTCCTCTCGGTGGTTTTTCTGTGGATCAACCACCAAACCGAGCCGTAGAGGGGATGCACCGCCTGTGCACCCCGTCCACCGACACATGTCCCCAGATCCTTGACCCGAGCAACACTGTGCCCGCAAGTCTTCGCTCGTCGCTGTCCCAGGCTGTCAGCCACCACAGCTGATCCTCAGGCCACCAGTCCCTCAGTCCAAGCCTCACGTCCGCCCTTCGCCACTCTCGGTCCATCGGCACAGCACGTCTCTACTTGACCTTCACCTTGCCTTCGATCACTGTATCCGTGCTCGACACCAGCACAACACAAGCCAAAGAACATGCGCATTATCCCAGTTGACAATCACTCATCACTCGAGACTCGACATACACCCATGTATCCGCATTTTCCCCCTTGATGAGTGCATTGTCAACTACCAACACTAATCATAATGGAGAGGAAGAGAGAGGGGAAGAAGGAGAGAGAACTCGACCAAGTGACCCAAAAGCATAACACAGCCAAAGAAGGTCAAGTGGAAAGAGCAAGAGAACTTGGTCCCCAAAGACATGGGCAATGGCTCGACGCAACCAAGCAAAGTAAAGCTAGCCCTCAAAAAGAGGTAGGACAGGCTCAACACCACTAGCGAGAAAGCTTGACACCAATTGAAATACCAATTGAAGTTCAAGCAGAATAGAGCTAGCCCTCAAGAAGAGGCAGAACGGGCTGGACACCGCTAGCGAGAAAGCTCAATACCAACTGAGAGAGCGACAAAGGGCAAAGGTGCTAGTTCCTAAAGAAAGAGGCAAAAGCTCAACAGACTAGCTACCAAAAATGCTCCGAACCAATTAGAGAACTCAGAAAAGCTCCGACCCAATTTGAAAATCAAGATCCGAAAAAATCCGAGCCAGCTCAAACTCTCCCTCCAATAGTGCACACAACAAGATAAGGTTTCTCCCTTATGATTTGGCAAATTTTCCCCCTTAGTTGAAAATGCACTATCAAGTATCTCCCCTCCAAAATGCATATGAGTCAGAAAGATGCAAGTTAGCAGCTGTCAGAATATAGTCGATAGAATGAGAAGATGCTTGACAAAATGCTGATATCAATGACTCAACAATATGCACAGAATGCTAGCAAAAATCAAACTGATCACCAAAATACGAAATATAAACATAGGAGCAGAATGAGCAGTTTTCAGCCAAAAAGGTATTCACCATCAAAATAGCACTAAACATGTATAGACAGGAAGTCAAACAAGTGCTAAACATGTATACAAGGTGAACTACCCCTAGCAAGGTTCAATCATCATGCTATAGAATGAAACATAGACTTGTGTATTCAAATTTTATCGGAGTTGCAGCGGTTAAATTACACAGTTTCAAATTTCAGCATGTGATTGCGAGAGGTTGAAAGCTTGTCATTGCCTAACTTTTCAACTGTGCGAAGCCTATGCAGAAGCAATCAGAAACTTAAAGCAACAGTTTTGGTCATACACTACACAACTCAGTTTAACTCAAAGTGCAATGAGAGACAGTCTCGATACTGTGATGTGCTGACAAGGCAATCCCATCTCGATCTTTCCAATTCACTTAACTTGGTTCAATTTAAACAGAATATGAACATACCAAGCAAGTGAATGACTCAGAACTAGAGACATAGCAACCTAGCATATATGAAAAGCACAAGTGATTTCAACATATTTCTGCACATGCTAGTTGCATATCTCAATGGTGATCATTTTCAGTTTTATGTTCATTAAGCAAATTCATCATTCATAAAATAGCTCAGCTCACAACATGTATCAGTGATCAGAAGGAGCATAAGCTACAAGCATCATCATAAAGCATCAGAGCATACACTATACAGAGCATAGTCACACTCTAAAGATTTATATACATGAAGCTCTGAAGTAATATGCAAGATGAAATGCAAAGATGCATGATTGAAACTAATTGAAAGAAAAAAGTCAGTCTATAATACACAACCAAATATTCCCCCATCTAAAAGGGGAAACACATACCAAGCTCACCTCTCAACCTAGCAAAAGTTGATTGGTCTAAAGGCTTGGTGAAAATATCAGCCAACTGATGATGAGTATCGACATGGCGAAGGTCGATATCACCCTTCTCATACTGGTCTCACAGAAAATGAAAGCGCACATCAATGTGTTTGGTCTTAGAGTGCAGCATGGGTTCTTAGCAAAGCCTAATAGCCCTCGTGCTGTCACAAAGCAAAGAACGCGAGAAAAGCTCAGACCAAAATCACTCAAAGTGGCCATCATCCAAAGCAATGAACAGCAGCTAGCCGCAGCAACATACTCAGCCTCTGTGGTAGACTGGGCGACACTAGACTACTTGCGAGAAGACCACGAAACAAGAGAAGAACCAATAAACTAACAAGTCCCAGAAGTGGACTTGCGCTCAATTCGGCAACCAGCAAAATCGATATCAGAATAACCGCAAAGGGAGAGGGTGGAGGAAGCATAATACCAAATCCCAAACTCTGGAGTGAAGCATAAGTACCTCATAATGCGCTTGACCGCCTGACCATGCGAGGTGCGCGACGACGACTAAAATCGCGCGCAAGGACCACCGCGAACTGGATGTCCGGGCGTGTCGCCGTCAGGTACAGCAGCGATCCGATCATACTCCGATACTCCTTCTGGTCTACAGCTTCTCCATCCACATCCGCATCCAGGGCCGTCGTGGTTGACATGGGTGTTGGAAGAGGCTTGGCCTCACCCATATCAAACTTCTTCAGGATGTCCTTGGTATACTTGCCCTGGTGCACAAACGTCCCCTCTCGCGGATTGCTTAATTTGGCAACCGAGAAGAATGTCAACTCGCCCATCATGCTCATCTCAAATTCCTGCTCATTGTATCTGCAAACTTGGCATACCAAAGCGTGAGAAGAACCACCAAAAATGATATCATCCACGTAAATTTGGACCAAGAAGTGTCATTGCCTTGCTTGAGGAGAAAGAGCGTTTTATCCACACATCCCATTTTAAAACCCTTAGCAAGCAAAAAGGTTTTCAACCTATCATACCAGGCTCTAGGGGCTTGTTTCAAACCATATAAAGCTTTGTGAAGTTTAAAAACATGGTTTGGAAACTTGGGATTTTCGAAACCGGGGGGTTGTTTCACATACACCTCCTCTTCTATGTAGCCGTTTAGGAAGGCACTCTTGACATCCATTTGAAAAAGTTTAAACCCTTTGGATGCATCAAAAACCAAGAGAATCCTAATTGCCTCCAAACGAGCTACAGGAGCAAAGTCTCCTCATAGTCTATCCCCTCCTTCTGACTATACCCCTGGGATACAAGTCTGGCCTTGTTTCTCACAACATGGCCATCCTCTCCTTGTTTGTTTTTGAAAACCCATTTTGTCCCAATAGGGTGACACTCAAGAGGAAGAGGAACAAGAACCCAAACCCGATTTCTCTCAAAGTTTTCAAGCTCCTCATGCATGGCGTTGACCCAATCCGGATCAGATAAAGCATGTCCAACATCTCGGGGTTCAAAATCAGCAACAAATGCAGAATGAGAAAGTGAGAGATTTGTTGTGACCTTGACCGAGTGACATGTTTGCCGATGCTGCCGATCATCTGTTGAGGCGGGTGTTGGCGCTGAATGTGTCATGGCGCCTCCCGAGCTGAAGAAACCTCCCCCTCAATAGCAGCTGGTGCTTCCTCGGGTACAAAAGGTACTGCTCGAAGTGGTGGATCCCACGGCCCCCAAGTAGTCGAAGAAGAAGGATCGGGGCCGTGAGTGGTACTAGACGCCGCTCTTTGCGGTACAACAGGTGGAGGTGGTGCTGGGTCATCCATCCCTTCAGCACCCTTGTCCTCATCATCAAAAAGAGGCTCGCCAACCTCATGATCACCTGCACGCTCAAAACGAGAAGAAGGACAAACCATGGTCTCGTCGAAGGTGACATCGGATGTCTCCATGACTCGGTTAGTATCAAGGTTAAGTACATGATATGCGCGAGTATGACTGCCATAACCTAAAAATACACCGTCAGAAGAGCGAGACTCAAATTTGTCCAAATTGCCTTTCTTAAGTATAAAACAGTGGCAACCGAAAACTCTAAAATAACTCACCTTGGGCTATTTTCCAAAACGCAACTCATAAGACGTCTTTCTTGTTCATAGAAGCAAAGATCGAAGAAAAAGCGATTGGAATATAGCATGCATGTATAGCTTGCCCTATAATCTCCCTAGGTAGTTCTATGCTCATCGAGCATCATCCTGGCCATCTCTACAGGAGTAAGTATTCTTCCTCTCTACAACACCATTTTGTGGTGGTGTGTAGGGGAAGAAAACTGATGCTCTAAACCCAAGGAGTTACAAAACTTCTCAAAATCCGAGTTCTTAAACTCGAAACCATTATCACTATGGATAGCTCGCATTGAGTTCAAAGGGAACTCATTTTGAAGACGCAAAATCAGATTGCGAGCAAAAGAGAGTCTCAGTCTTCTCAGTCAAAAAGAAAACCCATGAATATCTCAAAAAATTGTCAACAACAACAAGCACGTACCACTTCCCCCCAACCGAGCTCACCCGAGCCGGACCAACAAGGTCCATGTGTAAAAGCTCTCCAGGGCGCTTAGTCATGACCTGAGTCACTGGATGGTGGGGAGCGGCAACCATCTTCCCATGTCTACAAGAATGGCAAACAAGATCCTTCTCCATGTGCAACTTGGGCAATCCTCGGATTAGGCCAAGTGAACTAAGCCTTGCAAGCAAGTCGAAGCTCAAATGTCCAAGTCTCCTATGCCACTTCCAAAGATCAGAGGAGGAAGGTCCGACCAAAAGACAACGAGAAACTCCAAACGACTCCGAGAAATTCGCACGAAAGACTTTCCCAAAGGGCGAAATCAAACACACAAGATTGCCCTGAGGATCCAAAATACGACTGAGATTCGGCTTAAAACGAATCTCATAGTCATCATTGAAAAGTTTGAAACAGAAAGAAGTTAAAATGCAAGTTAGAAACAAGAGCAACATCACGCAACACAAAGTGCTCATTAACTCGCACCGACCCACGAGACAACACTTTACCTTTGCTATTGTCGCCGAAGGTGATAACTCCTTCCCGCGATCGGACTAAGACTGGAGAACCACTTGGAGTTTCCGGTCATGTGTCTTGAACACCCGGAATCCACCAACCAAACGTTATCCAATCATTTTACCTACATCAATAAAAAGACATAGGGTGAGCATACGGTCCAACACTGGGGTTAGTGAAGTAGGAAGAATACCAGTGTTGGGCCGGCTGCTCAAAAGAACGGTTAGCAGAAAAACCATTCCTAGCACGCCTACGGGGAAAGCGATCACCATGTATGGGAAAATGTGGTCCGCTAAGGGAAGAGCGTCCATCGTGATACTCAAAACGTGGTGGTGGAAAACGCTCAACTACAAAGCCACCGCCACGGGGTCCATAGCCCATAACTGCAGGCTCCCGCCGGGCACGCTCTCTTCGCGGCCTAGGCCTAGGAACTTGAGGCTTTGGGCCTCTAGGCCTAGCAGCACGTCTCTGAACATTCGGCACATGTACATCATGGAAAGGATGGTACATGTCCGTGTTGTTCATCTCCTTTGCACGACGCGCCTCTCTCTTGTGCCGAAAGCAAAACTCACTCAAGTGTCCATCTCTCCCACAGTGCTCACAATGGTACCTCATCGCTCTCATAGGGGTTGTTGGTACTCATGGTAGTGGGTGTGGATCACTTTGCCCTTCTGTGGCATGAGCTCCTCTTGGATAGGTGGCATGGGAGTAGTGGTTTGAGAGGCTCTTTGGGTGGAATCTTGGTCAGCTTGGGAGTAGTGGTGGAGTTGGGCTTTTCACTCGGATTAAGACCACTCGACTCTCCAATCTTACCAAACGATGAAGCGCACTCAACACCCTGAGCAAAACCAACACCGGGACCTCCAGCAGCACGTTCGAATTGAGATATCATCATCCCAAGCTGCGGCTCACCACTAGACACCCATGACAAGATGGTCCGAAGGTATGTGTTTTCCTCAGTTTGCATCTTGTCATGCTTCACGTTGGCTATCTCCATCTCCAAGCCCTCACACAGAACACACCTAGCCACACAAGTGCTACCCGAGCTGGCCTCTTCAAGAGACACAATCTTGGCATTCTTCTCTGCCAACTCGGATTGCAAGCCTACACAAGACTTGCACGCACCCAACAGCGAAGATCTAGCCATAAGCTCTTCCACCTCTCCTATTAACACATCATACTAACTTCTCAAAGTGAGAAGGTCAGTCATGTGTGTGGAGCACATCTCACACTCCTGCTCCTCGGTGACAACAACGGTGGACTTGACAGATTCAAGTTCCTTCACCGTATCCTCCCACTTCTGCCTAAACTCCTTCCACTCTCTAGCAGCACGCCTAAGCAACTTATCTTGACTAAGAAGGGTGACTGTAATTTTCTCGACCTCAGTAGAAAGCTCATCGGGGTTCTGAGATACCTGGGAGGTGTCGTCGTCGTCGTCGTTCCGAGGGATCTCCTCCACCTCGCCGTCGACCTCCTTGCCGAGGGCCATGGTGCAGAAGCCCTCGTTGTCGGCGAATAAGCAGAGGTCGTTCAGCTTGTCCTCGATCCTCTTCTTCTTCTCGGACTCGTCGTTGCTTGAGGAAGCGGAGTCGTCATCCGAGTCATCGATGTCGTTGAGCGTGGCGAAGAATGCACGCTGCTCAGCCTGGGCCTTCTCCAAGTACTTCGTCTTGATGTACTCCTTGTTGAAGCCGCCCTTATGCGTGTGCTTTGCGGGGACGTACTTGTAACACCTCTGGTGTTTAGCATGTAATTAACTTGACATATCATCATTATCATCATTAAGCATCTTGATCATGATTTCATGTGTATGCATTTTGCTAAGTGTATCATTTTATGTGAATTACCTCTATTGCAAAAACCCTATTTAGCCCACTTCTCTCTACTAGGGCAAAATGGTAATTTCACCTCTGTGCCTAGCTTTGTGAAATTCTTGTTCCTTTGGTGTCTTGAAGTTTTGTTTGTGTTGGCCAAAGTTCAAAAATCAAATTTGATTTCAAATTCCTTTTGCAAAACCCTGATTTCCAAACCCTGGATTTTATCCCTCTTTTTGTAATTTAAAAATTATTCAAAATTTGGGGTTGGTCCAAAAAGCAAAGTTGTAGATCTGTCAAAGAGAACAACTTTGGTATTTACAAATTTTTCAAGTTGCAGTACAAAGTTTTGAGTTATTTCAAATTCAATCAAACTCCAGTTTTTGTCCCCTTTTCAGTTTTCAAAATGAGTTCAAAAACTAATGGGTTTCAGGAAAAGTGTATAATAGCAAAGTTGTAGGTTTTGATAAAAGGAACAACTTTCATTTTACAGATTTTCAAGTTTCAGTTGGAATCCAGAGTAAATTTGATTTGAATCAAGTTTGAAAAAGTGTCCCCTTTACTGTTTTCAAATATTGTTCAAAAACTATTTGGAATTTGAAAATGTTCATATTGACAAAGTTGTAGATCTCATTTTTCTGAACAACTTTGGTGTTTTGAGTTTTTGTCGCACAGTTCAAATTTTGGGAGAAATTTGCAAAATACAGAGATCAGCCAAAGTCAAACCTATACCCTACCCTGTTCATCTTCCCCGTCGTAGGGGGGGGGGGGGCCCGGCCATGGACGCCTCGCCCGGCGCCGCGTGCGCACGCGCTGGCGCCGCCCGCATGCGGACGTGATCATTTCGCGTCCGCCGCCCCCCCCTCACCCGCCCCGAAGCCGCACACCTGACGCGCCTGCCGCCTGCGGGCGCCGCGTGATCATTTCGCGTCCGCGCGTGCGAGCGCTGAACCTCTCGCCGCCCCACAGTGCCCAGCAAGCCGCCGCCGCCGTGTACCACGCCGGCGAGCTCACGCCCGGCCCCGACTGCACTCCGTCCTACTCCTCCAGCTCGCAATCGATTGCGCGTGCCTCGGCCGAACTCGTCCACACCTCTCCTAGCACTCTACCGGCCGCTAGCCGTGGCTATTAAAGCCCGCCCCAGCCCACGCAGCCCGAGCTCCTCACTCACCTCCGCCACCGTGGCCAGCCCACTCCAGACCTCCCGCCGCTCTACAGCTAGCTCAACAGCTCCGCCTTGAGCCCGTGCAGCTTCCCCACTCCTCAATTTGGTCTCTACCGCCTCCATTTGCCCGGCGCGTAACTCCCGTTCCCATCTCCGGCAAGAATCCCGTCGAGGTCGGGATCGTGAAATACTCCCTCTCCGACCTTGATCATCTCACTCCGACCCCCGCATCATCTTCCTTGCTCCTTGGCGCCTCTGACTGACCCCTTGCGGTCGCCTTTGTCGCGCAGGATCGCCAAGTCGACGATCGGCAGCCCGCGGAGCGCCCGCGCTCGGCGGGGCTCTCGCCTCGTGTTGAGCGCACGGTCACCGTCGTCCACCTCCCTCCGTTCATCCCCTTTCCTCGCCGAGCCGCTTAATCGACTCACGGTGAGCTCCTGAAGCCTCCCATCTCCTCGGTTTCGCCTGAGACGCCTCGTCGTGGGCCCGCTTAGCAACGCCGCGCCAGCCGTCGTTCTGGTCCGCCGCGCGTACGGAGGAGAAGAACAGCGCCGCCGTCGTCGGGGTCGCCGGCGAACGGAGGAGAAGAACAGTGCCGTTTTTCAATTTTCTCATACATGTGAATAGTGTTCAGATTTTTCATTTTTGTGTGATTTTCTGTGTTGATCCATAAATTCTGAAATTTTGTGGTAGACTCTTTATGCTCTGAAGTATTTTATAAAAATATAAAACTTGACTTTCTGCAAAAATTTGAAAATGAAAAATTCCCCTTTTAATTGAAAATGAAGGTTTGGATTTTTAGAGAGTGTTCTTATTGCTCCAAAAATCTTGAGATAAATTTTGCAAGCTAGTTATGTCATGATGAGTCTCTGGTAAAATTTGAAGTCATTTGGAACAAGTTGATTTTTGAGCTTTATTTTATTAAGGAATAGTGCCTTTTGTTAATTAAATGTCTAGATTTAATTGAGCACCTTAATGACCTCCAAAAATTATGAAATTTTTTTGCCATATACTTGTACCCTAATGAACTTGTGTGATTAATTTGGTAATTTTTGGAGCACCTTCATAAAATGACCTTTTTAAATAATTAAGAAAAATAGAAAGGTGATTAGGGTTAGCGTTGAATGCCCTGTGATGTGACTTTTGGGATTGCTTGATGTTCATAGACCCCTACCCTTTGGTCTATGATGTTTGTGATGCTATGTTTGGTTGATGCTTAGGATAGTTATGATAAAGTCTAGTTTAATCAATTTTGCTTAAGGAAGAAATGGTTACCTTTTGCTCAACCTAGATTTCGAAGATTATGCCTTGCTTTAGAGTAATCTAGAATCAGTGGTACTGTCTTGCATCTTAAGTCCATATCATCATTCTCATGAGCATTCATCATTGCATCCGTATAGTTGACGAAGAAGGCCCTGAAGTCGAGGTAGCCGCCGAAGGATCTGTCCCCGAGGCAACCCCGAGCTCCGACACCTATACCTACCCCGACTCTGCTCTTTTTGCCATCCAAGGCAAGCCCCGGTGCATTTAACCCTACCTTGCTTTATAAAATGTTTTCCTTAAATGTTTTGAGTTAAATTATTGCACTAGGTTGATAGGAGTTGAGTGGAATCCTATCTGATGCATTATCTACCTTGACCAATGATACACCCGATACCTGCTTTTCAAAACTATCTGCGAAATGCTTAGCAATGCTTTATGATAGATTTGCAATAAAATGCCAATTTCAAAAGTGTGATCACTTTAAGAATATTTATGGGAATTTCTGGTTTACTCCCACTATTGGCTAAGTATCTGATCCGTACTTAGTCAATGGGAAGGAGAGGTTGTCCTTGCGTACGGTGCCGTCATGTTGTAGTCCGGGACTCAACAGTTGACACCGACCGGGACAGGGTTGAAAACTGACAGGACCTGTACTCTTGGGTTAGAGTCCCGAGGTGCTTGTCGCTGGCTGGAAAATTTAGGGACCACCTGTATGGGGGCCTGATTGACTAAGACTTGCAACTATTCACATACTACGGAAAGCTTCGGCTCCGAGGAATCCTTTATTGGACCGACAACCGCGCACTGGGAGTGGAGAGATGGCGGAAGTAGCATGTACCCACGTGGGTTAAAGTCCCGGATTGGAGTGGTGTACTGTACTTCCGGGTGGCGTAGGACCGGGCCCAATCTTGGAGGAATCGTGGTAGACGAGTTGGCATATGCAAGCTTGGGTGCTACATATGCAGTGTGGATAGGGACCCTCAGCTGAGTATTATTTATCCGGATTAACGCTGCTCCTCGGTTATGGAGACTTAGTCACTGACTGTCAACAGGGAGTGGTTCTCAACTAGGTTTGTTTTGGAAAGTAAAATGAATCAAGGATTATGATGGAACAAGGAATACCGAATCTTTCAAAATTAAAATAAGGTTTTCCAAAAATGCTTTTCTGCAAAATACTTGAACTTGCTTAAGCCTTACCTGACTACCCTAAGCCTGCATTCCTGAGTCTTCTCCCTTTTCTTTAGTCGGGTAAGTCTTGTTGAGTACCTTTGTACTCAGGGTTCTTTTACCCATGTTGCAGGTATGGCAGATCCCTCAGTATGCCTTGGACCCTGCTGTGTGACTGTTGTTCAGGAAGAGGCCGATGAGTGATTATTCACCCTCGGGCTGGGTGCAGTATCTTTATCTTTTAGTTGTTGTCATATGCTACCCTGCCGACTCCATTTGAACTACGGTCTGTAATAACTTCACTTAAGTTTATGTTGAACACTGGTTTGTAAAACTATTGTTATTTAAGTCTTCCGCTATTTACTCCGATGTTATTTGTCAAAATGTTCAAGAGATTGTAACTGAATTGTGAGTTGATCCTGCGGACATCGGGCACTGATGTAGCCCAGTGGCGGAATCCCGGTCTTAGTCTCTTGGCTGTACGGATCGCCTGTCAGTGGTTGACAGTGATCAGTGGGCCATGGGATTAGGGCCGTTACGTCATAGTACTTCTCCTTGCACTTGCTAGAGTCGTACTTGTGCCCATGATCCGCCTTGCCGAAGACTTGCTTGTTCTTCTTCGGGCAATTGGCGATGAAGTGGTTGGGGTCGCCGCACTCGAAACAACCCGAGCATCCTCCTCCGTGGCGACGGTTCATGCGGTTGTTGTGGAACCGCGAGAACCGGTTGGCGAGCAAAGCCTACTCATCATCCCCCATGAACTCCAACCGCTCCTCTGTGACAGAAAGAATAGAGGAAAGTGCAAAGCCTCCAGAGGGGTTAGCAGAAGAGCCAGAAAGCAAAGCCATCGACGGGCCAGAAGGATTTTCATAAGAAGCCCTCGCCATGGCGTCAATCTCACTAGACTTGAGCTTACTAAAGAGCTCGTCGCATGTGAGGGTCTCATAGTTAGGTGATTCAATGATCGCCTGAACCTTTGAGTCCCACACCAATCGATCAAGAGTGCAAAAGCTTCAAGGCTCTCTCATGATCGTCGAAAGGCAACAGCTCCTTGTTAGCCCTCATCCTGTTGACAATTACCTGAAAGCGAGCGAATAAACTCTCTATGCTCTCGCCAGGCATGTGTCGAAAGTTCTCATACTCTCACTTGTGCGACTCGTAGAGATGGGTTTTGACTTGAGTGGTTCCCTCAAGGAAACGCATGAGGGTAGCCCAAATCTCCCGAGCCGTAGCGAGGTGAGAAACGCGATCAAACTCCGTCATGCTCAAGCATGAGAAAAGATCATTACGGGCTCGGCTATTGGCATCGTGCTCATTGATCTGATGCTGAGTAGCACAAGCAGCCAAGACCACGTAATCAGCAAAGTTGCAAATATCCCAGATGGAAGCACCCAAACTCTGCAAATAGGCCGACATGCGTATCTTCCAATACACATAGTTCGTCCCATCGAAAAATGGCGGTTTGCCCACGTCGCGATCCATGTCGCCTTCTGTGGATCTGGAACCAGCTAAGGTGGAAGATCCTTAACCCGCTCCGATACCAATTGAAGGACCAAAAGTGCTACTAGAAAGCTACCAGAGGGGGGGGGGGGTGAATGGGAGCTTCAAATTTCTTTTCTGAAACTTGTAACCACTGTCCCGAGAATCAACCCCTAAGAGCAAACCTAGAGCTTGCAAGTGTCCACGACCCTAGATGTAGGGTGGATGCTTCCGAGAAGCACAGCGAGACACTACACAACTCTAGAAATCCAACGCAAAAGCCGAAAAACAAATCCGACAATGGACGGACAAGCAACGGACGAAAACGTGCAAACTGCACTTTGACCGGACTCTGGCCAGCGTCCGGTCAGTGAGCACTGGACGCGTCGGGTCAGAGAAAAATAGTTCTGGACCCTTACTGTTCACGACCGGACTCACTGGTAGCGAGCGTCCGGTCACGTCTCAAGCGTCCGGTCACAAGAAAACGGACACAATGAACAGTGTGTTCGACGAGTCCAGTCACGCCATCATAGAGCGTCTGGTCAGTTCGTTGAACTAATTACGCTTGGCCTTCAACGACCGGACGCACGGGGTCAGCGTCCGGTCAACCCGTGGCCAGCTTCCGGTCACCTCGATATTGCCTGTTCGTCCACCGATTCGACTTGATCTCACCCAAAACGAATCCTGTAGGGATCAAACTTGGTGAGATGAGTCACAAGGAGGATAGTGAGCTACTCCTAAGAGATCATGGCTTGAACCTATCTCCAAATCGATGAATCGAAGACATTCGAGGAGAGGGGAGAAAAGTTGATCCAAAATGAAAACCAACTGATCTACTTGTTCGTGAGGATTGAAGTAAATTCCTTCGGTGAAACCGAACTCCTCACTGTAAAGAACAAGTTGATTCAAATGGTTTTGCAAACGCAACAACGTAGAGAGAGAACGATCAACAGGAAAATCATGGAGAAAAGCAAAACACGAAGAACAACTCTAAAACACGAATCACACCCATGAATTGCAACCGTGTGGCTACCACACGCCACAACAGTGAGATTACGGTCTCACTACCTCAAAATCTCACGAACACAGAGGTATGATTGTCTTCTCTGTGGATCTCAGTTTGCTACAGCAGAGGATGGGGAGAGTAGAAAACCTAGAAGGCAAAATAGCAAATGACTGAGATGGGATGGGAGGTGGGTGTCTACCTCTACTTATCCTAATTCTATTTCCCACTCTACCCCTAACTAATTACAGAGCGAACCAGCTAAACCCTAGGGTTATTCTAGACCAACTCATGGTAGGTGGTGATCCGACGGCCACGCCCGCACAACTGGTAGCGTTGCCTCGACGCAACCTCACCGATTGCCGCTGTTGATGGTCCTTAAACACCTGTTTTACCATCATCATTTGACCCTAAAATCCACCAAAAAGGCATGAAATGTAGTCAAATAGGTTTCAAACTAACCAAATTCCACATGTCCATAGAATTTTATTTGAATGCAGGATTTGAACCAAATTTGGACATATGGACCCACCAGAGGCCAAGCCCACTTAGCAGGGCCCAAATGGGCCTAAGGGGGGTGGCGCCCGCCACCCCTAGGTGGCGCCCGCCACCTCTAACTGGCGCCCGCCACTTAGGTTGGCCCAAGCTCCACTCCCTGCCACGTCACCGATCCGTGTGACCTCCCCAAGGCCAAATCTTGGCCCTTGGTCACTAGGTCAGTGGCATCGGATGGCTCAGAATGAAGTGGCGTGGATCAAGGCTGAATGGTGGTTGCTAGGACATGCAACCGACCTCCAAACCGCCTTGGACAACCACCTGCATGCCGTTGAAGCCTAGGCGGTGCATCCAACGGTGAGGGATGTGGCGGCCGCCACCTAGGGCGAGCGACTGGCATCGGCGGTCGGTTGATTTCCCGGCGTATCCGGTCTGGTTTGCTCTCTTGTATCTCAGGTACATTTATCTTTATCTCAGTATTACTTTAAGCATTACTTTCAGTATTACTTTATCAAGTACCTTGAGTGTGACCTAGCTACCCTACAGTTCAATTCACTTAGCCATAGTAGTTAATCTCTAGTGAGCTTAGTGTTTGATCTTTGCCAATAGGTTGCTTAGTTAGTTTAGTGTTTATCTTATTAAGTCAAGTATTTGCTCTGACGTCCGCAAGGGTGTATCTATTCAAAGCTAGGGTAGAGATAGTTAAAATATAATTAAGCGTGGTGCTTAGTTATAGACTTACCTTCAGATACGGCTGGACCCCCGGATAGCTGTGGTAGCAAGCAGGTGGTGACACCCTGTGCGCCTTGAATTCCACCACGTAGTTGGCCCAGTTTAACAGTAAGGCTCGTTGTGCTAGCGTTCAACCTAAGTAAGTGGTAAAGGCTAGTATGCCTCGATACTTGACAGGATAGGAATAAAACTTTACTTAACTTAGTTGCTTTATTGTCTTTTGCCTGCCTTGCTTTGTAACTATCTTGCGTCGTAGTTATCTTGCTCTGTGGTTATCTAGGAGTAGTTAGTAGTTAGTAGTTTGTAATTAGTTAGTTATCCTTTAGTTACCCCTTATCTACCTATCCATCCACCTTACCTTAGCCATCCATACCATCCTTACCTATCCACCCATATATTCTTTCTAGCCTTTCATCTCCTCTCTTCTCCCCTTTTCCCTTTTCTCTTTTCTTCGACTCTCATCCCCTCCTTGACTCAACACATACACCACCCTAGCCTTCCCTTGGGATCAAATAAATCGACACCTGGTACTCCCAGGCGAAGTGCTACTACGATAGTTCTGTGCGCTTGCAGAATCTCCTCCTGGTAGATTGCAATCTCTCTAGCTAGCTCCTACTAGTGTCGGGATTGACAACCCCGCTTGGCATTAGTAGATAGCTGCTTTAGCTCCACTCCTGTAGGTATAGTGACCGGCTTGCTTCAAGCACTTCTAACACCGTTGCCAAGGATAGACTCCATAGTCTACTCCTAGTAACAACGTTAGCAAGTGCCAACAAGCATTCCAGGGCCGTTACCGGGGATAGTTGCCTAGCTCTATCTTTAGTGAAGCTAAGAACTACCAACAACCGCCACGTGCCACCACCGCTCTGCTTGTCCTTTTCATGGACTCCGCCCCTGGTTTTGAGGCCCAAACCGGTAAACCAGCCTTCACGATCAACCCTCGGTTTTGAGGCCCAAACAGGGAAACCAGCCGTCCATTGCCTGAGTTTTGTGGCCCAAACTCAGAAACCCGCAACGCCCAGGTTTTGAGGCCCAAACCTGGAAACCGTCCTCAGCCTGAGTTTTGTGGCCCAAACTCAGAAACCATTAGCGCCCAGGTTTTGAGGCCCAAACCTAGAAACCGTCTACTCGGTGGTTTTTCTGTGGCTCAACCACCAAACCGAGCCGTAGAGGGGATGCACCGCCTGTGCACCCCGTCCACCGACACGTGTCCCCAGATCCACGACCCGAGCAACACTATGCCCGCAAGTCTTCGCTCGTCGTTGTCCCAGGCTGTCAGCCACCACAGCTGATCCTCAGGCCACTGGTCCCTCAGTCCAAGCCTCACGTCCGCCCTTCGCCACTCTCGGTCCATCGGCACGACACGTCTCTACTTGACCTTCACCTTGCCTTCGATCACTGTATCCGTGCTCGACACTTGCACAACACAAGCCAAAGAACATGCGCATTATCCCAGTTGACAATCACTCATCACTCGAGACTCGGCATACACCGATGTATCCGCATCTTGGACGTTCTTAATTCTTCTAGCACACTTCACGTTCCCCGTGGAAATCGATACCCTGGAATACTCTCGGGTGAAAGCTACATTGGTATCCGTGCGCTTGCGTATTTTTCTGTGTGCGTTTAAATTACCCAACAAGCTTTCTGGCACCGTTGCCGGGGAACGGTAGCTATTCTAGAATCGAGCCAAGTTCGTCCGTGGTTCTTTTCTTTTACCACCTTTTTCTTTTACCACCACCTTTACCTCACCACCACACTTCTTACCACATGGATTTCACTCCTATCTTTAAATTCTTTGCTCCAAAAGGCGACTTGTTGGAGCCTTCACCATCATCACACCTCATTCATACAGATGGCTATGAGCTTCGCCCTGCTCTTATAGCCATGGTTCGGGAGAAATCCTTCTCTGGGTCAGAAGACGAAGATCCATACACCCACCTTAGGGAGTTTGAGCAGTTCTGTTCTTGTCGGACTATTGCTGGCATGACACAAGAGACCATTAAATGGAAATTATTCCCGTTCTCCCTTTTGGGAAGAGCGAGAAAATGGTATGATCATTCCGTAAGGGGCCTAAATGGAAATTAGGATGAACTTCGGGACAACTTTTGTCTTAGTTTCTTCCCTCTTTTTCAAATCACTGATCTTAGAATCGAAGTTCTTACCTTTAAACTGAAGGACCAAAAGTGCTACCAGAAAGCGATCAGAGGGGGGGGGGGGGGGGTGAATGGGAGGTTCAAATTTCTTTTCAGAAACTTGTTGCTACTGTTCCGAGAATAAATCCACAAGAGCAAACCTAGAGCCTGCAAGTGTCCATGACCCTAGATGTAGGGTGGATGCTTCCAAGAAGCACAGCGAGACATTACAAAACTCTAGAAACCCAACGCAAAAACCGGAAATCAAAACTAACAACGGACGAACAAGCCGTGGATGAAAACGTGCTGAAGACACAACATCGGACGCTGGCACCGTCCGATGGTCAGGTACCGGATGCGTCCGATGCAAAACGATCAAGTCTGGGACCTTACTGCATGGTCATCGGACGCTGGCTACAGTGAAGCCCTAGCGTCCAATGCTCTACCCTCGGACGCGTCCGATGCAACGGAGCGTCCGATGGTCAGCGTCTGTTGCTCCTTTAAAAACGCTGTCAGATGACACGTGGCACCGGACGCGTCCGCTGATATGAACTCAGCATCCGATGCTCACGAACAGAGCGTCTGATGCCCCCGAAACAGCACAGTTCTTTCGCGGATTCAACCCGATCTCCTCCGAATAAAAATCTCTAAGGCTTAGACTTGGTATGAGGAGTTCCAAGGAGGTTAGTGAGCTATCCCAAGGAGATCATGGCTCAAACCTAACTCCAAAACGGTGAATCGAAAGAATCTGGGGGAAAAGGAGCAAAACTCAATTTGAAACAAAAATCGACCAATCTACTAGCTCGTGAGGTTAGAGGGAAATTCCTTCGGTGGAAAGAAGTGCCTCACGATCTAGAACAACTCAGTTCAAACGGAATCGAAAGAGACGCATCGAGTAGAGAGGTCGATCACCGGGAAAATCATGGAGAAACACAACCCACGAAGAACAACACCAAAACGCGAATCACAACCACGAATTTGCAACCGTGTGGCTACCACATGCTACAACAGTGAGATTACGGTCTCACTTCCTCAAAATCTCACGAACACAGAGGTATGATTGTCTTCTCTGTGGATCCCAGTTGCTACAGCAGGGGATGGGAGAGCAGGAAGACCCTAGAAGGCAAATAGCAAAATGACTGAGATAATTTGGAGGGAGGGGAGGCCTCTCCTTATATAGCCTAATACAATTATTCCCCTTCTACCCGTACTGCTAATTACAGAGCAAACTAGCTAAACCCTAGGGTTATTCTGGACCAACTCGAAGTAGATGTTGATCCGACGGCCACGCCCGCACAACTGGTAGCGTTGCCTCGACGCAACCTCACCGATTGCAGCCACGTGCCACCACCGCTCTGCTTGTCCTTTTCCCAAACGTCGCTGCTGGTTTTGTGGCCGAAACCGGGAAACCTGTCTTCACGACCAACCCCTGGTTTTGAGGTCCAAACCGGGAAACCAACCATCAATCACCTGAGTTTTGTGGTCCAAACTCAGAAACCTGCCAGCACCCAGGTTTTGAGGCCCAAACCTGGAAACCGTCCTCAGCCCGAGTTTTGTGGCCCAAACTCGGCAAACCCGCAGCACCCAGGTTTTGTGGCCCAAACCTGGAAACCGTCCACCGGTGGTTTTTCTGTGGCTCAACCACCAAACCGACGCCGTAGAAGGGATGCACCGCCCGTGCACCCCGTCCACCGACACATGTCCCCAGGTCCTCGACCCGAGCAACACTATGCCTCGCAAGTCTCCGCTCGTCGCTGTCCCAGGCTGTCAGCCACCACAACTGATCCTCAGGCCACCGGTCCCTCAGTCCAAGCCTCACGTCCGCCTTTCACCACTCCCGGTCCGTCAGCACGGCACGTCTCTACTTGACCTTCACCTTGCCTTCGATCACTGTATCCGTGCTCAACACCTGCACAACACAAGCCAAAGAACATGTGCATTATCCCAGTTGACAATCACTCATCACTCGAGACTCGGCATACACCCATGTATCCGCATAAACAAAAAGAGAAGGAGACACTAAGAGCAGCTTGGGCTAGGTTCAAACACCTTACTAATTCTGGCCCAAACCTTTCCTTGCCAGACCATGTGCTACATTTTCACTTCTATTGTGGTCTTAACAAGGAAGCTGCTCTACATCTTGATTTAGCTTCTAGAGGATCATTCTCACATAAACTTGTTAGTGAAGGAAGCGACATCCTAGAGAAAATCCTTGAAAGCACTCCTTACACTAGCACTTTTGACGAATTCCCAGAATAAGTCGAGCCCAACCCCGACCAACACGAGGAGGAACACACAACCAAATTTGAAATTCCTTCAAATCCTTCTAATAATTTGGTTTTCACAGAACCTTCTCTAGAGAAAACACCCCACACTTTAGAAAATTATGAACCCCATCCTTCGATGTTCTTCTCTGAAATCGAGGAAGATGATATCAAAGAGCATGGAAGCTACTTCATAAACACCTCTTTAAATCCATGCTCATATGAGATATCTCCTGATTCAAGTGGTCTGTCTAACATTGCCACACTTGAGATTTTCAACCACCTCAAAAGGGTGGTTGTCGATGCATATGTTTATCACAAATTTTGTAGATCTCGTTGTGCTCTTAAGTTGGTGTTGGAGGGGAAACAACTCGCCAAATCACATCTTGAAGGTTTCCCAAAAGACAAGCTTAGTGTCCTAAAACAAGCACTTTTTAGATTAGTGTTCACCTTCCTGCTACACTGCCCTTGTGTAATGAGCATAGGGATATAATTGTTAAAATATTCCTTCGGGTATTCTTATCACTAACCTTTCCAGGTTTGGAGCAAAAAGTTCGAAGGAACAACAAACACAAGGTATGTCCAACCAATCATCATGCAACATTGAATTGCAGTTATCCAATCTTGATTTTTGCAAAATCTAAGCTGGGGGATACACTTTGTAAGAACATCTCTTACCATGTTGCTATGTTGGTTGCCCCTACCTTTAAGACATGCTCATGTTCCATACATTAATCATGCTCTCTCATCACCATTTGAGTAAATCTCTTTAATGCTTTAATGCTACCCTCATTTGCTATAGTATATGTTTAGGTTTGAAGTATTCTCATGCACCTTTTAAATTAGGCATGGTGCTTAGTTTAAACTATTTTCATGAATTAAAGTAAGACATGGTGTCTGGTTTGATTCTTGAGCTAAAAGGTGTCCTGGTTTTACCTCTAATTTTAAATGGTGCTTAGATTAAAATGCCTTCCTAGATCAAATTAGACGTGGTGTCTAGGTGATTTTTGAGCCAATAGTATACTATAGTGGATGCTGGATATTTTGTTGGACTAATCCCTGCAGGAAAACTTTTAATATCTGAGAACATATATGATGAATGATTGACTTTGTGAGGAAGGTTTGAGGCTTTTCCCGGTTAAGTCCATATGTCGCTATGCGCTTAATGTTTATGACTAACCAGTAGCGTTGAGTTGTGTGTGTTTACCGTGTTGGTGTGCGTGTGCAACATGTGTCTCTTGGCTGTGTTGATGTGCAGGTGTTGAGCTCAGATACAGTGGTCGATGGCGAGGTGAAGGTCAAGTAGAGACGTGCCGTGCCGACGGACCGGGAGCGGTGAAGGATGGCCCAGAGCGGTGAAGGGCGGACGTGAGGCTTGGACTGACGGACCAGAGGGCCAGAGGACCATCTGTGGTAGCTGGCACATGGCATCTGCGAGCGAGAGCATGTGGCATCTGCGATGCATCGGCCGAGTCGGGAGGAAGACGATGGCGTCGTGGCACTTGGCGGGAGGTCAGACACGGGCTTGCGTGCGGCGCAAGTGCCGTCGGCCGAGTCAAGAAGGAAGGCGAAGGCATTGTGCCCGGCGTGGAGGCTGGACATGCATCAGCATCAGTGCCGGTGGTCGGGGTGTGCGAACCACATCCCGTCTACGGTGCGGGTTCGGTAGCTGAGCCTGAAAAAGGTACCTCAACGGTTTCCGAGTTTGGGCCTCAAAACTCGGGTGGCCGGTTTCCGAGTTTGGGCCTCAAAACTCGGGATGGACGGTTTCTAGGTTTGGGCCTTAAAACCTGGGCTCGCGGGTTTCCGAGTTTGGGCCTCAAAACTCGGGGTGGACGGTTTCCAGGTTTGGGCCTCAAAACCTGGGCTGGCAGGTTTCTCGGTTTGGGCCTCAAAACCGGGGGAAGTTCCAAAAGGACGGTCGACGCGTGGCGGCGTGGAGAGGCTGGCGCGGCGGCAAAGCTATCCACGAGGAAGGCGCGGTGGTCGACATGACGACACGTGGCGGCATCAAGGAGGTCGCGTCGAGGCGAAGCTACCGGATGTGCGGGCGTGGCCGTTGGATGGAAACTGCTAGAGTTGGACGGTTTTACCCCTAGGGGGTATTTGGATTAGTACTTCATGTTAGGGCGTTTGTGTCATTCGGTCGTGCTCCTATATATAGATGAAGGGGCTGTGTTGGACAGCCATCCTTGGACGGTGTCTCTCTCATTTTGTTCTTGTGAGAGAAGGCTAGGGTTAGAGGAGAGTTGCTCTTGTTCTTGAGCTTTTTGTCATCCGAGCTTTGTTGTTGCGAGGAGTGGCTTGTAACCCGACACCGATTGATAATACAATCTATCATCTTCCCAAATCCAAGGATCCAATTCGTGCCCTTCTTTGTTGGCTGCAATTTGGATTGAATTCGCATTTTGTTCTTCGCGTTTCTTCCTTTTTCCCCTCGGTGATTTCACAAGTCCTTTCAATTCGAGGGATGTTTTGCGATTCCGTTTGAACCATCTTGTGCTTTGTCGTGAGAGGCATCTTTCCACTAAAGGATTTGTTTGGAAACCTCACGAGCACATAGATCGGGCGAAAATCGTTTTGGGATTGAGTTCTAGCCTGTTCGTCACCATTTTCTTCGATTCACCAATTTGGAGTTAGGCTCGAGCCTTGATCTCTTAGGAGTAGCTCACTAACATCCTTGTGACTCCCCTCACCGAGTTTGTGCCTTAGTGGTTTTGATTTGAGGGTGATCGGGTTGATTCGGTGGATAAACAGTTCTGCTCGGGGTGACCGGACGTGCGCCTCGTATCGACCGGACGCTACTCCATGCGTCCGATCGTTGAAGGCCGGGGATTTTGCTCTGGGCGATTTTGACCGGACTCACCTAGGGTAGAGTGACCGGACTCGCTGGTGTTACTATTCACTATGTTCTCGCTATTGACCGGACGCACTGTGCATGTGACCGGACTCTCCCTGGTGCAGCGTCCGATCGTAAACAGAGAAGTTCCAGAACTGCTTTCAGCTGACCAGATGCGTCCGGTCCCTGTTGATCGGACGCTGGTCAGAGTCCGGTCAGTGCAGACAGCGCGCGTTTTCGTTCGTACCTTTTGCGTTCGAGCTCCGATTTGAGATCCGCTTTTTGCGTTGGATTCCCAACTCTGTGCTCTACAGAAATCGGGCTTCCCGCTTTGCGAAAAAGCCTGAATTTGGGCGAGGTTACCGAAAGTCCATTTTGTCACTAGTTGACTTGCGTGGATTTGGGCGAGGGAGCTTTTGTGGTGTCCCGCTGTGTTCCTAGGGAACATCCACCGATTCTCTTAGGTCGTGGACATCACGTGTTTCGGCTTTGCTCTTGGGGTTGATTTTGTTGGGACTGAGGCTGTAATTTTGAAAGAAATTTTTAGGCTCCCATTCACCCCCCCTCTGGTCGCCTTGCTTTAGCCTTTTCAGTCCTTCAATATCAATTTGGGAAAGTCCTAAGATGAACTCACACTGGAACTGAAAAGATACATGAACTTTAACAACTTGCGCAAGGGACACACAACTCACTGATCATAGAGAAATGAGATCCATGGAACAAGACAAAAGATGAGTGCCACAAAACAATACCTACAATCAAAGCACCCACTCCATGGAAGTAGCTGAACAAGTCCGAGCTCGGCCACTTGAAGACAGAGACCATCGTGTGGGATCTCATCTCTGAACCCTCAGATCAAACAGTACAAACACAAGCAGTGGGAACTAGTCCTATCTTCCAATTAATGAAACACAAGAGCTAGTTTGGAGGATGAGGTGGAACGACTTCAACAGCACCAAGTTCTACAAATTCAACACATGAACATGTTGTTGAAGAAATTTGGGCAACCACCTAGCTCACAAGCCAGCTTGGTGGAGACAGAATTCCGTTGGCTAGATCTCCTTAAAGGGGAGGATGGAGAAATCCAGCTTCAACACTTTGATCAGTACAAGCCACTGGACGCTATCCTAATCAAGGAGAAGAATATGATCCATCACTCATTCTTGGAAGATCATTCTTGAACACCACCACTGTGTCATCTATGTCAGACATGGAGACGTCCACTTTTGGATCTTCGATCAAAAGGGTCGCTGCTTCTTTAACAACTACACCATTTATGAGCAGCCGAAGAAAACCAAGAGAAGACGTTGACTCAACCGATAAAGGAAGAACCAACTGCCAGGAATTGAGGGTTACATCATAAAGGATGAAGCCACTGCACCATGAGAAGTAGAAGATGGAGAGACAGTACCTAAGCCTACAAAACAAGAAAATAGTTGATAAAGTCTCCATCATCTGGATCTGTTGAGGACAAGACTCAGCTGGCTCACTATGAGATAAGCAAGAGAAGACAAGCTATTCATGAAGAAAAACCAGCCAGACAAGAGAAGCTTCCACAAGGTGGTTCGACACAATCACTCTTCAATGATAAAGCAACATTTCAAGGTAAGTGACCATCACTTTAAAAGCTTCTCTTTGATTCTGGTATGCACATACATAAAGAACCAAACATGTTTAAGTTGCACCAAATGAGCTAAAATATTATGCATCCAACCTTTGGAAGATGATATATCACAATTATGATCAACACAATATGCATAGATTATCCTTCCTTGGGTTAAACAATCTGATCTGTTAAATATTTTAAGATGCTACTTTCATGATCATCCTCTGATCCTATCACTCATGTTAAGATTGAATAGAACACATAAACAACAAGTTTATCTTGTGCAATGTGCCTAAGGTTAGAGAGGAATGAACAAAACTTTTGGTTTTGTTGGTGTTTTTCCACCAACAGAGCCTATGCATTTGATCTCTACCTTGTCTTTATGAGCAGGATACACTCTTGGGCAAAACATGAAGGAGTTTGTCAACTCCCACATTCTACAGAGTGAAGGTCCTAGATCTACAAGAAGATGTGCACTAATCAAGATGCTGCCAGCTTTCACAACTAATGCTTCACTTCAAATTGCTGGGCGAACGAAGAGCATGAGTGACACCATATCAAGAGGTGTAGTTATCAAGGTCTACCTATCAAGATCAAATGATGCACCTCAAGAATGAACATGGTGAGAAGTCCTGTTCAGAGGACTTAAAACATTGAACCCTCGCCGAAAGGTAAAATCGGTAGTTATCCATATTTATCTTTTCTGCATTAATTTCTATGTTTGCATGTTTACTTTCTATCATTTGCATAATCATTTCTCCATAGCATATTTACTTTTCTGCATTATCATTGCATAAAAAAAGAGAAAATAAAAAATATTACACTGCATCATAAAACTTAAAAGCCTCATGTGAATAATTCTATGGTGTGTAAAAACTCGTAGGGATATTCACCGTGGTGGCATAAAAATAAAAATGCATTCATTTTGTTAGACTGTCATTGCATCATAAAAATAAAAATACAAAAATATTGAGAAAGATATCTTACTGAAACTCTGGACAATTAAGGCCTAAGTGGCCAACCACTAACGCTTAATCTGTTCAACAAGTCTTGTTGTCTATTTGAGTTTTACAGGATTAAAAGACCAAGAAAAGCTGACGAGCAAGTGGATGTTCTATCCACTGTTGGAGCACTGTTTCCACAACCATCAACATCAATCAAAGCTCCGATAGAGGAAACACATTTCCACCGCCAGTCCGCTACATGGCAAGATTGAACGACTATGATAACATTCAGCTTGGGGGAAAGCACCCGCGTGTATCTAGGTAAGTATCCTTATCCTCTTAAGTTTTCTTTCTATACATAAATAAAATAAAATAAAATGAAACAAAAAAAATGTGGGCACATGAAGGCTCACCATTAATTAAAAAGAAAAAAATATATGGGCACATGAAGGCTCAACGTTATTAAGGGAACCGGCTTGGGGGAGACGCACCCCCGTTATCTTCATAATCCAGGTATATCTTATTCACTATCTTAGTTATTTATAATAAGTGTGTTAGGTTAAATAAATAGTGTGTTAAGTTTGCTTAGTTTGTTTTAAGAGTTAATAATAAAAGAAGAACTCTCTCTAATCTTTTATATGGAAATGATGAATAGTTGCTCTATCTAATTTATTTCAAGTACCTAGCCTTCAAAACATGAGTTCTCCTAATTTATAATGATACTTAAAAATGAAATTAAATGCATGGGTAACAAATACTTGATCTGAGGTCTAGGTAATTGATAGATATGACATGTGATGATCTGATCTACTACTATCTTGTTCTAAACAACACAAGAGTTCCGGAGAGTTTCCAATATTAATATGACTAATAATTGCATTGAGTTAAATTAAGTTTCCAATAGCTACATGAGTGACAGCTTTGTAGATTGTTATAATCCACCATGTTAGGATTGGTGTTTCGTAGAGCTTTTTGGCAGCCTTCTCCCGATTACCCTTTTCCCAGTCTTTTTCGAGAATCGGAAAGGTACTACTGCTCCGAAGTAAGTAAAGTATAGTAGGCCTTTAATTAGATAGACCAACTTAGAAAACCCTATATTCCTCTCTAACCACATTATCATTCTTTTCTTGGACGGTCTTAATTCTTCTAGCACACTTCACGTTTCCCGTGGAAATCGATACCCTGGAATACTCTCGGGTGAAAGCTACATCGGTATCCGTGCGCTTGTCGATTTTTTTGTGTGCATTTAAATTACCCAACAGTTAGTACGGCCAAAGAAGTGAAAGCAATAAACAACCATATATATACTCCACCGGAGTCCCAATAGGACTATGAGGCGACGGCGGCACATACGGATTTAGCAGCGAGGGAGGCACGACCACACTTGGGATGTTGAGACTCCCAAAGAAGCGAGCTATCTCCCAAGACCTCTGTGCCTCCCGCACTTGGGCGGCCTCCATCTCGCGGCGATGGGCCTCCTACCGAGCCTCGTCCTGAGCCTGCAGCTGGGCCTGCAACCTTTGCATCCTCTCCATCTCCTCATGCATCTGGGCCTGCAATATTTGTCCCGCTAGGATTAAACAATGCAAAGGCAAGTTGAGTAATGCATGATAAATTGAACTGTACTAACCTGAAGCTGCACCATGGTCTGCTGCCTTGGTCGTATGGCCATGGAGGAGCTCGTGCTCCTGGACCGAATCTCGGCGAGGTTGGGGACAGAGTCCGAGGAGACTGTGCTGCTGACCATATACAAGCGACCGTGCTGGCTCCCTCCTCCTAGTCTCATCAGCAGGTCCGTGTTCAGGGGCTGGGAGGCCGGATCATAGTCTGCCCCATAACGCTCGCGAGCCGCCACTGTGTACTCGTTCACCTTGGTGTAGGCTGCCGCGTTGGTGCATGAGTCGGGCCCGTCCGCCGGGTTGTACTGGGTCTCCGGCGCGGTCTCCTTGCCTTTGTGGGCAAGGTGGTACGCCATGAACGAGTTACATTCTGTGCCGCCATGCGACTGGGACTGCAAGAAAGGCACAGAGTTGATTGCAAGTAATGAGTATTAAGCGTTAGAATAAAATAGTTAATCAGTAGAGCGTACCCATCTCTCAGCATAGGCGTCGAGGCTAAGTTGCCTTGGTGGTGTGGCACCCCAGCCATCTGCAGGTGGCAGTCCCGGCGCACACTGTGCCTCTCGGTCCACTCGTCCGAAAGCCACCTGTCCACGATGGCCTTCCAACAATCCGTGAACTTTTGGCACCAAGCATGACAAAACTGCATGACATCAAGTCACGTATGTAATATGTCAGAAGATCAATTGAAGCCTAAATATTCTTCACGCCTACTTACCTGCTCATACTGCTCCCTGGTGAGGTCGGTCGCCCTCTCACGCATCTTCTCCCTGGTCTGCGCCTTTGTGACCTTCTCACCCCACAAGTCGGCGTAGGCGCAGATGATGCATTGGATCCACGCCTCGTGGTACATGTCCGCGAGTCGGGACTTGGCAACTCTGTCCAACACTCGGTCCGCCTCAGCCTCTCTCCCCTGCTCGCACGTCCAGTAAAGTTGCATACAGACATAGGGTACCCTTTAATTATTCCAATGAATGCGTAGTATTGAGAAAAGTTGTGTGATGAAGACTTACCCAGAAGTCGGCCTTAATCTGGCCTGCAAGGGTCCCGTTGTTGCCGAGCAGGACAGCGCCAAAGTGCTCCCACGTCCAGGGCGGACCGACAACCCCGGCGTAGGTGACGTTGCCAGGGAAGTGCCTCCTAATCAGAAGAGTCATGGTGCCATTGATATGGCGAACCTTGCCCCCTCCGCTCACAACCTGCCAGTGACTGCACGAGTCATTAAGAACAATTGTTAGTCTGAAGTTCAATTCAACATGTCATATGAACAAGTAGTGATAACATTAATGGTTACTTACGTGTCGCCAACGGGTCGAATCACCGGACGGCGGCCAACTGGGACAGGCTGTCATGGGAGCTGCGAGGGCCCGCGTAGGTAGACTACCCTCGGACCAGAGGAAGTGGAACCTCCAGCTGCGGGCAGGGCCACCTCATCGTCTGAAGAGGTAGTGTCGCCGTGCCCTGCCTCGTCGGGGGTCGCGTCGGGGGTCTCCTCGGGTGTCGGCTCTCAAGGAGGAGTCCTCTCCCTCTTAGGACGCCCGCGGGGGCAACCGGTCCTCGCTTATGGAGCTGACGCCTCTGCTAGGTCCTCGGGGGTCCTTAGTAGCCCTCCGGTAGGCGGAGAACCCCTACCGCTGTGACCGCCTTCCGCCCGGCATTTTGTCGAGTGCCTGCAATTACAAAGATGAAACCAATTAGCATAAATAAACAGTAAGTACTTATAAAGAGATATAATTGCATAATAATAATAATAATAACAATATAGTATTACATGAATTAGAAATTATCTCCATGATCGGCAGTGGCTCGTGGCACTCGTGTGTCGTCATCACTATCCATATTATCGAACTCTAATGCCTTGTTCTCGTCTCCATCGTCGTCATCACCCGCGTCAACTCCTAACTGTAACCGCTCAAGCATTCTTAAGTCCTTGGCATTCTGCACCTCAACACCCTCGTCCTCATCAATGTCATTGTCTTCTTCCAAGTCCATCAACATAAAAATGTCAATGTCAAACCTCCCTTCTAGGCCCTCAGGTTGAAAGAACTCTCCGCTATATGTGTTTGGGTCAAAGATGTAGTCATCATCGTTTGGGAGAGGCGCTTTGCCGCGCGGCGATACCAACTGCACGAGGTACCACCCCACAAGATTCTCGACTTCTTGGCACGCCCATGGGAGATAATAAACTTGGGTGGCCTGTTGAGCCACAATATAGACATCGTCTCCTTTATAGACGGAATCCTGTCGAATTTCAACTAGCCCAATCTCAGGGGCTCTTCTCGTGACATCAGGATCGAACCAATGGCATTTGAATACCACCGGATTAAGAGCTTTCAGACCCGGATAGGTGAGCTCGTATATTTCTTCGACTATGCCATAGTAGTCGCGCTCATCGGTGTCGGGCGTACGAACTCCGGTATTCGTGGTCTTTCGATTGGCCCAACTCTGCTTGTAGCTTCTTGTGTGAAAGCGATAGCCATTCACATTGCTTTATCAAATTGCAGAGCCTCTACCTCAGCACAGACCTCGGCACCACTCATGACTTGAGGAATGGGGTTGGTGACTTGAACGCCTTTCATAAAGTGCTTGATGTCAGCTCTGAATGGATGGTCAAGAGGCAGGAATTGACGATGTTGGTCGAACGAAGAATACTTGCCTCCCCTCTTCAACCAAGTGAACCTTACAGCTGCCTTGCATACTGGGCATGGGAACTTTCCGTGAACACACCACACGCTAAATAAGCCATACGCTTGGAAGTCATGCATGGAGTAGTGGTACCACACATTCATTTTGATGTTCCTCTTGGTAGCTCGATTGTATGTCAGTACCGTATTTTCCCAAGCTTCCATCAGTTCATCCCACAAAGGCTCCATGAACACACCCATATTGTTCCCTGGGTGTCTAGGAATTATCAGCGACAAGAATACGTTCTTCGGGTCAAACATGATGCCGGGGGGGGGGGATTGAGGGGGATCACGAACATAGACCAACAAGTGTACGGGGCCACCATCATTCCATACGGGTTGAACCCATCTGTTGCAAGCGCCACACGTACATTCCGAGCCTCCGTAGCTTTGAGAGGATGCATGGCATCGAAGTGCTTCCATGCATCACCATCCGATGGGTGTACCATCTTGTCAGCATTGTATCTTTTGCCATTCTTGTGCCTGGTCATCTGTTTCGTGGACTCCTCTCTCATGTACAGCCGTTGGATCCTCGGTATGAAAGGAAGGTACCGTAGGACCATCTCGGGGATATTAAGCTGTTCCTTCCTGCCATCACCATGATCTACCTCCACATACCTAGAGGCTTTGCACTCTAGACAGTGCGTTGCTTTCTCGTGATCTTTCCTGAATAGAACACACCCTTTTGGACAAGAATGGATCTGCTCATACGACATCTTAAGTGCACGAAGAAGTTTTTGTGACTCGTACGTGTTCTTTGGCAGAACGTGACCCTCCGGCAGCAGGGTGCCCAATATTGTCAACATGCCATCGAATGCGTCTCGACTCAGGCTATACTGCGACTTGAACCCCATTAGGCGTCCAATGGCATCTAGTTGTGAAACCTTTGTCTTCTCGTGAAGGGGTTTCTGTGCCGAGGACATCATGTCGTAGAACGCCTTTGCGGTTTCCTCTGGCTCCTCCTCCAACCCTTCACCGAATTGTGCCTCGGCGAAGTCTTCCATCATATCTGCTACCCCGACATCTCCATCATACTCCTCGAGGCGTTGTCTCACGACTTCCTCTCTAATCCGATCAGTTTCACCATGGTGGACCCAGCAGGTATAGTTTTCAACGAATCCGTACTTTTAAAGATCTTCCCCCAGTACCTTCTTATGTTTTCTATTGTTGTTCCCACATCTGCTGCAGGGACACGACATCCGACTAGACCCTTTAGCAGCCGCACCAAATGCATGCTCCAAGGAAGCACTGGTCTTAGTAACCCATTATGTGCTCCTACTTGCGTGGCCCGTGTACATCCTGTCATGGTTATCCATCCTCTGGCATATACATATGTAAGCGAGTAATAAAACCAGCAATTGCATCTACACGGGGTTCCTACCATCTAATAGGTGAAGGATAGGTCCTAATCCCACCCTCGGATGCATAGCTGGGTTACTTTCCATGCTCTACTCCTATCCGAGACGGAATTTCAGCAGCACCTCCCCGCTGTTCTCCCGATACACGTCCCGCTAGGGAGTGTGTGTATCCGGAGAACAACAGAGAGGTGGTGCCGAAACTCTGACTCGGACAGGAGCACAACATGGAAACTAACCCAGCTACGCATCCGCAGGCTGTCCAAAAAATGTGGACAATCCGAAAGAGATACGGTCACAGATATGCAAAGGTCTGCATACCTCCAACTGTATCTCTTTCGAACGGGAGACGCATAACTAGGTTACGCGACCAAACACCAGATACCTAGGGATACAGATAGAGCGGTTATACGTAAGGTGCCGGTGAGGTCAGGGTAGCGGGGCGGTGGTGAGTCAGGGTAGTGGCGAGACGATGCAGTGCAGGCAGACCTGCAACGCCAACGAAGACGATCGGGGTCACCGAGTCCCTCCCACGGGTCCTCCTCCTGCTAAAAAAGGAGAATATTGGTTAGTCTCGACCAAAAATTTCGGCAGCACCTCCCCTGCACGGGGAGGTACCCATAACCTGCACAAAACGTCAGCACGAAGGCCAAGAACCACATATATCTTCACATAAGTCATGTACTTAACTTATCTTTACATGCAGACAAAAAATACAAAGTAATACACGAACTATAAGAAGCACTCAACTACTAATTACAACTTACTACGACTTACTCTACTAACACAACTACTAACTCACTACTTACTACTACTAAGAACTTACTACTACTACTACTACTACTACTAACTACTTATACTACTACTAACTACTTAGTACTACTAACTACTTACTAATTACTACTACTAACTACTACTACTACTACTACTACTACTACTACTACTACTACTACTACTAGCTTACAAGTAACTAACTACTAACAAACCACCACTACTAACTTACTACTAACTAACCACTAACATACTAACTTACTACTAACTAACCACTAACATACTAACTTACTACTAACCTTGCCGTCGATGAACGATGATGGCGACAACGGCAAGACGACGACGGCGGGACTATGACCACCGCGGACAGGGGCTGCTCTTCTTCCTCCTCTGCTCCTCCTCCTCCTCCTCCTCCTCCTCCTCTGCTCCTTCTCCTACTCCTCCTCCTCCTCCTCTCCAACCGGCGAGCGGACAGGGGCCCCCACCAGCGGTGGTGGGGCGCAGGCGGGGCGGGCCGGGGCCAGCGGCCGGCGCTCGGACACCGGGGTGGGAGGGCCGGGCACTACAAGAAATGGTTGACTTTTTGACATAAAATCTTTTTGTGACGCTGACTTTGTGACGTTAATTATGACATAGTTATGTGAATTATGACATTAGTTATGTGAATTATGACATCAGTTATGTGTATTATGACAAAAGTTCAATGTCAAAAGATGATTTCCCTTCAACTCATGTCATAACTAACGTATTATGACATAAACTCATGTCATAACTAACGTATTATGACATAAACTCATGTCATAACTAACGTATTATGACATAAACTATATCATAATTAACGTCACAAAGCCCGCGTCACAAATGGATTTTATGTCACAAAGCCAGCCATTTCTTGTAGTGGGGCGCGGGGGCGGCCGGCGGCTGGCAGGCGGGGCGCGAGCGGGCGGGGCCGGGGCCGGCGGCCGGTGCTCGGACGCCGGGGTGGGAGGGCCGGGGCGCGGGGGCGGTCGGCGGCTGGCGGGCAGGGTGATCACATGTGGAGATGTGCAGGTTTGTGAGCGTCGTACGTGACAACGTGATCCAAACTTTCTCAAATTTGTTTCACGGCATATGCATACGATATAACGACATCTCGCCAAGTTTTGCGATTTTCGGAAATCATTTGCATTTTTATAATTTTAAAACCGCCCGCACGTAATTTAGAGGCATTGCCCCATGAGCACGTTGATCAAAATTTCGCGTCAGTTCCCGAATTTGGCCTAAACATACACTAAAGAACAACCATAACAATTTTCGAATCATTGAAATCCATTATTCGATGCACCTGCAATTCAAACTTGCGTCTTGCGGGAAAATTCAAGAAAATGCAATAAAGACATAAAATATAATAAAAAGTTTTAAAAAAGTGTCAAATTTGAACATGTTGGCAATGGTACTGTGGGGATGCTCCACAAAAAAATTGGTGTCAAAAATCAAAAAAAATTTGCCGAGCGCCGGGGCCTGGTACTCGGCAATCTTTGCCGAGTACCAGCCTGGCGTCACTCGGCAAAGACCCGGCCACGTGGCACAGTTCGGGGCCACACGCTTTGCCGAGTGTCAAGTGGCTGGCACTCGGCAAAGAGGGGATCTTTGCCGAGTGCCGGCCTCTGGCACTCGGCAAAGAACAACCCTCGTGGCACAGAACGGGCCACATGCTTTGCTGAGTGCCACATGGCTGGCACTCGACAAAGAGCCCCCTCTTTGCCGAGTGTCAGACGGCGGGTACTCGGCAAAGCAAACCGTCGTGGATGCCGTCTGGTCTGCTACACTTTGTCGAGTGCTCATCTTTGCCGAGTGTCCGACACTCGGCAAAGAGGTGCCTTTGCCGAGTGCCTTTCTTTGCCGAGTGTCGGAGCATCCTTTTGCCTTGTGCTTGGGTTTTGCCGAGTGCCACATGGCCGACACTCGGGAAAGAGGCTCTTTGCCGAGTGCCCGAAATTTGGCACTCGGCAAAGCCCCAGGCACTCGGCAAAGCCTGAGTTTTCTGTAGTGAGTGATATAGTAATGACATGGGTTAGGCATTTCATCAAATGATTACAAGCCATAATCATCAAACAATTTATATATTCAAAAATTGTCCATTTGCATGGTTTAATCAAGCAACATTTATGAACTAAAACAAACATGGGATTTGCGTGCAGAGTCACATACCATATTCAAAAGGCAAGGAGGACATTTGTCATCCATTCTTGATTCCTTGCACTACGTAGCCTAATACCTACACTTTCCATTGGCATGGTTCAGATCCTTGATTCCTTGCACGAGGTCGCCTAATACCTGCACTTTCCTTTGGCATGGTTCGGTTAGCAGCAAAATTGTCCACCAAGATACAAAGCTTACTTGCTTAGTTGTTTCGTTGAGACATCTCATCAAACAACAGGTGGGCGAGGAAGGATACACTGATGCCTAAGTAGTAAAGTCAACGTGGATTTGGTACAACCGGCGGCAGGTACCCACCCTGATCGGACGGACAACAATAGGTGCAGGTGTGGAGATTGGGAAAGGAAAAGCCGATATGAGTGAAGACGTGGCTAATCGTTTTGAATTAAGTATGACACCGTGGAGCTGGCGTGGATGAGAGATGGACCAAAAGTTGATTGGCCGGTAGGGCGGTAGGTGGGGTATTGAATGCGGAGAAGATGGGCGACGTGGAGAAGGCAACGACCTCTGTCTTCTCGGCGGCAGCGCGGCGTCCATCGCATCCCTACCGGCACTCCCCTTCTTCTTTCTCAATCACGCTGACCAGGGCATGCATTGGCGTCCCACGATCGCTTCCCGTCCTTGCCATTTTAGTGGCATTCCTTATGTTTTGTGGTGCTGCAACTCTGCAAGATAAGGACCCATGGATGCATGTTGACCGAGATGCATGGTGCTGAAACACGTACTCATCACTGTTAAGAGTCAATCTAGCTATATATAGCTACACAGTGTGTTGTTGCATGTGTGTGTGGTGTTGAAGAGCAAGAAAGAGCTCTTAAGAAATGAAAATGGTTCTTTCTTCTTTGGTTCAGTTTCTGTGTGGTGGCGTGAAGAAGATGAGGCTAGCATTGGTCCACTGTGATACTGATTGTGTGAGCTTTGAGCGAGAATTATCTTGCATGCGCTCTTGCAATGATTTCCATGCATGAGAATATATGAGATGGGTTCAAACTTGTTATGTGGAATCATTATTTATGTGGGCAATGCTATATATGGTACATATTTTACTTCTTAAGAAGTAATATCTCAATAAAAAATTAAGCCCATGATTTTTTTAGATTTTGTGGAGTTTTCAATTAATTAGTAAACTAATTAATTACTTTAGAAGGAAAAAAATATTGCAGAATTCCCAAATCACGGTACAGAAGCCGTGGCAGCGCCCTTCCTTTTTCTGAGCTGTGTGTCCTTCCTTTTCATGAATAATTATCACTAGAACAAGAAACATTTAGCCCCAAATATTTTAAGACTTTTTACACTTATATTTAAAATCTCTGCCCACACAATTACATTAAGGGGGTGTTTGGTTATCGCCCCCTAGAGTTTAGCCACTAAAGTTTAGTGGAGGTAACTAGAGTTGTAGTGTTAAAAGTGACTTTTAGTGGAGGTGTTTGGAACTTTAGTGACTATAAAAGTGACTAAACTTTAGTGACTAAACTCTAGGGGGTGAGAACCAAACACCCCCTAAATCTCTATGAACGCTATATTAAAATGATTAAATAATGCACAAAAGTCAAGTCAGAGACAAGTCATGCTAACTAATAAAAATCATTAAAACAAATCATATTATAAACATATTATGTCACATCAGTACGTCACATACTCACATGCAAATAAAGTTCACTTCACATTGCCACACATGCAAATTACGTCCATTCAGATGTTTATAAGTCTGTGTAAAATTATATTATAATTAAAATATATCAATTCCAAAGTTGTAAAATAAAAAAGATTTATCACATCCACCAGATTATGCATGCATGTCAGATTCAAAAAAGATTTTTTTATATCATAATCTTTCCTTATTTATCTTACTTTACAAAATAAAAAATTAAATAAAAATATATTTCATATATTACCTTCTCGAAGGTAATATGTGACCATAACCTAACCATCAGATCGAACTAAATGAACGGCTTACAGTTATTTAGGGGTACTACAACAAAGCTCTATTTATGTATATACTAGCAAAATATGTCCGTGCGTTGCGACGGAAAATAAACTATCATATATTTATAGAAATAACAACGAGAACCGTATATATGAGCGCGCCAAAATACTATCAGACATTCACGTCCTTCACTGTCGTGAAAGAGAGAGGAGAAAAGAGGGCGCCTGAACTGTGTTAGCAGTCCTCTCCGTGCCCGCTTGCTTAATGGCGAGACGAATTTTTTAATTCTAATTAATCCATCATTAGCACGTGTATTACCATAGCAGTTTAGTGTTAAATCATGGACTAATTCGGCTTAAAAGTTTTGTTTTACAAATTATATGCAAATTGTGTAATTAGTTATTTTAGTCTATATTTAGCGACATACATGTGTCAAAGATCTGATATTGTACGATATAAAGTTTTTAGCCGAGAACTAAACAAATTCTTATTATTCTCACCAATAATTCTGTACTAAGACACCTCGGGATAATAGGAACCGTTTATCTGAGAGCTGGCACCTGACAGTCAAAGACACATGAGTCTCGCATGCGTGAAGGCGTGTGTACATCTTGGCCCACTCCTCCGTACATGGCATCATCGGTCCATATCCTTCTCTCTCGTTCTATCTCATTTCTCTCCTCAACCGCACTCCTCCAGCACACCAAGAGTAGTCGGCGAGGGCGAGCGTATCTATGCAATCAAGAGTGGGCGCACGGGACACGTCGTCTCCGGACCTAGCCCCGGCAACGACAAGCGCACACATCCTCGACAGATCGTGAGGGGCCTAGGATTCCTCTCATCCTCTGACAGCAACAGATCTCTCGCGAGCGTGCTCGAGCGGTGAAGCTTGCGTGGGCCGCGACCCCGGCGGCCACTGACGAGGGCACGTTCTTGGAGGCTCGTGAGAGCTGAAAGCCCTAGTTTGATTTTGGTTAATTGATGAAACCTATTAGGTCTAATCCTCTTGCTAAGCATGTGTGTAGCTAACAAGAAAGGATATGACCAAGCCAAGTGGTGGAGCTAGCAAAGTGGCAACCATGAAGGATGGTGATGGCCACAAACACTCAAGTGATCAAGTGCTCTACCATTGGTGAAACGAAGAAGAGAAGAGATGAAGCAAAGAGGCCCGAAGGCAAAGGTATAACCCATAGGGCTCTTTGTTTTGGTGATCAAGACAGAGTGTGATCACATTTAGAATACATAGTCGTACTATTAAGAGGAGATAATTTACGTCTTATGCGGTGTTCAAGTGCCACTAGGAGTTCTCTAACATATTGATGCTAGACCTAGTGACTAACAAAACCCTTGAAAAATGCTTTGCAAAATGCTAACACTCGTGCACAAGTGGTGAAACACTTTGGTGTTGGCGCATGGAAGCAAGGGTAGAAGTTAGAAAGCGAAAGATGCTAAGTTAGGGGCATCAGACGCTGCAGGCGGTAGCATCGGACGCTGGCCGGCGCGTCCGATGGCAAACCCTAACTTCTGATAAATGTTGAAGAAGCATCGGACGCTGGCAACAGACGCTGAGAAAACACTGTTGCAGAGTCCGATGCGGGTGACGTGGCGCGAGCAAGTCTTCCAGGGAGCATCGGACGCTGGCCTGTGCCCGATGTGGAACAATCGGACGCGTCCTATGTGTTTTTGCCCTCTCTAGAACCTCTCTGCATGGTCATCGGACGCTAGGGTGTAGCGTTGGATACAAGGGTCTCGAAGCATCTGATGTGGCGCTAATTAGTGCTGAAAAAGAGCAGTGGCATCGGAGCGTCCGATGCCTGGCATCGGAGCGTCCGATGCCTGGCATCGGCATGTCCGATGTCACTTTAATCATGGCACGAAGAAATGTGACCGTTGGGATCGGGCGGCCTGAATTCGTATCAGGGGGACATGTGGTGCTCATTGGAGCATTGCACGCTGGGGCAGCGTCCGATGGTCCCAACACTGGCACGTCCAATGTTCTCGATTCTGGCCTAACGGCTAGGCTGAATTGTGTGGCCTATTTAAGTGGCTTGGCCAGCTCACATGAGCCCTCTCTTGCACATTTTGATCCCTAAACATTCTTGTGAGCATAGCCAAGCCTCCCCACTCATCTCTAGTGTTGATTTGATCATACCAAGTCAGATTGAGTGATCTAGTGCTTTGATTTGAAAGAGTTCATTCTAGTGGCACTAGTTCTTCGCATCGGCTTTGAGTTTCTTGTTACTCCTGGCATTTGCCGGTGTCTAGACGGCTTGGAGGCATTGAGGTGGTATTGGCAAGATTGGTGATTGTTCTTGGCCATCACCGTTTGTGATTGCGAGAGGTTTTGGAGCCTCACCTCGCCGGAGCGGCAAGGGGCATCCTTAATGGATTGCTCGTGTTATTGAGCTACCTCACTAGTGGTAGATTCTCGTGGCGCTCTTTGTGAGCTTGGCGTGGTGCCGATTAGCCACCGGGTCACCTAGTGTTGCTCGACACAACGGGGAGGAGCGTGCCGGCAAGCACGTGAACCTCGGGACAAATCATCGCGTCCCGTGTGCTTGATTGTATTAGATTGATCACTTTATTTGATTGGAATTCATTCATATCTTTGGTGATTGGCTTCACAAGTGGATTTCACCGGTGATTGAGTCTCTACTAGGCGTTTCCGAAGGATTGGTGATATACTCTCTAGACTAGCTCATTTCCTTATTGCTCATTTATATTCATATTAGTTGAGCTAGTCATTTGTACTCATTGTGCAATTACTTTTGCTATACATATATATCTTGGGCATGTATTGTATCTTGTTCATATATCTTGTATAGATAGCACTTGGTTACTTTGCTTCTCATTCTTAGTTGATATCTTGAGAAGAGTTTTCTTGTCAATCTTTTTTTGGGTCATATCTCATATTTCTAGTGTAACTTATTTGATTGTGTGACATAGAGATATTAGGTAGAATTGTTGGTTAGGTGGCTTGCAACACACTATTAGGCTAGTGCAAAAAGCTTCGCCATTTGTTTTACTAATAGTGTTTGCCTAAGTGATCTTGTAGATTTTTAATTAGGCTATTCACCCCCTCTAGCCTTTTTGGACCTTTCAAGTGATATCGGAGCCATGGTCACCATTCGTTTGAGGCTTAACAACCTCTGGTATTACAATGGCTCAAATCAACTATATGGGGAAGCCACCACATTTTGACGGCACCGACTTTGATTGTTGGAAGAGAAAGATGTGTGCATTCACAAAAGGAATGAATAGAAAGATTTGGGATGTGATCGAGCATGATTTTGCGGTAATTGACACCGCAAGTCCTACTCCAAGAGAAGAAGAGAAGCTTCAATGGAATGATGTGGCAATCAATCTATTCTATGAAGCATTTGATTCAAAAGTGTTTGAGCAAATCAAGAACCTTGAGAGAGCAAGCGAGATTTGAGAAAGATTGGAAGAAACATATGAGGGTAACAAGGCGGTCAAGGGTTCCAAGCTATATATTCTCAAAGACAAGTTTGCCACCTTCAAGATGCAAGAAGAAGAGAGTATACCAGAGATGTTTTACCGGTTGCAAGTTATCATCAATGACTGGAAGGCTTTCGAAGAGAAGGTGGAGGATAAAGACTTTTCTCACAAGTTCTTGAGATGCTTACCACCAAGGTTTGATACTTTGGTGACTATCCTTGTGAGGGAAGGATTGGATACGGTAAGCCCAAACCAAGTACTAGGTGATGTGGTCAGTCAAGACACATACCATGTGGAACGGGATGGGGGAGCCCAAGAGGAAGAGAAGAAGAAGACCATGACATTCAAGGCTTCGTCCTCCAAGAGCAAGAGTAAAGGCAAAGCAAAGGAGGAAAGTGATGATGAAGCTAGCACAAGTTTTAGTGAGATGGATGATGAAGAGTTGGCTCTATTTGTCAAGAGATTTGGCAAGTTCATGAAGAAGAAGGTCTATGGAGCAAGAAAGAGAAGAGATGCAACCAAAAGCACAACTAGAAGGTGCTATTGATGCAAGAGCAAGGATCACTTTATTGCGGATTGTCCACACTCTAGTGATGAGGAAGATGTGAAGGACCGAGAAAGCAATAGCAAGGCGACCAGAGGGGGGGGGGGGTGAATGGGAGCCACAAAAATTTCTTTCGAAACTTTGGCCAAATGTCCCAAAATCAACCCCGGAAAGCTTCGACCGAAACCGTGATGCCCACGACCCTTGGAAGACGGTGGATGATCCCTAGGACCACAGCGAGGCACCACAAAACGATAGGAAACCAAACACCAAAAGTACCGGCACAAGTTCAACCCTCAACAACCAAGTCTCGAACGTAGATAGACGGCTACGTCGAGAGATCCCCAAATACCTATGCTAACAAGTAGCAAAGATACCTAGAGAGGTTCCTTGATCAACTCTAGGGCCAAACGAGAAGTCCGGAAACCAAGCGAAGAAGCCGGGAGAGCCAACGCACTAAACTGCAACAAACAGCAGGATCCCGGACTGTCCGCCGGTACGGTCCCGGACTGTCCGGGCTTACTGCGGACTGTCCGCCACAGAAGCTCGGACTGTCCGCCGGCCAGATGGACAAAACAACAAGGTTGCTGAACGTCCCTGGTCGATCCCCGGACTGTCCGCGAAATACAACGGCGGACTGTCCGCCGGTCAAAAAACGCCAAGGCAGCCGAGGAACGCAGCCACTGATCTGGCTCACCCCCGATGCCCGGACTGTCCGCCGGTCAGATGGCGGACTATCCGCGGCTGTCCAGTGAGGGCGATTTTGATCGCCCTTCACCCAAATCACTCCCAAATCGATCCAAATCAAAATCCCTTGATCCCAAACTTGGAGAAGATGATCACGAGGTAGTTAGGAGACTATCCCCAAGAAATCATCCGCTCAAATCAATTCAAACATCGGGAAATCGAAAGGGGAGGAGTATGAATGAAAAAGCGCCACGAAAATGAAATCAACCCGATCTACTTGTTCGTGAGGAGTTAGATGAATTCCTTTGGTGGAAATGATCTCCTCACTATAAAGAACAAGTTGATTCAAACGGATTTCACAAAGACGCAATAGAGAGGGAGATCGAGTGACGGGAAAATCGCGGAGAAACGAAGAACGCGAAGAACACAAACAAAACGCGAATCAAGTCATCGATCTGCAACCGTGTGGCTACCACACGCTACAATAGTGAGGTTACGGCCTCACTTCCTCAAAATCTTCAGTACACAGAGGTATGGTTCTCTGCGGATCTCAGCTAGCTACAACAGGGGATTGGGAGAGCAGGAAACCCTAGAAGCAAAGAACAAATGACTGAGATAGAATGGGAGGAGGGTGTCTCCCTCTACTTATCCTAATTCTAATTCCTACTCTACCCCTCTATAATTACAGAGCGAGCCAGCTAAACCCTAGGGTTATTCTGGACCAACTCAAAGATGCTGGTGATCCGACGGCCACGCCCGCACAACTGGTAGCGTTGCCTCGACGCAACCTCACCGATTGCCGCCACGTGCCGCCACCGCTCCGCTCGTCCTTTTCACGGACTTCGCCCCCGGTTTTGAGGCCCAAACAGGGAAACCAGCCTTCACGACCAACCCCCGGTTTTGAGGCCAAAACCAGGAAACCAGTCGCCCATCCCCTGAGTTTTGTGGCCCAAACTCAGAAACCAGCAGCGCCCAGGTTTTGAGGCCCAAACCTGGAAACCGTCCTCAGCCCGAGTTTTGTGGCCCAAACTCGGAAACCATCAGCGCCCAGGTTTTGAGGCCCAAACCTGGAAACCGTCCACCCGATGGTTTTTCTCTGGCTCTACCACCAAACCGAACCGTAAAGGGGATGCACCGCCCGTGCACCCCGTCCACCGACATGTGTCCCTAGGTCCTCGACCCAGGCAACACCGTGCCCGCATGTCTTCGCTCGTCGCTGTCCCAGGCTGCCAGCCACCACAGCTGATCCTCGGGCCACCGGTCCCTTAGTCCAAGCCTCACGTCCGCCCTTCGCCACTCTCGGTCCATCGGCACGACACGTCTCTACTTGACCTTCACCTTGCCTCTGATCACTGTATCCGTGCTCGACACCTGCACAACACAAGCCAAAGAACATGCGCATTATCCCAGTTGACAATCACTCATCACTTAGAGACTCGGCATACACCCATGTATCCGCAAGATGATCACAAGAAAAACAAGAAGAAGGACAAGAAGGAAAAGAAGGAGAAGAAGAAAGAAAAGAAGAAGGGTGGATCCTATGTTGTGATATGGGATAGTGATGCTTCCTCAAGTGATGATGATGATTCTAGTGATGATGAGAGGAAGACCACCAAGAAGAAGGCTTTGGCTAGTCTTGCTATCTCAAGCAAGCCTTCTATCTTCAACACTCCATCGACATGCTTCATGGCTAAGGCCACTAAGGTATCATCCGATGAGAGTGAGTGTGAGAGTGATGATGATGAGGAGTACTCAAAGGAGGACCTAATGAGCATGCTACAAGATGCTCACTCTTACATTGAGACTAAGAGGAAGGAGTGCAAAGAATTGTGCAAAGCCAACAAGGCTCTTGAGCAATCCTTTGATGAGCTCAAGTCTACTCATGAGATGCTAGATGTAACAACCCAAAAATTCGGACTTTTTTAAATTTTTTCTGTGATTGTGTGAAGCACATAGTTGCTAGCTGAACCGGGAACAATTTATAAATAAATTGTTGCATACATATAGTATCGCTTGTAGGAGTATGCCGAAGACTCTTTTCGCAACTTAAGTCATATGTTGGAGAGCACAAATCCATATGAACGTCCTTGTAAATTTTCTTAGAATTACCTCGAGTCTCTCTCTGATCCTCGACCTTCTATCATGACCACCCTTTAGGATTCGTATTAAACCTCCTTCGAAGTCTTCCCAAATCCCTTCTCTCAAATTTCCTTCCGAATCCTTTCCAAACCCACTTTCAAATTCCATTTGAATTCTTGTCAAAGCCCTTTCCGAATCCTATTTAGATTCCCTCAAATTTCCTAATTCGAAATAGGCAAAATCCTCTTCTAATCTCTTGGGCTCAAACTCCTCCTCTCCTCCCCTTTTTATTTTTCCGCCGACCCGACCCAAGCAGCCGGCCCACTCACCCTTCCTTTCCCCACCTCCTTCCCTTCCCGATCGGCCTAGCCTCGCGCCCAACCCTTGGCCACTCGCGCAGCGACTAGCCCCCCAGGCCCAGTCAGCCGAGCGGCCGCGCCAACCCCCGAACCCTAGGGCCGGAGCGCCCCAGCACTCCAAGTCGCCACCGCCGCGCCTGGCGTGTGTCCCTAGCGCCCGCGCGCGCTCCCCCAGGCATCGCGATGACGCCCACGCCCTCCAGATGACCGCCGCGTGTCCTGCGACCGGCACTGACGCCTAGGATGGCCACCGCCCCACCTGAAAGCCCTAGCCGCCGCCCTATAAGACGCCACAGCCATGTCACGCCTCTCAGCTCCCATGCGCCGCCGCTCTCCCTCTCCATCTTCCTCCCTCCGAGCCGCCGCGCGGTGGCCATAGCCGCGCCACGCCAAGCCGAGCAGCCGCAGCCGTGGCAAACTACTCCAGTCGCCATGGCGCTCTGCCTCCTCTCCGAGCTCTCCATCGCGCTGAGCACCAGACACGCCGAGGCCGTGGCGCCGCACCACGACGTCGTCCACCACCAGCACGTCCGCGCCGCCAGCGCCCTACTCCACGACGCCGCTCCTCACAGCGTCTCCGGCCGACCTCGACGCTACCGCCGGCCAAGCACACCGGCGCACCTCCTCCTCGCCAAGCCGTGTGGCCGCGTGGCGTTTCAACTCCTCCGCTCTGCACCACGCTGAGAACGTCGACGACCCCGTGTCCGCCAACCGCGGCCTCCTCTGCTCCGAGTCCCTGCAGTGCTACCTCCCCTCGCCTGGAGCTCCACCTGTACCGTCAGCGCCCCGACATCGTTGACGACCCCTGAACACCGACCCGAGCCGTCCTCCTCGACAACACCCTCGCTGTGCTCCTCCTCGATGTCGTGACTGCGTCGCGCGGCATTGCTCCGTGCCCTGTGACCCCGTCCGTGAGCACGCCGAGCACTCTCGTCGTCCTGGCCTCAGCATGCGACCACCGGCCGATAAGCTCGGCACTAGCAGTGCGTCCTGGCACAGAACGTCTCCATCAATGGGTCATCTGCAGCGCCACCCTTGCTGGAGCCACGCCCACGACTGCCTCCCTGTCGGTGATCTGCTGGACTCCAGAGCCCCTGCCTTTCACCATCTAGCCGTCGTCATCATCTATGACTGAGACCGGCCTTCGTGCCGCTGTTCCCACCATGTGCAGGAAGGTCACGACCTGGACATGTCCTCCACCGAAGCAAGGCCCAGTCACAGCAGCAGAAGTCACGCCGAACCCCTTCACCTTGCCTGACGTTTACCCCTGCCGAATCACTGTTCGGCTATGAGCGCCCTGTTCGGTCGATGGCGCCACTTCGTTGAAGACCTCTTTTATATCCTGCACATTATTCATCCTTGTAATAGGACTCATGTTAATCATCCATGCCTACTCGAGCCATCATGTCGGCTATTTCATATCTTCGCTATCAATGAACTCTATCCCATGTCGACCTATTATCATCTTCGATCAAATCTCTCCCATCCAGGTGCACCACGTGCAAAGGACGTATGACAAGCTACGTGGAAGGCACCACGACGCCAAAATCTAGATGCCAAGCAATGTCGTCCATGATTACACGATGAACCATGGTTAGCTAAACATTCCTCTCTTCCAATCCCTGACCCTGCTTGTCGAACGGAACGCGTAGACCGAGTACGATTCCGACCGATGGACACGTGTTACTCCCCGTTATGATCGTGCGTTAGTCATTGCCGTGACTGTGTCGTTGATGGTAGATCGGCCCAAGCCAAATCGAACCCGGTGTTCCAAGAACACTGGCGTGTTATTGACCGCCCTGGAAGCATGCCATGATGAAACCATGACTGCGACATGTTTAGACCAAATGGAACGAACCCTAGTCGACATGCTGAATGACAAGGTAATTCTCTTCTCATCTTGACCGTAGGATGCCTCTGATGGAAACCGTAGCATATGACGATTGAAGAGACCCCGTGACCGTCGATCGCGCCGCGTAGTACACTGGCCACGACACCCCTCGACGCTCCCTCGACGCGCCGTACCTCGAGCCTCCCTCGACGTCGTGACTGTTTCCACCATGACCCGTTAGTACCCGTGTCATCTTATCGTCGACTTACCGAGCCCCCGGAAAATTCTCTTATTTATCTATCTGTACTCGCGCTATACCTCGTTCTTATGACCACCTGTATATGCACTTGTGATACAGGATCCATCCAGTCTCATGCTATGGGAATGTGCTACTCCACTTATTTTGGTTCGATGTGTCCTGGTGTCGCTTTGTGGTTTTTATCGTTGTATTGATGGATGTTCGTGTGTATGTCAGCGTGAGCCGAGCCTTTAAGCTGGCTGAGGGATCGTACCTCGTTCGGATGTTACGATCGCGAGACTCGTCTCGCCCTGGCCGTGATGCCGAGTGTAACACGACCCTTGTTAGTGTATCTTGTGGTCGCGAGTACACCTCGCCATGACCATGGAGCTACGCTCTTTTTCACTTAAATGCTTCTTCGTGCACAACCTCTTGTATTCTTGTACCCATTGACCACTGCATATCTTGATTCTCGCGGTGACAACCGCACCGCTACGAATCTAGAAATGACATAGTGCTAGAGCACCCCTGTTAACACCAGATTTTTGCACGCACAAGGATATGACAAGCAGACCCAGCTAGCAGTGGGGAAAGGGTTCGGCAAGCAATCAGGCGGTTATTTGGTCCTTAGGATTTCGGCAAATTCCTGTGCGGTCGGCTATTTCTGCAAAGCGGTGGCTCCATTCGGGAAATAGACATGGCAAGTAAAGCCGGCTTGCACGAGAAGACACGTGACGTTGAAGGACGCCGAAAAAGAATAAGGATAGAACTTGTATCTTTCCAAAAGCTTCGTTATGTAAATCGTAATCGTCTAGGACTCGTGTTTCGTCCAGGGTATAAATATAAACCCTCGACTATTGTAAAATTGTTCACAACCATATCAATACAAACCGGCCCCGTGCCATCTTCGAGTCCTTAGTCGTGTCGTCGAGTTCTTCGAGAGGAATCATCGATCCGTTGACCTCCGTAAGTACCGGCAACCTTGTTATCATGTCTAGTATCATGCGGTGGATTTAGATATGATGCAAGTAGTCTCGTATGTTAAGCTTAGTATCTTGCGGCGGATTTAAGCTTATGACGGGAGGTTTTTGCTTATGCCTTGTATCGTGCGGCGGATTAAGACATGGGTAAAAATAGTTATCGACTCTATTAGATTTGGCAGATCTGATAGATTCATTAAGTTATCATGTGTTATATGTTTTATTATTTAATTCTTGTAACACTCTTTTGCCCAATCTAGATTGATCTTTGTTCGGCCCTGTTTCACAAGCTTGTTTGTGTTCTCGTTAATCATAAGATCATGATGGCCGAATCAACTTCCAATCTAGATTGTTACATGTTGCGGGTTCATGCATGTTAGTTACGATTAGACTTTGATAAGACTAGGTATCGTGCGGCAGATATAGGTTTTTAGATTGGTCCGATCGTGCTTGCTTGTTTGTTCCTTCTTCATGGACCCCAACTCGGCTAGTTTGCCGATCTTGGTTAAGCTTACACGAGTAATGAGCTTTTGTCTGAGTGATGAGTGATTGTCAACTGGGATGATGCGCATGTTCTTTGGCTTGTGTTGTGCAGGTGTCGAGCACGGATATAGTGATCAGAGGCAAGGTGAAGGTCAAGTAGAGATGTGTCGTGCCGATGGACCGAGAGTGGCGAAGGGCGGACGTGAGGCTTGGACTGAGGGACTGGTGGCCCGAGGATCAGCTGTGGTGGCTGACAGCCTGGGACAGCGACGAGCGAAGACTTGCGGTCATGTGTTGCCTAAGTCGTGGACTTGGGGACACGTGTCGGTGGACGGGGTGCACGGGCGGTGCATCCCCTCTACAGCTTCGGTTTGGTGGTAGAGCCAGAAAAAACCATCGGGTGGACGGTTTCCAGGTTTGGGCCTCAAAACCTGGGTGCGGATGGTTTCCGAGTTTGGCCACAAAACTCGGGCTGAGGACGGTTTCCAGGTTTGGGCCTCAAAACCTGGGTGCTGCGGGTTTGCTGAGTTTGGGCCACAAAACTCAGACGCTGGTGGGCTGGTTTCCCGGTTTGGGCCTCAAAACCGGGGGTTGGCAGTGAAGGCTGGTTTCCTAGTTTGGGCCACAAAACCGGGGGTGCAACGTCCGGGAAAAGGACGGCAGAGCGGTGGCGGCACGTGGCGGCAATCGGGAGGTTGCGTCGAAGCAACGCTACGAGTTGTGCGGGCGTGGCCGTCGGATCCACCTACCATCGAGTTGGTCCAGAATAACCTTAGGGTTTAGCTGGTTCGCTCTGTAAGTAGTTACAGGTAGAGTGGGAATTAGAAATAGTTAGAATTAGGATAAGTATGGGGAGACACCCACCTCCCCATTCATCTCAGTTATTTGCTCTTTGCACCTAGGGTTTCCTGCTCTCCCAATCCCCTGCTGTAGCTAGCTGAGATCCGCAGAGAACCATACCTCTATGTACTGGAGATTTTGAGGAAGTGAGGCCGTAACCTCACTGTTGTAGCGTGTGGTAGCCACATGGTTGCAGATCGATGTGTTGATTCGCGTTTTGTTCGTGTTCTTCGCGTTCTTCGTTTCTCCACGATTTTCCCGTCACTCGATCTCTCTCCCTGCTGCGTCTTTGCGAAATCCGTTTGAATCAACTTGTTCGTTTTTGAAAGGAGATCACTTCCCCCGAAGGAATTCATCTAACTCCTCACGAACAAGTAGATCGGGTTGATTTCGTTTTCGTGGCGCTTTTTCGTTCTTGATCTTCCCCTTTCAATTTCCCGGTGATTGAATCGTTTTGAGCGGATGATTTCTTGGGGATAGTCTCCTAACTACCCCGTGATCATCTTCTCCAAGTTTGGGAACGTAGGATTTTGATTTGGATCGAATTTGGAGAGATTTGGAGAGGAGGCGACTGAAATCGCCCTCTCTGTTCGTTGGCGGACAGTCCGCGGTTTTGACCGGCGGACAGTTCGCGCGTCGGGATTGAGCCAGGTCAGTGGCTGCGGGTCTCGACAGTCCGCCGAAGGAACTCGCGGACAGTCCGGGAGTCGTCCAGGGACTGTTCAACAGCTTTGCTGTTTTGGTTTTTGACCGGCGGACAGTCCGCCGTTGGTTTTCGCGGACAGTCTGGGAACTATCCAGGGGACTTCAGCAGCAGTGCGGTTTTGCTCTTTTGGCCGGCGGACAGTCCGCGACCTGAGTCCGGACAGTCTGCCACAGGGAGGACAGTCTGCGACCGTACCGGCGGACAGTCCGGGATCCTGCTGTAGCCTCCGGTTTAGTCCGTTTGCTCTCCCGGCTTCCTCGCTTGGTTTTCAGACTTCTCGTTTGGCCTTGTAGTTGACCAAGGAACCTCTCTAGGTATCTTTGCTACTTGTTAGCATCGGTATTTGGGGATTTCTCGACGTAGCCGTCTATCTACGTTTGGGACTTGGTTTTTTAAGTGTCGAACTTGATCCGTTGCTTTTGCCGGTTGGTTTGCTATCGCTTTGTGGTGCCTTGCTGTGATCCTAGGGATCATCCACCCTCTTCCAAGGGTCGTGAGCATCATGGTTTCGATCGAAGCTTTCGGGGGTAGATTTTGGGGGACAATAGGCCAAAGTTTCGAGAGAAATTTTTAGCTCCCATTCACCCCCCCTCTGGTTGCCTTGCTATTGCTTTCTCGGTCCTTCAATTGGTATCGGAGCGGGTTAAGGATCTTCCACCTTAGCCGGTTCCAGATCCACAGAAGGCGACATGGATCGCGGCGTGGGCAAACCGCCGTTTTTTGATGGGACGAACTATGCGTATTGGAAGATACGCATGTCAGCCTATCTGCAGAGTTTGGGTGCTTCCATTTGGGATATTTGCATCTCTGCCGATTACGTTGTCTTGGCTGCTCGTGTGACTCAGCATCAGATCGATGAGCACGATGCCAATAGCTGAGCACGTAATGCTCTTTTCTCATGTTTGAGCATGAGTTAGTTTGATCGTGTTTCTCACCTCGCTACGGCTCGGGAGATTTGGGCTACCCTCATGCGCTTTCATGAGGGAACCTCTCAAGTCAAAACCCGTCTCTATGAGTCATTCAAGTGAGAGTATGAGAACTTTTGACATATGCCTGGCGAGAGCATAGAAAGTTTATTCGCTCGCTTTCAGGTGATTGTCAACAGGATGAGGGCTAACAAGGAGCTGTTGCCTTTCGACGATCATGAGAGGGCTTTGAAGCTTTTGCATACTCTTGATCGGTCGGTGTGGGATTCCAAGGTTCAGGAAATCATCAAATCGCCTAACTATGAGACCCTCACGTGCGACGAGCTCTTTAGTAAGCTCAAGTCCAGTGAGATCGATGCCATGGCGAGGGCTTCTTATGAAAATCCTTCTGGCCCGTCGATGGCTTTGCTTTCTGGCTCTTCTGCTAACTCCTCTGGAGATTTTGCACTCTCTTCTCTCTTTTCTGTCACAGAGGAGCAGCTGGAGTCTTTGGGGGATGACGAGCTGGCTATGCTCGCCAACCGGTTCTCGCGGTTCCACAACAACCGCATGAACCGTCGCCGCGGAGGAGGACGCTCGGGATGCTACGAGTGCGGCGACCCCAACCACTTGATCGCCAACTGTCCCAAGAAGAAGCACTCATCTGGGAAGGGCGATCATGGGCACAAGTACGACTCCAGCAAGCGCAAGGAGAAGTACGTCCCCGCAAGGCACAAGCGGAAGGGCGGCTTCAACAAGGAGTACATCAAGACGAAGTACTTGGAGAAGGCCCAGGCTGAGCAGCGTGCTTTCTTCGCCATACTCAGCGACGTCGATGACTCAGACGACGACTCCGCTTCCTCAAGCGACGACGAGTTTGAGAAGAAGAAGAAGATCAAGGACAAGCTGAACGGTCTCTGCTTCTTCGCCGACGACGACGGCTTCTGCACCATGGCCCTCGGCAAGGAGGTCGACGACGAGCTGGAGGACCCCCCTCGGAACGATGACGACGACGACACCTCCCAGGTATCCCTCACCCACGACGAGCTTTCTGCTGAGGTTGAGAAGCTTACTGCCGCCTTGCTTAGTCAGGACAAGTTGCTTAGGCGTGCTGCTAGAGAGCGCAAGGAGTTTAGGCAGAAGTGGGAGGACACGGTGAGATAGCTTGAGTTTGCCAAGTCCACCGTGGTCGTGTCTGAGGATGTTGAGTGCGAGATGTGCACCACGCACATGACTGACCTTCTCACCTTGAGAGGTAAGTATGCTGCGTTGGTAGGAGAGGTGGATGAGCTGAAGGCTAGACCCTCGTTGTTGGGTGCATGCAAGACTTGTCCTGTCTTGCAATCTGAGTTGGCAGAGAAAAATGCCAAGATTGTGTCTCTTGAAGAGGCCAACTCAGGTAGCACATGTGTGGCTAGGTGTGTTCTTTGTGAGGGTTTGGAGATGGAGATTGCGAATGTGAAGCATGACAAGATTTAAACTGAGGAAGAAAACACATACCTTCGAACCATCTTGTCATGGGTGTCTAGCGGTGAGCCGCAGCTCGGGATGATGATCTCCCAATTCAAGCGAGCTGCTGGAGGTCCTGGTGTAGGCTTTGCTCCAGGCGTTGATGTTTCAGCTTTTGGGAAGATTGGAGAGTCGAGTGGTTTGAACCCAAGTGAGAAGCCCAACTCCACCACTACTCCCAAACTTACCAAGCTTCCACCCAAAGAGCCTCTCAAGCCTAACACCAAGGATGGGGTCTTTGTTGAGCCTCCGAGAGCTCCACCCAAGAAACAAACATGGGCTCCAAAACCAAACCACCTCAAGAACAAGCTGGACACTATGCCACCCATCCAGGAGGAGCTTATGCCACAGAAGGGAAAAGTGATCCACACCCACTACCGTGAGTACCAACAACCCCCTTTGAGAGCGGTGAGGTACCACTGTGAGCACTGTGGGAGAGATGGACACTTGAGTGAGTTCTGCTTTCGGCGCAAGAGAGAGGCGCGCCGTGCTAGGGAGATGAACAATCCGGACATGTACCATCCTTTCCATGATGTACATGTGCCGAATGTTCAGAGGAGAGCTCCGAGGAGAGTTGCTAGGCCTAGAGGTACAGTGCCTTAAGGTCCTAGGCGTCAGGGAGGTCGTGCCCGGCGGGAGCCTGCAGTTGTAGGCTTTGGACCCCGTGGCGGTGGTTTTGTAGTTGAGCGTTTTCCCCCACCGCGTTTTGAGTATCGCGATGGATGCTCTTCTCTTAGCGGACCACGTTTTCCTCAATGTGGTGATCGCTTCCCCCGTAGGCGTGCTAGGAATGGTCTTTCTTCTAACCGTTCTTTTGAGCAATCGGCCCAACACTGGTATTCCCCTTACTTCACTAACCCCAGTGTTGGACCGTATGCTCACCCTATGTCTTTTTATTGATATAGGTAAAACGATTGGAGAACGTTTGGTTGGTGGATTCCGGTTGTTCAAGGCACATGACCGGAAACGCCAAGTGGTTCTCCAGTCTTAGTCCGGTCGCCGGAAAGGAGTTTATCACCTTCGGCGATAATAGCAAAGGTAAGGTTTTGTCTTGTGGGTCGGTGCGAGTTAATGAGCATTTTGTGTTGCGCGATGTTGCTCTTGTTTCTAACTTGCATTTTAACCTTCTTTCTGTTTCGCAACTCTTTGATGATGACTATGAGATTCGTTTTAAACCGAATCTCAGTCGTATTTTGGATCCTCAGGGCAATCTTGTATGTTTGATTTCGCCCTTTGGAAAAGTCTTTCGTGCGAATTTCTCGGAGTCTTTTGGCATTTCCCGTTGTCTTGTGGCTGGACCTTCCTCTTCTGATCTTTGGAAGTGGCATAGGAGACTAGGACATCTGAGCTTCGACTTGCTTGCAAGGCTTAGTTCACTTGGCCTAATCCGAGGATTGCCCAAGTTATCCATGGAGAAGGATCTTGTTTGCCATTCTTGTAGACATGGGAAGATGGTTGCCGCTCCCCACCATCCAGTGACTCAGGTCATGACCAAGCGCCCTGGAGAGCTTTTGCACATGGACCTCGTTGGTCTGGCTCCGGTGAGCTCGGTTGGGGGAAAGTGGTATGTGTTTGTTGTTGTTGATGACTTTTCGAGATATTCGTGGGTCTTCTTTTTAGCTGAGAAGACCGAGACTTTCTCCTTTGCTCGCAATCTGATTTTACGTCTTCAGAACGAGTTCCCTTTGAACTCGATGCGAGCTATTAGGAGTGATAATGGTTTTGAATTCAATTATTCGGATTTTGAGAAGTTTTGTAACTCCTTGGGTTTAGAGCATCAGTTTTCTTCTCCCTACACACCGCCACAGAATGGTGTTGTAGAAAGGAAGAATCGGACCCTTGTAGAGATGGCCAGGACGATGCTCGATGAGCATAGGACTCCTAGGCGATATTGGGCCGAAGCTATGAGAACTGCATGCTACATTTCCAATCGCATTTTTCTCCGAGCTTTCTTGAAAAAGACTTCTTATGAGTTGCGTTTTGGAAAACTGCCCAAGGTGAGTTATTTTCGAGTTTTTGGTTGCCATTGTTTTATACTCAAAAAGGGCAACTTGGACAAGTTTGAGTCTCGTTCTTCTGACGGTGTGTTTTTGGGTTATGGCACTCACACTCGAGCTTATCGTGTACTTAACCTTGACACTAACCGAGTCATGGAGACATCAGATGTCACCTTCGATGAGACCATGGTTTGTCCTTCTTCTCGCTTTGAGCGTGCAGGTGATCATGAGGTTGGCGAGCCTCTTTTTTATGACGAGGACGAGGGTGCTGAAGGTATGGATGATCCAGCACCCCCTCCACCTGCTATGCCGCCAAGAGCGGCTTATACGACGACTCACGGCCCCGATACTTCTTCTTCCTGGGGGCCGTGGGATCCGCCACCCCAAGCGGTACCTTTTGTACACGGGGAGGCACTAGCTGCTGTTGTGGGGGAGACCACTTCGGCAAGGGAGGCGCCACGACACATTCAGCGCCAGCACCCGCCTCAGCAGATGATCGGCAGCATCGACGAACACGTCACCCGGTCAAGGCAAATCTCTCACTTTGCTCATTCTGCATTTGTTGCTGATTTTGAACCCCGGGATGTTGGACACGCTTTGACGGATCCGGATTGGGTCAATGCCATGCATGAGGAGCTTGAGAACTTTGAGAGAAATCGGGTTTGGGTTCTAGTGTCTCCACCTTCTGAGTGTCACCCAATTGGGACAAAATGGGTTTTCAAAAACAAACAGGGAGAAGATGGCCATATTGTGAGAAACAAGGCCAGACTCGTAGCCCAGGGATATAGTCAGAAGGAGGGGATAGACTATGAGGAGACATTTGCTCCTGTAGCTCGTTTGGAGGCAATTAGGATACTCTTGGCTTTTGCTGCATCCAAAGGTTTCAAACTTTTTCAAATGGATGTCAAGAGTGCCTTCTTATACGGCTACATAGAAGAGGAGGTGTATGTTAGACAACCCCCCGGTTTTGAAAATCCCAAGTTTCCAAACCATGTCTTTAAACTCCACAAAGCTTTGTATTGTTTGAAACAAGCCCCTAGAGCCTGGTATGATAGATTGAAAACCTTTTTGCTTGCTAAGGGTTTTAAAATGGGATGTGTAGATAAAACGCTCTTTCTCCTCAAGCAAGGCACTGATATTCTCTTGGTCCAGATTTACGTGGATGATATCATTTTTGGTGGTTCTTCTCACGCTTTGGTTGCCAAGTTTGCAGATACAATGAGCAGGGAATTTGAGATGAGCATGATGGGAGAGTTGACATTTTTCCTCGGGTTGCAAATCAAGCAATCCCGAGAAGGAACGTTTGTGCACCAGGGCAAGTATACCAAGGACTTGCTGAAGAGGTTCGATATGGGTGAGGCCAAGCCTCTTCCAACACCCATGTCGACCACGACGGCCCTGGATGCGGACAAGGATGGAGAAGCTGTGAACCAGAAGGAGTACCGAAGCATGATCGGGTCGCTGCTCTACCTGACGGCGACACGCCCGGACATCCAGTTCGCGGTGTGTCTGTGTGCGCACTTTTAGGCGTCGCCGCGCACTTCTCACCGTCAGGCAGTCAAGCGCATTTTCAGGTACCTTCGTTTCACACCTGAGTTCAGGATTTGGTATTCAGCTTCCTCCACCCTCTCCCTTTGCGGTTATTCCGATGCCGATTTTGCTGGTTGTCGCATTGAGCGCAAGTCCACTTCTGGGACTTGCCAATTTATTGGTTCTTCTCTTGTATCGTGGTCTTCTCGCAAGCAGTCTAGTGTCGCCCAGTCTACCACGGAGGCTGAGTATTTTGCTGCGGCTAGCTGCTGTTCCCAGTTGCTTTGGATGATGGCCACTTTGCGTGATTTTGGTCTGAGCTTCTCTCGTGTTCCTTTGCTTTGTGACAGCACGAGTGCGATTAGCGTTGCTAAGAACCCCGTGCTTCACTCGAAGACCAAACACATTGATGTACGCTTTCATTTTTTGCGAGACCACTATGAGAAGGGTGATATCGACCTTCGCCAAGTCGATACTCATCATCAGTTGGCTGATATTTTCACCAAGCCTTTGGACGAATCAACCTTTAATCGGTTGAGGGGCGAGCTTGGTGTGTGTTTCCCCTTTTAGATGGGGGAAACATTTTGGATTTTGTATCATATACTGACTATTTTCTCGTTTGTTTTGTTTCTCTTTTGCATTTCAGCATACGCTTTTACATTCTGAGCTTCATGTATATAATATTTAGAATGTAATTATGCTTTGTTTAGTATGCTCCAATGCTATTTGTTGATGCCAGTAGCTTATGCTCTTTCTGATCACTAATACATGTTGTGAGCTGAGCTATTTTAGAATGGTGAATTTGCTTAACAAACATAAAACTTGTAAATGTTCACCATTGAGATATGCAACTAGCATGTGTAGGATGTGATGAATTCACTCGTGCTTTTCATATATGCTAGGTTGCTATGTCTCTAGTTCTGAGTCTTTCACTTGCTTGGGTTGTTCATATTCTGTCAATAAAAATCTGAACCAAGTTTTTTAGTGAATTGAAAAGATCAAGATGGGATTGCTTGTCAACACATCACAGTTTCGAGACCATTTCTCATTGCACTTTGAGTTAAACTTGAGCTGTGTAGTGTATGACCGAAACTGTTGCCTTAAGCTTCTGATTGCTTTTGCATAGGCTTCGCACAGTTGAAAAGTTAGGCAATGACAAGTTTTCAACCTCTCGCAATCACATGCTGAAATTTTGACTTGTGTAATCTTAATCGCTGCAACTCCAATAAAATTTGGATACACAGGACTATGTTTCACTCTATCGCATGATGATTGAACTTTGCTAGGGGTAGTTCACCTTGCATACATGATCAACACTTGTCTATTTTTCTGTCTATACATGTGTAGTGCTATTTTAATGGTGAATACCTTTTTGGCTAAAAACTGCTCATATATTCATATTTCATATTTGGTGATCAGTTTGAGTCTTTGCTAGCTTGTATGCTTTCCAGTGAGTCATTGGAGCTACACTGTTTAGAGCATCTTTGCATTTTCTTGATTATATTCCTGAAGCTGCTAACTTGCATTATGACTCATATGCATTTTGGAAGGGGGAGAACTTCTCTTGTTTGGCACTTTTCGATGGTGCATTTTCTGAGGCGGAGAAAATTGCTTTCGATTCCTTTTGCTTGATGGTGCAGTTTCAACTAAGGGGGAGAAATTGGACAAATCATGCCTCCCATGTTGTGTGCACCATGCAAGGGGGAGTCTGCTCATGCTGAATTTTTGAAACTTCCAATTTGTTGGTTCGGAGCATTTTTGCTAGTTGTGTTGAGCCTTTGCTTCTTTCTTGAAGGACTAGCATTCGCCTTTCCGATTTTCAATTAGTGTCGAGCTTTCTTGCTAGCGGTGTTGAGCCTGTTCTACCTCTTCTTGAGGGCTAGCTTTGCTTTGCTTGGTTGCGTCGAGCCGTTGCCCTTGTCTTTGGGGACCAAGTTGTCTTGCTCCTTCCACTTGACCTTCTTTGGCTTTGCTATGCTTTTGGGTCATTTGGTCGAGTTCTCTCCCTCTCTTCCTTCCTTCCTTCTTTCTATTATGATTTGTGTTGATAGTTGACAATGCACTCATCAAGGGGGAGATTGCGGATACATGGGTGTATGCCGAGTCTCTGAGTGATGAGTGATTGTCAAGTGGGATGATGCGCATGTTCTTTGGCTTGTGTTGTGCAGGTGTCGAGCACGGATACAGTGATCAGAGGCAAGGTGAAGGTCAAGTAGAGACGTGCCGTGCCGATGGACTGAGAGTGGCGAAGGGCGGACGTGAGGCTTGGACTGAGGGACCGGTGGCCCGAGGATCAGTTGTGGTGGCTGACAGCTTGGGACAGCGACGAGCGAAGACTTGCGGTCATGTGTTGCCTAAGTCGTGGACTTGGGGACACGTGTCGGTGGACGGGGTGCACGGGCGGTGCATCCCCTCTACAGCTTCGGTTTGGTGGTAGAGCCAGAGAAAAACCATCGGGTGGACGGTTTCCAGGTTTGGGCCTCAAAACCTGGGTGCGGATGGTTTCCGAGTTTGGCCACAAAACTCCGGCTGAGGACGGTTTCCAGGTTTGGGTCTCAAAACCTGGGTGCTGCGGGTTTGCTGAGTTTGGGCCACAAAACTCAGACGCTCGTGGGCTGGTTTCCCGGTTTGCGCCTCAAAATCGGGGGTTGGCAGTGAAGGCTGGTTTCCCGGTTTGGGCCACAAAATCGGGGGTGCAACGTCTGGGAAAAGGAAGGCAGAGCGATGGCGGCACGTGGCGGCAATCGGGAGGTTGTGTTGAAGCAACGCTACGAGTTGTGCGGGCGTGGCCGTCGGATCCACCTACCATCGAGTTGGTCCAGAATAACCTTAGGGTTTAGCTGGTTCGCTCTGTAAGTAGTTAGGGGTAGAGTGGGAATTAGGAATAGTTAGAATTAGGATAAGTAGGGGGAGACACCCACCTCCCCATTCATCTCAGTCATTTTCTCTTTGCACCTAGGGTTTCCTGCTCTCCCAATCCCCTGCTGTAGCTAGTTGAGATCCGCAGAGAACCATACCTCTGTGTACTGGAGATTTTGAGGAAGTGAGGCCGTAACCTCACTATTGTAGCGTGTGGTAGCCACATGATTGCAGATTGATGTGTTGATTCACGTTTTGTTCGTGTTCTTCGCGTTCCTCGTTTCTCCGTGATTTTCCCGTCACTTGATCTCTCTCCCTGCTGCGTCTTTGCGAAATCCGTTTGAATCAACTTGTTCGTTTTTGAAAAAAGATCACTTCCACCGAAGGAATTTATCTAACTCCTCACGAACAAGTAGATCGGGTTGATTTTGTTTTCGTGGCGCTTTTTCGTTCTTGATCTTCCCCTTTCGATTTCGCGGTGATTGAATCGTTTTGAGCGGATGATTTCTTGGGGATAGTCTCCTAACTACCCTGTGATCATCTTCTCCATGTTTGGGAACGTAGGATTTTGATTTGGATCGAATTTGGAGAGATTTGGAGAGGAGGCGACTGAAATCGCCCTCTCTGTTCGTTGGCGGACAGTCCGCGGTTTTGACCGGCAGACAGTCCGCGCGTCGGGATCGAGCCAGGTCAGTGGCTGTGGGTCTTGGTCGCGTTACTGTTCCTTGACCGGCGGACAGTCCGCCTAAGGAACTCGCAGACAGTCCGGGAGTCGTCCAGGGACTGTTCAGCAGCTTTGTTGTTTTGGTTTTTGACCGGCGGACAGTCCGCCGTTGGTTTTCGCGGAAGTCTGGGAACTGTCCAGAGGACTTCAGTAGCAGTGCGGTTTTGCTCTTTTGGCCGGCGGACAGTCCGCGACCTGAGCCCGGACAGTCCGCCACAGGGCAGACAGTCCACGACCGTACCGGCGGACAGTCCGGGATCCTACTGTAGCCTCCGGTTTAGTCCGTTTGCTCTCCCGGCTTCCTCGCTTGGTTTTCGGACTTCTCATTTGGCCTTGTAGTTGACCAAGGAACCTCTCTAGGTATCTTTGCTACTTGTTAGCATCGGTATTTGGGGATTTCTCGATGTAGCCGTCTATCTACGTTTGGGACTTGGTTTTTTGAGGGTCGAGCTTGATCCGTTGCTTTTGCCGGTTGGTTTGCTATCGCTTTGTGGTGCCTCGCTGTGATCCTAGGGATCATCCACCCTCTTCCAAGAGTCGTGGGCATCACGGTTTCGATCAAAGCTTTCGGGGGTAGATTTTGGGGACAATAGGCCAAAGTTTCGAGAGAAATGTTTAGCTCCCATTCACCCCCCTCTGGTCGCCTTGCTATTGCTTTCTCAGTCCTTCATCTGGTCTCACCCGACATGTTCCATTGGTATTCTCACAGTATTATCCCTTGTTGGTTTTCAGGTCAAACTGACTGGCACGCAACTCTTCCCTTTCTCTGGTGCCCCTCATCCTTTCTCCATTCGCCCTTGCCAAGTCCATGTACAGGCAGTCTACTTCCACCTGAAGTTGTGATGAGGCACTATTACTACCTTCACCTTCTTCATAAGCAACCACTGGCTGGTTACTTCCCACACTATCTGCGGGTTCATCATCTCTTGGGGCAAGAACGTGTCGCGGAACACCTCGAGGTCCGGTACACTTGCGTGCAGTCTGCTTGATACGGGCCATCTGCTAAAATATATTTATTTTGAATATTAGAACTATATATGTTCCAAGATTAAGAGATAGAGTTTTATAATTAGATAGATATATTAACTCTATTTAGATACAACTTTTAAGAGGGAAAATTAATTATATGTTATCAATCATGATGCATGAATCGTACTTACGAACACACATCAAACAAATAATTAACTTTAAAGTAGTCACTTATTATAAAAGTGGATAAACTTTCTTTTCACAATTAGGGCAATATTATATTGTTATAAGCATTGTTCCTTAGATATAAATATCACCATAACTATACTAAAAACATATCCATTTAGATAGAAGGATAAGTCTAAAGAATGAATTAAGGCAAGGCAGAAGAATAAGACAAGTCTTAGAAGCAATTTGGACTCAAACTAATTCAAAATTTAGTTTGACTCAAAACTTTTGAAGTTTTCAAAAATGAATACTATTATACTTTCTAAGGGAACCTGCTCTGATACCAGCTGTGGCAGAACCGCCTGAATTAAGTGGCCCACATGCACCCATCATTGTCCTAAAGACTTCTGATTGGCAGGCATGAGTTCCAAATGACTCAAGAGATCTGTCGGGTGTCCTCGGGAAACCCGAATCATCCACGTTACATTCTTTTCAAGATTTCCCTCATCAAGCATCACAGTATTACAACAGTTTTATAGATAAGATAAATCAGAGTAAAGCGGAAAAGAGTATATAACATAGATTGAAAATTAAGTTTAAAAGTTTACAACCCATAAGAACTTATTACATAAAAGGTTCGGAACTCTATATTACATATACCACACAAGTTTTTGTTACTTGCCCAAGGTCAAACATCAGCGTCATTATCACTCTCCTCCACAAGAGTGAAGAAACATTGACCACCAAAAGGATGATCAATGAACTCACCTGCAACAAAGGTTAACAAACCCTGAGTACAAAAGTACTCAACAAGACTTAACCGTCTAGAAAAGAGGAGAAGACTCAGGTATGAAGGCTATAGGGATTCAAGGTAAGGCTTTAGCAAGATCAAAACATTTCTGTTGCATAAAAGCTTACTAATAGTAAAGCCTATTTTCAAGTTTTAACTCAAGATTAAACTTTATAACTATCCAAAGATTCTCAAACCTTCATAAGCATACCACATCTTTCGTTCTCATCTCATTAAGCTTCCATTCATTACTACGGTGCGGGTCAGTGGATTGAGGCTCCATATCCGAGGAAACACGGTGATTCGAATCGATTAAACCCAGCTGGGGATTCAGTACCACATGACATATGTAGAACTTAATCTTGCATACGTCAACCCTATCTATAGATCCTCCCATACAAGAACGGGTCCAGCGTCACCCGAGAGTACAGTACACCTCGAACCCGACTATCTCATAGCCCCGAGGGTACACGCTACTCCCGCCATCTCTCCACTCCCAGTACGCGGTTGGCCGTTCTCAGTATCGGAATAGCTATAGACGAGGCTTACCACCGCATGTGGGCTGTACTCAAAGGTCTCAATCACAGCAGGCCAACAACGATAAGGTCCTAGGTTGAGTAACACTACACCAAGACTCCATTCTTGATGTAAGTTACTATCATTATCAAGTTGTCTCAAGATTCATTCTTTCCATAACATAACAACCATTTTTAAAAGCACCTACTATAATGAAGTAAGTAAGCATGACTAAGCATACTAAGCATTTTCATAAAACGGGTATCAAGGTTAAGTGTTGGAATCATCAAGGTTGGTAATGCATCAAATAGGGTTCACTCAACTCCTATTCACTTAATGCATCATATTAATTCAAGTGATATCAATAACTTTATAAAATACAAGGATAGGTTTAATGTCCGGGGCTTGCCTTGGTGATCAGCGAAGTCCAGAGATTCTGAAAAAGCAGAATGATCCACACACTCAGGAGAAACCCACTGAGGATCAGGTCCTTCCGAAACGAGATCTACACGTAGAAGTGCATATGCATGATCAATGAGATGCTTATGACATGATCATGGTAAAGATGGAAATTTTCTAAGCTATAGACATATATTCGTACAATCTTTCATCACGGTAAAGTTGCAAATCAACAAACCAAATTAGCTATTAAACTATAAATTATTACTAAGCAAATTTTATTATCTTTATTAAGCAAGATTAGGTAACTATCAAGCAACAAAAGGTCATTAGCATAAAGGAATCCATAACCAGGGAGCAAATCTTGCTAGTTTTCCACTGGTTGTCAAACAATTCCAAAAGTCACACAAATCTAAAAGGGATTAACTATTTCTTTTTATTTTATAAGTCATTTTAATTAGCCCTTTATTTATAAACAAATCATACTTATTCAAACAGAGCTGAAATTAATCATGAAGGTAGATATTAGTGACATAAACTCACATGTCAAATTTCATGATTTTTGGAGAAACACAAAAAATCACATAATTCATCAAAGTTGCATTTATTAATTAAAGCACAAATTTTATTGGCATAGTAAAAGTCCTCCAAACACAAGTTTCATAATTTTTATATTAGCACAGACATGCTATCATCTATCATGTCAAATTTCACAATTAACAGAGCTATAGAAAATTTATAGCAAAAATAACAAAATGAGCTACTGTGCATAAAGCCAGAAAAAGAAAAACACAAAACTAGCCCAAACTGGGCTTTTGGCCCAATCCAGCGCGGCCCAACGCGTGTGGAAACCGGCCCGGCCTGGCTCTCGCCCGCGCGCCTTGGCAACTTTGCAGAAAAGCCCTTCGGCTTAAACGAAACTAACCCGCAGTCCACAGCACTATTCACATGAGTCACGGGCTTTGCAACCAGCACCCCGCACTTTCTCGTCTTTACAACAGCGAGGTCCTCGACCCTGGCTAGAACGGACGGCGGCGTACCGAGCGCCGGCGAGCCTTACGCCGGCCAACTCCGGCCAGTAGAGACCTAACGGACGCGAGCACAAGCACCAGCGAGTCACCCGCGGCCGATAGAGCCTCTAACCCTAAACGCTACTGCTCCGGTGAGGTCTAGCCACGCACGGCGGCGGACCGAACTGCGGCGGAGCTGTTCCGGCGAACCTAGGCTAGCAACAGAAGAACGGAGGGGCTAGGAAGCTCTAGTAGCTTACCCTGCTACTGCCTGTGTAGCTGGTTCGAGCGGAGGATGCACGGAGAGAAGGAGTCCACGGAGCAGTGGCTTGCGGCGGCGAACTCCGGCGAAGAAAGTGTTGTTCCGGCGAGACCTGAGCACCAAATGGAAAACCACCAAGCCGATAAGTAACCTGGGGTCAAGGTGAAACAGAAACATGAATCAGGGAGAGTAGAGGAGTGCCCGGTTGGGCTGACCACGGTGAGGTCGAGCTCGGCGGCGATTTTGCCCGGCGGGAAGAAAAACGGCGAGCTCGAGCTCTCTGAGGCAGTAGAGGTCGAAGGTGTGGGTTCTGGAGATGCGCAAGGAGGTAGGGAGGTTATAACCGCGGTGAATTTGGATGAGGATGCTCGGGTGCGGTGAATTTAGGATTGAGATTGAATGGAGTCCGTCGGTGCCTTAGGTGGCAAAACGGCGACGGCGAGCGCAGGAGGTGGCGCCACGACGCGAGGGAGAGCGCCAGCAGCTGCTTGACCTTGCCACGGACTTAAGCACGAGCTCAAACGAGAAAGATCGACACCCTACGCGCTGGCAGCGCCGATCAAACGTCGGCTGTTCCACCGCCACGAACAGGGAAAGAAACTTATCCCCCCCTTCTCCTTAATACCCTTACTAAAAATTTGAAATTACTTTGGATTTTTGAATATAAGTTGAAAATATGTTAAAATATCAAATTCTTAGAATTCAATACTGAACATCTTTTATTTTTGTCACATATACTAAATATGCTTAGATTTTGAATTAGGGTTTGAAAATCAAAAGGGGACAATTAGGGCAAAAGGGTATTTTCACCATTACTTCTGATTTTGCATAAGAACTTGAAAAACTTTATACATCAAAGTTGATCCTTATAAAAAATGGAGCAACTTTGCTTTTTTGAAACATACTCAAATTCTTTTTAGATTTTGATTAATAAGAAAGGGGATAAAATAGGGTTTTTAGATTAATTAAACTATTTAATTGGATTCCGACCAAAATTGAATTATACCTCAGTGGTGACTTGAAACATGGTCCAAATACACCTTTGAGACATAATACTAAAGTTTGGTCCAAAATTCCATTATTATATAAGAAATTACCATAGTACCCCTATATAGCATAAAAGCATTAAACACCACAAAGAAAACATAAACTAGGGTTTCAACTTAAACACTCCTTATCAACTAAGCACAAGCATGATGAATTAAACTTGTTTTTAGTGAATGCATAATTAGGTTATCAACTCAAATGAAATGCCAGTGCTTATGATGACATGTCAAGTTTTAGTATGATTAACACCAGAGTGTTACAAAGATGACCGGAATAATGTACAAAGCTATATCAGAGGCCATGACCAATCATCAGTCAGCTTTCTTGAATACCTTTCGCGCTGTCATGGTTAGTACTTTTGGTCCAGCAGTGGATAAATGCTTCAAGGAAGCAGCTGGTCCGATGCAGGGACCACTGTTGTTCCTAGTACCTCAACGTCGAAGGATTGCCGAAGATAGCGGAGCTGGCACAAGCACAGGAGGTATGGTTCCTCATGAGACACAACAGCCTCCCCAGACTTATGGCCAGGTCATGTTCGGCACCACAGGGAATGTTCCACAGTCTGCTTCTAGAGTGTCTCCTGCAGCGAACAGGATACAAAGGAATATGTTTGGAGATGGATATCAGGAGTTCGTTGATTATAGCGCAATTAATGCTCTTCCAAATCCAGGCTACAAGAGTTTAGCAGGACTACATCCTGGGGGGCAAGCACAAGCAACTCCTGATTCGAGTGTTGACCTCATCATGCATAGGATGACTGATATGATGCAAAATCAATTTGGCCTAAAGCCAAAGAATCAGTCATACACTTACAAGTCTCCTTATCCAGAGTGGTACAACCGAGTAGCACTTCCTCCAAGGGTAAAACCTCCTACTGATTTCACCAAGTTTTCGGGTCAGGATGACACCAGCACCATAGAACACATCAGTCGATACTTGATGCAACTTGGAGAGGCATCTACCGATGAAGCTTGGAGGATTCGGTACTTCCCGTTGTCTTTGACAGGACCAGCCTTCTCATGGTTCGCTTCTCTGCTAGCAAATTCTATCAATACGTGGGCAGAGCTGGAACACAAATTCCACTCGTATTTCTTTACGGGCACTAGTGAGAAGAAGTTGGTCGACCTCATGAGTCTAAGGATGAAACCTGGTGAAACACCGCAAGAATATCTGCGCAGGTTTAGGGAAACCGAAAATCTTTGCTATTCTTTGAATATACCAGATGATCAATTGCCGGGGATAGCCATAGCTAGCATGTTGCCGAGTATCAAGGAGAAACTATTCGGCATGGATTTTGATGACCTCGGGCAGCTATCGCAACGGTTGGCAATGATGAGTAGTCAAGCCCAAGGGTTTAGAAGGAATAATCAATTCCAGAAGGGAGATGCGGCTGCCGAAACATATCAGACTTTCTTTAAGGAAGCAACTGAGTATGATGGTGAAGATGAGGTAGCTGCAGCCAAGATAGTCTGGGCTAAAGAGCCGACTCAAGTCAACCAGCAATGGCTAAGGCAACAAAAAGGTACTTATGACTTTGATGTTTCCAAGTCAGATAAATTATTTGAATACTTATTGAAGGAAGGGCGCATCAAGTTGCCGGAAGGTCATCCTATGTTGCACCCTGAAGGGGTCAAAGACAAGAAGTATTGCGGTTTCCATAATACTAAATCCCACTCCATAAACGATTGCCGAGTGTTCAGAGTGCGGATCCAGAAAGCTATCCAGGATGGGCATCTGAGGTTTGATGGGAAGATGAAAGTCGATGGTAGCCCTTTTGGACAGAATACTGTGTCCTTTTCTGTTAATATGGTTAACGCAGCTGACCCCAGGGGTAAAAACAAGATAAAAGTGTTAACCTCTGATAGAGCGAAAGAAGCTGGTGCTGTTGACCCCAATCGGCAAATTACAGACGAAGAATTTTAGCAGAAGGTTCGGTTCCAAAATAGCTGAACTGAAAGGGGTGAAACCTCCAGGCCCAGGGTCACGACACTTATCTTGTTAAACAAATGGCATCGAGAACAGGAACGGTATCAAAAGCAGAGGTTTCATGAAGAATAGAAGTTCCTAGAAAAACAACAGAGGTATGAAGAGGAGATGTACCGAGAGGAACGAGAACATATGAGGGAACAAGAGCAATCACACTGGGAATGCTCATTCTTCATGTATTGTTGGAATGAAGGCTTGAAGCTGCCTGCTAAGAACAACTGCCCTGAATGCAGTGATCAATATTCTAAATATAGGCAGTCTCGAGTCAACCGTCGTTCGGTCCATGAAATACTTGGGGTATGAATCCCTGAGGACGATCGGCGCTTAAAAATAAACAGTTCCGAGAATCGGCAGGGGAAAGGATTTGCCGATCAAAGTTGGACTCGCACTGGAGAAGAAGAATACCGCGAGTATGTCTGGCAGAAAGGATAGTGGTGTCCACCAGGATTAAGAAAGAGCCAGAAAAGGAGAGTGCAACGCTTAAGAAACAGAGAGTTAGCGCAAGCGGGTGCCAAGATGAAACAGGTTTGGCGTCCTAAAGGGAAGCTGAATGGAGGTGATCGTTCGGCTGATGCATGCATGGCTTTCTTTCTTCTGTCGGAATTCATAGCTCCCGAAGGCCAAGATGTCCAAGAGGAAGTATATTCAGATTTCGACGAAGATGAATTCCAAGATTTGTTGGCTCATCTTATTCTGGCCCAACGTGCAGTTTTTGACAAACCAACTAAGCATCGACACCTGAAGCCATTATATATGAGGGGCTATGTTAATGGTAAGCCGTTGACCAAGATGTTCATTGATGGAGGGGCTGCTATAAATATCATGCCATATACTACCTTCAGAAAACTCGGGATGTCAAGTGAAGATTTATTGAAAACCGACATGGTGCTGAGAGACTTTGCTGGTAATTCTTCTAATACTCGGGGGGCAGTTCATGTTGAATTGACGATCGGATCCAAGACCTTGATTACTACCTTCTTCGTCATTGATGGCAAGGGGGCATACAGTTTACTCTTAGGAAGAGATTGGATACATGCAAAGTACTGTGTGCCGTCAACTATGCACCAGTTTCTCATCCAGTGGATTGGAGATGACATCGAAATTGTCCATGCTGATGATTCGGTAAGTGTTGCCAATGCAGAACCCATCTACTGGGAGTATGATGGTGTCGAGTGTTTCTCTAGAAGAGTTTGGGAAGCAGGTCCTGTAAATGTTTTTGACAAGGACCAATAGCCGATTCAAACAATCGGCTCTCAGAGCAATTTTTAAGAAAATAATCCAACTGATGGTAATGGAGAAAGTTTTGTGTCGGCTGACAAGGAATAAAGTGTTGATGATGAAGCCGAAATAGGACCAATATGTGCAAAATTTGGATCTCGAGCGTGTTTTGAAGTTGATGAATTTTTGAAAAAAAAAAGATTCTGTTTATTTCTCCGTTGCCGAAGCTCAAGGAAGATCAAGAGTTCACGAGAGGTGACGTACAACAGATGGTCTTGGTGAAATCGAGGAATATATGAAGGCACTTCCACAACTTGATGATTGTTTCAAGTTGTACGTGGCGGCCGATAGCCTTACGGTAGGATCGGCCCTTATTTTAAGTTTAAAAGGAAGAGATGGATAACAGTTATCTTTAGCCGAAAATGTTAGACCCAGAAGGGGGTATTCGGCTGTAAAGAAATTTTGTTCATATATGCATCACTCGTAGACTAAGCTTCGGCACTATTTGTTAAAAGCTGAATGCGTGAAGATTGTATATGGAACGAATTCAAGAATATTTATAGCCGATGCAAAGCATCGCCTTTAGCAGAAAAAATATTCCAAGAATTTAAGTTATAGCCGATATTGTTTATATCGCCTTTGATACAAGAATATTCGTGACCCTGGTAGCCCTAGCATTTTTCAGATTTGCAGGTTTATCAGGAGAAGAAAAGATGAAGTGCAGTAAGTAAGGTGCCGAGCGACGTGACATGGTAGAACAAGATCTAGTCGAATAAGCTGATGTCATGTGTTCGGGAAACGTTTCTCCAGAAAAAAAATTGCGATCGGGAAAGTCACTGAGGTATCCGTCTGCAAGACCGACTGATAGGGAAGAGTCCTCTTTGGTCCAAGAGCTCATTGCTGCTAGCCCGAGCAAGGCAAGCTCAACCAGGGGAAGAAGGCCATAGAAGGTTTAAGAAAGGCTATTGGAACTATCGTTTCTAGAAACGGAACCCAAGCCTAGCTGGGAGAAGACCTCGCCCTGGGGAGAAATTGGACAGCGAATCAGAAATTGATGATTGGGAACAGGCTATTACGAGGGGACAAGAGATCAATTTTCTGCCCATAACGATGATGAGTTTGACTTCCTTTTGCTTCGTCTCCAGTGGGATGCCTGCTGTAATAGCCATTGCCTGCCATTGATGGGAACACAAGCGAAGGGTTTTATCTTTGGTTTGGACTGAAGGTTGAGAAGTAAAAAATTTGTGAGTCAAACTGTTCGATTGGAATCAGGAGTGATAGCCTGTCTGGAATCGTGCTTATAAAACCGTGGCTTGCACGATGGAAATCAAACATCATAATAGAGTTTTTATAGTTTTATGGGTTGTTTTTGGGCCAGGCTGGATTTTTGATGACTAGAGGGAGTTATGATTCCAGAGTCGGGAAACTGATAAAAATCGGTTAGGAGTTTGTTGGTGCATAAAGAGTTTAGTTTCGGTTGATCGTTTGGAAACTCATCGGCACCAAATCTTTTGAAAGAGCATTATCCTAATGTCGTCATGGATTAGAAGCATGAGAAGGGGTTAAAACTTTAGATCTGAAATAACCGAATACAGCCACGCGAAGATGATTGCTGTGATTATCAATGATAGCCGATGAGATGTGCATCGCTGCTGGAGTAAAAATATAAAAAAAACACAATGTGCAGGGCAAGACGCATATAGGTCTCGAAGGATCAGTCACAGGTTGGATCAAGCATAAGGACTTTTAATTACAAAGGGGAGGACGCAAGATTACAACAAGGATGGTCAGTTCGTCCACCCCATCTTACACTTAATCGGGAGAGTATGATCGAAAGAATCGGCCAGATCTGTTCCAGCCTCTTTCATATCATCTACAGAGTGTTCTACTCTATCCTCTAGCTCTCGCTCGCAGACATCGAATCTACGGTAGTCAGCGCCAGAGTGGATCTTCACGGCGTTGAAAGCGAGTGCCGCACCATACCCCATGCCGACCCGAGAGTTGATGGGGAGGGTTCAGTTAACCTCATTCACCCGCTTCAGGGGCGTCGTACCCATCACATCAGCCGTGATAGCAAGTTTGGTGATGGCGGCTTCAAGGGCGTGGAGTTTGGCTGCCAAAGCTGAAAAGAAGAAGAGTGAATGGAGGCGAAAAAAGGAAAATAAGGAAAGAAATAATGAGGAAACACTTACCGGCGGCCCGTTCCCGAGCAACGTCATGCTCATGAGAGATTCGGGTAATCTCTTGATCCTTCCCCTCCAGATCAAGTTGGAGATCTGCGATCTTCTGAATCAGGACCTCGGGGAGGTCGTCGCCGGTCCTCCTAATGGAAGTGATAAAGTAAGAACGACTGCTTCATTTTGAAACAAGAGAAAAGGGAGAAGAGAACAACCTCCTCTTAGAGGTGCTAGAAGCACCAAGCTCAGAGCTATGGCGGCTCGCTGCGGAAGACATCCTCTGGATTGAAAAAAAAATGATGGAGAGGAGGGTTTTCTATTTTTTGAGATTGAAGCAGGGGAGTTCAGGGTGCACAAGCCGAAACAAAGTGAAAGGGGACTTTAAAGAATCCCAATGGCGCATCGGGAGATGAGTCGGCAAGTACAACAATTATGGCGTGTGAAGGTGGATGCTTCCAGAGATTCCACGTCAATATACGAGGAAAAGGGAATTTTGGAATAAATATTTATCCCAAAATTAGGGGGCATGTGTTAACACCAGATTTTTGCATGCACAAGGATATGACAAGCAGACCCAGCTAGCAGCGGGGAAAGGATTTGGCAAGCGATCAGGCGGTTATTTGGTCCTTAGGATTTCGGCAAATGCCTGTGCGGTCGGCTATTTCTACAAAGCGGTGGCTCCATTCGGGAAATAGATATGGCAAGTAAAGCCGGCTTGCACGAGAAGACACGTGACGTTGAAGGACGCCGAAAAAGAATAAGGATGGGACTTGTATCTTTCCAAAAGCTTCGTTATGTAAATCGTAATCGTCTAGGACTCGTGTTTCGTCCAGGGTATAAATATAAACCCTCGACTATTGTAAAATTGTTCACAACCATATCAATACAAACCGGCCCCGTGCCATCTTCGAGTCCTTAATCGTGTCGTCGAGTTCTTCGAGAGGAATCATCGATCCGTCGACCTCCGTAAGTACCGGCAACCTTGTTATCATGTCTAGTATCATGCGGTGGATTTAGATATGATGCAAGTAGTCTCGTATGTTAAGCTTAGTATCGTGCGGCGGATTTAAGCTTATGATGGGAGGTTTTTGCTTATGTGTTGTATCGTGCGACGGATTAAGACATGGGTAAAAATAGTTATCGGCTCTATTAGATTTGGTAGATCTGATAGATTCATTAAGTTATCATGTGTTATATGTTTTATTATTTAATTCTTGTAACACTCTTTTGCCTAATCTAGATTGATCTTTGTTCGGCCCTGTTTCACAAGCTTGTTTGTGTTCTCGTTAATCATAAGATCATGATGGCCGAATCAACTTCCAATCTAGATTGTTACATGTTGCGGGTTCATGCATGTTAGTTACGATTAGACTTTGATAAGACTAGGTATCGTGCGGCAGATACAGGTTTTTAGATTGGTCCGATCATGCTTGCTTGTTTGTTCCTTCTTCATGGACCCCAACTCGGCTAGTTTGCCGATCTTGGTTAAGCTTACACGAGTAATGAGCTTTTATAGATCTATTCAAGTACATGCATGCTTATAGCTTGTTATAATTAGATTGTATCATGCGGTGGATTAATCTGATTATAAGAAGTGGTGTAGACTTATGGCAAGTGGTATCATGCGGTGGATTAGCTTTGCTTGAGTTTATGCTTGACGGGTTTATGAAGGCTAGACGTGCGACAGACTAGTTGGACTAACCTATGCATGTTTTATTTGAATAGATCTATATTTGCAAGTTACTTGTTTACAATGTCTTAATGATACCTTTTCATCTGTTCAAGCATGTCTCTCTTTACATGCGCATTCGGCAGTTAATATGCTTTACATGCTCTGTTCTCATGTCAGCTGAATGACTTTATAAACATGCTCTGACAGACAGTTTCTATAGCTGTGTGCCATCGTGATTGGCTTTCAAAGCCGTACATATGGAACTGTCTGGTCTCACCCGGCATGTTCCATTGGTATTCTCACAGTTTTATCCCTTGTTGGTTTTCAGGTCAAACCGACTAGCACGTCTCCGGATTTGATACACTCCGGGCCCCGATTGAAGCCAGCTTTTTCCGGCTTGTTGTGTGTGAGGCGTGGCGCGTCACGTTTTGCGTCAACAACCCCGATCGGGTACCCTACAAGTAGTTGCGCACTTGCATCTTATATTGTGCTACTCCTTCCAACACCCCGTCTTCTACCATGATGTGTGCGTTGGAATGAACCCTTAACTTATATATTTGTACTCTTGCTATTCCTTTTGTTAGCAAAGCTATGGTCTATGTTGTATCTCGGGACCCCGCGCGTCGACCCGATCGACCACCTAAACACATTTCTCTAGAGATGTGCCTGAGAACATGGCAAAGATAAGCTGAGCTAACCCCGCTATTCCTAGTACAAGTGAGTGACCCTGAGTCTTGTTTCCCGACGTACCGTGTTGGGTGGATCGAGAGGATTGTAGATCTCCAATCCTTTTGCGCTACCGCTTTTGCCATAGCGGGCAAGCCAAGGTACCTTGGAGACAGGTCGAATGGTGTTAATCGTTGGGATAAGGCTACAAGAGCCGAACCCCGTTGTACTTTATTCATTAGGCCTGTCCTCCGATTTCTGCCCTGTTTAAATGACGACCAAATCGAAGGATGTGAGCCGTGGTGTTTGCTAAGGAAAGGCCTTGGTTTGAACTCTATGTCATAAAGCTGTATTGGCTTGGCCAAGACTTGAACTTGCAAACCACCACCTTGTTCCTAGCTCGAGGAAATCGGACAACCGTCGAGAGAGCTAGACCTTTGAATTTTAGAGTCTCCTTGGTGTTAATGGATCTTCGTATGTCCTGTTGTCTTTTCTATTATGGAGTGAGTATTCTCTTGCCGTATGTGTCGTTTCGTGGAGTAGCATACGATTGGACCGAAAGAGCATGGACGACAACAAGGACTGCGAGATGGAGTCAACTTAGGAGGAGACGATCTCGCTAATGGAACACCAACGAGGAATAATTAATCACGACTATGACTACTTCGCAGGTGTCATGGCAGCACCTTTTTTTAGAGAATCCTATTAGACATTGCAAATATGTAGACTTGCTAGCGCTTTATATTTATTCCTTTGCTAGTATATTGATGCATGATACTACCTAAGCCATTATTACTTAATTGCAACCCACTCTACCACAACACTCTGCTTTGTGCATTCGCTCACTTGTACATGCTTACTCGCCTGCTTGCTTGCATGTTTCACCATTATAATATAAACTCCACTTCGTATTATATCTGGGATGTGATGCGGGTGGTGAACCCTTGGGAATGGTTTGGTGGGTGATGCCAAACTTGGTGATGTGTGAGCGTGCTGCGTGTGTGACTTGGGTGTGTGGAGGGTGAGGGTTGTGTCGACCGAGCCAGAATATATGACAAGCCTAGTGCGACTCTTGCCGTGGGGTGTTGGTAGTTCTTAACGTCACTAAAGATAGAGCTAGGCAACTATCCCGGTAATGGCCCAGAAATGCTTGTTGACACTTGCTAACGTCGTTACTAGGAGTAGAGTATGGAATCTATCCCTGGCAACGGCACCAGAAATTCTTGTAGCAAGTCCAGTCACTATACCTAAAGTGAAGGACCGAGAAGCAACCAGAAAGCGACCAGAGGGGGGTGAATGGGAGCTTCAAATTTTGCTTTCGGAAACTAGTAGCCACTGTCCCGAGAATCACCCTAAACGCAAACCCTAGAGCTTGCGAGTGTCCACGACCATAGATGTAGGGTGGATGCTTCCGAGAAGCACAGCGGGACACTACATAACTCTAGAAAGCCAACGCAAAAGACAGAAACCAAATCCGACAATGAACGAACAAGCTCCGGACAAAACAGCGTGAAGCAGTAATGACCGGACTCTGCCTGCGTCCGGTCGAGCTCCACCGGACGCGTCCGGTCAGCCAAAGTCCAATTTCGGACCTCTCTGAGTTGGACCGGACTCACGGCCACTGAGCGTCTGGTCACACCTCGAGCTTCCGGTCACAAGAAAAACGCAGACAGTGAACAGTGCAAACCAAGCGTCCGGTCACTAAGAAACAGAGCGTCCGGTCATGTTCATAGCGAGCGTCCGGTCATGTTCATAGCGAGCGTCCGGTCAGTACGCAGGAAAAATCGCGATGAACCTTCAATGACCGAACTCTGACAGTGCGTCCGGTCAGCCCGAGCCAAGCGTCCAGTCACCCTGAAACTTCACAGTTCGTTCACCGATTCGACTCGATCTCACCCAAAACAAATCCTCTAGGGATCAAACTTGGCGATAGGAGTCACAAGGAGGATAGTGAGCTATCTCTAAGAGATCATGGCTCGAACCTATCTCCAAATCGATGAATCGAAGAATTTCGGGGGAAGGAAGAAAAACTTGACCCGAAACCAAAATCGATCGATCTCCTAGACCGTGAGGTTAGAGGTGAATTCCTTCGGTGGAAAGAAGTGCCTCACGATCTAGAACAACTTGGTTCAAACGGATTTGCAAAAGATGAACCGAGCAAAGAGATCAAGCGACGGGAAAAATGTGGAGAAAAGGATTCCGCGAAAAACACGAACGAAACGCGAATCACAACCACGAGATTGCAACCGTGTGGCTACCACATGCTACAACAATGAGGTTAAGGCCTCACTTCCTCAAAATCTCATGAACACAGAGGTATTGTTCTCTTCTATATGGATCTCAGGTTCGCTACAGCAGGGGAGAGGGAGAGCAGGAAAACCTAGAAGCAAAAGGGCAAATGACTGAGATGGATGGGGAGGTGGGTGTCTCCCCCTACTTATCCTAATTCTAACTATTCCTAATTCCCACTCTACCCCTAACTACTTACAGAGCGAACCAGCTAAACCCTAAGGTTATTCTGGACCAACTCGATGGTAGGTGGATCCGACGGCCACGCCCGCACAACTCGTAGCGTTGCCTCGACGCAACCTCCCGATTGCCGCCACGTGCCGCCACCGCTCCACGTCCTTTTCCTGAACGTCGCACCCCGGGTTTTGAGGCCCAAACCGGGAAACTAGCCTTGACAGCCAACCCCTGGTTTTGAGGCCCAAACCGGGAAACCAGCCCACCAGCATCTGAGTTTTGAGGCCCAAACTCAGCAAACCCGCAGCGCCCAGGTTTTGATGCCCAAACCTGGAAACCATCCTCGGCCCGAGTTTTGTGGCCAAACTCAGAAACCCTCAGCACCCAGGTTTTGAGGCCCAAACCTGGAAACCGTCCACCAGATGGTTTTTCTCTGGCTCTACCACCAAACCGACGCCGCAGAGGGGATGCACCACCCGTGCTCCCCGTCCACCGACACGTGTCCCCAAGTCCACGACTCAGGCAACACATGACCGCAAGTCTTCGATCGTCGCTGTCCCAGGCTGCTAGCCACTACAGCTGATCCTCGGGCCACCAGTCCCTCAGTCCAAGCCTCACGTCCGCCCTTCGCCACTCTCGGTCCATCGGCATGGCACTTCTTTACTTGACCTTCACCTTGCCTCTGATCACTGTATACGTGCTCGACACCTGCACAACACAAGCCAAAGAACATGCGCATCATCCCAGTTGACAATCACTCATCACTCAGAGACCCGGCATACACCCATGTATCCGCAATCTCCCCCTTGATGAGTGCATTGTCAACTACCAACACAAATCATGATAGAAGGAAGAAAGGAAGAAGAAGGAGAAGAGAGAACTCGACCAAATGACCCAAAAGCATAGCAAAGCCAAAGAAGGTCAAATGGAAAGAGCAAGACAACTTGGTCCCCAAAGACATGGGCAACGGCTCGATGCAACCAAGCAAAGCAAAGCTAGCCCCCAAGAAGAGGTAGAACAGGCTCAACACCGCTAGCAAATACCAATTGAAAATATCAAAGCAAAATGCTAGTCCCTCAAGATAGAGGCACAAAGGCTCAACATAACTAGCAAAGAAGCTCAATACCAATGCCTTACGGCCAACAGGAAGTAGCAAAAACTCCCCCTCGAATAGTGCAAACAACCAGGAAAGCTCCCCCTTAGTTCAAACGGAGGGTAATGATTTGCAATTTCTCCCCCTTAGTTGAAAATGCACTTATCAAGAACCAATGCTCCCCCTCAGAAAATGCACCAGCAAAAAGTGCCAACTAGAGAAGTTCTCCCCCTTCCAAAATGCATATGAGTCAAAATGCAAGTTAGGAGCTTCAGGAGTATACTCAAAAGAGTGCAAAGATGCTCTACAGAGTCCTGATCCGATGACTCAGAAAAAGCACAGAATGCTAGCAAAAGTTCAAACTGATCACTAACTCTGAAATGAGAGCACAAAGAACAGTTTTTAGCCGAAAAGGTATTCACCATCAAAATAGCACAGACATGTATAGACAGGAAGTCAAACAAGTGTTAAACATGTATACAAGGTGAACTACCCCTAGCATAGTTCAATCATCATGCTGATACCAATTAAAAAATGAAGCATATACTTGTGATTTCAAATTTTAATCGGAGATGCAGCGGTGAAATTACACAAGTTCAGAAATCAGCATGTGACTGCGAGAGGTTGATTGCTTGTTATTGCCTAACTTTCCAACTGTGCGAAGCCTATGCATAAGCAATCAGAAGCTTAAAGCAACAGTTTCGGTCATACACTACACAGCTCAAGTTTAACTCAAAGTGCAATGAGAAATAGTCTCGAAACTGTGAGGTGTTAACAAGCAAACCCATCTCGATCTTTTCAATTCACTTAACTTGGTTCAGATTTTAAACAGAATAAGACATATCAAGCAAGTGAATGACTCAACACTAGAGACATAGCAACCTAGCATACATAAATAGCATAGGTGACTTCGACACATCGTACACATGCAAGTTGCATATCTCGATGGTGAACATTTTCAAGTTTTAAGTTCATTATCAAATTTCACCATTCAAAAATAGCTCAGCTCACAGTATGTATCAGTGATCAGAAAGAGCATAAGCTACAGCATCCACATAAAGCATTGGAGCAAAGACTACACAGAGCATAGTTACATTCTTCAGACTATATTCATGAAGCTCAGAATGTAAAAGCGTATGCTAAAATGCAAAGATGCATGAAGAAACCAAAAGGAAGCAAAAACAACTAAAAAACACAAAGTCAGTGTATCATACAAGAGTCAAAAATGTTTCCCCCATCTAAAAGGGAAAACACACACCAAGCTCACCTCTCAACCGATTAAAAGTTGATTGGTCCAAAGGCTTGGTGAAAATATCTGCCAACTGATGATGAGTATCGACATGGCGAAGGTCGATATCACCCTTCTCATAGTGGTCTCGCAGAAAATGAAAGCGCACATCAATGTGTTTGGTCTTCAAGTGCAGCACGGGGTTCTTAGCAACGCTAATAGCACTCGTGCTGTCACAAAGCAAAGGAACGCGAGAAAAGCTCAGACCAAAATCACGCAAAGTGGCCATCATCCAGATTCTCCAACATGGGAGGCATGATTTGTCCAAATTCTCCCCCTTAGTTGAAAATGCACCATCAAGCAAAAGGAACCGAAAGGAATTTTCTCCCCCTCAGAAAATGCATCATCAAAAGTGTCAACAAGAGAGGTTCTCCCCCTTCCAAAATGCATATGTGTCAAGATGCAAGTTAGCAGCTTCAGGAATATAGTCAAGAGAATGCAAAGATGCTTTACACAGTATAGGTCCAATGATGCAACTGAAGCACACATGCTAGCAAAGGCTCAAACTGATCACCAAGTTTGAAGTATGAACATATGAGCAAAGTGAGCAATTTTAGCCAAAAAGGAGTCACCATCAAAATAGCACTAGACAAGTATAGACAGGAAGTCAAACAAGTGCTAAACATGTATACAAGGTGAACTACCCCTAGCAAAGTTCAATCATCATGCTATAGAATGAAACATGGACTTGTGTATCCAAAATTTTATCGGAGTTGCAGCGGTTTGAATTACACAAGTTCAAATTTTAGCATGTGATTGCGAGAGGTTGAAAGCTTGTCTTGCCTAACTTTTCAACTGTGCGAAGCCTATGCATAAGCAATCAGAAGCTTAAAGCAACAGTTTCGGTCATACACTACACAGCTCAAGTTTAACTCAAAGTGCAATGAGAAACAGTCTCGAAACTGTGATGTGTTGACAAGCAATCCCATCTCGATCTTTCAACATATTCTACACAAGCTAGTTGCACATCTCGATGGTGAACATTTGCAGATTTTAAGTTCATTAACAAGTTCACCATTTCAAAAATAGCTCAGCTCATAGTATGAATTAGTGATTAGAAGGAGCATAAGCTACACGCATCAACATAAAACATCGAAGCATATACTACACAGAGCATAGTTGCATTCTAAAGATTATATACATGAAGCTCAGAATGTAAATGCGTAGGCTAAAGTGCAAAATAAAACAAAGTCAATCGAAAAAGAGTCAGTCTATAATATAGAAACCAAAATGTTTCCCCCATCTAAAAGGGGAAACATACACCAAGCTCACCCCTCAACCGATTAAAGGTTGATTCGTCCAAAGGCTTGGTGAAAATATCAGCCAGTTGATGATGAGTATCGACATGGCGAAGGTCGATATCACCCTTCTCCTGGTGGTCTCGCAAAACGTGAAAGCGCACATCAATGTGTTTGGTCTTCGAGTGAAGCACAGGGTTCTTAGCAATGCTAATCGCACTCGTGCTGTCACAAAACAAAGGAACACGAGAAAAGCTCAGACCAAAATCATGCAAAGTGGCCATCATCCAAAGCAACTGGGAACAGCAGCTAGCCGCAGCAACATACTCAGCCTCTGTGGTAGACTGGGCGACACTAGACTGCTTGCGAGAAGACCACGATACAAGAGAAGAACCAATAAACTGGCAAGTCCCAGAAGTGGACTTGCGCTCGACACGGCAACCAGCAAAATCGGCATGGGAATAACCGCAAAGGGAGAGGGTGGAGGAAGCAGAATACCAAATCCCGAACTCTGGAGTGAAGGATAAGTACCTCATTATGTGCTTGACCGCCTAACAGTGAGAAGTGCGTGGCGACGACTGAAATCGCGCGCACAGACACACCGCGAACTGGATGTCCGGGCGTGTCGCCGTCAGGTACAGCAGCGACCCGATCATACTCCGGTACTCCTTCTGGTCCACTGCTTCTCCTTCCTTGTCCGCATCCAGGGCTTTCATGGTCGCCATGGGTGTTGGAAGAGGCTTGGCCTCACCCATATCGAATTTCTTCAAAATGTCCCGGGTGTACTTTCCGTGGTGCACAAACGTTCCCTCTCGGGATTGCTTGATTTGCAACCCGAGGAAAAATGTCAACTCACCCATCATGCTCATCTCAAATTCCCTGCTCATTGTATCTGCAAACTTGGCAACCAAAGCGTGAGAAGAACCACCGAAAATGATATCATCCACGTAAATTTGGACCAAGAGAGTATCAGTGCCTTGCTTGAGGAGAAAGAGCGTTTTATCTACACATCCCATTTTAAAACCCTTAGCAAGCAAAAAGGTTTTCAACCTATCATACCAGGCTCTAGGGGCTTGTTTCAAACCATACAAAGCTTTGTGAAGTTTAAAGACATGGTTTGGAAACTTGAGATTTTCGAAACCGGGGGGTTGTCTAACATACACCTCCTCTTCTATGTAGCCGTTTAAGAAGGCACTCTTGACATCCATTTGAAAAAGTTTGAAACCTTTGGATGCAGCAAAAGCCAAGAGTATCCTAATAGCCTCCAAACGAGCTACAGGAGCAAACGTCTCCTCATAGTCTATCCCCTCCTTCTGACTATATCCCTGGGCTATGAGTCTGGCCTTGTTTCTCACAACATGGCCATCTTCTCCCTGTTTGTTTGTGAAAACCCATTTTGTCCCAATAGGATGACACTCAGAAGGTGGAGACACTAGAACCCAAACCCAATTTCTCTCAAAGTTTTCCATCTCCTCATGCATGGCATTGACCCAATCCGGATCCGTCAAAGCGTGTCCAACATCTCGGGGCTCAAAATCAGCAACAAAAGCAGAATGAGCAAAGTGAGAGATTTGCCTTGACCGGGTGACGCGTTCGTCGATGCTGCCGATCATCTGCTGAGGCGGGTGCTGGCGCTGAATGTGTCGTGGCGCCTCCCTTGCCGAAGTGGCCTCCCCCTCAGCAGCAGCTGGTGCCTCCCCGGGTACAAAGGGTACCGCTCGGGGTGGCGGATCCCACGCCCCCCAGGAAGAAGACGTGTCGGGGCCGTGAGTCGTCGTAGAAGCCGCTCCTTGCGGCACAGCAGGTGGAGGAGGAGGTGTTGGGTCATCCATGCCTTCAGCACCTTCTTCTTCATCATCGAAAAGAGGCTCGCCAACCTCATGATCACCTGCACGCTCAAAGCGAGAAGAGGGACAAACCATGGTCTCGTCGAAGGTGACATTGGATGTCTCCATGACTCGGTTAGTGTCAAGGTTAAGTACACGATAAGCGCGAGTATGAGTGCCATAACCCAAAAACACACCGTTAGAAGAACGAGACTCAAACTTGTCCAGGTTGCCTTTCTTAAGTATAAAACAGTGGCAACCAAAAACTCTAAAATAACTCACCTTGGGTTGTCTACCAAAATGCAACTCATAAGAAGTCTTTTTCAAGAAAGCTCTCAAAAAATGCGATTTGAAATGTAGCATGCAGTGCTCATAGCTTCGGCCCAATATCGCCTAGGAGTCCTATGCTCATCGAGCATCGTCCTAGCCATCTCTACAAGGGTCCGATTCTTCCTCTCTACAACACCATTCTAAGGGGGTGTGTAGGGGGAAGAAAACTGATGCTCTAAACCCAAAGAGTTACAAAACTTCTCAAAATCCGAATTCTTGAATTCGGAACCATTGTCACTCCTAATAGCTCGCATCGAGTTCAAAGGGAACTCGTTCTGAAGACGCAAAATTAGATTGCGAGCAAAGGAGAAAGTCTCGGTCTTCTTAGCTAAAAAGAAAACCCACGAATATCTCGAAAAATCGTCGACAACAACAAGCACGTATCACTTCCCCCCAACCGAGCTCACCCGAGCCGGACCAACAAGGTCCATATGTAAAAGCTGTCCATGGCGCAACCAAAATGCGACTGAGATTCGGTTTAAAACGAATCTCATAGTCATCATCGAAAAGTTGCGAAACAGAAAGAAGGTTAAAGTGCATGTTAGAAACAAGAGCAACATCGCGCAACACAAAGTGCTCATTAACTCGCACCGACCCACGAGACAATACTTTACCTTTGCTATTGTCGCCGAAGGTGATAATCTCCTTTCCGGCGACCGGACTAAGACTGGAGAACCACTTGGCATTTTTGATCATGTGCCTCGAGCAACCGGAATCCACCAACCAAACGTTCTCCAATCGTTTTACCTACATCAATAAAAAGACATAGGGTGAGCATACGGTCCAACACTGGGGTTAGTGAAGTAAGGGGAATACTAGTGTTGGGCCGGCTGCTCAAAAGAACGGTTAGCAGAAAAACCATTCCTAGCACATCTATGAGAGGAGCGATCACCACGCTGAGGAAAACGTGGTCCGCTGGGGAAGGAGCGCTCACCGCGATACTCAAAACGCGGTGGGGGAAAACGCTCAACTGCAAAGCCACCGCCACGGGGTCCATAGCCCACAACTGCAGGCTCTCGCCGGGCACGTCCTCTCCTCTACTGCCTAGGCCTAGGAACTTGAGGTTCTGGACCTCTGGGCCTAGCAGCTCTCCTCTGAACATTCGGCACATGTACATCATGGAAAGGATGGTACATGTCCGGGTTGTTCATCTCCCTAGCACGGCGCGCCTCTCTCTTGCGCCGAAAGCAAAACTCGCTCAAGTGTCCATCTCTCCCACAATGCTCACAATGGTACCTCACCACTCTCAAAGGGGGTTGTTGGTACACGCGGTTGTGGGTGTGGATCACTTTGCCCTTCTGTGGCAAACACTCCTCCTGGATAGGTGGCATCGTATCAAGCTTGTTTTTCAAGTGGTTGGGTTTGGGATGCCACACTTGGTTCTTGGGTGGAGCTCTTGGAGGTTCTTCAAACACTCCGTCCTTGGTGTTAGGCTTGAGAGGCTCTTTGGGTGGAAGCTTGGTAAGTTTGGGAGTAGTGGTGGAGTTGGGCTTCTCACTAGGGTTCAAACCACTCGACTCTCCAATCTTCCCAAAAGCAGAAAGATCAACACCCGGAGCAAAACGTACACCAGGACCTCCAGCAGCTCGCTTGAATTGGGAGATCATCATCCCGAGTTGCGGCTCACCACAAGACACCCATGACAAGATGGTCCGAAGGTATGTGTTTTCCTCCTCGGTTTGCATCTTGTCATGCTTCACGTTTGCAATCTCCATCTCCAAACCCTCACACAAAGCGCACCTAGTCACACAAGTGCTACTCGAGTTGGCCTCTTCAAGAGACACAATCTTGGCATTCTTCTCTGCCAACTCAGATTGCAAGACAGGACAAGTCTTGCACGCACCCAACAGCGAGGGTCTAGCCTTCAGCTCATCCACCTCTCCTACCAACACAACATACTTGCTCCTCAAAGTGAGAAGGCCAGTCATGTGTGTGGTGCACATCTCACACTCCTCCTCATCGGTAACAACCACGGTGGACTTGACAGAATCAAGTTCCTCCACCGTATCCTCCCACTTCTGCCTAAACTCCTTGCGCTCTCTAGCGGCACGCCTAAGCAGCTTATCTTGACTAAGAAGCGCGGCAGTAAGTTTCTCGACCTCAGCGGAAAGCTCGTCGTGGGTCAGAGATACCTGGGAGGTGTTGTCGTCGTCGTCGTTCCAAGGAGTCTCCAGCTTGCCATAGAGGGCCATGGTGCAGAGGCCGTCGTCGTCGGCGAAGAAGCAGAGGCCGTTCAGCTTGTCCTCAATCCTCTTCTTCTTCTCGGACTCGTCATCGCTGGAGGCAGCGGAGTCGTCATCCGAGTCGTCGACGTCGCTGAGCGTGGCGAAGAACGCGCGCTGCTCAGCCTGGGCCTTCTTCAAGTACTTGGTCTTGATGTACTCCTTGTCGAAGCCGCCCTTTCGCTTGTGCTTCACGGGGACGTACTTCTCCTTGCGCTTGCCGGAGTCGTACTTGTGCCCATGGTCCGCCTTGCCGAAGGTCTGCTTGTTCTTCTTCGGGCAATTGGCGATGAAGTGGTTGGGGTCGCCGCACTCATAGCATCCTGAGCGTCCTCCTCCGCGGCGACAGTTCATGCGGTTGTTATGGAACCGTGAGAACCGGTTGGCGAGCATAGCCAACTCGTCATCCCCCAAAGACTCCAGCTGCTCCTCTGTGACAGAAAAAAGAGAAGAGAGTGCAAAACCTCCAAAGGGGTTAGCAGAAGAGCCAGAAAGCAAGGCCATTGACGGGCCAGAAGGGTTTTCATAAGAAGCCCTCGCCATGGCATCGATCTCACTGGACTTGAGCTTACTGAAGAGCTCGTCGCACGTGAGGGTCTCATAGTTAGGCGATTCGATGATCGCGTGAACCTTGGAATCCCACACCGACCGATCGAGAGTATGCAAAAGCTTCAAAGCTCTCTCATGATCGTCGAAAGGCAACAACTCCTTGTTAGCCCTCATCCTGTTGACAATAACCTGAAAGCGAGCGAATAAACTCTCTATGCTCTCGCGAGGCATATGTCGAAAGTTCTCATACTCTCGTTTGTGCGACTCGTAGAGACGGGTTTTTGACTTGAGAGGTTCCCTCATGGAAACGCATGAGGGATGCCCAAATCTCCCGAGCCGTAGCGAGGTGAGAAACGCGATCAAACTCCGTCATGCTCAAGCATGAGAAAAGAGCATTACGGGCTCGGCGGCATCGTGATCATCGATCTGATGCTGAGTCACACGAGCAGCCAAGACCACGTAATCAGCAGAGTTGCAAATATCCCAAATGGAAGCACCCATACTCTGCAGAAAGGCCGACATGCGTATCTTCCAATACGCATAGTTTGTCCCATCGAAGAACAGCGGTTTGCCCACGCCGCGATCCATGTCGCCTTCTGTGGATCTGGAACCGGCTAAGGTGGAAGATCCTTAACCCGCTCCGATACCAATTGAAGGACCGAGAAGCAACCAGAAAGCGACCAGAGGGGGGTGAATGGGAGCTTCAAATTTTCCTTTCGGAAACTAGTAGCCACTGTCCCGAGAATCACCCTAAACGCAAACCCTAGAGCTTGCGAGTGTCCACGACCCTAGATGTAGGGTGGATGCTTCCGAGAAGCACAGCGGGACACTACATAACTCTAGAAAGCCAACGCAAAAGACAGAAACCAAATCCAACAATGAACGAACAAGCTCCAGACAAAACAGCGTGAAGTAGTAATGACCGGACTCTGCCTGCGTCCGGTCGAGCTCCACCGGACGCGTCCGGTCAGCCAAAGTCCAATTTCGGACCTCTCTGAGTTGGAGCGGACTCACGGCCACTGAGCGTCCGGTCACACCTCGAGCGTCCGGTCACAAGAAAAACGCAGACAGTGAACAGTGCAAACCGAGCGTCCGGTCACTGAGAAACAGAGCGTCCGGTCATGTTCATAGCGAGCGTCCGGTCAGTACGCAGGAAAAATCGCGATGAACCTTCAATGACTGGACACTGACAGTGCGTCCGGTCAGCCCGAGCCAAGCATCCGGTCACCCCGAAACTTCACAGTTCGTTCACCGATTCGACTCGATCTCACCCAAAACAAATCCTCTAGGGATCAAACTTGGCGATAGGAGTCACAAGGAGGATAGTGAGCTATCTCTAAGAGATCATGGCTCGAACCTATCTCCAAATCGATGAATCGAAGAATTTCGAGGGAAGGAAGAAAAACTTGACCTGAAACCAAAACCAATCGATCTCCTAGACCGTGAGGTTAGAGGTGAATTCCTTCGGTGGAAAGAAGTGCCTCACGATGTAGAACAACTTGGTTCAAACGGATTTGCAAAAGGTGAACCGAGCAAAGAGATCAAGCGACGGGAAAAACATGGAGAAAAGGATTCCATGAAAAACACGAACGAAACGCGAATCACAACCACGAGATTGCAATCGTGTGGCTACCACACGCTACAACAGTGAGGTTAAGGCCTCACTTCCTCAAAATCTCATGAAGACGGAGGTATTGTTCTCTTCTCTGTGGATCTCAGGTTCGCTACAGCAGGGGAGAGGGAGAGCAGGAAAACCTAGAAGCAAAAGAGCAAATGACTGAGATGGATGGGGAGGTGGGTGTCTCCCCCTACTTATCCTAATTCTAACTATTCCTAATTCCCACTCTACCCCTAACTACTTACAGAGCGAACCAGCTAAACCCTAAGGTTATTCTGGACCAACTCGATGGTAGGTGGATCCGACGGCCACGCCCGCACAACTCGTAGCGTTGCCTCGACGCAACCTCCCGATTGCCGCGACGTGCCGCCACCGCTCCGCGTCCTTTTCCTGAACATCGCACCCCCGGTTTTGAGGCCCAAACCGGGAAACCAGCCTTCATAGCCAACCCCCGGTTTTGAGGCCCAAACCGGGAAACCAGCCCACCAGCATCTGAGTTTTGAGGGCCAAACTCAGCAAACCCGCAGCGCCCAGGTTTTGAGGCCCAAACCTGGAAACCGTCCTCAGCCCGAGTTTTGTGGCCAAACTCGGAAACCCTCAGCACCCAGGTTTTGAGGCCCAAACCTGGAAACCGTCCACCTGATGGTTTTTCTCTGGCTCTACCACCAAACCGACGCCGTAGAGGGGATGCACCACCCATGCACCCCGTCCACCGACACGTGTCCCCAAGTCCACGACTTAGGCAACACATGACCGCAAGTCTTCGCTCATCGCTGTCCCAGGCTGCCAGCCACTACAGCTGATCCTCGGGCCACCAGTCCCTTAGTCCAAGCCTCACGTCCGCCCTTCGCCACTCTCGGTCCATCGACATGGCACGTCTCTACTTGACCTTCACCTTGCCTCTGATCACTGTATCTGTGCTCGACACCTGCACAACACAAGCCAAAGAACATGCGCATCATCCCAGTTGACAATCACTCATCACTCAGAGACTCGTCATACACCCATGTATCCGTATAAAGGAGTGAAGCTAAAGCAGCTATCTACTAATGTCAAATGGGGTTGTCAATCCTGACACTAGTAGCAGCTAGCTAGAGAGATTGCAATCTACCTAGAGGAGATTCTGCAAGTGCACAGAACTATCGTAGTAGCACTTCGCCTGGGAGTACCAGGTGTCGATTTATTTGATCCCAAAGGAAGGCTAGGGTGGTGTATGAGTCGAGTCAAGGAGGGGATGAGAGTCGAAGAATAAGAAAGGGAAAATGAGAGGAGAGAAGAGAGGAGATGAAAGGCTAGAAAGAATTTATGAGTGGATAGGTAAGGATGAAATGAATGGTTAAGGTAAGGTGGATGGATAGGTAGATAGGGGGAAAAGATAACTAAGGATAACTAATATAACTAACTAATACTTAATAACTACTCCTAGATAACTACGAAGCAAGATAGGCAAATGCCAAATAAGCAACCAAGTTAAGTATAGTTTTATTCCTATATTGTCAAGTACCGAGGCATACTAGCCTTTACCACTAACTTAGGTTGAACGCTTGCACAACGAGCCTTACTGTTAAACTAGACCAACTACGTGGTGGAATTCAAGGCGCACAGGGCTGTCACCACCTGCTTGCTACCACAGCTATCCGGGGGTCTAGCCGTATCTGAAGGTAAGTCTATAACTAAGCACCACGCCTAATTATATTCTAACTATCTCTATCCTGGCCTAGAATAGAGACACCCTTGCGGACGTCAGAGCAAATACTTGATTTAATAAGATAAACACTAAACTAACTAAGCAACCTATTGGCAAAGATCAAACACTAAGCACACTAGAGATTAACTACTATGGCTAAGTGAATTGAAATGTAGGATAGCTAGGTACTCAAGCAATCAATCAAGTATACTACTCAATACTGGAAAGTAGAATAAAGTAATACATGAAATGATGAACTAGAATATAGTAAAGTGCTTGAGTTACAAGAGCAAAACCTGAACTGGAGATGAAGGAAGACTCTTCCCAGCTCCAGGACTGATTACTCGCACGCTTCTACTCTTGAGCTAAGCCTTGAGCAGCGCTTCCGCGAGGGCAATGAGGCAAGGATGCCTTGCTCTACTAGCTACCTACTTGCCTAAGCTTGGCTAAATCCTAAGCTATTAGCTCTCTAGCTTTAGCCTTGCTTTCCTCTTCCTTCCTTTCCTTGCTTGAAAATGAAGTGACACCTCCAGGGGGGTATTTATAGTAGAGAGGTGGAGTAGGGGCTACTCCACCGCCACATCATCGATCCGCGTGATAATGGATGAGAGCCCTTGGATCATAACCTCCTTCAGATCAATTGTGGAGAAGAATTAAGCATGTGCTTCTTTAATTCAACATGTGCTTCTTTGCATGGCGGCATGCATGATTCACGCCACTCCCTCCTGAGCCTTCCGATGCTACCGACCTAGTGACCGAGGGCTAAGATTTGGCCCTGGGGTGGTCACACGCATCAGTGACGTGGTAGGGGAGAAGTTTGGGCGCCACCTAGGTGGCGGGCGCCACCTAGGGGTGGCGGGCGCCACCCCACTAGGGCCCAAATGGGCCCTGGTGAGTGGTCTCGGCCCCTGGTGGGTCAATTCTCCAAATTTGGTCCAAATCCTGCATTCAAATAAAAATCTATGGACATGTGGAATTTGGTTAGTTTGAAACCTATTTGACTACTTTTCATTCCATTTCGGTGAATTTTTGGGTAAAATGTTGATGGTAAAAGAAGTGTTTAAGGACCATCAACATGGGGCATATCTGGAGGCCCCTGTGGTGTGAAACCTGTGGCGGGTTAAGTGGTGACTTGAGGAGGATCCAGGTGTGAGCCGCTGGTGGAGCCCGGATCAGGAGCGTGCTGTGGTGGCACGGATAATGAAAACCTTTGTGAAGACATTCCGGCTTAGTCACCCTAGATGGCGCGGAATCTGGACCACAGGGAAATACCTTTACATGCCACTCACTCCTTATGGACGGGGACGGTCGGACTACCTCGTAGAGCAATGCCACTACTGCTAGGCAAGAGAGTGCGAGGAAGGTACGGGCATGGAGTTCCACACCCTTTTGAGGGGATGAATGTGACTTCACAGACTTAGCCATCCCAGACAGACTTGGGGTGATTCTAGGGCTGAGTGGTAGGGTGACATTACTCTAGGCTGGCAAGCGACCGATATCCGCCTAGGCACATCCGAGGTGCTGATGATGGCGATCTTGTGGATATTGTAGAACCTTTGCAGAGTGTACGGTTGATCGATCGATACGTTAGCCAACCTGTTGGCTGCAGATCTTTTTTCCCTGACCTGTTTCCGACTAGAGAGAGTTCTCTACCTCCCCTGGTATATGAGTGCCGGCCGTGAGCCTGGTGGAGGCTGCGGGCCGTTGAGACAAGGCTTGGAGGGAGCTGGCCTCTGTTGACTGAGCGAGTGTGTGAGATGAGATGAGGTGATGGTGTGGTCATGATTGGGATGGATGTGGATGTGTGCGGATGAGTTAAAACTTGATAATATTATTACATTGATTATTATTACTGCTCATGCACTAGGATGCAACCCACAGCCAAATCATAGGATCACTAGATCCCTTGTTTTATCTTTTCCACTAAAGCTCATCATCGGTGCTGACCATGGCCTGCACACATCTGGCAGTGTGCAGATTTTCCTGCTTTAGAGGTACTGACTCTAAAAGGATTAGGAGGTTTCGTGCCTACGCTCAAGTTTGGTTCAGAGGATCCGGTTGATGCTGCGCTACAACAACTTTGATGATGCCCGTGAAGGAGGAGCCTTCACTCGATAGTCTTCCACTAGAATAAACTCTGTAATAGGTGATACCCCAGTGATGTAATGTTTATAAAGATGTAATACTACGATGTATGACTGTGGTATCGACTGATATATGATAATATGATAAGATCAGTTCCTGGTTTTGTCATATTATAACTCATTCTGTGGATTTTCCCTTCGCGGAAAATTGAGGATGTTTCACTAGAGGAAGCCCATGAGAAGCTTGAAGCTCACACTAGGCTTAAGGAAGCCCACTCCTCCCTCCTTGATCAAAGTAAGATTGAGGATGTTGTAGAGACATGCAACATAGGAGTAACTTGTGATATACTTGATGAATCATTTTATGCTCCTATTACTGTTGCTCCCACAAATGCATCATCATCATCTAGCTCAACTAAAATGCCTACTTCTACTACTTCTGATTCATCATTAGTGGTAGAGAATGAGAACCTTAAGAACAAGGTTAATGAGCTCACTCATGCTTTAAGCAATGCCTATAGTGGAGATGCCCGCTTGCTTAAGTGCTTGGGTAGTCAAAGGTTCCCATACAACAAAGAGGGACTTGGCTATACCCCCAAGAAGGGCAAGGCAACCTTTGCTACCCACAAGACTTGTTTTGTGAAGAGCAAAAGTCGGTTTTACAATAGTTGCAAGCAATCCGGGCACATAGAGCAATATTGCTTTAACAAGAACAAAAACAAGAACCATGCTCATGTTTCATCTATTCGTCTTGATTCTTGGTATATATGCTTACAAAGGGCACTAATGGTGTGAAGGATAAGTACATTGGTGCACCCATGGTTGGCCCAAAGAAGAAGGCAATTTGGGTGCCCAAGAGCTTGGTGACTAGCTTTGGAGGACCCAAAAAGATTTGGGTACCTAAAAAGAATTGATCTCTTTTGTAGGTTAACTATAAAGCAGGAGGAAGGCATTGGGTGCTTGATAGTGGGTGCACTCAACACATGACTGGAGATGGAAGAATGTTCAAATCAATCAACACTAGTGGCAATGATCATGTGGATGCTATCACATTTGGTGACAACAAGAAAGGCATGGTCAGAAGCTTGGGCAAGATTGCAATATCAAATGACTTAAGCATCTCCAATGTGCTATTAGTAGAGTCTCTCAACTTCAATCTCTTGTCTGTGGCACAATTGTGTGATTTGGGATTCAAATGCATATTTGGTGTTGATGATGTGGAGATTGTGAGTGTTGATGGAAGTGACTTGGTGTTCAAGGGATTTGATATGAAAATCTCTATTTGGTGGACTTTGATGGAAGTGAAGCTCAATTGACAATATGCTTATTCACCAAATCAAGTATGTTTGGCTATGGCATAGGCACTTGGGACATGTTGGAATGAAGCAACTAAAGAGGCTAGTGAAGCATGACATGGTGAGAGGGCTAAAAGATGTTCACTTTGAAAAAGATAAGCTATGTAGTGCATGTCAAATGGGAAAGCAAGTTGGAAACACTCATCGAAACAAAGGAATGATGAGCACTACACATGCACTCGAGTTGTTGCACATGGACTTGTTTGGACCAACAACATATGCAAGTATTGGGGGAAACAAGTATGGCTTTGTGATAGTGGATGACTATACAAGATACACATGGGTGTTCTTTCTTGTTGACAAAAGTGAAGCGTTTGGGATATTCAAGACCTTCATCAAGAGAAGCCAAAATGAGTTTGATAGAAGAATCAAGAAAGTGAGAAGTGACAATGGGAGTGAGTTTAGAAACACAAGAGTTGATGAGCTATGTGATGATTTTGGAATCAAGCATCAATTCTCGGACAAGTACACTCCTCAATCCAATGGGATAGTTGAAAGAAAGAATAGGACACTCATTGATATGTCAAGATCCATGCTTAGTGAATACAATGTGAGTCATTCTTTTTGGGCCGAAGCAATCAACACGACATGCTATTATAGAAATTGGCTCTATTGTCACCTTCTATTGAAGAAGACACCATATGAGCTCCTCAATGATAGAAAGTCCAACATTGCTTATTTTCGGGTGTTTGGGTGCAAATGCTACATATTGAAGAAAGGCACAAGACTTGGCAAGTTTGAGAAGAAATGTGATGAAGGGTTTCTACTTGGTTACTCCACTACAAGCAAGGCATATAGAGTGTGGAACAACACATCAAGAATAGTTGAAGAAGTCCATATGTTGAGTTTGATGAAACCAATGGTTCTCATGAAGAACACAATAATCTAAATGATGTGAGAGGAACACAATTGGTGGAAGCTATGAAGATCATGGATATTGGTGATATAAGGCCAAAACAAGTAATTGACATAGAAGATGACAAAGATCAAGTGCTCTCTCCTCCAACCATACATGGTAATGATGTTGCAAGCCCTAGTGATTCTCATGATCAACATAATGCTAGTAGCTCTCAAGTGGCTCATCCAAGTACAAGTGCAAGTGCTCAACCGCAACAAGTACTCCAACCAACACATATTGCAAGAGATCATCCTTGAGATCAAATTGTTGGTGACATAAGAAGAGGTGTGCAAACAAGATCAAGATTGGCTTCATTTTGTGAACACTACTCATTTGTATCATCCATTGAGCCAACCAAGATTGATGAATCTTTGATGGATGTTGATTGGGTAAATGCAATGCATGAAGAGTTGAACAACTTTACCCACAATGAAGTTTGAGAATTAGTGGAAATACCGAAGAACACAAATGTTATTGGCACAAGATGGGTCTTCCGGAACAAACAAGATGAAGATGGCATTGTTGTAAGAAATAAAGCAAGATTGGTTGCACAAGGGTACACTCAATTGGAAGGAATTGACTTTGGACAAACTGAAGGACCGAGAACTCTACCAAAAAGAGACCAGAGGGGGGGTGAATGGGAGCCTAAAAATTTCTCTCGAAACTTTGGCCTTTGTCCCAGAAATCAACCCCCAAAAACTTCGACCAAACCATGATGCCCACGACCCTTAGAAGAGGGTGGATGATCCGTAGGATCACAGCGAGGCACCAACAAACGAGAGCAAACCAAATACCAAAAGCTTCGGTTCAAGTTCAACCCCACAAACCGACCCTCGAACGTAGATGAAAGGCTATGTCAAGAAATCTCCTAATACCTATGCTAACAAGTAGCAAAGATACCTAGAGAGGTTTCTTGGTTAACTCAAGGGCCAAACGAGAAGTCCGAAAACCAAGAGGAAAAGCCGGGAGGCGATTTGCACTGTCCAGGACAAGTCTGTGAAGTCCCGAATAGTCCGCGGATACGGTCCTGGACTGTCCGCGGTACTGCCGGACTGTCCGCGAGGAGATGGCGGACTGTCCGCCGGCAAATACCCCAAAACAACAAGTCTGCTGAACCTCCATGGTCGACTAGCGGACTGTCTGCGACCGACTACGGCGGACTGTCCACCGTTCAACCAAAAGCAAAGTGGTCGAGCCACACAGTCACTGGTCTGGCCCGAGCCCGACATGCGGACTGTCCGCCGATGGAACCGCGGACTGTCCGCGACCACCCAGAGAAGGCGATTTTGATCGCCCTTCTCTCAAATCTCCCCAAATCTGATCCAAATCAAAATTCCTTGTTCCCAAACTTGGAGAAGATGATCACGAGGTAGTTGGAAGACTATCCCCAAGAAATCATCCGCTCAAATTGACACAATCAACGAGAAATCGAAGGGGAATGTGTATGAACCGAAAAAGCGCCACGAAACTTGAATCCACCCGATCTACTTGCTCGTGAGGATAAAGATGAATTCCTTTGGTGGAAATGTTCTCCTCACATCAAAGAACAAGTTGATTCAAGTGGATTCGAAAAAGACGCACTGAGGAGGGAGATTGAGTGACGGGAAAATCGTGGAGAAAACGAAGAACGCGAAGAACAAGTTCAAAACACGAATCGAACCACGAATTGCCAGCCAAAATTCGTCCCCACGAGGAGACAACGAGATTACGATCTCTTTTCCTCAAAAGGCAAATACACAGAGGTATTATTCACCATCTCTGCGGATCTCAGTAGCTACAGCAGAGAATGGGAAGCAGGAAACCCTAGAATGAAAATAGCAATGGCTGAGATGGTCTGGATGGAGGGGTTGCCTCTCCTTATATAGCCTAATACAATTATTCCCCTTCTACGCCTACTGCTAATGAGCGAGCAGGCTAACCCTAAGGGTATTCCTGACGAACTCGAAGTTGATGGTGATCCGACGGCCACGCCCGCACAACTGGTAGCTTCACCTCGACGCGACCTCACCGATTGCCGCCACGTGCCGCCACCGCTCTGCTCGTCCTTTTCACGGACCTCCCCCCGGTTTTGAGGCTGAAACCGGGAAACCTGGGCCATCCCCCGGCTTTGAGGCGAAACCGGGAAACCTGTCGTCCGTCGCCTGAGTTTTGTGGCCCAAACTCAGAAACCCGCTAGCGCCCAGGTTTTGAGGCCCAAACCTGGAAACCGTCCTCAGCCCGAGTTTTGTGGCCCAAACTCGGAAACCGGCTGCACCCAGGTTTTGAGGCCCAAACCTGGAAACCGTCCACTCGGTGGTTTTTCGGTGGCTCAACCACCAAACCGAGCCGTAGACCGATCCTCAGGCCACCGGTCCATCAGTCCAAGCCTCACGTTCGCCCTTCACCGCTCTGGGTCCATCGACACGACACGTCTCTACTTGACCTTCACCTTGCCTTTGATCACCGTATCTGTGCTCAACACCTGCACAACATAAGCCAAAGAACATGCGCATCATCCCAATTGACAATCACTCATCACTCAAGATCCGACATACACCCATGTATCCGCAATCTCCCCCTTGATGAGTGCATTGTCAACTACCAACACAAATCATATGAAAGTAGAAAGAAGAAGGTGGAAGAAGTAAGCGAACTCAACCAATCGACTAGAAGCGAAACAAGCCAGAAAAAAAATCGAATGGAGTGAGCGAGACAACTTGGTTCCCAAAGACATGGGCAACGACTCGACGCAACCAAGCAAAGCAAAGCTAGCCCTCAAGAAGAGGTAGAACAGGCTCAACACCGCTAGCAAGAAAATCTGAGTGAGAAAAACAAAGAGAAGCTAGTCCCTCTAGAAAGAGGCAAAGGCTCAACACAACTAGCCAAAAACTACTTCAAACCAATTGAAGAACTGCTTCAAACCAGTTAAAAAAAGTTGCTCCAAACCAATTGAACACCTCGTCGAAGCAAAAATCGAGCATGCTCCCCCTTCAATAGTGCATACAACTAGGGACATGATTTGTCAAAATTTCTCCCCCTTAGTTGAAAATGCACACAACAAGGCGAAATGCATATGAGTCACAGATGCAAGTTAGCAGCTTCAGGTATATATTCCAGAGAGTGAATAGATGCTCTAAAAAGGACTGATCCGATGACTCAACAAAAATGCACAAATGCTAGCAAAGGCTCCAACTAATCACAGAATACGAAATATGAACATATGAGCAAAGTGAGCAGTTTCAAGCTTTTTCAGAAAAGAGGTTCACCACCAAAATAGCACTAAACATGTATAGACAGGAAGTTACACAAGTGCTAAACATGTATACAAGGTGAACTATCCCTAGCAAAGTTCAATCATCATGCTATAGAATGAAAAATAGACTTGTGTTTTCAACAATTATCGGAGTTGCAACGGTTTTTACACAAGTTTAAAATTTCAGCATGTGATTGCGAGAGGTTGAAAACTTGACATTGCCTAACTTTTCAACCGAGCTAAGCCTATGCATAAGCAATCAGAAGCTTGAAGCAACGGTTTCGGTCTTACACTACACGGCTCGAGTTTAACTCAGTGTGCAATGAGAAATAGTCTCGATACCGTGATGTGCTATCAAGTGATCCCATCTCGATCTTTTCGATTCACTTAGACTTGGTTCAAATTTAGCAGAATATGAACATACCAAGCAAGTGAAAGACCCAGAGCTAGAGACATAGCAACCTAGCATATATGAAAAGCACACGTGACTTCAACACATTCTACACATGCTAGTTGCCAAACTCAATGGTGAACATGTTTCAAATTTTATGTTGAATTAAGCATATCCATAGTTCTAAAAAATAGCTCAGCTCACAACATGTATCAGTGATAAAAAAGATCCTAAGCTACAAGCATCATCATATATCATCGGAGCACACACTGATCAGAGCATAAATTCATTCTACAGATTATAGACATGAAGCTCGAAAAGATGCAAAGATGATGAAATGCAAAAACTAAACTAGAACAAAAACGAAATAAGTCAGTCTATGATACAAGCACGAAAATGTTTCCCCCAACTAGAAGGGAAAACACACACCAAGCTCACCTCTCAACCTAGCAAAGGTTGATTGGTCCAAAGGCTTAGTGAAAATATCTTCCAACTAAAGATGAGTATCGACATGGTGAAGGTTGATATCACCCTTCTCATAATGGTCTCGCAAGAAATGAAAGCGCACATCAATTTGTTTGGTCTTAGAATGCAGCACGGGGTTCTTAGCAACGCTAATCGCACTCGTGCTGTCACAAAGCAATGGAACTCGAGAAAAGCTTAGACCAAAATCACGCAAAGTGGCCATCATCCACAACAACTGGGAACAACAGCTAGTAGCAGCAACATATTCAACCTCTGTGGTAGACTGAGCGACACTAGACTGCTTGCGAGAAGACCAAGACACAAGAGAAGAACCAATAAACTGACAATTCGCAGAGGTGGACTTGCGATCAAGTCGGCAACCAGCAAAATCAGCATCCGAGTAACCACAAAGGGAAGGGTAGAAGAAGCAGAATACCAAATTCCAAACTCAGGTGTGAAGCATAAGTACCTCATAATGCGCTTGACCGCCTGACGGTGAGAGGTGCGCGGCGACGATTGAAATCGCGCGTAAAGACACACCGCGAACTGGATGTCCGGGCGTGTCGCCGTCAGGTACAACAGCAACCTGATCATACTCTGGTACTCCTTCTGGTCCACTGCTTCTCCACCCTTGTCCGCATCCAGGGCTGTCGTGGTCGACATGGGTGTTGGAAGAGGCTTGGCCTCAACCATATCAAACTTCTTCAATATGTCCTTGGTGTACTTGCCCTGGTGCACGAACGTCCCCTCTCGGGATTGCTTCATTTGCAACCCGAGGAAAAATGTCAACTCGCCCATCATACTCATCTCAAATTCTCTGCTCATAGTATCTGCAAACTTGGCAACCAAAGCATGAGAAGAACCACCGAAAATGATATCATCCATGTAAATCTGAACCAACAAAGTGTCATTGCCTAGCTTGAGGAGAAGAAGAGTTTTATCCACACATCCCATTTTAAAACCTTTAGCAAGCAAAAAGGTTTTCAACCTATCATACCAGGCTCTTGGGGCTTGTCTCAAACCATACAAAGCTTTGTGAAGTTTAAAAACATGGTTTGGAAACTTGGGATTTTCGAAACCGGGGGGTTGTTTCACATACACCTCATCTTCTATGTCTCCTCATAGTCTATCCCTTGCTTCTGACTATACCCCTGGGCTACAAGTCTGGCCTTGTTTCTCACAACATGGCCTTCTTCTCCTTGTTTGTTTTTGAAAACCCATTTTATCCCAATAGGGTGACACTCAGGAGGAGGAGGAAGAAGAACCCAAACCCGATTTCTCTCAAAATTTTCAAGCTCCTCATGCATGGCATTGACCCAATCCGGATCAGATAAAGCGTGTCCAACATCTCGGGGTTCAAAATCAGCAACAAATGCAGAATGAGGAAAGTGAGAGATTTGTTGTGACCTAGATCGAGTGACGCGTTCGTGGATGTCGCCGATCATCTGTTGAGGAGGGTGTTGGCGCTGAATGTGTTGTGGTGCCTCCCTTGCTGAAGTTACCTCCCCCTCAACAGCAGCTGGAGCCTCCTCGGGCACAAGTGGTACAACCCGAGGTGGTGGATCACATGGCCCCCATGTAGAGGAAGAAGGGTGGGGGCTGCGTGCAGTCATGGTCGAAGTCGACCCAATCGGCACCGCAGGTGGAGGAAGTGCTGGATCATCAATCCCTTCAGCACCTTCTTCCTCATTATCAAAATGAGGTTCTCCAACCTCATGATCACCTGCACGCTCAAAACTAGAAGAAGGACAAAGCACAGTCTCGTCGAAGGTGACATTAGATGTCTCCATGACTCGGTTAGTATCAAGGTTAAGTACACGATATGCACGAGTATGATTACCATAACCCAAAAATACACCGTCAGAAGAACGAGACTCAAATTTGTCCAAGTTGCCTTTCTTGAGTATAAAACAGTGGCAACCAAAAACTCTAAAATAACTCACTTTGGTTTGCTTCCCAAATCGCAACTCATAAGAAGTCTTCTTCAAGAAAGCACGGAGAAAAATGAGATTGGAAATGTAGCCTGCAGTGTTAATAGCCTCGGCCCAATACCGCCGAGGAGTCCTATGCTCATCGAGCATCATCCTGGCCATCTCTACAAGGGTCCGATTTTTCCTCTCTACAACACCATTTTGTGGCGGTGTGTAGGGGGAAGAAAATTGATGGTCTAAACCCAAAGAGTCACAAAACTTCTCAAAATCTGAGTTCTTAAACTCGGAACCATTATCGCTACGAATAGCTCTCATCGAGTTCTTAGGGAACTCGTTCTGAAGCCGCAAAATCAAATTGCGAACAAAGGTGAAAGTCTCAGTTTTCTCAGTTAAAAAGAAAACCCACGAATATCTCAAAAAATCGTCAACAACAACAAGCACATACCACTTCCCACCAACTGAGCTTACCCGAGCCGGACCAACAAGGTCCATATGCAAAAGCTCTCCAGGGCGCTTGGTCATAACCTGATTCACAGGATGGTGGGGAGCGGCTACCATTTTCCCATGTCTACAAGAATGGCAGACAAGGTCCTTCTCAATGTGCAACTTGGGCAATATTTGGATTAAGCCAAGTGAACTAAGCCTTGCAAGCAAGTCGAAGCTCAGGTGACCGAGTCTCCTATGCCACTTCCAAAGATCAGAGGAGGAAGGACCAGCCAAAAGACAACGAGAAATGCCAAAAGACTCCAAGAAATTCGCACAAAAGACTTTCCCAAAGGGCGAAATCATACACAAAAGATTGCCCTGAGGATCTAAAATACAACTGAGATTCGGTTTAAAACGAATCTCATAGTCATCATCAAAGAGTTGTGAAACAGAAAGAAGGTTAAAATGCAAGTTAGAAACAAGAGCAACATCGCGCAACACAAAGTGCTCATTAACTCGCACAGACCCACGAGACAACACCTTACCTTTGCTATTGTCGCCGAAGGTGATAAACTCCTTTTCAACAACTGGACTAAGACTGGAGAACCACTTGGCGTTTCCGGTCATATGTCTTGAGCACCCGGAATCCACCAACCAAATGTCCTCCAATCGTTTTACCTACATCAATAAAAAGACATAGGGTGAGCATACGGTCCAACACTGGGGTGAGTAAAATGAGAATTAAAATAGTGTTGGGCTGGCTGCTCAAAAGAACGGTTAGTAGAAAAACCATTCCTAGCACGCCTACTGCGGATACATGGGTGTATGCCGAGTCTCGAGTGATGAGTGATTGTCAACGGGTTTCATGCGCATGTTCTTTGGCTTGTGTTGTGCAGGTGTCGAGCATGGATACAGTGATCAAAGGCAAGGTGAAGGTCAAGTAGAGACGTGTCGTGCCGATGGACAGGGAGCGGTGAAGGGCGGACGTGAGACTTGGACTGAGGGACCGGTGGCCTGAGGATCAGCTGTGGTGGCTGACAGCCTGGGACAGCGACGAGCGGAGACTTGCGAGGCACGGTGTTGCTCGGGTCGAGGACCTTGGGACACGTGTCGGTGGACGGGGTGCACGGGTGGTGCGTCCCTTCTACGGCTCGGTTTGGTGGTTGAGCCACAAAAAAACCACCGGTGGACGGTTTCCAGGTTTGGGCCACAAAACCTGAGTGCTGCGGGTTTGCCGAGTTTGGGCCATAAAACTCAGGCTGAGGACGGTTTCCAGGTTTGGGCCTCAAAACCTGGGCGCTGGCGGGTTTGCCGAGTTTGGGCCACAAAACTCGGGCTGAGGACGGTTTCCAGGTTTGGGCCTCAAAACCTGGGCGCTGGCGGGTTTCTGAGTTTGGGCCACAAAACTCAGGCGATGGACGGCTGGTTTCCCGGTTTGGCCTCAAAACCGGGGGTTGGTCGTGAAGGCTGGTTTCCCAGTTTGGGCCTCAAAACTGGAGGCAGAGTCCGTGAAAAGGACGAGCAGAGCGGTGGCGGCACGTGGCAACAATCGGTGAGGTTGCGTCGAGGCAACGCTACCAGTTGTGCGGGCGTGGCCATCGGATCAGCACCTACTTCGAGTTGGTCCAGAATAACCCTAGGGTTTAGCAAGTTCACTCTGTAATTAGTTAGGGGTAGAGTGGGAATTAGAATTAGGATAAGTATGGGGAGACACCCACCTCCCAAAGTATCTCTGTCATTTGCTATTCTCTCCTAGGGTTTTCCTGCTCTCCCAATCCCCTGCTGTAGCCAACTGAGATCCACAGAGAAGACAATCATACCTCTGTGTTCATGAGATTTTGAGGAAGTGAGACCATAATCTCACTGTTGTAGCGTGTGGTAGCCACACGGTTGCAAATTCGTGGTTGTGATTCGCGTTTTGGTGTTGTTCTTCGCGGATTGCTTTTCTCCTCGATTTTTTCGGTGATCGATCTCCCTACTCGATGTGTCTCTTTCGATTCCGTTTGAACTGAGTTGTTCTAGATCGTGAGGCACTTCTTTCCACTGAAGGAATTCACCTCTAACCTCACGAGCTAGTAGATCGGTCGATTTTTGTTTCGAATCAAGTTTTGCTCCTTTTCCCCCAAATTCTTTCGATTCACCGATTTGGAGTTAGGTTCGAGCCATGATCTCTTTGGGATAGCTCACTAACCTCCTTGGGAGTCCTCATACCAAGTCTAAGCCTTAGTGCTTTTGATTCGGAGGAGATCGGGTTGAATCCGCGGAAGAACAGTGCAGTTTCAGGGGCATCGAACGCTCGAGTCGTGAGCATCGGACGCTGTGTTCATCACATCGGACGTGTCCGGTGCCACGTGTCATCTGACAACGTTTTTAAGGGACATCAGACGCTGACCATCGAAGCATCTTTTGCCATCGGACGCGTCAGGTGGTCGAGCATCAGACGCTAGGGTTTCACTGTAGCCAGCATCCGATGCCTATGCAGTAAAGTCCCAGACTTGTCCTGTTTGCATCGGACGCGTCCGGTGCCTGACCATCGGACGCAGGCCAGCGTCCGATGCTTTGTCTTCAGCATGTTTTCATCAGCGGCTTGTTCATCCGTTGTCGGTTTTGATTTCCGGCTTTTGCGTTGGGTTTATAGAGTTGTGTAGTGTCTCGCTGTGCTTTTCGAAAGCATCCACCCTACATCTAGGGTTGTGGACACTCGCAAGCTCTAGGTTTGCTCTTGGGGTTGATTTTTGGGACAGTGGTTACAAGTTTCTGAAAAGAAATTTGAAGCTCCCATTCACCCCCTCTCTGGTCGCTTTCTGGTAGCACTTTCGGTCCTTCAATTGGTATCGGAGCGGGTTAAGGATCTTCCACCTTAGCAGGCACCAGATCCACAGAAGGCGACATGGATCGCGACATGGGCAAACCGCCATTCTTCGATGGGATGAACTATGCATATTGGAAGATAGGCATGTCGGCCTATCTTCAGAGTTTGGTTGCTTCCATTTTGGATATTTGCAACTCTGCAGATTACGTGGTCTTGGCTGCTCGTGCCACTCAGCATCAGATCGATGAGCACGATGCCAAAGCCGAGCCTGTAATGCTCTTTTCTCATGTTTGAGCATGACGGAGTTTGATCGTGTTTCTCACCTCGCTACGGCTCGGGAGATTTGGGCTACCCTCATGCGTTTCCATGAGGGAACTACTAAAGTCAAAACCCGTCTCTACGAGTCGCACAAGCGAGAGTATGAGAACTTTCGACACATGCCTGGCGAGAGCATAGAGAGTTTATTCGCTCGCTTTCAGGTGATTGTCAACAGGATGAGAGCTAACAAAGAGTTGTTGCCTTTCGACGATCATGAGAGGGCTTTGAAGCTTTTACACACTCTCGATTGGTCGGTGTGGGATTCCAAGGTTCAGGCGATCATCGAATCGCCTAACTATGAGACCCTCACGTGCGACGAGCTCTTCAGTAAGCTCAAGTCCAGTGAGATTGATGCCATGGCAAGGGCTTCTTTTGAAAATACTTCTGGCCCATTGATGGCTTTGCTTTTTGGGTCTTCTGCTAACCCCTCTGGAGGCTTTGCACTTTCCTCTCTTCTTTCTGTCATAGAGGAGCAGCTGGAGTTCATGGGAGACGACGAGTTGACTTTGCTTGCCAACCGGTTCTCGCGGTTCCACAACAACCGCATGAACCGACATCGTGGAGGAGGACGCGCTGGGTCCTTCGAGTGTGGTGATCTGGACCACTTCATCGCCAACTGTCCCAAGAAGAACAAGCAAGCATTTGGGAAGGGCGATCATGGGCACAAGTACGACTCTGACAAGCGCAAGGAGAAGTATGTCCCCGCGAAGCACAAGCGGAAGGGCGGCTTCAACAAGGAGTACATCAAGAAGAAGTACTTGGAGAAGGCCCAGGCTGAGCAGCGTGCTTTCTTCGCCACGCTGAGCGACATCGACAACTCGGATGACGACTTCGCTTCCTCAAGCGATGACGAGTCCGAGAAGAAGAAGAGAATCGATGACAAGCTGAGCGGCCTCTGCTTCTTCGCCAACAACGAGGGCTTTTGCACCATGGCCCTTGGCAAGGAGGTCGACAATCAGCTAGAGGACACCCCTCAGAACGACGACGACGATGACGACACCTCCCAGGTAAAGCGATTGGAGAACATTTGGTTGGTGGATTCCGGGTGCTCGAGGCATATGACCAAAAATGCCAAGTGGTTCTCCAGTCTTAGTCCAGTTGCCGGAAAGGAGTTTATCACCTTCGGCGACAATAGTAAAGGTAAAGTGTTGTCTCGTGGGTCAGTGCGAGTTAATTAGCATTTTGTGTTGTGCGATGTTGCTCTTGTTTCTAACTTGCATTTTAACCTTCTTTCTGTATCGCAACTCTTTGATGATGACTATGAGATTCGTTTTAAACCGAATCTCAGTCGAATTTTGGATCCTCAGGGCAATCTTGTTTGTTTGATTTTGCCCTTTGGGAAAGTTTTTCGTGCTAATTTCTCAGAGTCGTTTGGAATTTCCCGTTGTCTTGTGGCTGGTCCTTTCTCCTCTGATCTTTGGAAGTGGCATAGAAGACTCGGTCACCTAAGCTTCGACTTGCTTGCAAGGCCTAGTTCACTTGTCCTAATCTCAGGATTGCCCAAGTTGTCCATGGAGAAGGATCTTGTTTGCCATTCTTGTAGACATGGGAAGATGGTTGCCTCTCGTCACCATCCTGTGAACCAAGTCATGACTAAGCGCCATGGACAGCTTTTACATATGGACCTTGTTGGTCCGGCTCGGGTGAGATCGATTGGTGGGAAGTGGTATGTGCTTGTTGTTGTTGATGACTTTTCGAGATATCCGTGGGTTTTCTTTTTAGCTGAGAAAACTAAGACCTTCTCCTTTGCTCGCAATCTGATTTTGCATCTTTAGAATGAGTTCCCTATGAACTCAATGCGAGCTATTCGTAGTGATAATGGTTCTGAATTCAAGAACTCGGACTTTGAGAAGTTTTGTAACTGTTTGGGTTTGAAGCATCAGTTTTCTTCCCCCTACACACCGCCACAAAAAGGTGTTGTAGAGAGGAAGAATCGGACCCTTGTAGAGATGGCCAGGACGATGCTCGATGAGCATAGGACTCCTAGGCGGTATTGGGCCGAAGCTACGAACAATGCATGCTATATTTCCAATTGCATTTTTCTTCGAGCTTTCTTGAAAAAGACTTCTTATGAGTTGCGTTTTGGAAAATAGCCCAAGGTGAGTTATTTTAGAGTTTTTGGTTGCCACTATTTTATACTTAAGAAAGCAACCTGGGCAAATTTGAATCTCGTTCTTCTAACGGTGTATTTTGGGTTATCGCACTCATACTCGTGCATATCGTGTACTTAACCTTGATACTAATCGAGTCATGGAGACATCCGATGTCACCTTCGACGAGACCATGGTTTGTCCTTCTTCTCATTTTGAGCGTGCAGGTGATCATGAGGTTGGTGAGCCTCTTTTTGATGACGTGGATGAGGGTGCTGAAGGGATGGATGATCCAGCACCACCTCCACCTGCTGTGCCGCAAGCATCGGCTTCTACTACGACGACTCACGGCCCCAACCCCTCTTCGTTGACTACTTGGGGACCGTGGGATCCGCCACCTCGGGCTGTACCTTTTGTACCCGAGGAGGCACCAGCTGCTGTTGAGGGGGAGGTTTCTTCAGCTCGAGAGGCGCCACGACACATTCAGCGCCAACACCCGCCTCAACAAATGATTGGCGGCATCGACGAACGTGTCACTCGGTCAAGGTCACAACAAATCTCTCACTTTGCTCATTCTGCATTTGTTGCTGATTTTGAACCCCGAGATGTTGGACATGCTTTATCTGATCCTGATTGGGTTAATGCCATGCATGAGGAGTTAGAAAATTTTGAAAGAAATCGGGTTTGGATTCTGGTTCCTCTTCCTCCTGAGTGTCACCCAATTGGTACAAAATGGGTTTTCAAAAACAAACAAGGAGAGGATGGCCATGTTGTGAGAAACAAGGTCAGACTTGTAGCCCAGGGGTATAGTCAGAAGGAGGTGATAGACTATGAGGAGACATTTGCTCCTGTAGCTCGTTTGGAGGCGATTAGGATACTCTTGGCTTTTGCTGCATCCAAAGGGTTTAAACTTTTTCAAATGGATGTCAAGAGTGCCTTCTTAAATGACTACATAGAAGAAGAGGTGTATGTGAAACAACCCCCCGGTTTCGAAAATCCCAAGTTTCCAAACCATGTTTTTAAACTTCACAAAGCTTTATATGGTTTGAAACAAGCCCCTAGAGCCTGGTATGATAGGTTGAAAACCTTTTTACTTCCTAAGGGTTTTAAAATGGGATGTGTGGATAAAACGCTTTTTCTCCTCAAGCAAGGCTGTTGACACCTAATGTGGCAAATGGGTAAACCGCAAGCGTACGGTTGTCAATGTAGCCTTCACCGGGAGTATTCCAGGTATCGTATTTTCCACGGGGAACGTGAAGTGAACTAACTAGAGTCAATGTCGTCCTATGATGAGATAGAAGAGCCTATGAAAGCTCGGTAGAGAGGATCTCTATGACATCTTATATCTGGTATAGCAAAAGGTATATGCGGCGTTCTCCACCCTTGCTCACTAGGGGCGGCAGTTGCAGCTGATGCCCGTGCAAGCATCCCAACTCCCTTACTCAGCCCTACTTTTTAAGAACTTTCCTATAAACACGTGGTGGACTCCAGAGACCAGATCCGGGGCTGTCACCACCCGCTGGCTACCACTATCTATCCATGCGACAAGCAGCATATACTGGCAAGATATAGCCTAAACACCACGTTTACGCTACCCTTACTACTCTAACCCGGTACCACAAGGCTAAAGCACTCTACTAATAGAACAGCATACCCATGAAACACAAGTATATAACTTAATGCTAAACCAGATACTGAATATTAAAGAAGATCTCGGATGCTTACTTACAGAGAAGACCGCATCCGCTGAGGTACACCTCGGAGGAGACTCCCGACAGGCCCGGGGCTTCCTCCAGATGACTCCCTCACTCTCTCCTTACTCGCATAGTGCTATGCCAGAGCTTCGCTAATGCTTCTCGAGCGTAGCTAACTCTACTATGTCATGAATGAAGAGTGAGGGGTAGGGGTATTTATAGGAGAGGTGGAGTAGGGGCTACTCCGTTGCCGATGAATGACAACCACTCATTGTGCCACGTCAGCGATCCGTGTGCTCTCCATCCTCCACCGTTGGATCGTAACTACTCCAAATGAATGGCCACCGTGTCTTGAACTTCATTCACCGTGAAGGCACCTTAGCTTCCACGAGAAGGCACCTAGGGGTGTACCCCTAGGTCGGGCGAGCCATGGGGGGGGTCGGGCAACCCCCTATGACTGGTTGGCCCCACCTTGGTATATGTAGGTGATGTCCCACTTGTCATTTGGGGTTTGGCACGTTGGAATGTGTCATGATCACTTTGGATGCTTCGTTGTGGGCCCATTGATCCATGTGACTTCATCTTCCACCGTTGAGAGAAAGCACAATTGTGATCCAAGGGTGGAGAAGCACTTTGGGAAGCTTGACATGGATCATGACACCTGGCAGGACCCTGGTGGGCCCATAGGGGGGTCGGGCGACCCCCTTATGTGGGTCCCACCAGCTCACTTGGTCATATTCCTTCACTTGGGAGCTTAGCATGGTTGATGCCACTTGGTAGAGCCCTGGTGGGGCCATAAGGGGGTCGGGCGACCCCATTATGTGGCCAAATCAGCCCATCTTTTGCAGGTGGCTTCTAGAAGCATAGTCTATGATGTTGGTCAAGTTGGTTTGGACATTTGCCATACTTGGTGGGTCGGCCAACGTGTCATGTTAGGCTTCCCAAGCTTGGTTTTTCATCCACTTTGCACCTACATTCAAATAGAGGACATGTACATGTGGAACCAAGTTATTTGTACCAAAATATGCTTTTGCTATGCTTATCTTCCTTCTATTATGAGGTTGTTGATGGTGTTTTGGGCATGTTATTTTGGTGATATCTCACCGTCAACAAAGGCAATGACACTTTGTTGGTTCAGATTTACGTGGATGATATCATCTTTGGTGGTTCTTCTTATGCTTTGGTTGCCAAGTTTGCAGATACAATGTGCAGGGAATTTGAGATGAGCATGATGGGCGAGTTGACGTTTTTCCTCGGGTTGCAAATCAAGCAATCCCGAGAGGGGACGTTTGTGCACCAGGGCAAGTATACCAAGGACATCCTGAAGAAGTTTGATATGGGTGAGGCCAAGTCTCTTCCAACACCCATGTCGACCACGACGGCCCTGGATGCGGATGTGGATGGAGAAGCTGTGGACCAGAAGGAGTACCGGAGTATGATCGGATCGCTGCTATACCTGACGGCGACACGCCCGAACATCCAGTTCGCGGTGTGCCTTTGTGCATGATTTCAGTCGTCACCGCGCACCTCTCACCATCAGGCGGTCAAGCGCATTATGAGGTGCTTATGCTTCACTCCGGAGTTTGGGATTTGGTATTCTGCTTCCTCCACCCTCTCCCTTTGCGGTTATTCTGATGCCGATTTTGCTGGTTGCCGACTTGATCGCAAGTCCACTTCTGGGACTTGTCAGTTTATTGATTCTTCTCTAGTATCTTGGTCTTCTTGCAAGCAGTCTAGTGTCGCCCAGTCTACCACAGAAGCTGAGTATATTGTTGCGGCTAGCTGCTGTTCCCAGTTGCTTTGGATGATGGCCACGTTGCGTGGGTCTGAGCTTTTCTCGAGTGCCTTTACTTTGTGACAGCACGAGTGCTATTAGCGTTGCTACGAACCCTGTGTTGCATTCTAAGACCAAACACATTGATGTGCGCTTTCATTTTCTACGAGACCACTATGAGAAGGGTGATATCGACCTTCGCCATGTCGATACTCATCATTAGTTGGCAGATATTTTTACCAAGCCTTTGGACCAATCAACCTTTGCTAGGTTGAGAGGTGAGCTTGGTGTGTGTTTCCCCTTTTAGATGAGGGAAACATTTTATCTATTGTATCATTGACTGACTCTCTTTTCTTTCATTTTGTTTTCGTTAGTCTTTGCATTTCATCATGCATTTTGCATTTTGAGCTTCATGTATATAATCTTTAGAATGTGATTATGCTCTATCTAGTATGCTCCGATGCTATATGATGATGCTTGTAGCTTATGCTCTTTCTGATCACTGATACATGTTGTGAGCTGAGCTATATTATGAATGGTGAACTTGCTTAATGAACATAAAACTTGAAATTGTTCACCATTGAGATATGCAACTAGCATGTGTAGAATGTGTTGAATTCACTTGTGCTTTTCATATATGCTAGATTGCTATGTCTCTAGTTCTGAGACATTCACTTGCTTGGTATGTTCATATTCTGTTTTAAAATTGAACAAAGTTTTAAGTGAATTGAGAAGATCGAGATGGGATTGCTTGTCAGCACATCACAGTATCGAGACTGTTTCTCATTGCACAATGAGTTAAACTTGAGCCGTGTAGTGTATGACCGAAACCGACGCTTTAAGTTTCTGATTGCTTCTGCATAGGCTTAGCTCGGTTGAAAAGTTAGGCAATGACAAGCCTTCAACCTCTCGCAATCACATGCTGATTTTTGAACATGCGTAATTTCACCGCTGCAACTCCGATTAAAATCTGAAATCACAAGTATATGTTTCATTTTGCAGCATGATGATTGAACTTTGCTAGGGGTAGTTCACCTTGTATACATGTTTAGCACATGTTTGACATCCTGTCTATACATGTCTAGTGCTATTTTGATGGTGAATGTTTTTGGCTAAAACTGCTCACTTTGCTCATATGTTCATATTTCATATTTGGTGATCAGCTTGAGCCTTTGCTGGCATGTATGCTTCTTGTTGAGTCATTGGAGTTATACTTTGTAGAGCATCTTTTCATTTTATTGACTATATTCCTGAAGCTGCTAACTTGCATTTTTTATTCCTATGCATTTGGAAGGGAGAAGTTTGCCTGATAGTGCATTCTCAACTAAGGGGCAGAAATTTGTCAATCATAAGGGGGAGTTTGTGCACTATTGGAGGGGGAGTTTGCTCGTTTTGTTTGATGAATTCTCAATTGGTTTGGAGCATTTTTCCAATTGGTTCGGAGCATTTTTGGTAAGCTAGTTGTGTTGAGCCATTGCCTCTCTCTTGAGGGACTAGCGACTTTGCCTGTTTGCTCTTCACTCGGTATCGAGCTCTTTTGCCTTTCAATTGGCGTTCCGTCAGTTGGTATCGAGCTTTCTTGCTAGGTTGGTATCAAGTTTTCTCACTAGCGGTGTTAAGCCCGTTCTGCCTCTTCTTGAAGGCTAGCTATATTTCGCTTGATTTTCAACTGATATTTCAATTGGTGTCGAGCTTTATTACTATTGGTGTCGAGCTTTCCTGCTAGCGGTGTTGAGCCTGTTCTACCTCTTCTTGAGGGCTAGCTTTGCTTTGCTTGGTTGCATCGAGCCGTTGCCCATATCTTTGCGGACCAAGTTGTCTTGCTCTTTCCACTTGACCTTCTTCCGGCTTTGCTATGCTTTTGGGTCATCTGGTCGAGTTCTCTCTTCTCCTTCTTCTTCTTTCTTCTACTTCATTATGATTTGTGTTGGTAGTTGACAATGCACTCATCAAGGGGGAGATTGCGGATACATGGGTGTATGCCGAGTCTCGAGTGATGAGTGATTGTCAATGGGTTTGATGCGCATGTTCTTTGGCTTGTGTTGTGTAGGTGTCGAGCACGGATACAGTGATCAAAGGCAAGGTGAAGGTCAAGTAGAGACGTGTCGTGCCGATGGACCAGGAGCGGTGAACGGCGAACGTGAGACTTGGACTGAGGGATCGGTGGCCTGAGGATAAGCTATGGTGGCTGACAGCCTGGGACAGCGACAGGCAAAGACTTGCGAGGCACGGTGTTGCTCGGGTCGAGAACTTGGGGACACATGTCGGTGGACGGGGTGCACGGGCGGTGCGTCCCTTCTACGGCTCGGTTTGGTGGTTGAGCCACAGAAAAACCACCGGTGGACGGTTTCCAGGTTTGGGCCACAAAACCTGGGTGCTGCAGGTTTGCCGAGTTTGGGCCACAAAATTCGGGCTGAGGACGGTTTCCAGGTTTGGGCCTCAAAACCTAGGCACTGGCGGGTTTGCCGAGTTTGGGCCACAAAATTCGGGTTGAGGACGGTTTCCAGGTTTGGGCCTCAAAACCTGGGCGCTGGCGGGTTTCTGAGTTTGGGCCACAAAACTCAGGCGATGGACGGCTGGTTTCCTGGTTTGGGCCTCAAAATCGGGGGTTGGTCGTGAAGGCTGGTTTCCCAGTTCGGGCCTCAAAACCGGGGGCGGAGTCCGTGAAAAGGACGAGCAGAGCGGTGGCGGCACGTGGCGGCAATCGGTGAGGTTGCGTCGTGGCAACGCTACCAGTTGTGCGGGCGTGGCCGTCGGATCAGCACCTACTTCGAGTTGGTCCAGAATAACCCTAGGGTTTAGCTGGTTCGCTCTATAATTAGTTAGGGGTAGAGTGAGAATTAGAATTAGGATAAGTAGGGGGATACACCAACCTCCCAAAGTATCTCAGTCATTTGCTATTCTCTCCTAGGGTTTCCTGCTCTCCCAATCCCCTGGTGTAGCCAACTGAGATCCACAGAGAAGACAATCATACCTCTGTGTTTGTGAGATTTTGAGGAAGTGAGACTGTAATCTCACTGTTGTAGCGTGTGGTAGCCACACGGTTGCAAATTCGTGGTTGTGATTTGCATTTTGGTGTTGTTCTTCGCGGATTGCTTTTCTCCTCGATTTTCCCGGTGATCGATCTCCCTACTCGATGCGTCTCTTTCGATTCCGTTTGAACTGAGCTGTTCTAGATCGTGAGGCACTTCTTTCCACCGAAGGAATTCACCTCTAACCTCACGAGCTAGTAGATCGGTCGATTTTTGTTTCGAATCAAGTTTTGCTCCTTTTCCCCGAATTCTTTCGATTCACCGATTTGGAGTTAGGTTCGAGCCATGATCTCGTTGGGATAGCTCACTTGAAGGACCGAAAGTGCTACCAGAAAGCGACCAGAGGGGGGGGGTGAATGGGAACTTTAAATTTCCTTTCAGAAACTTTAAACCTCTATCCCAGAAAATCAACCCCAAGAGCAAAGCGATGTGCGTGATGTCCACGACCCAAGAGAATGGGTGGATGTTCCCTAGGAACACAGCGGGACACCACAAAAACTTTCTCACCCAAGTTCACGCAAGTCAACTAGTGACAGGATGGACTTTGGGTAACCTCAACCTCCCCCGAGCAACGTGAGGGGGATTCAGGCTATTTTGCAAAGCGGGAAGTCCGATTTCTGTAGAGCACGAAGTCAGAAATCCAGCGCAAAAACCCAAAACCAAATCCGATGCCGAACGATCAAACTGCGGACGAAACAGTGAAGAAATCACTGCATCGGACGCTGGCAGCGTCCGATGGCCAAGCACCGGACGCGTCCAACTGCTCCTCTGTGACAGAAAGAAGAGAATGCAAAGCAAAGTCTCCAGAGGGGTTAGCAGAAGAGCCTAAAAGCAAAGCCATCGACGGGCCAGAAGGATTTTCATAAGAAGCCCTCGCCATGGCATCGATCTCACTGGACTTGAGCTTACTGAAGAGCTCGTCGCATGTGAAGGTCTCATAGTTAGGCGATTCGATGATCGCCTGAACCTTGGAATTCCACACCGACCGATCAAGAGTATGCAAAAGCTTCAAAGCCCTCTCATGATCGTCGAAAGGCAACAGCTCCTTGTTAGCCCTCATCCTGTTGACAATCACCTGAAAGCGAGCGAATAAACTTTCTATGCTCTCGCCAGGCATATGTCAAAAGTTCTCATACTCTCGCTTGAACGACTCATAGAGATGGGTTTTGACTTGAGAGGTTCCCTCATGAAAGCGCATGAGGGTAGCCCAAATCTCCCGAGCCGTAGCGAGGTGAGAAACACGATCAAACTCACTCATGCTCAAACATGAGAAAAGAGCATTACGTGCTCGGCTATTGGCATCGTGCTCATCGATCTGATGCTGAGTCACATGAGCAGCCAAGACAACGTAATCGGCAGAGTTGCAAATATCCCAAATGGAAGCACCCAAACTCTGCAGATAGGCCGACATGCGTATCTTTCAATACGCATAGTTTGTCCCATCGAAAAATGGCGGTTTGCCCACGCCGCGATCCATGTCGCCTTCTGTGGATCTGGAACCGGCTAAGGTGGAAGATCCTTAACCCGCTCCGATACCAATTGAAGGACCGAAAGTGCTACCAGAAAGCGACCAGAGAGGGGGTGAATGGGAGCTTCAAATTTCTTTTCAGAAACTTGTAACCAGTGAATTGGAAGAATTCGGGACAAAAGGAGCAAACTCGATCCAAATCGAAAATCGACCGATCTACTAGCTCGTGAGGTTAGAGTTCATTTCCTTCGGTGGAAAGAAGTGCCTCACGATCTAGAACAACTCAGTTCAAACGGATTTGCAAAAGACGCACTGAGTAGAGAGATCAATCGATGGGAAAAACGTGGAGAAAAGCAATCCGCGAAGAACAAGAACAAAACGCGAATCACAATCACGAATTTGCAACCGTGTGGCTACCACACGCTACAATAGTGAGATTACGGTATCACTTCCTCAAAATCTCACGGGCACAGAGGTATTGTTCTCTTCTCTGTGGATCTCAGGTTCGCTACAGCAGGGGAGAGGGAGAGTAGGAAAACCTAGAAGCAAAGAGCAAATGACTGAGATGGATGGGGAGGTGGGTGTCTCCCCCTACTTATCCTAATTCTAACTATTCCTAATTCCCACTCTACCCCTAACTACTTACAGAGCGAACCAGCTAAACCCTAAGGTTATTCTGGACCAACTCGATGGTAGGTGAATCCGACGACCACGCCCGCACAATAGGAAGTGTTGCCTCGACGCAACCTCACCGATTGTCGCCGCGTGCCGCCACCGCTCTGCGTCCTCTTCACAGACTCTGCCCCCAGTTTTGTGGCCGAAACCGGGAAACCAGGCCTTCACGTCCACCCCCGGTTTTGAGGCCCAAACCGGGAAACCAGCCTCGAAGTCCATCCCCTGGTTTTGAGGCCCAAACCAGGAAACCCGCCAACGCCCAGGTTTTGAGGCCCAAACCTGGAAACCGTCCTCAGCACGAGTTTTGTGGCCTAAACTCGGAAACCCGCAGCACGCCCAGGTTTTACGGCCCAAACCTGGAAACCGTCCACCCGATGGTTTTTCTCTGGCTCTACCACCAAACCGAAGCTATAGAGGGGATGCACCGCCTGTGCACCCCGTCCACCGACACGTGTCCCCAGGTCCTCGACCCAGGCAACACCATGCCCGCAAGTCTCCGCTCGTCGCTGTCCCAGGCTGTCAGCCACCACAGCTGATCCTCGGGCCACCGGTCCCTCAGTCCAAGCCTCACGTCCGCCCTTCGCCACTCTCGGTCCCTCGACACGGCACCTCTCTACTTGACCTTCACCTTGCCTCTGATCACTGTATCCGTGCTCGACACCTGCACAACACAAGCCAAAGAACATGCGCATTATCCCTGTTGACAATCACTCATCACTCAGAGACTCGGCATATGCCCATGTATCCGCAATCTCCCCCTTGATGAGTGCATTGTCAACTACACACACAAATCATAATGGAAATAGAAGGAGGAAGAAGGAGAAGAGAGAACTCGACCAAATGACCCAAAAGCATAGCAACGCCGAAGAAGGTCAAGTGGAAAGAGCAAGACAACTTGGTCCCCAAAGACATGGGCAACGGCTCGACGCAACCAAGCAAAGCAAAGCTAGCCCACAAGAAGAGGTAGAACAGGTTCAACACCGCTAGCAGGAAAACTCGACACCAATTGGAAAATCAACTGAACATCAAGCAAAACAAAACTAGCCCTCAAGAAGAGGTAGAACAGGCTCAACACCGCTAGCAAATACCAATCTGAAAAATCGAAGCAAAATGCTAGTCCCTCAAGATAGAGGCACAGAGGCTCAACACAACTAGCAAGAAAGCTCGAAACCAAAACCTTACAGTCAAACTCCCCCTCGAATAGTGCACACAACTAAAACACTCCCCCTTAGTTGGACTCAAGGAAGCATATGATTTGCAAATTCTCCCCCTTAGTTGAAAATGCACTATCAAGCATAAGGAACCGAAAGCAATTTTCTCTCCCTCAGAAAATGCATCATCAAAAGTGCCAACAAGAGAAGTTCTCCTCCTTCCAAAATGCATATGACTCACAATGCAAGTTAGTAGCTTCAGGAATATAGTCAAGAGAATGCAAAGATGCTTGACACAGTATAAGTCCAATGACGCAACTGAAGCACACATGCTAGCAAAGGCTCAAACTGATCACCAATTACGAAATATGAACAAGTGAGCAAAGTGAGTAGATTTTAGCCAAAAAAAGGAATTCACCATCAAAATAGCACTAGACAAGTATAGACAGGAAGTCAAACAAGTGCTAAACATGTATACAAGGTGAACTACCCCTAGCAATGTTCAATCATCATGCTATAGAATGAAACATAGACTTGTGTATCCAGATTTTATCGGAGTTGCAGCGGTTAAATTACACAAGTTTAAATTTCAGCATGTGAGTGTGAGAGGTTGAAAGCTTGTCTTGCCTAACTTTTCAACTGTGTGAAGCCTATGCAGAAGCAATCAGAAGCTTAAAGCAACAGTTTCGGTCATACACTAAACAACTCAAGTTTAACTCAAAGTGCAATGAGAAACAGTCTCGAAACAGTGATGTGTTGACATGCAATCCCATCTCGATCTTTCTGATTCACTTAACCTGGTTTAAATTAAAGACAGTATATGAACAGACCAAACAAGTGATAGACTCAGAACTAGAGACATAGCAACCTAGCATATATGAAAAGCACGAGTGAATTCAACACATCCTACACATGCTAGTTGCATATCTCAATGGTGAACATTTTCAAGTTTTATGTTTGTTAAGCAGGTTCACCAAAAGTAGCTCAGCTCAGCGCATGAATCAGTGATCAGAAGGAGCATAAGCTACACGTATCAACATAAAGCATCGGAGCATACACTACACAGAGCATAATTATATTCTAACGATTATATCCATGAAGCTCAGAATGTAAAAGCGTATGTAAAATGAAATGCAGAGAAGATGCAACCAATTGAAAAGAGAAACAAAAAGTCAGTGCATGATACAAGATCCAAAATGTTTCCCCCATCTAAAAGGGGAAACACACACCAAGCTCACCTCTCAACCGAGCAAAAGTTGATTGGTCCAAAGGCTTGGTGAAAATATCAGCCAACTTATGATGAGTATCGACATGGCGAAGGTCGATATCAACCTTCTCATAATGGTCTCGCAGACAATGAAAGCGCACATCAATGTGTTTGGTCTTCGAGTGCAGCACGGGGTTCTTAGCAACGCTAATAGCACTCATGCTGTCACAAAGCAAAGGAACTCGAGAAAAGCTCAGACCAAAATCACGCAAAGTGGCCATCATCCAGAGCAACTGGGAACAGCAGCTAGCCCCAGCAACATATTCAGCCTCCGTGGTAGACTGGGCGACACTAGACTGCTTGCGAGAAGACCACGATACAAGAGAAGAACCAATAAACTGGCAAGTCCCAGAAGTGGACTTGCGATCAATACAGCAACCAGCAAAATTGGCATCGGAATAACCGCAAAGGGAGAGGGTGGAGGAAACAGAATACCAAATCCCAAATTCTGGAGTGAAGGATAAGTACCTCATTATGCGCTTGACCGCCTGACGGTGAGAAGTGCGCGGCGACGACTGAAATCGCGCGCACAGACACACCGCGAACTGGATGTCCGGGCGCGTCGCCGTCAGGTACAGCAACGATCTGATCATACTCCAGTACTCCTTCTAGTCCACGGCTTCTCCATCCACATCCGCATCCAGGGCCGCTGTGGTCGGCATGGGTGTTGGAAGATGCTTGGCCTCACCCATGTCGAACTTCTTCAGGATGTCCTTGGTGTACTTGCCCTGGTGCACAAACGTCCCCTCTCGGGATTGCTTGATTTGCAACCCGAGGAAAAACGTCAACTCGCCCATCATGCTCATCTCAAACTCCCTGCTCATAGTGTCTGCAAACTTCACAACCAAAGCATGAGAAGAACCACCGAAAATGATATCATCCACGTAAATCTAGACCAAGAGTGAATCAGTGCCTTGCTTGAGGAGAAAAAGCGTTTTATCCACACATCCCATTTTAAAACCCTTAGCAAGCAAAAAGGTTTTCAACCTATCATACCAGGCTCTAGGGGCTTGATTCAAACCATACAAAGCTTTGTGAAGTTTAAAAACATGGTTTGGAATCTTGGGATTTTCGAAACCGGGGGGTTGTCTCACATAAACCTCCTCTTCTATGTAGCCGTTTAAGAAGGCACTCTTGACATCCATTTGAAAAAGTTTGAAACCTTTGGATGCAGCAAAAGCCAAGAGTATCCTAATAGCCTCCAAACGAGCTACAGGAGCAAAAGTCTCCTCATAGTCTATCCCCTCCTTCTGACTATACCCCTAGGCAACTAGTCTGGCCTTGTTTCTCACAACATGGCCATCCTCTCCTTGTTTGTTTTTGAAAACCCATTTTGTCCCAATAGGATGACAATCAGGAGGAAGAGGAACCAAAACCCAAACCCGATTTCTTTCAAAATTTTCTAACTCCTCATGCATGGCATTGACCCAATCCGGATCAGATAAAGCGTGTCCAACATCTCGGGGCTCAAAATCAGCAACAAAAGCAGAATGAGCAAAGTGAGAGATTTGAGACCTAGACCGAGTGACACGTTCGTCAATGTTACCGATCATCTGCTGAGGGGGGTGTTGGCGCTGGATGTGTCGTGGCGCCTCCCGTGCAGAAGTGATCTCCCCCTCAACAGCAGCTGGTGCCTCCCCGGGTACAAAAGGTACCGCTCGGGGTGGCGGATCCCACGGCCCCCAGGAAGAAGAAGTATCGAGGCCGTGAGTCGAAGTAGAAGCAGCTCTTTGCGGCACAGCAGGTGGAGGGGGTGCTGGATCATCTATACCTTCAGCACCCTCATCCTCGTCATCGAAAAGAGGCTCACCAACCTCATGATCACCTGCACGCTCAAAACGAGAAGAAGGACAAACCATGGTCTCGTCGATGGTGACATCTGATGTCTCCATGACTCGGTTAGTGTCAAGGTTAAGTACACGATAAGCTCGAGTGTGAGTGCCATAACCCAAAAACACACCGTCAGAAGAACGAGACTCAAACTTGTCCAAATTGCCCTTTTTGAGTATAAAACAATGGCAACCAAAAACTCGAAAATAACTCACCTTGGGCAGTTTTCCAAAATGCAACTCATAAGAAGTCTTTTTCAAGAAAGCTCGGAGAAAAATGCGGTTGGAAATGTAGCATGCAGTGCTCATAGCTTCGGCCCAATATCGCCTAGGAGTCCTATGCTCATCGAGCATCGTCCTGGCCATCTCTACAAGGGTCCGATTCTTCCTCTCTACAACACCATTCTGTGGCGGTGTGTAGGGGGAAGAAAACTGATGCTCTAAACCCAAAGAGTTACAAAACATCTCAAAATCCAAATTCTTGAATTTGGAACCATTATCACTCCTAATAGCTCGCATCGAGTTCAAAGGGAACTCGTTCTGAAGACACAAAATCAGATTGCGAGCAAAGGAGAAAGTCTCGGTCTTCTCAGCTAAAAAGAAGACCCACGAATATCTTGAAAAGTCATCAACAACAACAAGCACATACCACTTCCCACCAACCGAGCTCACCCGAGTCGGACCAACAAGATCCATGTGCAAAAGCTCTCCAGGGCGCTTGGTCATGACCTGAGTCACTAGATGGTGGGGAGCGGCAACCATCTTCCCATGTCTACAAGAGTGGCAAACAAGATCCTTCTCCATATGCAACTTGGGCAATCCTCGGATTAGGCCAAGTGAACTAAGTCTTGCAAGCAAGTCGAAGCTCAAATGTCCAAGTCTCCTATGCCACTTCCAAAGATCAGAGGAGGAAGGTCCAGCCACAAGACAACGAGAAGTGCCAAAGGACTCCAAGAAATTCGCACGAAAGACTTTTCCAAAGGGCAAAATCAAACACACAAGATTGCCCTGAGGATCCAAAATACGATTGAGATTCGGTTTAAAATGAATCTCATAGTCATCATCAAAGAGTTGTGAAACAGAAAGAAGGTTAAAATGCAAGTTAGAAATAAGAGCAACATCGCGCAACACAAAGTGCTCATTAACTCGCACCGACCCATGAGACAAAACCTTACCTTTGCTATTGTCGCCGAAGGTGATAAACTCGTTTCCGGTGACCGGACTAAGACTGGAGAACCACTTGGCGTTTCCGGTCATGTGCCTCGAGCAGCCGGAATACACCAACCAAACGTTCTCCAATCGTTTTACCTACATCAATAAAAAGACATTGGGTGAGCATACGGTCCAACACTGGGGTTAGTGAAGTAAAGAGAATACCAGTGTTGGGCCGGCTGCTCAAAAGAATGGTTAGTATAAAAACCATTCCAAGCACGCCTACGGGGGAAGCGATCACCACGTTGAGGAAAACGTGGTCCGCTGGGGAAAGAGCGCTCATCGCGATACTCAAAACGCGGTGGGGGGAAAATGCTCAACTACAAAGCCACCGCCACGGGGTCCATAGCCTACAACTGCAGGCTCCCGCCGGGGACGACCTCTCTGCTGCCTAGGCCTAGGAACTTGAGGTTCTGGACCTCTGGGCCTAGCAGCTCTCCTCGGAGCTCTCCTCTGAACATTCGACGCATGTACATCATGGAAAGGATGGTACATGTCCGCATTGTTCATCTCCCTAGCACGGCGCGCCTCTCTCTTGCGCCGAAAGCAGAACTCACTCAAGTGTCCATCTCTCCCACAGTGCTCACAATGGTACCTCACCGCTCTCAAAGGGGGTTGTTGGTACACACGGTTGTGGGTGTGGATCACTTTGCCCTTCTGTGGCAAAAGCTCCTCCTGGATGGGTGGCTTTGTGTCCAGCTTGTTTTTCAGGTGGTTTGGTTTGGGAGCCCATTGCTGGTTCTTGGGTGGAGCTCGTGGAGGTTCTTCAAACACCCCATCCTTGGTGTTAGGCTTGAGAGGCTCTTTGGGTGGAAGCTTGGTAAGTTTGGGAGTAGTGGTGGAGTTGGGCTTCTCACATGGGTTCAGACCACTCGACTCTCCAATCTTCCCAAAAGCAGAAAGATCAACACCCGGAGCAAAACCTACACCAGTACCTCCAGCAGCTCGCTTGAATTGGGAGATCATCATCCCGAGCTGCGGCTCGCCACAAGACACCCATGACAAGATGGTCCGAAGGTATGTGTTTTCCTCCTCGGTTTGCATCTTGTCATGCTTCACATTGGCTATCTCCATCTCCAGGCCCTCACACAAAACACACCTGGACACACAAGTGCTACCCGAGCTGGCCTTCTCAAGAGACACAATCTTGGCATTCTTCTCTGCCAACTCGGATTGCAAGACAGGACAAGTCTTGCACGCACCCAACAACATGGGTCTAGCCCGGAGCTCATCCACCTCTCCAACCAACACAGCATACTTACCTCTCAAGGTGAGAAGGTCAGTCATGTGCGTGGTGCACATCTCGCACTCGGTCTCCTCTAACACGACCACGGTGGACTTGGCAAACTCAAGCTCCCTCACCGTGTCCTCCCACTTCTGCCTAAACTCCTTGCGCTCTCTAGCGGCACACCTAAGCATCTTATCCTGACTAAGCAAGGCGGCAGTAAGCTTCTCGACCTCAGCAGACAGCTCATCAGGGGTCAGAGATACCTGGGAGGTGTCGTCGTCGTCGTCGTCCCGAGGAGTGTCGCCGCCGACCTCCTTGCCGAGGGCCATGGTACAGAAGCCCTCGTTGTCGGCGAAGAAGCAGAGGTCGTTGAGCTTGTCCTCGATCCTCTTCTTCTTCTCGGACTCGTCGTCGCTTGAGGAAGCGGAGTCATCATCCGAGTCGTTGACGTCGCTGAGCGTGGCGAAGAAAGCACGCTGCTCAGCATGGGCCTTCTCCAAGTACTTGGTCTTGATGTACTCCTTGTTGAAGCCGCCCTTCCGCTTGTGCTTCGCGGGGACGTACTTCTCCTTGCGCTTGCCGGAGTCATACTTGTGCCCATGATCGCCCTTCCCAGAATGCTTGTTCTTCTTGGGATAGTTGGCGATGAAGTGGTCGGGGTCGCCACACTAGAAACAGCCCGAGCGTCCTCCTCCGCGCCGACGGTTCATGCGGTTGTTGTGGAACCGCGAGAACCGGCTGGCAAGCAAAGCCAACTCATCGTCTCCCAAAGACTCCAACTGCTCCTCTGTGACAGAAAGAAGAGAATGCAAAGCAAAGGCTCCAGAAGGGTTAGCAGAAGAGCCTGAAAGCAAAGCCATCGACGGGCCAGAAGGATTTTCATAAGAAGCCCTCGCCATGGCATCAATATCACTGGACTTGAGCTTACTGAAGAGCTCGTCGCATGTGAGGGTCTCATAGTTAGGCGATTCGATGATCGCCTGAACCTTGGAATCCCACACCGACCGATCAAGAGTATGCAAAAGCTTCAAAGCCCTCTCATGATCGTCGAAAGGCAACAGCTCCTTGTTAGCCCTCATCCTGTTGACAATCACCTGAAAGCGAGCGAATAAACTTTCTTTGCTCTCGCCAGGCATATGTCAAAAGTTCTCATACTCTCGCTTGAACGACTCATAGAGACGGGTTTTGACTTGAGAGGTTCCCTCATGAAAGCGCATGAGGGTAGCCCAAATCTCCCGAGCCGTAGCGTGGTGAGAAACACGATCAAACTCACTCATGCTCAAACATGAGAAAAGAGCATTACGTGCTCGGCTATTGGCATCGTGCTCATCAATCTGATGCTGAGTCACACGAGCAGCCAAGACAACGTAATCGGCAGAGTTGCAAATATCTCAAATGGAAGCACCCAAACTCTGCAGATAGGCCGACATGCGTATCTTCCAATACGCATAGTTTGTCCCATCGAAAAATGGCGGTTTGCCCACGCCGCGATCCATGTCGCCTTCTGTGGATCTGGAACCGGCTAAGGTGGAAGATCCTTAACCCGCTCCGATACCAATTGAAGGACCGAAAGTGCTACCAGAAAGCGACCAGAGGGGGGGGGGTGAATGGGAGCTTTAAATTTCCTTTTAGAAACTTTAAACCTCTGTCCCAGAAAATCAACCCCAAGAGCAAAGCGATGTGCGTGATGTCCACGACCCAAGAGAATGGGTGGATGTTCCCTAGGAACACAGCGGGACACCACAAAAACTTTCTCACCCAAGTTCACGCAAGTCAACTAGTGACAGGATGGACTTTGGGTAACCTCAACCTCCCCCGAGCAACGTGAGGGGGATTCAGGCTATTTTGCAAAGCGAGAGGTCCGATTTCTGTAGAGCACGAAGTCAGAAATCCAACGCAAAAACCCAAAACCAAATCCGAAGCCGAACGATCAAAATGCGGACGAAACAGTGAAGAAATCACTGCATCGGATGCTGGCAGCGTCCGATGGCCAAGCATCGGACGCGTCCGATGCAAACAGGACCTCTCTGGAACCTTACTGGACTGGCATCGGACGCTGCTACAGTGAAACCCTAGCGTCCGATGCTAGACCCCCGGCGCGTCCGATGGCAACGGACGCTCCGATGGTCAGCGTCCAATGCTCCTTCAAAAACACTGTCAGACGACACGTGGCACCGGACGCTCCGATGGAAACGACTCAGCGTCCGATGCTCAAGAACACAGCGTCCGATGGTCCCGATACTGCACTGTTCTTCCGCGAAAATCACCCGATCTCCTCCGAATCAAAAGCACTAATGCTTAGACTTGGTATGAGGAGTTCCAAGGAGGTTAGTGAGCTATCCCTAGGAGATCATGGCTCGAATCTAACTCCAAATCAGTGAATTGGAAGAATTCGGGACAAAAGGAGCAAACTCGATCCAAATCGAAAATCGACCGATCTACTAGCTCGTGAGGTTAGAGTTCATTTCCTTCGGTGGAAAGAAGTGCCTCACGATCTAGAACAACTCAGTTCACACGGATTTGCAAAAGACGCACCGAGTAGAGAGATCAATCGACCGGAAAAACGTGGAGAAAAGCAATCCGCGAAGAACAAGAACAAAACGCGAATCACAATCACGAATTTGCAACCGTGTGGCTACCACACGCTACAATAGTGAGATTACGGTATCACTTCCTCAAAATCTCACGGGCACAGAGGTATTGTTCTCTTCTCTGTGGATCTCAGGTTCGCTACAGCAGGGGAGAGGGAGAGCAGGAAAACCTAGAAGCAAAGAGCAAATGACTGAGATGGATGGGGAGGTGGGTGTCTCCCCCTACTTATCCTAATTCTAACTATTCCTAATTCCCACTCTACCCCTAACTACTTACAGAGCGAACCAGCTAAACCCTAAGGTTATTCTGGACCAACTCAATGGTAGGTGAATCCGACGACCACGCCCGCACAATAGGAAGCGTTGCCTCGACGCAACCTCACCGATTGCCGCCACGTGCCGCCACCACTCTGCGTCCTCTTCACAGACTCTGCCCCCAGTTTTGTGGCCGAAACCGGGAAACCAGGCCTTCACGTCCACCCCCGGTTTTGAGGCCCAAACCGGGAAACCAGCCTCGAAGTCCATCCCCTGGTTTTGAGGCCCAAACCAGGAAACCCGCCAACGCCCAGGTTTTGAGGCCCAAACCTGGAAACCGTCCTCAGCACGAGTTTTGTGGCCTAAACTCGGAAACCCGCAGCACGCCTAGGTTTTGCGGCCCAAACCTGGAAACCGTCCACCCGATGGTTTTTCTCTGGCTCTACCACCAAACCGAAGCTATAGAGGGGATGCACCGCCCGTGCACCCCGTCCACCGACATGTGTCCCCAGGTCCTCGACCCAGGCAACACCATGCCCGCATGTCTCCGCTCGTCGCTGTCCCAGGCTGTCAGCCACCACAGCTGATCCTCGGGCCACCGGTCCCTCAGTCCAAGCCTCACGTCCGCCCTTCGCCACTCTCGGTCCCTCGACACGGCACCTCTCTACTTGACCTTCACCTTGCCTCTGATCACTGTATCCGTGCTCGACACCTGCACAACACAAGCCAAAGAACATGCGCATTATCCCAGTTGACAATCACTCATCACTCAGAGACTCGGCATACGCCCATGTATCCGCATCACTAACCTCCTTGGGACTCCTCATACCAAGTCTAAGCCTTAGTGCTTTTGATTAGGAGGAGATCGGGTTGAATCCGCAGAAGAACAGTGCAGTTTCAGGTGCCTCGAACGCTCAAGTCATGAGCATCGGACGCTGTGTTCTTCACATCAGACGCGTCCGGTGCCACGTGTCATCTGACAACGTTTTTAAGGGACATCGGACGCTGACCATCGGACCGTCCGTTGCCATCGGACGCGTCAGGTGGTCGAGCATCGGACGCTAGGGTTTCACTGTAGCCAGCATCCGATGCCTATGCAGTAAGGTCCCAGACTTGTCCTGTTTGCATCGGATGCGTCCGGTGCTTGACCATCGGACGCAGGCCAGCGTCCGATGCTATGTCTTCAGCACGTTTTCGTCAGCGGCTTGTTCATCCGTTGTCGGTTTTGATTTCCGGCTTTTGCGTTGGTTTTATAGAGTTGTGTAGTGTCTCGCTGTGCTTCTCGAAAGCAACCACCCTACATCTAGGGTTGTGGACACTCGCAAGCTCTAGGTTTGCTTTTGGGGTTGATTTTCGGGACAGTGGTTACAAGTTTCTGAAAAGAAATTTGAAGCTCCCATTCACCCCCCCCCTCTGGTCGCAGTGCTGACAATGCTACCTCAATGCTTTCATAGGGGGTTGTTGGTACTCACGGTAGTGGGTGTGGATCACTTTGCCCTTCTGTGGCATGAGCTCCTCCTGGATAGGTGGCATGGTGTCTAGCTTGTTTTTCAGTTAGTTGGGCTTGGGATGCCACACTTGTTTCTTTGGTGGAGCTCTCGGAGGTTCCTCATATACACCATCTTTGGTGTTAGGCTTAAGAGGCTCTTTGGGTGGTATCTTGGTAAGTTTGGGAGTAGTGGTGGAGTTGAGCTTCTCACTCGGGTTAAGACCACTAGCCTCTCCAATCATGCCAAAAGAAGCAGCACTCTCCATCCCCTGAGCAAAGCCTACACCCGGCCCTCTAGCAGCATGCTTGAATTGGGCAATCATCATCCCAAGCTGCGGCTCACAAGACACCCATGACAAGATGGTCCGAAGGTATGTGTTTTCTTCCTCGGTTTGCATCTTGTCATGCTTCACATTGGCTATCTCCATCTCCAAGCCCTCACACAAAACACACCTAGACACACAAGTGAAGCACCGGATTAGCGACCAGAGGGGGGGTGAATGGGAGCCTCAAATTCAACTCGTGAATAGAATGGCTCTTGTCCCAGAAAATCACCCCAAAAGCTAAGACTCGAAACGACCGAAGAGTTCACAAACTACAAGTAGGTGGATACCCTAGGAGATGTCCTAGTGGTACAACGGATCCCCCAGAGAAACACCAAAACCAACTGCCAAAGCCTTAGAGCAAAACTGCACAAGCTGCAGAATCGCGGACTGTCCGGGGTCAGGGTCCCAGACTGTCCGCCGTTGAGTCCCGGACTGTCCGCGACAGAGAGCCGGACTATCCGCCGGCCAAAACGCAGAAACCAAATAGTGCTGCAAGTCTGCTGGACAGGTCCCGGACTGTCCGCGGGTTTGTACCGCGGACTATCCGTCGTTCACTCGATAGTGAACAGTCTGGGGACTGCGCCTGACTGACCTGGCCGAGACCCGATACGCGGACTGTCCGCCGTCAGGGCATGGACTATCCACCAACACCCAGAAAGCACAAAGTTGTTCGGGTTCAAAGCCAAAATCGAATCGATCTCAACCAAATCGAAAAGAACTTCGATCAAACTCCTCCCAGGTGTTCCTCTATGTATTGGGGTGCTAATCCTAAGAAATCATCCCACCATACCAAATCAATCAAGAGAAATTTGTGGATCACCATAAAAGGGGAAAGAACGAAGAACAAACGTGAAATCGACCCGATCTATGGATTCGTGAGGTTAGGGGAGAAATCCTTCGGTGGAAAGAAGGAGCTCACGACCAAGAACGAATTGATTCAAGTGGAATAAAAAATCATCTCGCGGAGAGGGAGAACGAGGCAAATCTCCGGGAGATGAAAAATCGAAATGAGAAGAACACCAACACAAACGCGAATCGATTTGATTTCAGCCGAAATTCCTCCACACGAGGAGACAACGAGAATACGGTCTTGATTCCTCAAAAGATCCAAATACACAGAGGTATGATTCCCGTCTCTGTGGATCGCTAGCTGCGAGGTATGATTAGAACCTAAGCGGAGGCTAGAGAGAGAGAGCTCAGGAACAACTGACTGCTAGGATAGAGAGAGAGGAGGAGTGCCTCTCTTATTTATAGCCTAATACAACAATCCCCTTCTACTCCTAGATACAAGAGCGAAGCAGCCAACCCTAGGGGTATCCCGGTCCAACTCTGCTTGTTGATGATCTGACGGCCACGCGCCCATCTCATCCTTAGCTTCGCCTCGACGCAAGCCTCAGGATGCCGCCACATGCCGCCCCGTCGACCGCCGCGCCTGCCTCGCGAATAGCTGCGCCGCTGCGCCAGCCTCTTCACGCCGCCACGCGTCGACCGTCCTTTTTGCGGACCTCCCCCCCGGTTTTGAGGCCAAAACCGAGAAATCTGGGCCTTCCACCGGTTTTGAGGCTGAAACCAGGAAACCTGTCCTCAGGCTGAGTTTTGTGGCCCAAACTCAGAAACCCGTGCACCTAGGTTTTGAGGCCCAAACCAAGAAACCGTCCATGCCGAGTTTTGAGGCCCAAACTCGGAAACTGGTCACCTCAAGTTTTGAGGCCCAAACTCAGAAACCATTGAGGGTAGCTTTTTGAGGCTCAACTACCGAACCCGCGCTGTAGACGGGATGTGGTTTGCACACCCCGAGTTCCAGCACCGATGCCGGAGCATGTCCAGCCTCCACGGCGGGCACAGTGCATTCGCCATCCTTCTCGGCTTCCTGCCACGTGTCACGACGCCATCACCTTCCTCCTGACTCGGCCGATGCACCGCACATCCCCATGTGCTCTTGCTTGTCAACGCCACGTGCCAGCTACCACAGCTGGTCCTCAGGTCTCCTGGTCTGTCGGTCCAAGCTCCACGTCCGCCCTTCACCGCTCCCGGTCCGTCGGCATGGCATGTCCCTACTTGACCTTCACCTCACCTTCGACCACTGTCCAAGCTCCGCACCTGCACATCAACACAGCCAAGAGACATGTTGCCCGTTGATCGATCACTCATCACTCAGGAAGGGAACCACAAGGGCACATATCAACCTTGTGTTCTCAATCTCCCCCTTGATGAGTGCATCGTCAATTCATAGTAACCATAATCAAAAAGGAAAAAGAAAGCAGAATTGGGTAGAAGGAGAAAACTCACTCGAGATGTCCAAAAACCAGAGAAAAGGCCGGAAAGGAACAAATCGAGATAAGCGAAGCATGGTCCCCAAAGACATGGGCAACGGTTCGACACAACCAAGCAAAAGATCAGAGCAACAACTCATCAGAGAGCAAGACTCGATCAAAATCGGAGCACAAAACTTGGTTCCCAAAGATATGGGCAACGGCTTGACGCAACCAAGTTAGAAACAAGCTAGTCCTCCAGAAGAGGCAGAAAGGGCTCAACACCATTAGCTGAAAGCTCGATACCAAATGAAGACTGCATAAGAAGCAGCTACTGCTAGTCCCTCAAGATAGAGGCACAGAGGCTCAACACAACCAGCAGTAAGCCCGATACCAATCAAGAACCATCAAAACCTGGTGAAGACAGCTAAAAGATCGATATCAAATAAAAGCCGACTCGGAGCAGGCAGAAAAACTCCCCCTCACTCAAAGAACTCCCCCTCAGCAAGTGAAGCATATATTACAAATTGTCACCACAGAAAGTCTAAAAAATCATTGGAAATATTCTTCCTCTTGGGGGCAATTTGCAATCAAAAGAGAAGGGAGAAGGACTCAAATAAGTAAAACAGAGCTAGGTCATGCCTATCGGAGTCAAGCAAATGGACATGAGTTAAAAATGTAAGTTAGCAGTTTCAGGTATATACTCGAGAGAGTGAAAGAATGCCCTAAAGAGTGCTGATCCGACTACAAAGCAACATGCAAAAGTGCTAGCAAAGGCTCAAACTGATCACCAATTACAAGATATGAATGCATAAGCCAAATGAGAAGTTTTAAGCCGTTCAGAAAGTAGATTCACCATCAAAATAACACTAAACATGTATAGACAGGAAGACAAACAAGTGCTAAACATGTATACAAGGTGAACTACCCCTACCAAAGTTCAATCATCATGCTATAGAATGAAACATTGACTTGTGTTTTCAGATTTTATCGGAGAATTTGCAGCGGTTATTAACACAAGTTTAAATTTAGCATGTGATTGCGAGAGGTTGAAAGCCTGTCATTGCCTAACTTTTCAACCGTGCTAAGCCTATGCATATGCAATCGGAAGCTTAAAGCATCGGTTTCGGTCTTACACTACACGCTCAAGTTTAACTCAAAGTGCTATGAGAAACAGTCTCGAAACCGTGATGTGTTGACAGAGCAATCCCATCTCGATCTTTTCAATTCACTAATACTTGGTTCATTTTAAACAAAATTTGAACAATCCAAAAGCAACTGAAAGACTCAGAACTAGAGACATAGCAACCTAGCATATATGAAATAGCTCAAGTAACCTCAACACATCCTACACATGCTAGTTGCCAATCTCAATGGTGAACATGTATCAAATTTTAAGTTCATTAAGCATGTTCAATGTTCTGAAAAATTAGCTTAGCTCACAAAATGTAGCAGTGATCAAGGAGAGCCTAAGCTACAAGCATCATCATATATCATCGAAGCATACAATAATCAGAGCATAAATTCATTCTAAGGATTATAGACATGAAGCTTGAAAATACAAGATGTATGCATGATGAAGTCAGAATCAGAGCCAAAACAAAACCAGAAAGACCCAAGACCCAAAAACAAAAAGGATCAGAAAGTCAGTCTATTGTACAACAAGCAAAATGCTTCCCCCATCTAAAAGAGGAAACACACACCAAGCTCACCTCTCAACCTAGCAAAAGTTGAGAGATCCAAAGGCTTGGTGAAAATATCCGCAACCTGGTTATGGGTGTCTACATGCCTAAGATCAATGTCGCCTTAATCATAGTGATCACAAAGAAAGTGAAAGCGAACATCGATGTATTTGGTCTTGGAGTGAAGAACAGGGTTCTTTGCTACACTAATGGCAGAAGTGCTGTCGCAAAGCAAAGGGACCCGACTGAAATCTAGACCAAAGTCACGCAATGTAGCAACCATCCATAAAAGCTGCAAAGCACAAGAAGCAGCGACAACGTACTCAGCTTCAGTAGTAGACTGGGCTACGTTCGACTGTTTACGAGAAGACCACGAAACCAAAGAAGAGCCAAGAAACTGACACGTCCCAGAAGTAGACTTATGCTCAAGTCGACAGCCAGCAAAATCCGCATCAGAATAACCACAAAGCCAGAGATTCAAAGAAGAGGAATACCAAAGTCTGAACTCAGGAGTGTATCGGAGGTACCTCATGATGCGCTTGACCGCTTGCTTATGGGAAGTCTGAAGGGATGCTTGAAAACGAGCGCACAGACACACAGAAAACTGTATATCCGGCCTTGTTGCCGTCAGGTGTAGAAGCGAGCCAATCATACTTCTATACTCCTTCTGATCAACTGGCTCTCCGTCCTGGTCCGCGTCCATCGCCGCAGTCATCGGCATGGGCATCGTAAGAGGCTTGGCCTCACCCATGTCGAATTTCTTCAGGATGTCCTTCATGTATTTTCCTTGATGCACAAACGTCCCGTCTCGGGTTTGCTTAATTTGCAACCCGAGGAAGAAAATCAACTCGCCCATCATACTCATCTCAAACTCCCTGCTCATAGTATCTGCAAACTTGGCAACAAGCGCGTGAGAGGAGCCACCAAAGATGATGTCATCCACGTAAATCTGGACTAACAGGGTATCGTTGCCTTGCTTGAGGAGAAATAAAGTTCTATCGACCCGTCCCATTTTAAAACCCTTGGAGAGTAAAAGGTTTTCAAACGATCATACCATGCTCTCGGGGCTTGTTTCAAACCATACAAATCTTTTGAGAGTTTGTAAACATGGTTTGGAAACTTGGGATCCTCAAAACCAGGGGGTTGCCCAACATAAACCTCTTCCTCTATATACCCATTCAAGAAGGCACTCTTGACATCCATCTGGTAAAGCTTAAAACCCTTCGAAGCAGCAAAGGCTAGAAGGATTCTAATGGCTTCGAACCGGGCTACAGGGGCAAAGGTTTCCTCATAGTCTATCCCCTCTTTCTGGCAGAAACCCTAGGCTACTAGTCTAGCCTTGTTCCTCACTACCATCCCATCCTCACCCTCTTTGTTTTTGAAAACCCATTTGGTACCTATAGGGTGGCATTCTGGTGGAGGTGGAACTAGGGTCCAAACTTGGTTTCGCTCAAAGTTTTCTAGTTCCTCATGCATGGCATTAACCCAGTTAGGATCAGAAAGTGCGTGTCCAACATCTTTGGGCTCAAAAGAAGCAGCAAATGCAAAATGAGCAAAGTGTGAGATTTCATACGCTCGCGACCGCGTGACTCACTGGTCAATGTCGCCGATCATCTGACGTGGAGGGTGAACTTGTTGAACGCTCTGGGGCGCTTGCCTCGCTGAAGTCGCCTCCCCCTCGCCAGATGCTGTCGCTCCCTCAGGTGCAGCGGGTGCTCGCTGGAGAGGTGGCTCTAGAGGACCCCAAGAGGAAGACGTCGTGGGATCAGGTCCTCGAGCTGAAGTAGTCATCGCAGGGTCGACGGGGGCAGCTAGTGGAGTTGGCTCGGGATCACCCCAATCGGCATTCTCCTGCTCCTCCTCCACACAGATGGTCTCTCCCAGCTCCTGTTCTCCTGCAACATCAAAAACAGAAGAAACACAAGGCATAGTCTCGTCGAATGTGACCTCGCAGGTCTCCACTATCCGGTTAGTCTCCAGGTTAAGAACTCGATAAGCACGTGAATAAGAAGCATAACCAAGAAACACCCCATCAACAGAGCGAGATTCAAATTTGTCCAAATTACCTTGCTTCAGGATAAAGCACTTGCAACCAAACACCCGAAAATGAAACACCTTGGGTACTCGTCCAAAACGCAACTCATAAGAAGTCTTCTTCATGAAAGCTCGAAGAAAGATGCGATTCGAAACATGGCAAGCGGTGTTGATCGCCTCAGCCCAAAAACGCCTAGGAGTCCTATGCTCATCGAGCATCGTCCTGGCCATTTCAACAAGGGTCCGGTTCTTGCGCTCAACAACACCGTTCTATTGGGGGACATAAGGAGAAGAGAACTGATGCTCGATCCCATTAGAAGAACTGAAAGAGGAAAACTGTGAGTTATCAAACTCAGTACCATTATCGCTACGAATAGCTCTAATAGTATCAGGGGAAACTCAGTTTTCAACCTCAAAATCAAGTCACGAGCAAAAGGAAAAGCTTCATCCTTACCCTCCATGAAGAACACCCAAGAGTACCTCAAAAAGTCATCAACGATCACTAGAACGTACCACTTCCCACCCATTAAGCAAACCCGAGCTGGACCAACTGTGTCCATGTGTAAAAGCTCGCCGGGTTGCTTTGTCATCACCTGATTAACAGGTGGGTGAGAAGCAGCAACCATCTTCCCGTGACGACAAGGATGGCAAACAAGGACCTTCTGAAACTTAAACTTGGGCAATCCTTGGATTAGGCCAAGTGAGCTAAGTCTTGCAAGCAAGTCAAAACTCAAGTGACCAAGCCTCCTATGCCACTTCCACAAATTAGAAGAAGGACCAGCCATCAAACATCTAGCAGAGCCGAAAGAACGGGAAAAATCGGCTCTGAAAACACGGCCAAAAGGGACGATCCGACACACAAGATCTCCCCGAGGGTCTAAAACACGACTCAGACCCTTCTTAAAATGCACTTCACAATCATCCTCAAGAAGTTGCGAAACAGAAAGCAAATTGTAATGCAAGTTAGAAACCAAAGCAACATCCTTAAGAACAAAGTTCTCATTGAGCCGAATAGCTCCATGAGAAACAACCTTACCTCTACTATTGTCCCCGAAAGTGATGTACTCCTTGTGCATCACGGGGCTAAGGCTAGAGAACCATTCCTTCTTTCCAGTCCTGTGGCGCGAACACCCGGAATCCATTAGCCACATGTTCTCCAATCGAAGTTCCTGCATCAATCGAAGGGCAAGAAGTGAGCATATGGCACAACACTGGGGTTAGTATACTGGGAAGGATACCAGTGCTGTGTCATAGGCCCAAAAAAAGTGTTAGTAGAAGCACCAAACTGTCCTCATCCCATGGATGGATAGCGATCACCACCAACCTGAAAAGGTGGTCCGCTATGGAACAGAAAACCTCCAAACTCACCACTATGTCCCATCTGTGCAAAGCGATCACCACCATACTGAAAAGGTGGTCCGCTATGGGACTGAGCAGCAAAGCCTCTTACACCCGGCTCACGATCGTATTGAGAATGACCGGAACCACGACGGGCACGACCACCACCCCATGGTCTAGCTGCCTGAGGCCTAGAAACCTGAGGGGGTGCACCTCCAGGTCTAGCACCCTGCCTCTGAACTCCCCGACCTTGCACACCATGGAGAGGGTGGTGCATGGCCTGGTTGTTCAGCTCCAACTCCTTCCTAGCGTCTCTCTTCCTCCGAAAGCAAAACTCAGCTAGGTGACCCTCATGATGACAATACTCGCACTCGAACCTCACCACTCTCTTGGGTTGTTGGTTCCTACGGTTGTGAGGGTTGTTCACTCTGGCTGGCTGCTTGCCTCTCGGAAGGGGATCACTAGAGACGTCAGGAAGGGTGTCAAGTGTGTTCCTAAGATGGTTTGGTTTGGGAACCCACACTTGCTTGCTAGGTGGAGACTTGGGAGGTTCATCAAGGATGCCATCCTTGGTGATAGTCTTGGGAGGTTTAGGTGGGATGATCTTGGTAAGCTTAGGGATAGCAGATGGCTTCTCACTAGGGCTCACTCCACTAAACTCACGGATCTTGCCAAAGATGCTAGCGCCCTTCCCACCTGAAGCAAAGCCTACTCCCGAGCAATCAGTTCCCCTCTTGAACTGACTGATCATCATGCCCAACTGCGGCTCACTGCATGACACCCAACTCAGAATGGACCGAAGGTATGTGTTTTCCTCCTCGGTTTGCATCCTGTCATGCCGACAGTTGGCAATCTCAAGCTCCATCCCCATGCATCGCTCACATGGAGCGAACAAGGTGCTAACTGAACTGGCCTTCATGGCTTCAGCAAAATTGGCATTAACTTCTGCCAACTCAGTTCGCAAGCTAGGACAAAGCTTGCACGCACCCAGCAAAGAAGGCCTCGCCTTCAGTTCCTCCAGCTCCTTCTTCATGGAGGCACACTCACGACCCTCACCCACCAAGTCTAGCCTACTCTTCAGCTCATCATACACCTCGATCAAAGAGGCATACTTGGTTTGAAGGGTGGAGAAGTTTGCCATGTGTGTGGTGCACTCTTTGCACTCCTCCTGATCAGTCACCCTCACTTTGGACTTTGCAAACTCAAGCTCCTTAAGCGCCTCTTTCATCTTGGCCTTAAACTCACTGCGCTCTTGGAGAACCTGCGTGAGTCTCTTCTCCAAAGCAAGGACTAACTCCGCAAAACTATCGCGCTCATCAGTGAGACGATCGACAAGAGATGAGTTTGATACCTCGGAGGCGTTGTCGTCGTCGTCGTCGCTGTTGGCGTCATCGGCGTCCTTCGCCTAGCACTTGGAGTCCTCTTCGTCCAGGGCCATGGTGCACAAGCACTTGGAGTCCGTTGAAGCGATCTTCTGTCTTGTGCTCGGACCCATCGTCGCTGGAGTCGCTGTCGGAGGACTTGTCGGTGTCACCCTTGCCGGCAAAAAGCACACGCCGACCGGCGTCGAAAGCCCTCCCCAAGTCCTCACGGCGGTAACTGTCCTTGTTCTTCTTCTTCTCAGTCTTGTACTCTGGCTTGCCCTTGCGCCTGGAGTTGTGATTCTTGTCGGAAGATTTCTTGTTGTTCTTGGGACAGTTCGCCATGAAGTGGTCTAGATCACCACACTTGTAGCAGCCCTCGTGTGCGCCACCACGCCGGCGATTCAGGCGGTTGTTGTGAAACCACGAGAACCGGGTGATGGCGAGGGCGAGCTCGTCGTCTCCAAGCACCTCCAACTGCTCCTCCGTGACTGTATGCAAAGAAGACAAAGCAAAAAGAGGAGGTGAAGCGTTAGCAGAGAGAGTCGATCCACTCATGCCTGAGACCAAAGCCATGGAATGTGAAGATGGGTTCTTCAGCTTGGCCTGAGTCATGTGATCGATCTCGGTGGACTTGAGCTTGCTGAACAACTCATCCACGGTGAGGGTGTCATAAGATGGAGACTCTATGATAGTCGACACCTTCACCTCCCATACCCTCCGATCCAGGGTGTATAGCAACTTGAGAGCCCTCTCATGATCGTCATAGGGTAGGTTAGCCCGATTGGCACGCATCTTGTTCACAATCGTTTGAAAACGAGCGAACATCGCATCAATCGTCTCTCCCTCTAACTGAACAAAGTTCTCAAACTCGCGCTTGTACGTCTCGAAGAGTCTGGTCTTGACCTGAGCGGTCCCCTCGTGATAGCTCTGAAGCTTCACCCAGATCTCTCGTGACGTCTCAAGCTCAGAGACACGTTCGAACTCAGGAAGGGAGATGCTGGCCAAAAGAGCATTACGAGCCTTGGAATTGGCCTCATGCTGGTCAATCTGGATCTGACCCACACGGGCCGCAAGGACTACGTACTCAGCATTCTCGCATATCTCCCAGACAGAAGATCCGATGTTGTTGAGGTAAGCACGCATCTGAATCTCCCAATAGGAGTAGTTCGTTCCATCGAACCAAGGAGCCTTGCCGTTCCCTCGATCCATGTCACCCTTAGGATCCGAAACCGATTAAGGTAGAGAAGATCCTTAACCGGCTCCGATACCAATTGAAGGACCGGATTAGCGACCAGGAGGGGGTGAATGGGAGCCTCAAATTCAACTCGTGAATGGAATGGCTCTTGTCCCAGAAAATCACCCCAAAAGCTAAGACTCGAAACGACCGAAGAGTTCACGACCTACAAGTAGGTGGATACCCTAGGAGATGTCCTAGTGGTACAGCGGAACCCCCGGAGAAACACCAAAATTAACTGCCAAAGCCTCAGAGCAAAACTGCACAAGCTGCAGAATCGCGGACTATCCGGGGTCAGGGTCCCGGACTGTCCGCCGTTGAGTCCCGGACTGTCCGCGACTGAGAGCCGGACTGTCCGCCGGCCAAAACGTAGAAACCAAACAGTGCTGCAAGTCTGCTGGATAGGTCCCGGACTGTTCGCGGGTTTGTACTGTGGACTATCCGCTGTTCACTCGACAGTGAACAGTCAGGGGACTGCGCCTGACTAACCTGGCCGAGACTTGATGCGCGGACTGTCCGCCATCAGGGCGCGGACTGTCCGCCAACACCTAGAAAGCACAAAGTTGTTCGGGTTCAAAGCCAAAATCGAATCGATCTCAACCAAATCGAAAAGAACTTCGATCAAACTCCTCCCAGGTGTTCCTCTATGTATTGGGGTGCTAATCCTAAGAAATCATCGCACCAAACCAAGTCAATCAAGAGAAATTCGTGGATCACCGTAAAACGGGAAAGAACGAAGAATGAACGCGAAATCGACCCAATCTATGGATTCGTGAGGTTAGGGAAGAAATCCTTCGGTGGAAAGAAGGAGCTCACGACCAAGAACGAATTGATTCAAGTGGAATCGAAAATCATCTCGCGGAGAGGGAGAACGAGGCAAATCTCCGGGAGATGAAAAACCGAAATGAGAAGAACACCAACACAAACGCGAATCGATTCGATTTCAGCCAAAATTCCTCCACACGAGGAGACAACGAGAATACGGTCTCATTTCCTCAAAAGATCCAAATACACAGAGGTATGATTCCCGTCTCTGTGGATCGCTAGCAGCGAAGTATGATTAGAACCTAAGCGGAGGCTAGAGGGAGAGAGCTCAGGAACAAATGACTGCTAGGATAGAGATAGAGGAGGGGTTCCTCTCTTATTTATAGCCTAATACAATAATCCCCTTCTACTCCTAGATACAAGAGCGAAGCGGTCAACCCTAGGTGTATCCCGGTCCAACTCTGCTTGTTGATGATCCGACGGCCACGCGCCCATCTCATCCTTAGCTTCGCCTTGACGCAAGCCTCAGGATGCCGCCACGTGCGGCCCCATCCACCGCCGCGCCTGCCTCGCGAGTAGCTGCGCCGCTGCGCCAGCCTCTTCACGCCGCCACGCGTCGACCGTCCTTTTTGCGGACCTCCCCCCCGGTTTTGAGGCCGAAACCGGGAAACCTGGGCCTTCCCCCGGTTTTGAGGCTGAAACCGGAAACCTGTCCTCAGGCTGAGTTTTGTGGCCCAAACTCAGAAACCCGTGCACCCAGGTTTTGAGGCCCATACCTGGAAACCGTCCACGCCGAGTTTTGAGGCCCAAACTCGGAAACCGGTCACCCCGAGTTTTGAGGCCCAAACTCAGAAACCGTCGAGGGTAGCTTTTTGAGGCTCAGCTACCGAACCCGCGCTGTAGACGGGATGTGGTTTGCACACCCCGAGTTCCAGCACCGATGCCGGAGCATGTCCAGCCTCCACGCCGGGCACAGTGCATTCGCCATCCTTCTCGGCTTCCTGCCAAGTGTCACGACGCCATCACCTTCCTCCCGACTCGGCCGATGCACCGCACATCCCCATGTGCTCTTGCTTGTCAACGCCACGTGCCAGCTCCCACAGCTGGTCCTCAGGTCTCCTGGTCCGTCGGTCCAAGCTCCACGTCCGCCCTTCACCGCTTCCGGTCCGTCGGCACGGCACGTCCCTACTTGACCTTCACCTCACCTTCGACCACTGTCCGAGCTCCGCACCTGCACATCAACACAGCCAAGAGACATGTTGCCCGTTGATCGATCACTCATCACTCAGGAAGGGAACCACAAGGGCACATATCAACCTTGTGTTCTCAACAAGTGATACCCGAGCTGGCCTTCTCAAGAGACACAATCTTGGCATTCTTCTCTGCCAACTCGGATTGCAAGCCTGCACAGGACTTGCACGCACCCAACAACGAGGGTCTAGCACTAAGCTCATCCACCTCTCCAACCAAAGCAACATACTTCCCCCTCAAGGTGAGAAGGTCAGTCATGTGCTTGGAGCACATCTCACACTCATCCTCCTCAGTCAGGACAACGGTGGACCTGACAGACTCAAGCTCCTTCACCGCATCCTCCCACTTCTTCCTAAACTCCTTTCTCTCCCTAGCAGCAAGCCTAAGTAGTTTATCTTGACTAAGTAGAGCAGCAGTAAGCTTGTCAACCTCATCAGAGAGTTCGTCAGGAGTTAGAGATACCTGGGAGGCGTCGTCGTCGTCGTCATTCCGAGGAATCTCCTCCAGCTCATCAGTGAAATCTTCGTCGAGGGCCATGGTGCAGAAGCCCTCATTGTCAGCGAAGAAACAGAGGCCATTCAGCTTGTCCTCAATCTTCTTCTTCTCGGACTCGTCGTCGCTTGAATCAGCGGAGTCGTCATCCGAGTCATCGATGTCGCTGAGCATGGCGAAGAAGGCACGCTGCTCGGCCTGGGCCTTCTCCAAGTACTTCTCCTTGATGTACTCCTTCTTAAAGCCGCCCCTCCACTTGTGCTTGGCGGGGACGTACTTCTCCTTGCGCTTGCCAGAGTCGTACTTGTGCCCGTGATCCGCCTTGCCGAAGATCTACTTGTTCTTCTTTGGGGAATTGGCGATGAAGTGGTCCGAGCCTCCACACTCATAGCAGCCACCTCGTCCTCCTCCGCGACGATGGTTCATACGGTTGTTGTGAAACCGCGAGAACCAGTTGGCAAGCAGGGCCAACTCATCGTCCGCCATGAACTCCAGCTGCTCCTCTGTGACAAAGAGAAGAGATGACAAAGCAAAGCCTCCAGAGGTGTTAGCAGAAGAGCTAGAAACCAAAGCCATTGACGGGCCAGAAGGATTTTCATAAGAAGCCCTCGCCATGGCGTCAATCTCACTAGACTTGAGCTTACTAAAGAGCTCGTCACACGTGAGAGTCTCATAGTTAGGCGATTTGATGATCGCCTGAACCTTGGAATCCCACACCGATCGATCGAGAGTGTGTAAAAGCTTGAGAGCCTTCTCATGATCGTCGAAAGGCAACAGCTCCTTGTTAGCCCTCATCCTGTTGACAATAACCTGAAAGCGAGCGAATAAACTCTCTATGCTCTCACCAGGCATGTGTCGAAAGTTCTCATACTCTCGCTTGTGCGACTCGTAGTGACGGGTTTTGACTTGAGTGGTGCCCTCATGAAAACGCATGAGAGTAGCCCAAATCTCCTGAGCCGTAGCAAGGTGACAAACGCGATCAAACTTCGTCATGCTCAAACATGAGAAAAGAGCATTACAGGCTCGGCTATTGGCATCGTGCTCATCGATCTGATGCTGAGTCGCACGAGCAGCCAAGACCACGTAATCAGCAGAGTTGCAAATATCCCAAATGGAAGCACCGATACTCTAGAGATAGGTGGACATACGTATCTTCCAATACGCATAGTTCGTCCCATCAAAAAACGGCGGTTTGCCCACGCCGCGTTCCATGTCGCCTTCTGTGGATCTGGAACCGGCTAAGGTGGAAGATCCTTAATCCGCTCTGATACCAATTGAAGGACCGAGAACTCTACCAGAAAGCGACCAGAGGGGGGTGAATGGGAGCCTAAAAATTTCTCTCAAAACTTTGGCCTGTCCCAGAAATCAACCCCCAAAAACTTCGACAAAACCGTGATGCCCACGACCCTTGGAAGAGGGTGGATGATCTGTAGGATCACAGCGAGGCACCACCAAACGAGAGCAAACCAAATACCAAAAGCTTCGGTTCAAGTTCAACCCCACAAACCGACCCTCGAACGTAGATGGAAGGCTACATCGAGAAATCTCCTAATACCTATGCTAACAAGTAGCAAAGATACCTAGAGAGGTTTCTTGGTTAACTCAAGGGCCAAACGAGAAGTCCGAAAAACAAGAGGAAAAGTCGGGAGGCGATTTGCACTGTCCAGGACAAGTTTGCGAAGTTCCGGACAATCCGCGGGTACGGTCCCGGACTGTCCGCGGTACTACCGGACTGTCCACGAGGAGATGGCGGACTGTCGGCCGGCAAATACCCCAAAACTGCCAGCCGAAATTCGTCCCCACGAGGAGACAACGAGATTACAGTCTCGTTTCCTCAAAAGGAAAATACACAGAGGTATTGTTCACCATCTCTGCGGATCTCAGTAGCTACAGTAGAGAATGGGAAGCAGGAAACCCTAGAATGAAAATAGCAATGGCTGAGATGGTCTGGAGGGAGGGGTTGCCTCTCCTTATATAGCCTAATACAATTATTCCCCTTCTACCCCTACTGCTAATGAGCGAGCAGGCTAACCCTAAGGGTATTCCTGACCAACTCGAAGTTGATGGTGATCCGACGGCCACACCCGCACAAATGGTAGCTTCGTCTCGACGCGACCTTACCGATTGCCGCCGTGTGCCGCCACCGCTCTGCTCATCCTTTTCACGGACCTCCCCCCGGTTTTGAGGACGAAACCGGGAAACCTGGGCCATCCCCTGGTTTTGAGGTGAAACCGGGAAACCTGTTGTCCGTCGCCTGAGTTTTGTGGCCCAAACTCAGAAACCCGCTAGCGCCCAGATTTTAAGGCCCAAACCTAGAAACTGTCCTCAGCCCGAGTTTTGTGGCCCAAAGTCGGAAACCGGCTACACCCAGGTTTTGAGGCCCAAACCTGGAAACCGTCCACTCGGTGGTTTTTCTGTGGCTCAACCACCAAACCGAGCCGTAGAGGGGATGCACCGCCCGTGCACCCCGTCCACACGCAAGTCTTCACTTGTCGCTGTCCCAGGCTGTCAACCACCACGGCCGATCCTCAGGCCACCGGTCTGTCAGTCCAAGCCTCACGTTCGCCCTTCACCGCTCCGGGTCCATCGGCATGACACGTCTCTACTTGACCTTCACGTTGCCTTTGATCACCGTATCTATGCTCAACACCTGCACAACACAAGCCAAAGAACATGTGCATCATCCCAGTTGACAATCACTCATCACTCAAGATCCGGCATACACCCATGTATCCGCAGAAACCTTTGCACCGGTTGCTAGATTGGAAGCCATTAGAATCCTACTTGCATATGCTTGTTCTCACAACATCAAGCTCTATCAAATGGATGTGAAAAGTGCTTTTCTCAATGGATTCATCAATGAACTAGTATATGTTGAGCAACCTCCCGGACTTGAAGATTTTAAGAAGCCTAACCATGTGTACAAGCTCAAGAAGGCATTATATGGGTTGAAGCAAGCTCGTAGTGCATGGTATGAAAGATTGAGAGACTTCTTGTTAGCAAAAGGGTTCAAGATTGGGAAGGTTGACACCACTCTCTTCACCAAAAAGATTGGAATTGACTTGTTTGTATTGCAAATCTATGTGGATGACATTATCTTTGGATCAACCAACCAAAACTTTTGTGAAGAGTTTGGAGAGATGATGGCTAAAGAATTTGAGATGTCTATGACTGGAGAGCTTAGTTACTTTCTTGACTACAAATCAAACAAATGAAGAAAGGCACATTTGTTAGTCAAGGTAAGTACATCAAGGACATGCTCAAGAAATTTGGGTTATGTAAGTGCATTCGCCCCAAAGTGGGTTTTGGCTAATTAATGACAATCAAATTAGGGACTAACGGATTTATAAAGGCATGTATGCAGGTGTTAGTCCTTAGAAAGATTTGCAATGTTCAAATCCCGTGAACAAAGCACATTGAATTTTGTTGGACAAAAGATGCCTAGCTCAAGTGGTGGATTAATAGTTTAATTTTAAACTTGAGTTATAGGTAAGCCAGACTAACAAGAGGGATACAAATTAGGCTAGCTAGATGTGGAGAGAAGTGCTCATGTCGTCTAACAAAAGTTTACTTGAGAGACACCGTGCACTCGCGAACACATAGGTGTTTTTCTGTGCAGTCGGTAGTACCAACCATTAGGGTCGGTGGTACCGACCAGGGGTGCCGCGCGCAATGCTCTCTGGGTAGAGTTCTTTTTGAACTGTCAGTAGTACCGCCATAAAACCCGGTAGTAGCGACCATCCAGACCAGTTTTCACCCTCTCTGTGTAGATCCAAAAATGACATAGCGGCAGTAGCGCCATAAGGCCGGTACTACCGGGCTCGGTAGTACCGACCCCATGGTCGGTGAAACCGACCGCCCATAGGTCAGTTTGCGGACCTCTCTGTACATGAGCCAAATGGCTTGGCGGTAGTACTGGTATAAAAGTTGGTACTATCGGGCTCGGTAGTACCAACCTTGGTCAGTGGTACCGAGCGCCTGAGTGACTTTTCGCGGAGCTCTCTGCTCGCGACCATTTTGGCCTAGCGGTAGTACCGCCATATGGCCGGTACTACCGACTGTCGATGGTACCAACCCCTTGGTCGATGGTTGCAAGAAAGTCAAACTAGATCTGGCACAACGTTTTTGGCTGGCCGGTACTACCGACCGTATGTGGTCGGTACTACCGATAGGCCTCGGGACTGGGTGACTATAAATAGCCACCACTCCACTTCTAACCATTAGCTACTAACTTCATTCATTCATTGCGACCTACCAGCTAACAAGAGCCTCCCAAGCATTGACTCCTCTCCTCTCTCTCCCCCTTTGCTCCAAGATTTATTCCCTTGCAAGATTTGAGCTAGGGAAGTGAGATCAGAGAGTGAGAAGCTTCGATCTACGACTTGAGCACTTGGTTCCCTCATCTTGCCGGCTTGGTTTGTATTTATTACTCTTGGGTTCTTGGAACCCTAGCCGATTAGGTGTTCTTCGTGGTAGCCCGTGTTGATTCATTTGTGAGGTCTCCCCGAAGCGTTTGTATTTCCACTGTGATTCTTAGTGGAGAAACTCGGCTAACCTTTGTGGTGGCTTGAGTGAGGCAAGGAGGTGAAAGAGACTCCGACCTTGGTGGTCACCTCAACAACGAGGACGTAGGCACTCCTTAGTGGTTTGGCCGAACCTCGGGATAAATCTTTGTGTCTCGCGTGCTTGTTGTTATCTCTACTTTGTATACTACGCTTGTACTTGTGTTCTTCGTGTTCTTCCTTTCCCTCTCACATTCTTAGGTTGGGAAGGCTCGATCTACACGGTGGAAAGTAACCAAGACCTGGCAAGGTTACAATCATCGCCTACAACACTTAGGAAGTGGGGTAATTTCTCGATCTAAAATTTTATCACATTTACATCGGATTTGTAGTTGCTTTTAGGTTTCTAGTAGTGTCGTTTGTTTGCGTCAGTACTACCGGTATTTGACACCCAGTAGTACCAACCCAAACAAACCGGTAACACCGGTTGTCATTTAACTACAAGTTTTAGTCTTTCAAGTTTCAGATTGTAGAGAATCACCTATTCACCCCCCCTCTAGGCTGATTTGATCCTTTCAATTGGTATCAGAGCCTAACCCCTTGTGTTAGCGCTTCACCGCATAAGGGAAAAATCATGTCGACCCTAAGTCAGGCAGAAGTTTATAGCATTGTCAAGAAGGTTGCAGATCAGCTGTAAGAACAGCAAGCAAAGCAGTTTGAAGATCAAATGAATAAGATGAAGCAAGAGATTGAAAGCTTGAAGCAAGCTTTGAGCGGCAAAGGTGAAACATCAAGTGGTGGAGAACTTCCTCTAGTGCTAAAAGATAAAAAGGCAAAAGGTGAAGAGGAAGATAAGAAAGAAAAAGAATTCTCAAGCATACCATTTGACTATAGCCAAATGAGCAAGGTTCTTCAATTACCTAACATCAACCTAGGCAAACCACCTTCCTTTGACGGAATCAACTATAATGATTGGGCACACAAGATGAAGTTACATTTTCTTGCCGCAAGAGCTTGGGAGATAGTTGAGAATGGACCAAGCCACATTGAAGGAGAAGAGTACACCGATCTAGATGCAATTGAGTTTCAACAAAATGCTCAAGCAGCGTCCTTGATTCTATCATGCCTCAAGCCCGAAGAGAGTACCAAGGTCCATGGAATGGTAGTTGCAAAGAAGATTTGGGACACCCTCAGAATATCATATGAGGATGATGCAAGTGTGAGATAATGCAACATAGAGCTTCTTCAAGGGAAGATCGAGAACTTCACAATCAAGAGTGGTGAAACTACTCAACAAATGTTTGATAGATACATGACCTTGATCAACAAGATTAGAGATCTTGGAGATGAAAAGTGGGATGACAACTCGGCAGCGAGAAAGCTATTGAGAGCCTATAGGAAGAAGAACAAGACACTTGCATCCATAATTATGGAAAGACCAAACTATGAGAGCATGGGACCGCATGAGATGCTTGCCAAGATAAAGCATCATGAAGTCTTAGATGATGAAGTCATAGAAGATCAAGAAGCAAGAAACAAGAAAGTGGTGGCTCTCAAGGCCAATCAAGAAGAAGGAAGAAGAGCTCAAAATGATTCATCAAGTGAAGGAAGTGATGACTCAAATGATGAGATTGCACTTCTTGTAAAGAACTTTAGAAGATTCATGAGAAAGAAGATGTACAACAAGAGCAAAGGTGGGTACTTCAAGAAGTCAAAGAAGAGAAATTGCTATGAGTGTGGTGCGGATGATCATTTCATAGCTGATTGTCCACAAAAGAAGAATAAGAGCAAGTATAGCAAGAGTGATGACAAGAAGCAAAGAAGAAGAAGAGGAGGTGAAGCTCATCTTGGTGGAGAATGGTTTTCTGAGGATGACTCAAGTGATGAAGAGAAGAGCAAAGGCAAGGAGAAGGAGAAGGGAGCCGCCAACATCGCCATACACAAGGCCTCTTCTCCAACATAGCTACATTGACTACTTCATCACGTTTGTACGAGGATCTCTCCGACTATGAGGATGACTTCACTCATTCTTGCTTCATGGCTAAGAATGAGAAGGTATCATCTACCTCTTCTACTTGTTCTAGTGATGAATATAGTGATGATGATATGGGTGATTATGAACAAATCATGATAAGAAAATTTGGGAAGAAAGGTGGACCCAAAATAATAAAATTGCTCACTCAGTTAGAGAGTCAGAATGGGAGTCTTGTTATGCAAGGGGACTTGATCACTCAAGAGAGATAAAAGAACCTTGCATTAGAAGCCTCTCTTGCCGAGGAGAAGTTGAAGGTTGAGAAATTGAATGTGAAAAAATCTTTAGCCAATGACTCTAACAAGAAGTTGGCTAAGGAGTGTTCCACGAGAAATGACTTAATTGCGAATCTAAAGAATAAGGTTAGCTTGGTTCAAGAAAGCCTCACAAGCTTACAAGATAAATATCAAACTCTTGAACTAAGCTACAATACTCTTTGGAGTAGCACTTCTTCAACTACTCCTAAGGATTCCGATAGCTCTAATGCTTCAACTAGTAATGGTTGCAAAAGATGTTATAAAGTTGATATAAATGCTTGTGCAACTAACCTTGTTGAGCTAGAGAAGAAAGACAAGGAAATCCAAAGGTTGAACATGATCTTGAGGAATGGTTGCAAGTGTAAGGTGCAACAACCAAAAGACATTCTCAAGACCGCAAGACATCCATCCATCAAGGATGGGATTGGCTATAGTAGGTATGATGGGAAAGCCAATGGAAGGAAGATGGTCAATGGGGTGCCCTTTGTTAACTTTAGCAAAGGGGTTCCTCTCTTTGACCTCATGAACAAGGAAAACAAGGTTGCCAATCCAAAGGATACACTTGCCAATGACAAGATCAACAAAGAGAAGCAAGTGGAGGTCCCCAAGCAACAAAAGCCCATATCACGAAGCTATACATGTGATTATTTGTGTTGTTGGGGCAAGAACGACAAGATTGTTGTTAAGTATGTTGGTGCACTCAAGAAGAGAGATTATGAGAAATGTTTGGGTGCCCAAAGTTTATGTGACTAACCCCCTAGGACCCAATCTCACTTGGGTACCTAAATCAAGAACATAATCTTGTTTTGTAGGAATATGCCTCTGGTGGAACAAGTTGGGTGTTGGATAGTGGATGCACCAATCATATGACCGGGGCAAAGGAAATGTTCACTTCTTTTCAACCAAGCCATGATTCATGTGACAACATTGTGTTTGGTGATAATAGAAAAGGAGAGGTACTTGGCTTGGGTAAAATTGCTATCTCAACCGATAATTCTATCTCAAATGCTTTACTTGTGCATTCGTTGAGTTACAATTTGTTATCCGTTTCTCAACTTTGTGAAATGGGTTACGATTGTCTCTTTACGGATAAGGGTGTGACCGTCTCTAGAAGAAGGGATTCCTCTATTGCATTCAAGGGTGCGTTGAAGGGAAAGCTTTATCTAGTTGACTTCTCAACAAATAAAGTGGAACCTAAGACATGCTTAATGGCAAAATCTAGCATGGGTTGGCCTTGGCATCACCGACTAGCTCATGTTGGGATGAGGAACTTGGCCCAACTTCAAAGAGAAGGACACATCCTTGGGCTAACCAATGTTTCTTTTGAGAAAGATAGGATTTGCAGCGCATGCCAAGCCGGAAAGCAAGTTGGAGCCAAGCATCCAATAAAGAACATTGTGTCAACTACAAGACCATTGGAGCTACTTCATATGGACCTCATCGGACCCGTTACTTACCAAAGCATCAGTGGTAACAAGGTGGAAGAAGCACTTGATGATCCGGATTGGGTGATGGCTATGCAAGAAGAGCTGAACAACTTCACCAGGAATGAAGTCTGGTCCTTGGTGGAAAGGCCCAAGCAAAATGTGATAGGAACCAAATGGGTCTTCCACAACAAGCAAGATGAGCATGGCGTGGTTACAAGGAACAAAGCACGGTTGGTGGCAACAACCCACAAATTTCTACCTCAAAAATCCCAACCACAAAATTTTTCTTTTCTTTTCACTTTGCATGATGAGTGAGACAACCTACTTGTATTCACCCTTAAACATATGCATTAACAATTATATTTGACTATTATGATTAGTAGCAGAGTAAGCAACTAACTAACCAATTAATAAGCATATGTGATTTGGCTCTTCTTGGATTTCTTGTGTGAAATGCATCAATACATATATATAAACTTTGCAAAGCATGTTACGTGACAAACCCATAACCTAAGATCAATATTTGGATTAAGGAACAACACTAGCATTGAGTTAATTAGAAAGGAAATGGAGAAACGGTAAACGAACTGACTGGGCCGAAACCCTTTGCGCAGCCCAGCTAACCGCCGGAGGGAAATCACTGCACGGCCATTGCGGCCCGGCGTCACCACGCGTGCACAGCACGGCCCAACCGAGCAACGCGCGCGCATGCACGGCCCTCGCGGATAGCCCAACCGCGCGCGGAGCGGCCCTGCCATCACGTGCGCCCGCTCGCCTCTGCGCCGAGACCCTGACACACTGGCCCTACGCGTCAGCGAGCACCACCTCTGTTCTTCTTCTTGCGCAAGCCGGAAGGCAGAGCACGGCAACGGCGGCGGCCCCCACCGTGCCACCTCGGCCGACCGCGGCTAACAAACCCCTAACAAAATAGGGAATCTTGTCCCCTGCGAATTGAATTGGAGACGTGAGGAATCGGAGTGTCTCGGGACCCTTTGATCAAGGTTGCGCGGCTGATCCGCCATCCGCCGTGACACGCACCCGTGCCTATATAAACCGAGCCCTCGCCGGAACCCCTGGGTTCCCAGCAAGCGTCGCCACACCGTGGCGCACTCACCACACCACACAGCCGAGAGAAGAGAGTAGCGAGGGAGCAGAGCCGTGGAGGATCGGGCGCCGCCGCGGAATTCGTCGGCGCCGAGGAAGAGGACCGCAAGCGGATCACGGGGTGAACCAGGAGCTGCACGGCACTGCAACCGGAGCTACACGGCCTCGAATCGCCCTGCACCGCTATCCTATCTTCACCGCACCACGGTAAGCCTCATGCCACCTTCGCCATCTTCGTCCTCTGCATCGGCCATGGCGCTCGTACCGGAGCGCGCGCAGGCCAGAGCCTCTACCGGCTCGGAGCGAACTCACACCACCGCGCACACGTTGATGCCTCATGAACCGCACTCCGAACTAGGTAGGGAGACCGAGCTCTCGACGATGAAACGCATGCACGTCGCCGCGGACTGACGCGCCGCGGCGAAGCGGTGACCCAAACGCTATAGCCCACAAGAGACGCTGCTGGATAGCCGATGGTGATCACCACTCGAAGTAGAATCCCGTGCACACTCTAGTTGAAGCCATAGACCGAGGAGCATTCTAGCCGAGAGGGCGAGACGTTGTGACCATGCGCGACGTCGCGGCTGGGCATGCCGTGGCGAACCTGTGCTCCAGTTGCCACGGGCCTCGAGTTGGGAAAACTAACTGGCCGCATAGCATCACCGAGTGATGGAGAACACCGTGCGCGCCGTAGAGTTAACTGGTGACCGATAATGAGCTTGTTCCGATGTCGCATGGTCGCGCCGCTGTGTGCCGCCGTGCGAGATCATACGCGTGGAGTTGCTGCCGGGATTACTGATGACAACAGCATGATCTAGAGGCAGTAGAGGAGATGGGAAGGAGACCGTATGATTGAATTGGTTGGGGAGGAGCGGAGCTAGCCAAACGGCATAACACCACCGCGGCTCCGCCGCCAAGTCACCCACGCTGGCCGCTAGGATCACCAGATCACGGAATTGGTGGCTTGGATCGATCCGCCGTAGAAGCACGATCACGCTGGGGCATAGAATCGAGTCCGGGGAGGCGAAGTCGAGCGCCGGCGCAAGCGCGCCGTTGGCGGAGCACCGCCGTAACAAAACAGAGGAGAAAGGGGAAAGAACACCGATTCGCCCGAGGCTCGAGGCTGAAGGAGGCCTCGGTGCAAAACACCGATTCGCCCGAGGCTCGAGGCTGAAGGAGGCCTCGGTGCAAAACACCGATTCGCCTGAGGCTCGAGGCTGAAGGAGGCCTCGGTGCAAAACACCGATTCGCCCGAGGCTCGAGGCTGAAGGAGGCCTCGGAGCAAAACACCGATTCGCCCGAGGCTCGAGGGTAGCGTCCTCGGCATCACCGTCCGAGGGAGGCCTCGGCTCACTCGAGGGACGCGAACAGAAGCGTCCGAGATGACGTAACGCTGACGTCATGCTGACATCAGCATCCGTTGGCCGAGTCAACGCTGACTGCGGACCCACCTGTCATACTGTACAGACGCACCAGCCAATTAGATTTGGACACGTGTCATCACCTGGTTAAATCGGCCATTTGTTATTTTCAGAAAATAGAATAAACTTCGGAAATTCATAACTAATTCATATGGACTCCAAAAATAGTGGTTCAAGTTGCTAAATTCATCTAAAAACGAGATCTACCTAATGGTACCATGTTGGAGTGCATTTGGATCTTTTGAATTTTCATTCGTTCTTTGTGCTATTCTATAGATGTCGCTAATGCGACCGTTTTTGTACGTTTTCAGAGCCGGAAGGGACGCCTGACAACGAGGATCACGACTACGAGGAGGAACAAGGCAACGATCAATCTCAAGGTGACACAGCCCATCCAACCTCGTAGATCCCATTACGCATGCTAAATTACATTTCTAATTTAATGATGCTCAGTATAGGACTTGCATGATAGATTGCTTGTAAGCCCATACCTTGACGCAACCTATCCCCTGCTACCCAGCTGATAGGATAGACACGCGTTGTAAATACTATCTTGATCATAGTTATTTATGCTACGGTGAAAACTAGTGCATATTGTAATACGGTGTATATCGGGGAGTGTGCTGCGTGTGTTTTGGGTGAGTATGGTGGTGAGGGTTGTGTCGACCGAGCCGGAATATACGACAAGCCTGGTGCGAGTCTTGCCGTGGGGCATATCTGGATGCCCCTATGGTGTGAAACCTGTGGCGGGTTAAATGGTGACATGAGGTGGATCTGGGTGTGAGCCGCTGGTGGAGCCCAGATCAGGAGCGTGCTGTGGTGGCACATATAATGATCTAGGCTCCACCAGCGGCTCACACCCAGATCCACCTCATGTCACCATTTAACCCGCCACAGGTTTCACACCATAGGGGCATCCAGATATGCCCCACGGCAAGACTCGCACCAGGCTCGTCGTATATTCCGGCTCGGTCGACACAACCCTCACCACCATACTCTCACCCAAAACACACGCAGCACACTCCCTGATATACACCGTATTACAATATGCACCGGTTTTCACCGTAGCATAAATAACTATGATCAAGATAGTATTTACAGCGCGTGTCTATCCTATCAGCTGGGTGGCAGGGGATAGGTTGCGTCAAGGTATGGGCTTACAAGCAATCTATCATGCAAGTCCTATACTGAGCATCATTAAATTAGAAATGTAATTTAGCATGCGTAATGGGATCTACGAGGTTGGATGGGCTGTGGCACCTTGAGATTGATCGTTGCCTTGTTCCTCCTCGTAGTCGTGATCCTCGTTGTCAGGCGTCCCTTCCGGCTCTGAAAACGTACGAAAACGGTCGCATTAGCGACATCTATAGAATAGCACAAAGAACGAATGAAAATTCAAAAGATCCAAATGCACTCAACCATGGTACCATTAGGTAGATCTCGTTTTTAGATGAATTTAGCAACTTGAACCACTATTTTTGGAGTCCATATGAATTAGTTATGAATTTCCGAAGTTTATTCTATTTTCTGAAAATAACAAATGGCCGATTTAACCAGGTGATGACACGTGTCCAAATCTAATTGGCTGGTGCGTCTGTATAGTATGACAGGTGGGTCCGCAGTCAGCGTTGACTCGGCCAACGGATGCTGATGTCAGCATGACGTCAGCGTTACGTCATCTCGGACGCTTCTGTTCGCGTCCCTCGAGTGAGCCGAGGCCTCCCTCGGACGGTGATGCCGAGGATGCTACCCTCGAGCCTCGGGCGAATCGGTGTTTTGCTCCGAGGCCTCCTTCAGCCTCGAGCCTCGGGCGAATCGGTGTTTTGCACCGAGGCCTCCTTCAGCCTCGAGCCTCGGGCGAATCGGTGTTTTGCACCGAGGCCTCCTTTAGCCTCGAGCCTCGGGCGAATCGGTGTTTTGCACCGAGGCCTCCTTCAGCCTCGAGCCTCGGGCGAATCGGTGTTCTTTCCCCTTTCTCCTCTGTTTTGTTACGGCGGTGCTCTGCCAACGGCGCGCTTGCGCCGGCGCTCGACTTCGCCTCCCCGGACTCGATTATGTGCCCCAGCGTGATCGTGCTTCTACGGCGGATCGATCCAAGCCACCAATTCCGTGATCTGGTGATCCTAGCGGCCAGCGTGGGTGACTTGGCGGCGGAGCCGCGGCGGTGTTATGCCGTTTGGCTAGCTCCGCTCCTCCCCAACCAAATTCAATCATACGGTCTCCTTCCCATCTCCTCTACTGCCTCTAGATCATGCTGCTGTCATCAGTAATCCCGGCAGCAACTCCACGCGTATGATCTCGCACGGCGGCACACAGCGGCGCGACCATGCGACATCGGAACAAGCTCATTATCGGTCACCAGTTAACTCTACGGCGCGCACGGTGTTCTCCATCACTCGGTGATGCTATGCGGCCAGTTAGTTTTCCCAACTCGAGGCCCGTGGCAACTGGAGCACAGGTTCGCCACGGCATGCCCAGCCGCGACGTCGCGCATGGTCACGACTTCTCGCCCTCTCGGCTAGAATGCTCCTCGGTCTATGGCTTCAACTAGAGTGTGCACGGGATTCTACTTTGAGTGGTGATCACCATCGGCTATCCAGCAGCGTCTCTTGTGGGCTATAGCGTTTGGGTCACCGCTTTGCCGCGGCGCGTCAGTCCGCGGCGACGTGCATGCGTTTCATCGCCGAGAGCTCGGTCTCCCTACCTAGTTCAGAGTGCGGTTCATGAGGCATCAACGTGTGCGCGGTGGTGTGAGTTCGCTCCGAGCCGGTAGAGGCTCTGGCCTGCGCGCTCCGGTACGGGCGCCATGGCCGATGCAGAGGACGAAGATGGCGAAGGTGGCATGAGGCTTACCGTGGTGGCGGTGAAGCTAGGATAGCGGTGCAGGGCGATTCGAGGCCGTGTAGCTCCGGTTGCAGTGCCGTGCAGCTCCTGGTTCACCCCGTGCTCCGCTTGCGGTCCTCTTCCTCGGCGCCGACGAATTCCGCGGCGGCGCTCGATCCTCCACGGCTCCGCTCCTTCGCTACTCTCTTCTCTCGGCTGTGTGGTGTGGTGAGTGCGCCACGGTGTGGCGACGCTTGCTGGGAACCCAGGGGTTCCGGCGAGGGCTCGGTTTATATAGGCACGGGTGCGTGTCACGGCGGATGGCGGATCGGCCGCGCAACCTTGATCAAAGGGTCCCGAGACACTCCGATTCCTCACGTCTCCAATTCAATTCGCAGGGGACAAGATTCCCTAGTTTGTTAGGGGTTTGTTAGCCGCGGTCGGCCGAGGTGGCACGGTGGGGGCCGCCGCCGTTGCCGTGCTCTGCCTTCCGGCTTGCGCAAGAAGAAGAACAGAGGTGGTGCTCGCTGACGCGTAGGGCCAGTGTGTCAGGGTCTCGGCGCAGAGGCGAGCGGGCGCACGTGATGGCAGGGCCGCTCCGCGCGCGGTTGGGCTATCCGCGAGGGCCGTGCATGCGCGCGCGTTGCTCGGTTGGGCCGTGCTGTGCACGCGTGGTGACGCCGGGCCGCAATGGCCGTGCAGTGATTTCCCTCCAGCGGTTAGCTGGGCTGCGCAAAGGGTTTCGGCCCAGTCAGTTCGTTTACCGTTTCTCCATTTCCTTTCTAATTAACTCAATGCTAGTGTTGTTCCTTAATCCAAATATTGATCTTAGGTTATGGGTTTGTCACGTAACATGCTTTGCAAAGTTTATATATATGTATTGATGCATTTCACACAAGAAATCCAAGAAGAGCCAAATCACATATGCTTATTAATTGGTTAGTTAGTTGCTTACTATGCTACTAATCATAATAGTCAAATATAATTGTTAATGCATATGTTTAAGGGTGAATACAAGTAGGTTGTCTCACTCATCATGCAAAGTGAAAAGAAAAGAAAAATTTTGTGGTTGGGATTTTTGAGGTAGAAATTTGTGGGTTGTTACAGTTTCACTCAAATCGAAGGTTTGGATTTTGGGGAAACTTAGGCACCCGTAGCTAGGCTTGAGTCAATTCGTATATTACTTGCCTTTGCTACTCACCATGATTTCAAGCTATATCAAATGGATGTGAAAAGTGCATTCCGCAATGGCCCCCTCTCCGAATTGGTGTATGTGGAGCAACCAACGGGTTTTGAAGATCCAAAATATCCTAACCATGTCTACAAGCTCGACAAGGCGCTCTATGGGCTCAAACAAGCCCCTAGAGCTTGGTATGATTGTTTGAAGGACTTCCTACTCAAAAAGGGTTTTGAGATAGGGAAGGCCGATCCTACTTTATTTACTCGCAAAGTCAATAATGATATCTTTGTGTGCCAAATATATGTCGATGACATAATATTTGGTAGTACTAATGTGGCTTTTTGTGAGGAATTTAGTAGGATTATGACCAAAAGGTTCGAGATGTCCATGATGGGTGAGTTGAAATACATTCTCGGACTCCAAATCGAACAACTCAAGGATGGCACGTTCATTAGTCAAACAGAGTATACAAGAGACATGCTAAAGAAGTTTGAGATGGACAAGGCCAAGCCCATCAAGACACCTATGCCAACCAATGGACATCTTGATCTAAATGAGGATGGTAAGTCAGTGGACCAAAAGGTATATCGCTCTATAATCGGTTCATTGCTTTACCTTTGTGCATCTAGGCCCGATATTATGCTTAGCGTGTGCATGTGTGCAAGGTTTCAAGCTAATCCGAAAGAATGTCATATCATGGTCGTTAAGAGAATTCTTCGATACTTAGTGCACACTCCTAATCTTGGCTTGTGGTATCCTAAGGGCTCCACTTTCGATTTACATGACTATTCCGATTCGGACTATGCCGGTTGCAAGGTAGATCGAAAGAACACCACCGGGACTTGCCAATTTATTAGAAGGTCTTTGGTGTCTTGGAGTTCTAAGAAACAAAATAGTGTTGCCTTGTCTACTACTGAAGCCGAGTATGTGGCAGCAGGCGCATGCTGTGCCCAACTACTTTGGATGAAGCAGACACTCAAAGACTTTGGATGTGAGGAAACCAAAATTCCACTTTTGTGTGACAATGAGAGTGCTATCAAGTTAGAAAATAATCTCGTAAATCATTCTCGCACAAAACACATAGACATCTGACATCACTTTTTGGGAGACCACGAAGCCAAAGGAGATATCGCTTTACGCCATGTGAGCACCAAAAATCAACTAGCCGATATCTTCACAAAGCCTTTAGATGAGTCAAGATTTTGTGCTTTGAGGAGTGAACTCAATATCATTGATTCTCGTAACGTGGCTTGATGACTTGCACATATTTGTTTTCACCTAGAGATATAATAAATGTTTTTGACAAAATTTGTGTGTGATTTCAAAATCTATTTTGCATGCTTCACTTGTGTCCATAGTTATGTACTGCTTGTATGAAATCTGGACATGGATGAAGCGTGTGTAGTGTACCACACAAAGTTCACCTAGGATGTTCTCTGCCCGTTCTGGAAGTGAACAGTCGCTAGTACCGACATATATGTCGGTAGTACCGACCGTCGGTAGTACCAACCGTCGGTAGTACCGACCGTTCAAGTCAGTAGTACCGACCAGGGTTTTACCCTGGGTATAAAAGGGGTGCGGTAGTTTCTTTTCTTCCTTATCTCTTTCTACCGCCTGTGAAGAAGCCCCCTTTGTCTCTCGAGCAACCGGCGGCCGAACCCGTGCGCCCCCTCCTCTCGATCTCCCTCCTCCTTCACTCAAAATCGAATCCCTTTGGTGAGAAGGTGTGTTGGAGCAAGGAGATCGACGTGGTGGTGTTCTTGAAGGCCGAAAGCTCTCTTTCCCTTGAATTTCGGCCTCTTCTCGTCGAGTAGCAAGATATCACATGACCGAAGGGGCTCCCATGATGCAAGGCTCGCTAGAGAAACAAGTGAGTATTTGTGAGCGCAAGAAGAGGAAGAGGAAGAGATTGTGTGAATGGAGCAAGGTGGACAGCGGCGCAATCCCTTGCGCCGAGCTCAGTCTATGGGTGGGAGTAGCGAAGATCTCACTCGGACGGTTCGTGGGCGTTCGTCCACTGGCCGACGGAGTGTGGGTCGAGATGGTGCTGGAGGGAGTGGGCATGCACCACCTCCTCCTCCACCACCTCCCGCTGCAGGTCCCCCCGAGCGCCTTCACAGTGTGATCATTGGTGGTCAAACTCTGGAGGTTGGTGCCAAAAGGGAGGGTCGATCCATCAAACCTTGCTTTGGGCAATAGTCTCCACAGATAGCTGGGATGGTGTTCATCAACCGTGTGTTTCGCACACACGGTCAGGTCGGTGCTCAGATGGTCGGTCCAGCTGATCCGAGAAATGTCCTGGATTATTCTATCAGGAAGAGGGCAAATGAGTTGAAGCAGCAGAGGTTGGAGAACCCTTTCTTGTATGTCAGGGATGATTCAGTGGACAGGCGATTTTGGTCACGCTTTCAGCAGGACTACCACGTGTCTGTTCTTTGGAGAGGATTTTGTGTGAAAGGGAGACCTCCTCTCATTGATCATAAGCGTCTGCAGATTTGGTCCTTGACTGATAAGAACAGTAATCAGATGAATGATATAGTGTAGAGGCTGGAAGATTGGCGGATTTTGGGTCTCATTTCTGGGGAAAGAAGCTGGAATCAAGAGATTATATGTCAGTTCTGGGCGACTCTGTACATTGATCAGCCGAACAAGGTCCTACACTGGATGACCAAAGGTACTCACTATAGATGTGTTTTTATGACCTTTGCTCAGTTGTTGGGTTTCAACAGAGAAGATCGGAGTGCTCCTAGACTGTCAGAGATTTATGGAGAAGGCATCTTTCTAGCGGAACTTGAATCTTCTGGGATTTATTTGCTAGGAAAGGATGCAGGGTTCTAGGTAAACGGCCTCAAGTCATATTTCTTTGTGCTGAACAATTTGATGAGGGTCACCCTAGATCCAAAGAGTGGGGATAACACTTATTTGAGAAATGATGCCCCGAAGATCCTTTGTCGGTTTGCTTTACATGATGGGAGATTCAACATATCTCATTTTATGTGGCAAAAGATCTCTAAGGCTTACATTGACCCCCACAAGGACTTTCCCTATGCTCCGTATATTATGCATATGATTGAGCATGTGGTTGGAGCTACTTTTCAGTATGACCAGATTGTAAAGGAATACAACATCCGGAGTTTCTCCTCCACAGGCAAGGCTCAAGATGAAGAAGAAGAGGCTGCTCCAGCTGCAGGAGCTGCTCCTGGCGAGGCTCAAGGCCAGGAGCAGGCTCATGAGGATGTGCCTTTTGCTCCTCCTCCTCCGCGCCGTGAGAGGCGTGGGCGTGGGGGTGCTACTCGATATGCTCTCAGCATGTTTTTCTCCTGGTTATGTTATAAGGCTGAGCGTGATGATCGACATCAGAGGTAAGTTAATGAGCATCTTGGACTTCCTCCTGCATCTCCTCTTCGGCCCTTCCCAGATCCTTTCGCCAAGTATGATGCGCAGCATGGTGGGGCAGATGGTGGCGGAAATGATGATGATGATGATGACGATGATGATGAGTTTGGTGGTGGAGGTGATGGTGGCAATGTTGGTGCCGCCCTCTATCAGCCTACGCCGGTGTATCAGCCTCCTCTTTTTGCTAGTTATGGTGTTGATCCATCACATGGTGGCGCGTCTACATCGTATGGAGGTGGGAGTGGTAGCTCCTTTATGGGCTTTGCTGCTCCCGGTGCTGATACTGCTGGTGGTGGTGGTCTTAGTGCTTCCTCGACTCCGCCTGATGCTTCCGGTAATCCTTCCGGTGATCCTTCAATTCCTCCAGGTGGTGATGTGGGCGCAAGTGCGTTTGCGTTTATCTTTGGTGGCCCCTCCAACAGCTTTCCCTATGGTCATGGTGGTTATGATGGTTCCAGTGGTGGCTTCTATTAGATCATATGCTTTATCGTGGCCTACCCTTTTGGCACTTGATGCCAGAGGGGGAGTGTTAGGCTCTTTCATGATGTAATAGGTAGTTTTTGAGTTA